>CM060583.1:4951454-6334957 GCA_030625065.1 Alectoris magna | reverse complement strand
ATTTGGGAGCGAAAAAGCGTGTTTTGGGGAGAAAATGCCTGAGTTTTGGGGATAAAGTGCATTATTTTGGCGTGAAAGCATTGTATTGAGCTAATAAGCGGCATTTTGTGGAGAAAATGTCTTCTTTAGAGGATTAAGGTGATCTTTCGGGGAGAAAATGTCTGATTTGCAGCATAAAAAGACGCATTTGGGGAAGACAGCGTCTTTTATTGGGACAGCACATTTTATTCCATTAATAACACATTTTCTTCCCAGAATTCCGCCTTTTATCCCCAAAAGAAGGCATTTTCTTCCCAGAATAATGCTTTTTAGACCGAAAAGAAGTCATCCTCTCCAAAAAAGACCTATTTCTGTCCTCAAAATGAGAAATATTCTCCCCAAAATATCATTCTTGGTTCCAAAGAGAAGATTTTTTATCCATTAAATACCACATAGGGTTCCCTATATTACACATTTTCTCCCCCAAATTGCTCTTTTGATCCCCCAAATAAGAAATACTCTCCCCAAAGTAACGCTTTCGTTCCCTTTCCCAAAAAGAAGACACTTGAAGATGAAAGGCAGTATTCTGGGGAGAAAATGCCGTTTTGGGGGGCTAAAGAGTGGCACTTAAGAGAGAACTTGTTTGGTTTCTGGGATGAAGAGTGATATTCGGGGAGAAAATGTCTAATTGTTGGCAGAAATTGATATGCAGGGGAGAAATGGTTGTATTTGGGAGCGAAAAAGCGTGTTTTGGGGAGAAAATGCCTGAGTTTTGGGGATAAAGTGCATTATTTTGGCGTGAAAGCCTGGTATTGAGCTAATAAGCGGCATTTTGTGGAGAAAATGTCTTCTTTAGAGGATTAAGGTGATCTTTCGGGGAGAAAATGTCTGATTTGCAGCATAAAAAGACGCATTTGGGGAAGACAGCGTCTTTTATTGGGACAGCACATTTTATTCCACTAATAACACATTTTCTTCGCAGAATACGGCCTTTTATCCCCAAAAGAAGGCATTTTCTTCCCAGAATACTGCTTTTTAGACCGAAAAGAAGTCATCCTCTCCAAAAAAGACCTATTTCTGTCCTCAAAATGAGAAATATTCTCCCCAAAATATCATTCTTGGTTCCAAAGAGAAGATTTTTTATCCATTAAATACCACATAGGGTTCCCTATATTACACATTTTCTCCCCCAAATTGCTCTTTTGATCCCCCAAATAAGAAATACTCTCCCCAAAGTAGTGCTTTCGTTCCCTTTCCCAAAAAGAAGACACTTGAAGATGAAAGGCAGTATTCTGGGGAGAAAATGCCTTTTTGGGGGGCTAAAGAGTGGCATTAAGAGAGAACCTGTTTGGTTTCTGGGATGAAGAGTGATATTCGGGGAGAAAATGTCTAATTGTTGGCAGAAATTGATATGCAGGGGAGAAATGGTTGTATTTTGGAGAGAAAAAGCGTGTTTTGGGGAGAAAATGCCTGAGTTTTGGGGATAAAGTGCATTATTTTGGCGTGAAAGCCTGGTATTGAGCTAATAAGCGGCATTTTGTGGAGAAAATGTCTTCTTTAGAGGATTAAGGTGATCTTTCGGGGAGAAAATGTCTGATTTGCAGCATAAAAAGACGCATTTGTGGAAGACAGCGTCTTTTATCGGGACATCACATTTTATTCCATTAATAACACATTTTCTTCCCGGAATACCGCCTTTTATCCCCAAAAGAAGGCATTTTCTTCCCAGAATACTGCTTTTTAGACCGAAAAGAAGTCATCCTCTCCAAAAAAGACCTATTTCTGTCCTCAAAATGAGAAATATTCTCCCCAAAATATCATTCTTGGTTCCAAAGAGAAGATTTTTTATCCATTAAATACCACATAGGGTTCCCTATATTACACATTTTCTCCCCCAAGTTGCTCTTTTGATCCCCAAATAAGAAATACTCTCCCCAATGTAGCGCTTTCGTTCCCTTTCCCAAAAAGAAGACACTTGAAGATGAAAGGCAGTATTCTGGGGAGAAAATGCCTTTTTGGGGGGCTAAAGAGTGGCATTAAGAGAGAACCGGTTTGGTTTCTGGGATGAAGAGTGATATTCGGGGAGAAAATGTCTAATTGTTGGCAGAAATTGATATGCAGGGGAGAAATGGTTGTATTTTGGAGAGAAAAAGCGTGTTTTGGGGAGAAAATGCATGAGTTTTGGGGATAAAGTGCATTATTTTGGCGTGAAAGCCTGGTATTGAGCTAATAAGCGGCATTTTGTGGAGAAAATGTCTTCTTTAGAGGATTAAGGTGATCTTTCGGGGAGAAAATGTCTGATTTGCAGCATAAAAAGACGCATTTGGGGAAGACAGCGTCTTTTATTGGGACATCACATTTTATTCCATTAATAACACATTTTCTTCGCAGAATACCGCCTTTTATCCCTAAAAGGAGGCATTTTCTTCCCAGAATACTGCTTTTTAGACCGAAAAGAAGTCATCCTCTCCAAAAAAGACCTATTTCTGTCCTCAAAATGAGAAATATTCTCCCCAAAATATCATTCTTGGTTCCAAAGAGAAGATTTTTTATCCATTAAATACCACATAGGGTTCCCTATATTACACATTTTCTCCCCCAAATTGCTCTTTTGATCCCCCAAATAAGAAATACTCTCCCCAAAGTAGCGCTTTCGTTCCCTTTCCCAAAAAGAAGACACTTGAAGATGAAAGGCAGTATTCTGGGGAGAAAATGCCTTTTTGGGGGGCTAAAGAGTGGCACTTAAGAGAGAACCTGTTTGGTTTCTGGGATGAAGAGTGATATTCGGGGAGAAAATGTCTAATTGTTGGCAGAAATTGATATGCAGGGGAGAAATGGTTGTATTTGGGAGCGAAAAAGCGTGTTTTGGGGAGAAAATGCCTGAGTTTTGGGGATAAAGTGCATTATTTTGGCGTGAAAGCATTGTATTGAGCTAATAAGCGGCATTTTGTGGAGAAAATGTCTTCTTTAGAGGATTAAGGTGATCTTTCGGGGAGAAAATGTCTGATTTGCAGCATAAAAAGACGCATTTGGGGAAGACAGCGTCTTTTATTGGGACAGCACATTTTATTCCATTAATAACACATTTTCTTCCCAGAATTCCGCCTTTTATCCCCAAAAGAAGGCATTTTCTTCCCAGAATACTGCTTTTTAGACCGAAAAGAAGTCATCCTCTCCAAAAAAGACCTATTTCTGTCCTCAAAATGAGAAATATTCTCCCCAAAATATCATTCTTGGTTCCAAAGAGAAGATTTTTTATCCATTATATACCACGTAGGGTTCCGTATATTACACATTTTCTCCCCCAAATTGCTCTTTTGATCCCCCAAATAAGAAATACTCTCCCCAAAGTAGCGCTTTCGTTTCCTTTCCCAAAAAGAAGACACTTGAAGATGAAAGGCAGTATTCTGGGGAGAAAATGCCTTTTTGGGGGGATAAAGAGTGGCATTAAGAGAGAACCGGTTTGGTTTCTGGGATGAAGAGTGATATTCGGGGAGAAAATGTCTAATTGTTGGCAGAAATTGATATGCAGGGGAGAAATGGTTGTATTTTGGAGAGAAAAAGCGTGTTTTGGGGAGAAAATGCCTGAGTTTTGGGGATAAAGTGCATTATTTTGGCGTGAAAGCCTGGTATTGAGCTAATAAGCGGCATTTTGTGGAGAAAATGTCTTCTTTAGAGGATTAAGGTGATCTTTCGGGGAGAAAATGTCTGCTTTTCAGCATAAAAAGACGCATTTGGGGAAGACAGCGTCTTTTATCGGGACAGCACATTTTATTCCAATAATAACACATTTTCTTCGCAGAATACGGCCTTTTATCCCCAAAAGAAGGCATTTTCTTCCCAGAATACTGCTTTTTAGACCGAAAAGAAGTCATCCTCTCCAAAAAAGACCTATTTCTGTCCTCAAAATGAGAAATATTCTCCCCAAAACATCATTCTTGGTTCCAAAGAGAAGATTTTTTATCCATTAAATACCACATAGGGTTCCCTATATTACACATTTTCTCCCCCAAATTGCTCTTTTGATCCCCCAAATAAGAAATACTCTCCCCAAAGTAGCGCTTTCGTTCCCTTTCCCAAAAAGAAGACACTTGAAGATGAAAGGCAGTATTCTGGGGAGAAAATGCCTTTTTGGGGGGCTAAAGAGTGGCACTTAAGAGAGATCCGGTTTGGTTTCTGGGATGAAGAGTGATATTCGGGGAGAAAATGTCTAATTGTTGGCAGAAATTGATATGCAGGGGAGAAATGTTTGTATTTGGGAGAGTAAAAGCGTGTTTTGGGGAGAAAATGCATGAGTTTTGGGGATAAAGTGCATTATTTTGGCGTGAAAGCCTGGTATTGAGCTAATAAGCGGCATTTTGTGGAGAAAATGTCTTCTTTAGAGGATTAAGGTGATCTTTCGGGGAGAAAATGTCTGATTTGCAGCATACAAAGACGCATTTGGGGAAGACAGCGTCTTTTATTGGGACAGCACATTTTATTCCACTAATAACACATTTTCTTCGCAGTATACGGCCTTTTATCCCCAAAAGAAGGCATTTTCTTCCCAGAATACTGCTTTTTAGACCGAAAAGAAGTCATCCTCTCCAAAAAAGACCTATTTCTGTCCTCAAAATGAGAAATATTCTCCCCAAAATATCATTCTTGGTTCCAAAGAGAAGATTTTTTATCCATTAAATACCACATAGGGTTCCCTATATTACACATTTTCTCCCCCAAATTGCTCTTTTGATCCCCCAAATAAGAAATACTCTCCCCAAAGTAACGCTTTCGTTCCCTTTCCCAAAAAGAAGACACTTGAAGATGAAAGGCAGTATTCTGGGGAGAAAATGCCATTTTGGGGGGCTAAAGAGTGGCACTTAAGAGAGAACTTGTTTGGTTTCTGGGATGAAGAGTGATATTCGGGGAGAAAATGTCTAATTGTTGGCAGAAATTGATATGCAGGGGAGAAATGGTTGTATTTGGGAGCGAAAAAGCGTGTTTTGGGGAGAAAATGCCTGAGTTTTGGGGATAAAGTGCATTATTTTGGCGTGAAAGCCTGGTATTGAGCTAATAAGCGGCATTTTGTGGAGAAAATGTCTTCTTTAGAGGATTAAGGTGATCTTTCGGGGAGAAAATGTCTGATTTGCAGCATAAAAAGACGCATTTGGGGAAGACAGCGTCTTTTATTGGGACAGCACATTTTATTCCACTAATAACACATTTTCTTCGCAGAATACGGCCTTTTATCCCCAAAAGAAGGCATTTTCTTCCCAGAATACTGCTTTTTAGACCGAAAAGAAGTCATCCTCTCCAAAAAAGACCTATTTCTGTCCTCAAAATGAGAAATATTCTCCCCAAAATATCATTCTTGGTTCCAAAGAGAAGATTTTTTATCCATTAAATACCACATAGGGTTCCCTATATTACACATTTTCTCCCCCAAATTGCTCTTTTGATCCCCCAAATAAGAAATACTCTCCCCAAAGTAGCGCTTTCGTTCCCTTTCCCAAAAAGAAGACACTTGAAGATGAAAGGCAGTATTCTGGGGAGAAAATGCCTTTTTGGGGGGCTAAAGAGTGGCATTAAGAGAGAACCTGTTTGGTTTCTGGGATGAAGAGTGATATTCGGGGAGAAAATGTCTAATTGTTGGCAGAAATTGATATGCAGGGGAGAAATGGTTGTATTTTGGAGAGAAAAAGCGTGTTTTGGGGAGAAAATGCCTGAGTTTTGGGGATAAAGTGCATTATTTTGGCGTGAAAGCCTGGTATTGAGCTAATAAGCGGCATTTTGTGGAGAAAATGTCTTCTTTAGAGGATTAAGGTGATCTTTCGGGGAGAAAATGTCTGATTTGCAGCATAAAAAGACGCATTTGTGGAAGACAGCGTCTTTTATCGGGACATCACATTTTATTCCATTAATAACACATTTTCTTCCCGGAATACCGCCTTTTATCCCCAAAAGAAGGCATTTTCTTCCCAGAATACTGCTTTTTAGACCGAAAAGAAGTCATCCTCTCCAAAAAAGACCTATTTCTGTCCTCAAAATGAGAAATATTCTCCCCAAAACATCATTCTTGGTTCCAAAGAGAAGATTTTTTATCCATTAAATACCACATAGGGTTCCCTATATTACACATTTTCTCCCCCAAGTTGCTCTTTTGATCCCCAAATAAGAAATACTCTCCCCAATGTAGCGCTTTCGTTCCCTTTCCCAAAAAGAAGACACTTGAAGATGAAAGGCAGTATTCTGGGGAGAAAATGCCTTTTTGGGGGGCTAAAGAGTGGCATTAAGAGAGAACCGGTTTGGTTTCTGGGATGAAGAGTGATATTCGGGGAGAAAATGTCTAATTGTTGGCAGAAATTGATATGCAGGGGAGAAATGGTTGTATTTGGGAGAGTAAAAGCGTGTTTTGGGGAGAAAATGCATGAGTTTTGGGGATAAAGTGCATTATTTTGGCGTGAAAGCCTGGTATTGAGCTAATAAGCGGCATTTTGTGGAGAAAATGTCTTCTTTAGAGGATTAAGGTGATCTTTCGGGGAGAAAATGTCTGATTTGCAGCATAAAAAGACGCATTTGGGGAAGACAGCGTCTTTTATTGGGACATCACATTTTATTCCATTAATAACACATTTTCTTCGCAGAATACCGCCTTTTATCCCTAAAAGGAGGCATTTTCTTCCCAGAATACTGCTTTTTAGACCGAAAAGAAGTCATCCTCTCCAAAAAAGACCTATTTCTGTCCTCAAAATGAGAAATATTCTCCCCAAAATATCATTCTTGGTTCCAAAGAGAAGATTTTTTATCCATTAAATACCACATAGGGTTCCCTATATTACACATTTTCTCCCCCAAATTGCTCTTTTGATCCCCCAAATAAGAAATACTCTCCCCAAAGTAGCGCTTTCGTTCCCTTTCCCAAAAAGAAGACACTTGAAGATGAAAGGCAGTATTCTGGGGAGAAAATGCCTTTTTGGGGGGCTAAAGAGTGGCACTTAAGAGAGAACCTGTTTGGTTTCTGGGATGAAGAGTGATATTCGGGGAGAAAATGTCTAATTGTTGGCAGAAATTGATATGCAGGGGAGAAATGGTTGTATTTGGGAGCGAAAAAGCGTGTTTTGGGGAGAAAATGCCTGAGTTTTGGGGATAAAGTGCATTATTTTGGCGTGAAAGCCTGGTATTGAGCTAATAAGCGGCATTTTGTGGAGAAAATGTCTTCTTTAGAGGATTAAGGTGATCTTTCGGGGAGAAAATGTCTGATTTGCAGCATAAAAAGACGCATTTGGGGAAGACAGCGTCTTTTATTGGGACAGCACATTTTATTCCATTAATAACACATTTTCTTCCCAGAATTCCGCCTTTTATCCCCAAAAGAAGGCATTTTCTTCCCAGAATACTGCTTTTTAGACCGAAAAGAAGTCATCCTCTCCAAAAAAGACCTATTTCTGTCCTCAAAATGAGAAATATTCTCCCCAAAATATCATTCTTGGTTCCAAAGAGAAGATTTTTTATCCATTATATACCACGTAGGGTTCCGTATATTACACATTTTCTCCCCCAAATTGCTCTTTTGATCCCCCAAATAAGAAATACTCTCCCCAAAGTAGCGCTTTCGTTTCCTTTCCCAAAAAGAAGACACTTGAAGATGAAAGGCAGTATTCTGGGGAGAAGATGCCTTTTTGGGGGGCTAAAGAGTGGCATTAAGAGAGAACCGGTTTGGTTTCTGGGATGAAGAGTGATATTCGGGGAGAAAATGTCTAATTGTTGGCAGAAATTGATATGCAGGGGAGAAATGGTTGTATTTTGGAGAGAAAAAGCGTGTTTTGGGGAGAAAATGCATGAGTTTTGGGGATAAAGTGCATTATTTTGGCGTGAAAGCCTGGTATTGAGCTAATAAGCGGCATTTTGTGGAGAAAATGTCTTCTTTAGAGGATTAAGGTGATCTTTCGGGGAGAAAATGTCTGATTTGCAGCATAAAAAGACGCATTTGGGGAAGACAGCGTCTTTTATTGGGACATCACATTTTATTCCATTAATAACACATTTTCTTCCCAGAATTCCGCCTTTTATCCCCAAAAGAAGGCATTTTCTTCCCAGAATACTGCTTTTTAGACCGAAAAGAAGTCATCCTCTCCAAAAAAGACCTATTTCTGTCCTCAAAATGAGAAATATTCTCCCCAAAATATCATTCTTGGTTCCAAAGAGAAGATTTTTTATCCATTAAATACCACGTAGGGTTCCCTATATTACACATTTTCTCCCCCAAATTGCTCTTTTGATCCCCCAAATAAGAAATACTCTCCCCAAAGTAGCGCTTTCGTTCCCTTTCCCAAAAAGAAGACACTTGAAGATGAAAGGCAGTATTCTGGGGAGAAAATGCCTTTTTGGGGGGCTAAAGAGTGGCACTTAAGAGAGAACCTGTTTGCTTTCTGGGATGAAGAGTGATATTCGGGGAGAAAATGTCTAATTGTTGGCAGAAATTGATATGCAGGGGAGAAATGGTTGTATTTGGGAGAGAAAGCGTGTTTTGGGGAGAAAATGCATGAGTTTTGGGGATAAAGTGCATTATTTTGGCGTGAAAGCCTGGTATTGAGCTAATAAGCGGCATTTTGTGGAGAAAATGTCTTCTTTAGAGGATTAAGGTGATCTTTCGGGGAGAAAATGTCTGATTTGCAGCATAAAAAGACGCATTTGGGGAAGACAGCGTCTTTTATTGGGACAGCACATTTTATTCCATTAATAACACATTTTCTTCCCAGAATTCCGCCTTTTATCCCCAAAAGAAGGCATTTTCTTCCCAGAATACTGCTTTTTAGACCGAAAAGAAGTCATCCTCTCCAAAAAAGACCTATTTCTGTCCTCAAAATGAGAAATATTCTCCCCAAAATATCATTCTTGGTTCCAAAGAGAAGATTTTTTATCCATTAAATACCACGTAGGGTTCCGTATATTACACATTTTCTCCCCCAAATTGCTCTTTTGATCCCCCAAATAAGAAATACTCTCCCCAAAGTAGCGCTTTCGTTCCCTTTCCCAAAAAGAAGACACTTGAAGATGAAAGGCAGTATTCTGGGGAGAAAATGCCTTTTTGGGGGGCTAAAGAGTGGCACTTAAGAGAGAACCGGTTTGGTTTCTGGGATGAAGAGTGATATTCGGGGAGAAAATGTCTAATTGTTGGCAGAAATTGATATGCAGGGGAGAAATGGTTGTATTTGGGAGAGAAAAAGCGTGTTTTGGGGAGAAAATGCATGAGTTTTGGGGATAAAGTGCATTATTTTGGCGTGAAAGCCTGGTATTGAGCTAATAAGCGGCATTTTGTGGAGAAAATGTCTTCTTTAGAGGATTAAGGTGATCTTTCGGGGAGAAAATGTCTGATTTGCAGCATAAAAAGACGCATTTGGGGAAGACAGCGTCTTTTATTGGGACATCACATTTTATTCCATTAATAACACATTTTCTTCCCAGAATTCCGCCTTTTATCCCCAAAAGAAGGCATTTTCTTCCCAGAATACTGCTTTTTAGACCGAAAAGAAGTCATCCTCTCCAAAAAAGACCTATTTCTGTCCTCAAAATGAGAAATATTCTCCCCAAAATAACATTCTTGGTTCCAAAGAGAAGATTTTTTATCCATTAAATACCACATAGGGTTCCCTATATTACACATTTTCTCCCCCAAATTGCTCTTTTGATCCCCCAAATAAGAAATACTCTCCCCAAAGTAGCGCTTTCGTTCCCTTTCCCAAAAAGAAGACACTTGAAGATGAAAGGCAGTAATCTGGGGAGAAAATGCCTTTTTGGGGGGATAAAGAGTGGCACTTAAGAGAGAACCTGTTTGGTTTCTGGGATGAAGAGTGATATTCGGGGAGAAAATGTCTAATTGTTGGCAGAAATTGATATGCAGGGGAGAAATGGTTGTATTTGGGAGCGAAAAAGCGTGTTTTGTGGAGAAAATGCATGAGTTTTTCGGATGACCTTCATTATTTTGGCGTGAAAGCATGGTATTGAGCTAATAAGCGGCATTTTGTGGAGAAAATGTCTTCTTTAGAGGATTAAGGTGATCTTTTGGGGAGAAAATGTCTGATTTGCAGCATCCAAAGACGCATTTGGGGAAGACAGCGTCTTTTATTGGGACATCACATTTTATTCCAATAATAACACATTTTCTTCCCAGAATTCCGCCTTTGATCCCCAAAAGAAGGCATTTTCTTCCCAGAATACTGCTTTTTAGACCGAAAAGAAGTCATCCTCTCCAAAAAAGACCTATTTCTGTCCTCAAAATGAGAAATATTCTCCCCAAAATATCATTCTTGGTTCCAAAGACAAGACTTTTTCTCCATTAAATACCACGTAGGGTTCCGTATATTACACATTTTCTCCCCCAAATTGCTCTTTTGATCCCCCAAATAAGAAATACTCTCCCCAAAGTAGCGCTTTCGTTTCCTTTCCCAAATATGAGACATTTGAAGATGAAAGGCAGTATTCTGGGGAGAAGATGCCTTTTTGGGGGGCTAAAGAGTGGCATTAAGAGAGAACCTGTTTGGTTTCTGTGATGAAGAGTGATATTCGGGGAGAAAATGTCTAATTGTTGGCAGAAATTGATATGCAGGGGAGAAATGGTTGTATTTTGGAGAGAAAAAGCGTGTTTTGGGGAGAAAATGCATGAGTTTTGGGGATAAAGTGCATTATTTTGGCGTGAAAGCCTGGTATTGAGCTAATAAGCGGCATTTTGTGGAGAAAATGTCTTCTTTAGAGGATTAAGGTGATCTTTCGGGGAGAAAATGTCTGATTTGCAGCATAAAAAGACGCATTTGGGGAAGACAGCGTCTTTTATTGGGACATCACATTTCATTCCATTAATAACACATTTTCTTCGCAGAATACCGTCTTTTATCCCCAAAAGGAGGCATTTTCTTCCCAGAATACTGCTTTTTAGACCGAAAAGAAGTCATCCTCTCCAAAAAAGACCTATTTCTGTCCTCAAAATGAGAAATATTCTCCCCAAAATAACATTCTTGGTTCCAAAGAGAAGATTTTTTATCCATTAAATACCACATAGGGTTCCCTATATTACACATTTTCTCCCCCAAATTGCTCTTTTGATCCCCCAAATAAGAAATACTCTCCCCAAAGTAGCGCTTTCGTTCCCTTTCCCAAAAAGAAGACACTTGAAGATGAAAGGCAGTATTCTGGGGAGAAAATGCCTTTTTGGGGGGCTAAAGAGTGGCACTTAAGAGAGAACCTGTTTGGTTTCTGGGATGAAGAGTGATATTCGGGGAGAAAATGTCTAATTGTTGGCAGAAATTGATATGCAGGGGAGAAATGGTTGTATTTGGGAGCGAAAAAGCGTGTTTTGTGGAGAAAATGCATGAGTTTTTCGGATGACCTTCATTATTTTGGCGTGAAAGCATGGTATTGAGCTAATAAGCGGCATTTTGTGGAGAAAATGTCTTCTTTAGAGGATTAAGGTGATCTTTCGGGGAGAAAATGTCTGATTTGCAGCATCCAAAGACGCATTTGGGGAAGACAGCGTCTTTTACTGGGACATCACATTTTATTCCAATAATAACACATTTTCTTCCCAGAATTCCGCCTTTTATCCCCAAAAGAAGGCATTTTCTTCCCAGAATACTGCTTTTTAGACCGAAAAGAAGTCATCCTCTCCAAAAAAGACCTATTTCTGTCCTCAAAATGAGAAATATTCTCCCCAAAATATCATTCTTGGTTCCAAAGAGAAGATTTTTTATCCATTAAATACCACATAGGGTTCCCTATATTACACATTTTCTCCCCCAAGTTGCTCTTTTGATCCCCCAAATAAGAAATACTCTCCCCAAAGTAGCGCTTTCGTTCCCTTTCCCAAAAAGAAGACACTTGAAGATGAAAGGCAGTATTCTGGGGAGAAAATGCCTTTTTGGGGGGCTAAAGAGTGGCACTTAAGAGAGAACCTGTTTGGTTTCTGGGATGAAGAGTGATATTCGGGGAGAAAATGTCTAATTGTTGGCAGAAATTGATATGCAGGGGAGAAATGGTTGTATTTTGGAGCGAAAAAGAGTGTTTTGGGGAGAAAATGCATGAGTTTTGGGGATAAAGTGCATTATTTTGGCGTGAAAGCCTGGTATTGAGCTAATAAGCGGCATTTTGTGGAGAAAATGTCTTCTTTAGAGGATTAAGGTGATCTTTCGGGGAGAAAATGTCTGATTTGCAGCATAAAAAGACGCATTTGGGGAAGACAGCGTCTTTTATTGGGACATCACATTTCATTCCATTAATAACACATTTTCTTCGCAGAATACCGCCTTTTATCCCAAAAAGGAGGCATTTTCTTCCCAGAATACTGCTTTTTAGACCGAAAAGAAGTCATCCTCTCCAAAAAAGACCTATTTCTGTCCTCAAAATGAGAAATATTCTCCCCAAAATAACATTCTTGGTTCCAAAGAGAAGATTTTTTATCCATTAAATACCACATAGGGTTCCCTATATTACACATTTTCTCCCCCAAATTGCTCTTTTGATCCCCCAAATAAGAAATACTCTCCCCAAAGTAGCGCTTTCGTTCCCTTTCCCAAAAAGAAGACACTTGAAGATGAAAGGCAGTATTCTGGGGAGAAAATGCCTTTTTGGGGGGCTAAAGAGTGGCACTTAAGAGAGAACCTGTTTGGTTTCTGGGATGAAGAGTGATATTCGGGGAGAAAATGTCTAATTGTTGGCAGAAATTGATATGCAGGGGAGAAATGGTTGTATTTGGGAGCGAAAAAGCGTGTTTTGTGGAGAAAATGCATGAGTTTTTCGGATGACCTTCATTATTTTGGCGTGAAAGCATGGTATTGAGCTAATAAGCGGCATTTTGTGGAGAAAATGTCTTCTTTAGAGGATTAAGGTGATCTTTCGGGGAGAAAATGTCTGATTTGCAGCATCCAAAGACGCATTTGGGGAAGACAGCGTCTTTTACTGGGACATCACATTTTATTCCAATAATAACACATTTTCTTCCCAGAATTCCGCCTTTTATCCCCAAAAGAAGGCATTTTCTTCCCAGAATACTGCTTTTTAGACCGAAAAGAAGTCATCCTCTCCAAAAATGACCTATTTCTGTCCTCAAAATGAGAAATATTCTCCCCAAAATATCATTCTTGGTTCCAAAGAGAAGATTTTTTATCCATTAAATACCACATAGGGTTCCCTATATTACACATTTTCTCCCCCAAGTTGCTCTTTTGATCCCCCAAATAAGAAATACTCTCCCCAAAGTAGCGCTTTCGTTCCCTTTCCCAAAAAGAAGACACTTGAAGATGAAAGGCAGTATTCTGGGGAGAAAATGCCTTTTTGGGGGGCTAAAGAGTGGCACTTAAGAGAGAACCTGTTTGGTTTCTGGGATGAAGAGTGATATTCGGGGAGAAAATGTCTAATTGTTGGCAGAAATTGATATGCAGGGGAGAAATGGTTGTATTTTGGAGCGAAAAAGAGTGTTTTGGGGAGAAAATGCATGAGTTTTGGGGATAAAGTGCATTATTTTGGCGTGAAAGCCTGGTATTGAGCTAATAAGCGGCATTTTGTGGAGAAAATGTCTTCTTTAGAGGATTAAGGTGATCTTTCGGGGAGAAAATGTCTGATTTGCAGCATAAAAAGACGCATTTGGGGAAGACAGCGTCTTTTATTGGGACATCACATTTCATTCCATTAATAACACATTTTCTTCGCAGAATACCGCCTTTTATCCCAAAAAGGAGGCATTTTCTTCCCAGAATACTGCTTTTTAGACCGAAAAGAAGTCATCCTCTCCAAAAAAGACCTATTTCTGTCCTCAAAATGAGAAATATTCTCCCCAAAATAACATTCTTGGTTCCAAAGAGAAGATTTTTTATCCATTAAATACCACATAGGGTTCCCTATATTACACATTTTCTCCCCCAAATTGCTCTTTTGATCCCCCAAATAAGAAATACTCTCCCCAAAGTAGCGCTTTCGTTCCCTTTCCCAAAAAGAAGACACTTGAAGATGAAAGGCAGTATTCTGGGGAGAAAATGCCTTTTTGGGGGGCTAAAGAGTGGCACTTAAGAGAGAACCTGTTTGGTTTCTGGGATGAAGAGTGATATTCGGGGAGAAAATGTCTAATTGTTGGCAGAAATTGATATGCAGGGGAGAAATGGTTGTATTTGGGAGCGAAAAAGCGTGTTTTGTGGAGAAAATGCATGAGTTTTTCGGATGACCTTCATTATTTTGGCGTGAAAGCATGGTATTGAGCTAATAAGCGGCATTTTGTGGAGAAAATGTCTTCTTTAGAGGATTAAGGTGATCTTTCGGGGAGAAAATGTCTGATTTGCAGCATCCAAAGACGCATTTGGGGAAGACAGCGTCTTTTACTGGGACATCACATTTTATTCCAATAATAACACATTTTCTTCCCAGAATTCCGCCTTTTATCCCCAAAAGAAGGCATTTTCTTCCCAGAATACTGCTTTTTAGACCGAAAAGAAGTCATCCTCTCCAAAAAAGACCTATTTCTGTCCTCAAAATGAGAAATATTCTCCCCAAAATATCATTCTTGGTTCCAAAGAGAAGATTTTTTATCCATTAAATACCACATAGGGTTCCCTATATTACACATTTTCTCCCCCAAGTTGCTCTTTTGATCCCCCAAATAAGAAATACTCTCCCCAAAGTAGCGCTTTCGTTCCCTTTCCCAAAAAGAAGACACTTGAAGATGAAAGGCAGTATTCTGGGGAGAAAATGCCTTTTTGGGGGGCTAAAGAGTGGCACTTAAGAGAGAACCTGTTTGGTTTCTGGGATGAAGAGTGATATTCGGGGAGAAAATGTCTAATTGTTGGCAGAAATTGATATGCAGGGGAGAAATGGTTGTATTTTGGAGCGAAAAAGAGTGTTTTGGGGAGAAAATGCATGAGTTTTGGGGATAAAGTGCATTATTTTGGCGTGAAAGCCTGGTATTGAGCTAATAAGCGGCATTTTGTGGAGAAAATGTCTTCTTTAGAGGATTAAGGTGATCTTTCGGGGAGAAAATGTCTGATTTGCAGCATAAAAAGACGCATTTGGGGAAGACAGCGTCTTTTATTGGGACATCACATTTCATTCCATTAATAACACATTTTCTTCGCAGAATACCGCCTTTTATCCCAAAAAGGAGGCATTTTCTTCCCAGAATACTGCTTTTTAGACCGAAAAGAAGTCATCCTCTCCAAAAAAGACCTATTTCTGTCCTCAAAATGAGAAATATTCTCCCCAAAATAACATTCTTGGTTCCAAAGAGAAGATTTTTTATCCATTAAATACCACATAGGGTTCCCTATATTACACATTTTCTCCCCCAAATTGCTCTTTTGATCCCCCAAATAAGAAATACTCTCCCCAAAGTAGCGCTTTCGTTCCCTTTCCCAAAAAGAAGACACTTGAAGATGAAAGGCAGTATTCTGGGGAGAAAATGCCTTTTTGGGGGGCTAAAGAGTGGCACTTAAGAGAGAACCTGTTTGGTTTCTGGGATGAAGAGTGATATTCGGGGAGAAAATGTCTAATTGTTGGCAGAAATTGATATGCAGGGGAGAAATGGTTGTATTTGGGAGCGAAAAAGCGTGTTTTGTGGAGAAAATGCATGAGTTTTTCGGATGACCTTCATTATTTTGGCGTGAAAGCATGGTATTGAGCTAATAAGCGGCATTTTGTGGAGAAAATGTCTTCTTTAGAGGATTAAGGTGATCTTTCGGGGAGAAAATGTCTGATTTGCAGCATCCAAAGACGCATTTGGGGAAGACAGCGTCTTTTACTGGGACATCACATTTTATTCCAATAATAACACATTTTCTTCCCAGAATTCCGCCTTTTATCCCCAAAAGAAGGCATTTTCTTCCCAGAATACTGCTTTTTAGACCGAAAAGAAGTCATCCTCTCCAAAAAAGACCTATTTCTGTCCTCAAAATGAGAAATATTCTCCCCAAAATATCATTCTTGGTTCCAAAGAGAAGATTTTTTATCCATTAAATACCACATAGGGTTCCCTATATTACACATTTTCTCCCCCAAGTTGCTCTTTTGATCCCCCAAATAAGAAATACTCTCCCCAAAGTAGCGCTTTCGTTCCCTTTCCCAAAAAGAAGACACTTGAAGATGAAAGGCAGTATTCTGGGGAGAAAATGCCTTTTTGGGGGGCTAAAGAGTGGCACTTAAGAGAGAACCTGTTTGGTTTCTGGGATGAAGAGTGATATTCGGGGAGAAAATGTCTAATTGTTGGCAGAAATTGATATGCAGGGGAGAAATGGTTGTATTTTGGATCGAAAAAGCGTGTTTTGGGGAGAAAATGCATGAGTTTTGGGGATAAAGTGCATTATTTTGGCGTGAAAGCCTGGTATTGAGCTAATAAGCGGCATTTTGTGGAGAAAATGTCTTCTTTAGAGGATTAAGGTGATCTTTCGGGGAGAAAATGTCTGATTTGCAGCATAAAAAGACGCATTTGGGGAAGACAGCGTCTTTTATTGGGACATCACATTTCATTCCATTAATAACACATTTTCTTCGCAGAATACCGCCTTTTATCCCAAAAAGGAGGCATTTTCTTCCCAGAATACTGCTTTTTAGACCGAAAAGAAGTCATCCTCTCCAAAAAAGACCTATTTCTGTCCTCAAAATGAGAAATATTCTCCCCAAAATAACATTCTTGGTTCCAAAGAGAAGATTTTTTATCCATTAAATACCACATAGGGTTCCCTATATTACACATTTTCTCCCCCAAATTGCTCTTTTGATCCCCCAAATAAGAAATACTCTCCCCAAAGTAGCGCTTTCGTTCCCTTTCCCAAAAAGAAGACACTTGAAGATGAAAGGCAGTATTCTGGGGAGAAAATGCCTTTTTGGGGGGCTAAAGAGTGGCACTTAAGAGAGAACCTGTTTGGTTTCTGGGATGAAGAGTGATATTCGGGGAGAAAATGTCTAATTGTTGGCAGAAATTGATATGCAGGGGAGAAATGGTTGTATTTGGGAGCGAAAAAGCGTGTTTTGTGGAGAAAATGCATGAGTTTTTCGGATGACCTTCATTATTTTGGCGTGAAAGCATGGTATTGAGCTAATAAGCGGCATTTTGTGGAGAAAATGTCTTCTTTAGAGGATTAAGGTGATCTTTCGGGGAGAAAATGTCTGATTTGCAGCATCCAAAGACGCATTTGGGGAAGACAGCGTCTTTTACTGGGACATCACATTTTATTCCAATAATAACACATTTTCTTCCCAGAATTCCGCCTTTTATCCCCAAAAGAAGGCATTTTCTTCCCAGAATACTGCTTTTTAGACCGAAAAGAAGTCATCCTCTCCAAAAAAGACCTATTTCTGTCCTCAAAATGAGAAATATTCTCCCCAAAATATCATTCTTGGTTCCAAAGAGAAGATTTTTTATCCATTAAATACCACGTAGGGTTCCGTATATTACACATTTTCTCCCCCAAATTGCTCTTTTGATCCCCCAAATAAGAAATACTCTCCCCAAAGTAGCGCTTTCGTTTCCTTTCCCAAAAAGAAGACACTTGAAGATGAAAGGCAGTATTCTGGGGAGAAAATGCCTTTTTGGGGGGATAAAGAGTGGCATTAAGAGAGAACCGGTTTGGTTTCTGGGATGAAGAGTGATATTCGGGGAGAAAATGTCTAATTGTTGGCAGAAATTGATATGCAGGGGAGAAATGGTTGTATTTTGGAGAGAAAAAGCGTGTTTTGGGGAGAAAATGCATGAGTTTTTCGGATGACCTTCATTATTTTGGCGTGAAAGCCTGGTATTGAGCTAATAAGCGGCATTTTGTGGAGAAAATGTCTTCTTTAGAGGATTAAGGTGATCTTTCGGGGAGAAAATGTCTGATTTGCAGCATAAAAAGACGCATTTGGGGAAGACAGCGTCTTTTATTGGGACAACACATTTTATTCCACTAATAACACATTTTCTTCCCGAATACCGCCTTTTATCCCCAAAAGAAGGCATTTTCTTCCCAGAATACTGCTTTTTAGACCGAAAAGAAGTCATCCTCTCCAAAAAAGACCTATTTCTGTCCTCAAAATGAGAAATATTCTCCCCAAAATATCATTCTTGTTTCCAAAGAGAAGATTTTTTATCCATTAAATACCACATAGGGTTCCCTATATTACACATTTTCTCCCCCAAATTGCTCTTTTGATCCCCCAAATAAGAAATACTCTCCCCAAAGTAGCGCTTTCGTTCCCTTTCCCAAAAAGAAGACACTTGAAGATGAAAGGCAGTATTCTGGGGAGAAAATGCCTTTTTGGGGGGCTAAAGAGTGGCACTTAAGAGAGAACCTGTTTGGTTTCTGGGATGAAGAGTGATATTCGGGGAGAAAATGTCTAATTGTTGGCAGAAATTGATATGCAGGGGAGAAATGGTTGTATTTGGGAGCGAAAAAGCGTGTTTTGGGGAGAAAATGCCTGAGTTTTGGGGATAAAGTGCATTATTTTGGCGTGAAAGCATTGTATTGAGCTAATAAGCGGCATTTTGTGGAGAAAATGTCTTCTTTAGAGGATTAAGGTGATCTTTCGGGGAGAAAATGTCTGATTTGCAGCATAAAAAGACGCATTTGGGGAAGACAGCGTCTTTTATTGGGACATCACATTTTATTCCATTAATAACACATTTTCTTCCCAGAATTCCGCCTTTTATCCCCAAAAGAAGGCATTTTCTTCCCAGAATACTGCTTTTTAGACCGAAAAGAAGTCATCCTCTCCAAAAAAGACCTATTTCTGTCCTCAAAATGAGAAATATTCTCCCCAAAATATCATTCTTGGTTCCAAAGAGAAGATTTTTTATCCATTAAATACCACATAGGGTTCCCTATATTACACATTTTCTCCCCCAAATTGCTCTTTTGATCCCCCAAATAAGAAATACTCTCCCCAAAGTAGTGCTTTCGTTCCCTTTCCCAAAAAGAAGACACTTGAAGATGAAAGGCAGTATTCTGGGGAGAAAATGCCTTTTTGGGGGGCTAAAGAGTGGCATTAAGAGAGAACCTGTTTGGTTTCTGGGATGAAGAGTGATATTCGGGGAGAAAATGTCTAATTGTTGGCAGAAATTGATATGCAGGGGAGAAATGGTTGTATTTTGGAGAGAAAAAGCGTGTTTTGGGGAGAAAATGCCTGAGTTTTGGGGATAAAGTGCATTATTTTGGCGTGAAAGCCTGGTATTGAGCTAATAAGCGGCATTTTGTGGAGAAAATGTCTTCTTTAGAGGATTAAGGTGATCTTTCGGGGAGAAAATGTCTGATTTGCAGCATAAAAAGACGCATTTGTGGAAGACAGCGTCTTTTATCGGGACATCACATTTTATTCCATTAATAACACATTTTCTTCCCGGAATACCGCCTTTTATCCCCAAAAGAAGGCATTTTCTTCCCAGAATACTGCTTTTTAGACCGAAAAGAAGTCATCCTCTCCAAAAAAGACCTATTTCTGTCCTCAAAATGAGAAATATTCTCCCCAAAATATCATTCTTGGTTCCAAAGAGAAGATTTTTTATCCATTAAATACCACATAGGGTTCCCTATATTACACATTTTCTCCCCCAAGTTGCTCTTTTGATCCCCAAATAAGAAATACTCTCCCCAATGTAGCGCTTTCGTTCCCTTTCCCAAAAAGAAGACACTTGAAGATGAAAGGCAGTATTCTGGGGAGAAAATGCCTTTTTGGGGGGCTAAAGAGTGGCATTAAGAGAGAACCGGTTTGGTTTCTGGGATGAAGAGTGATATTCGGGGAGAAAATGTCTAATTGTTGGCAGAAATTGATATGCAGGGGAGAAATGGTTGTATTTTGGAGAGAAAAAGCGTGTTTTGGGGAGAAAATGCATGAGTTTTGGGGATAAAGTGCATTATTTTGGCGTGAAAGCCTGGTATTGAGCTAATAAGCGGCATTTTGTGGAGAAAATGTCTTCTTTAGAGGATTAAGTTGATCTTTCGGGGAGAAAATGTCTGATTTGCAGCATAAAAAGACGCATTTGGGGAAGACAGCGTCTTTTATTGGGACATCACATTTTATTCCATTAATAACACGTTTTCTTCGCAGAATACCGCCTTTTATCCCAAAAAGGAGGCATTTTCTTCCCAGAATACTGCTTTTTAGACCGAAAAGAAGTCATCCTCTCCAAAAAAGACCTATTTCTGTCCTCAAAATGAGAAATATTCTCCCCAAAATATCATTCTTGGTTCCAAAGAGAAGATTTTTTATCCATTAAATACCACATAGGGTTCCCTATATTACACATTTTCTCCCCCAAATTGCTCTTTTGATCCCCCAAATAAGAAATACTCTCCCCAAAGTAGCGCTTTCGTTCCCTTTCCCAAAAAGAAGACACTTGAAGATGAAAGGCAGTATTCTGGGGAGAAAATGCCTTTTTGGGGGGCTAAAGAGTGGCACTTAAGAGAGAACCTGTTTGGTTTCTGGGATGAAGAGTGATATTCGGGGAGAAAATGTCTAATTGTTGGCAGAAATTGATATGCAGGGGAGAAATGGTTGTATTTGGGAGCGAAAAAGCGTGTTTTGGGGAGAAAATGCCTGAGTTTTGGGGATAAAGTGCATTATTTTGGCGTGAAAGCATTGTATTGAGCTAATAAGCGGCATTTTGTGGAGAAAATGTCTTCTTTAGAGGATTAAGGTGATCTTTCGGGGAGAAAATGTCTGATTTGCAGCATAAAAAGACGCATTTGGGGAAGACAGCGTCTTTTATTGGGACAGCACATTTTATTCCATTAATAACACATTTTCTTCCCAGAATTCCGCCTTTTATCCCCAAAAGAAGGCATTTTCTTCCCAGAATACTGCTTTTTAGACCGAAAAGAAGTCATCCTCTCCAAAAAAGACCTATTTCTGTCCTCAAAATGAGAAATATTCTCCCCAAAATATCATTCTTGGTTCCAAAGAGAAGATTTTTTATCCATTATATACCACGTAGGGTTCCGTATATTACACATTTTCTCCCCCAAATTGCTCTTTTGATCCCCCAAATAAGAAATACTCTCCCCAAAGTAGCGCTTTCGTTTCCTTTCCCAAAAAGAAGACACTTGAAGATGAAAGGCAGTATTCTGGGGAGAAAATGCCTTTTTGGGGGGATAAAGAGTGGCATTAAGAGAGAACCGGTTTGGTTTCTGGGATGAAGAGTGATATTCGGGGAGAAAATGTCTAATTGTTGGCAGAAATTGATATGCAGGGGAGAAATGGTTGTATTTTGGAGAGAAAAAGCGTGTTTTGGGGAGAAAATGCATGAGTTTTGGGGATAAAGTGCATTATTTTGGCGTGAAAGCCTGGTATTGAGCTAATAAGCGGCATTTTGTGGAGAAAATGTCTTCTTTAGAGGATTAAGGTGATCTTTCGGGGAGAAAATGTCTGCTTTTCAGCATAAAAAGACGCATTTGGGGAAGACAGCGTCTTTTATCGGGACAGCACATTTTATTCCAATAATAACACATTTTCTTCGCAGAATACGGCCTTTTATCCCCAAAAGAAGGCATTTTCTTCCCAGAATACTGCTTTTTAGACCGAAAAGAAGTCATCCTCTCCAAAAAAGACCTATTTCTGTCCTCAAAATGAGAAATATTCTCCCCAAAACATCATTCTTGGTTCCAAAGAGAAGATTTTTTATCCATTAAATACCACGTAGGGTTCCCTATATTACACATTTTCTCCCCCAAATTGCTCTTTTGATCCCCCAAATAAGAAATACTCTCCCCAAAGTAGCGCTTTCGTTTCCTTTCCCAAAAAGAAGACACTTGAAGATGAAAGGCAGTATTCTGGGGAGAAAATGCCTTTTTGGGGGGCTAAAGAGTGGCACTTAAGAGAGAACCTGTTTGGTTTCTGGGATGAAGAGTGATATTCGGGGAGAAAATGTCTAATTGTTGGCAGAAATTGATATGCAGGGGAGAAATGTTTGTATTTGGGAGAGTAAAAGCGTGTTTTGGGGAGAAAATGCATGAGTTTTGGGGATAAAGTGCATTATTTTGGCGTGAAAGCCTGGTATTGAGCTAATAAGCGGCATTTTGTGGAGAAAATGTCTTCTTTAGAGGATTAAGGTGATCTTTCGGGGAGAAAATGTCTGATTTGCAGCATACAAAGACGCATTTGGGGAAGACAGCGTCTTTTATTGGGACAGCACATTTTATTCCACTAATAACACATTTTCTTCGCAGTATACGGCCTTTTATCCCCAAAAGAAGGCATTTTCTTCCCAGAATACTGCTTTTTAGACCGAAAAGAAGTCATCCTCTCCAAAAAAGACCTATTTCTGTCCTCAAAATGAGAAATATTCTCCCCAAAATATCATTCTTGGTTCCAAAGAGAAGATTTTTTATCCATTAAATACCACATAGGGTTCCCTATATTACACATTTTCTCCCCCAAATTGCTCTTTTGATCCCCCAAATAAGAAATACTCTCCCCAAAGTAGCGCTTTCGTTCCCTTTCCCAAAAAGAAGACACTTGAAGATGAAAGGCAGTATTCTGGGGAGAAAATGCCTTTTTGGGGGGCTAAAGAGTGGCACTTAAGAGAGAACCTGTTTGGTTTCTGGGATGAAGAGTGATATTCGGGGAGAAAATGTCTAATTGTTGGCAGAAATTGATATGCAGGGGAGAAATGGTTGTATTTGGGAGCGAAAAAGCGTGTTTTGGGGAGAAAATGCCTGAGTTTTGGGGATAAAGTGCATTATTTTGGCGTGAAAGCCTGGTATTGAGCTAATAAGCGGCATTTTGTGGAGAAAATGTCTTCTTTAGAGGATTAAGGTGATCTTTCGGGGAGAAAATGTCTGATTTGCAGCATAAAAAGACGCATTTGGGGAAGACAGCGTCTTTTATTGGGACAGCACATTTTATTCCATTAATAACACATTTTCTTCCCAGAATTCCGCCTTTTATCCCCAAAAGAAGGCATTTTCTTCCCAGAATACTGCTTTTTAGACCGAAAAGAAGTCATCCTCTCCAAAAAAGACCTATTTCTGTCCTCAAAATGAGAAATATTCTCCCCAAAATATCATTCTTGGTTCCAAAGAGAAGATTTTTTATCCATTATATACCACGTAGGGTTCCGTATATTACACATTTTCTCCCCCAAATTGCTCTTTTGATCCCCCAAATAAGAAATACTCTCCCCAAAGTAGCGCTTTCGTTTCCTTTCCCAAAAAGAAGACACTTGAAGATGAAAGGCAGTATTCTGGGGAGAAAATGCCTTTTTGGGGGGATAAAGAGTGGCATTAAGAGAGAACCGGTTTGGTTTCTGGGATGAAGAGTGATATTCGGGGAGAAAATGTCTAATTGTTGGCAGAAATTGATATGCAGGGGAGAAATGGTTGTATTTTGGAGAGAAAAAGCGTGTTTTGGGGAGAAAATGCCTGAGTTTTGGGGATAAAGTGCATTATTTTGGCGTGAAAGCCTGGTATTGAGCTAATAAGCGGCATTTTGTGGAGAAAATGTCTTCTTTTGAGGATTAAGGTGATCTTTCGGGGAGAAAATGTCTGATTTGCAGCATAAAAAGACGCATTTGGGGAAGACAGCGTCTTTTATTGGGACATCACATTTTATTCCATTAATAACACATTTTCTTCGCAGAATACCGCCTTTTATCCCCAAAAGGAGGCATTTTCTTCCCAGAATACTGCTTTTTAGACCGAAAAGAAGTCATCCTCTCCAAAAAAGACCTATTTCTGTCCTCAAAATGAGAAATATTCTCCCCAAAATATCATTCTTGGTTCCAAAGAGAAGATTTTTTATCCATTAAATACCACGTAGGGTTCCGTATATTACACATTTTCTCCCCCAAATTGCTCTTTTGATCCCCCAAATAAGAAATACTCTCCCCAAAGTAGCGCTTTCGTTCCCTTTCCCAAAAAGAAGACACTTGAAGATGAAAGGCAGTATTCTGGGGAGAAAATGCCTTTTTGGGGGGCTAAAGAGTGGCATTAAGAGAGAACCTGTTTGGTTTCTGGGATGAAGAGTGATATTCGGGGAGAAAATGTCTAATTGTTGGCAGAAATTGATATGCAGGGGAGAAATGGTTGTATTTTGGAGAGAAAAAGCGTGTTTTGGGGAGAAAATGCATGAGTTTTGGGGATAAAGTGCATTATTTTGGCGTGAAAGCCTGGTATTGAGCTAATAAGCGGCATTTTGTGGAGAAAATGTCTTCTTTAGAGGATTAAGGTGATCTTTCGGGGAGAAAATGTCTGATTTGCAGCATAAAAAGACGCATTTGGGGAAGACAGCGTCTTTTATTGGGACATCACATTTTATTCCATTAATAACACATTTTCTTCCCAGAATTCCGCCTTTTATCCCCAAAAGAAGGCATTTTCTTCCCAGAATACTGCTTTTTAGACCGAAAAGAAGTCATCCTCTCCAAAAAAGACCTATTTCTGTCCTCAAAATGAGAAATATTCTCCCCAAAATATCATTCTTGGTTCCAAAGAGAAGATTTTTTATCCATTATATACCACGTAGGGTTCCCTATATTACACATTTTCTCCCCCAAATTGCTCTTTTGATCCCCCAAATAAGAAATACTCTCCCCAAAGTAGCGCTTTCGTTCCCTTTCCCAAAAAGAAGACACTTGAAGATGAAAGGCAGTATTCTGGGGAGAAAATGCCTTTTTGGGGGGCTAAAGAGTGGCACTTAAGAGAGAACCTGTTTGGTTTCTGGGATGAAGAGTGATATTCGGGGAGAAAATGTCTAATTGTTGGCAGAAATTGATATGCAGGGGAGAAATGGTTGTATTTTGGAGAGAAAAAGCGTGTTTTGGGGAGAAAATGCATGAGTTTTGGGGATAAAGTGCATTATTTTGGCGTGAAAGCCTGGTATTGAGCTAATAAGCGGCATTTTGTGGAGAAAATGTCTTCTTTAGAGGATTAAGGTGATCTTTCGGGGAGAAAATGTCTGATTTGCAGCATAAAAAGACGCATTTGGGGAAGACAGCGTCTTTTATTGGGACAGCACATTTTATTCCATTAATAACACATTTTCTTCCCAGAATTCCGCCTTTTATCCCCAAAAGAAGGCATTTTCTTCCCAGAATACTGCTTTTTAGACCGAAAAGAAGTCATCCTCTCCAAAAAAGACCTATTTCTGTCCTCAAAATGAGAAATATTCTCCCCAAAATATCATTCTTGGTTCCAAAGAGAAGATTTTTTATCCATTAAATACCACGTAGGGTTCCGTATATTACACATTTTCTCCCCCAAATTGCTCTTTTGATCCCCCAAATAAGAAATACTCTCCCCAAAGTAGCGCTTTCGTTCCCTTTCCCAAAAAGAAGACACTTGAAGATGAAAGGCAGTATTCTGGGGAGAAAATGCCTTTTTGGGGGGCTAAAGAGTGGCACTTAAGAGAGAACCTGTTTGGTTTCTGGGATGAAGAGTGATATTCGGGGAGAAAATGTCTAATTGTTGGCAGAAATTGATATGCAGGGGAGAAATGGTTGTATTTGGGAGAGAAAAAGCGTGTTTTGGGGAGAAAATGCATGATTTTTGGGGATAAAGTGCATTATTTTGGCGTGAAAGCCTGGTATTGAGCTAATAAGCGGCATTTTGTGGAGAAAATGTCTTCTTTAGAGGATTAAGGTGATCTTTCGGGGAGAAAATGTCTGATTTGCAGCATAAAAAGACGCATTTGGGGAAGACAGCGTCTTTTATTGGGACATCACATTTTATTCCATTAATAACACATTTTCTTCCCAGAATTCCGCCTTTTATCCCCAAAAGAAGGCATTTTCTTCCCAGAATACTGCTTTTTAGACCGAAAAGAAGTCATCCTCTCCAAAAAAGACCTATTTCTGTCCTCAAAATGAGAAATATTCTCCCCAAAATATCATTCTTGGTTCCAAAGAGAAGATTTTTTATCCATTATATACCACGTAGGGTTCCCTATATTACACATTTTCTCCCCCAAATTGCTCTTTTGATCCCCCAAATAAGAAATACTCTCCCCAAAGTAGCGCTTTCGTTTCCTTTCCCAAAAAGAAGACACTTGAAGATGAAAGGCAGTATTCTGGGGAGAAAATGCCTTTTTGGGGGGATAAAGAGTGGCATTAAGAGAGAACCGGTTTGGTTTCTGGGATGAAGAGTGATATTCGGGGAGAAAATGTCTAATTGTTGGCAGAAATTGATATGCAGGGGAGAAATGGTTGTATTTTGGAGAGAAAAAGCGTGTTTTGGGGAGAAAATGCATGAGTTTTGGGGATAAAGTGCATTATTTTGGCGTGAAAGCCTGGTATTGAGCTAATAAGCGGCATTTTGTGGAGAAAATGTCTTCTTTAGAGGATTAAGGTGATCTTTCGGGGAGAAAATGTCTGATTTGCAGCATAAAAAGACGCATTTGGGGAAGACAGCGTCTTTTATTGGGACATCACATTTTATTCCATTAATAACACATTTTCTTCCCAGAATTCCGCCTTTTATCCCCAAAAGGAGGCATTTTCTTCCCAGAATACTGCTTTTTAGACCGAAAAGAAGTCATCCTCTCCAAAAAAGACCTATTTCTGTCCTCAAAATGAGAAATATTCTCCCCAAAATAACATTCTTGGTTCCAAAGAGAAGATTTTTTATCCATTAAATACCACATAGGGTTCCCTATATTACACATTTTCTCCCCCAAATTGCTCTTTTGATCCCCCAAATAAGAAATACTCTCCCCAAAGTAGCGCTTTCGTTCCCTTTCCCAAAAAGAAGACACTTGAAGATGAAAGGCAGTAATCTGGGGAGAAAATGCCTTTTTGGGGGGATAAAGAGTGGCACTTAAGAGAGAACCTGTTTGGTTTCTGGGATGAAGAGTGATATTCGGGGAGAAAATGTCTAATTGTTGGCAGAAATTGATATGCAGGGGAGAAATGGTTGTATTTGGGAGCGAAAAAGCGTGTTTTGTGGAGAAAATGCATGAGTTTTTCGGATGACCTTCATTATTTTGGCGTGAAAGCATGGTATTGAGCTAATAAGCGGCATTTTGTGGAGAAAATGTCTTCTTTAGAGGATTAAGGTGATCTTTTGGGGAGAAAATGTCTGATTTGCAGCATCCAAAGACGCATTTGGGGAAGACAGCGTCTTTTATTGGGACATCACATTTTATTCCAATAATAACACATTTTCTTCCCAGAATTCCGCCTTTGATCCCCAAAAGAAGGCATTTTCTTCCCAGAATACTGCTTTTTAGACCGAAAAGAAGTCATCCTCTCCAAAAAAGACCTATTTCTGTCCTCAAAATGAGAAATATTCTCCCCAAAATATCATTCTTGGTTCCAAAGACAAGACTTTTTCTCCATTAAATACCACGTAGGGTTCCCTATATTACACATTTTCTCCCCCAAATTGCTCTTTTGATCCCCCAAATAAGAAATACTCTCCCCCAAGTAGCGCTTTCGTTTCCTTTCCCAAATATGAGACATTTGAAGATGAAAGGCAGTATTCTGGGGAGAAGATGCCTTTTTGGGGGGCTAAAGAGTGGCATTAAGAGAGAACCTGTTTGGTTTCTGTGATGAAGAGTGATATTCGGGGAGAAAATGTCTAATTGTTGGCAGAAATTGATATGCAGGGGAGAAATGGTTGTATTTTGGAGAGAAAAAGCGTGTTTTGGGGAGAAAATGCCTGAGTTTTGGGGATAAAGTGCATTATTTTGGCGTGAAAGCCTGGTATTGAGCTAATAAGCGGCATTTTGTGGAGAAAATGTCTTCTTTAGAGGATTAAGGTGATCTTTCGGGGAGAAAATGTCTGATTTGCAGCATAAAAAGACGCATTTGGGGAAGACAGCGTCTTTTATTGGGACATCACATTTCATTCCATTAATAACACATTTTCTTCGCAGAATACCGCCTTTTATCCCCAAAAGGAGGCATTTTCTTCCCAGAATACTGCTTTTTAGACCGAAAAGAAGTCATCCTCTCCAAAAAAGACCTATTTCTGTCCTCAAAATGAGAAATATTCTCCCCAAAATAACATTCTTGGTTCCAAAGAGAAGATTTTTTATCCATTAAATACCACATAGGGTTCCCTATATTACACATTTTCTCCCCCAAATTGCTCTTTTGATCCCCCAAATAAGAAATACTCTCCCCAAAGTAGCGCTTTCGTTCCCTTTCCCAAAAAGAAGACACTTGAAGATGAAAGGCAGTATTCTGGGGAGAAAATGCCTTTTTGGGGGGCTAAAGAGTGGCACTTAAGAGAGAACCTGTTTGGTTTCTGGGATGAAGAGTGATATTCGGGGAGAAAATGTCTAATTGTTGGCAGAAATTGATATGCAGGGGAGAAATGGTTGTATTTGGGAGCGAAAAAGCGTGTTTTGTGGAGAAAATGCATGAGTTTTTCGGATGACCTTCATTATTTTGGCGTGAAAGCATGGTATTGAGCTAATAAGCGGCATTTTGTGGAGAAAATGTCTTCTTTAGAGGATTAAGGTGATCTTTCGGGGAGAAAATGTCTGATTTGCAGCATCCAAAGACGCATTTGGGGAAGACAGCGTCTTTTACTGGGACATCACATTTTATTCCAATAATAACACATTTTCTTCCCAGAATTCCGCCTTTTATCCCCAAAAGAAGGCATTTTCTTCCCAGAATACTGCTTTTTAGACCGAAAATAAGTCATCCTCTCCAAAAAAGACCTATTTCTGTCCTCAAAATGAGAAATATTCTCCCCAAAATATCATTCTTGGTTCCAAAGAGAAGATTTTTTATCCATTAAATACCACATAGGGTTCCCTATATTACACATTTTCTCCCCCAAATTGCTCTTTTGATCCCCCAAATAAGAAATACTCTCCCCCAAGTAGCGCTTTCGTTTCCTTTCCCAAAAAGAAGACACTTGAAGATGAAAGGCAGTATTCTGGGGAGAAAATGCCTTTTTGGGGGGATAAAGAGTGGCACTTAAGAGAGAACCGGTTTGGTTTCTGGGATGAAGAGTGATATTCGGGGAGAAAATGTCTAATTGTTGGCAGAAATTGATATGCAGGGGAGAAATGGTTGTATTTTGGAGAGAAAAAGCGTGTTTTGGGGAGAAAATGCCTGAGTTTTGGGGATAAAGTGCATTATTTTGGCGTGAAAGCCTGGTATTGAGCTAATAAGCGGCATTTTGTGGAGAAAATGTCTTCTTTAGAGGATTAAGGTGATCTTTCGGGGAGAAAATGTCTGATTTGCAGCATAAAAAGACGCATTTGGGGAAGACAGCGTCTTTTATTGGGACATCACATTTCATTCCATTAATAACACATTTTCTTCGCAGAATACCGCCTTTTATCCCCAAAAGGAGGCATTTTCTTCCCAGAATACTGCTTTTTAGACCGAAAAGAAGTCATCCTCTCCAAAAAAGACCTATTTCTGTCCTCAAAATGAGAAATATTCTCCCCAAAATAACATTCTTGGTTCCAAAGAGAAGATTTTTTATCCATTAAATACCACATAGGGTTCCCTATATTACACATTTTCTCCCCCAAATTGCTCTTTTGATCCCCCAAATAAGAAATACTCTCCCCAAAGTAGCGCTTTCGTTCCCTTTCCCAAAAAGAAGACACTTGAAGATGAAAGGCAGTATTCTGGGGAGAAAATGCCTTTTTGGGGGGCTAAAGAGTGGCACTTAAGAGAGAACCTGTTTGGTTTCTGGGATGAAGAGTGATATTCGGGGAGAAAATGTCTAATTGTTGGCAGAAATTGATATGCAGGGGAGAAATGGTTGTATTTGGGAGCGAAAAAGCGTGTTTTGTGGAGAAAATGCATGAGTTTTTCGGATGACCTTCATTATTTTGGCGTGAAAGCATGGTATTGAGCTAATAAGCGGCATTTTGTGGAGAAAATGTCTTCTTTAGAGGATTAAGGTGATCTTTCGGGGAGAAAATGTCTGATTTGCAGCATCCAAAGACGCATTTGGGGAAGACAGCGTCTTTTACTGGGACATCACATTTTATTCCAATAATAACACATTTTCTTCCCAGAATTCCGCCTTTTATCCCCAAAAGAAGGCATTTTCTTCCCAGAATACTGCTTTTTAGACCGAAAAGAAGTCATCCTCTCCAAAAAAGACCTATTTCTGTCCTCAAAATGAGAAATATTCTCCCCAAAATATCATTCTTGGTTCCAAAGAGAAGATTTTTTATCCATTAAATACCACATAGGGTTCCCTATATTACACATTTTCTCCCCCAAATTGCTCTTTTGATCCCCCAAATAAGAAATACTCTCCCCCAAGTAGCGCTTTCGTTTCCTTTCCCAAAAAGAAGACACTTGAAGATGAAAGGCAGTATTCTGGGGAGAAAATGCCTTTTTGGGGGGATAAAGAGTGGCACTTAAGAGAGAACCGGTTTGGTTTCTGGGATGAAGAGTGATATTCGGGGAGAAAATGTCTAATTGTTGGCAGAAATTGATATGCAGGGGAGAAATGGTTGTATTTTGGAGAGAAAAAGCGTGTTTTGGGGAGAAAATGCCTGAGTTTTGGGGATAAAGTGCATTATTTTGGCGTGAAAGCCTGGTATTGAGCTAATAAGCGGCATTTTGTGGAGAAAATGTCTTCTTTAGAGGATTAAGGTGATCTTTCGGGGAGAAAATGTCTGATTTGCAGCATAAAAAGACGCATTTGGGGAAGACAGCGTCTTTTATTGGGACATCACATTTCATTCCATTAATAACACATTTTCTTCGCAGAATACCGCCTTTTATCCCCAAAAGGAGGCATTTTCTTCCCAGAATACTGCTTTTTAGACCGAAAAGAAGTCATCCTCTCCAAAAAAGACCTATTTCTGTCCTCAAAATGAGAAATATTCTCCCCAAAATATCATTCTTGGTTCCAAAGAGAAGATTTTTTATCCATTAAATACCACATAGGGTTCCCTATATTACACATTTTCTCCCCCAAGTTGCTCTTTTGATCCCCCAAATAAGAAATACTCTCCCCAAAGTAGCGCTTTCGTTCCCTTTCCCAAAAAGAAGACACTTGAAGATGAAAGGCAGTATTCTGGGGAGAAAATGCCTTTTTGGGGGGCTAAAGAGTGGCACTTAAGAGAGAACCTGTTTGGTTTCTGGGATGAAGAGTGATATTCGGGGAGAAAATGTCTAATTGTTGGCAGAAATTGATATGCAGGGGAGAAATGGTTGTATTTTGGAGCGAAAAAGAGTGTTTTGGGGAGAAAATGCATGAGTTTTGGGGATAAAGTGCATTATTTTGGCGTGAAAGCCTGGTATTGAGCTAATAAGCGGCATTTTGTGGAGAAAATGTCTTCTTTAGAGGATTAAGGTGATCTTTCGGGGAGAAAATGTCTGATTTGCAGCATAAAAAGACGCATTTGGGGAAGACAGCGTCTTTTATTGGGACAGCACATTTTATTCCAATAATAACACATTTTCTTCGCAGTATACGGCCTTTTATCCCCAAAAGAAGGCATTTTCTTCCCAGAATACTGCTTTTTAGACCGAAAATAAGTCATCCTCTCCAAAAAAGACCTATTTCTGTCCTCAAAATGAGAAATATTCTCCCCAAAATATCATTCTTGGTTCCAAAGAGAAGATTTTTTATCCATTAAATGCCACATAGGGTTCCCTATATTACACATTTTCTCCCCCAAATTGCTCTTTTGATCCCCCAAATAAGATATACTCTCCCCAAAGTAGCGCTTTCGTTTCCTTTCCCAAATATGAGACATTTGAAGATGAAAGGCAGTATTCTGGGGAGAAAATGCCTTTTTGGGGGGCTAAAGAGTGGCACTTAAGAGAGAACCTGTTTGGTTTCTGGGATGAAGAGTGATATTCGGGGAGAAAATGTCTAATTGTTGGCAGAAATTGATATGCAGGGGAGAAATGGTTGTATTTGGGAGCGAAAAAGCGTGTTTTGTGGAGAAAATGCATGAGTTTTTCGGATGACCTTCATTATTTTGGCGTGAAAGCCTGGTATTGAGCTAATAAGCGGCATTTTGTGGAGAAAATGTCTTCTTTAGAGGATTAAGGTGATCTTTCGGGGAGAAAATGTCTGATTTGCAGCATAAAAAGACGCATTTGGGGAAGACAGCGTCTTTTATTGGGACATCACATTTTATTCCATTAATAACACATTTTCTTCGCAGAATACGGCCTTTTATCCCCAAAAGAAGGCATTTTCTTCCCAGAATAATGCTTTTTAGACCAAAAATAATTCATCCTCTCCAAAAAAGACCTATTTCTGTCCTCAAAATGAGAAATATTCTCCCCAAAATATCATTCTTGGTTCCAAAGAGAAGATTTTTTATCCATTAAATACCACGTAGGGTTCCGTATATTACACATTTTCTCCCCCAAATTGCTCTTTTGATCCCCCAAATAAGAAATACTCTCCCCAAAGTAGCGCTTTCGTTTCCTTTCCCAAAAAGAAGACACTTGAAGATGAAAGGCAGTATTCTGGGGAGAAAATGCCTTTTTGGGGGGATAAAGAGTGGCATTAAGAGAGAACCGGTTTGGTTTCTGGGATGAAGAGTGATATTCGGGGAGAAAATGTCTAATTGTTGGCAGAAATTGATATGCAGGGGAGAAATGGTTGTATTTTGGAGAGAAAAAGCGTGTTTTGGGGAGAAAATGCATGAGTTTTTCGGATGACCTTCATTATTTTGGCGTGAAAGCCTGGTATTGAGCTAATAAGCGGCATTTTGTGGAGAAAATGTCTTCTTTAGAGGATTAAGGTGATCTTTCGGGGAGAAAATGTCTGATTTGCAGCATAAAAAGACGCATTTGGGGAAGACAGCGTCTTTTATTGGGACAACACATTTTATTCCACTAATAACACATTTTCTTCCCGAATACCGCCTTTTATCCCCAAAAGAAGGCATTTTCTTCCCAGAATACTGCTTTTTAGACCGAAAAGAAGTCATCCTCTCCAAAAAAGACCTATTTCTGTCCTCAAAATGAGAAATATTCTCCCCAAAATATCATTCTTGTTTCCAAAGAGAAGATTTTTTATCCATTAAATACCACATAGGGTTCCCTATATTACACATTTTCTCCCCCAAATTGCTCTTTTGATCCCCCAAATAAGAAATACTCTCCCCAAAGTAGCGCTTTCGTTCCCTTTCCCAAAAAGAAGACACTTGAAGATGAAAGGCAGTATTCTGGGGAGAAAATGCCTTTTTGGGGGGCTAAAGAGTGGCACTTAAGAGAGAACCTGTTTGGTTTCTGGGATGAAGAGTGATATTCGGGGAGAAAATGTCTAATTGTTGGCAGAAATTGATATGCAGGGGAGAAATGGTTGTATTTGGGAGCGAAAAAGCGTGTTTTGGGGAGAAAATGCCTGAGTTTTGGGGATAAAGTGCATTATTTTGGCGTGAAAGCATTGTATTGAGCTAATAAGCGGCATTTTGTGGAGAAAATGTCTTCTTTAGAGGATTAAGGTGATCTTTCGGGGAGAAAATGTCTGATTTGCAGCATAAAAAGACGCATTTGGGGAAGACAGCGTCTTTTATTGGGACATCACATTTTATTCCATTAATAACACATTTTCTTCCCAGAATTCCGCCTTTTATCCCCAAAAGAAGGCATTTTCTTCCCAGAATACTGCTTTTTAGACCGAAAAGAAGTCATCCTCTCCAAAAAAGACCTATTTCTGTCCTCAAAATGAGAAATATTCTCCCCAAAATATCATTCTTGGTTCCAAAGAGAAGATTTTTTATCCATTAAATACCACGTAGGGTTCCGTATATTACACATTTTCTCCCCCAAATTGCTCTTTTGATCCCCCAAATAAGAAATACTCTCCCCAAAGTAGCGCTTTCGTTTCCTTTCCCAAAAAGAAGACACTTGAAGATGAAAGGCAGTATTCTGGGGAGAAAATGCCTTTTTGGGGGGATAAAGAGTGGCATTAAGAGAGAACCGGTTTGGTTTCTGGGATGAAGAGTGATATTCGGGGAGAAAATGTCTAATTGTTGGCAGAAATTGATATGCAGGGGAGAAATGGTTGTATTTGGGAGAGAAAAAGCGTGTTTTGGGGAGAAAATGCATGAGTTTTGGGGATAAAGTGCATTATTTTGGCGTGAAAGCCTGGTATTGAGCTAATAAGCGGCATTTTGTGGAGAAAATGTCTTCTTTAGAGGATTAAGGTGATCTTTCGGGGAGAAAATGTCTGATTTGCAGCATAAAAAGACGCATTTGGGGAAGACAGCGTCTTTTATTGGGACATCACATTTTATTCCATTAATAACACATTTTCTTCCCAGAATACCGCCTTTTATCCCCAAAAGGAGGCATTTTCTTCCCAGAATACTGCTTTTTAGACCGAAAAGAAGTCATCCTCTCCAAAAAAGACCTATTTCTGTCCTCAAAATGAGAAATATTCTCCCCAAAATATCATTCTTGGTTCCAAAGAGAAGATTTTTTATCCATTAAATACCACATAGGGTTCCCTATATTACACATTTTCTCCCCCAAATTGCTCTTTTGATCCCCCAAATAAGAAATACTCTCCCCAAAGTAGCGCTTTCGTTCCCTTTCCCAAAAAGAAGACACTTGAAGATGAAAGGCAGTATTCTGGGGAGAAAATGCCTTTTTGGGGGGCTAAAGAGTGGCACTTAAGAGAGAACCTGTTTGGTTTCTGGGATGAAGAGTGATATTCGGGGAGAAAATGTCTAATTGTTGGCAGAAATTGATATGCAGGGGAGAAATGGTTGTAATTTGTAGCGAAAAAGCATGTTTTGTGGAGAAAATGCATGAGTTTTTGGGATAAAGTGCATTATTTTGGCGTGAAAGCCTGGTATTGAGCTAATAAGCGGCATTTTGTGGAGAAAATGTCTTCTTTAGAGGATTAAGGTGATCTTTCGGGGAGAAAATGTCTGATTTGCAGCATAAAAAGACGCATTTGGGGAAGACAGCGTCTTTTATTGGGACAGCACATTTTATTCCAATAATAACACATTTTCTTCCCAGAATTCCCCCTTTTATCCCCAAAAGAAGGCATTTTCTTCCCAGAATACTGCTTTTTAGACCGAAAATAAGTCATCCTCTCCAAAAAAGACCTATTTCTGTCCTCAAAATGAGAAATATTCTCCCCAAAATATCATTCTTGGTTCCAAAGAGAAGATTTTTTATCCATTAAATACCACATAGGGTTCCGTATATTACACATTTTCTCCCCCAAGTTGCTCTTTTGATCCCCCAAATAAGAAATACTCTCCCCAAAGTAGCGCTTTCGTTCCCTTTCCCAAAAAGAAGACACTTGAAGATGAAAGGCAGTATTCTGGGGAGAAAATGCCTTTTTGGGGGGCTAAAGAGTGGCATTAAGAGAGAACCTGTTTGGTTTCTGGGATGAAGAGTGATATTCGGGGAGAAAATGTCTAATTGTTGGCAGAAATTGATATGCAGGGGAGAAATGGTTGTATTTGGGAGAGAAAAAGCGTGTTTTGTGGAGAAAATGCATGAGTTTTTCGGATGACCTTCATTATTTTGGCGTGAAAGCCTGGTATTGAGCTAATAAGCGGCATTTTGTGGAGAAAATGTCTTCTTTAGAGGATTAAGGTGATCTTTCGGGGAGAAAATGTCTGATTTGCAGCATAAAAAGATGCATTTGGGGAAGACAGCGTCTTTTATTGGGACAGCACATTTTATTCCATTAATAACACATTTTCTTCGCAGAATACGGCCTTTTATCCCCAAAAGGAGGCATTTTCTTCCCAGAATACTGCTTTTTAAACCGAAAAGAAGTCATCCTCTCCAAAAAAGACCTATTTCTGTCCTCAAAATGAGAAATATTCTCCCCAAAATATCATTCTTGGTTCCAAAGAGAAGATTTTTTATCCATTAAATACCACGTAGGGTTCCCTATATTACACATTTTCTCCCCCAAATTGCTCTTTTGATCCCCCAAATAAGAAATACTCTCCCCAAAGTAGCGCTTTCGTTTCCTTTCCCAAATATGAGACACTTGAAGATGAAAGGCAGTATTCTGGGGAGAAGATGCCTTTTTGGGGGGCTAAAGAGTGGCACTTAAGAGAGAACCTGTTTGGTTTCTGGGATGAAGAGTGATATTCGGGGAGAAAATTTCTAATTGTTGGCAGAAACTGATATGCAGGGGAGAAATGGTTGTATTTTGGATCGAAAAAGCGTGTTTTGGGGAGAAAATGCATGAGTTTTGGGGATAAAGTGCATTATTTTGGCGTGAAAGCATGGTATTGAGCTAATAAGCGGCATTTTGTGGAGAAAATGTCTTCTTTAGAGGATTAAGGTGATCTTTCGGGGAGAAAATGTCTGATTTGCAGCATACAAAGACGCATTTGGGGAAGACAGCGTCTTTTATTGGGACAGCACATTTTATTCCAATAATAACACATTTTCTTCCCAGAATTCCGCCTTTTATCCCCAAAAGAAGGCATTTTCTTCCCAGAATAATGCTTTTTAGACCAAAAATAAGTCATCCTCTCCAAAAAAGACCTATTTCTGTCCTCAAAATGAGAAATATTCTCCCCAAAATATCATTCTTGGTTCCAAAGAGAAGATTTTTATCCATTAAATACCACGTCGGGTTCCGTATATTACACATTTTCTCCCCCAAATTGCTCTTTTGATCCCCCAAATAAGAAATACTCTCCCCAAAGTAGCGCTTTCGTTTCCTTTCCCAAAAAGAAGACACTTGAAGATGAAAGGCAGTATTCTGGGGAGAAGATGCCTTTTTGGGGGGATAAAGAGTGGCACTTAAGAGAGAACCTGTTTGGTTTCTGGGATGAAGAGTGATATTCGGGGAGAAAATGTCTAATTGTTGGCAGAAATTGATATGCAGGGGAGAAATGGTTGTATTTTGGAGAGAAAAAGCGTGTTTTGGGGAGAAAATGCATGAGTTTTGGGGATAAAGTGCATTATTTTGGCGTGAAAGCCTGGTATTGAGCTAATAAGCGGCATTTTGTGGAGAAAATGTCTTCTTTAGAGGATTAAGGTGATCTTTCGGGGAGAAAATGTCTGATTTGCAGCATAAAAAGACGCATTTGGGGAAGACAGCGTCTTTTATTGGGACAGCACATTTTATTCCACTAATAACACATTTTCTTCCCGAATACCGCCTTTTATCCCCAAAAGAAGGCATTTTCTTCCCAGAATACTGCTTTTTAGACCGAAAAGAAGTCATCCTCTCCAAAAAAGACCTATTTCTGTCCTCAAAATGAGAAATATTCTCCCCAAAATATCATTCTTGGTTCCAAAGAGAAGATTTTTTATCCATTAAATACCACATAGGGTTCCCTATATTACACATTTTCTCCCCCAAATTGCTCTTTTGATCCCCCAAATAAGAAATACTCTCCCCAAAGGAGCGCTTTCGTTCCCTTTCCCAAAAAGAAGACACTTGAAGATGAAAGGCAGTATTCTGGGGAGAAAATGCCTTTTTGGGGGGATAAAGAGTGGCACTTAAGAGAGAACCTGTTTGGTTTCTGGGGTGAAGAGTGATATTCGGGGAGAAAATGTCTAATTGTTGGCAGAAATTGATATGCAAGGGAGAAATGGTTGTATTTTGGAGAGAAAAAGCGTGTTTTGGGGAGAAAATGCCTGAGTTTTGGGGATAAAGTGCATTATTTTGGCGCGAAAGCCTGGTATTGAGCTAATAAGCAGCATTTTGTGGAGAAAATGTCTTCTTTAGAGGATTAAGGTGATCTTTCGGGGAGAAAATGTCTGATTTGCAGCATAAAAAGACGCATTTGGGGAAGACAGCGTCTTTTATTGGGACAGCACATTTTATTCCACTAATAACACATTTTCTTCCCGAATACCGCCTTTTATCCCCAAAAGAAGGCATTTTCATCCCAGAATAATGCTTTTTAGACCGAAAAGAAGTCATCCTCTCCAAAAAAGACCTATTTCTGTCCTCAAAATGAGAAATATTCTCCCCAAAATATCATTCTTGGTTCCAAAGTGAACATATTTATCCATTAAATACCACGTAGGGTTCCGTATATTACACATTTTCTCCCCCAAATTGCTCTTTTGATCCCCCAAATAAGAAATACTCTCCCCAAAGTAGCGCTTTCGTTTCCTTTCCCAAATATGAGACATTTGAAGATGAAAGGCAGTATTCTGGGGAGAAGATGCCTTTTTGGGGGGATAAAGAGTGGCATTAAGAGAGAACCTGTTTGGTTTCTGTGATGAAGAGTGATATTCGGGGAGAAAATTTCTAATTGTTGGCAGAAACTGATATGCAGGGGAGAAATGGTTGTATTTTGGAGCGAAAAAGCGTGTTTTGTGGAGAAAATGCATGAGTTTTGAGGATAAAGTGCATTATTTTGGCGTGAAAGCCTGGTATTGAGCTAATAAGCGGCATTTTGTGGAGAAAATGTCTTCTTTAGAGGATTAAGGTGATCTTTCGGGGAGAAAATGTCTGATTTGCAGCATAAAAAGACGCATTTGGGGAAGACAGCGTCTTTTATTGGGACAGCACATTTTATTCCAATAATAACACATTTTCTTCCCAGAATTCCGACTTTTATCCCCAAAAGAAAGCATTTTCTTCCCAGAATAATGCTTTTTAGACCAAAAATAAGTCATCCTCTCCAAAAAAGACCTATTTCTGTCCTCAAAATGAGAAATATTCTCCCCAAAATATCATTCTTGGTTCCAAAGAGAAGATTTTTATCCATTAAATACCACGTCGGGTTCCCTATATTACACATTTTCTCCCCCAAATTGCTCTTTTGATCCCCCAAATAAGAAATACTCTCCCCAAAGTAGCGCTTTCGTTTCCTTTCCCAAAAAGAAGACACTTGAAGATGAAAGGCAGTATTCTGGGGAGAAGATGCCTTTTTGGGGGGATAAAGAGTGGCACTTAAGAGAGAACCGGTTTGGTTTCTGTGATGAAGAGTGATATTCGGGGAGAAAATGTCTAATTGTTGGCAGAAATTGATATGCAGGGGAGAAATGGTTGTATTTTGGAGCGAAAAAGCGTGTTTTGGGGAGAAAATGCCTGAGTTTTGAGGATAAAGTGCATTATTTTGGCGTGAAAGCCTGGTATTGAGTTAATAAGCGGCATTTTGTGGAGAAAATGTCTTCTTTAGAGGATTAAGGTGATCTTTCGGGGAGAAAATGTCTGATTTGCAGCATACAAAGACGCATTTGGGGAAGACAGCGTCTTTTATTGGGACAGCACATTTTATTCCACTAATAACACATTTTCTTCGCAGTATACGGCCTTTTATCCCCAAAAGAAGGCATTTTCTTCCCAGAATACTGCTTTTTAGACCGAAAAGAAGTCATCCTCTCCAAAAAAGACCTATTTCTGTCCTCAAAATGAGAAATATTCTCCCCAAAATATCATTCTTGGTTCCAAAGAGAAGATTTTTTATCCATTAAATACCACATAGGGTTCCCTATATTACACATTTTCTCCCCCAAATTGCTCTTTTGATCCCCCAAATAAGAAATACTCTCCCCAAAGTAGCGCTTTCGTTCCCTTTCCCAAAAAGAAGACACTTGAAGATGAAAGGCAGTATTCTGGGGAGAAAATGCCTTTTTGGGGGGCTAAAGAGTGGCACTTAAGAGAGAACCTGTTTGGTTTCTGGGATGAAGAGTGATATTCGGGGAGAAAATGTCTAATTGTTGGCAGAAATTGATATGCAGGGGAGAAATGGTTGTATTTGGGAGCGAAAAAGCGTGTTTTGGGGAGAAAATGCCTGAGTTTTGGGGATAAAGTGCATTATTTTGGCGTGAAAGCCTGGTATTGAGCTAATAAGCGGCATTTTGTGGAGAAAATGTCTTCTTTAGAGGATTAAGGTGATCTTTCGGGGAGAAAATGTCTGATTTGCAGCATAAAAAGACGCATTTGGGGAAGACAGCGTCTTTTATTGGGACAGCACATTTTATTCCATTAATAACACATTTTCTTCCCAGAATTCCGCCTTTTATCCCCAAAAGAAGGCATTTTCTTCCCAGAATACTGCTTTTTAGACCGAAAAGAAGTCATCCTCTCCAAAAAAGACCTATTTCTGTCCTCAAAATGAGAAATATTCTCCCCAAAATATCATTCTTGGTTCCAAAGAGAAGATTTTTTATCCATTATATACCACGTAGGGTTCCGTATATTACACATTTTCTCCCCCAAATTGCTCTTTTGATCCCCCAAATAAGAAATACTCTCCCCAAAGTAGCGCTTTCGTTTCCTTTCCCAAAAAGAAGACACTTGAAGATGAAAGGCAGTATTCTGGGGAGAAAATGCCTTTTTGGGGGGATAAAGAGTGGCATTAAGAGAGAACCGGTTTGGTTTCTGGGATGAAGAGTGATATTCGGGGAGAAAATGTCTAATTGTTGGCAGAAATTGATATGCAGGGGAGAAATGGTTGTATTTTGGAGAGAAAAAGCGTGTTTTGGGGAGAAAATGCCTGAGTTTTGGGGATAAAGTGCATTATTTTGGCGTGAAAGCCTGGTATTGAGCTAATAAGCGGCATTTTGTGGAGAAAATGTCTTCTTTTGAGGATTAAGGTGATCTTTCGGGGAGAAAATGTCTGATTTGCAGCATAAAAAGACGCATTTGGGGAAGACAGCGTCTTTTATTGGGACATCACATTTTATTCCATTAATAACACATTTTCTTCGCAGAATACCGCCTTTTATCCCCAAAAGGAGGCATTTTCTTCCCAGAATACTGCTTTTTAGACCGAAAAGAAGTCATCCTCTCCAAAAAAGACCTATTTCTGTCCTCAAAATGAGAAATATTCTCCCCAAAATATCATTCTTGGTTCCAAAGAGAAGATTTTTTATCCATTAAATACCACGTAGGGTTCCGTATATTACACATTTTCTCCCCCAAATTGCTCTTTTGATCCCCCAAATAAGAAATACTCTCCCCAAAGTAGCGCTTTCGTTCCCTTTCCCAAAAAGAAGACACTTGAAGATGAAAGGCAGTATTCTGGGGAGAAAATGCCTTTTTGGGGGGCTAAAGAGTGGCATTAAGAGAGAACCTGTTTGGTTTCTGGGATGAAGAGTGATATTCGGGGAGAAAATGTCTAATTGTTGGCAGAAATTGATATGCAGGGGAGAAATGGTTGTATTTTGGAGAGAAAAAGCGTGTTTTGGGGAGAAAATGCATGAGTTTTGGGGATAAAGTGCATTATTTTGGCGTGAAAGCCTGGTATTGAGCTAATAAGCGGCATTTTGTGGAGAAAATGTCTTCTTTAGAGGATTAAGGTGATCTTTCGGGGAGAAAATGTCTGATTTGCAGCATAAAAAGACGCATTTGGGGAAGACAGCGTCTTTTATTGGGACATCACATTTTATTCCATTAATAACACATTTTCTTCCCAGAATTCCGCCTTTTATCCCCAAAAGAAGGCATTTTCTTCCCAGAATACTGCTTTTTAGACCGAAAAGAAGTCATCCTCTCCAAAAAAGACCTATTTCTGTCCTCAAAATGAGAAATATTCTCCCCAAAATATCATTCTTGGTTCCAAAGAGAAGATTTTTTATCCATTATATACCACGTAGGGTTCCCTATATTACACATTTTCTCCCCCAAATTGCTCTTTTGATCCCCCAAATAAGAAATACTCTCCCCAAAGTAGCGCTTTCGTTCCCTTTCCCAAAAAGAAGACACTTGAAGATGAAAGGCAGTATTCTGGGGAGAAAATGCCTTTTTGGGGGGCTAAAGAGTGGCACTTAAGAGAGAACCTGTTTGGTTTCTGGGATGAAGAGTGATATTCGGGGAGAAAATGTCTAATTGTTGGCAGAAATTGATATGCAGGGGAGAAATGGTTGTATTTTGGAGAGAAAAAGCGTGTTTTGGGGAGAAAATGCATGAGTTTTGGGGATAAAGTGCATTATTTTGGCGTGAAAGCCTGGTATTGAGCTAATAAGCGGCATTTTGTGGAGAAAATGTCTTCTTTAGAGGATTAAGGTGATCTTTCGGGGAGAAAATGTCTGATTTGCAGCATAAAAAGACGCATTTGGGGAAGACAGCGTCTTTTATTGGGACAGCACATTTTATTCCATTAATAACACATTTTCTTCCCAGAATTCCGCCTTTTATCCCCAAAAGAAGGCATTTTCTTCCCAGAATACTGCTTTTTAGACCGAAAAGAAGTCATCCTCTCCAAAAAAGACCTATTTCTGTCCTCAAAATGAGAAATATTCTCCCCAAAATATCATTCTTGGTTCCAAAGAGAAGATTTTTTATCCATTAAATACCACGTAGGGTTCCGTATATTACACATTTTCTCCCCCAAATTGCTCTTTTGATCCCCCAAATAAGAAATACTCTCCCCAAAGTAGCGCTTTCGTTCCCTTTCCCAAAAAGAAGACACTTGAAGATGAAAGGCAGTATTCTGGGGAGAAAATGCCTTTTTGGGGGGCTAAAGAGTGGCACTTAAGAGAGAACCTGTTTGGTTTCTGGGATGAAGAGTGATATTCGGGGAGAAAATGTCTAATTGTTGGCAGAAATTGATATGCAGGGGAGAAATGGTTGTATTTGGGAGAGAAAAAGCGTGTTTTGGGGAGAAAATGCATGATTTTTGGGGATAAAGTGCATTATTTTGGCGTGAAAGCCTGGTATTGAGCTAATAAGCGGCATTTTGTGGAGAAAATGTCTTCTTTAGAGGATTAAGGTGATCTTTCGGGGAGAAAATGTCTGATTTGCAGCATAAAAAGACGCATTTGGGGAAGACAGCGTCTTTTATTGGGACATCACATTTTATTCCATTAATAACACATTTTCTTCCCAGAATTCCGCCTTTTATCCCCAAAAGAAGGCATTTTCTTCCCAGAATACTGCTTTTTAGACCGAAAAGAAGTCATCCTCTCCAAAAAAGACCTATTTCTGTCCTCAAAATGAGAAATATTCTCCCCAAAATATCATTCTTGGTTCCAAAGAGAAGATTTTTTATCCATTATATACCACGTAGGGTTCCCTATATTACACATTTTCTCCCCCAAATTGCTCTTTTGATCCCCCAAATAAGAAATACTCTCCCCAAAGTAGCGCTTTCGTTTCCTTTCCCAAAAAGAAGACACTTGAAGATGAAAGGCAGTATTCTGGGGAGAAAATGCCTTTTTGGGGGGATAAAGAGTGGCATTAAGAGAGAACCGGTTTGGTTTCTGGGATGAAGAGTGATATTCGGGGAGAAAATGTCTAATTGTTGGCAGAAATTGATATGCAGGGGAGAAATGGTTGTATTTTGGAGAGAAAAAGCGTGTTTTGGGGAGAAAATGCATGAGTTTTGGGGATAAAGTGCATTATTTTGGCGTGAAAGCCTGGTATTGAGCTAATAAGCGGCATTTTGTGGAGAAAATGTCTTCTTTAGAGGATTAAGGTGATCTTTCGGGGAGAAAATGTCTGATTTGCAGCATAAAAAGACGCATTTGGGGAAGACAGCGTCTTTTATTGGGACATCACATTTTATTCCATTAATAACACATTTTCTTCCCAGAATTCCGCCTTTTATCCCCAAAAGGAGGCATTTTCTTCCCAGAATACTGCTTTTTAGACCGAAAAGAAGTCATCCTCTCCAAAAAAGACCTATTTCTGTCCTCAAAATGAGAAATATTCTCCCCAAAATAACATTCTTGGTTCCAAAGAGAAGATTTTTTATCCATTAAATACCACATAGGGTTCCCTATATTACACATTTTCTCCCCCAAATTGCTCTTTTGATCCCCCAAATAAGAAATACTCTCCCCAAAGTAGCGCTTTCGTTCCCTTTCCCAAAAAGAAGACACTTGAAGATGAAAGGCAGTAATCTGGGGAGAAAATGCCTTTTTGGGGGGATAAAGAGTGGCACTTAAGAGAGAACCTGTTTGGTTTCTGGGATGAAGAGTGATATTCGGGGAGAAAATGTCTAATTGTTGGCAGAAATTGATATGCAGGGGAGAAATGGTTGTATTTGGGAGCGAAAAAGCGTGTTTTGTGGAGAAAATGCATGAGTTTTTCGGATGACCTTCATTATTTTGGCGTGAAAGCATGGTATTGAGCTAATAAGCGGCATTTTGTGGAGAAAATGTCTTCTTTAGAGGATTAAGGTGATCTTTTGGGGAGAAAATGTCTGATTTGCAGCATCCAAAGACGCATTTGGGGAAGACAGCGTCTTTTATTGGGACATCACATTTTATTCCAATAATAACACATTTTCTTCCCAGAATTCCGCCTTTGATCCCCAAAAGAAGGCATTTTCTTCCCAGAATACTGCTTTTTAGACCGAAAAGAAGTCATCCTCTCCAAAAAAGACCTATTTCTGTCCTCAAAATGAGAAATATTCTCCCCAAAATATCATTCTTGGTTCCAAAGACAAGACTTTTTCTCCATTAAATACCACGTAGGGTTCCCTATATTACACATTTTCTCCCCCAAATTGCTCTTTTGATCCCCCAAATAAGAAATACTCTCCCCCAAGTAGCGCTTTCGTTTCCTTTCCCAAATATGAGACATTTGAAGATGAAAGGCAGTATTCTGGGGAGAAGATGCCTTTTTGGGGGGCTAAAGAGTGGCATTAAGAGAGAACCTGTTTGGTTTCTGTGATGAAGAGTGATATTCGGGGAGAAAATGTCTAATTGTTGGCAGAAATTGATATGCAGGGGAGAAATGGTTGTATTTTGGAGAGAAAAAGCGTGTTTTGGGGAGAAAATGCCTGAGTTTTGGGGATAAAGTGCATTATTTTGGCGTGAAAGCCTGGTATTGAGCTAATAAGCGGCATTTTGTGGAGAAAATGTCTTCTTTAGAGGATTAAGGTGATCTTTCGGGGAGAAAATGTCTGATTTGCAGCATAAAAAGACGCATTTGGGGAAGACAGCGTCTTTTATTGGGACATCACATTTCATTCCATTAATAACACATTTTCTTCGCAGAATACCGCCTTTTATCCCCAAAAGGAGGCATTTTCTTCCCAGAATACTGCTTTTTAGACCGAAAAGAAGTCATCCTCTCCAAAAAAGACCTATTTCTGTCCTCAAAATGAGAAATATTCTCCCCAAAATAACATTCTTGGTTCCAAAGAGAAGATTTTTTATCCATTAAATACCACATAGGGTTCCCTATATTACACATTTTCTCCCCCAAATTGCTCTTTTGATCCCCCAAATAAGAAATACTCTCCCCAAAGTAGCGCTTTCGTTCCCTTTCCCAAAAAGAAGACACTTGAAGATGAAAGGCAGTATTCTGGGGAGAAAATGCCTTTTTGGGGGGCTAAAGAGTGGCACTTAAGAGAGAACCTGTTTGGTTTCTGGGATGAAGAGTGATATTCGGGGAGAAAATGTCTAATTGTTGGCAGAAATTGATATGCAGGGGAGAAATGGTTGTATTTGGGAGCGAAAAAGCGTGTTTTGTGGAGAAAATGCATGAGTTTTTCGGATGACCTTCATTATTTTGGCGTGAAAGCATGGTATTGAGCTAATAAGCGGCATTTTGTGGAGAAAATGTCTTCTTTAGAGGATTAAGGTGATCTTTCGGGGAGAAAATGTCTGATTTGCAGCATCCAAAGACGCATTTGGGGAAGACAGCGTCTTTTACTGGGACATCACATTTTATTCCAATAATAACACATTTTCTTCCCAGAATTCCGCCTTTTATCCCCAAAAGAAGGCATTTTCTTCCCAGAATACTGCTTTTTAGACCGAAAATAAGTCATCCTCTCCAAAAAAGACCTATTTCTGTCCTCAAAATGAGAAATATTCTCCCCAAAATATCATTCTTGGTTCCAAAGAGAAGATTTTTTATCCATTAAATACCACATAGGGTTCCCTATATTACACATTTTCTCCCCCAAATTGCTCTTTTGATCCCCCAAATAAGAAATACTCTCCCCCAAGTAGCGCTTTCGTTTCCTTTCCCAAAAAGAAGACACTTGAAGATGAAAGGCAGTATTCTGGGGAGAAAATGCCTTTTTGGGGGGATAAAGAGTGGCACTTAAGAGAGAACCGGTTTGGTTTCTGGGATGAAGAGTGATATTCGGGGAGAAAATGTCTAATTGTTGGCAGAAATTGATATGCAGGGGAGAAATGGTTGTATTTTGGAGAGAAAAAGCGTGTTTTGGGGAGAAAATGCCTGAGTTTTGGGGATAAAGTGCATTATTTTGGCGTGAAAGCCTGGTATTGAGCTAATAAGCGGCATTTTGTGGAGAAAATGTCTTCTTTAGAGGATTAAGGTGATCTTTCGGGGAGAAAATGTCTGATTTGCAGCATAAAAAGACGCATTTGGGGAAGACAGCGTCTTTTATTGGGACATCACATTTCATTCCATTAATAACACATTTTCTTCGCAGAATACCGCCTTTTATCCCCAAAAGGAGGCATTTTCTTCCCAGAATACTGCTTTTTAGACCGAAAAGAAGTCATCCTCTCCAAAAAAGACCTATTTCTGTCCTCAAAATGAGAAATATTCTCCCCAAAATAACATTCTTGGTTCCAAAGAGAAGATTTTTTATCCATTAAATACCACATAGGGTTCCCTATATTACACATTTTCTCCCCCAAATTGCTCTTTTGATCCCCCAAATAAGAAATACTCTCCCCAAAGTAGCGCTTTCGTTCCCTTTCCCAAAAAGAAGACACTTGAAGATGAAAGGCAGTATTCTGGGGAGAAAATGCCTTTTTGGGGGGCTAAAGAGTGGCACTTAAGAGAGAACCTGTTTGGTTTCTGGGATGAAGAGTGATATTCGGGGAGAAAATGTCTAATTGTTGGCAGAAATTGATATGCAGGGGAGAAATGGTTGTATTTGGGAGCGAAAAAGCGTGTTTTGTGGAGAAAATGCATGAGTTTTTCGGATGACCTTCATTATTTTGGCGTGAAAGCATGGTATTGAGCTAATAAGCGGCATTTTGTGGAGAAAATGTCTTCTTTAGAGGATTAAGGTGATCTTTCGGGGAGAAAATGTCTGATTTGCAGCATCCAAAGACGCATTTGGGGAAGACAGCGTCTTTTACTGGGACATCACATTTTATTCCAATAATAACACATTTTCTTCCCAGAATTCCGCCTTTTATCCCCAAAAGAAGGCATTTTCTTCCCAGAATACTGCTTTTTAGACCGAAAAGAAGTCATCCTCTCCAAAAAAGACCTATTTCTGTCCTCAAAATGAGAAATATTCTCCCCAAAATATCATTCTTGGTTCCAAAGAGAAGATTTTTTATCCATTAAATACCACATAGGGTTCCCTATATTACACATTTTCTCCCCCAAATTGCTCTTTTGATCCCCCAAATAAGAAATACTCTCCCCCAAGTAGCGCTTTCGTTTCCTTTCCCAAAAAGAAGACACTTGAAGATGAAAGGCAGTATTCTGGGGAGAAAATGCCTTTTTGGGGGGATAAAGAGTGGCACTTAAGAGAGAACCGGTTTGGTTTCTGGGATGAAGAGTGATATTCGGGGAGAAAATGTCTAATTGTTGGCAGAAATTGATATGCAGGGGAGAAATGGTTGTATTTTGGAGAGAAAAAGCGTGTTTTGGGGAGAAAATGCCTGAGTTTTGGGGATAAAGTGCATTATTTTGGCGTGAAAGCCTGGTATTGAGCTAATAAGCGGCATTTTGTGGAGAAAATGTCTTCTTTAGAGGATTAAGGTGATCTTTCGGGGAGAAAATGTCTGATTTGCAGCATAAAAAGACGCATTTGGGGAAGACAGCGTCTTTTATTGGGACATCACATTTCATTCCATTAATAACACATTTTCTTCGCAGAATACCGCCTTTTATCCCCAAAAGGAGGCATTTTCTTCCCAGAATACTGCTTTTTAGACCGAAAAGAAGTCATCCTCTCCAAAAAAGACCTATTTCTGTCCTCAAAATGAGAAATATTCTCCCCAAAATATCATTCTTGGTTCCAAAGAGAAGATTTTTTATCCATTAAATACCACATAGGGTTCCCTATATTACACATTTTCTCCCCCAAGTTGCTCTTTTGATCCCCCAAATAAGAAATACTCTCCCCAAAGTAGCGCTTTCGTTCCCTTTCCCAAAAAGAAGACACTTGAAGATGAAAGGCAGTATTCTGGGGAGAAAATGCCTTTTTGGGGGGCTAAAGAGTGGCACTTAAGAGAGAACCTGTTTGGTTTCTGGGATGAAGAGTGATATTCGGGGAGAAAATGTCTAATTGTTGGCAGAAATTGATATGCAGGGGAGAAATGGTTGTATTTTGGAGCGAAAAAGAGTGTTTTGGGGAGAAAATGCATGAGTTTTGGGGATAAAGTGCATTATTTTGGCGTGAAAGCCTGGTATTGAGCTAATAAGCGGCATTTTGTGGAGAAAATGTCTTCTTTAGAGGATTAAGGTGATCTTTCGGGGAGAAAATGTCTGATTTGCAGCATAAAAAGACGCATTTGGGGAAGACAGCGTCTTTTATTGGGACAGCACATTTTATTCCAATAATAACACATTTTCTTCGCAGTATACGGCCTTTTATCCCCAAAAGAAGGCATTTTCTTCCCAGAATACTGCTTTTTAGACCGAAAATAAGTCATCCTCTCCAAAAAAGACCTATTTCTGTCCTCAAAATGAGAAATATTCTCCCCAAAATATCATTCTTGGTTCCAAAGAGAAGATTTTTTATCCATTAAATGCCACATAGGGTTCCCTATATTACACATTTTCTCCCCCAAATTGCTCTTTTGATCCCCCAAATAAGATATACTCTCCCCAAAGTAGCGCTTTCGTTTCCTTTCCCAAATATGAGACATTTGAAGATGAAAGGCAGTATTCTGGGGAGAAAATGCCTTTTTGGGGGGCTAAAGAGTGGCACTTAAGAGAGAACCTGTTTGGTTTCTGGGATGAAGAGTGATATTCGGGGAGAAAATGTCTAATTGTTGGCAGAAATTGATATGCAGGGGAGAAATGGTTGTATTTGGGAGCGAAAAAGCGTGTTTTGTGGAGAAAATGCATGAGTTTTTCGGATGACCTTCATTATTTTGGCGTGAAAGCCTGGTATTGAGCTAATAAGCGGCATTTTGTGGAGAAAATGTCTTCTTTAGAGGATTAAGGTGATCTTTCGGGGAGAAAATGTCTGATTTGCAGCATAAAAAGACGCATTTGGGGAAGACAGCGTCTTTTATTGGGACATCACATTTTATTCCATTAATAACACATTTTCTTCGCAGAATACGGCCTTTTATCCCCAAAAGAAGGCATTTTCTTCCCAGAATAATGCTTTTTAGACCAAAAATAATTCATCCTCTCCAAAAAAGACCTATTTCTGTCCTCAAAATGAGAAATATTCTCCCCAAAATATCATTCTTGGTTCCAAAGAGAAGATTTTTTATCCATTAAATACCACGTAGGGTTCCGTATATTACACATTTTCTCCCCCAAATTGCTCTTTTGATCCCCCAAATAAGAAATACTCTCCCCAAAGTAGCGCTTTCGTTTCCTTTCCCAAAAAGAAGACACTTGAAGATGAAAGGCAGTATTCTGGGGAGAAAATGCCTTTTTGGGGGGATAAAGAGTGGCATTAAGAGAGAACCGGTTTGGTTTCTGGGATGAAGAGTGATATTCGGGGAGAAAATGTCTAATTGTTGGCAGAAATTGATATGCAGGGGAGAAATGGTTGTATTTTGGAGAGAAAAAGCGTGTTTTGGGGAGAAAATGCATGAGTTTTTCGGATGACCTTCATTATTTTGGCGTGAAAGCCTGGTATTGAGCTAATAAGCGGCATTTTGTGGAGAAAATGTCTTCTTTAGAGGATTAAGGTGATCTTTCGGGGAGAAAATGTCTGATTTGCAGCATAAAAAGACGCATTTGGGGAAGACAGCGTCTTTTATTGGGACAACACATTTTATTCCACTAATAACACATTTTCTTCCCGAATACCGCCTTTTATCCCCAAAAGAAGGCATTTTCTTCCCAGAATACTGCTTTTTAGACCGAAAAGAAGTCATCCTCTCCAAAAAAGACCTATTTCTGTCCTCAAAATGAGAAATATTCTCCCCAAAATATCATTCTTGTTTCCAAAGAGAAGATTTTTTATCCATTAAATACCACATAGGGTTCCCTATATTACACATTTTCTCCCCCAAATTGCTCTTTTGATCCCCCAAATAAGAAATACTCTCCCCAAAGTAGCGCTTTCGTTCCCTTTCCCAAAAAGAAGACACTTGAAGATGAAAGGCAGTATTCTGGGGAGAAAATGCCTTTTTGGGGGGCTAAAGAGTGGCACTTAAGAGAGAACCTGTTTGGTTTCTGGGATGAAGAGTGATATTCGGGGAGAAAATGTCTAATTGTTGGCAGAAATTGATATGCAGGGGAGAAATGGTTGTATTTGGGAGCGAAAAAGCGTGTTTTGGGGAGAAAATGCCTGAGTTTTGGGGATAAAGTGCATTATTTTGGCGTGAAAGCATTGTATTGAGCTAATAAGCGGCATTTTGTGGAGAAAATGTCTTCTTTAGAGGATTAAGGTGATCTTTCGGGGAGAAAATGTCTGATTTGCAGCATAAAAAGACGCATTTGGGGAAGACAGCGTCTTTTATTGGGACATCACATTTTATTCCATTAATAACACATTTTCTTCCCAGAATTCCGCCTTTTATCCCCAAAAGAAGGCATTTTCTTCCCAGAATACTGCTTTTTAGACCGAAAAGAAGTCATCCTCTCCAAAAAAGACCTATTTCTGTCCTCAAAATGAGAAATATTCTCCCCAAAATATCATTCTTGGTTCCAAAGAGAAGATTTTTTATCCATTAAATACCACGTAGGGTTCCGTATATTACACATTTTCTCCCCCAAATTGCTCTTTTGATCCCCCAAATAAGAAATACTCTCCCCAAAGTAGCGCTTTCGTTTCCTTTCCCAAAAAGAAGACACTTGAAGATGAAAGGCAGTATTCTGGGGAGAAAATGCCTTTTTGGGGGGATAAAGAGTGGCATTAAGAGAGAACCGGTTTGGTTTCTGGGATGAAGAGTGATATTCGGGGAGAAAATGTCTAATTGTTGGCAGAAATTGATATGCAGGGGAGAAATGGTTGTATTTTGGAGAGAAAAAGCGTGTTTTGGGGAGAAAATGCATGAGTTTTGGGGATAAAGTGCATTATTTTGGCGTGAAAGCCTGGTATTGAGCTAATAAGCGGCATTTTGTGGAGAAAATGTCTTCTTTAGAGGATTAAGGTGATCTTTCGGGGAGAAAATGTCTGATTTGCAGCATAAAAAGACGCATTTGGGGAAGACAGCGTCTTTTATTGGGACATCACATTTTATTCCATTAATAACACATTTTCTTCCCAGAATACCGCCTTTTATCCCCAAAAGGAGGCATTTTCTTCCCAGAATACTGCTTTTTAGACCGAAAAGAAGTCATCCTCTCCAAAAAAGACCTATTTCTGTCCTCAAAATGAGAAATATTCTCCCCAAAATATCATTCTTGGTTCCAAAGAGAAGATTTTTTATCCATTAAATACCACATAGGGTTCCCTATATTACACATTTTCTCCCCCAAATTGCTCTTTTGATCCCCCAAATAAGAAATACTCTCCCCAAAGTAGCGCTTTCGTTCCCTTTCCCAAAAAGAAGACACTTGAAGATGAAAGGCAGTATTCTGGGGAGAAAATGCCTTTTTGGGGGGCTAAAGAGTGGCACTTAAGAGAGAACCTGTTTGGTTTCTGGGATGAAGAGTGATATTCGGGGAGAAAATGTCTAATTGTTGGCAGAAATTGATATGCAGGGGAGAAATGGTTGTAATTTGTAGCGAAAAAGCATGTTTTGTGGAGAAAATGCATGAGTTTTTGGGATAAAGTGCATTATTTTGGCGTGAAAGCCTGGTATTGAGCTAATAAGCGGCATTTTGTGGAGAAAATGTCTTCTTTAGAGGATTAAGGTGATCTTTCGGGGAGAAAATGTCTGATTTGCAGCATAAAAAGACGCATTTGGGGAAGACAGCGTCTTTTATTGGGACAGCACATTTTATTCCAATAATAACACATTTTCTTCCCAGAATTCCCCCTTTTATCCCCAAAAGAAGGCATTTTCTTCCCAGAATACTGCTTTTTAGACCGAAAATAAGTCATCCTCTCCAAAAAAGACCTATTTCTGTCCTCAAAATGAGAAATATTCTCCCCAAAATATCATTCTTGGTTCCAAAGAGAAGATTTTTTATCCATTAAATACCACATAGGGTTCCGTATATTACACATTTTCTCCCCCAAGTTGCTCTTTTGATCCCCCAAATAAGAAATACTCTCCCCAAAGTAGCGCTTTCGTTCCCTTTCCCAAAAAGAAGACACTTGAAGATGAAAGGCAGTATTCTGGGGAGAAAATGCCTTTTTGGGGGGCTAAAGAGTGGCATTAAGAGAGAACCTGTTTGGTTTCTGGGATGAAGAGTGATATTCGGGGAGAAAATGTCTAATTGTTGGCAGAAATTGATATGCAGGGGAGAAATGGTTGTATTTGGGAGAGAAAAAGCGTGTTTTGTGGAGAAAATGCATGAGTTTTTCGGATGACCTTCATTATTTTGGCGTGAAAGCCTGGTATTGAGCTAATAAGCGGCATTTTGTGGAGAAAATGTCTTCTTTAGAGGATTAAGGTGATCTTTCGGGGAGAAAATGTCTGATTTGCAGCATAAAAAGATGCATTTGGGGAAGACAGCGTCTTTTATTGGGACAGCACATTTTATTCCATTAATAACACATTTTCTTCGCAGAATACGGCCTTTTATCCCCAAAAGGAGGCATTTTCTTCCCAGAATACTGCTTTTTAAACCGAAAAGAAGTCATCCTCTCCAAAAAAGACCTATTTCTGTCCTCAAAATGAGAAATATTCTCCCCAAAATATCATTCTTGGTTCCAAAGAGAAGATTTTTTATCCATTAAATACCACGTAGGGTTCCCTATATTACACATTTTCTCCCCCAAATTGCTCTTTTGATCCCCCAAATAAGAAATACTCTCCCCAAAGTAGCGCTTTCGTTTCCTTTCCCAAATATGAGACACTTGAAGATGAAAGGCAGTATTCTGGGGAGAAGATGCCTTTTTGGGGGGCTAAAGAGTGGCACTTAAGAGAGAACCTGTTTGGTTTCTGGGATGAAGAGTGATATTCGGGGAGAAAATTTCTAATTGTTGGCAGAAACTGATATGCAGGGGAGAAATGGTTGTATTTTGGATCGAAAAAGCGTGTTTTGGGGAGAAAATGCATGAGTTTTGGGGATAAAGTGCATTATTTTGGCGTGAAAGCATGGTATTGAGCTAATAAGCGGCATTTTGTGGAGAAAATGTCTTCTTTAGAGGATTAAGGTGATCTTTCGGGGAGAAAATGTCTGATTTGCAGCATACAAAGACGCATTTGGGGAAGACAGCGTCTTTTATTGGGACAGCACATTTTATTCCAATAATAACACATTTTCTTCCCAGAATTCCGCCTTTTATCCCCAAAAGAAGGCATTTTCTTCCCAGAATAATGCTTTTTAGACCAAAAATAAGTCATCCTCTCCAAAAAAGACCTATTTCTGTCCTCAAAATGAGAAATATTCTCCCCAAAATATCATTCTTGGTTCCAAAGAGAAGATTTTTATCCATTAAATACCACGTCGGGTTCCGTATATTACACATTTTCTCCCCCAAATTGCTCTTTTGATCCCCCAAATAAGAAATACTCTCCCCAAAGTAGCGCTTTCGTTTCCTTTCCCAAAAAGAAGACACTTGAAGATGAAAGGCAGTATTCTGGGGAGAAGATGCCTTTTTGGGGGGATAAAGAGTGGCACTTAAGAGAGAACCTGTTTGGTTTCTGGGATGAAGAGTGATATTCGGGGAGAAAATGTCTAATTGTTGGCAGAAATTGATATGCAGGGGAGAAATGGTTGTATTTTGGAGAGAAAAAGCGTGTTTTGGGGAGAAAATGCATGAGTTTTGGGGATAAAGTGCATTATTTTGGCGTGAAAGCCTGGTATTGAGCTAATAAGCGGCATTTTGTGGAGAAAATGTCTTCTTTAGAGGATTAAGGTGATCTTTCGGGGAGAAAATGTCTGATTTGCAGCATAAAAAGACGCATTTGGGGAAGACAGCGTCTTTTATTGGGACAGCACATTTTATTCCACTAATAACACATTTTCTTCCCGAATACCGCCTTTTATCCCCAAAAGAAGGCATTTTCTTCCCAGAATACTGCTTTTTAGACCGAAAAGAAGTCATCCTCTCCAAAAAAGACCTATTTCTGTCCTCAAAATGAGAAATATTCTCCCCAAAATATCATTCTTGGTTCCAAAGAGAAGATTTTTTATCCATTAAATACCACATAGGGTTCCCTATATTACACATTTTCTCCCCCAAATTGCTCTTTTGATCCCCCAAATAAGAAATACTCTCCCCAAAGGAGCGCTTTCGTTCCCTTTCCCAAAAAGAAGACACTTGAAGATGAAAGGCAGTATTCTGGGGAGAAAATGCCTTTTTGGGGGGATAAAGAGTGGCACTTAAGAGAGAACCTGTTTGGTTTCTGGGGTGAAGAGTGATATTCGGGGAGAAAATGTCTAATTGTTGGCAGAAATTGATATGCAAGGGAGAAATGGTTGTATTTTGGAGAGAAAAAGCGTGTTTTGGGGAGAAAATGCCTGAGTTTTGGGGATAAAGTGCATTATTTTGGCGCGAAAGCCTGGTATTGAGCTAATAAGCAGCATTTTGTGGAGAAAATGTCTTCTTTAGAGGATTAAGGTGATCTTTCGGGGAGAAAATGTCTGATTTGCAGCATAAAAAGACGCATTTGGGGAAGACAGCGTCTTTTATTGGGACAGCACATTTTATTCCACTAATAACACATTTTCTTCCCGAATACCGCCTTTTATCCCCAAAAGAAGGCATTTTCATCCCAGAATAATGCTTTTTAGACCGAAAAGAAGTCATCCTCTCCAAAAAAGACCTATTTCTGTCCTCAAAATGAGAAATATTCTCCCCAAAATATCATTCTTGGTTCCAAAGTGAACATATTTATCCATTAAATACCACGTAGGGTTCCGTATATTACACATTTTCTCCCCCAAATTGCTCTTTTGATCCCCCAAATAAGAAATACTCTCCCCAAAGTAGCGCTTTCGTTTCCTTTCCCAAATATGAGACATTTGAAGATGAAAGGCAGTATTCTGGGGAGAAGATGCCTTTTTGGGGGGATAAAGAGTGGCATTAAGAGAGAACCTGTTTGGTTTCTGTGATGAAGAGTGATATTCGGGGAGAAAATTTCTAATTGTTGGCAGAAACTGATATGCAGGGGAGAAATGGTTGTATTTTGGAGCGAAAAAGCGTGTTTTGTGGAGAAAATGCATGAGTTTTGAGGATAAAGTGCATTATTTTGGCGTGAAAGCCTGGTATTGAGCTAATAAGCGGCATTTTGTGGAGAAAATGTCTTCTTTAGAGGATTAAGGTGATCTTTCGGGGAGAAAATGTCTGATTTGCAGCATAAAAAGACGCATTTGGGGAAGACAGCGTCTTTTATTGGGACAGCACATTTTATTCCAATAATAACACATTTTCTTCCCAGAATTCCGACTTTTATCCCCAAAAGAAAGCATTTTCTTCCCAGAATAATGCTTTTTAGACCAAAAATAAGTCATCCTCTCCAAAAAAGACCTATTTCTGTCCTCAAAATGAGAAATATTCTCCCCAAAATATCATTCTTGGTTCCAAAGAGAAGATTTTTATCCATTAAATACCACGTCGGGTTCCCTATATTACACATTTTCTCCCCCAAATTGCTCTTTTGATCCCCCAAATAAGAAATACTCTCCCCAAAGTAGCGCTTTCGTTTCCTTTCCCAAAAAGAAGACACTTGAAGATGAAAGGCAGTATTCTGGGGAGAAGATGCCTTTTTGGGGGGATAAAGAGTGGCACTTAAGAGAGAACCGGTTTGGTTTCTGTGATGAAGAGTGATATTCGGGGAGAAAATGTCTAATTGTTGGCAGAAATTGATATGCAGGGGAGAAATGGTTGTATTTTGGAGCGAAAAAGCGTGTTTTGGGGAGAAAATGCCTGAGTTTTGAGGATAAAGTGCATTATTTTGGCGTGAAAGCCTGGTATTGAGTTAATAAGCGGCATTTTGTGGAGAAAATGTCTTCTTTAGAGGATTAAGGTGATCTTTCGGGGAGAAAATGTCTGATTTGCAGCATAAAAAGACGCATTTGGGGAAGACAGCGTCTTTTATTGGGACAGCACATTTTATTCCAATAATAACACATTTTCTTCCCGAATACCGCCTTTTATCCCCAAAAGAAGGCATTTTCTTCCCAGAATACTGCTTTTTAGACTGAAAAGAAGTCATCCTCTCCAAAAAAGACCTATTTCTGTCCTCAAAATGAGAAATATTCTCCCCAAAATATCATTCTTGGTTCCAAAGAGAAGATTTTTTATCCATTAAATACCACATAGGGTTCCCTATATTACACATTTTCTCCCCCAAATTGCTCTTTTGATCCCCCAAATAAGAAATACTCTCCCCAAAGTAGCGCTTTCGTTCCCTTTCCCAAAGACACTTGAAGATGAAAGGCAGTATTCTGGGGAGAAAATGCCTTTTTGGGGGGCTAAAGAGTGGCACTTAAGAGAGAACCTGTTTGGTTTCTGGGATGAAGAGTGATATTCGGGGAGAAAATGTCTAATTGTTGGCAGAAATTGATATGCAAGGGAGAAATGGTTGTATTTTGGAGAGAAAAAGCGTGTTTTGGGGAGAAAATGCCTGAGTTTTGGGGATAAAGTGCATTATTTTGGCGTGAAAGCATTGTATTGAGCTAATAAGCGGCATTTTGTGGAGAAAATGTCTTCTTTAGAGGATTAAGGTGATCTTTCGGGGAGAAAATGTCTGATTTGCAGCATCCAAAGACGCATTTGGGGAAGACAGCGTCTTTTATTGGGACAGCACATTTTATTCCATTAATAACACATTTTCTTCCCGAATTCCGCCTTTTATCCCCAAAAGAAGGCATTTTCTTCCCAGAATACTGCTTTTTAGACCAAAAATAAGTCATCCTCTCCAAAAAAGACCTATTTCTGTCCTCAAAATGAGAAATATTCTCCCCAAAATATCATTCTTGGTTCCAAAGAGAAGATTTTTATCCATTAAATACCACGTAGGGTTCCGTATATTACACATTTTCTCCCCCAAATTGCTCTTTTGATCCCCCAAATAAGAAATACTCTCCCCAAAGTAGCGCTTTCGTTTCCTTTCCCAAAAAGAAGACACTTGAAGATGAAAGGCAGTATTCTGGGGAGAAGATGCCTTTTTGGGGGGATAAAGAGTGGCACTTAAGAGAGAACCGGTTTGGTTTCTGTGATGAAGAGTGATATTCGGGGAGAAAATGTCTAATTGTTGGCAGAAATTGATATGCAGGGGAGAAATGGTTGTATTTTGGAGAGAAAAAGCGTGTTTTGGGGAGAAAATGCATGAGTTTTGGGGATAAACTGTATTATTTTGGCGTGAAAGCCTGGTATTGAGCTAATAAGCGGCATTTTGTGGAGAAAATGTCTTCTTTAGAGGATTAAGGTGATCTTTCGGGGAGAAAATGTCTGATTTGCAGCATAAAAAGACGCATTTGGGGAAGACAGCGTCTTTTATTGGGACAGCACATTTTATTCCACTAATAACACATTTTCTTCCCGAATACCGCCTTTTATCCCCAAAAGAAGGCATTTTCTTCCCAGAATACTGCTTTTTAGACCGAAAAGAAGTCATCCTCTCCAAAAAAGACCTTTTTCTGTCCTCAAAATGAGAAATATTCTCCCCAAAATATCATTCTTGTTTCCAAAGAGAAGATTTTTTATCCATTAAATACCACATAGGGTTCCCTATATTACACATTTTCTCCCCCAAATTGCTCTTTTGATCCCCCAAATAAGAAATACTCTCCCCAAAGTAGCGCTTTCGTTCCCTTTCCCAAAGACACTTGAAGATGAAAGGCAGTATTCTGGGGAGAAAATGCCTTTTTGGGGGGCTAAAGAGTGGCACTTAAGAGAGAACCTGTTTGGTTTCTGGGATGAAGAGTGATATTCGGGGAGAAAATGTCTAATTGTTGGCAGAAATTGATATGCAAGGGAGAAATGGTTGTATTTTGGAGAGAAAAAGCGTGTTTTGGGGAGAAAATGCCTGAGTTTTGGGGATAAAGTGCATTATTTTGGCGTGAAAGCCTGGTATTGAGCTAATAAGCGGCATTTTGTGGAGAAAATGTCTTCTTTAGAGGATTAAGGTGATCTTTCGGGGAGAAAATGTCTGATTTGCAGCATAAAAAGGCGCATTTGGGGAAGACAGCGTCTTTTATTGGGACAGCACATTTTATTCCATTAATAACACATTTTCTTCCCGAATTCCGCCTTTTATCCCCAAAAGAAGGCATTTTCTTCCCAGAATAATGCTTTTTAGACCAAAAAGAAGTCATCCTCTCCAAAAAAGACCTATTTCTGTCCTCAAAATGAGAAATATTCTCCCCAAAATATCATTCTTGGTTCCAAAGAGAAGATTTTTATCCATTAAATACCACGTCGGGTTCCCTATATTACACATTTTCTCCCCCAAATTGCTCTTTTGATCCCCCAAATAAGAAATACTCTCCCCAAAGTAGCGCTTTCGTTTCCTTTCCCAAAAAGAAGACACTTGAAGATGAAAGGCAGTATTCTGGGGAGAAGATGCCTTTTTGGGGGGATAAAGAGTGGCACTTAAGAGAGAACCGGTTTGGTTTCTGGGATGAAGAGTGATATTCGGGGAGAAAATGTCTAATTGTTGGCAGAAATTGATATGCAGGGGAGAAATGGTTGTATTTGGGAGAGAAAAAGCGTGTTTTGGGGAGAAAATGCATGAGTTTTGGGGATAGACTGCATTATTTTGGCGTGAAAGCCTGGTATTGAGCTAATAAGCGGCATTTTGTGGAGAAAATGTCTTCTTTAGAGGATTAAGGTGATCTTTCGGGGAGAAAATGTCTGATTTGCAGCATAAAAAGACGCATTTGGGGAAGACAGCGTCTTTTATTGGGACAGCACATTTTATTCCACTAATAACACATTTTCTTCCCGAATACCGCCTTTTATCCCCAAAAGAAGGCATTTTCTTCCCAGAATACTGCTTTTTAGACCGAAAAGAAGTCATCCTCTCCAAAAAAGACCTATTTCTGTCCTCAAAATGAGAAATATTCTCCCCAAAATATCATTCTTGGTTCCAAAGAGAAGATTTTTTATCCATTAAATACCACATAGGGTTCCCTATATTACACATTTTCTCCCCCAAATTGCTCTTTTGATCCCCCAAATAAGAAATACTCTCCCCAAAGTAGCGCTTTCGTTTCCTTTCCCAAAGACACTTGAAGATGAAAGGCAGTATTCTGGGGAGAAAATGCCTTTTTGGGGGGCTAAAGAGTGGCACTTAAGAGAGAACCTGTTTGGTTTCTGGGATGAAGAGTGATATTCGGGGAGAAAATGTCTAATTGTTGGCAGAAATTGATATGCAAGGGAGAAATGGTTGTATTTTGGAGAGAAAAAGCGTGTTTTGGGGAGAAAATGCATGAGTTTTGGGGATAAAGTGCATTATTTTGGCGTGAAAGCCTGGTATTGAGCTAATAAGCGGCATTTTGTGGAGAAAATGTCTTCTTTAGAGGATTAAGGTGATCTTTCGGGGAGAAAATGTCTGATTTGCAGCATAAAAAGACGCATTTGGGGAAGACAGCGTCTTTTATTGGGACATCACATTTTATTCCATTAATAACACATTTTCTTCCCGAATTCCGCCTTTTATCCCCAAAAGAAGGCATTTTCTTCCCAGAATAATGCTTTTTAGACCAAAAATAAGTCATCCTCTCCAAAAAAGACCTATTTCTGTCCTCAAAATGAGAAATATTCTCCCCAAAATATCATTCTTGGTTCCAAAGAGAAGATTTTTATCCATTAAATACCACGTCGGGTTCCCTATATTACACATTTTCTCCCCCAAATTGCTCTTTTGATCCCCCAAATAAGAAATACTCTCCCCAAAGTAGCGCTTTCGTTTCCTTTCCCAAATATGAGACACTTGAAGATGAAAGGCAGTATTCTGGGGAGAAGATGCCTTTTTGGGGGGCTAAAGAGTGGCACTTAAGAGAGAACCTGTTTGGTTTCTGGGATGAAGAGTGATATTCGGGGAGAAAATGTCTAATTGTTGGCAGAAACTGATATGCAGGGGAGAAATGGTTGTATTTTGGAGCGAAAAAGCGTGTTTTGGGGAGAAAATGCCTGAGTTTTGAGGATAAAGTGCATTATTTTGGCGTGAAAGCCTGGTATTGAGCTAATAAGCGGCATTTTGTGGAGAAAATGTCTTCTTTAGAGGATTAAGGTGATCTTTCGGGGAGAAAATGTCTGATTTGCAGCATAAAAAGACGCATTTGGGGAAGACAGCGTCTTTTATTGGGACAGCACATTTTATTCCAATAATAACACATTTTCTTCCCAGAATTCCGCCTTTTATCCACAAAAGAAGGCATTTTCTTCCCAGAATACTGCTTTTTAGACCGAAAATAAGTCATCCTCTCCAAAAAAGACCTATTTCTGTCCTCAAAATGAGAAATATTCTCCCCAAAATATCATTCTTGGTTCCAAAGAGAAGATTTTTTATCCATTAAATACCACGTAGGGTTCCGTATATTACACATTTTCTCCCCCAAATTGCTCTTTTGATCCCCCAAATAAGAAATACTCTCCCCAAAGTAGCGCTTTCGTTCCCTTTCCCAAAAAGAAGACACTTGAAGATGAAAGGCAGTATTCTGGGGAGAAAATGCCTTTTTGGGGGGCTAAAGAGTGGCACTTAAGAGAGAACCTGTTTGGTTTCTGGGATGAAGAGTGATATTCGGGGAGAAAATGTCTAATTGTTGGCAGAAATTGATATGCAGGGGAGAAATGGTTGTATTTGGGAGCGAAAAAGCGTGTTTTGGGGAGAAAATGCCTGAGTTTTGGGGATAAAGTGCATTATTTTGGCGTGAAAGCCTGGTATTGAGCTAATAAGCGGCATTTTGTGGAGAAAATGTCTTCTTTAGAGGATTAAGGTGATCTTTCGGGGAGAAAATGTCTGATTTGCAGCATAAAAAGACGCATTTGGGGAAGACAGCGTCTTTTATTGGGACAGCACATTTTATTCCATTAATAACACATTTTCTTCCCGAATACCGCCTTTTATCCCCAAAAGGAGGCATTTTCTTCCCAGAATACTGCTTTTTAGACCGAAAATAAGTCATCCTCTCCAAAAAAGACCTATTTCTGTCCTCAAAATGAGAAATATTCTCCCCAAAATATCATTCTTGGTTCCAAAGAGAAGATTTTTTATCCATTAAATACCACATAGGGTTCCCTATATTACACATTTTCTCCCCCAAATTGCTCTTTTGATCCCCCAAATAAGAAATACTCTCCCCAAAGTAGCGCTTTCGTTCCCTTTCCCAAAAAGAAGACACTTGAAGATGAAAGGCAGTATTCTGGGGAGAAAATGCCTTTTTGGGGGGCTAAAGAGTGGCACTTAAGAGAGAACCGGTTTGGTTTCTGGGATGAAGAGTGATATTCGGGGAGAAAATGTCTAATTGTTGGCAGAAATTGATATGCAGGGGAGAAATGGTTGTATTTGGGAGCGAAAAAGCGTGTTTTGGGGAGAAAATGCCTGAGTTTTGGGAATAAAGTGCATTATTTTGGCGTGAAAGCATTGTATTGAGCTAATAAGCGGCATTTTGTGGAGAAAATGTCTTCTTTAGAGGATTAAGGTGATCTTTCGGGGAGAAAATGTCTGATTTGCAGCATAAAAAGACGCATTTGGGGAAGACAGCGTCTTTTATTGGGACATCACATTTTATTCCATTAATAACACATTTTCTTCCCGAATTCCGCCTTTTATCCCCAAAAGAAGGCATTTTCTTCCCAGAATAATGCTTTTTAGACCGAAAAGAAGTCATCCTCTCCAAAAAAGACCTATTTCTGTCCTCAAAATGAGAAATATTCTCCCCAAAATATCATTCTTGGTTCCAAAGAGAAGATTTTTATCCATTAAATACCACGTCGGGTTCCCTATATTACACATTTTCTCCCCCAAATTGCTCTTTTGATCCCCCAAATAAGAAATACTCTCCCCAAAGTAGCGCTTTCGTTTCCTTTCCCAAATATGAGACACTTGAAGATGAAAGGCAGTATTCTGGGGAGAAGATGCCTTTTTGGGGGGATAAAGAGTGGCACTTAAGAGAGAACCTGTTTGGTTTCTGTGATGAAGAGTGATATTCGGGGAGAAAATGTCTAATTGTTGGCAGAAATTGATATGCAAGGGAGAAATGGTTGTATTTTGGAGCGAAAAAGCGTGTTTTGGGGAGAAAATGCATGAGTTTTGGGGATAAAGTGCATTATTTTGGCGTGAAAGCCTGGTATTGAGCTAATAAGCGGCATTTTGTGGAGAAAATGTCTTCTTTAGAGGATTAAGGTGATCTTTCGGGGAGAAAATGTCTGATTTGCAGCATAAAAAGACGCATTTGGGGAAGACAGCGTCTTTTATTGGGACATCACATTTTATTCCATTAATAACACATTTTCTTCGCAGAATACGGCCTTTTATCCCCAAATGAAGGCATTTTCTTCCCAGAATACTGCTTTTTAGACCGAAAATAAGTCATCCTCTCCAAAAAAGACCTATTTCTGTCCTCAAAATGAGAAATATTCTCCCCAAAATATCATTCTTGGTTCCAAAGAGAAGATTTTTTATCCATTAAATACCACATAGGGTTCCCTATATTACACATTTTCTCCCCCAAATTGCTCTTTTGATCCCCCAAATAAGAAATACTCTCCCCAAAGTAGCGCTTTCGTTCCCTTTCCCAAAAAGAAGACACTTGAAGATGAAAGGCAGTATTCTGGGGAGAAAATGCCTTTTTGGGGGGCTAAAGAGTGGCACTTAAGAGAGAACCTGTTTGGTTTCTGGGATGAAGAGTGATATTCGGGGAGAAAATGTCTAATTGTTGGCAGAAATTGATATGCAGGGGAGAAATGGTTGTATTTTGGAGAGAAAAAGCGTGTTTTGGGGAGAAAATGCCTGAGTTTTGGGGATAAAGTGCATTATTTTGGCGTGAAAGCCTGGTATTGAGCTAATAAGCGGCATTTTGTGGAGAAAATGTCTTCTTTAGAGGATTAAGGTGATCTTTCGGGGAGAAAATGTCTGATTTGCAGCATAAAAAGACGCATTTGGGGAAGACAGCGTCTTTTATTGGGACAGCACATTTTATTCCATTAATAACACATTTTCTTCCCGAATACCGCCTTTTATCCCCAAAAGGAGGCATTTTCTTCCCAGAATACTGCTTTTTAGACCGAAAATAAGTCATCCTCTCCAAAAAAGACCTATTTCTGTCCTCAAAATGAGAAATATTCTCCCCAAAATATCATTCTTGGTTCCAAAGAGAAGATTTTTTATCCATTAAATACCACATAGGGTTCCCTATATTACACATTTTCTCCCCCAAATTGCTCTTTTGATCCCCCAAATAAGAAATACTCTCCCCAAAGTAGCGCTTTCGTTCCCTTTCCCAAAAAGAAGACACTTGAAGATGAAAGGCAGTATTCTGGGGAGAAAATGCCTTTTTGGGGGGCTAAAGAGTGGCACTTAAGAGAGAACCTGTTTGGTTTCTGGGATGAAGAGTGATATTCGGGGAGAAAATGTCTAATTGCTGGCAGAAATTGATATGCAGGGGAGAAATGGTTGTATTTGGGTGAGAAAAATCGTATTTTGGGGAGAAAATGCCTGAGTTTTGGGGATAAAGTGCATTATTTTGGCGTGAAAGCCTGGTATTGAGCTAATAAGCGGCATTTTGTGGAGAAAATGTCTTCTTTAGAGGATTAAGGTGATCTTTCGGGGAGAAAATGTCTGATTTGCAGCATAAAAAGACGCATTTGGGGAAGACAGCGTCTTTTATTGGGACAGCACATTTTATTCCAATAATAACACATTTTCTTCCCAGAATTCCGCCTTTTATCCACAAAAGAAGGCATTTTCTTCCCAGAATACTGCTTTTTAGACCGAAAATAAGTCATCCTCTCCAAAAAAGACCTATTTCTGTCCTCAAAATGAGAAATATTCTCCCCAAAATATCATTCTTGGTTCCAAAGAGAAGATTTTTTATCCATTAAATACCACGTAGGGTTCCGTATATTACACATTTTCTCCCCCAAATTGCTCTTTTGATCCCCCAAATAAGAAATACTCTCCCCAAAGTAGCGCTTTCGTTCCCTTTCCCAAAAAGAAGACACTTGAAGATGAAAGGCAGTATTCTGGGGAGAAAATGCCTTTTTGGGGGGCTAAAGAGTGGCACTTAAGAGAGAACCTGTTTGGTTTCTGGGATGAAGAGTGATATTCGGGGAGAAAATGTCTAATTGTTGGCAGAAATTGATATGCAGGGGAGAAATGGTTGTATTTTGGAGAGAAAAAGCGTGTTTTGGGGAGAAAATGCCTGAGTTTTGGGGATAAAGTGCATTATTTTGGCGTGAAAGCCTGGTATTGAGCTAATAAGCGGCATTTTGTGGAGAAAATGTCTTCTTTAGAGGATTAAGGTGATCTTTCGGGGAGAAAATGTCTGATTTGCAGCATAAAAAGACGCATTTGGGGAAGACAGCGTCTTTTATTGGGACAGCACATTTTATTCCATTAATAACACATTTTCTTCCCGAATACCGCCTTTTATCCCCAAAAGGAGGCATTTTCTTCCCAGAATACTGCTTTTTAGACCGAAAATAAGTCATCCTCTCCAAAAAAGACCTATTTCTGTCCTCAAAATGAGAAATATTCTCCCCAAAATATCATTCTTGGTTCCAAAGAGAAGATTTTTTATCCATTAAATACCACATAGGGTTCCCTATATTACACATTTTCTCCCCCAAATTGCTCTTTTGATCCCCCAAATAAGAAATACTCTCCCCAAAGTAGCGCTTTCGTTCCCTTTCCCAAAAAGAAGACACTTGAAGATGAAAGGCAGTATTCTGGGGAGAAAATGCCTTTTTGGGGGGCTAAAGAGTGGCACTTAAGAGAGAACCTGTTTGGTTTCTGGGATGAAGAGTGATATTCGGGGAGAAAATGTCTAATTGTTGGCAGAAATTGATATGCAGGGGAGAAATGGTTGTATTTTGGAGAGAAAAAGCGTGTTTTGGGGAGAAAATGCCTGAGTTTTGGGGATAAAGTGCATTATTTTGGCGTGAAAGCCTGGTATTGAGCTAATAAGCGGCATTTTGTGGAGAAAATGTCTTCTTTAGAGGATTAAGGTGATCTTTCGGGGAGAAAATGTCTGATTTGCAGCATAAAAAGACGCATTTGGGGAAGACAGCGTCTTTTATTGGGACAGCACATTTTATTCCATTAATAACACATTTTCTTCCCGAATACCGCCTTTTATCCCCAAAAGGAGGCATTTTCTTCCCAGAATACTGCTTTTTAGACCGAAAATAAGTCATCCTCTCCAAAAAAGACCTATTTCTGTCCTCAAAATGAGAAATATTCTCCCCAAAATATCATTCTTAGTTCCAAAGAGAAGATTTTTTATCCATTAAATACCACATAGGGTTCCCTATATTACACATTTTCTCCCCCAAATTGCTCTTTTGATCCCCCAAATAAGAAATACTCTCCCCAAAGTAGCGCTTTCGTTCCCTTTCCCAAAAAGAAGACACTTGAAGATGAAAGGCAGTATTCTGGGGAGAAAATGCCTTTTTGGGGGGCTAAAGAGTGGCACTTAAGAGAGAACCTGTTTGGTTTCTGGGATGAAGAGTGATATTCGGGGAGAAAATGTCTAATTGCTGGCAGAAATTGATATGCAGGGGAGAAATGGTTGTATTTGGGTGAGAAAAATCGTATTTTGGGGAGAAAATGCCTGAGTTTTGGGGATAAAGTGCATTATTTTGGCGTGAAAGCCTGGTATTGAGCTAATAAGCGGCATTTTGTGGAGAAAATGTCTTCTTTAGAGGATTAAGGTGATCTTTCGGGGAGAAAATGTCTGATTTGCAGCATAAAAAGACGCATTTGGGGAAGACAGCGTCTTTTATTGGGACAGCACATTTTATTCCAATAATAACACATTTTCTTCCCAGAATTCCGCCTTTTATCCACAAAAGAAGGCATTTTCTTCCCAGAATACTGCTTTTTAGACCGAAAATAAGTCATCCTCTCCAAAAAAGACCTATTTCTGTCCTCAAAATGAGAAATATTCTCCCCAAAATATCATTCTTGGTTCCAAAGAGAAGATTTTTTATCCATTAAATACCACGTAGGGTTCCGTATATTACACATTTTCTCCCCCAAATTGCTCTTTTGATCCCCCAAATAAGAAATACTCTCCCCAAAGTAGCGCTTTCGTTCCCTTTCCCAAAAAGAAGACACTTGAAGATGAAAGGCAGTATTCTGGGGAGAAAATGCCTTTTTGGGGGGCTAAAGAGTGGCACTTAAGAGAGAACCTGTTTGGTTTCTGGGATGAAGAGTGATATTCGGGGAGAAAATGTCTAATTGTTGGCAGAAATTGATATGCAGGGGAGAAATGGTTGTATTTTGGAGAGAAAAAGCGTGTTTTGTGGAGAAAATGCATGAGTTTTGGGGATAAAGTGCATTATTTTGGCGTGAAAGCCTGGTATTGAGCTAATAAGCGGCATTTTGTGGAGAAAATGTCTTCTTTAGAGGATTAAGGTGATCTTTCGGGGAGAAAATGTCTGATTTGCAGCATAAAAAGACGCATTTGGGGAAGACAGCGTCTTTTATTGGGACAGCACATTTTATTCCATTAATAACACATTTTCTTCCCGAATACCGCCTTTTATCCCCAAAAGGAGGCATTTTCTTCCCAGAATACTGCTTTTTAGACCGAAAATAAGTCATCCTCTCCAAAAAAGACCTATTTCTGTCCTCAAAATGAGAAATATTCTCCCCAAAATATCATTCTTGGTTCCAAAGAGAAGATTTTTTATCCATTAAATACCACATAGGGTTCCCTATATTACACATTTTCTCCCCCAAATTGCTCTTTTGATCCCCCAAATAAGAAATACTCTCCCCAAAGTAGCGCTTTCGTTCCCTTTCCCAAAAAGAAGACACTTGAAGATGAAAGGCAGTATTCTGGGGAGAAAATGCCTTTTTGGGGGGCTAAAGAGTGGCACTTAAGAGAGAACCGGTTTGGTTTCTGGGATGAAGAGTGATATTCGGGGAGAAAATGTCTAATTGTTGGCAGAAATTGATATGCAGGGGAGAAATGGTTGTATTTGGGAGCGAAAAAGCGTGTTTTGGGGAGAAAATGCCTGAGTTTTGGGAATAAAGTGCATTATTTTGGCGTGAAAGCATTGTATTGAGCTAATAAGCGGCATTTTGTGGAGAAAATGTCTTCTTTAGAGGATTAAGGTGATCTTTCGGGGAGAAAATGTCTGATTTGCAGCATAAAAAGACGCATTTGGGGAAGACAGCGTCTTTTATTGGGACATCACATTTTATTCCATTAATAACACATTTTCTTCCCGAATTCCGCCTTTTATCCCCAAAAGAAGGCATTTTCTTCCCAGAATAATGCTTTTTAGACCAAAAAGAAGTCATCCTCTCCAAAAAAGACCTATTTCTGTCCTCAAAATGAGAAATATTCTCCCCAAAATATCATTCTTGGTTCCAAAGAGAAGATTTTTATCCATTAAATACCACGTCGGGTTCCCTATATTACACATTTTCTCCCCCAAATTGCTCTTTTGATCCCCCAAATAAGAAATACTCTCCCCAAAGTAGCGCTTTCGTTTCCTTTCCCAAATATGAGACACTTGAAGATGAAAGGCAGTATTCTGGGGAGAAGATGCCTTTTTGGGGGGATAAAGAGTGGCACTTAAGAGAGAACCTGTTTGGTTTCTGTGATGAAGAGTGATATTCGGGGAGAAAATGTCTAATTGTTGGCAGAAATTGATATGCAAGGGAGAAATGGTTGTATTTTGGAGCGAAAAAGCGTGTTTTGGGGAGAAAATGCCTGAGTTTTGGGGATAAAGTGCATTATTTTGGCGTGAAAGCCTGGTATTGAGCTAATAAGCGGCATTTTGTGGAGAAAATGTCTTCTTTAGAGGATTAAGGTGATCTTTCGGGGAGAAAATGTCTGATTTGCAGCATAAAAAGACGCATTTGGGGAAGACAGCGTCTTTTATTGGGACAGCACATTTTATTCCATTAATAACACATTTTCTTCCCGAATACCGCCTTTTATCCCCAAAAGGAGGCATTTTCTTCCCAGAATACTGCTTTTTAGACCGAAAATAAGTCATCCTCTCCAAAAAAGACCTATTTCTGTCCTCAAAATGAGAAATATTCTCCCCAAAATATCATTCTTGGTTCCAAAGAGAAGATTTTTTATCCATTAAATACCACATAGGGTTCCCTATATTACACATTTTCTCCCCCAAATTGCTCTTTTGATCCCCCAAATAAGAAATACTCTCCCCAAAGTAGCGCTTTCGTTCCCTTTCCCAAAAAGAAGACACTTGAAGATGAAAGGCAGTATTCTGGGGAGAAAATGCCTTTTTGGGGGGCTAAAGAGTGGCACTTAAGAGAGAACCTGTTTGGTTTCTGGGATGAAGAGTGATATTCGGGGAGAAAATGTCTAATTGTTGGCAGAAATTGATATGCAGGGGAGAAATGGTTGTATTTTGGAGAGAAAAAGCGTGTTTTGGGGAGAAAATGCCTGAGTTTTGGGGATAAAGTGCATTATTTTGGCGTGAAAGCCTGGTATTGAGCTAATAAGCGGCATTTTGTGGAGAAAATGTCTTCTTTAGAGGATTAAGGTGATCTTTCGGGGAGAAAATGTCTGATTTGCAGCATAAAAAGACGCATTTGGGGAAGACAGCGTCTTTTATTGGGACAGCACATTTTATTCCATTAATAACACATTTTCTTCCCGAATACCGCCTTTTATCCCCAAAAGGAGGCATTTTCTTCCCAGAATACTGCTTTTTAGACCGAAAATAAGTCATCCTCTCCAAAAAAGACCTATTTCTGTCCTCAAAATGAGAAATATTCTCCCCAAAATATCATTCTTGGTTCCAAAGAGAAGATTTTTTATCCATTAAATACCACATAGGGTTCCCTATATTACACATTTTCTCCCCCAAATTGCTCTTTTGATCCCCCAAATAAGAAATACTCTCCCCAAAGTAGCGCTTTCGTTCCCTTTCCCAAAAAGAAGACACTTGAAGATGAAAGGCAGTATTCTGGGGAGAAAATGCCTTTTTGGGGGGCTAAAGAGTGGCACTTAAGAGAGAACCTGTTTGGTTTCTGGGATGAAGAGTGATATTCGGGGAGAAAATGTCTAATTGCTGGCAGAAATTGATATGCAGGGGAGAAATGGTTGTATTTGGGTGAGAAAAATCGTATTTTGGGGAGAAAATGCCTGAGTTTTGGGGATAAAGTGCATTATTTTGGCGTGAAAGCCTGGTATTGAGCTAATAAGCGGCATTTTGTGGAGAAAATGTCTTCTTTAGAGGATTAAGGTGATCTTTCGGGGAGAAAATGTCTGATTTGCAGCATAAAAAGACGCATTTGGGGAAGACAGCGTCTTTTATTGGGACAGCACATTTTATTCCAATAATAACACATTTTCTTCCCAGAATTCCGCCTTTTATCCACAAAAGAAGGCATTTTCTTCCCAGAATACTGCTTTTTAGACCGAAAATAAGTCATCCTCTCCAAAAAAGACCTATTTCTGTCCTCAAAATGAGAAATATTCTCCCCAAAATATCATTCTTGGTTCCAAAGAGAAGATTTTTTATCCATTAAATACCACGTAGGGTTCCGTATATTACACATTTTCTCCCCCAAATTGCTCTTTTGATCCCCCAAATAAGAAATACTCTCCCCAAAGTAGCGCTTTCGTTCCCTTTCCCAAAAAGAAGACACTTGAAGATGAAAGGCAGTATTCTGGGGAGAAAATGCCTTTTTGGGGGGCTAAAGAGTGGCACTTAAGAGAGAACCTGTTTGGTTTCTGGGATGAAGAGTGATATTCGGGGAGAAAATGTCTAATTGTTGGCAGAAATTGATATGCAGGGGAGAAATGGTTGTATTTTGGAGAGAAAAAGCGTGTTTTGGGGAGAAAATGCCTGAGTTTTGGGGATAAAGTGCATTATTTTGGCGTGAAAGCCTGGTATTGAGCTAATAAGCGGCATTTTGTGGAGAAAATGTCTTCTTTAGAGGATTAAGGTGATCTTTCGGGGAGAAAATGTCTGATTTGCAGCATAAAAAGACGCATTTGGGGAAGACAGCGTCTTTTATTGGGACAGCACATTTTATTCCATTAATAACACATTTTCTTCGCAGAATACGGCCTTTTATCCCCAAATGAAGGCATTTTCTTCCCAGAATACTGCTTTTTAGACCGAAAATAAGTCATCCTCTCCAAAAAAGACCTATTTCTGTCCTCAAAATGAGAAATATTCTCCCCAAAATATCATTCTTGGTTCCAAAGAGAAGATTTTTTATCCATTAAATACCACATAGGGTTCCCTATATTACACATTTTCTCCCCCAAATTGCTCTTTTGATCCCCCAAATAAGAAATACTCTCCCCAAAGTAGCGCTTTCGTTCCCTTTCCCAAAAAGAAGACACTTGAAGATGAAAGGCAGTATTCTGGGGAGAAAATGCCTTTTTGGGGGGCTAAAGAGTGGCACTTAAGAGAGAACCTGTTTGGTTTCTGGGATGAAGAGTGATATTCGGGGAGAAAATGTCTAATTGTTGGCAGAAATTGATATGCAGGGGAGAAATGGTTGTATTTTGGAGAGAAAAAGCGTGTTTTGGGGAGAAAATGCCTGAGTTTTGGGGATAAAGTGCATTATTTTGGCGTGAAAGCCTGGTATTGAGCTAATAAGCGGCATTTTGTGGAGAAAATGTCTTCTTTAGAGGATTAAGGTGATCTTTCGGGGAGAAAATGTCTGATTTGCAGCATAAAAAGACGCATTTGGGGAAGACAGCGTCTTTTATTGGGACAGCACATTTTATTCCATTAATAACACATTTTCTTCCCGAATACCGCCTTTTATCCCCAAAAGGAGGCATTTTCTTCCCAGAATACTGCTTTTTAGACCGAAAATAAGTCATCCTCTCCAAAAAAGACCTATTTCTGTCCTCAAAATGAGAAATATTCTCCCCAAAATATCATTCTTGGTTCCAAAGAGAAGATTTTTTATCCATTAAATACCACATAGGGTTCCCTATATTACACATTTTCTCCCCCAAATTGCTCTTTTGATCCCCCAAATAAGAAATACTCTCCCCAAAGTAGCGCTTTCGTTCCCTTTCCCAAAAAGAAGACACTTGAAGATGAAAGGCAGTATTCTGGGGAGAAAATGCCTTTTTGGGGGGCTAAAGAGTGGCACTTAAGAGAGAACCTGTTTGGTTTCTGGGATGAAGAGTGATATTCGGGGAGAAAATGTCTAATTGCTGGCAGAAATTGATATGCAGGGGAGAAATGGTTGTATTTGGGTGAGAAAAATCGTATTTTGGGGAGAAAATGCCTGAGTTTTGGGGATAAAGTGCATTATTTTGGCGTGAAAGCCTGGTATTGAGCTAATAAGCGGCATTTTGTGGAGAAAATGTCTTCTTTAGAGGATTAAGGTGATCTTTCGGGGAGAAAATGTCTGATTTGCAGCATAAAAAGACGCATTTGGGGAAGACAGCGTCTTTTATTGGGACAGCACATTTTATTCCAATAATAACACATTTTCTTCCCAGAATTCCGCCTTTTATCCACAAAAGAAGGCATTTTCTTCCCAGAATACTGCTTTTTAGACCGAAAATAAGTCATCCTCTCCAAAAAAGACCTATTTCTGTCCTCAAAATGAGAAATATTCTCCCCAAAATATCATTCTTGGTTCCAAAGAGAAGATTTTTTATCCATTAAATACCACGTAGGGTTCCGTATATTACACATTTTCTCCCCCAAATTGCTCTTTTGATCCCCCAAATAAGAAATACTCTCCCCAAAGTAGCGCTTTCGTTCCCTTTCCCAAAAAGAAGACACTTGAAGATGAAAGGCAGTATTCTGGGGAGAAAATGCCTTTTTGGGGGGCTAAAGAGTGGCACTTAAGAGAGAACCTGTTTGGTTTCTGGGATGAAGAGTGATATTCGGGGAGAAAATGTCTAATTGTTGGCAGAAATTGATATGCAGGGGAGAAATGGTTGTATTTTGGAGAGAAAAAGCGTGTTTTGGGGAGAAAATGCCTGAGTTTTGGGGATAAAGTGCATTATTTTGGCGTGAAAGCCTGGTATTGAGCTAATAAGCGGCATTTTGTGGAGAAAATGTCTTCTTTAGAGGATTAAGGTGATCTTTCGGGGAGAAAATGTCTGATTTGCAGCATAAAAAGACGCATTTGGGGAAGACAGCGTCTTTTATTGGGACAGCACATTTTATTCCATTAATAACACATTTTCTTCCCGAATACCGCCTTTTATCCCCAAAAGGAGGCATTTTCTTCCCAGAATACTGCTTTTTAGACCGAAAATAAGTCATCCTCTCCAAAAAAGACCTATTTCTGTCCTCAAAATGAGAAATATTCTCCCCAAAATATCATTCTTGGTTCCAAAGAGAAGATTTTTTATCCATTAAATACCACATAGGGTTCCCTATATTACACATTTTCTCCCCCAAATTGCTCTTTTGATCCCCCAAATAAGAAATACTCTCCCCAAAGTAGCGCTTTCGTTCCCTTTCCCAAAAAGAAGACACTTGAAGATGAAAGGCAGTATTCTGGGGAGAAAATGCCTTTTTGGGGGGCTAAAGAGTGGCACTTAAGAGAGAACCTGTTTGGTTTCTGGGATGAAGAGTGATATTCGGGGAGAAAATGTCTAATTGTTGGCAGAAATTGATATGCAGGGGAGAAATGGTTGTATTTTGGAGAGAAAAAGCGTGTTTTGGGGAGAAAATGCCTGAGTTTTGGGGATAAAGTGCATTATTTTGGCGTGAAAGCCTGGTATTGAGCTAATAAGCGGCATTTTGTGGAGAAAATGTCTTCTTTAGAGGATTAAGGTGATCTTTCGGGGAGAAAATGTCTGATTTGCAGCATAAAAAGACGCATTTGGGGAAGACAGCGTCTTTTATTGGGACAGCACATTTTATTCCATTAATAACACATTTTCTTCCCGAATACCGCCTTTTATCCCCAAAAGGAGGCATTTTCTTCCCAGAATACTGCTTTTTAGACCGAAAATAAGTCATCCTCTCCAAAAAAGACCTATTTCTGTCCTCAAAATGAGAAATATTCTCCCCAAAATATCATTCTTGGTTCCAAAGAGAAGATTTTTTATCCATTAAATACCACATAGGGTTCCCTATATTACACATTTTCTCCCCCAAATTGCTCTTTTGATCCCCCAAATAAGAAATACTCTCCCCAAAGTAGCGCTTTCGTTCCCTTTCCCAAAAAGAAGACACTTGAAGATGAAAGGCAGTATTCTGGGGAGAAAATGCCTTTTTGGGGGGCTAAAGAGTGGCACTTAAGAGAGAACCTGTTTGGTTTCTGGGATGAAGAGTGATATTCGGGGAGAAAATGTCTAATTGCTGGCAGAAATTGATATGCAGGGGAGAAATGGTTGTATTTGGGTGAGAAAAATCGTATTTTGGGGAGAAAATGCCTGAGTTTTGGGGATAAAGTGCATTATTTTGGCGTGAAAGCCTGGTATTGAGCTAATAAGCGGCATTTTGTGGAGAAAATGTCTTCTTTAGAGGATTAAGGTGATCTTTCGGGGAGAAAATGTCTGATTTGCAGCATAAAAAGACGCATTTGGGGAAGACAGCGTCTTTTATTGGGACAGCACATTTTATTCCAATAATAACACATTTTCTTCCCAGAATTCCGCCTTTTATCCACAAAAGAAGGCATTTTCTTCCCAGAATACTGCTTTTTAGACCGAAAATAAGTCATCCTCTCCAAAAAAGACCTATTTCTGTCCTCAAAATGAGAAATATTCTCCCCAAAATATCATTCTTGGTTCCAAAGAGAAGATTTTTTATCCATTAAATACCACGTAGGGTTCCGTATATTACACATTTTCTCCCCCAAATTGCTCTTTTGATCCCCCAAATAAGAAATACTCTCCCCAAAGTAGCGCTTTCATTCCCTTTCCCAAAAAGAAGACACTTGAAGATGAAAGGCAGTATTCTGGGGAGAAAATGCCTTTTTGGGGGGCTAAAGAGTGGCACTTAAGAGAGAACCTGTTTGGTTTCTGGGATGAAGAGTGATATTCGGGGAGAAAATGTCTAATTGTTGGCAGAAATTGATATGCAGGGGAGAAATGGTTGTATTTTGGAGAGAAAAAGCGTGTTTTGGGGAGAAAATGCCTGAGTTTTGGGGATAAAGTGCATTATTTTGGCGTGAAAGCCTGGTATTGAGCTAATAAGCGGCATTTTGTGGAGAAAATGTCTTCTTTAGAGGATTAAGGTGATCTTTCGGGGAGAAAATGTCTGATTTGCAGCATAAAAAGACGCATTTGGGGAAGACAGCGTCTTTTATTGGGACAGCACATTTTATTCCATTAATAACACATTTTCTTCCCGAATACCGCCTTTTATCCCCAAAAGGAGGCATTTTCTTCCCAGAATACTGCTTTTTAGACCGAAAATAAGTCATCCTCTCCAAAAAAGACCTATTTCTGTCCTCAAAATGAGAAATATTCTCCCCAAAATATCATTCTTGGTTCCAAAGAGAAGATTTTTTATCCATTAAATACCACATAGGGTTCCCTATATTACACATTTTCTCCCCCAAATTGCTCTTTTGATCCCCCAAATAAGAAATACTCTCCCCAAAGTAGCGCTTTCGTTCCCTTTCCCAAAAAGAAGACACTTGAAGATGAAAGGCAGTATTCTGGGGAGAAAATGCCTTTTTGGGGGGCTAAAGAGTGGCACTTAAGAGAGAACCGGTTTGGTTTCTGGGATGAAGAGTGATATTCGGGGAGAAAATGTCTAATTGTTGGCAGAAATTGATATGCAGGGGAGAAATGGTTGTATTTGGGAGCGAAAAAGCGTGTTTTGGGGAGAAAATGCCTGAGTTTTGGGAATAAAGTGCATTATTTTGGCGTGAAAGCATTGTATTGAGCTAATAAGCGGCATTTTGTGGAGAAAATGTCTTCTTTAGAGGATTAAGGTGATCTTTCGGGGAGAAAATGTCTGATTTGCAGCATAAAAAGACGCATTTGGGGAAGACAGCGTCTTTTATTGGGACATCACATTTTATTCCATTAATAACACATTTTCTTCCCGAATTCCGCCTTTTATCCCCAAAAGAAGGCATTTTCTTCCCAGAATAATGCTTTTTAGACCAAAAAGAAGTCATCCTCTCCAAAAAAGACCTATTTCTGTCCTCAAAATGAGAAATATTCTCCCCAAAATATCATTCTTGGTTCCAAAGAGAAGATTTTTATCCATTAAATACCACGTCGGGTTCCCTATATTACACATTTTCTCCCCCAAATTGCTCTTTTGATCCCCCAAATAAGAAATACTCTCCCCAAAGTAGCGCTTTCGTTTCCTTTCCCAAATATGAGACACTTGAAGATGAAAGGCAGTATTCTGGGGAGAAGATGCCTTTTTGGGGGGATAAAGAGTGGCACTTAAGAGAGAACCTGTTTGGTTTCTGTGATGAAGAGTGATATTCGGGGAGAAAATGTCTAATTGTTGGCAGAAATTGATATGCAAGGGAGAAATGGTTGTATTTTGGAGCGAAAAAGCGTGTTTTGGGGAGAAAATGCATGAGTTTTGGGGATAAAGTGCATTATTTTGGCGTGAAAGCCTGGTATTGAGCTAATAAGCGGCATTTTGTGGAGAAAATGTCTTCTTTAGAGGATTAAGGTGATCTTTCGGGGAGAAAATGTCTGATTTGCAGCATAAAAAGACGCATTTGGGGAAGACAGCGTCTTTTATTGGGACAGCACATTTTATTCCATTAATAACACATTTTCTTCGCAGAATACGGCCTTTTATCCCCAAATGAAGGCATTTTCTTCCCAGAATACTGCTTTTTAGACCGAAAATAAGTCATCCTCTCCAAAAAAGACCTATTTCTGTCCTCAAAATGAGAAATATTCTCCCCAAAATATCATTCTTGGTTCCAAAGAGAAGATTTTTTATCCATTAAATACCACGTAGGGTTCCCTATATTACACATTTTCTCCCCCAAATTGCTCTTTTGATCCCCCAAATAAGAAATACTCTCCCCAAAGTAGCGCTTTCGTTCCCTTTCCCAAAAAGAAGACACTTGAAGATGAAAGGCAGTATTCTGGGGAGAAAATGCCTTTTTGGGGGGCTAAAGAGTGGCACTTAAGAGAGAACCTGTTTGGTTTCTGGGATGAAGAGTGATATTCGGGGAGAAAATGTCTAATTGTTGGCAGAAATTGATATGCAGGGGAGAAATGGTTGTATTTTGGAGAGAAAAAGCGTGTTTTGGGGAGAAAATGCCTGAGTTTTGGGGATAAAGTGCATTATTTTGGCGTGAAAGCCTGGTATTGAGCTAATAAGCGGCATTTTGTGGAGAAAATGTCTTCTTTAGAGGATTAAGGTGATCTTTCGGGGAGAAAATGTCTGATTTGCAGCATAAAAAGACGCATTTGGGGAAGACAGCGTCTTTTATTGGGACAGCACATTTTATTCCATTAATAACACATTTTCTTCCCGAATACCGCCTTTTATCCCCAAAAGGAGGCATTTTCTTCCCAGAATACTGCTTTTTAGACCGAAAATAAGTCATCCTCTCCAAAAAAGACCTATTTCTGTCCTCAAAATGAGAAATATTCTCCCCAAAATATCATTCTTGGTTCCAAAGAGAAGATTTTTTATCCATTAAATACCACATAGGGTTCCCTATATTACACATTTTCTCCCCCAAATTGCTCTTTTGATCCCCCAAATAAGAAATACTCTCCCCAAAGTAGCGCTTTCGTTCCCTTTCCCAAAAAGAAGACACTTGAAGATGAAAGGCAGTATTCTGGGGAGAAAATGCCTTTTTGGGGGGCTAAAGAGTGGCACTTAAGAGAGAACCTGTTTGGTTTCTGGGATGAAGAGTGATATTCGGGGAGAAAATGTCTAATTGCTGGCAGAAATTGATATGCAGGGGAGAAATGGTTGTATTTGGGTGAGAAAAATCGTATTTTGGGGAGAAAATGCCTGAGTTTTGGGGATAAAGTGCATTATTTTGGCGTGAAAGCCTGGTATTGAGCTAATAAGCGGCATTTTGTGGAGAAAATGTCTTCTTTAGAGGATTAAGGTGATCTTTCGGGGAGAAAATGTCTGATTTGCAGCATAAAAAGACGCATTTGGGGAAGACAGCGTCTTTTATTGGGACAGCACATTTTATTCCATTAATAACACATTTTCTTCCCGAATACCGCCTTTTATCCCCAAAAGGAGGCATTTTCTTCCCAGAATACTGCTTTTTAGACCGAAAATAAGTCATCCTCTCCAAAAAAGACCTATTTCTGTCCTCAAAATGAGAAATATTCTCCCCAAAATATCATTCTTGGTTCCAAAGAGAAGATTTTTTATCCATTAAATACCACATAGGGTTCCCTATATTACACATTTTCTCCCCCAAATTGCTCTTTTGATCCCCCAAATAAGAAATACTCTCCCCAAAGTAGCGCTTTCGTTCCCTTTCCCAAAAAGAAGACACTTGAAGATGAAAGGCAGTATTCTGGGGAGAAAATGCCTTTTTGGGGGGCTAAAGAGTGGCACTTAAGAGAGAACCTGTTTGGTTTCTGGGATGAAGAGTGATATTCGGGGAGAAAATGTCTAATTGCTGGCAGAAATTGATATGCAGGGGAGAAATGGTTGTATTTGGGTGAGAAAAATCGTATTTTGGGGAGAAAATGCCTGAGTTTTGGGGATAAAGTGCATTATTTTGGCGTGAAAGCCTGGTATTGAGCTAATAAGCGGCATTTTGTGGAGAAAATGTCTTCTTTAGAGGATTAAGGTGATCTTTCGGGGAGAAAATGTCTGATTTGCAGCATAAAAAGACGCATTTGGGGAAGACAGCGTCTTTTATTGGGACAGCACATTTTATTCCAATAATAACACATTTTCTTCCCAGAATTCCGCCTTTTATCCACAAAAGAAGGCATTTTCTTCCCAGAATACTGCTTTTTAGACCGAAAATAAGTCATCCTCTCCAAAAAAGACCTATTTCTGTCCTCAAAATGAGAAATATTCTCCCCAAAATATCATTCTTGGTTCCAAAGAGAAGATTTTTTATCCATTAAATACCACGTAGGGTTCCCTATATTACACATTTTCTCCCCCAAATTGCTCTTTTGATCCCCCAAATAAGAAATACTCTCCCCAAAGTAGCGCTTTCGTTCCCTTTCCCAAAAAGAAGACACTTGAAGATGAAAGGCAGTATTCTGGGGAGAAAATGCCTTTTTGGGGGGCTAAAGAGTGGCACTTAAGAGAGAACCTGTTTGGTTTCTGGGATGAAGAGTGATATTCGGGGAGAAAATGTCTAATTGTTGGCAGAAATTGATATGCAGGGGAGAAATGGTTGTATTTTGGAGAGAAAAAGCGTGTTTTGGGGAGAAAATGCCTGAGTTTTGGGGATAAAGTGCATTATTTTGGCGTGAAAGCCTGGTATTGAGCTAATAAGCGGCATTTTGTGGAGAAAATGTCTTCTTTAGAGGATTAAGGTGATCTTTCGGGGAGAAAATGTCTGATTTGCAGCATAAAAAGACGCATTTGGGGAAGACAGCGTCTTTTATTGGGACAGCACATTTTATTCCATTAATAACACATTTTCTTCCCGAATACCGCCTTTTATCCCCAAAAGGAGGCATTTTCTTCCCAGAATACTGCTTTTTAGACCGAAAATAAGTCATCCTCTCCAAAAAAGACCTATTTCTGTCCTCAAAATGAGAAATATTCTCCCCAAAATATCATTCTTGGTTCCAAAGAGAAGATTTTTTATCCATTAAATACCACATAGGGTTCCCTATATTACACATTTTCTCCCCCAAATTGCTCTTTTGATCCCCCAAATAAGAAATACTCTCCCCAAAGTAGCGCTTTCGTTCCCTTTCCCAAAAAGAAGACACTTGAAGATGAAAGGCAGTATTCTGGGGAGAAAATGCCTTTTTGGGGGGCTAAAGAGTGGCACTTAAGAGAGAACCGGTTTGGTTTCTGGGATGAAGAGTGATATTCGGGGAGAAAATGTCTAATTGTTGGCAGAAATTGATATGCAGGGGAGAAATGGTTGTATTTGGGAGCGAAAAAGCGTGTTTTGGGGAGAAAATGCCTGAGTTTTGGGAATAAAGTGCATTATTTTGGCGTGAAAGCATTGTATTGAGCTAATAAGCGGCATTTTGTGGAGAAAATGTCTTCTTTAGAGGATTAAGGTGATCTTTCGGGGAGAAAATGTCTGATTTGCAGCATAAAAAGACGCATTTGGGGAAGACAGCGTCTTTTATTGGGACATCACATTTTATTCCATTAATAACACATTTTCTTCCCGAATTCCGCCTTTTATCCCCAAAAGAAGGCATTTTCTTCCCAGAATAATGCTTTTTAGACCAAAAAGAAGTCATCCTCTCCAAAAAAGACCTATTTCTGTCCTCAAAATGAGAAATATTCTCCCCAAAATATCATTCTTGGTTCCAAAGAGAAGATTTTTATCCATTAAATACCACGTCGGGTTCCCTATATTACACATTTTCTCCCCCAAATTGCTCTTTTGATCCCCCAAATAAGAAATACTCTCCCCAAAGTAGCGCTTTCGTTTCCTTTCCCAAATATGAGACACTTGAAGATGAAAGGCAGTATTCTGGGGAGAAGATGCCTTTTTGGGGGGATAAAGAGTGGCACTTAAGAGAGAACCTGTTTGGTTTCTGTGATGAAGAGTGATATTCGGGGAGAAAATGTCTAATTGTTGGCAGAAATTGATATGCAAGGGAGAAATGGTTGTATTTTGGAGCGAAAAAGCGTGTTTTGGGGAGAAAATGCATGAGTTTTGGGGATAAAGTGCATTATTTTGGCGTGAAAGCCTGGTATTGAGCTAATAAGCGGCATTTTGTGGAGAAAATGTCTTCTTTAGAGGATTAAGGTGATCTTTCGGGGAGAAAATGTCTGATTTGCAGCATAAAAAGACGCATTTGGGGAAGACAGCGTCTTTTATTGGGACATCACATTTTATTCCATTAATAACACATTTTCTTCCCGAATTCCGCCTTTTATCCCCAAAAGAAGGCATTTTCTTCCCAGAATAATGCTTTTTAGACCAAAAATAAGTCATCCTCTCCAAAAAAGACCTATTTCTGTCCTCAAAATGAGAAATTATCTCACCAAAATATCATTCTTGGTTCCAAAGAGAAGATTTTTATCCATTAAATACCACGTCGGGTTCCCTATATTACACATTTTCTCCCCCAAATTGCTCTTTTGATCCCCCAAATAAGAAATACTCTCCCCAAAGTAGCGCTTTCGTTTCCTTTCCCAAATATGAGACATTTGAAGATGAAAGGCAGTATTCTGGGGAGAAGATGCCTTTTTGGGGGGCTAAAGAGTGGCACTTAAGAGAGAACCTGTTTGGTTTCTGTGATGAAGAGTGATATTCGGGGAGAAAATGTCTAATTGTTGGCAGAAACTGATATGCAGGGGAGAAATGGTTGTATTTTGGAGCGAAAAAGCGTGTTTTGGGGAGAAAATGCCTGAGTTTTGGGGATAAAGTGCATTATTTTGGCGTGAAAGCCTGGTATTGAGCTAATAAGCGGCATTTTGTGGAGAAAATGTCTTCTTTAGAGGATTAAGGTGATCTTTCGGGGAGAAAATGTCTGATTTGCAGCATAAAAAGACGCATTTGGGGAAGACAGCGTCTTTTATTGGGACAGCACATTTTATTCCACTAATAACACATTTTCTTCCCGAATACCGCCTTTTATCCCCAAAAGGAGGCATTTTCTTCCCAGAATACTGCTTTTTAGACCGAAAAGAAGTCATCCTCTCCAAAAAAGACCTATTTCTGTCCTCAAAATGAGAAATATTCTCCCCAAAACATCATTCTTGGTTCCAAAGAGAAGATTTTTTATCCATTAAATACCACATAGGGTTCCCTATATTACACATTTTCTCCCCCAAATTGCTCTTTTGATCCCCCAAATAAGAAATACTCTCCCCAAAGTAGCGCTTTCGTTCCCTTTCCCAAAAAGAAGACACTTGAAGATGAAAGGCAGTATTCTGGGGAGAAAATGCCTTTTTGGGGGGCTAAAGAGTGGCACTTAAGAGAGAACCGGTTTGGTTTCTGGGATGAAGAGTGATATTCGGGGAGAAAATGTCTAATTGTTGGCAGAAATTGATATGCAGGGGAGAAATGGTTGTATTTTGGAGCGAAAAAGCGTGTTTTGGGGAGAAAATGCCTGAGTTTTGGGGATAAAGTGCATTATTTTGGCGTGAAAGCATTGTATTGAGCTAATAAGCGGCATTTTGTGGAGAAAATGTCTTCTTTAGAGGATTAAGGTGATCTTTCGGGGAGAAAATGTCTGATTTGCAGCATAAAAAGACGCATTTGGGGAAGACAGCGTCTTTTATTGGGACATCACATTTTATTCCATTAATAACACATTTTCTTCGCAGAATACGGCCTTTTATCCCCAAAAGGAGGCATTTTCTTCCCAGAATACTGCTTTTTAGACCGAAAAGAAGTCATCCTCTCCAAAAAAGACCTATTTCTGTCCTCAAAATGAGAAATATTCTCCCCAAAATATCATTCTTGGTTCCAAAGAGAAGATTTTTATCCATTAAATACCACGTCGGGTTCCCTATATTACACATTTTCTCCCCCAAATTGCTCTTTTGATCCCCCAAATAAGAAATACTCTCCCCAAAGTAGCGCTTTCGTTTCCTTTCCCAAAGACACTTGAAGATGAAAGGCAGTATTCTGGGGAGAAGATGCCTTTTTGGGGGGCTAAAGAGTGGCATTAAGAGAGAACCTGTTTGGTTTCTGTGATGAAGAGTGATATTCGGGGAGAAAATTTCTAATTGTTGGCAGAAACTGATATGCAGGGGAGAAATGGTTGTATTTTGGAGCGAAAAAGCGTGTTTTGGGGAGAAAATGCCTGAGTTTTGGGGATAAAGTGCATTATTTTGGCGTGAAAGCCTGGTATTGAGTTAATAAGTGGCATTTTGTGGAGAAAATGTCTTCTTTAGAGGATTAAGGTGATCTTTCGGGGAGAAAATGTCTGATTTGCAGCATAAAAAGACGCATTTGGGGAAGACAGCGTCTTTTATTGGGACAGCACATTTTATTCCATTAATAACACATTTTCTTCCCAGAATTCCGCCTTTTATCCCCAAAAGAAGGCATTTTCTTCCCAGAATAATGCTTTTTAGACCAAAAATAAGTCATCCTCTCCAAAAAAGACCTATTTCTGTCCTCAAAATGCGAAATATTCTCCCCAAAATATCATTCTTGGTTCCAAAGAGAAGATTTTTATCCATTAAATACCACGTCGGGTTCCCTATATTACACATTTTCTCCCCCAAATTGCTCTTTTGATCCCCCAAATAAGAAATACTCTCCCCAAAGTAGCGCTTTCGTTTCCTTTCCCAAAAAGAAGACACTTGAAGATGAAAGGCAGTATTCTGGGGAGAAGATGCCTTTTTGGGGGGCTAAAGAGTGGCACTTAAGAGAGAACCTGTTTGGTTTCTGGGATGAAGAGTGATATTCGGGGAGAAAATGTCTAATTGTTGGCAGAAATTGATATGCAGGGGAGAAATGGTTGTAATTTGGAGCGAAAAAGCGTGTTTTGTGGAGAAAATGCATGAGTTTTGGGGATAAACTGTATTATTTTGGCGTGAAAGCCTGGTATTGAGCTAATAAGCGGCATTTTGTGGAGAAAATGTCTTCTTTAGAGGATAAAGGTGATGTTTCGTGGAGGAAATGTCTGATTTGCAGCATAAAAAGACGCATTTGGGGAAGACAGCGTCTTTTATTGGGACATCACATTTTATTCCACTAATAACACATTTTCTTCCCAGAATACCGCCTTTGATCCCCAAAAGAAGGCATTTTCTTCCCAGAATAATGCTTTTTAGACCGAAAAGAAGTCATCCTCTCCAAAAATGACCTATTTCTGTCCTCAAAATGAGAAATATTCTCCCCAAAATATCATTCTTGGTTCCAAATAGAAGACTTTTCATCCATTAAATACCACGTAGGGTTCCCTATATTACACATATTCTCCCCCAAATTGCTCTTTTGATCCCCCAATTAAGAAATACTCTCCCCAAAGTAGCGCTTTCGTTCCCTTTCCCAAAGACACTTGAAGATGAAAGGCAGTATTCTGGGGAGAAGATGCCTTTTTGGGGGGATAAAGAGTGGCACTTAAGAGAGAACCTGTTTGGTTTCTGTGGTGAAGAGTGATATTCGGGGAGAAAATGTCTAATTGTTGGCAGAAATTGATATGCAAGGGAGAAATGGTTGTATTTTGGAGAGAAAAAGCGTGTTTTGGGGAGAAAATGCATGAGTTTTGGGGATAAAGTGCATTATTTTGGCGTGAAAGCCTGGTATTGAGCTAATAAGCGGCATTTTGTGGAGAAAATGTCTTCTTTAGAGGATTAAGTTGATCTTTCGGGGAGAAAATGTCTGATTTGCAGCATAAAAAGACGCATTTGGGGAAGACAGCATCTTTTATTGGGACATCACAATTTATTCCATTAATAACACATTTTCTTCCCGAATACCGCCTTTTATCCCCAAAAGAAGGCATTTTCTTCCCAGAATAATGCTTTTTAGACCGAAAAGAAGTCATCCTCTCCAAAAATGACCTATTTCTGTCCTCAAAATGAGAAATATTCTCCCCAAAATATCATTCTTGGTTCCAAAGACAAGACTTTTTCTCCATTAAATACCACGTAGGGTTCCCTATACTACACATTTTCTCCCCCAAATTGCTCTTTTGATCCCCCAAATAAGAAATACTCTCCCCCAAGTAGCGCTTTCGTTTCCTTTCCCAAATATGAGACACTTGAAGATGAAAGGCAGTATTCTGGGGAGAAGATGCCTTTTTGGGGGGCTAAAGAGTGGCATTAAGAGAGAACCTGTTTGGTTTCTGGGATGAAGAGTGATATTCGGGGAGAAAATGTCTAATTGTTGGCAGAAATTGATATGCAGGGGAGAAATGGTTGTATTTGGGAGAGAAAAAGCGTGTTTTGGGGAGAAAATGCATGAGTTTTGGGGATAAAGTGCATTATTTTGGCGTGAAAGCCTGGTATTGAGCTAATAAGCGGCATTTTGTGGAGAAAATGTCTTCCTTAGAGGATTAAGGTGATCTTTCGGGGAGAAAATATCTTCTTTGCAGCTTAAAAAGACGCATTTTGGGGAAGATAGTGTCTTTTATTGGGACATCACATTTTATTCCAATAATAACACATTTTCTGCCCAGAATACCACCTTTTATCCCCAAAAGAAGGCATTTTCTTCCCAGAATACCGCTTTTTAGACCTAAAATAAGTCATCCTCTCCAAAAATGACCTATTTCTGTCCTCAAAATGAGAAATATTCTCCCCAAAATATCATTCTTGGTTCCAAAGAGAAGACTTTTATCCATTAAATACCACGTACGGTTCCCTATATTACACATATTCTCCCCCAAATTGCTCATTTGATCCCCCAAATAAGAAATACTCTCCCCAAAGTAGCGCTTTCGTTTCCTTTCCCAAATATGAGACATTTGAAGATGAAAGGCAATATTCTGGGGAGAAGATGCCTTTTTGGGGGGATAAAGAGTGGCATTAAGAGAGAACCTGTTTGGTTTCTGGGATGAAGAGTGATATTCGGGGAGAAAATGTCTAATTGTTGGCAGAAATTGATATGCAGGGGAGAAATGGTTGTATTTGGGAGTGAAAAAGAGTGTTTTGGGGAGAAAATGCATGAGTTTTGGGGATAAAGTGCATTATTTTGGAGTGAAAGCATGGTATTGAGCTAATAAGCAGCATTTTGTGGAGTAAATGTCTTCTTTTGAGGATTACGGTGATCTTTCGGGGAGAAAATGTCTGATTTGCAGCATAAAAAGACGCATTCGGGGAAGACAGCGTCTTTTATTGGGACATCACATTTTATTCCAATAATAACACTTTTTCTTTCCAGAATACCGCTTTTTAGACAGAAAATAAGTCATCCTCTCCAAAAAAGACCTATTTCTGCCCTCAAAATGAGAAATATTCTCCCCAAAATATCATTCTTGGTTCCAAATAGAAGACTTTTTATCCATTAAATACCACGTCGGGTTCCCTATATTACACATTTTCTCCCCCAAATTGCTCTTTTGATCCCCCAAATAAGAAATACTCTCCCCAAAGTAGCGCTTTCGTTTCCTTTCCCAAATATGAGACACTTGAAGATGAAAGGCAGTATTCTGGGGAGAAGATGCCTTTTTGGGGGGATAAAGAGTGGCACTTAAGAGAGAACCTGTTTGGTTTCTGGGATGAAGAGTGATATTCGGGGAGAAAATGTCTAATTGTTGGCAGAAATTGATATGCAGGGGAGAAATGGTTGTATTTTGGAGAGAAAAAGCGTGTTTTGGGGAGAAAATGCATGAGTTTTGGGGATAAAGTGCATTATTTTGGCGTGAAAGCCTGGTATTGAGTTAATAAGCGGCATTTTGTGGAGAAAATGTCTTCTTTTGAGGATTAAGGTGATCTTTCGGGGAGAAAATGTATGATTTGCAGCATAAAAAGATGCATTTGGGGAAGACAGCGTCTTTTATTGGGACATCACATTTTATTCCACTAATAACACATTTTCTTCCCGAATACCGCCTTTTATCCCCAAAAGAAGGCATTTTCTTCCCAGAATACTGCTTTTTAGACCGAAAAGAAGTCATCCTCTCCAAAAAAAGACCTATTTCTGTCCTCAAAATGAGAAATATTCTCCCCAAAACATCATTCTTGGTTCCAAAGAGAAGATTTTTTATCCATTAAATACCACATAGGGTTCCCTATATTACACATTTTCTCCCCCAAATTGCTCTTTTGATCCCCCAAATAAGAAATACTCTCCCCAAATTAGCGCTTTCGTTCCCTTTCCCAAAAAGAAGACACTTGAAGATGAAAGGCAGTATTCTGGGGAGAAAATGCCTTTTTGGGGGGATAAAGAGTGGCACTTAAGAGAGAACCTGTTTGGTTTCTGGGATGAAGAGTGATATTCGGGGAGAAAATGTCTAATTGTTGGCAGAAATTGATATGCAGGGGAGAAATGGTTGTATTTGGGAGCGAAAAAGCGTGTTTTGGGGAGAAAATGCATGAGTTTTGGGGATAAAGTGCATTATTTTGGCGTGAAAGCCTGGTATTGAGCTAATAAGCGGCATTTTGTGGAGAAAATGTCTTCTTTAGAGGATTAAGGTGATCTTTCGGGGAGAAAATGTCTGATTTGCAGCATCCAAAGACGCATTTGGGGAAGACAGCGTCTTTTATTAAGACATCACATTTTATTCCATTAATAACACATTTTCTTCGCAGAATACCGCCTTTTATCCCCAAAAGGAGGCATTTTCTTCCCAGAATACTGCTTTTTAGACCGAAAAGAAGTCATCCTCTCCAAAAAAGACCTATTTCTGTCCTCAAAATGAGAAATATTCTCCCCAAAATATCATTCTTGGTTCCAAAGAGAAGATTTTTTATCCATTAAATACCACATAGGGTTCCCTATATTACACATTTTCTCCCCCAAATTGCTCTTTTGATCCCCCAAATAAGAAATACTCTCCCCAAAGTAGCGCTTTCGTTTCCTTTCCCAAATATGAGACACTTGAAGATGAAAGGCAGTATTCTGGGGAGAAGATGCCTTTTTGGGGGGCTAAAGAGTGGCACTTAAGAGAGAACCTGTTTGGTTTCTGGGATGAAGAGTGATATTCGGGGAGAAAATGTCTAATTGTTGGCAGAAATTGATATGCAGGGGAGAAATGGTTGTAATTTGGAGCGAAAAAGCGTGTTTTGTGGAGAAAATGCATGAGTTTTGGGGATAAACTGTATTATTTTGGCGTGAAAGCCTGGTATTGAGCTAATAAGCGGCATTTTGTGGAGAAAATGTCTTCTTTAGAGGATTAAGGTGATCTTTCGGGGAGAAAATGTCTGATTTGCAGCATAAAAAGACGCATTTGGGGAAGACAGCGTCTTTTATTGGGACAGCACATTTTATTCCACTAATAACACATTTTCTTCCCGAATACCGCCTTTTATCCCCAAAAGAAGGCATTTTCTTCCCAGAATAATGCTTTTTAGACCGAAAAGAAGTCATCCTCTCCAAAAATGACCTATTTCTGTCCTCAAAATGAGAAATATTCTCCCCAAAATATCATTCTTGGTTCCAAAGAGAAGACTTTTCATCCATTAAATACCACGTAGGGTTCCCTATATTACACATATTCTCCCCCAAATTGCTCTTTTGATCCCCCAATTAAGAAATACTCTCCCCAAAGTAGCGCTTTCGTTCCCTTTCCCAAAGACACTTGAAGATGAAAGGCAGTATTCTGGGGAGAAGATGCCTTTTTGGGGGGATAAAGAGTGGCACTTAAGAGAGAACCTGTTTGGTTTCTGTGGTGAAGAGTGATATTCGGGGAGAAAATGTCTAATTGTTGGCAGAAATTGATATGCAAGGGAGAAATGGTTGTATTTTGGAGAGAAAAAGCGTGTTTTGGGGAGAAAATGCCTGAGTTTTGGGGATAAAGTGCATTATTTTGGCGTGAAAGCCTGGTATTGAGCTAATAAGCGGCATTTTGTGGAGAAAATGTCTTCTTTAGAGGATTAAGTTGATCTTTCGGGGAGAAAATGTCTGATTTGCAGCATAAAAAGACGCATTTGGGGAAGACAGCGTCTTTTATTGGGACATCACAATTTATTCCATTAATAACACATTTTCTTCCCAGAATTCCGACTTTTATCCCCAAAAGAAGGCATTTTCTTCCCAGAATACTGCTTTTTAGACCGAAAAGAAGTCATCCTCTCCAAAAAAGACCTATTTCTGTCCTCAAAATGAGAAATATTCTCCCCAAAATATCATTCTTGGTTCCAAAGAGAAGATTTTTATCCATTAAATACCACGTAGGGTTCCCTATACTACACATTTTCTCCCCCAAATTGCTCTTTTGATCCCCCAAATAAGAAATACTCTCCCCCAAGTAGCGCTTTCGTTTCCTTTCCCAAATATGAGACACTTGAAGATGAAAGGCAGTATTCTGGGGAGAAGATGCCTTTTTGGGGGGCTAAAGAGTGGCATTAAGAGAGAACCTGTTTGGTTTCTGGGATGAAGAGTGATATTCGGGGAGAAAATGTCTAATTGTTGGCAGAAATTGATATGCAGGGGAGAAATGGTTGTATTTGGGAGCGAAAAAGCGTGTTTTGTGGAGAAAATGCATGAGTTTTGGGGATAAAGTGCATTATTTTGGCGTGAAAGCCTGGTATTGAGCTAATAAGCGGCATTTTGTGGAGAAAATGTCTTCCTTAGAGGATAAAGGTGATCTTTCGGGGAGAAAATATCTTCTTTGCAGCTTAAAAAGACGCATTTTGGGGAAGATAGTGTCTTTTATTGGGACATCACATTTTATTCCAATAATAACACATTTTCTTCCCAGAATACCACCTTTTATCCCCAAAAGAAGGCATTTTCTTCCCAGAATACCGCTTTTTAGACCTAAAATAAGTCATCCTCTCCAAAAATGACCTATTTCTGTCCTCAAAATGAGAAATATTCTCCCCAAAATATCATTCTTGGTTCCAAATAGAAGACTTTTATCCATTAAATACCACGTACGGTTCCCTATATTACACATATTCTCCCCCAAATTGCTCATTTGATCCCCCAAATAAGAAATACTCTCCCCAAAGTAGCGCTTTCGTTTCCTTTCCCAAATATGAGACATTTGAAGATGAAAGGCAATATTCTGGGGAGAAGATGCCTTTTTGGGGGGATAAAGAGTGGCATTAAGAGAGAACCTGTTTGGTTTCTGGGATGAAGAGTGATATTCGGGGAGAAAATGTCTAATTGTTGGCAGAAATTGATATGCAGGGGAGAAATGGTTGTATTTGGGAGTGAAAAAGAGTGTTTTGGGGAGAAAATGCATGAGTTTTGGGGATAAAGTGCATTATTTTGGAGTGAAAGCATGGTATTGAGCTAATAAGCAGCATTTTGTGGAGTAAATGTCTTCTTTTGAGGATTACGGTGATCTTTCGGGGAGAAAATGTCTGATTTGCAGCATAAAAAGACGCATTCGGGGAAGACAGCGTCTTTTATTGGGACATCACATTTTATTCCAATAATAACACTTTTTCTTTCCAGAATACCGTTTTTTAGACAGAAAATAAGTCATCCTCTCCAAAAAAGACCTATTTCTGCCCTCAAAATGAGAAATATTCTCCCCAAAATATCATTCTTGGTTCCAAATAGAAGACTTTTTATCCATTAAATACCACGTCGGGTTCCCTATATTACACATATTCTCCCCCATATTGCTCATTTGATCCCCCAAATAAGAAATACTCTCCCCAAAGTAGCGCTTTCGTTTCCTTTCCCAAATATGAGACACTTGAAGATGAAAGGCAGTATTCTGGGGAGAAGATGCCTTTTTGGGGGGCTAAAGAGTGGCACTTAAGAGAGAACCTGTTTGGTTTCTGGGATGAAGAGTGATATTCGGGGAGAAAATGTCTAATTGTTGGCAGAAATTGATATGCAGGGGAGAAATGGTTGTATTTGGGAGAGAAAAAGCGTGTTTTGGGGAGAAAATGCATGAGTTTTGGGGATAAAGTGCATTATTTTGGCGTGAAAGCCTGGTATTGAGTTAATAAGCGGCATTTTGTGGAGAAAATGTCTTCTTTTGAGGATTAAGGTGATCTTTCGGGGAGAAAATGTATGATTTGCAGCATAAAAAGATGCATTTGGGGAAGACAGCGTCTTTTATTGGGACATCACATTTTATTCCACTAATAACACATTTTCTTCCCGAATACCGCCTTTTATCCCCAAAAGAAGGCATTTTCTTCCCAGAATACTGCTTTTTAGACCGAAAAGAAGTCATCCTCTCCAAAAAAAGACCTATTTCTGTCCTCAAAATGAGAAATATTCTCCCCAAAACATCATTCTTGGTTCCAAAGAGAAGATTTTTTATCCATTAAATACCACATAGGGTTCCCTATATTACACATTTTCTCCCCCAAATTGCTCTTTTGATCCCCCAAATAAGAAATACTCTCCCCAAATTAGCGCTTTCGTTCCCTTTCCCAAAAAGAAGACACTTGAAGATGAAAGGCAGTATTCTGGGGAGAAAATGCCTTTTTGGGGGGATAAAGAGTGGCACTTAAGAGAGAACCTGTTTGGTTTCTGGGATGAAGAGTGATATTCGGGGAGAAAATGTCTAATTGTTGGCAGAAATTGATATGCAGGGGAGAAATGGTTGTATTTGGGAGCGAAAAAGCGTGTTTTGGGGAGAAAATGCATGAGTTTTGGGGATAAAGTGCATTATTTTGGCGTGAAAGCCTGGTATTGAGCTAATAAGCGGCATTTTGTGGAGAAAATGTCTTCTTTAGAGGATTAAGGTGATCTTTCGGGGAGAAAATGTCTGATTTGCAGCATCCAAAGACGCATTTGGGGAAGACAGCGTCTTTTATTAAGACATCACATTTTATTCCATTAATAACACATTTTCTTCGCAGAATACCGCCTTTTATCCCCAAAAGGAGGCATTTTCTTCCCAGAATACTGCTTTTTAGACCGAAAAGAAGTCATCCTCTCCAAAAAAGACCTATTTCTGTCCTCAAAATGAGAAATATTCTCCCCAAAATATCATTCTTGGTTCCAAAGAGAAGATTTTTTATCCATTAAATACCACATAGGGTTCCCTATATTACACATTTTCTCCCCCAAATTGCTCTTTTGATCCCCCAAATAAGAAATACTCTCCCCAAAGTAGCGCTTTCGTTTCCTTTCCCAAATATGAGACACTTGAAGATGAAAGGCAGTATTCTGGGGAGAAGATGCCTTTTTGGGGGGCTAAAGAGTGGCACTTAAGAGAGAACCTGTTTGGTTTCTGGGATGAAGAGTGATATTCGGGGAGAAAATGTCTAATTGTTGGCAGAAATTGATATGCAGGGGAGAAATGGTTGTATTTGGGAGCGAAAAAGCGTGTTTTGGGGAGAAAATGCCTGAGTTTTGGGGATAAAGTGCATTATTTTGGCGTGAAAGCATTGTATTGAGCTAATAAGCGGCATTTTGTGGAGAAAATGTCTTCTTTAGAGGATTAAGGTGATCTTTCGGGGAGAAAATGTCTGATTTGCAGCATCCAAAGACGCATTTGGGGAAGACAGCGTCTTTTATTGGGACATCACATTTTATTCCAATAATAACACATTTTCTTCCCAGAATTCCGCCTTTGATCCCCAAAAGAAGGCATTTTCTTCCCAGAATACTGCTTTTTAGACCGAAAATAAGTCATCCTCTCCAAAAAAGACCTATTTCTGTCCTCAAAATGAGAAATATTCTCCCCAAAATATCATTCTTGGTTCCAAAGAGAAGATTTTTATCCATTAAATACCACATAGGGTTCCCTATATTACACATTTTCTCCCCCAAATTGCTCTTTTGATCCCCCAAATAAGAAATACTCTCCCCAAAGTAGCGCTTTCGTTTCCTTTCCCAAATATGAGACACTTGAAGATGAAAGGCAGTATTCTGGGGAGAAAATGCCTTTTTGGGGGGCTAAAGAGTGGCACTTAAGAGAGAACCGGTTTGGTTTCTGGGATGAAGAGTGATATTCGGGGAGAAAATGTCTAATTGTTGGCAGAAATTGATATGCAGGGGAGAAATGGTTGTATTTGGGAGCGAAAAAGCGTGTTTTGGGGAGAAAATGCCTGAGTTTTGAGGATAAAGTGCATTATTTTGGCGTGAAAGCCTGGTATTGAGCTAATAAGCGGCATTTTGTGGAGAAAATGTCTTCTTTAGAGGATTAAGGTGATCTTTCGGGGAGAAAATGTCTGATTTGCAGCATAAAAAGACGCATTTGGGGAAGACAGCGTCTTTTATTGGGACAGCACATTTTATTCCATTAATAACACATTTTCTTCCCAGAATTCCGCCTTTTATCCCCAAAAGAAGGCATTTTCTTCCCAGAATAATGCTTTTTAGACCAAAAATAAGTCATCCTCTCCAAAAAAGACCTATTTCTGTCCTCAAAATGAGAAATATTCTCCCCAAAATATCATTCTTGGTTCCAAAGAGAAGATTTTTATCCATTAAATACCACGTCGGGTTCCCTATATTACACATTTTCTCCCCCAAATTGCTCTTTTGATCCCCCAAATAAGAAATACTCTCCCCAAAGTAGCGCTTTCGTTTCCTTTCCCAAAAAGAAGACACTTGAAGATGAAAGGCAGTATTCTGGGGAGAAGATGCCTTTTTGGGGGGCTAAAGAGTGGCACTTAAGAGAGAACCTGTTTGGTTTCTGGGATGAAGAGTGATATTCGGGGAGAAAATGTCTAATTGTTGGCAGAAATTGATATGCAGGGGAGAAATGGTTGTAATTTGGAGCGAAAAAGCGTGTTTTGTGGAGAAAATGCATGAGTTTTGGGGATAAACTGTATTATTTTGGCGTGAAAGCCTGGTATTGAGCTAATAAGCGGCATTTTGTGGAGAAAATGTCTTCTTTAGAGGATTAAGGTGATCTTTCGGGGAGAAAATGTCTGATTTGCAGCATAAAAAGACGCATTTGGGGAAGACAGCGTCTTTTATTGGGACAGCACATTTTATTCCACTAATAACACATTTTCTTCCCGAATACCGCCTTTTATCCCCAAAAGAAGGCATTTTCTTCCCAGAATAATGCTTTTTAGACCGAAAAGAAGTCATCCTCTCCAAAAATGACCTATTTCTGTCCTCAAAATGAGAAATATTCTCCCCAAAATATCATTCTTGGTTCCAAAGAGAAGACTTTTCATCCATTAAATACCACGTAGGGTTCCCTATATTACACATTTTCTCCCCCAAATTGCTCTTTTGATCCCCCAAATAAGAAATACTCTCCCCAAAGTAGCGCTTTCGTTCCCTTTCCCAAAAAGAAGACACTTGAAAATGAAAGGCAGTATTCTGGGGAGAAAATGCCTTTTTGGGGGGATAAAGAGTGGCATTAAGAGAGAACCTGTTTGGTTTCTGGGATGAAGAGTGATATTCGGGGAGAAAATGTCTAATTGTTGGCAGAAATTGATATGCAGGGGAGAAATGGTTGTATTTGGGAGAGAAAAAGCGTGTTTTGGGGAGAAAATGCATGAGTTTTGGGGATAAAGTGCATTATTTTGGAGTGAAAGCATGGTATTGAGCTAATAAGCAGCATTTTGTGGAGTAAATGTCTTCTTTTGAGGATTACGGTGATCTTTCGGGGAGAAAATGTCTGATTTGCAGCATAAAAAGACGCATTCGGGGAAGACAGCGTCTTTTATTGGGACATCACATTTTATTCCAATAATAACACTTTTTCTTTCCAGAATACCGCATTTTAGACAGAAAATAAGTCATCCTCTCCAAAAAAGACCTATTTCTGCCCTCAAAATGAGAAATATTCTCCCCAAAATATCATTCTTGGTTCCAAATAGAAGACTTTTTATCCATTAAATACCACGTCGGGTTCCCTATATTACACATATTCTCCCCCAAATTGCTCATTTGATCCCCCAAATAAGAAATACTCTCCCCCAAGTAGCGCTTTCGTTTCCTTTCCCAAATATGAGACATTTGAAGATGAAAGGCAGTATTCTGGGGAGAAGATGCCTTTTTGGGTGGGTAAAGAGTGGCATTAAGAGAGAACCTGTTTGGTTTCTGGGATGAAGAGTGATATTCGGGGAGAAAATGTCTAATTGTTGGCAGAAATTGATATGCAGGGGAGAAATGGTTGTATTTGGGAGAGAAAAAGCGTGTTTTGGGGAGAAAATGCATGAGTTTTGGGGATAAAGTGCATTATTTTGGCGTGAAAGCATTGTATTGAGCTAATAAGCGGCATTTTGTGGAGAAAATGTCTTCTTTAGAGGATTAAGGTGATCTTTCGGGGAGAAAATGTCTGATTTGCAGCATACAAAGAAGCATTCGGGGAAGACAGCGTCTTTTATTGGGACATCACATTTTATTCCAATAATAACACATTTTCTTCCCAGAATACCGCCTTTTATCCCCAAAAGAAGGCATTTTCTTCCCAGAATACTGCTTTTTAGACCGAAAATAAGTCATCCTCTCCAAAAAAGACCTATTTCTGTCCTCAAAATGAGAAATATTCTCCCCAAAATATCATCCTTGGTTCCAAAGAGAAGATTTTTATCCATTAAATACCACGTAGGGTTCCCTATACTACACATTTTCTCCCCCAAATTGCTCTTTTGATCCCCCAAATAAGAAATACTCTCCCCAAAGTAGTGCTTTCGTTTCCTTTCCCAAATATGAGACACTTGAAGATAAAAGGCAGTATTCTGGGGAGAAGATGCCTTTTTGGGGGGATAAAGAGTGGCATTAAGAGAGAACCTGTTTGGTTTCTGGGATGAAGAGTGATATTCGGGGAGAAAATGTCTAATTGTTGGCAGAAATTGATATGCAGGGGAGAAATGGTTGTATTTCGGAGAGAAAAACAGTGTTTTGGGGAGAAAATGCATGAGTTTTGGGGATAAAGTGCATTATTTTGGCGTGAAAGCATGGTATTGAGTTAATAAGCGGCATTTTGTGGGGAAAATGTCTTCCTTAGGGGATAAAGGTGATCTTTCGAAGAGAAAATGTCTTCTTTGCAGCATAAAAAGACGCATTTTGGGGAAGATAGTGTCTTTTATTGGGACATCACATTTTATTCCGATAATAACACATTTTTTTCCCAGGATACCGACTTTGATCCCCAAAAGAAGGCATTTTCTTCCCAGAATAATGCTTTTTAGACCGAAAATAAGTCATCCTCTCCAAAAAAGACCTATTTCTGTCCTCAAAATGAGAAATATTCTCCCCAAAATATCATTCTTTGTTCCAAAGAGAAGATTTTTATCCATGAAATACCACATAGGGTCCCTATACTACACATTTTCTCCCCCAAATTGCTCTTTTGATCCCCCAAATAAGAAATACTCTCCCCCAAGTAGCGCTTTCGTTTCCTTTCCCAAATATGAGACATTTGAAGATGAAAGGCAGTATTCTGGGGAGAAAATGCCTTTTTGGGTGGATAAAGAGTGGCATTAAGAGAGAACCTGTTTGGTTTCTGGGATGAAGAGTGATATTCGGGGAGAAAATGTCTAATTGTTGGCAGAAATTGATATGCAGGGGAGAAATGGTTGTATTTTGGAGAGTAAAAGCGTGTTTTGGGGAGAAAATGCATGAGTTTTGGGGATAAATTGCATTATTTTGGCGTGAAAGCCTGGTATTGAGCTAATAAGCGGCATTTTGTGGAGAAAATGTCTTCTTTAGAGGATTAAGGTGATCTTTCGGGGAGAAAATGTCTGATTTGCAGCATAAAAAGACGCATTTGGGGAAGACAGCGTCTTTTATTGGGACATCACATTTTATTCCAATAATAACACATTTTCTTCCCAGAATACCACCTTTTATCCCCAAAAGAAGGCATTTTCTTCCCAGAATACCGCTTTTTAGACCAAAAATAAGTCATCCTCTCCAAAAATGACCTATTTCTGTCCTCAAAATGAGAAATATTCTCCCCAAAATATCATTCTTGGTTCCAAATAGAAGACTTTTCATCCATTAAATACCACGTAGGGTTCCCTATATTACACATATTCTCCCCCATATAGCTCATTTGATCCCCCAAATAAGAAATACTCTCCCCAAAGTAGCACTTTCGTTTCCTTTCCCAAATATGAGACATTTGAAGATGAAAGGCAGTATTCTGGGGAGAAAATGCCTTTTTGGGGGGATAAAGAGTGGCATTAAGAGAGAACCTGTTTGGTTTCTGGGATGAAGAGTGATATTCTGGGAGAAAATGTCTAATTGTTGGCAGAAATTGATATGCAGGGGAGAAATGGTTGTATTTGGGAGAGAAAAAGCGTGTTTTGGGGAGAAAATGCATGAGTTTTGGGGATAAATTGCATTATTTTGGAGGAAAATCCTGGTATTGAGCTAATAAGCGGCATTTTGTGGAGAAAATGTCTTCTTTAGAGGATTAAGGTGATCTTTCGGGGAGAAAATGTCTTATTTGCAGCATAAAAAGACGCATTTGGGGAAGACAGCGTCTTTTATTGGGACATCAAATTTTATTCCAATAATAACACATTTTCTTCCCAGAATACCGCCTTTTATCCCCAAAAGAAGGCATTTTCTTCCCAGAATACTGCTTTTTAGACCGAAAAGAAGTCATCCTCTCCAAAAAAGACCTATTTCTGTCCTCAAAATGAGAAATATTCTCCCCAAAATATCATCCTTGGTTCCAAAGAGAAGATTTTTATCCATTAAATACCACATCGGGTCCCTATACTACACATTTTCTCCCCCAAATTGCTCTTTTGATCCCCCAAATAAGAAATACTCTCCCCCAAGTAGCGCTTTCGTTTCCTTTCCCAAATATGAGACATTTGAAGATGAAAGGCAGTATTCTGGGGAGAAGATGCCTTTTTGGGCGGCTAAAGAGTGGCATTAAGAGAGAACCTGTTTGGTTTCTGGGATGAAGAGTGATATTCGGGGAGAAAATGTCTAATTGTTGGCAGAAATTGATATGCAGGGGAGAAATGGTTGTATTTGGGAGAGAAAAAGAGTGTTTTGGGGAGAAAATGCATGAGTTTTGGGGATAAAGTGCATTATTTTGGCGTGAAAGCATGGTATTGAGCTAATAAGCGGCATTTTGTGGAGAAAATGTCTTCCTTAGAGGATAAAGGTGATCTTTTGGGGAGAAAATGTCTGATTTGCAGCATACAAAGACGCATTTTGGGGAAGATAGTGTCATTTATTGGGACATCATTTTTTATTCCAATAATAACACATTTTCTTCCCAGAATACCACCTTTTATGGCCACAAGAGGAGGCATTTTCTTCCCAGAATACCGCTTTTTAGACCGAAAATAAGTCATCCTCTCCAAAAATGACCTATTTCTGTCCTCAAAATGAGAAATATTCTCCCCAAAATATCATCCTTGGTTCCAAAGAGAAGACTTTTTATCCATTAAATACCACATAGGGTTCCCTATATTACACATGTTCTCCCCCAAATTGCTCTTTTGATCCCCCAAATAAGAAATACTCTCCCCAAAGTAGCGCTTTCGTTCCCTTTCCCAAAAAGAAGACACTTGAAGATGAAAGGCAGTATTCTGGGGAGAAGATGCCTTTTTGGGGGGATAAAGAGTGGCATTAAGAGAGAACCTGTTTGGTTTCTGGGATGAAGAGTGATATTCGGGGAGAAAATGTCTAATTGTTGGCAGAAATTGATATGCAGGGGAGAAATGGTTGTATTTTGGAGAGTAAAAGCGTGTTTTGGGGAGAAAATGCATGAGTTTTGGGGATAAAGTGCATTATTTTGGCGTGAAATCCTGGTATTGAGCTAATAAGCGGCATTTTGTGGAGAAAATGTCTTCTTTAGAGGATTAAGGTGATCTTTCGGGGAGAAAATGTCTTCGTTGCAGCATAAAAAGACGCATTTGGGGAAGACAGCGTCTTTTATTGGGACATCACATTTTATTCTAATAATAACACATTTTCTTCCCAGAATACCGCCTTTTATCCCCAAAAGAAGGCATTTTCTTCCCAGAATACTGCTTTTTAGACCAAAAATAAGTCATCCTCTCCAAAAAAGACCTATTTCTGTCCTCAAAATGAGAAATTATCTCACCAAAATATCATCCTTGGTTCCAAAGAGAAGTTTTTTATCCATTAAATACCACGTCGGGTTCCCTATATTACACATTTTCTCCCCCAAATTGCTCTTTTGATCCCCCAAATAAGAAATACTCTCCCCAAAGTAGCGCTTTCGTTCCCTTTCCCAAATATGAGACACTTGAAGATGAAAGGCAGTATTCTGGGGAGAAAATGCCTTTTTGGGGGGCTAAAGAGTGGCATTAAGAGAGAACCTGTTTGGTTTCTGGGATGAAGAGTGATATTTGGGGAGAAAATGTCTAATTGTTGGCAGAAATTGATATGCAGTTGATATGCAGGGGAGAAATGGTTGTATTTGGGAGAGAAGAAGCGTGTTTTGGGGAGAAAATGCCTGAGTTTTGGGGATAAAGTGCATTATTTTGGCGTGAAAGCCTGGTATTGAGCTAATAAGCGGCATTTTGTGGAGAAAATGTCTTCTTTTGAGGATTAAGGTGATCTTTCGGGGAGAAAATGTCTGATTTGCAGCATACAAAGACGCATTTGGGGAAGACAGCGTCTTTTATTGGGACATTACATTTTATTCCAATAATAACACATTTTCTTCCCAGAATACCGCTTTTCAGAGCGAAAATAAGTCATCCTCTCCAAAAAACACCTATTTCTGTCCTCAAAATGAGAAATATTCTCCCCAAAATATCATTCTTGGTTCCAAATAGATGACTTTTTCTCCATGTATTTTTTAGAGAAAAGGAGTGTGTTGGGGAGAAAATGCATGAGTTTGGGGATAAAGTGCATTATTTTGGCGTGAAAGCATGGTATTGAGCTAATAAGCAGCATTTTGTTGAGAAAATGTCTTCCTTAGAGGATAAAGGTGATCTTTCGGGGAGAAAATGTCTTCTTTGCAGCGTAAACAGACGCATTATGGTGAATATAGTGTCTTTTATTGGGACATCACATTTTATTCCAATAATAACACATTTTCTTCCCAGAATACCGCTGTTCAGACAGAAAATAAGTCATCCTCTCCAAAAAAGACCTATTTCTGCCCTCAAAATGAGAAATATTCTACCCAAAATATCATTCTTGGTTCCAAATAGATGACTTTTTCTCCATGAATTTTTTAGAGAAAAGGAGTGTGTTGGGGAGAAAATGCATGTGTTTGGGGATAAAGTGCATTATTTTGGCGTGAAAGCATGGTATTGAGCTAATAAGCAGCATTTTGTGGAGAAAATGTCTTCTTTTGAGGATAAAGGTGATCTTTCGGGGAGAAAATGTCTTATTTGCAGCATGAAAAGACGCATTTGGGGAAGACAGCGTCTTTTATTGGGACATCGCATTTTATTGCATTAATAACACTTTTTCTTCAAGGAATACCGCCTTTTATCCCCAAAAGAAGGCATTTTCTTCCCAGAATAATGCTTTTTAGACCGAAAATAAGTCATCCTCTCCAAAAAAGACCTATTTCTGTCCTCAAAATGAGAAATTATCTCACCAAAATATCATTCTTGGTTCCAAAGAGAAGATTTTTATCCATGAAATACCACATCGGGTCCCTATACTACACATTTTCTCCCCCAAATTGCACTTTTGATCCCCCAAATTAGAAATACTCTCCCCAAAGTAGCGCTTTCGTTTCCTTTCCCAAATATGAGACACTTGAAGATGAAAGGCAATATTCTGGGGAGAAAATGCCTTTTTGGGGGGCTAAAGAGTGGCATTAAGAGAGAACCTGTTTGGTTTCTGGGATGAAGAGTGATATTCGGGGAGAAAATGTCTAATTGTTGGCAGAAATTGATATGCAGGGGAGAAATGGTTGTATTTGGGAGAGAAAAAGCGTGTTTTGGGGAGAAAATGCATGAGTTTTGGGGATAAATTGCATTATTTTGGAGTGAAAGCCTGGTATTGAGCTAATAAGCGGCATTTTGTGGAGAAAATGTCTTCTTTAGAAGATAAAGGTGATCTTTCGGGGAGAAAATGTCTGATTTGCAGCATACAAAGACGCATTTGGGGAAGACAGCGTCTTTTATTGGGACATCACATTTTATTTCAATAATAACACATTTTCTTCCCAGAATACCGCCTTTTATCCCCAAAAGAAGGCATTTTCTTCCCAGAATACTGCTTTTTAGACCGAAAATAAGTCATCCTCTCCAAAAATGACCTATTTCTGTCCTCAAAATGAGAAATATTCTCCCCAAAATATCATCCTTGGTTCCAAAGAGAAGATTTTTATCCATTAAATAACACGTCGGGTTCCCTATATTACACATTTTCTCCCCCAAATTGCTCTTTTGATCCCCCAAATTAGAAATACTCTCCCCAAAGTAGCGCTTTCGTTTCCTTTCCCAAATATGAGACACTTGAAGATGAAAGGCAGTATTCTGGGGAGAAAATGCCTTTTTGGGGGGCTAAAGAGTGGCATTAAGAGAGAACCTGTTTGGTTTCTGGGATGAAGAGTGATATTTGGGGAGAAAATGTCTAATTGTTGGCAGAAATTGATATGCAGGTGATATGCACGGGAGAAATGGTTGTATTTGGGAGAGAAAAACCGTGTTTTGGGGGGAAAATGCATGAGTTTTGGGGATAAAGTGCATTATTTTGGCGTGAAAGCCTGGTATTGAGCTAATAAGCGGCATTTTGTGGAGAAAATGTCTTCTTTAGAGGATTAAGGTGATCTTTCGGGGAGAAAATGTCTGATTTGCAGCATACAAAGACGCATTTGGGGAAGACAGCATCTTTTATTGGGACATCACATTTTATTCCAATAATAACACATTTTCTTCCCAGAATACCGCTCTTCAGACCGAAAATAAGTCATCCTCTCCAAAAAAGACCTATTTCTGTCCTCAAAATGAGAAATATTCTACCCAAAATATCATTCTTGGTTCCAAATAGATGACTTTTTCTCCATGTATTTTTTAGAGAAAAGGAGTGTGTTGGGGAGAAAATGCATGAGTTTGGGGATAAAGTGCATTATTTTGGCGTGAAAGCATGGTATTGAGCTAATAAGCAGCATTTTGTGGAGAAAATGTCTTCTTTTGAGGATAAAGGTGATCTTTCGGGGAGAAAATGTCTTATTTGCAGCATGAAAAGACGCATTTGGGGAAGACAGCGTCTTTTATTGGGACATCGCATTTTATTGCATTAATAACACTTTTTCTTCAAGGAATACCGCCTTTTATCCCCAAAAGAAGGCATTTTCTTCCCAGAATAATGCTTTTTAGACCGAAAATAAGTCATCCTCTCCAAAAAAGACCTATTTCTGTCCTCAAAATGGGAAATTTTCTCCCCAAAATATCATTCTTTGTTCCAAAGAGAAGATTTTTATCCATGAAATACCACATCGGGTCCCTATACTACACATTTTCTCCCCCAAATTGCTCTTTTGATCCCCCAAATAAGAAATACTCTCCCCCAAGTAGCGCTTTCGTTTCCTTTCCCAAATATGAGACATTTGAAGATGAAAGGCAGTATTCTGGGGAGAAGATGCCTTTTTGGGGGGCTAAAGAGTGGCATTAAGAGAGAACCTGTTTGGTTTCTGGGATGAAGAGTGATATTCGGGGAGAAAATGTCTAATTGTTGGCAGAAATTGATATGCAGGGGAGAAATGGTTGTATTTGGGAGAGAAAAAGCGTGTTTTGGGGAGAAAATGCATGAGTTTTGGGGATAAATTGCATTATTTTGGAGTGAAAGCCTGGTATTGAGCTAATAAGCGGCATTTTGTGGAGAAAATGTCTTCTTTAGAAGATAAAGGTGATCTTTCGGGGAGAAAATGTCTGATTTGCAGCATACAAAGACGCATTTGGGGAAGACAGCGTCTTTTATTGGGACAGCACATTTTATTCCAATAATAACACATTTTCTTCCCAGAATACCGCCTTTTATCCCCAAAAGAAGGCATTTTCTTCCCAGAATACTGCTTTTTAGACAGAAAATAAGTCATCCTCTCCAAAAAAGACCTATTTCTGTCCTCAAAATGAGAAATATTCTCCCCAAAATATCATCCTTGGTTCCAAAGAGAAGATTTTTATCCATTAAATAACACGTCGGGTTCCCTATATTACACATTTTCTCCCCCAAATTGCTCTTTTGATCCCCCAAATTAGAAATACTCTCCCCAAAGTAGCGCTTTCGTTTCCTTTCCCAAATATGAGACACTTGAAGATGAAAGGCAGTATTCTGGGGAGAAAATGCCTTTTTGGGGGGCTAAAGAGTGGCATTAAGAGAGAACCTGTTTGGTTTCTGGGATGAAGAGTGATATTTGGGGAGAAAATGTCTAATTGTTGGCAGAAATTGATATGCAGGTGATATGCAGGGGAGAAATGGTTGTATTTGGGAGAGAAAAACCGTGTTTTGGGGAGAAAATGCATGAGTTTTGGGGATAAAGTGCATTATTTTGGCGTGAAAGCCTGGTATTGAGCTAATAAGCGGCATTTTGTGGAGAAAATGTCTTCTTTAGAGGATTAAGGTGATCTTTCGGGGAGAAAATGTCTGATTTGCAGCATACAAAGACGCATTTGGGGAAGACAGCATCTTTTATTGGGACATCACATTTTATTCCAATAATAACACATTTTCTTCCCAGAATACCGCTCTTCAGACCGAAAATAAGTCATCCTCTCCAAAAAAGACCTATTTCTGTCCTCAAAATGAGAAATATTCTACCCAAAATATCATTCTTGGTTCCAAATAGATGACTTTTTCTCCATGTATTTTTTAGAGAAAAGGAGTGTGTTGGGGAGAAAATGCATGAGTTTGGGGATAAAGTGCATTATTTTGGCGTGAAAGCATGGTATTGAGCTAATAAGCAGCATTTTGTGGAGAAAATGTCTTCTTTTGAGGATAAAGGTGATCTTTCGGGGAGAAAATGTCTTATTTGCAGCATGAAAAGACGCATTTGGGGAAGACAGCGTCTTTTATTGGGACATCACATTTTATTGCATTAATAACACTTTTTCTTCAAGGAATACCGCCTTTTATCCCCAAAAGAAGGCATTTTCTTCCCAGAATAATGCTTTTTAGACCGAAAATAAGTCATCCTCTCCAAAAAAGACCTATTTCTGTCCTCAAAATGAGAAATATTCTCCCCAAAATATCATCCTTGGTTCCAAAGAGAAGATTTTTATCCATTAAATAACACGTCGGGTTCCCTATATTACACATTTTCTCCCCCAAATTGCTCTTTTGATCCCCCAAATTAGAAATACTCTCCCCAAAGTAGCGCTTTCGTTTCCTTTCCCAAATATGAGACACTTGAAGATGAAAGGCAGTATTCTGGGGAGAAAATGCCTTTTTGGGGGGCTAAAGAGTGGCATTAAGAGAGAACCTGTTTGGTTTCTGGGATGAAGAGTGATATTTGGGGAGAAAATGTCTAATTGTTGGCAGAAATTGATATGCAGGTGATATGCAGGGGAGAAATGGTTGTATTTGGGAGAGAAAAACCGTGTTTTGGGGAGAAAATGCATGAGTTTTGGGGATAAAGTGCATTATTTTGGCGTGAAAGCCTGGTATTGAGCTAATAAGCGGCATTTTGTGGAGAAAATGTCTTCTTTAGAGGATTAAGGTGATCTTTCGGGGAGAAAATGTCTGATTTGCAGCATACAAAGACGCATTTGGGGAAGACAGCATCTTTTATTGGGACATCACATTTTATTCCAATAATAACACATTTTCTTCCCAGAATGCCACCATTTATCCCCAAAAGAAGGCATTTTCTTCCCAGAATACCGCTTTTTAGACCGAAAATAAGTCATCCTCTCCAAAAATGACCTATTTCTGTCCTCAAAATGAGAAATATTCTCCCCAAAATATCATTCTTGGTTCCAAAGACAAGACTTTTTCTCCATTAAATACCACGTAGGGTTCCCTATATTACACATTTTCTCCCCCAAATTGCTCTTTTGATCCCCCAAATAAGAAATACTCTCCCCCAAGTAGCGCTTTCGTTTCCTTTCCCAAATATGAGACATTTGAAGATGAAAGGCAGTATTCTGGGGAGAAGATGCCTTTTTGGGGGGCTAAAGAGTGGCATTAAGAGAGAACCTGTTTGGTTTCTGGGATGAAGAGTGATATTCGGGGAGAAAATGTCTAATTGTTGGCAGAAATTGATATGCAGGGGAGAAATGGTTGTATTTGGGAGAGAAAAAGCGTGTTTTGGGGAGAAAATGCATGAGTTTTGGGGATAAATTGCATTATTTTGGAGTGAAAGCCTGGTATTGAGCTAATAAGCGGCATTTTGTGGAGAAAATGACTTCTTTTAAGGATTAAGGTGATCTTTCGGGGAGAAAATGTCTGATTTGCAGCATACAAAGACGCATTTGGGGAAGACAGCGTCTTTTATTGGGACATCACATTTTATTCCAATAATAACACATTTTCTTCCCAGAATACCGTCTTTTATCCCCAAAAGAAGGCATTTTCTTCCCAGAATACTGCTTTTTAGACCGAAAAGAAGTCATCCTCTCCAAAAATGACCTATTTCTGTCCTCAAAATGAGAAATATTCTCCCCAAAATATCATCCTTGGTTCCAAAGAGAAGATTTTTATCCATTAAATACCACATAGGGTTCCCTATATTACACATTTTCTCCCCCAAATTGCTCTTTTGATCCCCCAAATTAGAAATACTCTCCCCAAAGTAACGCTTTCGTTTCCTTTCCCAAATATGAGACACTTGAAGATGAAAGGCAATATTCTGGGGAGAAAATGCCTTTTTGGGGGGATAAAGAGTGGCATTAAGAGAGAACCTGTTTGGTTTCTGGGATGAAGAGTGATATTTGGGGAGAAAATGTCTAATTGTTGGCAGAAATTGATATGCAGGGGAGAAATGGTTGTATTTGGGAGAGAAAAAGCGTGTTTTGGGGAGAAAATGCATGAGTTTTGGGGATAAAGTGCATTATTTTGGCGTGAAAGCCTGGTATTGAGCTAATAAGCGGCATTTTGTGGAGAAAATGTCTTCTTTTGAGGATTAAGGTGATCTTTCGGGGAGAAAATGTCTGATTTGCAGCATACAAAGACGCATTTGGGGAAGACAGCGTCTTTTATTGGGACATCACATTTTATTCCAATAATAACACATTTTCTTCCCAGAATACCGCTGTTCAGACCGAAAATAAGTCATCCTCTCCAAAAAAGACCTATTTCTGTCCTCAAAATGAGAAATATTCTCCCCAAAATATCATTCTTGGTTCCAAATAGATGACTTTTTCTCCATGTATTTTTTAGAGAAAAGGAGTGTGTTGGGGAGAAAATGCATGAGTTTGGGGATAAAGTGCATTATTTTGGCGTGAAAGCATGGTATTGAGCTAATAAGCAGCATTTTGTGGAGAAAATGTTTTCTTTTGAGGATAAAGGTGATCTTTCGGGGAGAAAATGTCTTATTTGCAGCATGAAAAGACGCATTTGGGGAAGACAGCGTCTTTTATTGGGACATCGCATTTTATTGCATTAATAACACTTTTTCTTCAAGGAATACCGCCTTTTATCCCCAAAAGAAGGCATTTTCTTCCCAGAATAATGCTTTTTAGACCGAAAATAAGTCATCCTCTCCAAAAAAGACCTATTTCTGTCCTCAAAATGAGAAATATTCTCCCCAAAATATCATTCTTGGTTCCAAATAGAAGATTTTTATCCATTAAATACCACGTAGGGTTCCCTATATTACACATTTTCTCCCCCAAATTGCTCTTTTGATCCCCCAAATAAGAAATACTCTCCCCCAAGTAGCGCTTTCGTTTCCTTTAGCAAAAATGAGACATTTGAAGATGAAAGGCAGTATTCTGGGGAGAAGATGCCTTTTTGGGGGCTAAAGAGTGGCATTAAGAGAGAACCTGTTTGGTTTCTGGGATGAAGAGTGATATTCGGGGAGAAAATGTCTAATTGTTGGCAGAAATTGATATGCAGGGGAGAAATGGTTGTATTTGGGAGAGAAAAAGAGTGTTTTGGGCAGAAAATGCCTGAGTTTTGGGGATAAAGTGCATTATTTTGGCGTGAAAGCATGGTATTGAGCTAATAAGCAGCATTTTGTGGAGAAAATGTCTTCCTTAGAGGATAAAGGTGATCTTTCGGGGAGAAAATGTCTGATTTGCAGCATACAAAGACGCATTTGGGGAAGACAGCGTCTTTTATTGGGACATCACATTTTATTCCAATAATAACACATTTTCTTCCCAGAATGCCACCATTTATCCCCAAAAGAAGGCATTTTCTTCCCAGAATACCGCTTTTTAGACCGAAAATAAGTCATCCTCTCCAAAAATGACCTATTTCTGTCCTCAAAATGAGAAATATTCTCCCCAAAATATCATTCTTGGTTCCAAAGACAAGACTTTTTCTCCATTAAATACCACGTAGGGTTCCCTATATTACACATTTTCTCCCCCAAATTGCTCTTTTGATCCCCCAAATAAGAAATACTCTCCCCCAAGTAGCGCTTTCGTTTCCTTTCCCAAATATGAGACATTTGAAGATGAAAGGCAGTATTCTGGGGAGAAGATGCCTTTTTGGGGGGATAAAGAGTGGCATTAAGAGAGAACCTGTTTGGTTTCTGGGATGAAGAGTGATATTCGGGGAGAAAATGTCTAATTGTTGGCAGAAATTGATATGCAGGGGAGAAATGGTTGTATTTGGGAGAGAAAAAGCGTGTTTTGGGGAGAAAATGCATGAGTTTTGGGGATAAATTGCATTATTTTGGAGTGAAAGCCTGGTATTGAGCTAATAAGCGGCATTTTGTGGAGAAAATGACTTCTTTTAAGGATTAAGGTGATCTTTCGGGGAGAAAATGTCTGATTTGCAGCATACAAAGACGCATTTGGGGAAGACAGCGTCTTTTATTGGGACATCACATTTTATTCCAATAATAACACATTTTCTTCCCAGAATACCGTCTTTTATCCCCAAAAGAAGGCATTTTCTTCCCAGAATACTGCTTTTTAGACCGAAAAGAAGTCATCCTCTCCAAAAATGACCTATTTCTGTCCTCAAAATGAGAAATATTCTCCCCAAAATATCATCCTTGGTTCCAAAGAGAAGATTTTTATCCATTAAATACCACATAGGGTTCCCTATATTACACATTTTCTCCCCCAAATTGCTCTTTTGATCCCCCAAATTAGAAATACTCTCCCCAAAGTAACGCTTTCGTTTCCTTTCCCAAATATGAGACACTTGAAGATGAAAGGCAATATTCTGGGGAGAAAATGCCTTTTTGGGGGGATAAAGAGTGGCATTAAGAGAGAACCTGTTTGGTTTCTGGGATGAAGAGTGATATTTGGGGAGAAAATGTCTAATTGTTGGCAGAAATTGATATGCAGGGGAGAAATGGTTGTATTTGGGAGAGAAAAAGCGTGTTTTGGGGAGAAAATGCATGAGTTTTGGGGATAAAGTGCATTATTTTGGCGTGAAAGCCTGGTATTGAGCTAATAAGCGGCATTTTGTGGAGAAAATGTCTTCTTTTGAGGATAAAGGTGATCTTTCGGGGAGAAAATGTCTGATTTGCAGCATACAAAGACGCATTTGGGGAAGACAGCGTCTTTTATTGGGACATCACATTTTATTCCAATAATAACACATTTTCTTCCCAGAATACCGCTGTTCAGACCGAAAATAAGTCATCCTCTCCAAAAAAGACCTATTTCTGTCCTCAAAATGAGAAATATTCTCCCCAAAATATCATTCTTGGTTCCAAATAGATGACTTTTTCTCCATGTATTTTTTAGAGAAAAGGAGTGTGTTGGGGAGAAAATGCATGAGTTTGGGGATAAAGTGCATTATTTTGGCGTGAAAGCATGGTATTGAGCTAATAAGCAGCATTTTGTGGAGAAAATGTCTTCTTTTGAGGATAAAGGTGATCTTTCGGGGAGAAAATGTCTTATTTGCAGCATACAAAGACGCATTTGGGGAAGACAGAGTCTTTTATTGGGACATCACATTTTATTCCAATAATAACACATTTTCTTCCCAGAATACCGCTCTTCAGACCGAAAATAAGGCATCCTCTCCAAAAAAGACCTATTTCTGTCCTCAAAATGAGAAATATTCTCCCCAAAATATCATTCTTGGTTCCAAATAGATGACTTTTTCTCCATGTATTTTTTAGAGAAAAGGAGTGTGTTGGGGAGAAAATGCATGAGTTTGGGGATAAAGTGCATTATTTTGGCGTGAAAGCATGGTATTGAGCTAATAAGCAGCATTTTGTGGAGAAAATGTCTTCTTTTGAGGATAAAGGTGATCTTTCGGGGAGAAAATGTCTTATTTGCAGCATGAAAAGACGCATTTGGGGAAGACAGCGTCTTTTATTGGGACATCGCATTTTATTGCATTAATAACACTTTTTCTTCCCAGAATACCGCCTTTTATCCCCAAAAGAAGGCATTTTCTTCCCAGAATACTGCTTTTTAGACCGAAAAGAAGTCATCCTCTCCAAAAAAGACCTATTTCTGTCCTCAAAATGAGAAATTTTCTCCCCAAATTATCATTCTTGGTTCCAAAGAGAAGATTTTTATCCATTAAATACCACGTAGGGTTCCCTATACTACACATTTTCTCCCCCAAATTGCTCTTTTGATCCCCCAAGTAAGAAATACTCTCCCCCAAGTAGTGCTTTCGTTTCCTTTCCCAAATATGAGACATTTGAAGATGAAAGGCAGTATTCTGGGGAGAAGATGCCTTTTTGGGGGGCTAAAGAGTGGCATTAAGAGAGAACCTGTTTGGTTTCTGGGATGAAGAGTGATATTCGGGGAGAAAATGTCTAATTGTTGGCAGAAATTGATATGCAGGGGAGAAATGGTTGTATTTGGGAGAGAAAAAGCGTGTTTTGGGGAGAAAATGCATGAGTTTTGGGGATAAATTGCATTATTTTGGAGTGAAAGCCTGGTATTGAGCTAATAAGCAGCATTTTGTGGAGAAAATGTCTTCTTTAGAGGATTAAGGTGATCTTTCGGGGAGAAAATGTCTGATTTGCAGCATACAAAGACGCATTTGGGGAAGACAGCATCTTTTATTGGGACATCACATTTTATTCCAATAATAACACATTTTCTTCCCAGAATACCGTTTTTCAGACCGAAAAGAGGTCATACTCTCCAAAAAACACCTCTTTCTGTCCTCAAAATGAGAAATATTCTACCCAAAATATCATTCTTGGTTCCAAATAGATGACTTTTTCTCCATGTATTTTTTAGAGAAAAGGAGTGTGTTGGGGAGAAAATGCATGAGTTTGGGGATAAAGTGCATTATTTTGGCGTGAAAGCATGGTATTGAGCTAATAAGCAGCATTTTGTGGAGAAAATGTCTTCTTTTGAGGATAAAGGTGATCTTTCGGGGAGAAAATGTCTTATTTGCAGCATACAAAGACGCATTTGGGGAAGACAGCGTCTTTTATTGGGACATCACATTTTATTCCAATAATAACACATTTTCTTCCCAGAATACCGTCTTTTATCCCCAAAAGAAGGCATTTTCTTCCCAGAATAATGCTTTTTAGACCGAAAATAAGTCATCCTCTCCAAAAAAGACCTATTTCTGTCCTCAAAATGAGAAATATTCTCCCCAAAATATCATTCTTGGTTCCAAATAGAAGATTTTTATCCATTAAATACCACGTAGGGTTCCCTATACTACACATTTTCTCCCCCAAATTGCTCTTTTGATCCCCCAAATAAGAAATACTCTCCCCCAAGTAGCGCTTTCGTTTCCTTTCCCAAATATGAGACATTTGAAGATGAAAGGCAGTATTCTGGGGAGAAGATGCCTTTTTGGGGGCTAAAGAGTGGCATTAAGAGAGAACCTGTTTGGTTTCTGGGATGAAGAGTGATATTCGGGGAGAAAATGTCTAATTGTTGGCAGAAATTGATATGCAGGGGAGAAATGGTTGTATTTGGGAGAGAAAAAGAGTGTTTTGGGCAGAAAATGCATGAGTTTTGGGGATAAAGTGCATTATTTTGGCGTGAAAGCCTGGTATTGAGCTAATAAGCAGCATTTTGTGGAGAAAATGTCTTCCTTAGAGGATAAAGGTGATCTTTCGGGGAGAAAATGTCTTCTTTGCAGCATAAAAAGACGCATTTTGGGGAAGATAGTGTCTTTTATTGGGACATCACATTTTATTCCAATAATAACACATTTTCTTCCCAGAATACCGTCTTTTATCCCCAAAAGAAGGCATTTTCTTCCCAGAATACAGCTTTTTAGACCGAAAATAAGTCATCCTCTCCAAAAATGACCTATTTCTGTCCTCAAAATGAGAAATATTCTCCCCAAAATATCATTCTTGGTTCCAAAGACAAGACTTTTTCTCCATTAAATACCACGTAGGGTTCCCTATATTACACATTTTCTCCCCCAAATTGCTCTTTTGATCCCCCAAATAAGAAATACTCTCCCCCAAGTAGCGCTTTCGTTTCCTTTCCCAAATATGAGACATTTGAAGATGAAAGGCAGTATTCTGGGGAGAAGATGCCTTTTTGGGGGGATAAAGAGTGGCATTAAGAGAGAACCTGTTTGGTTTCTGGGATGAAGAGTGATATTCGGGGAGAAAATGTCTAATTGTTGGCAGAAATTGATATGCAGGGGAGAAATGGTTGTATTTGGGAGAGAAAAAGCGTGTTTTGGGGAGAAAATGCATGAGTTTTGGGGATAAATTGCATTATTTTGGAGTGAAAGCCTGGTATTGAGCTAATAAGCGGCATTTTGTGGAGAAAATGACTTCTTTTAAGGATTAAGGTGATCTTTCGGGGAGAAAATGTCTGATTTGCAGCATACAAAGACGCATTTGGGGAAGACAGCGTCTTTTATTGGGACATCACATTTTATTCCAATAATAACACATTTTCTTCCCAGAATACCGTCTTTTATCCCCAAAAGAAGGCATTTTCTTCCCAGAATACTGCTTTTTAGACCGAAAATAAGTCATCCTCTCCAAAAATGACCTATTTCTGTCCTCAAAATGAGAAATATTCTCCCCAAAATATCATCCTTGGTTCCAAAGAGAAGATTTTTATCCATTAAATAACACGTCGGGTTCCCTATATTACACATTTTCTCCCCCAAATTGCTCTTTTGATCCCCCAAATTAGAAATACTCTCCCCAAAGTAGCGCTTTCGTTTCCTTTCCCAAATATGAGACACTTGAAGATGAAAGGCAGTATTCTGGGGAGAAAATGCCTTTTTGGGGGGCTAAAGAGTGGCATTAAGAGAGAACCTGTTTGGTTTCTGGGATGAAGAGTGATATTTGGGGAGAAAATGTCTAATTGTTGGCAGAAATTGATATGCAGGGGAGAAATGGTTGTATTTGGGAGAGAAAAAGCGTGTTTTGGGGAGAAAATGCATGAGTTTTGGGGATAAAGTGCATTACTTTGGCGTGAAAGCCTGGTATTGAGCTAATAAGCGGCATTTTGTGGAGAAAATGTCTTCTTTTGAGGATAAAGGTGATCTTTCGGGGAGAAAATGTCTGATTTGCAGCATACAAAGACGCATTTGGGGAAGACAGAGTCTTTTATTGGGACATCACATTTTATTCCAATAATAACACATTTTCTTCCCAGAATACCGCTGTTCAGACCGAAAATAAGTCATCCTCTCCAAAAAAGACCTATTTCTGTCCTCAAAATGAGAAATATTCTCCCCAAAATATCATTCTTGGTTCCAAATAGATGACTTTTTCTCCATGTATTTTTTAGAGAAAAGGAGTGTGTTGGGGAGAAAATGCATGAGTTTGGGGATAAAGTGCATTATTTTGGCGTGAAAGCATGGTATTGAGCTAATAAGCAGCATTTTGTGGAGAAAATGTCTTCTTTTGAGGATAAAGGTGATCTTTCGGGGAGAAAATGTCTTATTTGCAGCATGAAAAGACGCATTTGGGGAAGACAGCGTCTTTTATTGGGACATCGCATTTTATTGCATTAATAACACTTTTTCTTCCCAGAATACCGCCTTTTATCCCCAAAAGAAGGCATTTTCTTCCCAGAATACTGCTTTTTAGACCGAAAAGAAGTCATCCTCTCCAAAAAAGACCTATTTCTGTCCTCAAAATGAGAAATTTTCTCCCCAAATTATCATTCTTGGTTCCAAAGAGAAGATTTTTATCCATTAAATACCACGTAGGGTTCCCTATACTACACATTTTCTCCCCCAAATTGCTCTTTTGATCCCCCAAGTAAGAAATACTCTCCCCCAAGTAGTGCTTTCGTTTCCTTTCCCAAATATGAGACATTTGAAGATGAAAGGCAGTATTCTGGGGAGAAGATGCCTTTTTGGGGGGCTAAAGAGTGGCATTAAGAGAGAACCTGTTTGGTTTCTGGGATGAAGAGTGATATTCGGGGAGAAAATGTCTAATTGTTGGCAGAAATTGATATGCAGGGGAGAAATGGTTGTATTTGGGAGAGAAAAAGCGTGTTTTGGGGAGAAAATGCATGAGTTTTGGGGATAAATTGCATTATTTTGGAGTGAAAGCCTGGTATTGAGCTAATAAGCAGCATTTTGTGGAGAAAATGACTTCTTTTAAGGATTAAGGTGATCTTTTGGGGAGAAAATGTCTGATTTGCAGCATACAAAGACGCATTTGGGGAAGACAGCATCTTTTATTGGGACATCACATTTTATTCCAATAATAACACATTTTCTTCCCAGAATACCGCTTTTCAGACCGAAAAGAAGTCATACTCTCCAAAAAACACCTCTTTCTGTCCTCAAAATGAGAAATATTCTACCCAAAATATCATTCTTGGTTCCAAATTGATGACTTTTTCTCCATGTATTTTTTAGAGAAAAGGAGTGTGTTGGGGAGAAAATGCATGAGTTTGGGGATAAAGTGCATTATTTTGGCGTGAAAGCATGGTATTGAGCTAATAAGCAGCATTTTGTGGAGAAAATGTCTTCTTTTGAGGATAAAGGTGATCTTTCTGGGAGAAAATGTCTTATTTGCAGCATACAAAGACGCATTTGGGGAAGACAGCGTCTTTTATTGGGACATCGCATTTTATTGCATTAATAACACTTTTTCTTCAAGGAATACCGCCTTTTATCCCCAAAAGAAGGCATTTTCTTCCCAGAATAATGCTTTTTAGACCGAAAATAAGTCATCCTCTCCAAAAAAGACCTATTTCTGTCCTCAAAATGAGAAATATTCTCCCCAAAATATCATTCTTGGTTCCAAATAGAAGATTTTTATCCATTAAATACCACGTAGGGTTCCCTATACTACACATTTTCTCCCCCAAATTGCTCTTTTGATCCCCCAAATAAGAAATACTCTCCCCCAAGTAGCGCTTTCGTTTCCTTTCCCAAATATGAGACATTTGAAGATGAAAGGCAGTATTCTGGGGAGAAGATGCCTTTTTGGGGGCTAAAGAGTGGCATTAAGAGAGAACCTGTTTGGTTTCTGGGATGAAGAGTGATATTCGGGGAGAAAATGTCTAATTGTTGGCAGAAATTGATATGCAGGGGAGAAATGGTTGTATTTGGGAGAGAAAAAGAGTGTTTTGGGCAGAAAATGCATGAGTTTTGGGGATAAAGTGCATTATTTTGGCGTGAAAGCCTGGTATTGAGCTAATAAGCAGCATTTTGTGGAGAAAATGTCTTCCTTAGAGGATAAAGGTGATCTTTCGGGGAGAAAATGTCTTCTTTGCAGCATAAAAAGACGCATTTTGGGGAAGATAGTGTCTTTTATTGGGACATCACATTTTATTCCAATAATAACACATTTTCTTCCCAGAATGCCACCATTTATCCCCAAAAGAAGGCATTTTCTTCCCAGAATACCGCTTTTTAGACCGAAAATAAGTCATCCTCTCCAAAAATGACCTATTTCTGTCCTCAAAATGAGAAATATTCTCCCCAAAATATCATTCTTGGTTCCAAAGACAAGACTTTTTCTCCATTAAATACCACGTAGGGTTCCCTATATTACACATTTTCTCCCCCAAATTGCTCTTTTGATCCCCCAAATAAGAAATACTCTCCCCCAAGTAGCGCTTTCGTTTCCTTTCCCAAATATGAGACATTTGAAGATGAAAGGCAGTATTCTGGGGAGAAGATGCCTTTTTGGGGGGCTAAAGAGTGGCATTAAGAGAGAACCTGTTTGGTTTCTGGGATGAAGAGTGATATTCGGGGAGAAAATGTCTAATTGTTGGCAGAAATTGATATGCAGGGGAGAAATGGTTGTATTTGGGAGAGAAAAAGCGTGTTTTGGGGATAAAATGCATGAGTTTTGGGGATAAATTGCATTATTTTGGAGTGAAAGCCTGGTATTGAGCTAATAAGCGGCATTTTGTGGAGAAAATGTCTTCTTTAGAGGATTAAGGTGATCTTTCGGGGAGAAAATGTCTGATTTGCAGCATACAAAGACGCATTTGGGGAAGACAGCGTCTTTTATTGGGACATCACATTTTATTCCAATAATAACACATTTTCTTCCCAGAATACCGTCTTTTATCCCCAAAAGAAGGCATTTTCTTCCCAGAATACTGCTTTTTAGACCGAAAATAAGTCATCCTCTCCAAAAATGACCTATTTCTGTCCTCAAAATGAGAAATATTCTCCCCAAAATATCATCCTTGGTTCCAAAGAGAAGATTTTTATCCATTAAATAACACGTCGGGTTCCCTATATTACACATTTTCTCCCCCAAATTGCTCTTTTGATCCCCCAAATTAGAAATACTCTCCCCAAAGTAGCGCTTTCGTTTCCTTTCCCAAATATGAGACACTTGAAGATGAAAGGCAGTATTCTGGGGAGAAAATGCCTTTTTGGGGGGCTAAAGAGTGGCATTAAGAGAGAACCTGTTTGGTTTCTGGGATGAAGAGTGATATTTGGGGAGAAAATGTCTAATTGTTGGCAGAAATTGATATGCAGGGGAGAAATGGTTGTATTTGGGAGAGAAAAAGCGTGTTTTGGGGAGAAAATGCCTGAGTTTTGGGGATAAAGTGCATTATTTTGGCGTGAAAGCCTGGTATTGAGCTAATAAGCGGCATTTTGTGGAGAAAATGTCTTCTTTTGAGGATAAAGGTGATCTTTCGGGGAGAAAATGTCTGATTTGCAGCATACAAAGACGCATTTGGGGAAGACAGCGTCTTTTATTGGGACATCACATTTTATTCCATTAATAACACATTTTCTTCCCAGAATACCGCCTTTTATCCCCAAAAGAAGGCATTTTCTTCCCAGAATACTGCTTTTTAGACCGAAAAGAAGTCATCCTCTCCAAAAAAGACCTATTTCTGTCCTCAAAATGAGAAATATTCTCCCCAAAATATCTTTCTTGGTTCCAAATAGATGACTTTTTCTCCATGTATTTTTTAGAGAAAAAGAGTGTGTTGAGGAGAAATTGCATGAGTTTGGGTATAAAGTGCATTATTTTGGCGTGAAAGCATGGTATTGACCTAATAAGCAGCATTTTGTGGAGAAAATGTCTTCTTTTGAGGATAAAGGTGATCTTTCGGTGAGAAAATGTCTTATATGCAGCATGAAAAGACGCATTTGGGGAAGACAGCGTCTTTTATTGGGACATCGCATTTTATTCCATTAATAACACTATTTCTTCAAGGAATACCGCCTTTTATCCCCAAAAGAAGGCATTTTCTTCCCAGAATAATGCTTTTTAGACCGAAAATAAGTCATCCTCTCCAAAAAAGACCTATTTCTGTCCTCAAAATGAGAAATATTCTCCCCAAAATATCATTCTTGGTTCCAAATAGAAGATTTTTATCCATTAAATACCACGTAGGGTTCCCTATACTACACATTTTCTCCCCCAAATTGCTCTTTTGATCCCCCAAATAAGAAATACTCTCCCCCAAGTAGCGCTTTCGTTTCCTTTCCCAAATATGAGACATTTGAAGATGAAAGGCAGTATTCTGGGGAGAAGATGCCTTTTTGGGGGGCTAAAGAGTGGCATTAAGAGAGAACCTGTTTGGTTTCTGGGATGAAGAGTGATATTCGGGGAGAAAATGTCTAATTGTTGGCAGAAATTGATATGCAGGGGAGAAATGGTTGTATTTGGGAGAGAAAAAGCGTGTTTTGGGGATAAAATGCATGAGTTTTGGGGATAAAGTGCATTATTTTGGCGTGAAAGCCTGGTATTGAGCTAATAAGCGGCATTTTGTGGAGAAAATGTCTTCTTTTGAGGATAAAGGTGATCTTTCGGGGAGAAAATGTCTGATTTGCAGCATAAAAAGACGCATTTTGGGGAAGATAGTTTCTTTTATTGGGACATCACATTTTATTCCAATAATAACACATTTTCTTCCCAGAATGCCACCTTTTATCCCCAAAAGAAGGCATTTTCTTCCCAGAATACTGCTTTTTAGACCGAAAAGAAGTCATCCTCTCCAAAAAAGACCTATGTCTGTCCTCAAAATGAGAAATATTCTCCCCAAAATATCATTCTTGGTTCCAAAGACAAGACTTTCTCTCCATTAAATACTACGTAGGGTTCCCTACATTACACATTTTCTCCCCCAAATTGCTCTTTTGATCCCCCAAATAAGAAATACTCTCCCCCAAGTAGCGCTTTCGTTTCCTTTCCCAAAAAGAAGACACTTGAAGATGAAAGGCAGTATTCTGGGGAGAAAATGCCTTTTTGGGGGGCTAAAGAGTGGCACTTAAGAGAGAACCTGTTTGGTTTCTGGGATGAAGAGTGATATTCGGGGAGAAAAAGTCTAATTGTTGGCAGAAATTGATATGCAGGGGAGAAATGGTTGTATTTGGGAGAGTAAAAGCGTGTTTTGGGGAGAAAATGCATGAGTTTTGCGGATAAAGTGTATTATTTTGGCGTGAAAGCATGGTATTGATCTAATAAGCAGCATTTTGTGGAGAAAATGTCTTCTTTTGAGGTTAAAGGTGATCTTTCGGGGAGAAAATGTCTTATTTGCAGCATGAAAAGACGCATTTGGGGAAGACAGCGTCTTTTATTGGGACAGCACATTTTATTCCAATGATAAAACATTTTCTTCCCAGAATACTGCTTTTTAGACCGAAAATAAGTCATCCTCTCCAAAAAAGACATAATTCTGTCCTCAAAATGAGAAATATTCTCCCCAAAATATCATTCTTGGTTCCAAATAGAAGACTTTTTCTCCATGTATTTTTTAGAGAAAAGGAGTGTGTTGGGGAGAAAATGCATGAGTTTGGGGATAAAGTGCATTATTTTGGCGTGAAAGCAAGGTATTGAGATAATAAGCGGCATTTTGTGGAGAAAATGTCTTCTTTAGAGGATAAAGGTGATCTTTCAGGGAGAAAATGTCTGATTTGCAGCATGAAAAGACGCATTTGGGGAAGACAGCGTCTTTTATTGGGACATCGCATTTTATTCCAATAATAACACTTTTTCTTCAAGGAATACCGCCTTTTATCCCCAAAAGAAGCCATTTTCTTCCCAGAATACTGCTTTTTAGACCGAAAATAAGTCATCCTCTCCAAAAATGACCTATTTCTGTCCTCAAAATGAGAAATATTCTCCCCAAAATATCATTCTTGGTTCCAAAGAGAAGATTTTTATCCATTAAATACCACGTAGGGATCCCTACATTACACATTTTCTCCCCCAAATTGCTCTTTTGATCCCCCAAATAAGAAATACTCTCCCCCAAGTAGCGCTTTCGTTTCCTTTCCCAAATATGAGACATTTGAAGATGAAAGGCAGTATTCTGGGGAGAAGATGCCTTTTTGGGGGGCTAAAGAGTGGCACTTAAGAGAGAACCTGTTTGGTTTCTGGGATGAAGAGTGATATTCGGGGAGAAAATGTCTAATTGTTGGCAGAAATTGATATGCAGGGGAGAAATGGTTGTATTTGGAAGAGAAAAAGAGTGTTTTGGGGAGAAAATGCATGAGTTTTGGGGATAAAGTGCATTACTTTGGCGTGAAAGCATGGTATTGAGCTAATAAGCGGCATTTTGTGGATAAAATGTCTTCTTTTGAGGATAAAGGTGATCTTTCGGGGAGAAAATGTCTGATTTGCAGCATAAAAAGACGCATTTGGGGAAGACAGCGTCTTTTATTGGGACATCACATTTTATTCCATTAATAACACATTTTCTTCCCAGAATACCGCCTTTTATCCCCAAAAGAAGGCATTTTCTTCCCAGAATACTGCTTTTTAGACCGAAAATAAGTCATCCTCTCCAAAAAAGACCTATTTCTGTCCTCAAAATGAGAAATATTCTCCCCAAAATATCATTCTTGGTTCCAAAGAGAAGATTTTTATCCATTAAATACCACGTAGTGTTCCCTATACTACACATTTTCTCCCCCAAATTGCTCTTTTGATCCCCCAAATAAGAAATACTCTCCCCCAAGTAGCGCTTTCGTTTCCTTTCCCAAATATGAGACATTTGAAGATGAAAGGCAGTATTCTGGGGAGAAGATGCCTTTTTGGGGGGCTAAAGAGTGGCACTTAAGAGAGAACCTGTTTGGTTTCTGGGATGAAGAGTGATATTCGGGGAGAAAATGTCTAATTGTTGGCAGAAATTGATATGCAGGTGATATGCAGGGGAGAAATGGTTGTATTTGGGAGAGAAAAAGCGTGTTTTGTGGAGAAAATGCATGAGTTTTGGGGATAAAGTGCATTATTTTGGCGTGAAAGCCTGGTATTGAGCTAATAAGCGGCATTTTGTGGAGAAAATGTCTTCTTTTGAGGATTAAGGTGATCTTTCGGGGAGAAAATGTCTGATTTGCAGCATAAAAAGACGCATTTGGGGAAGACAGAGTCTTTTATTGGGACATCACATTTTATTCCAATAATAACACACTTTCTTCCCAGAATACCGCTTTTTAGACCGAAAATAAGTCATCCTCTCCAAAAAAGACCTATTTCTGTCCTCAAAATGAGAAATATTCTCCCCAAAATATCATTCTTGGTTCCAAATAGAAGACTTTTTCTCCATGTATTTTTTAGAGAAAAGGAGTGTGTTGGGGAGAAAATGCATGAGTTTGGGGATAAAGTGCATTATTTTGGCGTGAAAGCATGGTATTGAATTAATAAGCAGCATTTTGTGGAGAAAATGTGTTCTTTTGAGGATAAAGGTGATCATTCGGGGAGAAAATGTCTTATTTGCAGCATGAAAAGACGCATTTGGAGAAGACAGCGTCTTTTATTGGGACATCGCATTTTATTGCATTAATAACACTTTTTCTTCCCAGAATACCGCCTTTTATCCCCAAAAGAAGGCATTTTCTTCCCAGAATACCGCTTTTTAGACCGAAAATAAGTCATCCTCTCCAAAAAAGACCTATTTCTGTCCTCAAAATGAGAAATATTCTCCCCAAAATATCATTCTTGGTTCCAAAGAGAAGATTTTTTATCCATTAAATACCACGTAGGGTTCCCTATATTACACATTTTCTCCCCCAAATTGCTCTTTTGATCCCCCAAATAAGAAATACTCTCCCCAAAGTAGCGCTTTCGTTTCCTTTCCCAAATATGAGACATTTGAAGATGAAAGGCAGTATTCTGGGGAGAAGATGCCTTTTTGGGGGGATAAAGAGTGGCATTAAGAGAGAACCTGTTTGGTTTCTGGGATGAAGAGTGATATTCGGGGAGAAAATTTCTAATTGTTGGCAGAAATTGATATGCAGGGGAGAAATGGTTGTATTTGGGAGCGAAAAAGCGTGTTTTGGGGAGAAAATGCATGAGTTTTGGGGATAAAGTGCATTATTTTGGCGTGAAAGCATGGTATTGAGCTAATAAGCGGCATCTTGTGGAGAAAATCTCTTCTTTTGAGGATAAAGGTGATCTTTCGGGGAGAAAATGTCTTCTTTGCAGCATACAAAGACGCTTTCGGGGAAGACAGCGTCTTTTATTGGGACATCACATTTTATTCATTAATAACACATTTTCTTCCCAGAATACCGCCTTTTATCCCCAAAAGAAGGCATTTTCTTCCCAGAATACTGCTTTTTAGACCGAAAATAAGTCATCCTCTCCAAAAAAGACCTATTTCTGTCCTCAAAATGAGAAATATTCTCCCCAAAATATCATTCTTGGTTCCAAAGAGAAGATTTTTATCCATTAAATACCACGTAGGGATCCCTACATTACACATTTTCTCCCCCAAATTGCTCTTTTGATCCCCCAAATAAGAAATACTCTCCCCCAAGTAGCGCTTTCGTTTCCTTTCCCAAATATGAGACATTTGAAGATGAAAGGCAGTATTCTGGGGAGAAGATGCCTTTTTGGGGGGATAAAGAGTGGCATTAAGAGAGAACCTGTTTGGTTTCTGGGATGAAGAGTGATATTCGGGGAGAAAATGTCTAATTGTTGGCAGAAATTGATATGCAGGGGAGAAATGGTTGTATTTGGAAGAGAAAAAGAGTGTTTTGGGGAGAAAATGCATGAGTTTTGGGGATAAAGTGCATTACTTTGGCGTGAAAGCATGGTATTGAGCTAATAAGCGGCATTTTGTGGATAAAATGTCTTCTTTTGAGGATAAAGGTGATCTTTCGGGGAGAAAATGTCTGATTTGCAGCATAAAAAGACGCATTTGGGGAAGACAGCGTCTTTTATTGGGACATCACATTTTATTCCATTAATAACACATTTTCTTCCCAGAATACCGCCTTTTATCCCCAAAAGAAGGCATTTTCTTCCCAGAATACTGCTTTTTAGACCGAAAATAAGTCATCCTCTCCAAAAAAGACCTATTTCTGTCCTCAAAATGAGAAATATTCTCCCCAAAATATCATTCTTGGTTCCAAAGAGAAGATTTTTATCCATTAAATACCACGTAGTGTTCCCTATACTACACATTTTCTCCCCCAAATTGCTCTTTTGATCCCCCAAATAAGAAATACTCTCCCCCAAGTAGCGCTTTCGTTTCCTTTCCCAAATATGAGACATTTGAAGATGAAAGGCAGTATTCTGGGGAGAAGATGCCTTTTTGGGGGGCTAAAGAGTGGCATTAAGAGAGAACCTGTTTGGTTTCTGGGATGAAGAGTGATATTCGGGGAGAAAATGTCTAATTGTTGGCAGAAATTGATATGCAGGTGATATGCAGGGGAGAAATGGTTGTATTTGGGAGAGAAAAAGCGTGTTTTGTGGAGAAAATGCATGAGTTTTGGGGATAAAGTGCATTATTTTGGCGTGAAAGCCTGGTATTGAGCTAATAAGCGGCATTTTGTGGAGAAAATGTCTTCTTTTGAGGATTAAGGTGATCTTTCGGGGAGAAAATGTCTGATTTGCAGCATAAAAAGACGCATTTGGGGAAGACAGAGTCTTTTATTGGGACATCACATTTTATTCCAATAATAACACACTTTCTTCCCAGAATACCGCTTTTTAGACCGAAAATAAGTCATCCTCTCCAAAAAAGACCTATTTCTGTCCTCAAAATGAGAAATATTCTCCCCAAAATATCATTCTTGGTTCCAAATAGAAGACTTTTTCTCCATGTATTTTTTAGAGAAAAGGAGTGTGTTGGGGAGAAAATGCATGAGTTTGGGGATAAAGTGCATTATTTTGGCGTGAAAGCATGGTATTGAATTAATAAGCAGCATTTTGTGGAGAAAATGTGTTCTTTTGAGGATAAAGGTGATCATTCGGGGAGAAAATGTCTTATTTGCAGCATGAAAAGACGCATTTGGAGAAGACAGCGTCTTTTATTGGGACATCGCATTTTATTGCATTAATAACACTTTTTCTTCCCAGAATACCGCCTTTTATCCCCAAAAGAAGGCATTTTCTTCCCAGAATACCGCTTTTTAGACCGAAAATAAGTCATCCTCTCCAAAAAAGACCTATTTCTGTCCTCAAAATGAGAAATATTCTCCCCAAAATATCATTCTTGGTTCCAAAGAGAAGATTTTTTATCCATTAAATACCACGTAGGGTTCCCTATATTACACATTTTCTCCCCCAAATTGCTCTTTTGATCCCCCAAATAAGAAATACTCTCCCCCAAGTAGCGCTTTCGTTTCCTTTCCCAAATATGAGACATTTGAAGATGAAAGGCAGTATTCTGGGGAGAAGATGCCTTTTTGGGGGGATAAAGAGTGGCATTAAGAGAGAACCTGTTTGGTTTCTGGGATGAAGAGTGATATTCGGGGAGAAAATTTCTAATTGTTGGCAGAAATTGATATGCAGGGGAGAAATGGTTGTATTTTGGAGAGTAAAAGAGTGTTTTGTGGAGAAAATGCATGAGTTTTGGGGATAAAGTGCATTATTTTGGCGTGAAAGCATGGTATTGAGCTAATAAGCGGCATTTTGTGGAGAAAATCTCTTCTTTTGAGGATAAAGGTGATCTTTCGGGGAGAAAATGTCTTCTTTGCAGCATACAAAGACGCTTTCGGGGAAGACAGCGTCTTTTATTGGGACATCACATTTTATTCATTAATAACACATTTTCTTCCCAGAATACCGCCTTTTATCCCCAAAAGAAGGCATTTTCTTCCCAGAATACTGCTTTTTAGACCGAAAAGAAGTCATCCTCTCCAAAAAAGACCTATGTCTGTCCTCAAAATGAGAAATATTCTCCCCAAAATATCATTCTTGGTTCCAAAGAGAAGATTTTTATCCATTAAATACCACGTAGTGTTCCCTATACTACACATTTTCTCCCCCAAATTGCTCTTTTGATCCCCCAAATAAGAAATACTCTCCCCCAAGTAGCGCTTTCGTTTCCTTTCCCAAATATGAGACATTTGAAGATGAAAGGCAGTATTCTGGGGAGAAGATGCCTTTTTGGGGGGCTAAAGAGTGGCACTTAAGAGAGAACCTGTTTGGTTTCTGGGATGAAGAGTGATATTCGGGGAGAAAATGTCTAATTGTTGGCAGAAATTGATATGCAGGGGAGAAATGTTTGTATTTGGGAGAGAAAAAGAGTGTTTTGGGGAGGAAATGCATGAGTTTTGGGGATAAAGTGCATTATTTTAGCGTGAAAGCATGGTATTGAGCTAATAAGCAGCATTTTGTGCAGAAAAAGTATTCTCTAAAGGATAAAGGTGATCTTTCGGGGAGAAAATATCTTCTTTGCAGCATAAAAAGACGCATTTTGGGGAAGATAGTGTCTTTTATTGGGACAGCACATTTTATTCCAATAATAACACATTTTCTTCCCAGAATACCACCTTTTATCCCCAAAAGAAGGCATTTTCTTCCCAGAATACTGCTTTTTAGACCGAAAAGAAGTCATCCTCTCCAAAAAAGACCTATTTCTGTCCTCAAAATGAGAAATATTCTCCCCAAAATATCATTCTTGGTTCCAAAGAGAAGATTTTTTATCCATTAAATACCACGTAGGGTTCCCTATATTACACATTTTCTCCCCCAAATTGCTCTTTTGATCCCCCAAATAAGAAATACTCTCCCCCAAGTAGCGCTTTCGTTTCCTTTCCCAAATATGAGACATTTGAAGATGAAAGGCAGTATTCTGGGGAGAAGATGCCTTTTTGGGGGGATAAAGAGTGGCATTAAGAGAGAACCTGTTTGGTTTCTGGGATGAAGAGTGATATTCGGGGAGAAAATGTCTAATTGTTGGCAGAAATTGATATGCAGGGGAGAAATGGTTGTATTTTGGAGAGAAAAAGAGTGTTTTGGGGAGAAAATGCATGAGTTTTGGGGATAAAGTGCATTACTTTGGCGTGAAAGCCTGGTATTGAGCTAATAAGCGGCATTTTGTGGAGAAAATGTCTTCTTTTGAGGATAAAGGTGATCTTTCGGGGAGAAAATGTCTGATTTGCAGCATGAAAAGACGCATTTGGGGAAGACAGCGTCTTTTATTGGGACATCACATTTTATTCCATTAATAACACATTTTCTTACCATAATACCGCCTTTGATCCCCAAAAGAAGGCATTTTCTTCCCAGAATACTGCTTTTTAGACCGAAAAGAAGTCATCCTCTCCAAAAAAGACCTATTTCTGTCCTCAAAATGAGAAATATTCTCCCCAAAATATCATTCTTGGTTCCAAAGAGAAGATTTTTTTCCATTAAATACCACGTAGGGTTCCCTATATTACACATTTTCTCCCCCAAATTGCCCTTTTGATCCCCCAAATAAGAAATACTCTCCCCAAAGTAGCGCTTTCGTTTCCTTTCCCAAATATGAGACATTTGAAGATGAAAGGCAGTATTCTGGGGAGAAAATGCCTTTTTGGGGGGCTAAAGAGTGGCACTTAAGAGAGAACCTGTTTGGTTTCTGGGATGAAGAGTGATATTCGGGGAGAAAATGTCTAATTGTTGGTAGAAATTGATATGCAGGTGATATGCAGGGGAGAAATGGTTGTATTTTGGAGAGAAAAAGAGTGTTTTGGGGAGAAAATGCATGAGTTTTGGGGATAAAGTGCATTATTTTGGCGTGAAAGCCTGGTATTGAGCTAATAAGCAGCATTTTGTGGAGAAAATGTCTTCTTTTGAGGATAAAGGTGATCTTTCGGGGAGAAAATGTCTGATTTGCAGCATGAAAAGACGCATTTGGGGAAGACAGCGTCTTTTATTGGGACATCACATTTTATTGCATTAATAACACTTTTTCTTACCATAATACCGCCTTTGATCCCCAAAAGAAGGCATTTTCTTCCCAGAATACTGCTTTTTAGACCGAAAATAAGTCATCCTCTCCAAAAATGACCTATTTCTGTCCTCAAAATGAGAAATATTCTCCCCAAAATATCATCCTTGGTTCCAAAGAGAAGATTTTTTCTCCATTAAATACCACGTAGGGTTCCCTATATTACACATTTTCTCCCCCAAATTGCTCTTTTGATCCCCCAAATAAGAAATACTCTCCCCCAAGTAGCGCTTTCATTTCCTTTCCCAAATATGAGACATTTGAAGATGAAAGGCAGTATTCTGGGGAGAAGATGCCTTTTTGGGGGGATAAAGAGTGGCATTAAGAGAGAACCTGTTTGGTTTCTGGGATGAAGAGTGATATTCGGGGAGAAAATTTCTAATTGTTGGCAGAAATTGATATGCAGGGGAGAAATGGTTGTATTTTGGAGAGTAAAGGAGTGTTTTGTGGAGAAAATGCATGAGTTTTGGGGATAAAGTGCATTATTTTGGCGTGAAAGCCTGGTATTGAGCTAATAAGCGGCATCTTGTGGAGAAAATGTCTTCTTTTGAGGATAAAGGTGATCTTTCGGGGAGAAAATGTCTGATTTGCAGCATACAAAGACGCATTTGGGGAAGACAGCGTCTTTTATTGGGACATCACATTTTATTCCATTAATAACACATTTTCTTCCCAGAATTCCGCCTTTTATCCCCAAAAGAAGGCATTTTCTTCCCAGAATACTGCTTTTTAGACCGAAAATAAGTCATCCTCTCCAAAAAAGACCTATTTCTGTCCTCAAAATGAGAAATATTCTCCCCAAAATATCATTCTTGGTTCCAAAGAGAAGATTTTTTCTCCATTAAATACCACGTAGGGTTCCCTATATTACACATTTTCTCCCCCAAATTGCTCTTTTGATCCCCCAAATAAGAAATACTCTCCCCCAAGTAGCGCTTTCGTTTCCTTTCCCAAATATGAGACATTTGAAGATGAAAGGCAGTATTCTGGGGAGAAGATGCCTTTTTGGGGGGATAAAGAGTGGCATTAAGAGAGAACCTGTTTGGTTTCTGGGATGAAGAGTGATATTCGGGGAGAAAATGTCTAATTGTTGGCAGAAATTGATATGCAGGGGAGAAATGGTTGTATTTGGAAGAGAAAAAGAGTGTTTTGGGGAGAAAATGCATGAGTTTTGGGGATAAAGTGCATTACTTTGGCGTGAAATCCTGGTATTGAGCTAATAAGCAGCATTTAGTGGAGAAAATGTCTTCTTTTGAGGATAAAGGTGATCTTTCGGGGAGAAAATGTCTGATTTGCAGCATGAAAAGACGCATTTGGGGAAGACAGCGTCTTTTATTGGGACATCACATTTTATTCCAATAATAACACTTTTTCTTCGCAGATTACCGCCTTTTATCCCCAAATGAAGGCATTTTCTTCCCAGAATACTGCTTTTTAGACTGAAAATAAGTCATCCTCTCCAAAAAAGACCTATTTCTGTCCTCAAAATGAGAAATATTCTCCCCAAAATATCATTCTTGGTTCCAAAGAGAAGATTTTTTCTCCATTAAATACCACGTAGGGTTCCCTATATTACACATTTTCTCCCCCAAATTGCTCTTTTGATCCCCCAAATAAGAAATACTCTCCCCCAAGTAGCGCTTTCGTTTCCTTTCCCAAATATGAGACATTTGAAGATGAAAGGCAGTATTCTGGGGAGAAGATGCCTTTTTGGGGGGCTAAAGAGTGGCATTAAGAGAGAACCTGTTTGGTTTCTGGGATGAAGAGTGATATTCGGGGAGAAAATGTCTAATTGTTGGTAGAAATTGATATGCAGGTGATATGCAGGGGAGAAATGGTTGTATTTGGGAGAGAAAAAGCGTGTTTTGGGGAGAAAATGCATGAGTTTTGGGGATAAAGTGCATTATTTTAGCGTGAAAGCCTGGTATTGAGCTAATAAGCGGCATTTTGTGGAGAAAATGTCTTCTTTTGAGGATTAAGGTGATCTTTCGGGGAGAAAATGTCTGATTTGCAGCATAAAAAGACGCATTTGGGGAAGACAGAGTCTTTTATTGGGACATCATATTTTATTCCAATAATAACACATTTTCTTCCCCGAATACCGCTTTTTAGACCGAAAATAAGTCATCCTCTCCAAAAAAGACCTATTTCTGTCCTCAAAATGAGAAATATTCTCCCCAAAATATCATTCTTGGTTCCAAATAGAAGACTTTTTCTCCATGTATTTTTTAGAGAAAAGGAGTGTGTTGGGGAGAAAATGCATGAGTTTGGGGATAAAGTGCATTATTTTGGCGTGAAAGCATGGTATTGAATTAATAAGCAGCATTATGTGGAGAAAATGTCTTCTTTTGAGGATAAAGGTGATCTTTCGGGGAGAAAATGTCTGATTTGCAGCATACAAAGACGCATTTGGGGAAGACAGCGTCTTTTATTGGGACATCACATTTTATTCCATTAATAACACATTTTCTTCCCAGAATTCCGCCTTTTATCCCCAAAAGAAGCCATTTTCTTCCCAGAATACTGCTTTTTAGACCGAAAATAAGTCATCCTCTCCAAAAAAGACCTATTTCTGTCCTCAAAATGAGAAATATTCTCCCCAAAATATCATTCTTGGTTCCAAAGAGAAGATTTTTATCCATTAAATACCACCTAGAGTTCCCTATACTACACATTTTCTCCCCCAAATTGCTCTTTTGATCCCCCAAATAAGAAATACTCTCCCCAAAGTAGCGCTTTCGTTTCCTTTCCCAAATATGAGACACTTGAAGATGAAAGGCAGTATTCTGGGGAGAAGATGCCTTTTTGGGGGGCTAAAGAGTGGCACTTAAGAGAGAACCTGTTTGGTTTCTGGGATGAAGAGTGATATTCGGGGAGAAAATGTCTAATTGTTGGCAGAAATTGATATGCAGGGGAGAAATGTTTGTATTTGGGAGAGAAAAAGAGTGTTTTGGGGAGAAAATGCATGAGTTTTGGGGATAAAGTGCATTATTTTGGCGTGAAAGTATGGTATTGAGCTAATAAGCAGCATTTTGTGGAGTAAATGTCTTCTTTAGAGGATAAACGTGATCTTTCGGGGAGAAAATATCTTCTTTGCAGCATAAAAAGACGCATTTGGGGGAAGATAGTGTCTTTTCTTGGGACATCACTTTTTATTCCATTAATAACACATTTTCTTCCCAGAATACCACCTTTTATCCCCAAAAGAAGGCATTTTCTTCCCAGAATACTGCTTTTTAGACCGAAAAGAAGTCATCCTCTCCAAAAAAGACCTATTTCTGTCCTCAAAATGAGAAATATTCTCCCCAAAATATCATTCTTGGTTCCAAAGAGAAGATTTTTATCCATTAAATACCACGTAGGGATCCCTACATTACACATTTTCTCCCCCAAATTGCTCTTTTGATCCCCCAAATAAGAAATACTCTCCCCAAAGTAGCGCTTTCGTTTCCTTTCCCAAATATGAGACATTTGAAGATGAAAGGCAGTATTCTGGGGAGAAGATGCCTTTTTGGGGGGATAAAGAGTGGCATTAAGAGAGAACCTGTTTGGTTTCTGGGATGAAGAGTGATATTCGGGGAGAAAATGTCTAATTGTTGGCAGAAATTGATATGCAGGGGAGAAATGGTTGTATTTTGGAGCGAAAAAGCGTGTTTTGGGGAGAAAATGCATGAGTTTTGGGGATAAAGTGCATTACTTCGGCGTGAAAGCCTGCTATTGAGCTAATAAGCAGCATTTTGTGGAGAAAATGTCTTCTTTTGAGGATAAAGGTGATCTTTCGGGGAGAAAATGTCTGATTTGCAGCATGAAAAGACGCATTTGGGGAAGACAGCGTCTTTTATTGGGACATCACATTTTATTCCATTAATAACACATTTTCTTACCATAATACCGCCTTTGATCCCCAAAAGAAGGCATTTTCTTCCCAGAATACTGCTTTTTAGACCGAAAAGAAGTCATCCTCTCCAAAAAAGACCTATTTCTGTCCTCAATATTCTCCCCAAAATATCATTCTTGGTTCCAAAGAGAAGATTTTTTCTCCATTAAATACCACGTAGGGTTCCCTATATTACACATTTTCTCCCCCAAATTGCTCTTTTGATCCCCCAAATAAGAAATACTCTCCCCCAAGTAGCGCTTTCGTTTCCTTTCCCAAATATGAGACATTTGAAGATGAAAGGCAGTATTCTGGGGAGAAAATGCCTTTTTGGGGGGCTAAAGAGTGGCATTAAGAGAGAACCTGTTTGGTTTCTGGGATGAAGAGTGATATTCGGGGAGAAAATGTCTAATTGTTGGCAGAAATTGATATGCAGGGGAGAAATGGTTGTATTTGGGAGAGAAAAAGAGTGTTTTGGGGAGAAAATGCATGAGTTTTGGGGATAAAGTGCATTACTTTGGCGTGAAATCCTGGTATTGAGCTAATAAGCAGCATTTAGTGGAGAAAATGTCTTCTTTTGAGGATAAAGGTGATCTTTCGGGGAGAAAATGTCTGATTTGCAGCATGAAAAGACGCATTTGGGGAAGACAGCGTCTTTTATTGGGACATCACTTTTTATTCCAATAATAACACTTTTTCTTCGCAGAATACCGCCTTTTATCCCCAAATGAAGGCATTTTCTTCCCAGAATACTGCTTTTTAGACTGAAAATAAGTCATCCTCTCCAAAAAAGACCTATTTCTGTCCTCAAAATGAGAAATATTCTCCCCAAAATATCATTCTTGGTTCCAAAGAGAAGATTTTTTCTCCATTAAATACCACGTAGGGTTCCCTATATTACACATTTTCTCCCCCAAATTGCTCTTTTGATCCCCCAAATAAGAAATACTCTCCCCCAAGTAGCGCTTTCGTTCCCTTTCCCAAATATGAGACATTTGAAGATGAAAGGCAGTATTCTGGGGAGAAGATGCCTTTTTGGGGGGCTAAAGAGTGGCATTAAGAGAGAACCTGTTTGGTTTCTGGGATGAAGAGTGATATTCGGGGAGAAAATGTCTAATTGTTGGTAGAAATTGATATGCAGGTGATATGCAGGGGAGAAATGGTTGTATTTGGGAGAGAAAAAGCGTGTTTTGGGGAGAAAATGCATGAGTTTTGGGGATAAAGTGCATTATTTTAGCGTGAAAGCCTGGTATTGAGCTAATAAGCGGCATTTTGTGGAGAAAATGTCTTCTTTTGAGGATTAAGGTGATCTTTCGGGGAGAAAATGTCTGATTTGCAGCATAAAAAGACGCATTTGGGGAAGACAGAGTCTTTTATTGGGACATCATATTTTATTCCAATAATAACACATTTTCTTCCCCGAATACCGCTTTTTAGACCGAAAATAAGTCATCCTCTCCAAAAAAGACCTATTTCTGTCCTCAAAATGAGAAATATTCTCCCCAAAATATCATTCTTGGTTCCAAATAGAAGACTTTTTCTCCATGTATTTTTTAGAGAAAAGGAGTGTGTTGGGGAGAAAATGCATGAGTTTGGGGATAAAGTGCATTATTTTGGCGTGAAAGCATGGTATTGAATTAATAAGCAGCATTATGTGGAGAAAATGTCTTCTTTTGAGGATAAAGGTGATCTTTCGGGGAGAAAATGTCTGATTTGCAGCATACAAAGACGCATTTGGGGAAGACAGCGTCTTTTATTGGGACATCACATTTTATTCCATTAATAACACATTTTCTTCCCAGAATTCCGCCTTTTATCCCCAAAAGAAGCCATTTTCTTCCCAGAATACTGCTTTTTAGACCGAAAATAAGTCATCCTCTCCAAAAAAGACCTATTTCTGTCCTCAAAATGAGAAATATTCTCCCCAAAATATCATTCTTGGTTCCAAAGAGAAGATTTTTATCCATTAAATACCACCTAGAGTTCCCTATACTACACATTTTCTCCCCCAAATTGCTCTTTTGATCCCCCAAATAAGAAATACTCTCCCCAAAGTAGCGCTTTCGTTTCCTTTCCCAAATATGAGACATTTGAAGATGAAAGGCAGTATTCTGGGGAGAAGATGCCTTTTTGGGGGGCTAAAGAGTGGCACTTAAGAGAGAACCTGTTTGGTTTCTGGGATGAAGAGTGATATTCGGGGAGAAAATGTCTAATTGTTGGCAGAAATTGATATGCAGGGGAGAAATGTTTGTATTTGGGAGAGAAAAAGAGTGTTTTGGGGAGAAAATGCATGAGTTTTGGGGATAAAGTGCATTATTTTGGCGTGAAAGTATGGTATTGAGCTAATAAGCAGCATTTTGTGGAGTAAATGTCTTCTTTAGAGGATAAACGTGATCTTTCGGGGAGAAAATATCTTCTTTGCAGCATAAAAAGACGCATTTGGGGGAAGATAGTGTCTTTTCTTGGGACATCACTTTTTATTCCATTAATAACACATTTTCTTCCCAGAATACCACCTTTTATCCCCAAAAGAAGGCATTTTCTTCCCAGAATACTGCTTTTTAGACCGAAAAGAAGTCATCCTCTCCAAAAAAGACCTATTTCTGTCCTCAAAATGAGAAATATTCTCCCCAAAATATCATTCTTGGTTCCAAAGAGAAGATTTTTATCCATTAAATACCACGTAGGGATCCCTACATTACACATTTTCTCCCCCAAATTGCTCTTTTGATCCCCCAAATAAGAAATACTCTCCCCAAAGTAGCGCTTTCGTTTCCTTTCCCAAATATGAGACATTTGAAGATGAAAGGCAGTATTCTGGGGAGAAGATGCCTTTTTGGGGGGCTAAAGAGTGGCATTAAGAGAGAACCTGTTTGGTTTCTGGGATGAAGAGTGATATTCGGGGAGAAAATGTCTAATTGTTGGCAGAAATTGATATGCAGGGGAGAAATGGTTGTATTTGGGAGAGAAAAAGCGTGTTTTGGGGAGAAAATGCATGAGTTTTGGGGATAAAGTGCATTACTTCGGCGTGAAAGCCTGCTATTGAGCTAATAAGCAGCATTTTGTGGAGAAAATGTCTTCTTTTGAGGATAAAGGTGATCTTTCGGGGAGAAAATGTCTGATTTGCAGCATGAAAAGACGCATTTGGGGAAGACAGCGTCTTTTATTGGGACATCACATTTTATTCCATTAATAACACATTTTCTTACCATAATACCGCCTTTGATCCCCAAAAGAAGGCATTTTCTTCCCAGAATACTGCTTTTTAGACCGAAAAGAAGTCATCCTCTCCAAAAAAGACCTATTTCTGTCCTCAATATTCTCCCCAAAATATCATTCTTGGTTCCAAAGAGAAGATTTTTTCTCCATTAAATACCACGTAGGGTTCCCTATATTACACATTTTCTCCCCCAAATTGCTCTTTTGATCCCCCAAATAAGAAATACTCTCCCCAAAGTAGCGCTTTCGTTTCCTTTCCCAAATATGAGACATTTGAAGATGAAAGGCAGTATTCTGGGGAGAAAATGCCTTTTTGGGGGGCTAAAGAGTGGCACTTAAGAGAGAACCTGTTTGGTTTCTGGGATGAAGAGTGATATTCGGGGAGAAAATGTCTAATTGTTGGCAGAAATTGATATGCAGGGGAGAAATGTTTGTATTTGGGAGAGAAAAAGAGTGTTTTGGGGAGAAAATGCATGAGTTTTGGGGATAAAGTGCATTATTTTGGCGTGAAAGCATGGTATTGAGCTAATAAGCAGCATTTTGTGGAGAAAAAGTATTCTCTAAAGGATAAACGTGATCTTTCGGGGAGAAAATATCTTCTTTGCAGCATAAAAAGACGCATTTGGGGGAAGATAGTGTCTTTTCTTGGGACATCACTTTTTATTCCAATAATAACACATTTTCTTCCCAGAATACCACCTTTTATCCCCAAAAGAAGGCATTTTCTTCCCAGAATAATGCTTTTTAGACCGAAAAGAAGTCATCCTCTCCAAAAATGACCTATTTCTGTCCTCAAAATGAGAAATATTCTCCCCAAAATATCATTCTTGGTTCCAAAGAGAAGATTTTTATCCATTAAATACCACCTAGAGTTCCCTATACTACACATTTTCTCCCCCAAATTGCTCTTTTGATCCCCCAAATAAGAAATACTCTCCCCAAAGTAGCGCTTTCGTTTCCTTTCCCAAATATGAGACATTTGAAGATGAAAGGCAGTATTCTGGGGAGAAGATGCCTTTTTGGGGGGCTAAAGAGTGGCATTAAGAGAGAACCTGTTTGGTTTCTGGGATGAAGAGTGATATTCGGGGAGAAAATGTCTAATTGTTGGCAGAAATTGATATGCAGGGGAGAAATGGTTGTATTTGGGAGAGAAAAAGCGTGTTTTGGGGAGAAAATGCATGAGTTTTGGGGATAAAGTGCATTACTTCGGCGTGAAAGCCTGCTATTGAGCTAATAAGCAGCATTTTGTGGAGAAAATGTCTTCTTTTGAGGATTAAGGTGATCTTTCGGGGAGAAAATGTCTGATTTGCAGCATGAAAAGACGCATTTGGGGAAGACAGCGTCTTTTATTGGGACATCACATTTTATTCCATTAATAACACATTTTCTTACCATAATACCGCCTTTGATCCCCAAAAGAAGGCATTTTCTTCCCAGAATACTGCTTTTTAGACCGAAAAGAAGTCATCCTCTCCAAAAAAGACCTATTTCTGTCCTCAATATTCTCCCCAAAATATCATTCTTGGTTCCAAAGAGAAGATTTTTTCTCCATTAAATACCACGTAGGGTTCCCTATATTACACATTTTCTCCCCCAAATTGCTCTTTTGATCCCCCAAATAAGAAATACTCTCCCCAAAGTAGCGCTTTCGTTCCCTTTCCCAAATATGAGACATTTGAAGATGAAAGGCAGTATTCTGGGGAGAAGATGCCTTTTTGGGGGGATAAAGAGTGGCATTAAGAGAGAACCTGTTTGGTTTCTGGGATGAAGAGTGGTATTCGGGGAGAAAATGTCTAATTGTTGGCAGAAATTGATATGCAGGTGATATGCAGGGGAGAAATGGTTGTATTTGGGAGAGAAAAAGCGTGTTTTGGGGAGAAAATGCATGAGTTTTGGGGATAAAGTGCATTATTTTGGCGTGAAAGCCTGGTATTGAGCTAATAAGCGGCATTTTGTGGAGAAAATGTCTTCTTTAGAGGATTAAGGTGATCTTTCGGGGAGAAAATGTCTGATTTGCAGCATGAAAAGACGCATTTGGGGAAGACAGCGTCTTTTATTGGGACAGCACATTTTATTCCAATAATAACACATTTTCTTCCCAGAATAATGCTTTTTAGACCGAAAATAAGTCATCCTCTCCAAAAAAGACCTATTTCTGTCCTCAAAATGAGAAATATTCTCCCCAAAATATCATTCTTGGTTCCAAAGAGAAGATTTTTATCCATTAAATACCACGTCGGGTTCCCTATATTACACATTTTCTCCCCCAAATTGCTCTTTTGATCCCCCAAATAAGAAATACTCTCCCCAAAGTAGCGCTTTCGTTTCCTTTCCCAAATATGAGACATTTGAAGATGAAAGGCAGTATTCTGGGGAGAAGATGCCTTTTTGGGGGGCTAAAGAGTGGCATTAAGAGAGAACCTGTTTGGTTTCTGGGATGAAGAGTGATATTCGGGGAGAAAATGTCTAATTGTTAGCAGAAATTGATATGCAGGGGAGAAATGGTTGTATTTGGGAGAGAAAAAGCGTGTTTTGTGGAGAAAATGCATGAGTTTTGGGGATAAACTGCATTATATTGGCGTGAAAGCATGTTATTGAGCAAATAAGCAGCATTTTGTTTAGAAAATGTCTTTTGAGGATAAAGGTGATCTTTCGGGGAGAAAATGTCTGATTTGCAGCATAAAAAGACGCATTTGGAGAAGACAGCGTCTTTTATTGGGACATCACATTTATTGCATTAATAACACATTTTCTTCAAGGAATACCGCCTTTTATCCCCAAAAGAAGGCATTTTCTTCCCAGAATACTGCTTTTTAGACCGAAAATAAGTCATCCTCTCCAAAAAAGACCTATTTCTGTCCTCAAAATGAGAAATATTCTCCCCAAAATATCATTCTTGGTTCCAAAGAGAAGATTTTTTCTCCATTAAATACCACGTAGGGTTCCCTATATTACACATTTTCTCCCCCAAATTGCCCTTTTGATCCCCCAAATAAGAAATACTCTCCCCAAAGTAGCGCTTTCGTTTCCTTTCCCAAATATGAGACATTTGAAGATGAAAGGCAGTATTCTGGGGAGAAGATGCCTTTTTGGGGGGCTAAAGAGTGGCATTAAGAGAGAACCTGTTTGGTTTCTGGGATGAAGAGTGATATTCGGGGAGAAAATGTCTAATTGTTGGCAGAAATTGATATGCAGGGGAGAAATGGTTGTATTTGGGAGAGAAAAAGCGTGTTTTGTGGAGAAAATGCATGAGTTTTGGGGATAAACTGCATTATATTGGCGTGAAAGCATGTTATTGAGCTAATAAGCAGCATTTTGTTTAGAAAATGTCTTTTGAGGATAAAGGTGATCTTTCGGGGAGAAAATGTCTGATTTGCAGCATAAAAAGACGCATTTGGAGAAGACAGCGTCTTTTATTGGGACATCACATTTTATTGCATTAATAACACATTTTCTTCAAGGAATACCGCCTTTTATCCCCAAAAGAAGGCATTTTCTTCCCAGAATAATGCTTTTTAGACCGAAAATAAGTGATCCTCTCCAAAAATGACCTATTTCTGTCCTCAAAATGAGAAATATTCTCCCCAAAATATCATTCTTGGTTCCAAAGTGAAGATTTTTTCTCCATTAAATACCACGTAGGGATCCCTATATTACACATTTTCTCCCCCAAATTGCTCTTTTGATCCCCCAAATAAGAAATACTCTCCCCAAAGTAGCGCTTTCGTTTCCTTTCCCAAATATGAGACATTTGAAGATGAAAGGCAGTATTCTGGGGAGAAAATGCCTTTTTGGGGGTCTAAAGAGTGTCACTTAAGAGAGAACCTGTTTGGTTTCTGGGATGAAGAGTGATATTCGGGGAGAAAATGTCTAATTGTTAGCAGAAATTGATATGCAGGGGAGAAATGGTTGTATTTGGGAGAGAAAAATCGTGTTTTGGGGAGAAAATGCATGAGTTTTGGGGATAAAGTGCATTATTTTGGCGTGAAAGCCTGGTATTGAGCTAATAAGCAGCATTTTGTGGAGTAAATGTCTTCTTTAGAGGATAAAGGTGATCTTTCGGGGAGAAAATGTCTGATTTGCAGCATACAAAGACGCATTTGGGGAAGACAGCGTCTTTTATTGGGACAGCACATTTTATTCCAATAATAACACATTTTCTTACCATAATACCGCCTTTTATCCCCAAAAGAAGGCATTTTCTTCCCAGAATACTGCTTTTTAGACCGAAAATAAGTCATCCTCTCCAAAAAAGACCTAATTCCGTCCTCAAAATGAGAAATATTCTCCCCAAAATATCATTCTTGGTTCCAAATAAATGACTTTTTCTCCATGTATTTTTTAAAGAAAAGGAGTGTGTTGGGGAGAAAATGCATGAGTTTGGGTATAAAGTGCATTATTTTGGCGTGAAATCATGGTATTGAATTAATAAGCAGCATTATGTGGAGAAAATGTCTTCTTTTGAGGATAAAGGTGATCTTTCGGGGAGAAAATGTCTGATTTGCAGCATACAAAGACGCATTTGGGGAAGACAGAGTCTTTTATTGGGACATCATATTTTATTCCAATAATAACACATTTTCTTCCCAGAATACCGCTTTTTAGACCGAAAATAAGTCATCCTCTCCAAAAAAGACCTATTTCTGTCCTCAAAATGAGAAATATTCTCCCCAAAATATCATTCTTGGTTCCAAATAGAAGACTTTTTCTCCATGTATTTTTTAGAGAAAAGGAGTGTGTTGGGGAGAAAATGCATGAGTTTGGGGATAAAGTGCATTATTTTGGCGTGAAAGCATGGTATTGAATTAATAAGCAGCATTATGTGGAGAAAATGTCTTCTTTTGAGGATAAAGGTGATCTTTCGGGGAGAAAATGTCTGATTTGCAGCATACAAAGACGCATTTGGGGAAGACAGCGTCTTTTATTGGGACATCGCATTTTATTGCATTAATAACACTTTTTCTTCCCAGAATACCGCCTTTTATCCCCAAAAGAAGGCATTTTCTTCCCAGAATAATGCTTTTTAGACCGAAAGTAAGTCATCCTCTCCAAAAAAGACCTATTTCTGTCCTCAAAATGAGAAATATTCTCCCCAAAATATCATTCTTGGTTCCAAAGAGAAGATTTTTATCCATTAAATACCACGTAGGGATCCCTACATTACACATTTTCTCCCCCAAATTGCTCTTTTGATCCCCCAAATAAGAAATACTCTCCCCAAAGTAGCGCTTTCGTTTCCTTTCCCAAATATGAGACATTTGAAGATGAAAGGCAGTATTCTGGGGAGAAGATGCCTTTTTGGGGGGCTAAAGAGTGGCATTAAGAGAGAACCTGTTTGGTTTCTGGGATGAAGAGTGATATTCGGGGAGAAAATGTCTAATTGTTAGCAGAAATTGATATGCAGGGGAGAAATGGTTGTATTTGGGAGAGAAAAATCGTGTTTTGGGGAGAAAATGCATGAGTTTTGGGATAAAGTGCATTATTTTGGCGTGAAAGCCTGGTATTGAGCTAATAAGCAGCATTTTGTGGAGTAAATGTCTTCTTTAGAGGATAAAGGTGATCTTTCGGGGAGAAAATGTCTGATTTGCAGCATACAAAGACGCATTTGGGGAAGACAGCGTCTTTTATTGGGACATCACATTTTATTCCATTAATAACACATTTTCTTACCATAATACCGCCTTTGATCCCCAAAAGAAGGCATTTTCTTCCCAGAATACTGCTTTTTAGACCGAAAATAAGTCATCCTCTCCAAAAAAGACCTAATTCTGTCCTCAAAATGAGAAATATTCTCCCCAAAATATCATTCTTGGTTCCAAAGAGAAGATTTTTATCCATTAAATACCACGTAGGGTTCCCTATACTACACATATTCTACCCCAAATTGCTCTTTTGATCCCCCAAATAAGAAATACTCTCCCCAAAGTAGCGCTTTCGTTCCCTTTCCCAAATATGAGACATTTGAAGATGAAAGGCAGTATTCTGGGGAGAAAATGCCTTTTTGGGGGGCTAAAGAGTGGCATTAAGAGAGAACCTGTTTGGTTTCTGGGATGAAGAGTGATATTCGGGGAGAAAATGTCTAATTGTTGGCAGAAATTGATATGCAGGGGAGAAATGGTTGTATTTGGGAGAGAAAAAGCGTGTTTTGGGGATAAAATGCATGAGTTTTGGGGATAAAGTGCATTATTTTTGCGTGAAAGCATGGTATTGAGCTAATAAGCGGCATTTAGTGGAGAAAATGTCTTCTTTAGAGGATAAAGGTGATCTGTCGGGGAGAAAATGTCTGATTTGCAGCATAAAAAGACGCATTTGGGGAAGACAGCGTCTTTTATCGGGACATCACATTTTATTCCAATAATAACACATTTTCTTCCCAGAATACCGCTTTTTAGACAGAAAATAAGTCATCCTCTCCAAAAAAGACCTATTTCTGTCCTCAAAATGAGAAATATTCTCCCCAAAATATCTTTCTTGGTTCCAAATAGATGACTTTTTCTCCATGTATTTTGTAGAGAAAAGGAGTGTGTTGGGGAGAAAATGCATGAGTTTTCGGGATAAACTGAGGCACGTAAAATTACGTGTGATTTCTTTTGGCAAATGTAGTCATTGAAATAAAAAGCCTTATTTTGGGGGCGAGAGCCTTTCCTTGATGGGAAATATTGATATTTAACGGATAAATTTTTTATTTTAAGGTTTTAATTTAATATTTCAGGGAAAAAATTCTTTTTTGATAAATGATCCGGAAGTGTGGCGAATTTTCTTACAATTGTCACATAAATTGAAATGTAAGGCAGAAAATACCTTATTTGTATACAAGAGAGCTATTTTGAGGCGAAAATGTCATAATTTGGAGTAGATAGCTGTATTTGGGAAAGTGAATGCGTTATTTGTGGAAGTCGGTGTAATGGAGTGAAGATGACTAATTATTGGAGGAATAGATGACTTTTTGGGAATAAAATCAATTGTTTTTTGGCTTTAGAAATCTATACATTTGCCAAGAAATGAAGAAGTCAAAACCTCTCCATCCCGGGATTCGGAAAGAAATCCCCCACCTGGGAAGAAAGCAGCCGGCTGAAAACGCGGGTCCTCGGCTGCAACCGAGCCGCTGGAGTCGTGCTTCTTGTCGATTGCCGTTTTTCCGAGAAGAGGGGTCTCGGCTAATTCCGTAGCCGAGAAAGAGCGGCTTCAGCCGGCTGCTATTGTCCCTGGACGGGTGGTTGCTCTGCGCAGCCCGGAAAAGAGCACTTTGGACCTCAAAGAAAAGACCTTCTTTTCTTGGCCGAAACTACGACTCCAGGCACTGTTTCAAGTGACTTTCCTTCCATTTCGAAAGATTTCATTTCTTATCCCCTTCTCCATTGTTTGATTTAGTTTCGCAGACGACGGAGGAAAGAAACGAAATCTCCTTGGGAGTGAGGTGACGGGCGAGTTGAGAAGCGCTGGGAGATGCGCTGCTGAGAGAACTCGAAGTTCGGAGTCGCTCTTTTTCTGGCTCCGGGCGAAACCAGAACCACCTCGGCAGAAAGCAGGCGGCTGAAGCCGCGCGTCCTTGTTTGCGCCAGTACCGCTGCAGTCGCGCTTCTGGGCGATTGCCGGTTCATCGAGAAGAGGGGACTCGGCTAATTCCGTAGCCGAGAAAGAGAGGCTTCAGCCGGCTGCTTTCGTCCCTGGAGGGGTGGTTGTTCTGCGCAGCCCGGAAGAGATCAGATTGGACCTCATCATCTTTTCTGGACAAAATCACGACTCCAGGCACTGTTCCAATTGTTTTCCTTTCCATTTCGAAGGACTTCGTTTCTTATCCCCTTTTCCATTGCATGAATCTTAGTTTCTCGGACGGCAGAGAAAAGAAACGAAATCCCGTTTAAAAGTAGGTGGCGAGCGAGCTGAGAAACGCTGGGAGATGCGGTCGCCGAGAGAACTCGACTTGAAGTACGGAATCGCTCTTTTCCTGGCTACGGGCGAAAGCCCCCTCTTCGGAAGAAAGCAGCCGGCTGAAACCGCGCGTCCTCGGCTGCAACGGAGCCGCTCGAGCCGCGCTTCTGGGCGATTGCCCGTTCTCCGAGGGGACTCGGCTGATTCCGTAGCCGAGAAAGAGCGACTTCAGCCGGCTGCATTCGTCCCTGGAAGGGTGGTTGCTCTGCGCAGCCCGAAAAGGAGCACTTTGCATCTCAGCTTCTGTTCTGGCCGGAAGCACGACTCCACGCAGTATTCCAAGTGCTTTCCCTTCTATTTCGCATGATTTCCCTTCTTTTCTGCTTTTCTCTTCTCATCCCGGAACGGATAGTTTTTGAAGTCTCTTTCTGTTCTTGGCGATTGTATTGATTTCTATGCCCAAAAACCGCGTTTTCTTCCCTATTAACAGCTATTCAACCTTAGAAGTAGAATGTTTCTCTCCGATACACTTCTTGTAATTCCACAAATTAGATTTTTATTTCCTCAAATTTCTATCCCATAAATTTAAATTTTCTCCCCGAAATGTTTCTGTTTATTTTCAAATCAGGGATTTTCTTCCTTACATATCAAATTATACACTAAATGCACACGTTTTCTCTCGTCTTTCTAATTTTTAATTCAAAACACAAGACCTTTTCTTCGTTGAATAGCAAATTCTAACCGAACAAAAAAGCAATGTTTCCCCTCTCCAAAACAATACAGCTTTTCGTTCAAAAGGATGACATTTTCCTCCTGAAATCCCCATCAGTATCCAATGGATTCCAATAGCAAGACTCGCTCTCCCTTAAAAAACAATCATTATCACAAAAAGAAGACATTAGCTTTATCAAATCAGGCTTTTATTCCAGAAGTAAGACTACTGTTTCATTCGAAATCGAAGGGTAAACACTTGCAATAGTGCCAGCAGTCGTGCTTTCGGCGAGAAAAGAAGCTGAGGACAAAGTGCTCCTTTCCGGGCTGCGGACAACAACCACCCCTCCAGGGACGAAAGCAGCCGGCTGAAGTCGCTCTTTCTCGGCTACGGAATTGGCCGAGTCCGCTACTCTCGGAGATCCGGCAGTTGCCGAGAAGCGCGATTCGAGCGGCTCGGTTGCAGATGAAGACGTTCGGCTTCAGCCGGCTGTTTTCTGCCGAGGAGGGGGCTTTCGCCCGTAGGCAGGAAAAATGGGATTTTGAACTTCAACTCGTGTTCTCTCGGCGAGAGCATCTCCCAGCGTTTCTCAGCTCGCCTGTCACTTGCTTTGGACTGTGATTTCATTTCTTTTCTCCGTCGCCTGAGAAACTATGAGTCAAGCAATGGAAAAGGAGATAAGAAACGTAATCTTTAGAAACGGAAGGGAAAACACTTGGAATAGTGCCAGCAGTCGTGCTTCCGGCCAGAAAAGAAGCTGAGGTCCAAAGTGCTCCTTTCCGGGCTGCCGACAACAACCACCCCTCCAGGGACGAAAGCAGCTGGCTGAAGTCGCTCTTTCTCGGCTACGGAATTAGCCGAGTCCGCTCTTCTCGGAGAACCGGCAATCGCCGAGAAGCGCGATTCGATCGGCTCCTTTGCAGCCGTGGACGCGCGGCTTCAAGTCGCTGCTTTCTTCCGAGGTGGGGGATTTCCTTCCGCATCCCGGAACGGAGAAGTTTTGACTTCTCCTTCGGTTCTTGGCTAATGTATCGATTTCTATAGCCAGAAAACAACTTTTTTTCCCAAAAAGTCAGTTATTCCTCCCTATATTTAGACATTTTCTCTCCAAGACACTGCCACGTATAAGGCATTTACTTTCCCAAATACTGCTATCCACCCCAGAATTATGACATTTTCTCCTCAAAATACCTCTTTTGTATACAATCAATGTATTTTCTGCCTTACATTTCAAATTATGTCCCAATTGTAAGACGTTTTCTTTTGTCCTTCTGATTTTTTATCCAAAGAATAAGACCTTTTCTCCCTGAAATACCAAATTCTAACCCCCAAATAAATCAATTTCTCCGGTAAATATCAATGTTTTCCCTCAGAAAATGGCTTTCTCCCCAAAAATACAGCTTTTCATTCCAAATAGTACATTTTCCCACTGAAATCACACTTTTTATCTCAAAAACAATACTTCTAATCCTCAAAGAATCGTATTTGATTCAAAAATTATGACATTTTCCACTCTACATTTCAATTGTTGCGCCAAAGATGATCTCTTTTCTGCTTAAAATATCATTTCTTAGAAGAAAAAGGGGACAGTTTCTTCCTTAAATGCCACATTTTTTTCCAGAGACATTTTCTACCCAAAATTGCCTATATTTTTCTCAAGAGTAAGACGTTTTCTCCCTTAAATATCACGTTTGATACAAAACGTTTTTGTCTCTTACTCTTACACTCTTTATCTCCAAAACTAGGCATTTCCTCCCCAGTTCAATAATATTCAATTGATTTTAGCAGAATGACACACTCTCCCTTAAAAATCAGTCATTATCACAAAAACAAGACATTAGCTGTATCAAAACCATGCTTTTTAGTCAAAAGTAAGACATTTTCCATGTTTAGTTCCAAAATAAGACACTTATTCCTCATAATACTGCATTTTATCCCCCCCCAAATGATATTTTGTCCCCTAAGCACCTTTTTCCCCAAAAAATCTGACATGATCTCCCCAAAATACCACTTTCAACCCAAAATAAGAGGTTTTCTCAAAAAAGAACGCATTTTATAGATATATTAGAGATTTAGAGATCTATTCTCCCTACGTGCCTCTTTTGACCCTGAAAATAAGACATTTTCTCCCTTAAATATCGTTTTCCAAACCAAGAAAAAGACATTATCTAGTCCATTTAGGAAGTTTGGTCCCTAAAGTAAGACATTTCCTCCCTTAGATATAATATTTGATCCCCAAATTAAGACGATTTCTCCCCCAAATAACTCATAATAAAAAATTAGACGTCATCTTCTTCACATTTCAACACAAATATCAGATCTTTTCCCTTCAAAGGATGGCTGTATACAAAATAAAATGACATATTCTCCTTTAAATATCACCTTTTCCCCAATATAATACATATATATACAAAATACCACTTTGTATCCCTAAATATGTCATTTTCTCCCAATGATTCCACTTATTATGGAATTTAAAATATGACCTTTTGTCCCAAAATACAGTTTTCTATTCCTAAAATAGAACATTTCCTTCCCAAAGTGCCCCAATATATCCCCCAACCAAGCCATTTACCAAACAACTAACAGCTTTTTATCTCAAACGATAGATATTTTCTCCCGGAAACACCATTTACTATCCCCCAAATCAAATATTTTCCCTACAAAACACTGCATTTCATCCCCTAGAGAAGATATTTTCTCCACAAAATGCCGCTTATTAGCTCAATACCATGCTTTCACGCCAAAATAATGCAGTCTATCCCCAAAACTTATTCGTTTTCTCACCAAAATACTCTTTTGGTCTCCAAAATACAACCATTTCTCCCCTGCATATCAATTTCTGCCAACAATTAGACATTTTCTCCCCGAATATCACTCTTCATCCCAGAAACCAAACAGGTTCTCTCTTAAGTGCCACTCTTTATCCCCCAAAAAGGCATTTTCTCCCCAGAATACTGCCTTTTATCTTCAAAAGTCTTCTTTTTGGGAAAGGGAATGAAAGTGCTACTTTGGGGAGAGTATTTTGGGGATCCAAAGGGGTGATGTGGGGAGGAAAAGTCTTCCTGAGGGGATAAGAAGCGGTATTGTTGGGAGCGAATGTCTTGTTTTTGTCACACAAAGACATATTTTGGGGGGAGAATTTCTTAATTTGGGGATAAAAATCTTTGTTTTGGGAGAAAATGTCATCCTCTTGGCATAAACAGCGGAATTTTTGGCTGAAAAGTTCTTCTTGTGGGGATAGAAAATGGTATCTTGGAGAGAAAACGCCTAATTCTCGGGATCCAAAGCGGTATTCTGGGGAGAAATGGCTTTCTTCCTGGGATATGAAGTTGAATTTTGGGGATGTAGAGCAGTATTTTGGTGAGAAAATGTCTCCTCTGAAAGATAAGAAGCGGTGTTTGGTGAGAAGACTTTGAACCTTGGAGACGAATGCTGTCTGTTGGGTAGACAAGGTGTTATTTTTGGGAAAGAAAGCAGTGTATGGAGGGAAAATGTCCTCTTTTGGGAATGTAAAGCGGTATGATGAGAAGGAAGTGTGTGATACTAGGAATGCCAAGAGTCACTTTGTGTAGAAAATGGATGATGTTGGGATGAAAAGCGCTATTTAAGATAGAAAATGTCTTCCTGATGGCATCGAATGAATGTTGGTCGGAAAATGTCTTCTTGGAGGGATACAAATGGGAATTTGGGGGAGAAACTGTCTAATTTGTGGGACAAAAAGGTGTGCTTTGGGTAATCGAAGTCCTATTTTGGGGATAAAATCAGTCTTTGAGGAGAAAATGCCTAATTCTAAGGATTAAAAGCGATATTCAGGGGAGAAAATGTCTTATTTAGGGGTGGAAATGTGTAATCTTGGGAATAAAGCTGTGTTTTGGGAAAAAAAGTCTACTTCACGGATAAAACTCGGTATTTTTGGAAGCGAAAGTCCTGCTCTTGTAAAACATAGTCATATTTCGGGAGGAAAATTTCTTATTTGAGGGATACAAATTGGCATATGGGGGAGAAAATGTCTAATTTGGGGGATGAAAAGGTGTTTTTTGGGTAAGAAAAGTCCTATTTTGGTAATAAAATGGGTATTCTGGGGAGGAAATGCCTTCTTTTGGGGATCAAAGGCGGTATTCTGGGAAGAAAATGTGTTATTAGTGGAATAAAATGTGCTGTCCCAATAAAAGACGCTGTCTTCCACAAATGCGTCTTTTTATGCTGCAAATCAGACATTTTCTCCCCGAAAGATCACCTTAATCCTCTAAAGAAGACATTTTCTCCACAAAATGCCGCTTATTAGCTCAATACCAGGCTTTCACGCCAAAATAATGCAGTCTATCCCCAAAACTCATGCATTTTCTCCCCAAAACACGCTTTTTCTCTCCCAAATACAACCATTTCTCCCCTGCATATCAATTTCTGCCAACAATTAGACATTTTCTCCCCGAATATCACTCTTCATCCCAGAAACCAAACAGGTTCTCTCTTAAGTGCCACTCTTTAGCCCCCCAAAAAGGCATTTTCTCCCCAGAATACTGCCTTTCATCTTCAAGTGTCTCATATTTGGGAAAGGAAACGAAAGCGCTACTTGGGTGAGAGTATTTCTTATTTGGGGGATCAAAAGAGCAATTTGGGGGAGAAAATGTGTAATATAGGGAACCCTACGTGGTATTTAATGGATAAAAAATCTTCTCTTTGGAACCAAGAATGATATTTTGGGGAGAATATTTCTCATTTTGAGGACAGAAATAGGTCTTTTTTGGAGAGGATGACTTCTTTTCGGTCTAAAAAGCATTATTCTGGGAAGAAAATGCCTTCTTTTGGGGATAAAAGGCGGTATTCTGGGAAGAAAATGTGTTATTATTGGAATAAAATGTGCTGTCCCAATAAAAGACGCTGTCTTCCCCAAATGCGTCTTTTTATGCTGCAAATCAGACATTTTCTCCCCGAAAGATCACCTTTATCCTCTAAAGAAGACATTTTCTCCACAAAATGCCGCTTATTAGCTCAATACCAGGCTTTCACGCCAAAATAATACAGTTTATCCCCAAAACTCATGCATTTTCTCCACAAAACACGCTTTTTCTCTCCAAAATACAACCATTTCTCCCCTGCATATCAATTTCTGCCAACAATTAGACATTTTCTCCCCGAATATCACTCTTCATCCCAGAAACCAAACAGGTTCTCTCTTAATGCCACTCTTTATCCCCCCAAAAAGGCATTTTCTCCCCAGAATACTGCCTTTCATCTTCAAATGTCTCATATTTGGGAAAGGAAACGAAAGCGCTACTTTGGGGAGAGTATTTCTTATTTGGGGGATCAAAAGAGCAATTTGGGGGAGAAAATGTGTAGTATAGGGAACCCTACATGGTATTTAATGGATAAAAATCTTCTATTTGGAACCAAGAATGATATTTTGGGGAGAATATTTCTCATTTTGAGGACAGAAATAGGTCATTTTTGGAGAGGATGACTTCTTTTCGGTCTAAAAAGCAGTATTCTGGGAAGAAAATGCCTTCTTTTGGGGATAAAAGGCGGAATTCGGGAAGAAAATATGTTATTATTGGAATAAAATGTGCTGTCCCAATAAAAGACGCTGTCTTCCCCAAATGCGTCTTTTTATGCTGCAAATCAGACATTTTCTCCCCGAAAGATCACCTTAATCCTCTAAAGAAGACATTTTCTCCACAAAATGCCGCTTATTAGCTCAATACCAGGCTTTCACGCCAAAATAATGCAGTCTATCCCCAAAACTCATGCATTTTCTCCCCAAAACACGCTTTTTCTCTCCCAAATACAACCATTTCTCCCCTGCATATCAATTTCTGCCAACAATTAGACATTTTCTCCCCGAATATCACTCTTCATCCCAGAAACCAAACAGGTTCTCTCTTAAGTGCCACTCTTTAGCCCCCCAAAAAGGCATTTTCTCCCCAGAATACTGCCTTTCATCTTCAAGTGTCTCATATTTGGGAAAGGAAACGAAAGCGCTACTTGGGGGAGAGTATTTCTTATTTGGGGGATCAAAAGAGCAATTTGGGGGAGAAAATGTGTAATTTAAGGTACCCGACGTGGTATTTAATGGAGAAAAAGTCTTCTCTTTGGAACCAAGAATGATATTTTGGGGTGAAAATTTCTCATGTTGAGGACAGAAATAGGTCTTTTTTGGAGAGGATGACTTATTTTCGGTCTAAAAAGCAGTATTCTGGGAAGAAAATGACTTCTTTTGGGGATCAAAGGCGGTATTCTGGGAAGAAAATGTGTTATTATTGGAATAAAATGATCTGTCCCAATAAAAGACGCTGTCTTCCCCAAACGCATCTTTTTATGCTACAAATCATACATTTTCTCCCCGAAAGATCACCTTTATCCTCTAAAGAAGACATTTTCTCCACAAAATGCCGCTTATTAGCGCAATACCATGCTTTCACGCCAAAATAATGCAGTTTATCCCCAAAACTCATGCATTTTCTCCCAAAAACATGCTTCTTTTTCTCTCCAAACAGCATCTTTTTTTCCCACATGTTCAATAGTATCTCACCAAAATACCGCTTTTTGCCCACAAAATAAAAAATGTTCTACCCCAAATACTGCATTTTAGCCCCAAAATAAGAATTTTTGCCCCACAATACCGCTTTAATCCCCATAATAAGACATTTTCACCCCGGAATGCCGCTTTTTATCCACAAAAGTAGACATTTTCTCCTCAAAACAGCATCTTTTTTCCCACATGTTCGATAGTATCTCACCAAAATACCGCTTTTTGCCCACAAAATAAAAAATGGTCTACCCCAAATACTGCTTTTTCGCCCCCAAATAAGAACTTTTTGCCCCAGAATACCGCTTTTATCCCCAAAAGAAGACATCTTCTTCCCAGAATACAGCTTTTTGTACCGAAATTGTGTTATCCTCTCCAAAAAAGACCAATTTCTATCCGCAAAATGAGAAATATTCTCCCCAAAAATCACCGTTCGCTCCAAATAGGAGACTTTTTCTCCCGTAAATACCACGTGGTATTCCAAATATTACACGTTTTCTCCCCAAAATTGCTCTTTTTAGCCTCACGAGGAGACCTTCTCCCTCAAATACCTCTTTTGATCCCAAGAATTAGGCATTTTCTCTCCAAGATACCCTTTTCTATCCCCCAAAGAAGACCTTTTCGGCCCCAAATGCCGCTGTTTATCCCAAGAGGATGACATTTTCTCCCCAAAACAACGCTTTTTATCCCCAAATTGAGACATTCCTCCCCGGCCCCCAAGATATGGCTTTCTGTCACAAAAACAAGACATTCGCCCCTAAAAATACCGCTTCTTATCCTCTAAGGAAGACATTTCCTCCCCAAAACACCCCTGGTTACTCCAAAAATAAGAAATACTCTCCCCAAAATATCACCTTCATTTACTTTCCCAAAAATAAGACATTGGAAGAGAAAAAGCAGTGCTTTGGGGAGAAAATGTCTTTCTGGGGGGGATACAGAGCGGCACTTAAGAGAGAACCTGTTGGATTTCTGGGATAAAGAGGGATATTCGGGGAGAAAGTGTCTAATTGTTGGCATAGATTGATATGAAGGGGAGAAATTGTTGTATTCTGGAGACATAAAGAGTGTTTTGGGGAGAAAATGCCTACGTTTTGGGGATAAACTGCATGATTTTGGAGTGAAAGCGTCGTCTGGAGCTAAAAAGCGGCATTTGGTGGAGAAAATGTCTTCTTTTGGGGATAAAGGTGATCTTTCAGGGAGAATATGTCTTATTTGCAGCATAAAAAGCAGCCTTTGGGGAAGAGAGTGTCTTTCATTGGGACATCACGTGTTATTCCAAAAATAACACCTTTTCTCCCCAGAATACTGCCTTTTATCCCCAAAAGAAGACATTTTCTCCCCAAAACAGCATCTTTTTTTCCCACATGTTCAATGGTATCTCACCAAAATACCGCTTTTTGCCCACAAAATAAAAAATGTTCTACCCCAAATACTGCATTTTAGCCCCAAAATAAGAATTTTTGCCCCACAATACCGCTTTAATCCCCATAATAAGACATCTTCACCCCGGAATGCCGCTTTTTATCCACAAAAGTAGACATTTTCTCCTCAAAACAGCATCTTTTTTCCCACATGTTCGATAGTATCTCACCAAAATACCGCTTTTTGCCCACAAAATAAAAAACGGTCTACCCCAAATACTGCTTTTTCGCCCCCAAATAAGAACTTTTTGCCCCAGAATACCGCTTTTATCCCCAAAAGAAGACATCTTCTTCCCAGAATACAGCTTTTTGTACCGAAATTGTGTTATCCTCTCCAAAAAAGACCAATTTCTATCCGCAAAATGAGAAATATCCTCCCCAAAAGATCACCGTTCGCTCCAAATAGGAGACTTTTTCTCCCGTAAATACCACGTGGTATTCCAAATATTACACGTTTTCTCCCCAAAATTGCTCTTTTTAGCCTCACGAGGAGACCTTCTCCCTCAAATACCTCTTTTGATCCCAAGAATTAGGCATTTTCTCTCCAAGATACCCTTTTCTATCCCCCAAAGAAGACCTTTTCGGCCCCAAATGCCGCTGTTTATCCCAAGAGGATGACATTTTCTCCCCAAAACAACGCTTTTTATCCCCAAATTGAGACATTCCTCCCCGGCCCCCAAGATATGGCTTTCTGTCACAAAAACAAGACATTCGCCCCTAAAAATACCGCTTCTTATCCTCTAAGGAAGACATTTCCTCCCCAAAACACCCCTGGTTACTCCAAAAATAAGAAATACTCTCCCCAAAATATCACCTTCATTTACTTTCCCAAAAATAAGACATTGGAAGAGAAAAAGCAGTGCTTTGGGGAGAAAATGTCTTTCTGGGGGGGATACAGAGCGGCACTTAAGAGAGAACCTGTTGGATTTCTGGGATAAAGAGGGATATTCGGGGAGAAAGTGTCTAATTGTTGGCATAGATTGATATGAAGGGGAGAAATTGTTGTATTCTGGAGACATAAAGAGTGTTTTGGGGAGAAAATGCCTACGTTTTGGGGATAAACTGCATGATTTTGGAGTGAAAGCGTCGTCTGGAGCTAAAAAGCGGCATTTGGTGGAGAAAATGTCTTCTTTTGGGGATAAAGGTGATCTTTCAGGGAGAATATGTCTTATTTGCAGCATAAAAAGCAGCCTTTGGGGAAGAGAGTGTCTTTCATTGGGACATCACGTGTTATTCCAAAAATAACACCTTTTCTCCCCAGAATACTGCCTTTTATCCCCAAAAGAAGACATTTTCTCCCCAAAACAGCATCTTTTTTTCCCACATGTTCAATGGTATCTCACCAAAATACCGCTTTTTGCCCACAAAATAAAAAATGTTCTACCCCAAATACTGCATTTTAGCCCCAAAATAAGAATTTTTGCCCCACAATACCGCTTTAATCCCCATAATAAGACATCTTCACCCCGGAATGCCGCTTTTTATCCACAAAAGTAGACATTTTCTCCTCAAAACAGCATCTTTTTTCCCACATGTTCGATAGTATCTCACCAAAATACCGCTTTTTGCCCACAAAATAAAAAATGGTCTACCCCAAATACTGCTTTTTCGCCCCCAAATAAGAACTTTTTGCCCCAGAATACCGCTTTTATCCCCAAAAGAAGACATCTTCTTCCCAGAATACAGCTTTTTGTACCGAAATTGTGTTATCCTCTCCAAAAAAGACCAATTTCTATCCGCAAAATGAGAAATATCCTCCCCAAAAGATCACCGTTCGCTCCAAATAGGAGACTTTTTCTCCCGTAAATACCACGTGGTATTCCAAATATTACACGTTTTCTCCCCAAAATTGCTCTTTTTAGCCTCACGAGGAGACCTTCTCCCTCAAATACCTCTTTTGATCCCAAGAATTAGGCATTTTCTCTCCAAGATACCCTTTTCTATCCCCCAAAGAAGACCTTTTCGGCCCCAAATGCCGCTGTTTATCCCAAGAGGATGACATTTTCTCCCCAAAACAACGCTTTTTATCCCCAAATTGAGACATTCCTCCCCGGCCCCCAAGATATGGCTTTCTGTCACAAAAACAAGACATTCGCCCCTAAAAATACCGCTTCTTATCCTCTAAGGAAGACATTTCCTCCCCAAAACACCCCTGGTTACTCCAAAAATAAGAAATACTCTCCCCAAAATATCACCTTCATTTACTTTCCCAAAAATAAGACATTGGAAGAGAAAAAGCAGTGCTTTGGGGAGAAAATGTCTTTCTGGGGGGGATACAGAGCGGCACTTAAGAGAGAACCTGTTGGATTTCTGGGATAAAGAGGGATATTCGGGGAGAAAGTGTCTAATTGTTGGCATAGATTGATATGGAGGGGAGAAATTGTTGTATTCTGGAGACATAAAGAGTGTTTTGGGGAGAAAATGCCTACGTTTTGGGGATAAACTGCATGATTTTGGAGTGAAAGCGTCGTCTGGAGCTAAAAAGCGGCATTTGGTGGAGAAAATGTCTTCTTTTGGGGATAAAGGTGATCTTTCAGGGAGAATATGTCTTATTTGCAGCATAAAAAGCAGCCTTTGGGGAAGAGAGTGTCTTTCATTGGGACATCACGTGTTATTCCAAAAATAACACCTTTTCTCCCCAGAATACTGCCTTTTATCCCCAAAAGAAGACATTTTCTCCCCAAAACAGCATCTTTTTTTCCCACATGTTCAATGGTATCTCACCAAAATACCGCTTTTTGCCCACAAAATAAAAAATGTTCTACCCCAAATACTGCATTTTAGCCCCAAAATAAGAATTTTTGCCCCACAATACCGCTTTAATCCCCATAATAAGACATCTTCACCCCGGAATGCCGCTTTTTATCCACAAAAGTAGACATTTTCTCCTCAAAACAGCATCTTTTTTCCCACATGTTCGATAGTATCTCACCAAAATACCGCTTTTTGCCCACAAAATAAAAAATGGTCTACCCCAAATACTGCTTTTTCGCCCCCAAATAAGAACTTTTTGCCCCAGAATACCGCTTTTATCCCCAAAAGAAGACATCTTCTTCCCAGAATACAGCTTTTTGTACCGAAATTGTGTTATCCTCTCCAAAAAAGACCAATTTCTATCCGCAAAATGAGAAATATCCTCCCCAAAAGATCACCGTTCGCTCCAAATAGGAGACTTTTTCTCCCGTAAATACCACGTGGTATTCCAAATATTACACGTTTTCTCCCCAAAATTGCTCTTTTTAGCCTCACGAGGAGACCTTCTCCCTCAAATACCTCTTTTGATCCCAAGAATTAGGCATTTTCTCTCCAAGATACCCTTTTCTATCCCCCAAAGAAGACCTTTTCGGCCCCAAATGCCGCTGTTTATCCCAAGAGGATGACATTTTCTCCCCAAAACAACGCTTTTTATCCCCAAATTGAGACATTCCTCCCCGGCCCCCAAGATATGGCTTTCTGTCACAAAAACAAGACATTCGCCCCTAAAAATACCGCTTCTTATCCTCTAAGGAAGACATTTCCTCCCCAAAACACCCCTGGTTACTCCAAAAATAAGAAATACTCTCCCCAAAATATCACCTTCATTTACTTTCCCAAAAATAAGACATTGGAAGAGAAAAAGCAGTGCTTTGGGGAGAAAATGTCTTTCTGGGGGGGATACAGAGCGGCACTTAAGAGAGAACCTGTTGGATTTCTGGGATAAAGAGGGATATTCGGGGAGAAAGTGTCTAATTGTTGGCATAGATTGATATGGAGGGGAGAAATTGTTGTATTCTGGAGACATAAAGAGTGTTTTGGGGAGAAAATGCCTACGTTTTGGGGATAAACTGCATGATTTTGGAGTGAAAGCGTCGTCTGGAGCTAAAAAGCGGCATTTGGTGGAGAAAATGTCTTCTTTTGGGGATAAAGGTGATCTTTCAGGGAGAATATGTCTTATTTGCAGCATAAAAAGCAGCCTTTGGGGAAGAGAGTGTCTTTCATTGGGACATCACGTGTTATTCCAAAAATAACACCTTTTCTCCCCAGAATACTGCCTTTTATCCCCAAAAGAAGACATTTTCTCCCCAAAACAGCATCTTTTTTTCCCACATGTTCAATGGTATCTCACCAAAATACCGCTTTTTGCCCACAAAATAAAAAATGTTCTACCCCAAATACTGCATTTTAGCCCCAAAATAAGAATTTTTGCCCCACAATACCGCTTTAATCCCCATAATAAGACATCTTCACCCCGGAATGCCGCTTTTTATCCACAAAAGTAGACATTTTCTCCTCAAAACAGCATCTTTTTTCCCACATGTTCGATAGTATCTCACCAAAATACCGCTTTTTGCCCACAAAATAAAAAATGGTCTACCCCAAATACTGCTTTTTCGCCCCCAAATAAGAACTTTTTGCCCCAGAATACCGCTTTTATCCCCAAAAGAAGACATCTTCTTCCCAGAATACAGCTTTTTGTACCGAAATTGTGTTATCCTCTCCAAAAAAGACCAATTTCTATCCGCAAAATGAGAAATATCCTCCCCAAAAGATCACCGTTCGCTCCAAATAGGAGACTTTTTCTCCCGTAAATACCACGTGGTATTCCAAATATTACACGTTTTCTCCCCAAAATTGCTCTTTTTAGCCTCACGAGGAGACCTTCTCCCTCAAATACCTCTTTTGATCCCAAGAATTAGGCATTTTCTCTCCAAGATACCCTTTTCTATCCCCCAAAGAAGACCTTTTCGGCCCCAAATGCCGCTGTTTATCCCAAGAGGATGACATTTTCTCCCCAAAACAACGCTTTTTATCCCCAAATTGAGACATTCCTCCCCGGCCCCCAAGATATGGCTTTCTGTCACAAAAACAAGACATTCGCCCCTAAAAATACCGCTTCTTATCCTCTAAGGAAGACATTTCCTCCCCAAAACACCCCTGGTTACTCCAAAAATAAGAAATACTCTCCCCAAAATATCACCTTCATTTACTTTCCCAAAAATAAGACATTGGAAGAGAAAAAGCAGTGCTTTGGGGAGAAAATGTCTTTCTGGGGGGGATACAGAGCGGCACTTAAGAGAGAACCTGTTGGATTTCTGGGATAAAGAGGGATATTCGGGGAGAAAGTGTCTAATTGTTGGCATAGATTGATATGGAGGGGAGAAATTGTTGTATTCTGGAGACATAAAGAGTGTTTTGGGGAGAAAATGCCTACGTTTTGGGGATAAACTGCATGATTTTGGAGTGAAAGCGTCGTCTGGAGCTAAAAAGCGGCATTTGGTGGAGAAAATGTCTTCTTTTGGGGATAAAGGTGATCTTTCAGGGAGAATATGTCTTATTTGCAGCATAAAAAGCAGCCTTTGGGGAAGAGAGTGTCTTTCATTGGGACATCACGTGTTATTCCAAAAATAACACCTTTTCTCCCCAGAATACTGCCTTTTATCCCCAAAAGAAGACATTTTCTCCCCAAAACAGCATCTTTTTTTCCCACATGTTCAATGGTATCTCACCAAAATACCGCTTTTTGCCCACAAAATAAAAAATGTTCTACCCCAAATACTGCATTTTAGCCCCAAAATAAGAATTTTTGCCCCACAATACCGCTTTAATCCCCATAATAAGACATCTTCACCCCGGAATGCCGCTTTTTATCCACAAAAGTAGACATTTTCTCCTCAAAACAGCATCTTTTTTCCCACATGTTCGATAGTATCTCACCAAAATACCGCTTTTTGCCCACAAAATAAAAAACGGTCTACCCCAAATACTGCTTTTTCGCCCCCAAATAAGAACTTTTTGCCCCAGAATACCGCTTTTATCCCCAAAAGAAGACATCTTCTTCCCAGAATACAGCTTTTTGTACCGAAATTGTGTTATCCTCTCCAAAAAAGACCAATTTCTATCCGCAAAATGAGAAATATCCTCCCCAAAAGATCACCGTTCGCTCCAAATAGGAGACTTTTTCTCCCGTAAATACCACGTGGTATTCCAAATATTACACGTTTTCTCCCCAAAATTGCTCTTTTTAGCCTCACGAGGAGACCTTCTCCCTCAAATACCTCTTTTGATCCCAAGAATTAGGCATTTTCTCTCCAAGATACCCTTTTCTATCCCCCAAAGAAGACCTTTTCGGCCCCAAATGCCGCTGTTTATCCCAAGAGGATGACATTTTCTCCCCAAAACAACGCTTTTTATCCCCAAATTGAGACATTCCTCCCCGGCCCCCAAGATATGGCTTTCTGCTACAAAAACAAGACATTCGCCCCTAAAAATACCGCTTCTTATCCTCTAAGGAAGACATTTCCTCCCCAAAACACCCCTGGTTACTCCAAAAATAAGAAATACTCTCCCCAAAATATCACCTTCATTTACTTTCCCAAAAATAAGACATTGGAAGAGAAAAAGCAGTGCTTTGGGGAGAAAATGTCTTTCTGGGGGGGATACAGAGCGGCACTTAAGAGAGAACCTGTTGGATTTCTGGGATAAAGAGGGATATTCGGGGAGAAAGTGTCTAATTGTTGGCATAGATTGATATGAAGGGGAGAAATTGTTGTATTCTGGAGACATAAAGAGTGTTTTGGGGAGAAAATGCCTACGTTTTGGGGATAAACTGCATGATTTTGGAGTGAAAGCGTCGTCTGGAGCTAAAAAGCGGCATTTGGTGGAGAAAATGTCTTCTTTTGGGGATAAAGGTGATCTTTCAGGGAGAATATGTCTTATTTGCAGCATAAAAAGCAGCCTTTGGGGAAGAGAGTGTCTTTCATTGGGACATCACGTGTTATTCCAAAAATAACACCTTTTCTCCCCAGAATACTGCCTTTTATCCCCAAAAGAAGACATTTTCTCCCCAAAACAGCATCTTTTTTTCCCACATGTTCAATGGTATCTCACCAAAATACCGCTTTTTGCCCACAAAATAAAAAATGTTCTACCCCAAATACTGCATTTTAGCCCCAAAATAAGAATTTTTGCCCCACAATACCGCTTTAATCCCCATAATAAGACATCTTCACCCCGGAATGCCGCTTTTTATCCACAAAAGTAGACATTTTCTCCTCAAAACAGCATCTTTTTTCCCACATGTTCGATAGTATCTCACCAAAATACCGCTTTTTGCCCACAAAATAAAAAACGGTCTACCCCAAATACTGCTTTTTCGCCCCCAAATAAGAACTTTTTGCCCCAGAATACCGCTTTTATCCCCAAAAGAAGACATCTTCTTCCCAGAATACAGCTTTTTGTACCGAAATTGTGTTATCCTCTCCAAAAAAGACCAATTTCTATCCGCAAAATGAGAAATATCCTCCCCAAAAGATCACCGTTCGCTCCAAATAGGAGACTTTTTCTCCCGTAAATACCACGTGGTATTCCAAATATTACACGTTTTCTCCCCAAAATTGCTCTTTTTAGCCTCACGAGGAGACCTTCTCCCTCAAATACCTCTTTTGATCCCAAGAATTAGGCATTTTCTCTCCAAGATACCCTTTTCTATCCCCCAAAGAAGACCTTTTCGGCCCCAAATGCCGCTGTTTATCCCAAGAGGATGACATTTTCTCCCCAAAACAACGCTTTTTATCCCCAAATTGAGACATTCCTCCCCGGCCCCCAAGATATGGCTTTCTGTCACAAAAACAAGACATTCGCCCCTAAAAATACCGCTTCTTATCCTCTAAGGAAGACATTTCCTCCCCAAAACACCCCTGGTTACTCCAAAAATAAGAAATACTCTCCCCAAAATATCACCTTCATTTACTTTCCCAAAAATAAGACATTGGAAGAGAAAAAGCAGTGCTTTGGGGAGAAAATGTCTTTCTGGGGGGGATACAGAGCGGCACTTAAGAGAGAACCTGTTGGATTTCTGGGATAAAGAGGGATATTCGGGGAGAAAGTGTCTAATTGTTGGCATAGATTGATATGGAGGGGAGAAATTGTTGTATTCTGGAGACATAAAGAGTGTTTTGGGGAGAAAATGCCTACGTTTTGGGGATAAACTGCATGATTTTGGAGTGAAAGCGTCGTCTGGAGCTAAAAAGCGGCATTTGGTGGAGAAAATGTCTTCTTTTGGGGATAAAGGTGATCTTTCAGGGAGAATATGTCTTATTTGCAGCATAAAAAGCAGCCTTTGGGGAAGAGAGTGTCTTTCATTGGGACATCACGTGTTATTCCAAAAATAACACCTTTTCTCCCCAGAATACTGCCTTTTATCCCCAAAAGAAGACATTTTCTCCCCAAAACAGCATCTTTTTTTCCCACATGTTCAATGGTATCTCACCAAAATACCGCTTTTTGCCCACAAAATAAAAAATGTTCTACCCCAAATACTGCATTTTAGCCCCAAAATAAGAATTTTTGCCCCACAATACCGCTTTAATCCCCATAATAAGACATCTTCACCCCGGAATGCCGCTTTTTATCCACAAAAGTAGACATTTTCTCCTCAAAACAGCATCTTTTTTCCCACATGTTCGATAGTATCTCACCAAAATACCGCTTTTTGCCCACAAAATAAAAAATGGTCTACCCCAAATACTGCTTTTTCGCCCCCAAATAAGAACTTTTTGCCCCAGAATACCGCTTTTATCCCCAAAAGAAGACATCTTCTTCCCAGAATACAGCTTTTTGTACCGAAATTGTGTTATCCTCTCCAAAAAAGACCAATTTCTATCCGCAAAATGAGAAATATCCTCCCCAAAAGATCACCGTTCGCTCCAAATAGGAGACTTTTTCTCCCGTAAATACCACGTGGTATTCCAAATATTACACGTTTTCTCCCCAAAATTGCTCTTTTTAGCCTCACGAGGAGACCTTCTCCCTCAAATACCTCTTTTGATCCCAAGAATTAGGCATTTTCTCTCCAAGATACCCTTTTCTATCCCCCAAAGAAGACCTTTTCGGCCCCAAATGCCGCTGTTTATCCCAAGAGGATGACATTTTCTCCCCAAAACAACGCTTTTTATCCCCAAATTGAGACATTCCTCCCCGGCCCCCAAGATATGGCTTTCTGCTACAAAAACAAGACATTCGCCCCTAAAAATACCGCTTCTTATCCTCTAAGGAAGACATTTCCTCCCCAAAACACCCCTGGTTACTCCAAAAATAAGAAATACTCTCCCCAAAATATCACCTTCATTTACTTTCCCAAAAATAAGACATTGGAAGAGAAAAAGCAGTGCTTTGGGGAGAAAATGTCTTTCTGGGGGGGATACAGAGCGGCACTTAAGAGAGAACCTGTTGGATTTCTGGGATAAAGAGGGATATTGGGGGAGAAAGTGTCTAATTGTTGGCATAGATTGATATGAAGGGGAGAAATTGTTGTATTCTGGAGACATAAAGAGTGTTTTGGGGAGAAAATGCCTACGTTTTGGGGATAAACTGCATGATTTTGGAGTGAAAGCGTCGTCTGGAGCTAAAAAGCGGCATTTGGTGGAGAAAATGTCTTCTTTTGGGGATAAAGGTGATCTTTCAGGGAGAATATGTCTTATTTGCAGCATAAAAAGCAGCCTTTGGGGAAGAGAGTGTCTTTCATTGGGACATCACGTGTTATTCCAAAAATAACACCTTTTCTCCCCAGAATACTGCCTTTTATCCCCAAAAGAAGACATTTTCTCCCCAAAACAGCATCTTTTTTTCCCACATGTTCAATGGTATCTCACCAAAATACCGCTTTTTGCCCACAAAATAAAAAATGTTCTACCCCAAATACTGCATTTTAGCCCCAAAATAAGAATTTTTGCCCCACAATACCGCTTTAATCCCCATAATAAGACATCTTCACCCCGGAATGCCGCTTTTTATCCACAAAAGTAGACATTTTCTCCTCAAAACAGCATCTTTTTTCCCACATGTTCGATAGTATCTCACCAAAATACCGCTTTTTGCCCACAAAATAAAAAATGGTCTACCCCAAATACTGCTTTTTCGCCCCCAAATAAGAACTTTTTGCCCCAGAATACCGCTTTTATCCCCAAAAGAAGACATCTTCTTCCCAGAATACAGCTTTTTGTACCGAAATTGTGTTATCCTCTCCAAAAAAGACCAATTTCTATCCGCAAAATGAGAAATATCCTCCCCAAAAGATCACCGTTCGCTCCAAATAGGAGACTTTTTCTCCCGTAAATACCACGTGGTATTCCAAATATTACACGTTTTCTCCCCAAAATTGCTCTTTTTAGCCTCACGAGGAGACCTTCTCCCTCAAATACCTCTTTTGATCCCAAGAATTAGGCATTTTCTCTCCAAGATACCCTTTTCTATCCCCCAAAGAAGACCTTTTCGGCCCCAAATGCCGCTGTTTATCCCAAGAGGATGACATTTTCTCCCCAAAACAACGCTTTTTATCCCCAAATTGAGACATTCCTCCCCGGCCCCCAAGATATGGCTTTCTGCTACAAAAACAAGACATTCGCCCCTAAAAATACCGCTTCTTATCCTCTAAGGAAGACATTTCCTCCCCAAAACACCCCTGGTTACTCCAAAAATAAGAAATACTCTCCCCAAAATATCACCTTCATTTACTTTCCCAAAAATAAGACATTGGAAGAGAAAAAGCAGTGCTTTGGGGAGAAAATGTCTTTCTGGGGGGGATACAGAGCGGCACTTAAGAGAGAACCTGTTGGATTTCTGGGATAAAGAGGGATATTGGGGGAGAAAGTGTCTAATTGTTGGCATAGATTGATATGAAGGGGAGAAATTGTTGTATTCTGGAGACATAAAGAGTGTTTTGGGGAGAAAATGCCTACGTTTTGGGGATAAACTGCATGATTTTGGAGTGAAAGCGTCGTCTGGAGCTAAAAAGCGGCATTTGGTGGAGAAAATGTCTTCTTTTGGGGATAAAGGTGATCTTTCAGGGAGAATATGTCTTATTTGCAGCATAAAAAGCAGCCTTTGGGGAAGAGAGTGTCTTTCATTGGGACATCACGTGTTATTCCAAAAATAACACCTTTTCTCCCCAGAATACTGCCTTTTATCCCCAAAAGAAGACATTTTCTCCCCAAAACAGCATCTTTTTTTCCCACATGTTCAATGGTATCTCACCAAAATACCGCTTTTTGCCCACAAAATAAAAAATGTTCTACCCCAAATACTGCATTTTAGCCCCAAAATAAGAATTTTTGCCCCACAATACCGCTTTAATCCCCATAATAAGACATCTTCACCCCGGAATGCCGCTTTTTATCCACAAAAGTAGACATTTTCTCCTCAAAACAGCATCTTTTTTCCCACATGTTCGATAGTATCTCACCAAAATACCGCTTTTTGCCCACAAAATAAAAAACGGTCTACCCCAAATACTGCTTTTTCGCCCCCAAATAAGAACTTTTTGCCCCAGAATACCGCTTTTATCCCCAAAAGAAGACATCTTCTTCCCAGAATACAGCTTTTTGTACCGAAATTGTGTTATCCTCTCCAAAAAAGACCAATTTCTATCCGCAAAATGAGAAATATCCTCCCCAAAAGATCACCGTTCGCTCCAAATAGGAGACTTTTTCTCCCGTAAATACCACGTGGTATTCCAAATATTACACGTTTTCTCCCCAAAATTGCTCTTTTTAGCCTCACGAGGAGACCTTCTCCCTCAAATACCTCTTTTGATCCCAAGAATTAGGCATTTTCTCTCCAAGATACCCTTTTCTATCCCCCAAAGAAGACCTTTTCGGCCCCAAATGCCGCTGTTTATCCCAAGAGGATGACATTTTCTCCCCAAAACAACGCTTTTTATCCCCAAATTGAGACATTCCTCCCCGGCCCCCAAGATATGGCTTTCTGTTACAAAAACAAGACATTCGCCCCTAAAAATACCGCTTCTTATCCTCTAAGGAAGACATTTCCTCCCCAAAACACCCCTGGTTACTCCAAAAATAAGAAATACTCTCCCCAAAATATCACCTTCATTTACTTTCCCAAAAATAAGACATTGGAAGAGAAAAAGCAGTGCTTTGGGGAGAAAATGTCTTTCTGGGGGGGATACAGAGCGGCACTTAAGAGAGAACCTGTTGGATTTCTGGGATAAAGAGGGATATTCGGGGAGAAAGTGTCTAATTGTTGGCATAGATTGATATGAAGGGGAGAAATTGTTGTATTCTGGAGACATAAAGAGTGTTTTGGGGAGAAAATGCCTACGTTTTGGGGATAAACTGCATGATTTTGGAGTGAAAGCGTCGTCTGGAGCTAAAAAGCGGCATTTGGTGGAGAAAATGTCTTCTTTTGGGGATAAAGGTGATCTTTCAGGGAGAATATGTCTTATTTGCAGCATAAAAAGCAGCCTTTGGGGAAGAGAGTGTCTTTCATTGGGACATCACGTGTTATTCCAAAAATACCACCTTTTCTCCCCAGAATACTGCCTTTTATCCCCAAAAGAAGACATTTTCTCCCCAAAACAGCATCTTTTTTTCCCACATGTTCAATGGTATCTCACCAAAATACCGCTTTTTGCCCACAAAATAAAAAATGTTCTACCCCAAATACTGCATTTTAGCCCCAAAATAAGAATTTTTGCCCCACAATACCGCTTTAATCCCCATAATAAGACATCTTCACCCCGGAATGCCGCTTTTTATCCACAAAAGTAGACATTTTCTCCTCAAAACAGCATCTTTTTTCCCACATGTTCGATAGTATCTCACCAAAATACCGCTTTTTGCCCACAAAATAAAAAACGGTCTACCCCAAATACTGCTTTTTCGCCCCCAAATAAGAACTTTTTGCCCCAGAATACCGCTTTTATCCCCAAAAGAAGACATCTTCTTCCCAGAATACAGCTTTTTGTACCGAAATTGTGTTATCCTCTCCAAAAAAGACCAATTTCTATCCGCAAAATGAGAAATATCCTCCCCAAAAGATCACCGTTCGCTCCAAATAGGAGACTTTTTCTCCCGTAAATACCACGTGGTATTCCAAATATTACACGTTTTCTCCCCAAAATTGCTCTTTTTAGCCTCACGAGGAGACCTTCTCCCTCAAATACCTCTTTTGATCCCAAGAATTAGGCATTTTCTCTCCAAGATACCCTTTTCTATCCCCCAAAGAAGACCTTTTCGGCCCCAAATGCCGCTGTTTATCCCAAGAGGATGACATTTTCTCCCCAAAACAACGCTTTTTATCCCCAAATTGAGACATTCCTCCCCGGCCCCCAAGATATGGCTTTCTGTCACAAAAACAAGACATTCGCCCCTAAAAATACCGCTTCTTATCCTCTAAGGAAGACATTTCCTCCCCAAAACACCCCTGGTTACTCCAAAAATAAGAAATACTCTCCCCAAAATATCACCTTCATTTACTTTCCCAAAAATAAGACATTGGAAGAGAAAAAGCAGTGCTTTGGGGAGAAAATGTCTTTCTGGGGGGGATACAGAGCGGCACTTAAGAGAGAACCTGTTGGATTTCTGGGATAAAGAGGGATATTCGGGGAGAAAGTGTCTAATTGTTGGCATAGATTGATATGAAGGGGAGAAATTGTTGTATTCTGGAGACATAAAGAGTGTTTTGGGGAGAAAATGCCTACGTTTTGGGGATAAACTGCATGATTTTGGAGTGAAAGCGTCGTCTGGAGCTAAAAAGCGGCATTTGGTGGAGAAAATGTCTTCTTTTGGGGATAAAGGTGATCTTTCAGGGAGAATATGTCTTATTTGCAGCATAAAAAGCAGCCTTTGGGGAAGAGAGTGTCTTTCATTGGGACATCACGTGTTATTCCAAAAATAACACCTTTTCTCCCCAGAATACTGCCTTTTATCCCCAAAAGAAGACATTTTCTCCCCAAAACAGCATCTTTTTTTCCCACATGTTCAATGGTATCTCACCAAAATACCGCTTTTTGCCCACAAAATAAAAAATGTTCTACCCCAAATACTGCATTTTAGCCCCAAAATAAGAATTTTTGCCCCACAATACCGCTTTAATCCCCATAATAAGACATCTTCACCCCGGAATGCCGCTTTTTATCCACAAAAGTAGACATTTTCTCCTCAAAACAGCATCTTTTTTCCCACATGTTCGATAGTATCTCACCAAAATACCGCTTTTTGCCCACAAAATAAAAAACGGTCTACCCCAAATACTGCTTTTTCGCCCCCAAATAAGAACTTTTTGCCCCAGAATACCGCTTTTATCCCCAAAAGATTACATCTTCTTCCCAGAATACAGCTTTTTGTACCGAAATTGTGTTATCCTCTCCAAAAAAGACCAATTTCTATCCGCAAAATGAGAAATATCCTCCCCAAAAGATCACCGTTCGCTCCAAATAGGAGACTTTTTCTCCCGTAAATACCACGTGGTATTCCAAATATTACACGTTTTCTCCCCAAAATTGCTCTTTTTAGCCTCACGAGGAGACCTTCTCCCTCAAATACCTCTTTTGATCCCAAGAATTAGGCATTTTCTCTCCAAGATACCCTTTTCTATCCCCCAAAGAAGACCTTTTCGGCCCCAAATGCCGCTGTTTATCCCAAGAGGATGACATTTTCTCCCCAAAACAACGCTTTTTATCCCCAAATTGAGACATTCCTCCCCGGCCCCCAAGATATGGCTTTCTGTCACAAAAACAAGACATTCGCCCCTAAAAATACCGCTTCTTATCCTCTAAGGAAGACATTTCCTCCCCAAAACACCCCTGGTTACTCCAAAAATAAGAAATACTCTCCCCAAAATATCACCTTCATTTACTTTCCCAAAAATAAGACATTGGAAGAGAAAAAGCAGTGCTTTGGGGAGAAAATGTCTTTCTGGGGGGGATACAGAGCGGCACTTAAGAGAGAACCTGTTGGATTTCTGGGATAAAGAGGGATATTGGGGGAGAAAGTGTCTAATTGTTGGCATAGATTGATATGAAGGGGAGAAATTGTTGTATTCTGGAGACATAAAGAGTGTTTTGGGGAGAAAATGCCTACGTTTTGGGGATAAACTGCATGATTTTGGAGTGAAAGCGTCGTCTGGAGCTAAAAAGCGGCATTTGGTGGAGAAAATGTCTTCTTTTGGGGATAAAGGTGATCTTTCAGGGAGAATATGTCTTATTTGCAGCATAAAAAGCAGCCTTTGGGGAAGAGAGTGTCTTTCATTGGGACATCACGTGTTATTCCAAAAATACCACCTTTTCTCCCCAGAATACTGCCTTTTATCCCCAAAAGAAGACATTTTCTCCCCAAAACAGCATCTTTTTTTCCCACATGTTCAATGGTATCTCACCAAAATACCGCTTTTTGCCCACAAAATAAAAAATGTTCTACCCCAAATACTGCATTTTAGCCCCAAAATAAGAATTTTTGCCCCACAATACCGCTTTAATCCCCATAATAAGACATCTTCACCCCGGAATGCCGCTTTTTATCCACAAAAGTAGACATTTTCTCCTCAAAACAGCATCTTTTTTCCCACATGTTCGATAGTATCTCACCAAAATACCGCTTTTTGCCCACAAAATAAAAAACGGTCTACCCCAAATACTGCTTTTTCGCCCCCAAATAAGAACTTTTTGCCCCAGAATACCGCTTTTATCCCCAAAAGAAGACATCTTCTTCCCAGAATACAGCTTTTTGTACCAAAATTGTGTTATCCTCTCCAAAAAAGACCAATTTCTATCCGCAAAATGAGAAATATCCTCCCCAAAAGATCACCGTTCGCTCCAAATAGGAGACTTTTTCTCCCGTAAATACCACGTGGTATTCCAAATATTACACGTTTTCTCCCCAAAATTGCTCTTTTTAGCCTCACGAGGAGACCTTCTCCCTCAAATACCTCTTTTGATCCCAAGAATTAGGCATTTTCTCTCCAAGATACCCTTTTCTATCCCCCAAAGAAGACCTTTTCGGCCCCAAATGCCGCTGTTTATCCCAAGAGGATGACATTTTCTCCCCAAAACAACGCTTTTTATCCCCAAATTGAGACATTCCTCCCCGGCCCCCAAGATATGGCTTTCTGCTACAAAAACAAGACATTCGCCCCTAAAAATACCGCTTCTTATCCTCTAAGGAAGACATTTCCTCCCCAAAACACCCCTGGTTACTCCAAAAATAAGAAATACTCTCCCCAAAATATCACCTTCATTTACTTTCCCAAAAATAAGACATTGGAAGAGAAAAAGCAGTGCTTTGGGGAGAAAATGTCTTTCTGGGGGGGATACAGAGCGGCACTTAAGAGAGAACCTGTTGGATTTCTGGGATAAAGAGGGATATTCGGGGAGAAAGTGTCTAATTGTTGGCATAGATTGATATGAAGGGGAGAAATTGTTGTATTCTGGAGACATAAAGAGTGTTTTGGGGAGAAAATGCCTACGTTTTGGGGATAAACTGCATGATTTTGGAGTGAAAGCGTCGTCTGGAGCTAAAAAGCGGCATTTGGTGGAGAAAATGTCTTCTTTTGGGGATAAAGGTGATCTTTCAGGGAGAATATGTCTTATTTGCAGCATAAAAAGCAGCCTTTGGGGAAGAGAGTGTCTTTCATTGGGACATCACGTGTTATTCCAAAAATAACACCTTTTCTCCCCAGAATACTGCCTTTTATCCCCAAAAGAAGACATTTTCTCCCCAAAACAGCATCTTTTTTTCCCACATGTTCAATGGTATCTCACCAAAATACCGCTTTTTGCCCACAAAATAAAAAATGTTCTACCCCAAATACTGCATTTTAGCCCCAAAATAAGAATTTTTGCCCCACAATACCGCTTTAATCCCCATAATAAGACATCTTCACCCCGGAATGCCGCTTTTTATCCACAAAAGTAGACATTTTCTCCTCAAAACAGCATCTTTTTTCCCACATGTTCGATAGTATCTCACCAAAATACCGCTTTTTGCCCACAAAATAAAAAACGGTCTACCCCAAATACTGCTTTTTCGCCCCCAAATAAGAACTTTTTGCCCCAGAATACCGCTTTTATCCCCAAAAGAAGACATCTTCTTCCCAGAATACAGCTTTTTGTACCGAAATTGTGTTATCCTCTCCAAAAAAGACCAATTTCTATCCGCAAAATGAGAAATATCCTCCCCAAAAGATCACCGTTCGCTCCAAATAGGAGACTTTTTCTCCCGTAAATACCACGTGGTATTCCAAATATTACACGTTTTCTCCCCAAAATTGCTCTTTTTAGCCTCACGAGGAGACCTTCTCCCTCAAATACCTCTTTTGATCCCAAGAATTAGGCATTTTCTCTCCAAGATACCCTTTTCTATCCCCCAAAGAAGACCTTTTCGGCCCCAAATGCCGCTGTTTATCCCAAGAGGATGACATTTTCTCCCCAAAACAACGCTTTTTATCCCCAAATTGAGACATTCCTCCCCGGCCCCCAAGATATGGCTTTCTGCTACAAAAACAAGACATTCGCCCCTAAAAATACCGCTTCTTATCCTCTAAGGAAGACATTTCCTCCCCAAAACACCCCTGGTTACTCCAAAAATAAGAAATACTCTCCCCAAAATATCACCTTCATTTACTTTCCCAAAAATAAGACATTGGAAGAGAAAAAGCAGTGCTTTGGGGAGAAAATGTCTTTCTGGGGGGGATACAGAGCGGCACTTAAGAGAGAACCTGTTGGATTTCTGGGATAAAGAGGGATATTCGGGGAGAAAGTGTCTAATTGTTGGCATAGATTGATATGAAGGGGAGAAATTGTTGTATTCTGGAGACATAAAGAGTGTTTTGGGGAGAAAATGCCTACGTTTTGGGGATAAACTGCATGATTTTGGAGTGAAAGCGTCGTCTGGAGCTAAAAAGCGGCATTTGGTGGAGAAAATGTCTTCTTTTGGGGATAAAGGTGATCTTTCAGGGAGAATATGTCTTATTTGCAGCACAAAAAGCAGCCTTTGGGGAAGAGAGTGTCTTTCATTGGGACATCACGTGTTATTCCAAAAATAACACCTTTTCTCCCCAGAATACTGCCTTTTATCCCCAAAAGAAGACATTTTCTCCCCAAAACAGCATCTTTTTTTCCCACATGTTCAATGGTATCTCACCAAAATACCGCTTTTTGCCCACAAAATAAAAAATGTTCTACCCCAAATACTGCATTTTAGCCCCAAAATAAGAATTTTTGCCCCACAATACCGCTTTAATCCCCATAATAAGACATCTTCACCCCGGAATGCCGCTTTTTATCCACAAAAGTAGACATTTTCTCCTCAAAACAGCATCTTTTTTCCCACATGTTCGATAGTATCTCACCAAAATACCGCTTTTTGCCCACAAAATAAAAAATGGTCTACCCCACATACTGCTTTTTCGCCCCCAAATAAGAACTTTTTGCCCCAGAATACCGCTTTTATCCCCAAAAGAAGACATCTTCTTCCCAGAATACAGCTTTTTGTACCGAAATTGTGTTATCCTCTCCAAAAAAGACCAATTTCTATCCGCAAAATGAGAAATATCCTCCCCAAAAGATCACCGTTCGCTCCAAATAGGAGACTTTTTCTCCCGTAAATACCACGTGGTATTCCAAATATTACACGTTTTCTCCCCAAAATTGCTCTTTTTAGCCTCACGAGGAGACCTTCTCCCTCAAATACCTCTTTTGATCCCAAGAATTAGGCATTTTCTCTCCAAGATACCCTTTTCTATCCCCCAAAGAAGACCTTTTCGGCCCCAAATGCCGCTGTTTATCCCAAGAGGATGACATTTTCTCCCCAAAACAACGCTTTTTATCCCCAAATTGAGACATTCCTCCCCGGCCCCCAAGATATGGCTTTCTGTCACAAAAACAAGACATTCGCCCCTAAAAATACCGCTTCTTATCCTCTAAGGAAGACATTTCCTCCCCAAAACACCCCTGGTTACTCCAAAAATAAGAAATACTCTCCCCAAAATATCACCTTCATTTACTTTCCCAAAAATAAGACATTGGAAGAGAAAAAGCAGTGCTTTGGGGAGAAAATGTCTTTCTGGGGGGGATACAGAGCGGCACTTAAGAGAGAACCTGTTGGATTTCTGGGATAAAGAGGGATATTCGGGGAGAAAGTGTCTAATTGTTGGCATAGATTGATATGAAGGGGAGAAATTGTTGTATTCTGGAGACATAAAGAGTGTTTTGGGGAGAAAATGCCTACGTTTTGGGGATAAACTGCATGATTTTGGAGTGAAAGCGTCGTCTGGAGCTAAAAAGCGGCATTTGGTGGAGAAAATGTCTTCTTTTGGGGATAAAGGTGATCTTTCAGGGAGAATATGTCTTATTTGCAGCACAAAAAGCAGCCTTTGGGGAAGAGAGTGTCTTTCATTGGGACATCACGTGTTATTCCAAAAATAACACCTTTTCTCCCCAGAATACTGCCTTTTATCCCCAAAAGAAGACATTTTCTCCCCAAAACAGCATCTTTTTTTCCCACATGTTCAATGGTATCTCACCAAAATACCGCTTTTTGCCCACAAAATAAAAAATGTTCTACCCCAAATACTGCATTTTAGCCCCAAAATAAGAATTTTTGCCCCACAATACCGCTTTAATCCCCATAATAAGACATCTTCACCCCGGAATGCCGCTTTTTATCCACAAAAGTAGACATTTTCTCCTCAAAACAGCATCTTTTTTCCCACATGTTCGATAGTATCTCACCAAAATACCGCTTTTTGCCCACAAAATAAAAAATGGTCTACCCCACATACTGCTTTTTCGCCCCCAAATAAGAACTTTTTGCCCCAGAATACCGCTTTTATCCCCAAAAGAAGACATCTTCTTCCCAGAATACAGCTTTTTGTACCGAAATTGTGTTATCCTCTCCAAAAAAGACCAATTTCTATCCGCAAAATGAGAAATATCCTCCCCAAAAGATCACTGTTCGCTCCAAATAGGAGACTTTTTCTCCCGTAAATACCACGTGGTATTCCAAATATTACACGTTTTCTCCCCAAAATTGCTCTTTTTAGCCTCACGAGGAGACCTTCTCCCTCAAATACCTCTTTTGATCCCAAGAATTAGGCATTTTCTCTCCAAGATACCCTTTTCTATCCCCCAAAGAAGACCTTTTCGGCCCCAAATGCCGCTGTTTATCCCAAGAGGATGACATTTTCTCCCCAAAACAACGCTTTTTATCCCCAAATTGAGACATTCCTCCCCGGCCCCCAAGATATGGCTTTCTGCTACAAAAACAAGACATTCGCCCCTAAAAATACCGCTTCTTATCCTCTAAGGAAGACATTTCCTCCCCAAAACACCCCTGGTTACTCCAAAAATAAGAAATACTCTCCCCAAAATATCACCTTCATTTACTTTCCCAAAAATAAGACATTGGAAGAGAAAAAGCAGTGCTTTGGGGAGAAAATGTCTTTCTGGGGGGGATACAGAGCGGCACTTAAGAGAGAACCTGTTGGATTTCTGGGATAAAGAGGGATATTCGGGGAGAAAGTGTCTAATTGTTGGCATAGATTGATATGAAGGGGAGAAATTGTTGTATTCTGGAGACATAAAGAGTGTTTTGGGGAGAAAATGCCTACGTTTTGGGGATAAACTGCATGATTTTGGAGTGAAAGCGTCGTCTGGAGCTAAAAAGCGGCATTTGGTGGAGAAAATGTCTTCTTTTGGGGATAAAGGTGATCTTTCAGGGAGAATATGTCTTATTTGCAGCACAAAAAGCAGCCTTTGGGGAAGAGAGTGTCTTTCATTGGGACATCACGTGTTATTCCAAAAATAACACCTTTTCTCCCCAGAATACTGCCTTTTATCCCCAAAAGAAGACATTTTCTCCCCAAAACAGCATCTTTTTTTCCCACATGTTCAATGGTATCTCACCAAAATACCGCTTTTTGCCCACAAAATAAAAAATGTTCTACCCCAAATACTGCATTTTAGCCCCAAAATAAGAATTTTTGCCCCACAATACCGCTTTAATCCCCATAATAAGACATCTTCACCCCGGAATGCCGCTTTTTATCCACAAAAGTAGACATTTTCTCCTCAAAACAGCATCTTTTTTCCCACATGTTCGATAGTATCTCACCAAAATACCGCTTTTTGCCCACAAAATAAAAAATGGTCTACCCCACATACTGCTTTTTCGCCCCCAAATAAGAACTTTTTGCCCCAGAATACCGCTTTTATCCCCAAAAGAAGACATCTTCTTCCCAGAATACAGCTTTTTGTACCGAAATTGTGTTATCCTCTCCAAAAAAGACCAATTTCTATCCGCAAAATGAGAAATATCCTCCCCAAAAGATCACCGTTCGCTCCAAATAGGAGACTTTTTCTCCCGTAAATACCACGTGGTATTCCAAATATTACACGTTTTCTCCCCAAAATTGCTCTTTTTAGCCTCACGAGGAGACCTTCTCCCTCAAATACCTCTTTTGATCCCAAGAATTAGGCATTTTCTCTCCAAGATACCCTTTTCTATCCCCCAAAGAAGACCTTTTCGGCCCCAAATGCCGCTGTTTATCCCAAGAGGATGACATTTTCTCCCCAAAACAACGCTTTTTATCCCCAAATTGAGACATTCCTCCCCGGCCCCCAAGATATGGCTTTCTGTCACAAAAACAAGACATTCGCCCCTAAAAATACCGCTTCTTATCCTCTAAGGAAGACATTTCCTCCCCAAAACACCCCTGGTTACTCCAAAAATAAGAAATACTCTCCCCAAAATATCACCTTCATTTACTTTCCCAAAAATAAGACATTGGAAGAGAAAAAGCAGTGCTTTGGGGAGAAAATGTCTTTCTGGGGGGGATACAGAGCGGCACTTAAGAGAGAACCTGTTGGATTTCTGGGATAAAGAGGGATATTGGGGGAGAAAGTGTCTAATTGTTGGCATAGATTGATATGAAGGGGAGAAATTGTTGTATTCTGGAGACATAAAGAGTGTTTTGGGGAGAAAATGCCTACGTTTTGGGGATAAACTGCATGATTTTGGAGTGAAAGCGTCGTCTGGAGCTAAAAAGCGGCATTTGGTGGAGAAAATGTCTTCTTTTGGGGATAAAGGTGATCTTTCAGGGAGAATATGTCTTATTTGCAGCATAAAAAGCAGCCTTTGGGGAAGAGAGTGTCTTTCATTGGGACATCACGTGTTATTCCAAAAATAACACCTTTTCTCCCCAGAATACTGCCTTTTATCCCCAAAAGAAGACATTTTCTCCCCAAAACAGCATCTTTTTTTCCCACATGTTCAATGGTATCTCACCAAAATACCACTTTTTGCCCACAAAATAAAAAATGTTCTACCCCAAATACTGCTTTTTCGCCCCCAAATAAGAACTTTTTGCCCCAGAATACCGCTTTTATCCCCAAAAGAAGACATCTTCTTCCCAGAATACAGCTTTTTGTACCGAAATTGTGTTATCCTCTCCAAAAAAGACCAATTTCTATCCGCAAAATGAGAAATATCCTCCCCAAAAGATCACCGTTCGCTCCAAATAGGAGACTTTTTCTCCCGTAAATACCACGTGGTATTCCAAATATTACACGTTTTCTCCCCAAAATTGCTCTTTTTAGCCTCACGAGGAGACCTTCTCCCTCAAATACCTCTTTTGATCCCAAGAATTAGGCATTTTCTCTCCAAGATACCCTTTTCTATCCCCCAAAGAAGACCTTTTCGGCCCCAAATGCCGCTGTTTATCCCAAGAGGATGACATTTTCTCCCCAAAACAACGCTTTTTATCCCCAAATTGAGACATTCCTCCCCGGCCCCCAAGATATGGCTTTCTGCTACAAAAACAAGACATTCGCCCCTAAAAATACCGCTTCTTATCCTCTAAGGAAGACATTTCCTCCCCAAAACACCCCTGGTTACTCCAAAAATAAGAAATACTCTCCCCAAAATATCACCTTCATTTACTTTCCCAAAAATAAGACATTGGAAGAGAAAAAGCAGTGCTTTGGGGAGAAAATGTCTTTCTGGGGGGGATACAGAGCGGCACTTAAGAGAGAACCTGTTGGATTTCTGGGATAAAGAGGGATATTCGGGGAGAAAGTGTCTAATTGTTGGCATAGATTGATATGAAGGGGAGAAATTGTTGTATTCTGGAGACATAAAGAGTGTTTTGGGGAGAAAATGCCTACGTTTTGGGGATAAACTGCATGATTTTGGAGTGAAAGCGTCGTCTGGAGCTAAAAAGCGGCATTTGGTGGAGAAAATGTCTTCTTTTGGGGATAAAGGTGATCTTTCAGGGAGAATATGTCTTATTTGCAGCATAAAAAGCAGCCTTTGGGGAAGAGAGTGTCTTTCATTGGGACATCACGTGTTATTCCAAAAATAACACCTTTTCTCCCCAGAATACTGCCTTTTATCCCCAAAAGAAGACATTTTCTCCCCAAAACAGCATCTTTTTTTCCCACATGTTCAATGGTATCTCACCAAAATACCGCTTTTTGCCCACAAAATAAAAAATGTTCTACCCCAAATACTGCATTTTAGCCCCAAAATAAGAATTTTTGCCCCACAATACCGCTTTAATCCCCATAATAAGACATCTTCACCCCGGAATGCCGCTTTTTATCCACAAAAGTAGACATTTTCTCCTCAAAACAGCATCTTTTTTCCCACATGTTCGATAGTATCTCACCAAAATACCGCTTTTTGCCCACAAAATAAAAAACGGTCTACCCCAAATACTGCTTTTTCGCCCCCAAATAAGAACTTTTTGCCCCAGAATACCGCTTTTATCCCCAAAAGAAGACATCTTCTTCCCAGAATACAGCTTTTTGTACCGAAATTGTGTTATCCTCTCCAAAAAAGACCAATTTCTATCCGCAAAATGAGAAATATCCTCCCCAAAAGATCACCGTTCGCTCCAAATAGGAGACTTTTTCTCCCGTAAATACCACGTGGTATTCCAAATATTACACGTTTTCTCCCCAAAATTGCTCTTTTTAGCCTCACGAGGAGACCTTCTCCCTCAAATACCTCTTTTGATCCCAAGAATTAGGCATTTTCTCTCCAAGATACCCTTTTCTATCCCCCAAAGAAGACCTTTTCGGCCCCAAATGCCGCTGTTTATCCCAAGAGGATGACATTTTCTCCCCAAAACAACGCTTTTTATCCCCAAATTGAGACATTCCTCCCCGGCCCCCAAGATATGGCTTTCTGTCACAAAAACAAGACATTCGCCCCTAAAAATACCGCTTCTTATCCTCTAAGGAAGACATTTCCTCCCCAAAACACCCCTGGTTACTCCAAAAATAAGAAATACTCTCCCCAAAATATCACCTTCATTTACTTTCCCAAAAATAAGACATTGGAAGAGAAAAAGCAGTGCTTTGGGGAGAAAATGTCTTTCTGGGGGGGATACAGAGCGGCACTTAAGAGAGAACCTGTTGGATTTCTGGGATAAAGAGGGATATTCGGGGAGAAAGTGTCTAATTGTTGGCATAGATTGATATGAAGGGGAGAAATTGTTGTATTCTGGAGACATAAAGAGTGTTTTGGGGAGAAAATGCCTACGTTTTGGGGATAAACTGCATGATTTTGGAGTGAAAGCGTCGTCTGGAGCTAAAAAGCGGCATTTGGTGGAGAAAATGTCTTCTTTTGGGGATAAAGGTGATCTTTCAGGGAGAATATGTCTTATTTGCAGCATAAAAAGCAGCCTTTGGGGAAGAGAGTGTCTTTCATTGGGACATCACGTGTTATTCCAAAAATAACACCTTTTCTCCCCAGAATACTGCCTTTTATCCCCAAAAGAAGACATTTTCTCCCCAAAACAGCATCTTTTTTTCCCACATGTTCAATGGTATCTCACCAAAATACCGCTTTTTGCCCACAAAATAAAAAATGTTCTACCCCAAATACTGCATTTTAGCCCCAAAATAAGAATTTTTGCCCCACAATACCGCTTTAATCCCCATAATAAGACATCTTCACCCCGGAATGCCGCTTTTTATCCACAAAAGTAGACATTTTCTCCTCAAAACAGCATCTTTTTTCCCACATGTTCGATAGTATCTCACCAAAATACCGCTTTTTGCCCACAAAATAAAAAACGGTCTACCCCAAATACTGCTTTTTCGCCCCCAAATAAGAACTTTTTGCCCCAGAATACCGCTTTTATCCCCAAAAGAAGACATCTTCTTCCCAGAATACAGCTTTTTGTACCGAAATTGTGTTATCCTCTCCAAAAAAGACCAATTTCTATCCGCAAAATGAGAAATATCCTCCCCAAAAGATCACCGTTCGCTCCAAATAGGAGACTTTTTCTCCCGTAAATACCACGTGGTATTCCAAATATTACACGTTTTCTCCCCAAAATTGCTCTTTTTAGCCTCACGAGGAGACCTTCTCCCTCAAATACCTCTTTTGATCCCAAGAATTAGGCATTTTCTCTCCAAGATACCCTTTTCTATCCCCCAAAGAAGACCTTTTCGGCCCCAAATGCCGCTGTTTATCCCAAGAGGATGACATTTTCTCCCCAAAACAACGCTTTTTATCCCCAAATTGAGACATTCCTCCCCGGCCCCCAAGATATGGCTTTCTGTCACAAAAACAAGACATTCGCCCCTAAAAATACCGCTTCTTATCCTCTAAGGAAGACATTTCCTCCCCAAAACACCCCTGGTTACTCCAAAAATAAGAAATACTCTCCCCAAAATATCACCTTCATTTACTTTCCCAAAAATAAGACATTGGAAGAGAAAAAGCAGTGCTTTGGGGAGAAAATGTCTTTCTGGGGGGGATACAGAGCGGCACTTAAGAGAGAACCTGTTGGATTTCTGGGATAAAGAGGGATATTCGGGGAGAAAGTGTCTAATTGTTGGCATAGATTGATATGAAGGGGAGAAATTGTTGTATTCTGGAGACATAAAGAGTGTTTTGGGGAGAAAATGCCTACGTTTTGGGGATAAACTGCATGATTTTGGAGTGAAAGCGTCGTCTGGAGCTAAAAAGCGGCATTTGGTGGAGAAAATGTCTTCTTTTGGGGATAAAGGTGATCTTTCAGGGAGAATATGTCTTATTTGCAGCATAAAAAGCAGCCTTTGGGGAAGAGAGTGTCTTTCATTGGGACATCACGTGTTATTCCAAAAATAACACCTTTTCTCCCCAGAATACTGCCTTTTATCCCCAAAAGAAGACATTTTCTCCCCAAAACAGCATCTTTTTTTCCCACATGTTCAATGGTATCTCACCAAAATACCGCTTTTTGCCCACAAAATAAAAAATGTTCTACCCCAAATACTGCATTTTAGCCCCAAAATAAGAATTTTTGCCCCACAATACCGCTTTAATCCCCATAATAAGACATCTTCACCCCGGAATGCCGCTTTTTATCCACAAAAGTAGACATTTTCTCCTCAAAACAGCATCTTTTTTCCCACATGTTCGATAGTATCTCACCAAAATACCGCTTTTTGCCCACAAAATAAAAAATGGTCTACCCCAAATACTGCTTTTTCGCCCCCAAATAAGAACTTTTTGCCCCAGAATACCGCTTTTATCCCCAAAAGAAGACATCTTCTTCCCAGAATACAGCTTTTTGTACCGAAATTGTGTTATCCTCTCCAAAAAAGACCAATTTCTATCCGCAAAATGAGAAATATCCTCCCCAAAAGATCACCGTTCGCTCCAAATAGGAGACTTTTTCTCCCGTAAATACCACGTGGTATTCCAAATATTACACGTTTTCTCCCCAAAATTGCTCTTTTTAGCCTCACGAGGAGACCTTCTCCCTCAAATACCTCTTTTGATCCCAAGAATTAGGCATTTTCTCTCCAAGATACCCTTTTCTATCCCCCAAAGAAGACCTTTTCGGCCCCAAATGCCGCTGTTTATCCCAAGAGGATGACATTTTCTCCCCAAAACAACGCTTTTTATCCCCAAATTGAGACATTCCTCCCCGGCCCCCAAGATATGGCTTTCTGTCACAAAAACAAGACATTCGCCCCTAAAAATACCGCTTCTTATCCTCTAAGGAAGACATTTCCTCCCCAAAACACCCCTGGTTACTCCAAAAATAAGAAATACTCTCCCCAAAATATCACCTTCATTTACTTTCCCAAAAATAAGACATTGGAAGAGAAAAAGCAGTGCTTTGGGGAGAAAATGTCTTTCTGGGGGGGATACAGAGCGGCACTTAAGAGAGAACCTGTTGGATTTCTGGGATAAAGAGGGATATTCGGGGAGAAAGTGTCTAATTGTTGGCATAGATTGATATGAAGGGGAGAAATTGTTGTATTCTGGAGACATAAAGAGTGTTTTGGGGAGAAAATGCCTACGTTTTGGGGATAAACTGCATGATTTTGGAGTGAAAGCGTCGTCTGGAGCTAAAAAGCGGCATTTGGTGGAGAAAATGTCTTCTTTTGGGGATAAAGGTGATCTTTCAGGGAGAATATGTCTTATTTGCAGCATAAAAAGCAGCCTTTGGGGAAGAGAGTGTCTTTCATTGGGACATCACGTGTTATTCCAAAAATAACACCTTTTCTCCCCAGAATACTGCCTTTTATCCCCAAAAGAAGACATTTTCTCCCCAAAACAGCATCTTTTTTTCCCACATGTTCAATGGTATCTCACCAAAATACCGCTTTTTGCCCACAAAATAAAAAATGTTCTACCCCAAATACTGCATTTTAGCCCCAAAATAAGAATTTTTGCCCCACAATACCGCTTTAATCCCCATAATAAGACATCTTCACCCCGGAATGCCGCTTTTTATCCACAAAAGTAGACATTTTCTCCTCAAAACAGCATCTTTTTTCCCACATGTTCGATAGTATCTCACCAAAATACCGCTTTTTGCCCACAAAATAAAAAATGGTCTACCCCAAATACTGCTTTTTCGCCCCCAAATAAGAACTTTTTGCCCCAGAATACCGCTTTTATCCCCAAAAGAAGACATCTTCTTCCCAGAATACAGCTTTTTGTACCGAAATTGTGTTATCCTCTCCAAAAAAGACCAATTTCTATCCGCAAAATGAGAAATATCCTCCCCAAAAGATCACCGTTCGCTCCAAATAGGAGACTTTTTCTCCCGTAAATACCACGTGGTATTCCAAATATTACACGTTTTCTCCCCAAAATTGCTCTTTTTAGCCTCACGAGGAGACCTTCTCCCTCAAATACCTCTTTTGATCCCAAGAATTAGGCATTTTCTCTCCAAGATACCCTTTTCTATCCCCCAAAGAAGACCTTTTCGGCCCCAAATGCCGCTGTTTATCCCAAGAGGATGACATTTTCTCCCCAAAACAACGCTTTTTATCCCCAAATTGAGACATTCCTCCCCGGCCCCCAAGATATGGCTTTCTGTCACAAAAACAAGACATTCGCCCCTAAAAATACCGCTTCTTATCCTCTAAGGAAGACATTTCCTCCCCAAAACACCCCTGGTTACTCCAAAAATAAGAAATACTCTCCCCAAAATATCACCTTCATTTACTTTCCCAAAAATAAGACATTGGAAGAGAAAAAGCAGTGCTTTGGGGAGAAAATGTCTTTCTGGGGGGGATACAGAGCGGCACTTAAGAGAGAACCTGTTGGATTTCTGGGATAAAGAGGGATATTCGGGGAGAAAGTGTCTAATTGTTGGCATAGATTGATATGAAGGGGAGAAATTGTTGTATTCTGGAGACATAAAGAGTGTTTTGGGGAGAAAATGCCTACGTTTTGGGGATAAACTGCATGATTTTGGAGTGAAAGCGTCGTCTGGAGCTAAAAAGCGGCATTTGGTGGAGAAAATGTCTTCTTTTGGGGATAAAGGTGATCTTTCAGGGAGAATATGTCTTATTTGCAGCATAAAAAGCAGCCTTTGGGGAAGAGAGTGTCTTTCATTGGGACATCACGTGTTATTCCAAAAATAACACCTTTTCTCCCCAGAATACTGCCTTTTATCCCCAAAAGAAGACATTTTCTCCCCAAAACAGCATCTTTTTTTCCCACATGTTCAATGGTATCTCACCAAAATACCGCTTTTTGCCCACAAAATAAAAAATGTTCTACCCCAAATACTGCATTTTAGCCCCAAAATAAGAATTTTTGCCCCACAATACCGCTTTAATCCCCATAATAAGACATCTTCACCCCGGAATGCCGCTTTTTATCCACAAAAGTAGACATTTTCTCCTCAAAACAGCATCTTTTTTCCCACATGTTCGATAGTATCTCACCAAAATACCGCTTTTTGCCCACAAAATAAAAAACGGTCTACCCCACATACTGCTTTTTCGCCCCCAAATAAGAACTTTTTGCCCCAGAATACCGCTTTTATCCCCAAAAGAAGACATCTTCTTCCCAGAATACAGCTTTTTGTACCGAAATTGTGTTATCCTCTCCAAAAAAGACCAATTTCTATCCGCAAAATGAGAAATATCCTCCCCAAAAGATCACCGTTCGCTCCAAATAGGAGACTTTTTCTCCCGTAAATACCACGTGGTATTCCAAATATTACACGTTTTCTCCCCAAAATTGCTCTTTTTAGCCTCACGAGGAGACCTTCTCCCTCAAATACCTCTTTTGATCCCAAGAATTAGGCATTTTCTCTCCAAGATACCCTTTTCTATCCCCCAAAGAAGACCTTTTCGGCCCCAAATGCCGCTGTTTATCCCAAGAGGATGACATTTTCTCCCCAAAACAACGCTTTTTATCCCCAAATTGAGACATTCCTCCCCGGCCCCCAAGATATGGCTTTCTGTCACAAAAACAAGACATTCGCCCCTAAAAATACCGCTTCTTATCCTCTAAGGAAGACATTTCCTCCCCAAAACACCCCTGGTTACTCCAAAAATAAGAAATACTCTCCCCAAAATATCACCTTCATTTACTTTCCCAAAAATAAGACATTGGAAGAGAAAAAGCAGTGCTTTGGGGAGAAAATGTCTTTCTGGGGGGGATACAGAGCGGCACTTAAGAGAGAACCTGTTGGATTTCTGGGATAAAGAGGGATATTCGGGGAGAAAGTGTCTAATTGTTGGCATAGATTGATATGGAGGGGAGAAATTGTTGTATTCTGGAGACATAAAGAGTGTTTTGGGGAGAAAATGCCTACGTTTTGGGGATAAACTGCATGATTTTGGAGTGAAAGCGTCGTCTGGAGCTAAAAAGCGGCATTTGGTGGAGAAAATGTCTTCTTTTGGGGATAAAGGTGATCTTTCAGGGAGAATATGTCTTATTTGCAGCATAAAAAGCAGCCTTTGGGGAAGAGAGTGTCTTTCATTGGGACATCACGTGTTATTCCAAAAATAACACCTTTTCTCCCCAGAATACTGCCTTTTATCCCCAAAAGAAGACATTTTCTCCCCAAAACAGCATCTTTTTTTCCCACATGTTCAATGGTATCTCACCAAAATACCGCTTTTTGCCCACAAAATAAAAAATGTTCTACCCCAAATACTGCATTTTAGCCCCAAAATAAGAATTTTTGCCCCACAATACCGCTTTAATCCCCATAATAAGACATCTTCACCCCGGAATGCCGCTTTTTATCCACAAAAGTAGACATTTTCTCCTCAAAACAGCATCTTTTTTCCCACATGTTCGATAGTATCTCACCAAAATACCGCTTTTTGCCCACAAAATAAAAAATGGTCTACCCCACATACTGCTTTTTCGCCCCCAAATAAGAACTTTTTGCCCCAGAATACCACTTTTATCCCCAAAAGAAGACATCTTCTTCCCAGAATACAGCTTTTTGTACCGAAATTGTGTTATCCTCTCCAAAAAAGACCAATTTCTATCCGCAAAATGAGAAATATCCTCCCCAAAAGATCACCGTTCGCTCCAAATAGGAGACTTTTTCTCCCGTAAATACCACGTGGTATTCCAAATATTACACGTTTTCTCCCCAAAATTGCTCTTTTTAGCCTCACGAGGAGACCTTCTCCCTCAAATACCTCTTTTGATCCCAAGAATTAGGCATTTTCTCTCCAAGATACCCTTTTCTATCCCCCAAAGAAGACCTTTTCGGCCCCAAATGCCGCTGTTTATCCCAAGAGGATGACATTTTCTCCCCAAAACAACGCTTTTTATCCCCAAATTGAGACATTCCTCCCCGGCCCCCAAGATATGGCTTTCTGTCACAAAAACAAGACATTCGCCCCTAAAAATACCGCTTCTTATCCTCTAAGGAAGACATTTCCTCCCCAAAACACCCCTGGTTACTCCAAAAATAAGAAATACTCTCCCCAAAATATCACCTTCATTTACTTTCCCAAAAATAAGACATTGGAAGAGAAAAAGCAGTGCTTTGGGGAGAAAATGTCTTTCTGGGGGGGATACAGAGCGGCACTTAAGAGAGAACCTGTTGGATTTCTGGGATAAAGAGGGATATTCGGGGAGAAAGTGTCTAATTGTTGGCATAGATTGATATGGAGGGGAGAAATTGTTGTATTCTGGAGACATAAAGAGTGTTTTGGGGAGAAAATGCCTACGTTTTGGGGATAAACTGCATGATTTTGGAGTGAAAGCGTCGTCTGGAGCTAAAAAGCGGCATTTGGTGGAGAAAATGTCTTCTTTTGGGGATAAAGGTGATCTTTCAGGGAGAATATGTCTTATTTGCAGCATAAAAAGCAGCCTTTGGGGAAGAGAGTGTCTTTCATTGGGACATCACGTGTTATTCCAAAAATAACACCTTTTCTCCCCAGAATACTGCCTTTTATCCCCAAAAGAAGACATTTTCTCCCCAAAACAGCATCTTTTTTTCCCACATGTTCAATGGTATCTCACCAAAATACCGCTTTTTGCCCACAAAATAAAAAATGTTCTACCCCAAATACTGCATTTTAGCCCCAAAATAAGAATTTTTGCCCCACAATACCGCTTTAATCCCCATAATAAGACATCTTCACCCCGGAATGCCGCTTTTTATCCACAAAAGTAGACATTTTCTCCTCAAAACAGCATCTTTTTTCCCACATGTTCGATAGTATCTCACCAAAATACCGCTTTTTGCCCACAAAATAAAAAATGGTCTACCCCAAATACTGCTTTTTCGCCCCCAAATAAGAACTTTTTGCCCCAGAATACCGCTTTTATCCCCAAAAGAAGACATCTTCTTCCCAGAATACAGCTTTTTGTACCGAAATTGTGTTATCCTCTCCAAAAAAGACCAATTTCTATCCGCAAAATGAGAAATATCCTCCCCAAAAGATCACCGTTCGCTCCAAATAGGAGACTTTTTCTCCCGTAAATACCACGTGGTATTCCAAATATTACACGTTTTCTCCCCAAAATTGCTCTTTTTAGCCTCACGAGGAGACCTTCTCCCTCAAATACCTCTTTTGATCCCAAGAATTAGGCATTTTCTCTCCAAGATACCCTTTTCTATCCCCCAAAGAAGACCTTTTCGGCCCCAAATGCCGCTGTTTATCCCAAGAGGATGACATTTTCTCCCCAAAACAACGCTTTTTATCCCCAAATTGAGACATTCCTCCCCGGCCCCCAAGATATGGCTTTCTGTCACAAAAACAAGACATTCGCCCCTAAAAATACCGCTTCTTATCCTCTAAGGAAGACATTTCCTCCCCAAAACACCCCTGGTTACTCCAAAAATAAGAAATACTCTCCCCAAAATATCACCTTCATTTACTTTCCCAAAAATAAGACATTGGAAGAGAAAAAGCAGTGCTTTGGGGAGAAAATGTCTTTCTGGGGGGGATACAGAGCGGCACTTAAGAGAGAACCTGTTGGATTTCTGGGATAAAGAGGGATATTCGGGGAGAAAGTGTCTAATTGTTGGCATAGATTGATATGGAGGGGAGAAATTGTTGTATTCTGGAGACATAAAGAGTGTTTTGGGGAGAAAATGCCTACGTTTTGGGGATAAACTGCATGATTTTGGAGTGAAAGCGTCGTCTGGAGCTAAAAAGCGGCATTTGGTGGAGAAAATGTCTTCTTTTGGGGATAAAGGTGATCTTTCAGGGAGAATATGTCTTATTTGCAGCATAAAAAGCAGCCTTTGGGGAAGAGAGTGTCTTTCATTGGGACATCACGTGTTATTCCAAAAATAACACCTTTTCTCCCCAGAATACTGCCTTTTATCCCCAAAAGAAGACATTTTCTCCCCAAAACAGCATCTTTTTTTCCCACATGTTCAATGGTATCTCACCAAAATACCGCTTTTTGCCCACAAAATAAAAAATGTTCTACCCCAAATACTGCATTTTAGCCCCAAAATAAGAATTTTTGCCCCACAATACCGCTTTAATCCCCATAATAAGACATCTTCACCCCGGAATGCCGCTTTTTATCCACAAAAGTAGACATTTTCTCCTCAAAACAGCATCTTTTTTCCCACATGTTCGATAGTATCTCACCAAAATACCGCTTTTTGCCCACAAAATAAAAAATGGTCTACCCCAAATACTGCTTTTTCGCCCCCAAATAAGAACTTTTTGCCCCAGAATACCGCTTTTATCCCCAAAAGAAGACATCTTCTTCCCAGAATACAGCTTTTTGTACCGAAATTGTGTTATCCTCTCCAAAAAAGACCAATTTCTATCCGCAAAATGAGAAATATCCTCCCCAAAAGATCACCGTTCGCTCCAAATAGGAGACTTTTTCTCCCGTAAATACCACGTGGTATTCCAAATATTACACGTTTTCTCCCCAAAATTGCTCTTTTTAGCCTCACGAGGAGACCTTCTCCCTCAAATACCTCTTTTGATCCCAAGAATTAGGCATTTTCTCTCCAAGATACCCTTTTCTATCCCCCAAAGAAGACCTTTTCGGCCCCAAATGCCGCTGTTTATCCCAAGAGGATGACATTTTCTCCCCAAAACAACGCTTTTTATCCCCAAATTGAGACATTCCTCCCCGGCCCCCAAGATATGGCTTTCTGTCACAAAAACAAGACATTCGCCCCTAAAAATACCGCTTCTTATCCTCTAAGGAAGACATTTCCTCCCCAAAACACCCCTGGTTACTCCAAAAATAAGAAATACTCTCCCCAAAATATCACCTTCATTTACTTTCCCAAAAATAAGACATTGGAAGAGAAAAAGCAGTGCTTTGGGGAGAAAATGTCTTTCTGGGGGGGATACAGAGCGGCACTTAAGAGAGAACCTGTTGGATTTCTGGGATAAAGAGGGATATTCGGGGAGAAAGTGTCTAATTGTTGGCATAGATTGATATGAAGGGGAGAAATTGTTGTATTCTGGAGACATAAAGAGTGTTTTGGGGAGAAAATGCCTACGTTTTGGGGATAAACTGCATGATTTTGGAGTGAAAGCGTCGTCTGGAGCTAAAAAGCGGCATTTGGTGGAGAAAATGTCTTCTTTTGGGGATAAAGGTGATCTTTCAGGGAGAATATGTCTTATTTGCAGCATAAAAAGCAGCCTTTGGGGAAGAGAGTGTCTTTCATTGGGACATCACGTGTTATTCCAAAAATAACACCTTTTCTCCCCAGAATACTGCCTTTTATCCCCAAAAGAAGACATTTTCTCCCCAAAACAGCATCTTTTTTTCCCACATGTTCAATGGTATCTCACCAAAATACCGCTTTTTGCCCACAAAATAAAAAATGTTCTACCCCAAATACTGCATTTTAGCCCCAAAATAAGAATTTTTGCCCCACAATACCGCTTTAATCCCCATAATAAGACATCTTCACCCCGGAATGCCGCTTTTTATCCACAAAAGTAGACATTTTCTCCTCAAAACAGCATCTTTTTTCCCACATGTTCGATAGTATCTCACCAAAATACCGCTTTTTGCCCACAAAATAAAAAATGGTCTACCCCACATACTGCTTTTTCGCCCCCAAATAAGAACTTTTTGCCCCAGAATACCGCTTTTATCCCCAAAAGAAGACATCTTCTTCCCAGAATACAGCTTTTTGTACCGAAATTGTGTTATCCTCTCCAAAAAAGACCAATTTCTATCCGCAAAATGAGAAATATCCTCCCCAAAAGATCACCGTTCGCTCCAAATAGGAGACTTTTTCTCCCGTAAATACCACGTGGTATTCCAAATATTACACGTTTTCTCCCCAAAATTGCTCTTTTTAGCCTCACGAGGAGACCTTCTCCCTCAAATACCTCTTTTGATCCCAAGAATTAGGCATTTTCTCTCCAAGATACCCTTTTCTATCCCCCAAAGAAGACCTTTTCGGCCCCAAATGCCGCTGTTTATCCCAAGAGGATGACATTTTCTCCCCAAAACAACGCTTTTTATCCCCAAATTGAGACATTCCTCCCCGGCCCCCAAGATATGGCTTTCTGTCACAAAAACAAGACATTCGCCCCTAAAAATACCGCTTCTTATCCTCTAAGGAAGACATTTCCTCCCCAAAACACCCCTGGTTACTCCAAAAATAAGAAATACTCTCCCCAAAATATCACCTTCATTTACTTTCCCAAAAATAAGACATTGGAAGAGAAAAAGCAGTGCTTTGGGGAGAAAATGTCTTTCTGGGGGGGATACAGAGCGGCACTTAAGAGAGAACCTGTTGGATTTCTGGGATAAAGAGGGATATTCGGGGAGAAAGTGTCTAATTGTTGGCATAGATTGATATGAAGGGGAGAAATTGTTGTATTCTGGAGACATAAAGAGTGTTTTGGGGAGAAAATGCCTACGTTTTGGGGATAAACTGCATGATTTTGGAGTGAAAGCGTCGTCTGGAGCTAAAAAGCGGCATTTGGTGGAGAAAATGTCTTCTTTTGGGGATAAAGGTGATCTTTCAGGGAGAATATGTCTTATTTGCAGCATAAAAAGCAGCCTTTGGGGAAGAGAGTGTCTTTCATTGGGACATCACGTGTTATTCCAAAAATAACACCTTTTCTCCCCAGAATACTGCCTTTTATCCCCAAAAGAAGACATTTTCTCCCCAAAACAGCATCTTTTTTTCCCACATGTTCAATGGTATCTCACCAAAATACCGCTTTTTGCCCACAAAATAAAAAATGTTCTACCCCAAATACTGCATTTTAGCCCCAAAATAAGAATTTTTGCCCCACAATACCGCTTTAATCCCCATAATAAGACATCTTCACCCCGGAATGCCGCTTTTTATCCACAAAAGTAGACATTTTCTCCTCAAAACAGCATCTTTTTTCCCACATGTTCGATAGTATCTCACCAAAATACCGCTTTTTGCCCACAAAATAAAAAATGGTCTACCCCACATACTGCTTTTTCGCCCCCAAATAAGAACTTTTTGCCCCAGAATACCGCTTTTATCCCCAAAAGAAGACATCTTCTTCCCAGAATACAGCTTTTTGTACCGAAATTGTGTTATCCTCTCCAAAAAAGACCAATTTCTATCCGCAAAATGAGAAATATCCTCCCCAAAAGATCACCGTTCGCTCCAAATAGGAGACTTTTTCTCCCGTAAATACCACGTGGTATTCCAAATATTACACGTTTTCTCCCCAAAATTGCTCTTTTTAGCCTCACGAGGAGACCTTCTCCCTCAAATACCTCTTTTGATCCCAAGAATTAGGCATTTTCTCTCCAAGATACCCTTTTCTATCCCCCAAAGAAGACCTTTTCGGCCCCAAATGCCGCTGTTTATCCCAAGAGGATGACATTTTCTCCCCAAAACAACGCTTTTTATCCCCAAATTGAGACATTCCTCCCCGGCCCCCAAGATATGGCTTTCTGTCACAAAAACAAGACATTCGCCCCTAAAAATACCGCTTCTTATCCTCTAAGGAAGACATTTCCTCCCCAAAACACCCCTGGTTACTCCAAAAATAAGAAATACTCTCCCCAAAATATCACCTTCATTTACTTTCCCAAAAATAAGACATTGGAAGAGAAAAAGCAGTGCTTTGGGGAGAAAATGTCTTTCTGGGGGGGATACAGAGCGGCACTTAAGAGAGAACCTGTTGGATTTCTGGGATAAAGAGGGATATTCGGGGAGAAAGTGTCTAATTGTTGGCATAGATTGATATGAAGGGGAGAAATTGTTGTATTCTGGAGACATAAAGAGTGTTTTGGGGAGAAAATGCCTACGTTTTGGGGATAAACTGCATGATTTTGGAGTGAAAGCGTCGTCTGGAGCTAAAAAGCGGCATTTGGTGGAGAAAATGTCTTCTTTTGGGGATAAAGGTGATCTTTCAGGGAGAATATGTCTTATTTGCAGCATAAAAAGCAGCCTTTGGGGAAGAGAGTGTCTTTCATTGGGACATCACGTGTTATTCCAAAAATAACACCTTTTCTCCCCAGAATACTGCCTTTTATCCCCAAAAGAAGACATTTTCTCCCCAAAACAGCATCTTTTTTTCCCACATGTTCAATGGTATCTCACCAAAATACCGCTTTTTGCCCACAAAATAAAAAATGTTCTACCCCAAATACTGCATTTTAGCCCCAAAATAAGAATTTTTGCCCCACAATACCGCTTTAATCCCCATAATAAGACATCTTCACCCCGGAATGCCGCTTTTTATCCACAAAAGTAGACATTTTCTCCTCAAAACAGCATCTTTTTTCCCACATGTTCGATAGTATCTCACCAAAATACCGCTTTTTGCCCACAAAATAAAAAATGGTCTACCCCACATACTGCTTTTTCGCCCCCAAATAAGAACTTTTTGCCCCAGAATACCGCTTTTATCCCCAAAAGAAGACATCTTCTTCCCAGAATACAGCTTTTTGTACCGAAATTGTGTTATCCTCTCCAAAAAAGACCAATTTCTATCCGCAAAATGAGAAATATCCTCCCCAAAAGATCACCGTTCGCTCCAAATAGGAGACTTTTTCTCCCGTAAATACCACGTGGTATTCCAAATATTACACGTTTTCTCCCCAAAATTGCTCTTTTTAGCCTCACGAGGAGACCTTCTCCCTCAAATACCTCTTTTGATCCCAAGAATTAGGCATTTTCTCTCCAAGATACCCTTTTCTATCCCCCAAAGAAGACCTTTTCGGCCCCAAATGCCGCTGTTTATCCCAAGAGGATGACATTTTCTCCCCAAAACAACGCTTTTTATCCCCAAATTGAGACATTCCTCCCCGGCCCCCAAGATATGGCTTTCTGTCACAAAAACAAGACATTCGCCCCTAAAAATACCGCTTCTTATCCTCTAAGGAAGACATTTCCTCCCCAAAACACCCCTGGTTACTCCAAAAATAAGAAATACTCTCCCCAAAATATCACCTTCATTTACTTTCCCAAAAATAAGACATTGGAAGAGAAAAAGCAGTGCTTTGGGGAGAAAATGTCTTTCTGGGGGGGATACAGAGCGGCACTTAAGAGAGAACCTGTTGGATTTCTGGGATAAAGAGGGATATTCGGGGAGAAAGTGTCTAATTGTTGGCATAGATTGATATGAAGGGGAGAAATTGTTGTATTCTGGAGACATAAAGAGTGTTTTGGGGAGAAAATGCCTACGTTTTGGGGATAAACTGCATGATTTTGGAGTGAAAGCGTCGTCTGGAGCTAAAAAGCGGCATTTGGTGGAGAAAATGTCTTCTTTTGGGGATAAAGGTGATCTTTCAGGGAGAATATGTCTTATTTGCAGCATAAAAAGCAGCCTTTGGGGAAGAGAGTGTCTTTCATTGGGACATCACGTGTTATTCCAAAAATAACACCTTTTCTCCCCAGAATACTGCCTTTTATCCCCAAAAGAAGACATTTTCTCCCCAAAACAGCATCTTTTTTTCCCACATGTTCAATGGTATCTCACCAAAATACCGCTTTTTGCCCACAAAATAAAAAATGTTCTACCCCAAATACTGCATTTTAGCCCCAAAATAAGAATTTTTGCCCCACAATACCGCTTTAATCCCCATAATAAGACATCTTCACCCCGGAATGCCGCTTTTTATCCACAAAAGTAGACATTTTCTCCTCAAAACAGCATCTTTTTTCCCACATGTTCGATAGTATCTCACCAAAATACCGCTTTTTGCCCACAAAATAAAAAATGGTCTACCCCAAATACTGCTTTTTCGCCCCCAAATAAGAACTTTTTGCCCCAGAATACCGCTTTTATCCCCAAAAGAAGACATCTTCTTCCCAGAATACAGCTTTTTGTACCGAAATTGTGTTATCCTCTCCAAAAAAGACCAATTTCTATCCGCAAAATGAGAAATATCCTCCCCAAAAGATCACCGTTCGCTCCAAATAGGAGACTTTTTCTCCCGTAAATACCACGTGGTATTCCAAATATTACACGTTTTCTCCCCAAAATTGCTCTTTTTAGCCTCACGAGGAGACCTTCTCCCTCAAATACCTCTTTTGATCCCAAGAATTAGGCATTTTCTCTCCAAGATACCCTTTTCTATCCCCCAAAGAAGACCTTTTCGGCCCCAAATGCCGCTGTTTATCCCAAGAGGATGACATTTTCTCCCCAAAACAACGCTTTTTATCCCCAAATTGAGACATTCCTCCCCGGCCCCCAAGATATGGCTTTCTGTCACAAAAACAAGACATTCGCCCCTAAAAATACCGCTTCTTATCCTCTAAGGAAGACATTTCCTCCCCAAAACACCCCTGGTTACTCCAAAAATAAGAAATACTCTCCCCAAAATATCACCTTCATTTACTTTCCCAAAAATAAGACATTGGAAGAGAAAAAGCAGTGCTTTGGGGAGAAAATGTCTTTCTGGGGGGGATACAGAGCGGCACTTAAGAGAGAACCTGTTGGATTTCTGGGATAAAGAGGGATATTCGGGGAGAAAGTGTCTAATTGTTGGCATAGATTGATATGAAGGGGAGAAATTGTTGTATTCTGGAGACATAAAGAGTGTTTTGGGGAGAAAATGCCTACGTTTTGGGGATAAACTGCATGATTTTGGAGTGAAAGCGTCGTCTGGAGCTAAAAAGCGGCATTTGGTGGAGAAAATGTCTTCTTTTGGGGATAAAGGTGATCTTTCAGGGAGAATATGTCTTATTTACAGCACAAAAAGCAGCCTTTGGGGAAGAGAGTGTCTTTCATTGGGACATCACGTGTTATTCCAAAAATAACACCTTTTCTCCCCAGAATACTGCCTTTTATCCCCAAAAGAAGACATTTTCTCCCCAAAACAGCATCTTTTTTTCCCACATGTTCAATGGTATCTCACCAAAATACCGCTTTTTGCCCACAAAATAAAAAATGTTCTACCCCAAATACTGCATTTTAGCCCCAAAATAAGAATTTTTGCCCCACAATACCGCTTTAATCCCCATAATAAGACATCTTCACCCCGGAATGCCGCTTTTTATCCACAAAAGTAGACATTTTCTCCTCAAAACAGCATCTTTTTTCCCACATGTTCGATAGTATCTCACCAAAATACCGCTTTTTGCCCACAAAATAAAAAATGGTCTACCCCAAATACTGCTTTTTCGCCCCCAAATAAGAACTTTTTGCCCCAGAATACCGCTTTTATCCCCAAAAGAAGACATCTTCTTCCCAGAATACAGCTTTTTGTACCGAAATTGTGTTATCCTCTCCAAAAAAGACCAATTTCTATCCGCAAAATGAGAAATATCCTCCCCAAAAGATCACCGTTCGCTCCAAATAGGAGACTTTTTCTCCCGTAAATACCACGTGGTATTCCAAATATTACACGTTTTCTCCCCAAAATTGCTCTTTTTAGCCTCACGAGGAGACCTTCTCCCTCAAATACCTCTTTTGATCCCAAGAATTAGGCATTTTCTCTCCAAGATACCCTTTTCTATCCCCCAAAGAAGACCTTTTCGGCCCCAAATGCCGCTGTTTATCCCAAGAGGATGACATTTTCTCCCCAAAACAACGCTTTTTATCCCCAAATTGAGACATTCCTCCCCGGCCCCCAAGATATGGCTTTCTGTCACAAAAACAAGACATTCGCCCCTAAAAATACCGCTTCTTATCCTCTAAGGAAGACATTTCCTCCCCAAAACACCCCTGGTTACTCCAAAAATAAGAAATACTCTCCCCAAAATATCACCTTCATTTACTTTCCCAAAAATAAGACATTGGAAGAGAAAAAGCAGTGCTTTGGGGAGAAAATGTCTTTCTGGGGGGGATACAGAGCGGCACTTAAGAGAGAACCTGTTGGATTTCTGGGATAAAGAGGGATATTCGGGGAGAAAGTGTCTAATTGTTGGCATAGATTGATATGAAGGGGAGAAATTGTTGTATTCTGGAGACATAAAGAGTGTTTTGGGGAGAAAATGCCTACGTTTTGGGGATAAACTGCATGATTTTGGAGTGAAAGCGTCGTCTGGAGCTAAAAAGCGGCATTTGGTGGAGAAAATGTCTTCTTTTGGGGATAAAGGTGATCTTTCAGGGAGAATATGTCTTATTTGCAGCACAAAAAGCAGCCTTTGGGGAAGAGAGTGTCTTTCATTGGGACATCACGTGTTATTCCAAAAATAACACCTTTTCTCCCCAGAATACTGCCTTTTATCCCCAAAAGAAGACATTTTCTCCCCAAAACAGCATCTTTTTTTCCCACATGTTCAATGGTATCTCACCAAAATACCGCTTTTTGCCCACAAAATAAAAAATGTTCTACCCCAAATACTGCATTTTAGCCCCAAAATAAGAATTTTTGCCCCACAATACCGCTTTAATCCCCATAATAAGACATCTTCACCCCGGAATGCCGCTTTTTATCCACAAAAGTAGACATTTTCTCCTCAAAACAGCATCTTTTTTCCCACATGTTCGATAGTATCTCACCAAAATACCGCTTTTTGCCCACAAAATAAAAAATGGTCTACCCCAAATACTGCTTTTTCGCCCCCAAATAAGAACTTTTTGCCCCAGAATACCGCTTTTATCCCCAAAAGAAGACATCTTCTTCCCAGAATACAGCTTTTTGTACCGAAATTGTGTTATCCTCTCCAAAAAAGACCAATTTCTATCCGCAAAATGAGAAATATCCTCCCCAAAAGATCACCGTTCGCTCCAAATAGGAGACTTTTTCTCCCGTAAATACCACGTGGTATTCCAAATATTACACGTTTTCTCCCCAAAATTGCTCTTTTTAGCCTCACGAGGAGACCTTCTCCCTCAAATACCTCTTTTGATCCCAAGAATTAGGCATTTTCTCTCCAAGATACCCTTTTCTATCCCCCAAAGAAGACCTTTTCGGCCCCAAATGCCGCTGTTTATCCCAAGAGGATGACATTTTCTCCCCAAAACAACGCTTTTTATCCCCAAATTGAGACATTCCTCCCCGGCCCCCAAGATATGGCTTTCTGTCACAAAAACAAGACATTCGCCCCTAAAAATACCGCTTCTTATCCTCTAAGGAAGACATTTCCTCCCCAAAACACCCCTGGTTACTCCAAAAATAAGAAATACTCTCCCCAAAATATCACCTTCATTTACTTTCCCAAAAATAAGACATTGGAAGAGAAAAAGCAGTGCTTTGGGGAGAAAATGTCTTTCTGGGGGGGATACAGAGCGGCACTTAAGAGAGAACCTGTTGGATTTCTGGGATAAAGAGGGATATTCGGGGAGAAAGTGTCTAATTGTTGGCATAGATTGATATGAAGGGGAGAAATTGTTGTATTCTGGAGACATAAAGAGTGTTTTGGGGAGAAAATGCCTACGTTTTGGGGATAAACTGCATGATTTTGGAGTGAAAGCGTCGTCTGGAGCTAAAAAGCGGCATTTGGTGGAGAAAATGTCTTCTTTTGGGGATAAAGGTGATCTTTCAGGGAGAATATGTCTTATTTGCAGCACAAAAAGCAGCCTTTGGGGAAGAGAGTGTCTTTCATTGGGACATCACGTGTTATTCCAAAAATAACACCTTTTCTCCCCAGAATACTGCCTTTTATCCCCAAAAGAAGACATTTTCTCCCCAAAACAGCATCTTTTTTTCCCACATGTTCAATGGTATCTCACCAAAATACCGCTTTTTGCCCACAAAATAAAAAATGTTCTACCCCAAATACTGCATTTTAGCCCCAAAATAAGAATTTTTGCCCCACAATACCGCTTTAATCCCCATAATAAGACATCTTCACCCCGGAATGCCGCTTTTTATCCACAAAAGTAGACATTTTCTCCTCAAAACAGCATCTTTTTTCCCACATGTTCGATAGTATCTCACCAAAATACCGCTTTTTGCCCACAAAATAAAAAATGGTCTACCCCAAATACTGCTTTTTCGCCCCCAAATAAGAACTTTTTGCCCCAGAATACCGCTTTTATCCCCAAAAGAAGACATCTTCTTCCCAGAATACAGCTTTTTGTACCGAAATTGTGTTATCCTCTCCAAAAAAGACCAATTTCTATCCGCAAAATGAGAAATATCCTCCCCAAAAGATCACCGTTCGCTCCAAATAGGAGACTTTTTCTCCCGTAAATACCACGTGGTATTCCAAATATTACACGTTTTCTCCCCAAAATTGCTCTTTTTAGCCTCACGAGGAGACCTTCTCCCTCAAATACCTCTTTTGATCCCAAGAATTAGGCATTTTCTCTCCAAGATACCCTTTTCTATCCCCCAAAGAAGACCTTTTCGGCCCCAAATGCCGCTGTTTATCCCAAGAGGATGACATTTTCTCCCCAAAACAACGCTTTTTATCCCCAAATTGAGACATTCCTCCCCGGCCCCCAAGATATGGCTTTCTGTCACAAAAACAAGACATTCGCCCCTAAAAATACCGCTTCTTATCCTCTAAGGAAGACATTTCCTCCCCAAAACACCCCTGGTTACTCCAAAAATAAGAAATACTCTCCCCAAAATATCACCTTCATTTACTTTCCCAAAAATAAGACATTGGAAGAGAAAAAGCAGTGCTTTGGGGAGAAAATGTCTTTCTGGGGGGGATACAGAGCGGCACTTAAGAGAGAACCTGTTGGATTTCTGGGATAAAGAGGGATATTCGGGGAGAAAGTGTCTAATTGTTGGCATAGATTGATATGAAGGGGAGAAATTGTTGTATTCTGGAGACATAAAGAGTGTTTTGGGGAGAAAATGCCTACGTTTTGGGGATAAACTGCATGATTTTGGAGTGAAAGCGTCGTCTGGAGCTAAAAAGCGGCATTTGGTGGAGAAAATGTCTTCTTTTGGGGATAAAGGTGATCTTTCAGGGAGAATATGTCTTATTTGCAGCACAAAAAGCAGCCTTTGGGGAAGAGAGTGTCTTTCATTGGGACATCACGTGTTATTCCAAAAATAACACCTTTTCTCCCCAGAATACTGCCTTTTATCCCCAAAAGAAGACATTTTCTCCCCAAAACAGCATCTTTTTTTCCCACATGTTCAATGGTATCTCACCAAAATACCGCTTTTTGCCCACAAAATAAAAAATGTTCTACCCCAAATACTGCATTTTAGCCCCAAAATAAGAATTTTTGCCCCACAATACCGCTTTAATCCCCATAATAAGACATCTTCACCCCGGAATGCCGCTTTTTATCCACAAAAGTAGACATTTTCTCCTCAAAACAGCATCTTTTTTCCCACATGTTCGATAGTATCTCACCAAAATACCGCTTTTTGCCCACAAAATAAAAAATGGTCTACCCCAAATACTGCTTTTTCGCCCCCAAATAAGAACTTTTTGCCCCAGAATACCGCTTTTATCCCCAAAAGAAGACATCTTCTTCCCAGAATACAGCTTTTTGTACCGAAATTGTGTTATCCTCTCCAAAAAAGACCAATTTCTATCCGCAAAATGAGAAATATCCTCCCCAAAAGATCACCGTTCGCTCCAAATAGGAGACTTTTTCTCCCGTAAATACCACGTGGTATTCCAAATATTACACGTTTTCTCCCCAAAATTGCTCTTTTTAGCCTCACGAGGAGACCTTCTCCCTCAAATACCTCTTTTGATCCCAAGAATTAGGCATTTTCTCTCCAAGATACCCTTTTCTATCCCCCAAAGAAGACCTTTTCGGCCCCAAATGCCGCTGTTTATCCCAAGAGGATGACATTTTCTCCCCAAAACAACGCTTTTTATCCCCAAATTGAGACATTCCTCCCCGGCCCCCAAGATATGGCTTTCTGTCACAAAAACAAGACATTCGCCCCTAAAAATACCGCTTCTTATCCTCTAAGGAAGACATTTCCTCCCCAAAACACCCCTGGTTACTCCAAAAATAAGAAATACTCTCCCCAAAATATCACCTTCATTTACTTTCCCAAAAATAAGACATTGGAAGAGAAAAAGCAGTGCTTTGGGGAGAAAATGTCTTTCTGGGGGGGATACAGAGCGGCACTTAAGAGAGAACCTGTTGGATTTCTGGGATAAAGAGGGATATTCGGGGAGAAAGTGTCTAATTGTTGGCATAGATTGATATGAAGGGGAGAAATTGTTGTATTCTGGAGACATAAAGAGTGTTTTGGGGAGAAAATGCCTACGTTTTGGGGATAAACTGCATGATTTTGGAGTGAAAGCGTCGTCTGGAGCTAAAAAGCGGCATTTGGTGGAGAAAATGTCTTCTTTTGGGGATAAAGGTGATCTTTCAGGGAGAATATGTCTTATTTGCAGCACAAAAAGCAGCCTTTGGGGAAGAGAGTGTCTTTCATTGGGACATCACGTGTTATTCCAAAAATAACACCTTTTCTCCCCAGAATACTGCCTTTTATCCCCAAAAGAAGACATTTTCTCCCCAAAACAGCATCTTTTTTTCCCACATGTTCAATGGTATCTCACCAAAATACCGCTTTTTGCCCACAAAATAAAAAATGTTCTACCCCAAATACTGCATTTTAGCCCCAAAATAAGAATTTTTGCCCCACAATACCGCTTTAATCCCCATAATAAGACATCTTCACCCCGGAATGCCGCTTTTTATCCACAAAAGTAGACATTTTCTCCTCAAAACAGCATCTTTTTTCCCACATGTTCGATAGTATCTCACCAAAATACCGCTTTTTGCCCACAAAATAAAAAATGGTCTACCCCAAATACTGCTTTTTCGCCCCCAAATAAGAACTTTTTGCCCCAGAATACCGCTTTTATCCCCAAAAGAAGACATCTTCTTCCCAGAATACAGCTTTTTGTACCGAAATTGTGTTATCCTCTCCAAAAAAGACCAATTTCTATCCGCAAAATGAGAAATATCCTCCCCAAAAGATCACCGTTCGCTCCAAATAGGAGACTTTTTCTCCCGTAAATACCACGTGGTATTCCAAATATTACACGTTTTCTCCCCAAAATTGCTCTTTTTAGCCTCACGAGGAGACCTTCTCCCTCAAATACCTCTTTTGATCCCAAGAATTAGGCATTTTCTCTCCAAGATACCCTTTTCTATCCCCCAAAGAAGACCTTTTCGGCCCCAAATGCCGCTGTTTATCCCAAGAGGATGACATTTTCTCCCCAAAACAACGCTTTTTATCCCCAAATTGAGACATTCCTCCCCGGCCCCCAAGATATGGCTTTCTGTCACAAAAACAAGACATTCGCCCCTAAAAATACCGCTTCTTATCCTCTAAGGAAGACATTTCCTCCCCAAAACACCCCTGGTTACTCCAAAAATAAGAAATACTCTCCCCAAAATATCACCTTCATTTACTTTCCCAAAAATAAGACATTGGAAGAGAAAAAGCAGTGCTTTGGGGAGAAAATGTCTTTCTGGGGGGGATACAGAGCGGCACTTAAGAGAGAACCTGTTGGATTTCTGGGATAAAGAGGGATATTGGGGGAGAAAGTGTCTAATTGTTGGCATAGATTGATATGAAGGGGAGAAATTGTTGTATTCTGGAGACATAAAGAGTGTTTTGGGGAGAAAATGCCTACGTTTTGGGGATAAACTGCATGATTTTGGAGTGAAAGCGTCGTCTGGAGCTAAAAAGCGGCATTTGGTGGAGAAAATGTCTTCTTTTGGGGATAAAGGTGATCTTTCAGGGAGAATATGTCTTATTTGCAGCATAAAAAGCAGCCTTTGGGGAAGAGAGTGTCTTTCATTGGGACATCACGTGTTATTCCAAAAATAACACCTTTTCTCCCCAGAATACTGCCTTTTATCCCCAAAAGAAGACATTTTCTCCCCAAAACAGCATCTTTTTTTCCCACATGTTCAATGGTATCTCACCAAAATACCGCTTTTTGCCCACAAAATAAAAAATGTTCTACCCCAAATACTGCATTTTAGCCCCAAAATAAGAATTTTTGCCCCACAATACCGCTTTAATCCCCATAATAAGACATCTTCACCCCGGAATGCCGCTTTTTATCCACAAAAGTAGACATTTTCTCCTCAAAACAGCATCTTTTTTCCCACATGTTCGATAGTATCTCACCAAAATACCGCTTTTTGCCCACAAAATAAAAAACGGTCTACCCCAAATACTGCTTTTTCGCCCCCAAATAAGAACTTTTTGCCCCAGAATACCGCTTTTATCCCCAAAAGAAGACATCTTCTTCCCAGAATACAGCTTTTTGTACCGAAATTGTGTTATCCTCTCCAAAAAAGACCAATTTCTATCCGCAAAATGAGAAATATTCTCCCCAAAAGATCACCGTTCGCTCCAAATAGGAGACTTTTTCTCCCGTAAATACCACGTGGTATTCCAAATATTACACGTTTTCTCCCCAAAATTGCTCTTTTTAGCCTCACGAGGAGACCTTCTCCCTCAAATACCTCTTTTGATCCCAAGAATTAGGCATTTTCTCTCCAAGATACCCTTTTCTATCCCCCAAAGAAGACCTTTTCGGCCCCAAATGCCGCTGTTTATCCCAAGAGGATGACATTTTCTCCCCAAAACAACGCTTTTTATCCCCAAATTGAGACATTCCTCCCCGGCCCCCAAGATATGGCTTTCTGCTACAAAAACAAGACATTCGCCCCTAAAAATACCGCTTCTTATCCTCTAAGGAAGACATTTCCTCCCCAAAACACCCCTGGTTACTCCAAAAATAAGAAATACTCTCCCCAAAATATCACCTTCATTTACTTTCCCAAAAATAAGACATTGGAAGAGAAAAAGCAGTGCTTTGGGGAGAAAATGTCTTTCTGGGGGGGATACAGAGCGGCACTTAAGAGAGAACCTGTTGGATTTCTGGGATAAAGAGGGATATTCGGGGAGAAAGTGTCTAATTGTTGGCATAGATTGATATGAAGGGGAGAAATTGTTGTATTCTGGAGACATAAAGAGTGTTTTGGGGAGAAAATGCCTACGTTTTGGGGATAAACTGCATGATTTTGGAGTGAAAGCGTCGTCTGGAGCTAAAAAGCGGCATTTGGTGGAGAAAATGTCTTCTTTTGGGGATAAAGGTGATCTTTCAGGGAGAATATGTCTTATTTGCAGCATAAAAAGCAGCCTTTGGGGAAGAGAGTGTCTTTCATTGGGACATCACGTGTTATTCCAAAAATAACACCTTTTCTCCCCAGAATACTGCCTTTTATCCCCAAAAGAAGACATTTTCTCCCCAAAACAGCATCTTTTTTTCCCACATGTTCAATGGTATCTCACCAAAATACCGCTTTTTGCCCACAAAATAAAAAATGTTCTACCCCAAATACTGCATTTTAGCCCCAAAATAAGAATTTTTGCCCCACAATACCGCTTTAATCCCCATAATAAGACATCTTCACCCCGGAATGCCGCTTTTTATCCACAAAAGTAGACATTTTCTCCTCAAAACAGCATCTTTTTTCCCACATGTTCGATAGTATCTCACCAAAATACCGCTTTTTGCCCACAAAATAAAAAATGGTCTACCCCACATACTGCTTTTTCGCCCCCAAATAAGAACTTTTTGCCCCAGAATACCGCTTTTATCCCCAAAAGAAGACATCTTCTTCCCAGAATACAGCTTTTTGTACCGAAATTGTGTTATCCTCTCCAAAAAAGACCAATTTCTATCCGCAAAATGAGAAATATCCTCCCCAAAAGATCACCGTTCGCTCCAAATAGGAGACTTTTTCTCCCGTAAATACCACGTGGTATTCCAAATATTACACGTTTTCTCCCCAAAATTGCTCTTTTTAGCCTCACGAGGAGACCTTCTCCCTCAAATACCTCTTTTGATCCCAAGAATTAGGCATTTTCTCTCCAAGATACCCTTTTCTATCCCCCAAAGAAGACCTTTTCGGCCCCAAATGCCGCTGTTTATCCCAAGAGGATGACATTTTCTCCCCAAAACAACGCTTTTTATCCCCAAATTGAGACATTCCTCCCCGGCCCCCAAGATATGGCTTTCTGTTACAAAAACAAGACATTCGCCCCTAAAAATACCGCTTCTTATCCTCTAAGGAAGACATTTCCTCCCCAAAACACCCCTGGTTACTCCAAAAATAAGAAATACTCTCCCCAAAATATCACCTTCATTTACTTTCCCAAAAATAAGACATTGGAAGAGAAAAAGCAGTGCTTTGGGGAGAAAATGTCTTTCTGGGGGGGATACAGAGCGGCACTTAAGAGAGAACCTGTTGGATTTCTGGGATAAAGAGGGATATTCGGGGAGAAAGTGTCTAATTGTTGGCATAGATTGATATGAAGGGGAGAAATTGTTGTATTCTGGAGACATAAAGAGTGTTTTGGGGAGAAAATGCCTACGTTTTGGGGATAAACTGCATGATTTTGGAGTGAAAGCGTCGTCTGGAGCTAAAAAGCGGCATTTGGTGGAGAAAATGTCTTCTTTTGGGGATAAAGGTGATCTTTCAGGGAGAATATGTCTTATTTGCAGCACAAAAAGCAGCCTTTGGGGAAGAGAGTGTCTTTCATTGGGACATCACGTGTTATTCCAAAAATAACACCTTTTCTCCCCAGAATACTGCCTTTTATCCCCAAAAGAAGACATTTTCTCCCCAAAACAGCATCTTTTTTTCCCACATGTTCAATGGTATCTCACCAAAATACCGCTTTTTGCCCACAAAATAAAAAATGTTCTACCCCAAATACTGCATTTTAGCCCCAAAATAAGAATTTTTGCCCCACAATACCGCTTTAATCCCCATAATAAGACATCTTCACCCCGGAATGCCGCTTTTTATCCACAAAAGTAGACATTTTCTCCTCAAAACAGCATCTTTTTTCCCACATGTTCGATAGTATCTCACCAAAATACCGCTTTTTGCCCACAAAATAAAAAATGGTCTACCCCACATACTGCTTTTTCGCCCCCAAATAAGAACTTTTTGCCCCAGAATACCGCTTTTATCCCCAAAAGAAGACATCTTCTTCCCAGAATACAGCTTTTTGTACCGAAATTGTGTTATCCTCTCCAAAAAAGACCAATTTCTATCCGCAAAATGAGAAATATCCTCCCCAAAAGATCACCGTTCGCTCCAAATAGGAGACTTTTTCTCCCGTAAATACCACGTGGTATTCCAAATATTACACGTTTTCTCCCCAAAATTGCTCTTTTTAGCCTCACGAGGAGACCTTCTCCCTCAAATACCTCTTTTGATCCCAAGAATTAGGCATTTTCTCTCCAAGATACCCTTTTCTATCCCCCAAAGAAGACCTTTTCGGCCCCAAATGCCGCTGTTTATCCCAAGAGGATGACATTTTCTCCCCAAAACAACGCTTTTTATCCCCAAATTGAGACATTCCTCCCCGGCCCCCAAGATATGGCTTTCTGTCACAAAAACAAGACATTCGCCCCTAAAAATACCGCTTCTTATCCTCTAAGGAAGACATTTCCTCCCCAAAACACCCCTGGTTACTCCAAAAATAAGAAATACTCTCCCCAAAATATCACCTTCATTTACTTTCCCAAAAATAAGACATTGGAAGAGAAAAAGCAGTGCTTTGGGGAGAAAATGTCTTTCTGGGGGGGATACAGAGCGGCACTTAAGAGAGAACCTGTTGGATTTCTGGGATAAAGAGGGATATTGGGGGAGAAAGTGTCTAATTGTTGGCATAGATTGATATGAAGGGGAGAAATTGTTGTATTCTGGAGACATAAAGAGTGTTTTGGGGAGAAAATGCCTACGTTTTGGGGATAAACTGCATGATTTTGGAGTGAAAGCGTCGTCTGGAGCTAAAAAGCGGCATTTGGTGGAGAAAATGTCTTCTTTTGGGGATAAAGGTGATCTTTCAGGGAGAATATGTCTTATTTGCAGCACAAAAAGCAGCCTTTGGGGAAGAGAGTGTCTTTCATTGGGACATCACGTGTTATTCCAAAAATAACACCTTTTCTCCCCAGAATACTGCCTTTTATCCCCAAAAGAAGACATTTTCTCCCCAAAACAGCATCTTTTTTTCCCACATGTTCAATGGTATCTCACCAAAATACCGCTTTTTGCCCACAAAATAAAAAATGTTCTACCCCAAATACTGCATTTTAGCCCCAAAATAAGAATTTTTGCCCCACAATACCGCTTTAATCCCCATAATAAGACATCTTCACCCCGGAATGCCGCTTTTTATCCACAAAAGTAGACATTTTCTCCTCAAAACAGCATCTTTTTTCCCACATGTTCGATAGTATCTCACCAAAATACCGCTTTTTGCCCACAAAATAAAAAATGGTCTACCCCAAATACTGCTTTTTCGCCCCCAAATAAGAACTTTTTGCCCCAGAATACCGCTTTTATCCCCAAAAGAAGACATCTTCTTCCCAGAATACAGCTTTTTGTACCGAAATTGTGTTATCCTCTCCAAAAAAGACCAATTTCTATCCGCAAAATGAGAAATATCCTCCCCAAAAGATCACCGTTCGCTCCAAATAGGAGACTTTTTCTCCCGTAAATACCACGTGGTATTCCAAATATTACACGTTTTCTCCCCAAAATTGCTCTTTTTAGCCTCACGAGGAGACCTTCTCCCTCAAATACCTCTTTTGATCCCAAGAATTAGGCATTTTCTCTCCAAGATACCCTTTTCTATCCCCCAAAGAAGACCTTTTCGGCCCCAAATGCCGCTGTTTATCCCAAGAGGATGACATTTTCTCCCCAAAACAACGCTTTTTATCCCCAAATTGAGACATTCCTCCCCGGCCCCCAAGATATGGCTTTCTGTCACAAAAACAAGACATTCGCCCCTAAAAATACCGCTTCTTATCCTCTAAGGAAGACATTTCCTCCCCAAAACACCCCTGGTTACTCCAAAAATAAGAAATACTCTCCCCAAAATATCACCTTCATTTACTTTCCCAAAAATAAGACATTGGAAGAGAAAAAGCAGTGCTTTGGGGAGAAAATGTCTTTCTGGGGGGGATACAGAGCGGCACTTAAGAGAGAACCTGTTGGATTTCTGGGATAAAGAGGGATATTCGGGGAGAAAGTGTCTAATTGTTGGCATAGATTGATATGAAGGGGAGAAATTGTTGTATTCTGGAGACATAAAGAGTGTTTTGGGGAGAAAATGCCTACGTTTTGGGGATAAACTGCATGATTTTGGAGTGAAAGCGTCGTCTGGAGCTAAAAAGCGGCATTTGGTGGAGAAAATGTCTTCTTTTGGGGATAAAGGTGATCTTTCAGGGAGAATATGTCTTATTTGCAGCACAAAAAGCAGCCTTTGGGGAAGAGAGTGTCTTTCATTGGGACATCACGTGTTATTCCAAAAATAACACCTTTTCTCCCCAGAATACTGCCTTTTATCCCCAAAAGAAGACATTTTCTCCCCAAAACAGCATCTTTTTTTCCCACATGTTCAATGGTATCTCACCAAAATACCGCTTTTTGCCCACAAAATAAAAAATGTTCTACCCCAAATACTGCATTTTAGCCCCAAAATAAGAATTTTTGCCCCACAATACCGCTTTAATCCCCATAATAAGACATCTTCACCCCGGAATGCCGCTTTTTATCCACAAAAGTAGACATTTTCTCCTCAAAACAGCATCTTTTTTCCCACATGTTCGATAGTATCTCACCAAAATACCGCTTTTTGCCCACAAAATAAAAAATGGTCTACCCCACATACTGCTTTTTCGCCCCCAAATAAGAACTTTTTGCCCCAGAATACCGCTTTTATCCCCAAAAGAAGACATCTTCTTCCCAGAATACAGCTTTTTGTACCGAAATTGTGTTATCCTCTCCAAAAAAGACCAATTTCTATCCGCAAAATGAGAAATATCCTCCCCAAAAGATCACCGTTCGCTCCAAATAGGAGACTTTTTCTCCCGTAAATACCACGTGGTATTCCAAATATTACACGTTTTCTCCCCAAAATTGCTCTTTTTAGCCTCACGAGGAGACCTTCTCCCTCAAATACCTCTTTTGATCCCAAGAATTAGGCATTTTCTCTCCAAGATACCCTTTTCTATCCCCCAAAGAAGACCTTTTCGGCCCCAAATGCCGCTGTTTATCCCAAGAGGATGACATTTTCTCCCCAAAACAACGCTTTTTATCCCCAAATTGAGACATTCCTCCCCGGCCCCCAAGATATGGCTTTCTGTCACAAAAACAAGACATTCGCCCCTAAAAATACCGCTTCTTATCCTCTAAGGAAGACATTTCCTCCCCAAAACACCCCTGGTTACTCCAAAAATAAGAAATACTCTCCCCAAAATATCACCTTCATTTACTTTCCCAAAAATAAGACATTGGAAGAGAAAAAGCAGTGCTTTGGGGAGAAAATGTCTTTCTGGGGGGGATACAGAGCGGCACTTAAGAGAGAACCTGTTGGATTTCTGGGATAAAGAGGGATATTCGGGGAGAAAGTGTCTAATTGTTGGCATAGATTGATATGAAGGGGAGAAATTGTTGTATTCTGGAGACATAAAGAGTGTTTTGGGGAGAAAATGCCTACGTTTTGGGGATAAACTGCATGATTTTGGAGTGAAAGCGTCGTCTGGAGCTAAAAAGCGGCATTTGGTGGAGAAAATGTCTTCTTTTGGGGATAAAGGTGATCTTTCAGGGAGAATATGTCTTATTTGCAGCACAAAAAGCAGCCTTTGGGGAAGAGAGTGTCTTTCATTGGGACATCACGTGTTATTCCAAAAATAACACCTTTTCTCCCCAGAATACTGCCTTTTATCCCCAAAAGAAGACATTTTCTCCCCAAAACAGCATCTTTTTTTCCCACATGTTCAATGGTATCTCACCAAAATACCGCTTTTTGCCCACAAAATAAAAAATGTTCTACCCCAAATACTGCATTTTAGCCCCAAAATAAGAATTTTTGCCCCACAATACCGCTTTAATCCCCATAATAAGACATCTTCACCCCGGAATGCCGCTTTTTATCCACAAAAGTAGACATTTTCTCCTCAAAACAGCATCTTTTTTCCCACATGTTCGATAGTATCTCACCAAAATACCGCTTTTTGCCCACAAAATAAAAAATGGTCTACCCCACATACTGCTTTTTCGCCCCCAAATAAGAACTTTTTGCCCCAGAATACCGCTTTTATCCCCAAAAGAAGACATCTTCTTCCCAGAATACAGCTTTTTGTACCGAAATTGTGTTATCCTCTCCAAAAAAGACCAATTTCTATCCGCAAAATGAGAAATATCCTCCCCAAAAGATCACCGTTCGCTCCAAATAGGAGACTTTTTCTCCCGTAAATACCACGTGGTATTCCAAATATTACACGTTTTCTCCCCAAAATTGCTCTTTTTAGCCTCACGAGGAGACCTTCTCCCTCAAATACCTCTTTTGATCCCAAGAATTAGGCATTTTCTCTCCAAGATACCCTTTTCTATCCCCCAAAGAAGACCTTTTCGGCCCCAAATGCCGCTGTTTATCCCAAGAGGATGACATTTTCTCCCCAAAACAACGCTTTTTATCCCCAAATTGAGACATTCCTCCCCGGCCCCCAAGATATGGCTTTCTGTCACAAAAACAAGACATTCGCCCCTAAAAATACCGCTTCTTATCCTCTAAGGAAGACATTTCCTCCCCAAAACACCCCTGGTTACTCCAAAAATAAGAAATACTCTCCCCAAAATATCACCTTCATTTACTTTCCCAAAAATAAGACATTGGAAGAGAAAAAGCAGTGCTTTGGGGAGAAAATGTCTTTCTGGGGGGGATACAGAGCGGCACTTAAGAGAGAACCTGTTGGATTTCTGGGATAAAGAGGGATATTCGGGGAGAAAGTGTCTAATTGTTGGCATAGATTGATATGAAGGGGAGAAATTGTTGTATTCTGGAGACATAAAGAGTGTTTTGGGGAGAAAATGCCTACGTTTTGGGGATAAACTGCATGATTTTGGAGTGAAAGCGTCGTCTGGAGCTAAAAAGCGGCATTTGGTGGAGAAAATGTCTTCTTTTGGGGATAAAGGTGATCTTTCAGGGAGAATATGTCTTATTTACAGCACAAAAAGCAGCCTTTGGGGAAGAGAGTGTCTTTCATTGGGACATCACGTGTTATTCCAAAAATAACACCTTTTCTCCCCAGAATACTGCCTTTTATCCCCAAAAGAAGACATTTTCTCCCCAAAACAGCATCTTTTTTTCCCACATGTTCAATGGTATCTCACCAAAATACCGCTCTTTGCCCACAAAATAAAAAATGTTCTACCCCAAATACTGCATTTTAGCCCCAAAATAAGAATTTTTGCCCCACAATACCGCTTTAATCCCCATAATAAGACATCTTCACCCCGGAATGCCGCTTTTTATCCACAAAAGTAGACATTTTCTCCTCAAAACAGCATCTTTTTTCCCACATGTTCGATAGTATCTCACCAAAATACCGCTTTTTGCCCACAAAATAAAAAACGGTCTACCCCAAATACTGCTTTTTCGCCCCCAAATAAGAACTTTTTGCCCCAGAATACCGCTTTTATCCCCAAAAGAAGACATCTTCTTCCCAGAATACAGCTTTTTGTACCGAAATTGTGTTATCCTCTCCAAAAAAGACCAATTTCTATCCGCAAAATGAGAAATATCCTCCCCAAAAGATCACCGTTCGCTCCAAATAGGAGACTTTTTCTCCCGTAAATACCACGTGGTATTCCAAATATTACACGTTTTCTCCCCAAAATTGCTCTTTTTAGCCTCACGAGGAGACCTTCTCCCTCAAATACCTCTTTTGATCCCAAGAATTAGGCATTTTCTCTCCAAGATACCCTTTTCTATCCCCCAAAGAAGACCTTTTCGGCCCCAAATGCCGCTGTTTATCCCAAGAGGATGACATTTTCTCCCCAAAACAACGCTTTTTATCCCCAAATTGAGACATTCCTCCCCGGCCCCCAAGATATGGCTTTCTGTCACAAAAACAAGACATTCGCCCCTAAAAATACCGCTTCTTATCCTCTAAGGAAGACATTTCCTCCCCAAAACACCCCTGGTTACTCCAAAAATAAGAAATACTCTCCCCAAAATATCACCTTCATTTACTTTCCCAAAAATAAGACATTGGAAGAGAAAAAGCAGTGCTTTGGGGAGAAAATGTCTTTCTGGGGGGGATACAGAGCGGCACTTAAGAGAGAACCTGTTGGATTTCTGGGATAAAGAGGGATATTGGGGGAGAAAGTGTCTAATTGTTGGCATAGATTGATATGAAGGGGAGAAATTGTTGTATTCTGGAGACATAAAGAGTGTTTTGGGGAGAAAATGCCTACGTTTTGGGGATAAACTGCATGATTTTGGAGTGAAAGCGTCGTCTGGAGCTAAAAAGCGGCATTTGGTGGAGAAAATGTCTTCTTTTGGGGATAAAGGTGATCTTTCAGGGAGAATATGTCTTATTTGCAGCATAAAAAGCAGCCTTTGGGGAAGAGAGTGTCTTTCATTGGGACATCACGTGTTATTCCAAAAATAACACCTTTTCTCCCCAGAATACTGCCTTTTATCCCCAAAAGAAGACATTTTCTCCCCAAAACAGCATCTTTTTTTCCCACATGTTCAATGGTATCTCACCAAAATACCGCTTTTTGCCCACAAAATAAAAAATGTTCTACCCCAAATACTGCATTTTAGCCCCAAAATAAGAATTTTTGCCCCACAATACCGCTTTAATCCCCATAATAAGACATCTTCACCCCGGAATGCCGCTTTTTATCCACAAAAGTAGACATTTTCTCCTCAAAACAGCATCTTTTTTCCCACATGTTCGATAGTATCTCACCAAAATACCGCTTTTTGCCCACAAAATAAAAAACGGTCTACCCCACATACTGCTTTTTCGCCCCCAAATAAGAACTTTTTGCCCCAGAATACCGCTTTTATCCCCAAAAGAAGACATCTTCTTCCCAGAATACAGCTTTTTGTACCGAAATTGTGTTATCCTCTCCAAAAAAGACCAATTTCTATCCGCAAAATGAGAAATATCCTCCCCAAAAGATCACCGTTCGCTCCAAATAGGAGACTTTTTCTCCCGTAAATACCACGTGGTATTCCAAATATTACACGTTTTCTCCCCAAAATTGCTCTTTTTAGCCTCACGAGGAGACCTTCTCCCTCAAATACCTCTTTTGATCCCAAGAATTAGGCATTTTCTCTCCAAGATACCCTTTTCTATCCCCCAAAGAAGACCTTTTCGGCCCCAAATGCCGCTGTTTATCCCAAGAGGATGACATTTTCTCCCCAAAACAACGCTTTTTATCCCCAAATTGAGACATTCCTCCCCGGCCCCCAAGATATGGCTTTCTGTCACAAAAACAAGACATTCGCCCCTAAAAATACCGCTTCTTATCCTCTAAGGAAGACATTTCCTCCCCAAAACACCCCTGGTTACTCCAAAAATAAGAAATACTCTCCCCAAAATATCACCTTCATTTACTTTCCCAAAAATAAGACATTGGAAGAGAAAAAGCAGTGCTTTGGGGAGAAAATGTCTTTCTGGGGGGGATACAGAGCGGCACTTAAGAGAGAACCTGTTGGATTTCTGGGATAAAGAGGGATATTCGGGGAGAAAGTGTCTAATTGTTGGCATAGATTGATATGAAGGGGAGAAATTGTTGTATTCTGGAGACATAAAGAGTGTTTTGGGGAGAAAATGCCTACGTTTTGGGGATAAACTGCATGATTTTGGAGTGAAAGCGTCGTCTGGAGCTAAAAAGCGGCATTTGGTGGAGAAAATGTCTTCTTTTGGGGATAAAGGTGATCTTTCAGGGAGAATATGTCTTATTTGCAGCATAAAAAGCAGCCTTTGGGGAAGAGAGTGTCTTTCATTGGGACATCACGTGTTATTCCAAAAATAACACCTTTTCTCCCCAGAATACTGCCTTTTATCCCCAAAAGAAGACATTTTCTCCCCAAAACAGCATCTTTTTTTCCCACATGTTCAATGGTATCTCACCAAAATACCGCTTTTTGCCCACAAAATAAAAAATGTTCTACCCCAAATACTGCATTTTAGCCCCAAAATAAGAATTTTTGCCCCACAATACCGCTTTAATCCCCATAATAAGACATCTTCACCCCGGAATGCCGCTTTTTATCCACAAAAGTAGACATTTTCTCCTCAAAACAGCATCTTTTTTCCCACATGTTCGATAGTATCTCACCAAAATACCGCTTTTTGCCCACAAAATAAAAAATGGTCTACCCCACATACTGCTTTTTCGCCCCCAAATAAGAACTTTTTGCCCCAGAATACCGCTTTTATCCCCAAAAGAAGACATCTTCTTCCCAGAATACAGCTTTTTGTACCGAAATTGTGTTATCCTCTCCAAAAAAGACCAATTTCTATCCGCAAAATGAGAAATATCCTCCCCAAAAGATCACCGTTCGCTCCAAATAGGAGACTTTTTCTCCCGTAAATACCACGTGGTATTCCAAATATTACACGTTTTCTCCCCAAAATTGCTCTTTTTAGCCTCACGAGGAGACCTTCTCCCTCAAATACCTCTTTTGATCCCAAGAATTAGGCATTTTCTCTCCAAGATACCCTTTTCTATCCCCCAAAGAAGACCTTTTCGGCCCCAAATGCCGCTGTTTATCCCAAGAGGATGACATTTTCTCCCCAAAACAACGCTTTTTATCCCCAAATTGAGACATTCCTCCCCGGCCCCCAAGATATGGCTTTCTGTCACAAAAACAAGACATTCGCCCCTAAAAATACCGCTTCTTATCCTCTAAGGAAGACATTTCCTCCCCAAAACACCCCTGGTTACTCCAAAAATAAGAAATACTCTCCCCAAAATATCACCTTCATTTACTTTCCCAAAAATAAGACATTGGAAGAGAAAAAGCAGTGCTTTGGGGAGAAAATGTCTTTCTGGGGGGGATACAGAGCGGCACTTAAGAGAGAACCTGTTGGATTTCTGGGATAAAGAGGGATATTCGGGGAGAAAGTGTCTAATTGTTGGCATAGATTGATATGAAGGGGAGAAATTGTTGTATTCTGGAGACATAAAGAGTGTTTTGGGGAGAAAATGCCTACGTTTTGGGGATAAACTGCATGATTTTGGAGTGAAAGCGTCGTCTGGAGCTAAAAAGCGGCATTTGGTGGAGAAAATGTCTTCTTTTGGGGATAAAGGTGATCTTTCAGGGAGAATATGTCTTATTTGCAGCACAAAAAGCAGCCTTTGGGGAAGAGAGTGTCTTTCATTGGGACATCACGTGTTATTCCAAAAATAACACCTTTTCTCCCCAGAATACTGCCTTTTATCCCCAAAAGAAGACATTTTCTCCCCAAAACAGCATCTTTTTTTCCCACATGTTCAATGGTATCTCACCAAAATACCGCTTTTTGCCCACAAAATAAAAAATGTTCTACCCCAAATACTGCATTTTAGCCCCAAAATAAGAATTTTTGCCCCACAATACCGCTTTAATCCCCATAATAAGACATCTTCACCCCGGAATGCCGCTTTTTATCCACAAAAGTAGACATTTTCTCCTCAAAACAGCATCTTTTTTCCCACATGTTCGATAGTATCTCACCAAAATACCGCTTTTTGCCCACAAAATAAAAAATGGTCTACCCCAAATACTGCTTTTTCGCCCCCAAATAAGAACTTTTTGCCCCAGAATACCGCTTTTATCCCCAAAAGAAGACATCTTCTTCCCAGAATACAGCTTTTTGTACCGAAATTGTGTTATCCTCTCCAAAAAAGACCAATTTCTATCCGCAAAATGAGAAATATCCTCCCCAAAAGATCACCGTTCGCTCCAAATAGGAGACTTTTTCTCCCGTAAATACCACGTGGTATTCCAAATATTACACGTTTTCTCCCCAAAATTGCTCTTTTTAGCCTCACGAGGAGACCTTCTCCCTCAAATACCTCTTTTGATCCCAAGAATTAGGCATTTTCTCTCCAAGATACCCTTTTCTATCCCCCAAAGAAGACCTTTTCGGCCCCAAATGCCGCTGTTTATCCCAAGAGGATGACATTTTCTCCCCAAAACAACGCTTTTTATCCCCAAATTGAGACATTCCTCCCCGGCCCCCAAGATATGGCTTTCTGTCACAAAAACAAGACATTCGCCCCTAAAAATACCGCTTCTTATCCTCTAAGGAAGACATTTCCTCCCCAAAACACCCCTGGTTACTCCAAAAATAAGAAATACTCTCCCCAAAATATCACCTTCATTTACTTTCCCAAAAATAAGACATTGGAAGAGAAAAAGCAGTGCTTTGGGGAGAAAATGTCTTTCTGGGGGGGATACAGAGCGGCACTTAAGAGAGAACCTGTTGGATTTCTGGGATAAAGAGGGATATTCGGGGAGAAAGTGTCTAATTGTTGGCATAGATTGATATGAAGGGGAGAAATTGTTGTATTCTGGAGACATAAAGAGTGTTTTGGGGAGAAAATGCCTACGTTTTGGGGATAAACTGCATGATTTTGGAGTGAAAGCGTCGTCTGGAGCTAAAAAGCGGCATTTGGTGGAGAAAATGTCTTCTTTTGGGGATAAAGGTGATCTTTCAGGGAGAATATGTCTTATTTGCAGCACAAAAAGCAGCCTTTGGGGAAGAGAGTGTCTTTCATTGGGACATCACGTGTTATTCCAAAAATAACACCTTTTCTCCCCAGAATACTGCCTTTTATCCCCAAAAGAAGACATTTTCTCCCCAAAACAGCATCTTTTTTTCCCACATGTTCAATGGTATCTCACCAAAATACCGCTTTTTGCCCACAAAATAAAAAATGTTCTACCCCAAATACTGCATTTTAGCCCCAAAATAAGAATTTTTGCCCCACAATACCGCTTTAATCCCCATAATAAGACATCTTCACCCCGGAATGCCGCTTTTTATCCACAAAAGTAGACATTTTCTCCTCAAAACAGCATCTTTTTTCCCACATGTTCGATAGTATCTCACCAAAATACCGCTTTTTGCCCACAAAATAAAAAATGGTCTACCCCAAATACTGCTTTTTCGCCCCCAAATAAGAACTTTTTGCCCCAGAATACCGCTTTTATCCCCAAAAGAAGACATCTTCTTCCCAGAATACAGCTTTTTGTACCGAAATTGTGTTATCCTCTCCAAAAAAGACCAATTTCTATCCGCAAAATGAGAAATATCCTCCCCAAAAGATCACCGTTCGCTCCAAATAGGAGACTTTTTCTCCCGTAAATACCACGTGGTATTCCAAATATTACACGTTTTCTCCCCAAAATTGCTCTTTTTAGCCTCACGAGGAGACCTTCTCCCTCAAATACCTCTTTTGATCCCAAGAATTAGGCATTTTCTCTCCAAGATACCCTTTTCTATCCCCCAAAGAAGACCTTTTCGGCCCCAAATGCCGCTGTTTATCCCAAGAGGATGACATTTTCTCCCCAAAACAACGCTTTTTATCCCCAAATTGAGACATTCCTCCCCGGCCCCCAAGATATGGCTTTCTGTCACAAAAACAAGACATTCGCCCCTAAAAATACCGCTTCTTATCCTCTAAGGAAGACATTTCCTCCCCAAAACACCCCTGGTTACTCCAAAAATAAGAAATACTCTCCCCAAAATATCACCTTCATTTACTTTCCCAAAAATAAGACATTGGAAGAGAAAAAGCAGTGCTTTGGGGAGAAAATGTCTTTCTGGGGGGGATACAGAGCGGCACTTAAGAGAGAACCTGTTGGATTTCTGGGATAAAGAGGGATATTCGGGGAGAAAGTGTCTAATTGTTGGCATAGATTGATATGAAGGGGAGAAATTGTTGTATTCTGGAGACATAAAGAGTGTTTTGGGGAGAAAATGCCTACGTTTTGGGGATAAACTGCATGATTTTGGAGTGAAAGCGTCGTCTGGAGCTAAAAAGCGGCATTTGGTGGAGAAAATGTCTTCTTTTGGGGATAAAGGTGATCTTTCAGGGAGAATATGTCTTATTTGCAGCACAAAAAGCAGCCTTTGGGGAAGAGAGTGTCTTTCATTGGGACATCACGTGTTATTCCAAAAATAACACCTTTTCTCCCCAGAATACTGCCTTTTATCCCCAAAAGAAGACATTTTCTCCCCAAAACAGCATCTTTTTTTCCCACATGTTCAATGGTATCTCACCAAAATACCGCTTTTTGCCCACAAAATAAAAAATGTTCTACCCCAAATACTGCATTTTAGCCCCAAAATAAGAATTTTTGCCCCACAATACCGCTTTAATCCCCATAATAAGACATCTTCACCCCGGAATGCCGCTTTTTATCCACAAAAGTAGACATTTTCTCCTCAAAACAGCATCTTTTTTCCCACATGTTCGATAGTATCTCACCAAAATACCGCTTTTTGCCCACAAAATAAAAAATGGTCTACCCCAAATACTGCTTTTTCGCCCCCAAATAAGAACTTTTTGCCCCAGAATACCGCTTTTATCCCCAAAAGAAGACATCTTCTTCCCAGAATACAGCTTTTTGTACCGAAATTGTGTTATCCTCTCCAAAAAAGACCAATTTCTATCCGCAAAATGAGAAATATCCTCCCCAAAAGATCACCGTTCGCTCCAAATAGGAGACTTTTTCTCCCGTAAATACCACGTGGTATTCCAAATATTACACGTTTTCTCCCCAAAATTGCTCTTTTTAGCCTCACGAGGAGACCTTCTCCCTCAAATACCTCTTTTGATCCCAAGAATTAGGCATTTTCTCTCCAAGATACCCTTTTCTATCCCCCAAAGAAGACCTTTTCGGCCCCAAATGCCGCTGTTTATCCCAAGAGGATGACATTTTCTCCCCAAAACAACGCTTTTTATCCCCAAATTGAGACATTCCTCCCCGGCCCCCAAGATATGGCTTTCTGTTACAAAAACAAGACATTCGCCCCTAAAAATACCGCTTCTTATCCTCTAAGGAAGACATTTCCTCCCCAAAACACCCCTGGTTACTCCAAAAATAAGAAATACTCTCCCCAAAATATCACCTTCATTTACTTTCCCAAAAATAAGACATTGGAAGAGAAAAAGCAGTGCTTTGGGGAGAAAATGTCTTTCTGGGGGGGATACAGAGCGGCACTTAAGAGAGAACCTGTTGGATTTCTGGGATAAAGAGGGATATTCGGGGAGAAAGTGTCTAATTGTTGGCATAGATTGATATGAAGGGGAGAAATTGTTGTATTCTGGAGACATAAAGAGTGTTTTGGGGAGAAAATGCCTACGTTTTGGGGATAAACTGCATGATTTTGGAGTGAAAGCGTCGTCTGGAGCTAAAAAGCGGCATTTGGTGGAGAAAATGTCTTCTTTTGGGGATAAAGGTGATCTTTCAGGGAGAATATGTCTTATTTGCAGCATAAAAAGCAGCCTTTGGGGAAGAGAGTGTCTTTCATTGGGACATCACGTGTTATTCCAAAAATAACACCTTTTCTCCCCAGAATACTGCCTTTTATCCCCAAAAGAAGACATTTTCTCCCCAAAACAGCATCTTTTTTTCCCACATGTTCAATGGTATCTCACCAAAATACCGCTTTTTGCCCACAAAATAAAAAATGTTCTACCCCAAATACTGCATTTTAGCCCCAAAATAAGAATTTTTGCCCCACAATACCGCTTTAATCCCCATAATAAGACATCTTCACCCCGGAATGCCGCTTTTTATCCACAAAAGTAGACATTTTCTCCTCAAAACAGCATCTTTTTTCCCACATGTTCGATAGTATCTCACCAAAATACCGCTTTTTGCCCACAAAATAAAAAATGGTCTACCCCACATACTGCTTTTTCGCCCCCAAATAAGAACTTTTTGCCCCAGAATACCGCTTTTATCCCCAAAAGAAGACATCTTCTTCCCAGAATACAGCTTTTTGTACCGAAATTGTGTTATCCTCTCCAAAAAAGACCAATTTCTATCCGCAAAATGAGAAATATCCTCCCCAAAAGATCACCGTTCGCTCCAAATAGGAGACTTTTTCTCCCGTAAATACCACGTGGTATTCCAAATATTACACGTTTTCTCCCCAAAATTGCTCTTTTTAGCCTCACGAGGAGACCTTCTCCCTCAAATACCTCTTTTGATCCCAAGAATTAGGCATTTTCTCTCCAAGATACCCTTTTCTATCCCCCAAAGAAGACCTTTTCGGCCCCAAATGCCGCTGTTTATCCCAAGAGGATGACATTTTCTCCCCAAAACAACGCTTTTTATCCCCAAATTGAGACATTCCTCCCCGGCCCCCAAGATATGGCTTTCTGTCACAAAAACAAGACATTCGCCCCTAAAAATACCGCTTCTTATCCTCTAAGGAAGACATTTCCTCCCCAAAACACCCCTGGTTACTCCAAAAATAAGAAATACTCTCCCCAAAATATCACCTTCATTTACTTTCCCAAAAATAAGACATTGGAAGAGAAAAAGCAGTGCTTTGGGGAGAAAATGTCTTTCTGGGGGGGATACAGAGCGGCACTTAAGAGAGAACCTGTTGGATTTCTGGGATAAAGAGGGATATTCGGGGAGAAAGTGTCTAATTGTTGGCATAGATTGATATGAAGGGGAGAAATTGTTGTATTCTGGAGACATAAAGAGTGTTTTGGGGAGAAAATGCCTACGTTTTGGGGATAAACTGCATGATTTTGGAGTGAAAGCGTCGTCTGGAGCTAAAAAGCGGCATTTGGTGGAGAAAATGTCTTCTTTTGGGGATAAAGGTGATCTTTCAGGGAGAATATGTCTTATTTGCAGCACAAAAAGCAGCCTTTGGGGAAGAGAGTGTCTTTCATTGGGACATCACGTGTTATTCCAAAAATAACACCTTTTCTCCCCAGAATACTGCCTTTTATCCCCAAAAGAAGACATTTTCTCCCCAAAACAGCATCTTTTTTTCCCACATGTTCAATGGTATCTCACCAAAATACCGCTTTTTGCCCACAAAATAAAAAATGTTCTACCCCAAATACTGCATTTTAGCCCCAAAATAAGAATTTTTGCCCCACAATACCGCTTTAATCCCCATAATAAGACATCTTCACCCCGGAATGCCGCTTTTTATCCACAAAAGTAGACATTTTCTCCTCAAAACAGCATCTTTTTTCCCACATGTTCGATAGTATCTCACCAAAATACCGCTTTTTGCCCACAAAATAAAAAATGGTCTACCCCAAATACTGCTTTTTCGCCCCCAAATAAGAACTTTTTGCCCCAGAATACCGCTTTTATCCCCAAAAGAAGACATCTTCTTCCCAGAATACAGCTTTTTGTACCGAAATTGTGTTATCCTCTCCAAAAAAGACCAATTTCTATCCGCAAAATGAGAAATATCCTCCCCAAAAGATCACCGTTCGCTCCAAATAGGAGACTTTTTCTCCCGTAAATACCACGTGGTATTCCAAATATTACACGTTTTCTCCCCAAAATTGCTCTTTTTAGCCTCACGAGGAGACCTTCTCCCTCAAATACCTCTTTTGATCCCAAGAATTAGGCATTTTCTCTCCAAGATACCCTTTTCTATCCCCCAAAGAAGACCTTTTCGGCCCCAAATGCCGCTGTTTATCCCAAGAGGATGACATTTTCTCCCCAAAACAACGCTTTTTATCCCCAAATTGAGACATTCCTCCCCGGCCCCCAAGATATGGCTTTCTGTCACAAAAACAAGACATTCGCCCCTAAAAATACCGCTTCTTATCCTCTAAGGAAGACATTTCCTCCCCAAAACACCCCTGGTTACTCCAAAAATAAGAAATACTCTCCCCAAAATATCACCTTCATTTACTTTCCCAAAAATAAGACATTGGAAGAGAAAAAGCAGTGCTTTGGGGAGAAAATGTCTTTCTGGGGGGGATACAGAGCGGCACTTAAGAGAGAACCTGTTGGATTTCTGGGATAAAGAGGGATATTCGGGGAGAAAGTGTCTAATTGTTGGCATAGATTGATATGAAGGGGAGAAATTGTTGTATTCTGGAGACATAAAGAGTGTTTTGGGGAGAAAATGCCTACGTTTTGGGGATAAACTGCATGATTTTGGAGTGAAAGCGTCGTCTGGAGCTAAAAAGCGGCATTTGGTGGAGAAAATGTCTTCTTTTGGGGATAAAGGTGATCTTTCAGGGAGAATATGTCTTATTTGCAGCACAAAAAGCAGCCTTTGGGGAAGAGAGTGTCTTTCATTGGGACATCACGTGTTATTCCAAAAATAACACCTTTTCTCCCCAGAATACTGCCTTTTATCCCCAAAAGAAGACATTTTCTCCCCAAAACAGCATCTTTTTTTCCCACATGTTCAATGGTATCTCACCAAAATACCGCTTTTTGCCCACAAAATAAAAAATGTTCTACCCCAAATACTGCATTTTAGCCCCAAAATAAGAATTTTTGCCCCACAATACCGCTTTAATCCCCATAATAAGACATCTTCACCCCGGAATGCCGCTTTTTATCCACAAAAGTAGACATTTTCTCCTCAAAACAGCATCTTTTTTCCCACATGTTCGATAGTATCTCACCAAAATACCGCTTTTTGCCCACAAAATAAAAAATGGTCTACCCCAAATACTGCTTTTTCGCCCCCAAATAAGAACTTTTTGCCCCAGAATACCGCTTTTATCCCCAAAAGAAGACATCTTCTTCCCAGAATACAGCTTTTTGTACCGAAATTGTGTTATCCTCTCCAAAAAAGACCAATTTCTATCCGCAAAATGAGAAATATCCTCCCCAAAAGATCACCGTTCGCTCCAAATAGGAGACTTTTTCTCCCGTAAATACCACGTGGTATTCCAAATATTACACGTTTTCTCCCCAAAATTGCTCTTTTTAGCCTCACGAGGAGACCTTCTCCCTCAAATACCTCTTTTGATCCCAAGAATTAGGCATTTTCTCTCCAAGATACCCTTTTCTATCCCCCAAAGAAGACCTTTTCGGCCCCAAATGCCGCTGTTTATCCCAAGAGGATGACATTTTCTCCCCAAAACAACGCTTTTTATCCCCAAATTGAGACATTCCTCCCCGGCCCCCAAGATATGGCTTTCTGTCACAAAAACAAGACATTCGCCCCTAAAAATACCGCTTCTTATCCTCTAAGGAAGACATTTCCTCCCCAAAACACCCCTGGTTACTCCAAAAATAAGAAATACTCTCCCCAAAATATCACCTTCATTTACTTTCCCAAAAATAAGACATTGGAAGAGAAAAAGCAGTGCTTTGGGGAGAAAATGTCTTTCTGGGGGGGATACAGAGCGGCACTTAAGAGAGAACCTGTTGGATTTCTGGGATAAAGAGGGATATTCGGGGAGAAAGTGTCTAATTGTTGGCATAGATTGATATGAAGGGGAGAAATTGTTGTATTCTGGAGACATAAAGAGTGTTTTGGGGAGAAAATGCCTACGTTTTGGGGATAAACTGCATGATTTTGGAGTGAAAGCGTCGTCTGGAGCTAAAAAGCGGCATTTGGTGGAGAAAATGTCTTCTTTTGGGGATAAAGGTGATCTTTCAGGGAGAATATGTCTTATTTGCAGCACAAAAAGCAGCCTTTGGGGAAGAGAGTGTCTTTCATTGGGACATCACGTGTTATTCCAAAAATAACACCTTTTCTCCCCAGAATACTGCCTTTTATCCCCAAAAGAAGACATTTTCTCCCCAAAACAGCATCTTTTTTTCCCACATGTTCAATGGTATCTCACCAAAATACCGCTTTTTGCCCACAAAATAAAAAATGTTCTACCCCAAATACTGCATTTTAGCCCCAAAATAAGAATTTTTGCCCCACAATACCGCTTTAATCCCCATAATAAGACATCTTCACCCCGGAATGCCGCTTTTTATCCACAAAAGTAGACATTTTCTCCTCAAAACAGCATCTTTTTTCCCACATGTTCGATAGTATCTCACCAAAATACCGCTTTTTGCCCACAAAATAAAAAATGGTCTACCCCAAATACTGCTTTTTCGCCCCCAAATAAGAACTTTTTGCCCCAGAATACCGCTTTTATCCCCAAAAGAAGACATCTTCTTCCCAGAATACAGCTTTTTGTACCGAAATTGTGTTATCCTCTCCAAAAAAGACCAATTTCTATCCGCAAAATGAGAAATATCCTCCCCAAAAGATCACCGTTCGCTCCAAATAGGAGACTTTTTCTCCCGTAAATACCACGTGGTATTCCAAATATTACACGTTTTCTCCCCAAAATTGCTCTTTTTAGCCTCACGAGGAGACCTTCTCCCTCAAATACCTCTTTTGATCCCAAGAATTAGGCATTTTCTCTCCAAGATACCCTTTTCTATCCCCCAAAGAAGACCTTTTCGGCCCCAAATGCCGCTGTTTATCCCAAGAGGATGACATTTTCTCCCCAAAACAACGCTTTTTATCCCCAAATTGAGACATTCCTCCCCGGCCCCCAAGATATGGCTTTCTGTCACAAAAACAAGACATTCGCCCCTAAAAATACCGCTTCTTATCCTCTAAGGAAGACATTTCCTCCCCAAAACACCCCTGGTTACTCCAAAAATAAGAAATACTCTCCCCAAAATATCACCTTCATTTACTTTCCCAAAAATAAGACATTGGAAGAGAAAAAGCAGTGCTTTGGGGAGAAAATGTCTTTCTGGGGGGGATACAGAGCGGCACTTAAGAGAGAACCTGTTGGATTTCTGGGATAAAGAGGGATATTCGGGGAGAAAGTGTCTAATTGTTGGCATAGATTGATATGAAGGGGAGAAATTGTTGTATTCTGGAGACATAAAGAGTGTTTTGGGGAGAAAATGCCTACGTTTTGGGGATAAACTGCATGATTTTGGAGTGAAAGCGTCGTCTGGAGCTAAAAAGCGGCATTTGGTGGAGAAAATGTCTTCTTTTGGGGATAAAGGTGATCTTTCAGGGAGAATATGTCTTATTTGCAGCACAAAAAGCAGCCTTTGGGGAAGAGAGTGTCTTTCATTGGGACATCACGTGTTATTCCAAAAATAACACCTTTTCTCCCCAGAATACTGCCTTTTATCCCCAAAAGAAGACATTTTCTCCCCAAAACAGCATCTTTTTTTCCCACATGTTCAATGGTATCTCACCAAAATACCGCTTTTTGCCCACAAAATAAAAAATGTTCTACCCCAAATACTGCATTTTAGCCCCAAAATAAGAATTTTTGCCCCACAATACCGCTTTAATCCCCATAATAAGACATCTTCACCCCGGAATGCCGCTTTTTATCCACAAAAGTAGACATTTTCTCCTCAAAACAGCATCTTTTTTCCCACATGTTCGATAGTATCTCACCAAAATACCGCTTTTTGCCCACAAAATAAAAAATGGTCTACCCCAAATACTGCTTTTTCGCCCCCAAATAAGAACTTTTTGCCCCAGAATACCGCTTTTATCCCCAAAAGAAGACATCTTCTTCCCAGAATACAGCTTTTTGTACCGAAATTGTGTTATCCTCTCCAAAAAAGACCAATTTCTATCCGCAAAATGAGAAATATCCTCCCCAAAAGATCACCGTTCGCTCCAAATAGGAGACTTTTTCTCCCGTAAATACCACGTGGTATTCCAAATATTACACGTTTTCTCCCCAAAATTGCTCTTTTTAGCCTCACGAGGAGACCTTCTCCCTCAAATACCTCTTTTGATCCCAAGAATTAGGCATTTTCTCTCCAAGATACCCTTTTCTATCCCCCAAAGAAGACCTTTTCGGCCCCAAATGCCGCTGTTTATCCCAAGAGGATGACATTTTCTCCCCAAAACAACGCTTTTTATCCCCAAATTGAGACATTCCTCCCCGGCCCCCAAGATATGGCTTTCTGTCACAAAAACAAGACATTCGCCCCTAAAAATACCGCTTCTTATCCTCTAAGGAAGACATTTCCTCCCCAAAACACCCCTGGTTACTCCAAAAATAAGAAATACTCTCCCCAAAATATCACCTTCATTTACTTTCCCAAAAATAAGACATTGGAAGAGAAAAAGCAGTGCTTTGGGGAGAAAATGTCTTTCTGGGGGGGATACAGAGCGGCACTTAAGAGAGAACCTGTTGGATTTCTGGGATAAAGAGGGATATTCGGGGAGAAAGTGTCTAATTGTTGGCATAGATTGATATGAAGGGGAGAAATTGTTGTATTCTGGAGACATAAAGAGTGTTTTGGGGAGAAAATGCCTACGTTTTGGGGATAAACTGCATGATTTTGGAGTGAAAGCGTCGTCTGGAGCTAAAAAGCGGCATTTGGTGGAGAAAATGTCTTCTTTTGGGGATAAAGGTGATCTTTCAGGGAGAATATGTCTTATTTGCAGCACAAAAAGCAGCCTTTGGGGAAGAGAGTGTCTTTCATTGGGACATCACGTGTTATTCCAAAAATAACACCTTTTCTCCCCAGAATACTGCCTTTTATCCCCAAAAGAAGACATTTTCTCCCCAAAACAGCATCTTTTTTTCCCACATGTTCAATGGTATCTCACCAAAATACCGCTTTTTGCCCACAAAATAAAAAATGTTCTACCCCAAATACTGCATTTTAGCCCCAAAATAAGAATTTTTGCCCCACAATACCGCTTTAATCCCCATAATAAGACATCTTCACCCCGGAATGCCGCTTTTTATCCACAAAAGTAGACATTTTCTCCTCAAAACAGCATCTTTTTTCCCACATGTTCGATAGTATCTCACCAAAATACCGCTTTTTGCCCACAAAATAAAAAATGGTCTACCCCAAATACTGCTTTTTCGCCCCCAAATAAGAACTTTTTGCCCCAGAATACCGCTTTTATCCCCAAAAGAAGACATCTTCTTCCCAGAATACAGCTTTTTGTACCGAAATTGTGTTATCCTCTCCAAAAAAGACCAATTTCTATCCGCAAAATGAGAAATATCCTCCCCAAAAGATCACCGTTCGCTCCAAATAGGAGACTTTTTCTCCCGTAAATACCACGTGGTATTCCAAATATTACACGTTTTCTCCCCAAAATTGCTCTTTTTAGCCTCACGAGGAGACCTTCTCCCTCAAATACCTCTTTTGATCCCAAGAATTAGGCATTTTCTCTCCAAGATACCCTTTTCTATCCCCCAAAGAAGACCTTTTCGGCCCCAAATGCCGCTGTTTATCCCAAGAGGATGACATTTTCTCCCCAAAACAACGCTTTTTATCCCCAAATTGAGACATTCCTCCCCGGCCCCCAAGATATGGCTTTCTGTCACAAAAACAAGACATTCGCCCCTAAAAATACCGCTTCTTATCCTCTAAGGAAGACATTTCCTCCCCAAAACACCCCTGGTTACTCCAAAAATAAGAAATACTCTCCCCAAAATATCACCTTCATTTACTTTCCCAAAAATAAGACATTGGAAGAGAAAAAGCAGTGCTTTGGGGAGAAAATGTCTTTCTGGGGGGGATACAGAGCGGCACTTAAGAGAGAACCTGTTGGATTTCTGGGATAAAGAGGGATATTCGGGGAGAAAGTGTCTAATTGTTGGCATAGATTGATATGAAGGGGAGAAATTGTTGTATTCTGGAGACATAAAGAGTGTTTTGGGGAGAAAATGCCTACGTTTTGGGGATAAACTGCATGATTTTGGAGTGAAAGCGTCGTCTGGAGCTAAAAAGCGGCATTTGGTGGAGAAAATGTCTTCTTTTGGGGATAAAGGTGATCTTTCAGGGAGAATATGTCTTATTTGCAGCACAAAAAGCAGCCTTTGGGGAAGAGAGTGTCTTTCATTGGGACATCACGTGTTATTCCAAAAATAACACCTTTTCTCCCCAGAATACTGCCTTTTATCCCCAAAAGAAGACATTTTCTCCCCAAAACAGCATCTTTTTTTCCCACATGTTCAATGGTATCTCACCAAAATACCGCTTTTTGCCCACAAAATAAAAAATGTTCTACCCCAAATACTGCATTTTAGCCCCAAAATAAGAATTTTTGCCCCACAATACCGCTTTAATCCCCATAATAAGACATCTTCACCCCGGAATGCCGCTTTTTATCCACAAAAGTAGACATTTTCTCCTCAAAACAGCATCTTTTTTCCCACATGTTCGATAGTATCTCACCAAAATACCGCTTTTTGCCCACAAAATAAAAAATGGTCTACCCCAAATACTGCTTTTTCGCCCCCAAATAAGAACTTTTTGCCCCAGAATACCGCTTTTATCCCCAAAAGAAGACATCTTCTTCCCAGAATACAGCTTTTTGTACCGAAATTGTGTTATCCTCTCCAAAAAAGACCAATTTCTATCCGCAAAATGAGAAATATCCTCCCCAAAAGATCACCGTTCGCTCCAAATAGGAGACTTTTTCTCCCGTAAATACCACGTGGTATTCCAAATATTACACGTTTTCTCCCCAAAATTGCTCTTTTTAGCCTCACGAGGAGACCTTCTCCCTCAAATACCTCTTTTGATCCCAAGAATTAGGCATTTTCTCTCCAAGATACCCTTTTCTATCCCCCAAAGAAGACCTTTTCGGCCCCAAATGCCGCTGTTTATCCCAAGAGGATGACATTTTCTCCCCAAAACAACGCTTTTTATCCCCAAATTGAGACATTCCTCCCCGGCCCCCAAGATATGGCTTTCTGTCACAAAAACAAGACATTCGCCCCTAAAAATACCGCTTCTTATCCTCTAAGGAAGACATTTCCTCCCCAAAACACCCCTGGTTACTCCAAAAATAAGAAATACTCTCCCCAAAATATCACCTTCATTTACTTTCCCAAAAATAAGACATTGGAAGAGAAAAAGCAGTGCTTTGGGGAGAAAATGTCTTTCTGGGGGGGATACAGAGCGGCACTTAAGAGAGAACCTGTTGGATTTCTGGGATAAAGAGGGATATTGGGGGAGAAAGTGTCTAATTGTTGGCATAGATTGATATGAAGGGGAGAAATTGTTGTATTCTGGAGACATAAAGAGTGTTTTGGGGAGAAAATGCCTACGTTTTGGGGATAAACTGCATGATTTTGGAGTGAAAGCGTCGTCTGGAGCTAAAAAGCGGCATTTGGTGGAGAAAATGTCTTCTTTTGGGGATAAAGGTGATCTTTCAGGGAGAATATGTCTTATTTGCAGCACAAAAAGCAGCCTTTGGGGAAGAGAGTGTCTTTCATTGGGACATCACGTGTTATTCCAAAAATAACACCTTTTCTCCCCAGAATACTGCCTTTTATCCCCAAAAGAAGACATTTTCTCCCCAAAACAGCATCTTTTTTTCCCACATGTTCAATGGTATCTCACCAAAATACCGCTTTTTGCCCACAAAATAAAAAATGTTCTACCCCAAATACTGCATTTTAGCCCCAAAATAAGAATTTTTGCCCCACAATACCGCTTTAATCCCCATAATAAGACATCTTCACCCCGGAATGCCGCTTTTTATCCACAAAAGTAGACATTTTCTCCTCAAAACAGCATCTTTTTTCCCACATGTTCGATAGTATCTCACCAAAATACCGCTTTTTGCCCACAAAATAAAAAATGGTCTACCCCACATACTGCTTTTTCGCCCCCAAATAAGAACTTTTTGCCCCAGAATACCGCTTTTATCCCCAAAAGAAGACATCTTCTTCCCAGAATACAGCTTTTTGTACCGAAATTGTGTTATCCTCTCCAAAAAAGACCAATTTCTATCCGCAAAATGAGAAATATCCTCCCCAAAAGATCACCGTTCGCTCCAAATAGGAGACTTTTTCTCCCGTAAATACCACGTGGTATTCCAAATATTACACGTTTTCTCCCCAAAATTGCTCTTTTTAGCCTCACGAGGAGACCTTCTCCCTCAAATACCTCTTTTGATCCCAGGAATTAGGCATTTTCTCTCCAAGATACCCTTTTCTATCCCCCAAAGAAGACCTTTTCGGCCCCAAATGCCGCTGTTTATCCCAAGAGGATGACATTTTCTCCCCAAAACAACGCTTTTTATCCCCAAATTGAGACATTCCTCCCCGGCCCCCAAGATATGGCTTTCTGTCACAAAAACAAGACATTCGCCCCTAAAAATACCGCTTCTTATCCTCTAAGGAAGACATTTCCTCCCCAAAACACCCCTGGTTACTCCAAAAATAAGAAATACTCTCCCCAAAATATCACCTTCATTTACTTTCCCAAAAATAAGACATTGGAAGAGAAAAAGCAGTGCTTTGGGGAGAAAATGTCTTTCTGGGGGGGATACAGAGCGGCACTTAAGAGAGAACCTGTTGGATTTCTGGGATAAAGAGGGATATTCGGGGAGAAAGTGTCTAATTGTTGGCATAGATTGATATGAAGGGGAGAAATTGTTGTATTCTGGAGACATAAAGAGTGTTTTGGGGAGAAAATGCCTACGTTTTGGGGATAAACTGCATGATTTTGGAGTGAAAGCGTCGTCTGGAGCTAAAAAGCGGCATTTGGTGGAGAAAATGTCTTCTTTTGGGGATAAAGGTGATCTTTCAGGGAGAATATGTCTTATTTGCAGCATAAAAAGCAGCCTTTGGGGAAGAGAGTGTCTTTCATTGGGACATCACGTGTTATTCCGAAAATAACACCTTTTCTCCCCAGAATACTGCCTTTTATCCCCAAAAGAAGACATTTTCTCCCCAAAACAGCATCTTTTTTTCCCACATGTTCAATGGTATCTCACCAAAATACCGCTTTTTGCCCACAAAATAAAACATGTTCTACCCCAAATACTGCATTTTAGCCCCAAAATAAGAATTTTTGCCCCACAATACCGCTTTAATCCCCATAATAAGACATCTTCACCCCGGAATGCCGCTTTTTATCCACAAAAGTAGACATTTTCTCCTCAAAACAGCATCTTTTTTCCCACATGTTCGATAGTATCTCACCAAAATACCGCTTTTTGCCCACAAAATAAAAAATGGTCTACCCCACATACTGCTTTTTCGCCCCCAAATAAGAACTTTTTGCCCCAGAATACCGCTTTTATCCCCAAAAGAAGACATCTTCTTCCCAGAATACAGCTTTTTGTACCGAAATTGTGTTATCCTCTCCAAAAAAGACCAATTTCTATCCGCAAAATGAGAAATATCCTCCCCAAAAGATCACCGTTCGCTCCAAATAGGAGACTTTTTCTCCCGTAAATACCACGTGGTATTCCAAATATTACACGTTTTCTCCCCAAAATTGCTCTTTTTAGCCTCACGAGGAGACCTTCTCCCTCAAATACCTCTTTTGATCCCAAGAATTAGGCATTTTCTCTCCAAGATACCCTTTTCTATCCCCCAAAGAAGACCTTTTCGGCCCCAAATGCCGCTGTTTATCCCAAGAGGATGACATTTTCTCCCCAAAACAACGCTTTTTATCCCCAAATTGAGACATTCCTCCCCGGCCCCCAAGATATGGCTTTCTGTCACAAAAACAAGACATTCGCCCCTAAAAATACCGCTTCTTATCCTCTAAGGAAGACATTTCCTCCCCAAAACACCCCTGGTTACTCCAAAAATAAGAAATACTCTCCCCAAAATATCACCTTCATTTACTTTCCCAAAAATAAGACATTGGAAGAGAAAAAGCAGTGCTTTGGGGAGAAAATGTCTTTCTGGGGGGGATACAGAGCGGCACTTAAGAGAGAACCTGTTGGATTTCTGGGATAAAGAGGGATATTCGGGGAGAAAGTGTCTAATTGTTGGCATAGATTGATATGAAGGGGAGAAATTGTTGTATTCTGGAGACATAAAGAGTGTTTTGGGGAGAAAATGCCTACGTTTTGGGGATAAACTGCATGATTTTGGAGTGAAAGCGTCGTCTGGAGCTAAAAAGCGGCATTTGGTGGAGAAAATGTCTTCTTTTGGGGATAAAGGTGATCTTTCAGGGAGAATATGTCTTATTTGCAGCATAAAAAGCAGCCTTTGGGGAAGAGAGTGTCTTTCATTGGGACATCACGTGTTATTCCGAAAATAACACCTTTTCTCCCCAGAATACTGCCTTTTATCCCCAAAAGAAGACATTTTCTCCTCAAAACAGCATCTTTTTTTCCCACATGTTCAATGGTATCTCACCAAAATACCGCTTTTTGCCCACAAAATAAAACATGTTCTACCCCAAATACTGCATTTTAGCCCCAAAATAAGAATTTTTGCCCCACAATACCGCTTTAATCCCCATAATAAGACATCTTCACCCCGGAATGCCGCTTTTTATCCACAAAAGTAGACATTTTCTCCTCAAAACAGCATCTTTTTTCCCACATGTTCGATAGTATCTCACCAAAATACCGCTTTTTGCCCACAAAATAAAAAATGGTCTACCCCAAATACTGCTTTTTCGCCCCCAAATAAGAACTTTTTGCCCCAGAATACCGCTTTTATCCCCAAAAGAAGACATCTTCTTCCCAGAATACAGCTTTTTGTACCGAAATTGTGTTATCCTCTCCAAAAAAGACCAATTTCTATCCGCAAAATGAGAAATATCCTCCCCAAAAGATCACCGTTCGCTCCAAATAGGAGACTTTTTCTCCCGTAAATACCACGTGGTATTCCAAATATTACACGTTTTCTCCCCAAAATTGCTCTTTTTAGCCTCACGAGGAGACCTTCTCCCTCAAATACCTCTTTTGATCCCAAGAATTAGGCATTTTCTCTCCAAGATACCCTTTTCTATCCCCCAAAGAAGACCTTTTCGGCCCCAAATGCCGCTGTTTATCCCAAGAGGATGACATTTTCTCCCCAAAACAACGCTTTTTATCCCCAAATTGAGACATTCCTCCCCGGCCCCCAAGATATGGCTTTCTGTCACAAAAACAAGACATTCGCCCCTAAAAATACCGCTTCTTATCCTCTAAGGAAGACATTTCCTCCCCAAAACACCCCTGGTTACTCCAAAAATAAGAAATACTCTCCCCAAAATATCACCTTCATTTACTTTCCCAAAAATAAGACATTGGAAGAGAAAAAGCAGTGCTTTGGGGAGAAAATGTCTTTCTGGGGGGGATACAGAGCGGCACTTAAGAGAGAACCTGTTGGATTTCTGGGATAAAGAGGGATATTCGGGGAGAAAGTGTCTAATTGTTGGCATAGATTGATATGAAGGGGAGAAATTGTTGTATTCTGGAGACATAAAGAGTGTTTTGGGGAGAAAATGCCTACGTTTTGGGGATAAACTGCATGATTTTGGAGTGAAAGCGTCGTCTGGAGCTAAAAAGCGGCATTTGGTGGAGAAAATGTCTTCTTTTGGGGATAAAGGTGATCTTTCAGGGAGAATATGTCTTATTTGCAGCATAAAAAGCAGCCTTTGGGGAAGAGAGTGTCTTTCATTGGGACATCACGTGTTATTCCAAAAATAACACCTTTTCTCCCCAGAATACTGCCTTTTATCCCCAAAAGAAGACATTTTCTCCCCAAAACAGCATCTTTTTTTCCCACATGTTCAATGGTATCTCACCAAAATACCGCTTTTTGCCCACAAAATAAAAAATGTTCTACCCCAAATACTGCATTTTAGCCCCAAAATAAGAATTTTTGCCCCACAATACCGCTTTAATCCCCATAATAAGACATCTTCACCCCGGAATGCCGCTTTTTATCCACAAAAGTAGACATTTTCTCCTCAAAACAGCATCTTTTTTCCCACATGTTCGATAGTATCTCACCAAAATACCGCTTTTTGCCCACAAAATAAAAAATGGTCTACCCCACATACTGCTTTTTCGCCCCCAAATAAGAACTTTTTGCCCCAGAATACCGCTTTTATCCCCAAAAGAAGACATCTTCTTCCCAGAATACAGCTTTTTGTACCGAAATTGTGTTATCCTCTCCAAAAAAGACCAATTTCTATCCGCAAAATGAGAAATATTCTCCCCAAAAGATCACCGTTCGCTCCAAATAGGAGACTTTTTCTCCCGTAAATACCACGTGGTATTCCAAATATTACACGTTTTCTCCCCAAAATTGCTCTTTTTAGCCTCACGAGGAGACCTTCTCCCTCAAATACCTCTTTTGATCCCAAGAATTAGGCATTTTCTCTCCAAGATACCCTTTTCTATCCCCCAAAGAAGACCTTTTCGGCCCCAAATGCCGCTGTTTATCCCAAGAGGATGACATTTTCTCCCCAAAACAACGCTTTTTATCCCCAAATTGAGACATTCCTCCCCGGCCCCCAAGATATGGCTTTCTGTCACAAAAACAAGACATTCGCCCCTAAAAATACCGCTTCTTATCCTCTAAGGAAGACATTTCCTCCCCAAAACACCCCTGGTTACTCCAAAAATAAGAAATACTCTCCCCAAAATATCACCTTCATTTACTTTCCCAAAAATAAGACATTGGAAGAGAAAAAGCAGTGCTTTGGGGAGAAAATGTCTTTCTGGGGGGGATACAGAGCGGCACTTAAGAGAGAACCTGTTGGATTTCTGGGATAAAGAGGGATATTCGGGGAGAAAGTGTCTAATTGTTGGCATAGATTGATATGAAGGGGAGAAATTGTTGTATTCTGGAGACATAAAGAGTGTTTTGGGGAGAAAATGCCTACGTTTTGGGGATAAACTGCATGATTTTGGAGTGAAAGCGTCGTCTGGAGCTAAAAAGCGGCATTTGGTGGAGAAAATGTCTTCTTTTGGGGATAAAGGTGATCTTTCAGGGAGAATATGTCTTATTTGCAGCATAAAAAGCAGCCTTTGGGGAAGAGAGTGTCTTTCATTGGGACATCACGTGTTATTCCAAAAATAACACCTTTTCTCCCCAGAATACTGCCTTTTATCCCCAAAAGAAGACATTTTCTCCCCAAAACAGCATCTTTTTTTCCCACATGTTCAATGGTATCTCACCAAAATACCGCTTTTTGCCCACAAAATAAAAAATGTTCTACCCCAAATACTGCATTTTAGCCCCAAAATAAGAATTTTTGCCCCACAATACCGCTTTAATCCCCATAATAAGACATCTTCACCCCGGAATGCCGCTTTTTATCCACAAAAGTAGACATTTTCTCCTCAAAACAGCATCTTTTTTCCCACATGTTCGATAGCATCTCACCAAAATACCGCTTTTTGCCCACAAAATAAAAAATGGTCTACCCCAAATACTGCTTTTTCGCCCCCAAATAAGAACTTTTTGCCCCAGAATACCGCTTTTATCCCCAAAAGAAGACATCTTCTTCCCAGAATACAGCTTTTTGTACCGAAATTGTGTTATCCTCTCCAAAAAAGACCAATTTCTATCCGCAAAATGAGAAATATCCTCCCCAAAAGATCACCGTTCGCTCCAAATAGGAGACTTTTTCTCCCGTAAATACCACGTGGTATTCCAAATATTACACGTTTTCTCCCCAAAATTGCTCTTTTTAGCCTCACGAGGAGACCTTCTCCCTCAAATACCTCTTTTGATCCCAAGAATTAGGCATTTTCTCTCCAAGATACCCTTTTCTATCCCCCAAAGAAGACCTTTTCGGCCCCAAATGCCGCTGTTTATCCCAAGAGGATGACATTTTCTCCCCAAAACAACGCTTTTTATCCCCAAATTGAGACATTCCTCCCCGGCCCCCAAGATATGGCTTTCTGCTACAAAAACAAGACATTCGCCCCTAAAAATACCGCTTCTTATCCTCTAAGGAAGACATTTCCTCCCCAAAACACCCCTGGTTACTCCAAAAATAAGAAATACTCTCCCCAAAATATCACCTTCATTTACTTTCCCAAAAATAAGACATTGGAAGAGAAAAAGCAGTGCTTTGGGGAGAAAATGTCTTTCTGGGGGGGATACAGAGCGGCACTTAAGAGAGAACCTGTTGGATTTCTGGGATAAAGAGGGATATTCGGGGAGAAAGTGTCTAATTGTTGGCATAGATTGATATGAAGGGGAGAAATTGTTGTATTCTGGAGACATAAAGAGTGTTTTGGGGAGAAAATGCCTACGTTTTGGGGATAAACTGCATGATTTTGGAGTGAAAGCGTCGTCTGGAGCTAAAAAGCGGCATTTGGTGGAGAAAATGTCTTCTTTTGGGGATAAAGGTGATCTTTCAGGGAGAATATGTCTTATTTGCAGCATAAAAAGCAGCCTTTGGGGAAGAGAGTGTCTTTCATTGGGACATCACGTGTTATTCCAAAAATAACACCTTTTCTCCCCAGAATACTGCCTTTTATCCCCAAAAGAAGACATTTTCTCCCCAAAACAGCATCTTTTTTTCCCACATGTTCAATGGTATCTCACCAAAATACCGCTTTTTGCCCACAAAATAAAAAATGTTCTACCCCAAATACTGCATTTTAGCCCCAAAATAAGAATTTTTGCCCCACAATACCGCTTTAATCCCCATAATAAGACATCTTCACCCCGGAATGCCGCTTTTTATCCACAAAAGTAGACATTTTCTCCTCAAAACAGCATCTTTTTTCCCACATGTTCGATAGTATCTCACCAAAATACCGCTTTTTGCCCACAAAATAAAAAATGGTCTACCCCAAATACTGCTTTTTCGCCCCCAAATAAGAACTTTTTGCCCCAGAATACCGCTTTTATCCCCAAAAGAAGACATCTTCTTCCCAGAATACAGCTTTTTGTACCGAAATTGTGTTATCCTCTCCAAAAAAGACCAATTTCTATCCGCAAAATGAGAAATATCCTCCCCAAAAGATCACCGTTCGCTCCAAATAGGAGACTTTTTCTCCCGTAAATACCACGTGGTATTCCAAATATTACACGTTTTCTCCCCAAAATTGCTCTTTTTAGCCTCACGAGGAGACCTTCTCCCTCAAATACCTCTTTTGATCCCAAGAATTAGGCATTTTCTCTCCAAGATACCCTTTTCTATCCCCCAAAGAAGACCTTTTCGGCCCCAAATGCCGCTGTTTATCCCAAGAGGATGACATTTTCTCCCCAAAACAACGCTTTTTATCCCCAAATTGAGACATTCCTCCCCGGCCCCCAAGATATGGCTTTCTGCTACAAAAACAAGACATTCGCCCCTAAAAATACCGCTTCTTATCCTCTAAGGAAGACATTTCCTCCCCAAAACACCCCTGGTTACTCCAAAAATAAGAAATACTCTCCCCAAAATATCACCTTCATTTACTTTCCCAAAAATAAGACATTGGAAGAGAAAAAGCAGTGCTTTGGGGAGAAAATGTCTTTCTGGGGGGGATACAGAGCGGCACTTAAGAGAGAACCTGTTGGATTTCTGGGATAAAGAGGGATATTCGGGGAGAAAGTGTCTAATTGTTGGCATAGATTGATATGAAGGGGAGAAATTGTTGTATTCTGGAGACATAAAGAGTGTTTTGGGGAGAAAATGCCTACGTTTTGGGGATAAACTGCATGATTTTGAAGTGAAAGCGTCGTCTGGAGCTAAAAAGCGGCATTTGGTGGAGAAAATGTCTTCTTTTGGGGATAAAGGTGATCTTTCAGGGAGAATATGTCTTATTTGCAGCATAAAAAGCAGCCTTTGGGGAAGAGAGTGTCTTTCATTGGGACATCACGTGTTATTCCAAAAATAACACCTTTTCTCCCCAGAATACTGCCTTTTATCCCCAAAAGAAGACATTTTCTCCCCAAAACAGCATCTTTTTTTCCCACATGTTCAATGGTATCTCACCAAAATACCGCTTTTTGCCCACAAAATAAAAAATGTTCTACCCCAAATACTGCTTTTTCGCCCCAAAATAAGAACTTTTTGCCCCAGAATACCGCTTTTATCCCCAAAAGAAGACATCTTCTTCCCAGAATACAGCTTTTTGTACCGAAATTGTGTTATCCTCTCCAAAAAAGACCAATTTCTATCCGCAAAATGAGAAATATCCTCCCCAAAAGATCACCGTTCGCTCCAAATAGGAGACTTTTTCTCCCGTAAATACCACGTGGTATTCCAAATATTACACGTTTTCTCCCCAAAATTGCTCTTTTTAGCCTCACGAGGAGACCTTCTCCCTCAAATACCTCTTTTGATCCCAAGAATTAGGCATTTTCTCTCCAAGATACCCTTTTCTATCCCCCAAAGAAGACCTTTTCGGCCCCAAATGCCGCTGTTTATCCCAAGAGGATGACATTTTCTCCCCAAAACAACGCTTTTTATCCCCAAATTGAGACATTCCTCCCCGGCCCCCAAGATATGGCTTTCTGTTACAAAAACAAGACATTCGCCCCTAAAAATACCGCTTCTTATCCTCTAAGGAAGACATTTCCTCCCCAAAACACCCCTGGTTACTCCAAAAATAAGAAATACTCTCCCCAAAATATCACCTTCATTTACTTTCCCAAAAATAAGACATTGGAAGAGAAAAAGCAGTGCTTTGGGGAGAAAATGTCTTTCTGGGGGGGATACAGAGCGGCACTTAAGAGAGAACCTGTTGGATTTCTGGGATAAAGAGGGATATTCGGGGAGAAAGTGTCTAATTGTTGGCATAGATTGATATGAAGGGGAGAAATTGTTGTATTCTGGAGACATAAAGAGTGTTTTGGGGAGAAAATGCCTACGTTTTGGGGATAAACTGCATGATTTTGAAGTGAAAGCGTCGTCTGGAGCTAAAAAGCGGCATTTGGTGGAGAAAATGTCTTCTTTTGGGGATAAAGGTGATCTTTCAGGGAGAATATGTCTTATTTGCAGCATAAAAAGCAGCCTTTGGGGAAGAGAGTGTCTTTCATTGGGACATCACGTGTTATTCCAAAAATAACACCTTTTCTCCCCAGAATACTGCCTTTTATCCCCAAAAGAAGACATTTTCTCCCCAAAACAGCATCTTTTTTTCCCACATGTTCAATGGTATCTCACCAAAATACCGCTTTTTGCCCACAAAATAAAAAATGTTCTACCCCAAATACTGCATTTTAGCCCCAAAATAAGAATTTTTGCCCCACAATACCGCTTTAATCCCCATAATAAGACATCTTCACCCCGGAATGCCGCTTTTTATCCACAAAAGTAGACATTTTCTCCTCAAAACAGCATCTTTTTTCCCACATGTTCGATAGTATCTCACCAAAATACCGCTTTTTGCCCACAAAATAAAAAATGTTCTACCCCAAATACTGCTTTTTCGCCCCCAAATAAGAACTTTTTGCCCCAGAATACCGCTTTTATCCCCAAAAGAAGACATCTTCTTCCCAGAATACAGCTTTTTGTACCGAAATTGTGTTATCCTCTCCAAAAAAGACCAATTTCTATCCGCAAAATGAGAAATATCCTCCCCAAAAGATCACCGTTCGCTCCAAATAGGAGACTTTTTCTCCCGTAAATACCACGTGGTATTCCAAATATTACACGTTTTCTCCCCAAAATTGCTCTTTTTAGCCTCACGAGGAGACCTTCTCCCTCAAATACCTCTTTTGATCCCAAGAATTAGGCATTTTCTCTCCAAGATACCCTTTTCTATCCCCCAAAGAAGACCTTTTCGGCCCCAAATGCCGCTGTTTATCCCAAGAGGATGACATTTTCTCCCCAAAACAACGCTTTTTATCCCCAAATTGAGACATTCCTCCCCGGCCCCCAAGATATGGCTTTCTGTTACAAAAACAAGACATTCGCCCCTAAAAATACCGCTTCTTATCCTCTAAGGAAGACATTTCCTCCCCAAAACACCCCTGGTTACTCCAAAAATAAGAAATACTCTCCCCAAAATATCACCTTCATTTACTTTCCCAAAAATAAGACATTGGAAGAGAAAAAGCAGTGCTTTGGGGAGAAAATGTCTTTCTGGGGGGGATACAGAGCGGCACTTAAGAGAGAACCTGTTGGATTTCTGGGATAAAGAGGGATATTCGGGGAGAAAGTGTCTAATTGTTGGCATAGATTGATATGAAGGGGAGAAATTGTTGTATTCTGGAGACATAAAGAGTGTTTTGGGGAGAAAATGCCTACGTTTTGGGGATAAACTGCATGATTTTGAAGTGAAAGCGTCGTCTGGAGCTAAAAAGCGGCATTTGGTGGAGAAAATGTCTTCTTTTGGGGATAAAGGTGATCTTTCAGGGAGAATATGTCTTATTTGCAGCACAAAAAGCAGCCTTTGGGGAAGAGAGTGTCTTTCATTGGGACATCACGTGTTATTCCAAAAATAACACCTTTTCTCCTGTCTCGCTCCAATTTACAGGAGGGAGAGGAGGTTCTTTGATATATGTATACCCGGCATGAGATTAAGAAACAACGGTTCAAATGTTGGTCCGACCAGTTTATTACAAATCTTAATCAGGGAGATGGGGAAGGGGAGGACGGACACTATTATGATGTAGGGTGATGGGGAAGGGAAGGCAGGCTATAGTAAAGATAAGAAACAGGAGCAAGGGGTCTTTATAGGAAGCAAGAGGGAGATAGTCACCACCATGGATCCAGCGTGGTTTCTAGTTCAGTCATTGATCTTCGGTAGTGGTGGGTCGTCAGGCGCTGTCGTTCCGTTGATGGTGATGGTGACCACCGCGACCACGGTGACCACGGCGACGACGACGACGACGACCACGACAATGTCCAATGGTAGTACAACCTTATTTATAAGTCCAAAGTGGTCGAGTCAGCTTTCTTTGGAGTGACAGCTTGAATTCAAAGTAGTTGAGTCAGCTCTCCTTGGAGTGGCAGCTTCTGGCTTTGAGATCTCAGCAGAAATTCCTTTGTTCCCATTTTCCAGGCCTCGCCAGCAGATAAGAGGGAGCAGGGATGCCCACCTGCATCCTGTTTTTCACAGGACACGATGGTATCATTCCCCAGTTTTCCCATACCAAGCTGGAGCTATTTAGTCACAGGCCAGATCTTCCGCCAGTAAACACTCCTGAGCACTCTCTTCCGGAGACAAGCAGCTCTGAAGGAAGGTGCTTTCAAATGTCCACAAAGTGATGTTGATTGTCACAGGGTAGCACCCATCACTTGCCTCCTCCATAAATCAGTGAGAGTCTTATCACAAGAAATACCTCAGGAAGCAAGCTTTGAGCCAGAAAACAAAGAAGGGTTCTCACATCTCCCCAGAATACTGCCTTTTATCCCCAAAAGAAGACATTTTCTCCCCAAAACAGCATCTTTTTTTCCCACATGTTCAATGGTATCTCACCAAAATACCGCTTTTTGCCCACAAAATAAAAAATGTTCTACCCCAAATACTGCATTTTAGCCCCAAAATAAGAATTTTTGCCCCACAATACCGCTTTAATCCCCATAATAAGACATCTTCACCCCGGAATGCCGCTTTTTATCCACAAAAGTAGACATTTTCTCCTCAAAACAGCATCTTTTTTCCCACATGTTCGATAGTATCTCACCAAAATACCGCTTTTTGCCCACAAAATAAAAAATGGTCTACCCCAAATACTGCTTTTTCGCCCCCAAATAAGAACTTTTTGCCCCAGAATACCGCTTTTATCCCCAAAAGAAGACATCTTCTTCCCAGAATACAGCTTTTTGTACCGAAATTGTGTTATCCTCTCCAAAAAAGACCAATTTCTATCCGCAAAATGAGAAATATCCTCCCCAAAAGATCACCGTTCGCTCCAAATAGGAGACTTTTTCTCCCGTAAATACCACGTGGTATTCCAAATATTACACGTTTTCTCCCCAAAATTGCTCTTTTTAGCCTCACGAGGAGACCTTCTCCCTCAAATACCTCTTTTGATCCCAAGAATTAGGCATTTTCTCTCCAAGATACCCTTTTCTATCCCCCAAAGAAGACCTTTTCGGCCCCAAATGCCGCTGTTTATCCCAAGAGGATGACATTTTCTCCCCAAAACAACGCTTTTTATCCCCAAATTGAGACATTCCTCCCCGGCCCCCAAGATATGGCTTTCTGTTACAAAAACAAGACATTCGCCCCTAAAAATACCGCTTCTTATCCTCTAAGGAAGACATTTCCTCCCCAAAACACCCCTGGTTACTCCAAAAATAAGAAATACTCTCCCCAAAATATCACCTTCATTTACTTTCCCAAAAATAAGACATTGGAAGAGAAAAAGCAGTGCTTTGGGGAGAAAATGTCTTTCTGGGGGGGATACAGAGCGGCACTTAAGAGAGAACCTGTTGGATTTCTGGGATAAAGAGGGATATTCGGGGAGAAAGTGTCTAATTGTTGGCATAGATTGATATGAAGGGGAGAAATTGTTGTATTCTGGAGACATAAAGAGTGTTTTGGGGAGAAAATGCCTACGTTTTGGGGATAAACTGCATGATTTTGAAGTGAAAGCGTCGTCTGGAGCTAAAAAGCGGCATTTGGTGGAGAAAATGTCTTCTTTTGGGGATAAAGGTGATCTTTCAGGGAGAATATGTCTTATTTGCAGCACAAAAAGCAGCCTTTGGGGAAGAGAGTGTCTTTCATTGGGACATCACGTGTTATTCCAAAAATAACACCTTTTCTCCTGTCTCGCTCCAATTTACAGGAGGGAGAGGAGGTTCTTTGATATATGTATACCCGGCATGAGATTAAGAAACAACGGTTCAAATGTTGGTCCGACCAGTTTATTACAAATCTTAATCAGGGAGATGGGGAAGGGGAGGACGGACACTATTATGATGTAGGGTGATGGGGAAGGGAAGGCAGGCTATAGTAAAGATAAGAAACAGGAGCAAGGGGTCTTTATAGGAAGCAAGAGGGAGATAGTCACCACCATGGATCCAGCGTGGTTTCTAGTTCAGTCATTGATCTTCGGTAGTGGTGGGTCGTCAGGCGCTGTCGTTCCGTTGATGGTGATGGTGACCACCGCGACCACGGTGACCACGGCGACGACGACGACGACGACCACGACAATGTCCAATGGTAGTACAACCTTATTTATAAGTCCAAAGTGGTCGAGTCAGCTTTCTTTGGAGTGACAGCTTGAATTCAAAGTAGTTGAGTCAGCTCTCCTTGGAGTGGCAGCTTCTGGCTTTGAGATCTCAGCAGAAATTCCTTTGTTCCCATTTTCCAGGCCTCGCCAGCAGATAAGAGGGAGCAGGGATGCCCACCTGCATCCTGTTTTTCACAGGACACGATGGTATCATTCCCCAGTTTTCCCATACCAAGCTGGAGCTATTTAGTCACAGGCCAGATCTTCCGCCAGTAAACACTCCTGAGCACTCTCTTCCGGAGACAAGCAGCTCTGAAGGAAGGTGCTTTCAAATGTCCACAAAGTGATGTTGATTGTCACAGGGTAGCACCCATCACTTGCCTCCTCCATAAATCAGTGAGAGTCTTATCACAAGAAATACCTCAGGAAGCAAGCTTTGAGCCAGAAAACAAAGAAGGGTTCTCACATCTCCCCAGAATACTGCCTTTTATCCCCAAAAGAAGACATTTTCTCCCCAAAACAGCATCTTTTTTTCCCACATGTTCAATGGTATCTCACCAAAATACCGCTTTTTGCCCACAAAATAAAAAATGTTCTACCCCAAATACTGCATTTTAGCCCCAAAATAAGAATTTTTGCCCCACAATACCGCTTTAATCCCCATAATAAGACATCTTCACCCCGGAATGCCGCTTTTTATCCACAAAAGTAGACATTTTCTCCTCAAAACAGCATCTTTTTTCCCACATGTTCGATAGTATCTCACCAAAATACCGCTTTTTGCCCACAAAATAAAAAATGGTCTACCCCAAATACTGCTTTTTCGCCCCCAAATAAGAACTTTTTGCCCCAGAATACCGCTTTTATCCCCAAAAGAAGACATCTTCTTCCCAGAATACAGCTTTTTGTACCGAAATTGTGTTATCCTCTCCAAAAAAGACCAATTTCTATCCGCAAAATGAGAAATATCCTCCCCAAAAGATCACCGTTCGCTCCAAATAGGAGACTTTTTCTCCCGTAAATACCACGTGGTATTCCAAATATTACACGTTTTCTCCCCAAAATTGCTCTTTTTAGCCTCACGAGGAGACCTTCTCCCTCAAATACCTCTTTTGATCCCAAGAATTAGGCATTTTCTCTCCAAGATACCCTTTTCTATCCCCCAAAGAAGACCTTTTCGGCCCCAAATGCCGCTGTTTATCCCAAGAGGATGACATTTTCTCCCCAAAACAACGCTTTTTATCCCCAAATTGAGACATTCCTCCCCGGCCCCCAAGATATGGCTTTCTGCTACAAAAACAAGACATTCGCCCCTAAAAATACCGCTTCTTATCCTCTAAGGAAGACATTTCCTCCCCAAAACACCCCTGGTTACTCCAAAAATAAGAAATACTCTCCCCAAAATATCACCTTCATTTACTTTCCCAAAAATAAGACATTGGAAGAGAAAAAGCAGTGCTTTGGGGAGAAAATGTCTTTCTGGGGGGGATACAGAGCGGCACTTAAGAGAGAACCTGTTGGATTTCTGGGATAAAGAGGGATATTCGGGGAGAAAGTGTCTAATTGTTGGCATAGATTGATATGAAGGGGAGAAATTGTTGTATTCTGGAGACATAAAGAGTGTTTTGGGGAGAAAATGCCTACGTTTTGGGGATAAACTGCATGATTTTGGAGTGAAAGCGTCGTCTGGAGCTAAAAAGCGGCATTTGGTGGAGAAAATGTCTTCTTTTGGGGATAAAGGTGATCTTTCAGGGAGAATATGTCTTATTTGCAGCACAAAAAGCAGCCTTTGGGGAAGAGAGTGTCTTTCATTGGGACATCACGTGTTATTCCAAAAATAACACCTTTTCTCCCCAGAATACTGCCTTTTATCCCCAAAAGAAGACATTTTCTCCCCAAAACAGCATCTTTTTTTCCCACATGTTCAATGGTATCTCACCAAAATACCGCTTTTTGCCCACAAAATAAAAAATGTTCTACCCCAAATACTGCATTTTAGCCCCAAAATAAGAATTTTTGCCCCACAATACCGCTTTAATCCCCATAATAAGACATCTTCACCCCGGAATGCCGCTTTTTATCCACAAAAGTAGACATTTTCTCCTCAAAACAGCATCTTTTTTCCCACATGTTCGATAGTATCTCACCAAAATACCGCTTTTTGCCCACAAAATAAAAAATGGTCTACCCCAAATACTGCTTTTTCGCCCCCAAATAAGAACTTTTTGCCCCAGAATACCGCTTTTATCCCCAAAAGAAGACATCTTCTTCCCAGAATACAGCTTTTTGTACCGAAATTGTGTTATCCTCTCCAAAAAAGACCAATTTCTATCCGCAAAATGAGAAATATCCTCCCCAAAAGATCACCGTTCGCTCCAAATAGGAGACTTTTTCTCCCGTAAATACCACGTGGTATTCCAAATATTACACGTTTTCTCCCCAAAATTGCTCTTTTTAGCCTCACGAGGAGACCTTCTCCCTCAAATACCTCTTTTGATCCCAAGAATTAGGCATTTTCTCTCCAAGATACCCTTTTCTATCCCCCAAAGAAGACCTTTTCGGCCCCAAATGCCGCTGTTTATCCCAAGAGGATGACATTTTCTCCCCAAAACAACGCTTTTTATCCCCAAATTGAGACATTCCTCCCCGGCCCCCAAGATATGGCTTTCTGTTACAAAAACAAGACATTCGCCCCTAAAAATACCGCTTCTTATCCTCTAAGGAAGACATTTCCTCCCCAAAACACCCCTGGTTACTCCAAAAATAAGAAATACTCTCCCCAAAATATCACCTTCATTTACTTTCCCAAAAATAAGACATTGGAAGAGAAAAAGCAGTGCTTTGGGGAGAAAATGTCTTTCTGGGGGGGATACAGAGCGGCACTTAAGAGAGAACCTGTTGGATTTCTGGGATAAAGAGGGATATTCGGGGAGAAAGTGTCTAATTGTTGGCATAGATTGATATGAAGGGGAGAAATTGTTGTATTCTGGAGACATAAAGAGTGTTTTGGGGAGAAAATGCCTACGTTTTGGGGATAAACTGCATGATTTTGGAGTGAAAGCGTCGTCTGGAGCTAAAAAGCGGCATTTGGTGGAGAAAATGTCTTCTTTTGGGGATAAAGGTGATCTTTCAGGGAGAATATGTCTTATTTGCAGCACAAAAAGCAGCCTTTGGGGAAGAGAGTGTCTTTCATTGGGACATCACGTGTTATTCCAAAAATAACACCTTTTCTCCCCAGAATACTGCCTTTTATCCCCAAAAGAAGACATTTTCTCCCCAAAACAGCATCTTTTTTTCCCACATGTTCAATGGTATCTCACCAAAATACCGCTTTTTGCCCACAAAATAAAAAATGTTCTACCCCAAATACTGCATTTTAGCCCCAAAATAAGAATTTTTGCCCCACAATACCGCTTTAATCCCCATAATAAGACATCTTCACCCCGGAATGCCGCTTTTTATCCACAAAAGTAGACATTTTCTCCTCAAAACAGCATCTTTTTTCCCACATGTTCGATAGTATCTCACCAAAATACCGCTTTTTGCCCACAAAATAAAAAATGGTCTACCCCAAATACTGCTTTTTCGCCCCCAAATAAGAACTTTTTGCCCCAGAATACCGCTTTTATCCCCAAAAGAAGACATCTTCTTCCCAGAATACAGCTTTTTGTACCGAAATTGTGTTATCCTCTCCAAAAAAGACCAATTTCTATCCGCAAAATGAGAAATATCCTCCCCAAAAGATCACCGTTCGCTCCAAATAGGAGACTTTTTCTCCCGTAAATACCACGTGGTATTCCAAATATTACACGTTTTCTCCCCAAAATTGCTCTTTTTAGCCTCACGAGGAGACCTTCTCCCTCAAATACCTCTTTTGATCCCAAGAATTAGGCATTTTCTCTCCAAGATACCCTTTTCTATCCCCCAAAGAAGACCTTTTCGGCCCCAAATGCCGCTGTTTATCCCAAGAGGATGACATTTTCTCCCCAAAACAACGCTTTTTATCCCCAAATTGAGACATTCCTCCCCGGCCCCCAAGATATGGCTTTCTGTTACAAAAACAAGACATTCGCCCCTAAAAATACCGCTTCTTATCCTCTAAGGAAGACATTTCCTCCCCAAAACACCCCTGGTTACTCCAAAAATAAGAAATACTCTCCCCAAAATATCACCTTCATTTACTTTCCCAAAAATAAGACATTGGAAGAGAAAAAGCAGTGCTTTGGGGAGAAAATGTCTTTCTGGGGGGGATACAGAGCGGCACTTAAGAGAGAACCTGTTGGATTTCTGGGATAAAGAGGGATATTCGGGGAGAAAGTGTCTAATTGTTGGCATAGATTGATATGAAGGGGAGAAATTGTTGTATTCTGGAGACATAAAGAGTGTTTTGGGGAGAAAATGCCTACGTTTTGGGGATAAACTGCATGATTTTGGAGTGAAAGCGTCGTCTGGAGCTAAAAAGCGGCATTTGGTGGAGAAAATGTCTTCTTTTGGGGATAAAGGTGATCTTTCAGGGAGAATATGTCTTATTTGCAGCACAAAAAGCAGCCTTTGGGGAAGAGAGTGTCTTTCATTGGGACATCACGTGTTATTCCAAAAATAACACCTTTTCTCCCCAGAATACTGCCTTTTATCCCCAAAAGAAGACATTTTCTCCCCAAAACAGCATCTTTTTTTCCCACATGTTCAATGGTATCTCACCAAAATACCGCTTTTTGCCCACAAAATAAAAAATGTTCTACCCCAAATACTGCATTTTAGCCCCAAAATAAGAATTTTTGCCCCACAATACCGCTTTAATCCCCATAATAAGACATCTTCACCCCGGAATGCCGCTTTTTATCCACAAAAGTAGACATTTTCTCCTCAAAACAGCATCTTTTTTCCCACATGTTCGATAGTATCTCACCAAAATACCGCTTTTTGCCCACAAAATAAAAAATGGTCTACCCCAAATACTGCTTTTTCGCCCCCAAATAAGAACTTTTTGCCCCAGAATACCGCTTTTATCCCCAAAAGAAGACATCTTCTTCCCAGAATACAGCTTTTTGTACCGAAATTGTGTTATCCTCTCCAAAAAAGACCAATTTCTATCCGCAAAATGAGAAATATCCTCCCCAAAAGATCACCGTTCGCTCCAAATAGGAGACTTTTTCTCCCGTAAATACCACGTGGTATTCCAAATATTACACGTTTTCTCCCCAAAATTGCTCTTTTTAGCCTCACGAGGAGACCTTCTCCCTCAAATACCTCTTTTGATCCCAAGAATTAGGCATTTTCTCTCCAAGATACCCTTTTCTATCCCCCAAAGAAGACCTTTTCGGCCCCAAATGCCGCTGTTTATCCCAAGAGGATGACATTTTCTCCCCAAAACAACGCTTTTTATCCCCAAATTGAGACATTCCTCCCCGGCCCCCAAGATATGGCTTTCTGTTACAAAAACAAGACATTCGCCCCTAAAAATACCGCTTCTTATCCTCTAAGGAAGACATTTCCTCCCCAAAACACCCCTGGTTACTCCAAAAATAAGAAATACTCTCCCCAAAATATCACCTTCATTTACTTTCCCAAAAATAAGACATTGGAAGAGAAAAAGCAGTGCTTTGGGGAGAAAATGTCTTTCTGGGGGGGATACAGAGCGGCACTTAAGAGAGAACCTGTTGGATTTCTGGGATAAAGAGGGATATTCGGGGAGAAAGTGTCTAATTGTTGGCATAGATTGATATGAAGGGGAGAAATTGTTGTATTCTGGAGACATAAAGAGTGTTTTGGGGAGAAAATGCCTACGTTTTGGGGATAAACTGCATGATTTTGAAGTGAAAGCGTCGTCTGGAGCTAAAAAGCGGCATTTGGTGGAGAAAATGTCTTCTTTTGGGGATAAAGGTGATCTTTCAGGGAGAATATGTCTTATTTGCAGCACAAAAAGCAGCCTTTGGGGAAGAGAGTGTCTTTCATTGGGACATCACGTGTTATTCCAAAAATAACACCTTTTCTCCTGTCTCGCTCCAATTTACAGGAGGGAGAGGAGGTTCTTTGATATATGTATACCCGGCATGAGATTAAGAAACAACGGTTCAAATGTTGGTCCGACCAGTTTATTACAAATCTTAATCAGGGAGATGGGGAAGGGGAGGACGGACACTATTATGATGTAGGGTGATGGGGAAGGGAAGGCAGGCTATAGTAAAGATAAGAAACAGGAGCAAGGGGTCTTTATAGGAAGCAAGAGGGAGATAGTCACCACCATGGATCCAGCGTGGTTTCTAGTTCAGTCATTGATCTTCGGTAGTGGTGGGTCGTCAGGCGCTGTCGTTCCGTTGATGGTGATGGTGACCACCGCGACCACGGTGACCACGGCGACGACGACGACGACGACCACGACAATGTCCAATGGTAGTACAACCTTATTTATAAGTCCAAAGTGGTCGAGTCAGCTTTCTTTGGAGTGACAGCTTGAATTCAAAGTAGTTGAGTCAGCTCTCCTTGGAGTGGCAGCTTCTGGCTTTGAGATCTCAGCAGAAATTCCTTTGTTCCCATTTTCCAGGCCTCGCCAGCAGATAAGAGGGAGCAGGGATGCCCACCTGCATCCTGTTTTTCACAGGACACGATGGTATCATTCCCCAGTTTTCCCATACCAAGCTGGAGCTATTTAGTCACAGGCCAGATCTTCCGCCAGTAAACACTCCTGAGCACTCTCTTCCGGAGACAAGCAGCTCTGAAGGAAGGTGCTTTCAAATGTCCACAAAGTGATGTTGATTGTCACAGGGTAGCACCCATCACTTGCCTCCTCCATAAATCAGTGAGAGTCTTATCACAAGAAATACCTCAGGAAGCAAGCTTTGAGCCAGAAAACAAAGAAGGGTTCTCACATCTCCCCAGAATACTGCCTTTTATCCCCAAAAGAAGACATTTTCTCCCCAAAACAGCATCTTTTTTTCCCACATGTTCAATGGTATCTCACCAAAATACCGCTTTTTGCCCACAAAATAAAAAATGTTCTACCCCAAATACTGCATTTTAGCCCCAAAATAAGAATTTTTGCCCCACAATACCGCTTTAATCCCCATAATAAGACATCTTCACCCCGGAATGCCGCTTTTTATCCACAAAAGTAGACATTTTCTCCTCAAAACAGCATCTTTTTTCCCACATGTTCGATAGTATCTCACCAAAATACCGCTTTTTGCCCACAAAATAAAAAATGGTCTACCCCAAATACTGCTTTTTCGCCCCCAAATAAGAACTTTTTGCCCCAGAATACCGCTTTTATCCCCAAAAGAAGACATCTTCTTCCCAGAATACAGCTTTTTGTACCGAAATTGTGTTATCCTCTCCAAAAAAGACCAATTTCTATCCGCAAAATGAGAAATATCCTCCCCAAAAGATCACCGTTCGCTCCAAATAGGAGACTTTTTCTCCCGTAAATACCACGTGGTATTCCAAATATTACACGTTTTCTCCCCAAAATTGCTCTTTTTAGCCTCACGAGGAGACCTTCTCCCTCAAATACCTCTTTTGATCCCAAGAATTAGGCATTTTCTCTCCAAGATACCCTTTTCTATCCCCCAAAGAAGACCTTTTCGGCCCCAAATGCCGCTGTTTATCCCAAGAGGATGACATTTTCTCCCCAAAACAACGCTTTTTATCCCCAAATTGAGACATTCCTCCCCGGCCCCCAAGATATGGCTTTCTGCTACAAAAACAAGACATTCGCCCCTAAAAATACCGCTTCTTATCCTCTAAGGAAGACATTTCCTCCCCAAAACACCCCTGGTTACTCCAAAAATAAGAAATACTCTCCCCAAAATATCACCTTCATTTACTTTCCCAAAAATAAGACATTGGAAGAGAAAAAGCAGTGCTTTGGGGAGAAAATGTCTTTCTGGGGGGGATACAGAGCGGCACTTAAGAGAGAACCTGTTGGATTTCTGGGATAAAGAGGGATATTGGGGGAGAAAGTGTCTAATTGTTGGCATAGATTGATATGAAGGGGAGAAATTGTTGTATTCTGGAGACATAAAGAGTGTTTTGGGGAGAAAATGCCTACGTTTTGGGGATAAACTGCATGATTTTGGAGTGAAAGCGTCGTCTGGAGCTAAAAAGCGGCATTTGGTGGAGAAAATGTCTTCTTTTGGGGATAAAGGTGATCTTTCAGGGAGAATATGTCTTATTTGCAGCACAAAAAGCAGCCTTTGGGGAAGAGAGTGTCTTTCATTGGGACATCACGTGTTATTCCAAAAATAACACCTTTTCTCCCCAGAATACTGCCTTTTATCCCCAAAAGAAGACATTTTCTCCCCAAAACAGCATCTTTTTTTCCCACATGTTCAATGGTATCTCACCAAAATACCGCTTTTTGCCCACAAAATAAAAAATGTTCTACCCCAAATACTGCATTTTAGCCCCAAAATAAGAATTTTTGCCCCACAATACCGCTTTAATCCCCATAATAAGACATCTTCACCCCGGAATGCCGCTTTTTATCCACAAAAGTAGACATTTTCTCCTCAAAACAGCATCTTTTTTCCCACATGTTCGATAGTATCTCACCAAAATACCGCTTTTTGCCCACAAAATAAAAAATGGTCTACCCCAAATACTGCTTTTTCGCCCCCAAATAAGAACTTTTTGCCCCAGAATACCGCTTTTATCCCCAAAAGAAGACATCTTCTTCCCAGAATACAGCTTTTTGTACCGAAATTGTGTTATCCTCTCCAAAAAAGACCAATTTCTATCCGCAAAATGAGAAATATCCTCCCCAAAAGATCACCGTTCGCTCCAAATAGGAGACTTTTTCTCCCGTAAATACCACGTGGTATTCCAAATATTACACGTTTTCTCCCCAAAATTGCTCTTTTTAGCCTCACGAGGAGACCTTCTCCCTCAAATACCTCTTTTGATCCCAAGAATTAGGCATTTTCTCTCCAAGATACCCTTTTCTATCCCCCAAAGAAGACCTTTTCGGCCCCAAATGCCGCTGTTTATCCCAAGAGGATGACATTTTCTCCCCAAAACAACGCTTTTTATCCCCAAATTGAGACATTCCTCCCCGGCCCCCAAGATATGGCTTTCTGTTACAAAAACAAGACATTCGCCCCTAAAAATACCGCTTCTTATCCTCTAAGGAAGACATTTCCTCCCCAAAACACCCCTGGTTACTCCAAAAATAAGAAATACTCTCCCCAAAATATCACCTTCATTTACTTTCCCAAAAATAAGACATTGGAAGAGAAAAAGCAGTGCTTTGGGGAGAAAATGTCTTTCTGGGGGGGATACAGAGCGGCACTTAAGAGAGAACCTGTTGGATTTCTGGGATAAAGAGGGATATTCGGGGAGAAAGTGTCTAATTGTTGGCATAGATTGATATGAAGGGGAGAAATTGTTGTATTCTGGAGACATAAAGAGTGTTTTGGGGAGAAAATGCCTACGTTTTGGGGATAAACTGCATGATTTTGGAGTGAAAGCGTCGTCTGGAGCTAAAAAGCGGCATTTGGTGGAGAAAATGTCTTCTTTTGGGGATAAAGGTGATCTTTCAGGGAGAATATGTCTTATTTGCAGCACAAAAAGCAGCCTTTGGGGAAGAGAGTGTCTTTCATTGGGACATCACGTGTTATTCCAAAAATAACACCTTTTCTCCCCAGAATACTGCCTTTTATCCCCAAAAGAAGACATTTTCTCCCCAAAACAGCATCTTTTTTTCCCACATGTTCAATGGTATCTCACCAAAATACCGCTTTTTGCCCACAAAATAAAAAATGTTCTACCCCAAATACTGCATTTTAGCCCCAAAATAAGAATTTTTGCCCCACAATACCGCTTTAATCCCCATAATAAGACATCTTCACCCCGGAATGCCGCTTTTTATCCACAAAAGTAGACATTTTCTCCTCAAAACAGCATCTTTTTTCCCACATGTTCGATAGTATCTCACCAAAATACCGCTTTTTGCCCACAAAATAAAAAATGGTCTACCCCAAATACTGCTTTTTCGCCCCCAAATAAGAACTTTTTGCCCCAGAATACCGCTTTTATCCCCAAAAGAAGACATCTTCTTCCCAGAATACAGCTTTTTGTACCGAAATTGTGTTATCCTCTCCAAAAAAGACCAATTTCTATCCGCAAAATGAGAAATATCCTCCCCAAAAGATCACCGTTCGCTCCAAATAGGAGACTTTTTCTCCCGTAAATACCACGTGGTATTCCAAATATTACACGTTTTCTCCCCAAAATTGCTCTTTTTAGCCTCACGAGGAGACCTTCTCCCTCAAATACCTCTTTTGATCCCAAGAATTAGGCATTTTCTCTCCAAGATACCCTTTTCTATCCCCCAAAGAAGACCTTTTCGGCCCCAAATGCCGCTGTTTATCCCAAGAGGATGACATTTTCTCCCCAAAACAACGCTTTTTATCCCCAAATTGAGACATTCCTCCCCGGCCCCCAAGATATGGCTTTCTGTTACAAAAACAAGACATTCGCCCCTAAAAATACCGCTTCTTATCCTCTAAGGAAGACATTTCCTCCCCAAAACACCCCTGGTTACTCCAAAAATAAGAAATACTCTCCCCAAAATATCACCTTCATTTACTTTCCCAAAAATAAGACATTGGAAGAGAAAAAGCAGTGCTTTGGGGAGAAAATGTCTTTCTGGGGGGGATACAGAGCGGCACTTAAGAGAGAACCTGTTGGATTTCTGGGATAAAGAGGGATATTCGGGGAGAAAGTGTCTAATTGTTGGCATAGATTGATATGAAGGGGAGAAATTGTTGTATTCTGGAGACATAAAGAGTGTTTTGGGGAGAAAATGCCTACGTTTTGGGGATAAACTGCATGATTTTGGAGTGAAAGCGTCGTCTGGAGCTAAAAAGCGGCATTTGGTGGAGAAAATGTCTTCTTTTGGGGATAAAGGTGATCTTTCAGGGAGAATATGTCTTATTTGCAGCACAAAAAGCAGCCTTTGGGGAAGAGAGTGTCTTTCATTGGGACATCACGTGTTATTCCAAAAATAACACCTTTTCTCCCCAGAATACTGCCTTTTATCCCCAAAAGAAGACATTTTCTCCCCAAAACAGCATCTTTTTTTCCCACATGTTCAATGGTATCTCACCAAAATACCGCTTTTTGCCCACAAAATAAAAAATGTTCTACCCCAAATACTGCATTTTAGCCCCAAAATAAGAATTTTTGCCCCACAATACCGCTTTAATCCCCATAATAAGACATCTTCACCCCGGAATGCCGCTTTTTATCCACAAAAGTAGACATTTTCTCCTCAAAACAGCATCTTTTTTCCCACATGTTCGATAGTATCTCACCAAAATACCGCTTTTTGCCCACAAAATAAAAAATGGTCTACCCCAAATACTGCTTTTTCGCCCCCAAATAAGAACTTTTTGCCCCAGAATACCGCTTTTATCCCCAAAAGAAGACATCTTCTTCCCAGAATACAGCTTTTTGTACCGAAATTGTGTTATCCTCTCCAAAAAAGACCAATTTCTATCCGCAAAATGAGAAATATCCTCCCCAAAAGATCACCGTTCGCTCCAAATAGGAGACTTTTTCTCCCGTAAATACCACGTGGTATTCCAAATATTACACGTTTTCTCCCCAAAATTGCTCTTTTTAGCCTCACGAGGAGACCTTCTCCCTCAAATACCTCTTTTGATCCCAAGAATTAGGCATTTTCTCTCCAAGATACCCTTTTCTATCCCCCAAAGAAGACCTTTTCGGCCCCAAATGCCGCTGTTTATCCCAAGAGGATGACATTTTCTCCCCAAAACAACGCTTTTTATCCCCAAATTGAGACATTCCTCCCCGGCCCCCAAGATATGGCTTTCTGTTACAAAAACAAGACATTCGCCCCTAAAAATACCGCTTCTTATCCTCTAAGGAAGACATTTCCTCCCCAAAACACCCCTGGTTACTCCAAAAATAAGAAATACTCTCCCCAAAATATCACCTTCATTTACTTTCCCAAAAATAAGACATTGGAAGAGAAAAAGCAGTGCTTTGGGGAGAAAATGTCTTTCTGGGGGGGATACAGAGCGGCACTTAAGAGAGAACCTGTTGGATTTCTGGGATAAAGAGGGATATTCGGGGAGAAAGTGTCTAATTGTTGGCATAGATTGATATGAAGGGGAGAAATTGTTGTATTCTGGAGACATAAAGAGTGTTTTGGGGAGAAAATGCCTACGTTTTGGGGATAAACTGCATGATTTTGAAGTGAAAGCGTCGTCTGGAGCTAAAAAGCGGCATTTGGTGGAGAAAATGTCTTCTTTTGGGGATAAAGGTGATCTTTCAGGGAGAATATGTCTTATTTGCAGCACAAAAAGCAGCCTTTGGGGAAGAGAGTGTCTTTCATTGGGACATCACGTGTTATTCCAAAAATAACACCTTTTCTCCCCAGAATACTGCCTTTTATCCCCAAAAGAAGACATTTTCTCCCCAAAACAGCATCTTTTTTTCCCACATGTTCAATGGTATCTCACCAAAATACCGCTTTTTGCCCACAAAATAAAAAATGTTCTACCCCAAATACTGCATTTTAGCCCCAAAATAAGAATTTTTGCCCCACAATACCGCTTTAATCCCCATAATAAGACATCTTCACCCCGGAATGCCGCTTTTTATCCACAAAAGTAGACATTTTCTCCTCAAAACAGCATCTTTTTTCCCACATGTTCGATAGTATCTCACCAAAATACCGCTTTTTGCCCACAAAATAAAAAATGGTCTACCCCAAATACTGCTTTTTCGCCCCCAAATAAGAACTTTTTGCCCCAGAATACCGCTTTTATCCCCAAAAGAAGACATCTTCTTCCCAGAATACAGCTTTTTGTACCGAAATTGTGTTATCCTCTCCAAAAAAGACCAATTTCTATCCGCAAAATGAGAAATATCCTCCCCAAAAGATCACCGTTCGCTCCAAATAGGAGACTTTTTCTCCCGTAAATACCACGTGGTATTCCAAATATTACACGTTTTCTCCCCAAAATTGCTCTTTTTAGCCTCACGAGGAGACCTTCTCCCTCAAATACCTCTTTTGATCCCAAGAATTAGGCATTTTCTCTCCAAGATACCCTTTTCTATCCCCCAAAGAAGACCTTTTCGGCCCCAAATGCCGCTGTTTATCCCAAGAGGATGACATTTTCTCCCCAAAACAACGCTTTTTATCCCCAAATTGAGACATTCCTCCCCGGCCCCCAAGATATGGCTTTCTGTTACAAAAACAAGACATTCGCCCCTAAAAATACCGCTTCTTATCCTCTAAGGAAGACATTTCCTCCCCAAAACACCCCTGGTTACTCCAAAAATAAGAAATACTCTCCCCAAAATATCACCTTCATTTACTTTCCCAAAAATAAGACATTGGAAGAGAAAAAGCAGTGCTTTGGGGAGAAAATGTCTTTCTGGGGGGGATACAGAGCGGCACTTAAGAGAGAACCTGTTGGATTTCTGGGATAAAGAGGGATATTCGGGGAGAAAGTGTCTAATTGTTGGCATAGATTGATATGAAGGGGAGAAATTGTTGTATTCTGGAGACATAAAGAGTGTTTTGGGGAGAAAATGCCTACGTTTTGGGGATAAACTGCATGATTTTGAAGTGAAAGCGTCGTCTGGAGCTAAAAAGCGGCATTTGGTGGAGAAAATGTCTTCTTTTGGGGATAAAGGTGATCTTTCAGGGAGAATATGTCTTATTTGCAGCACAAAAAGCAGCCTTTGGGGAAGAGAGTGTCTTTCATTGGGACATCACGTGTTATTCCAAAAATAACACCTTTTCTCCTGTCTCGCTCCAATTTACAGGAGGGAGAGGAGGTTCTTTGATATATGTATACCCGGCATGAGATTAAGAAACAACGGTTCAAATGTTGGTCCGACCAGTTTATTACAAATCTTAATCAGGGAGATGGGGAAGGGGAGGACGGACACTATTATGATGTAGGGTGATGGGGAAGGGAAGGCAGGCTATAGTAAAGATAAGAAACAGGAGCAAGGGGTCTTTATAGGAAGCAAGAGGGAGATAGTCACCACCATGGATCCAGCGTGGTTTCTAGTTCAGTCATTGATCTTCGGTAGTGGTGGGTCGTCAGGCGCTGTCGTTCCGTTGATGGTGATGGTGACCACCGCGACCACGGTGACCACGGCGACGACGACGACGACGACCACGACAATGTCCAATGGTAGTACAACCTTATTTATAAGTCCAAAGTGGTCGAGTCAGCTTTCTTTGGAGTGACAGCTTGAATTCAAAGTAGTTGAGTCAGCTCTCCTTGGAGTGGCAGCTTCTGGCTTTGAGATCTCAGCAGAAATTCCTTTGTTCCCATTTTCCAGGCCTCGCCAGCAGATAAGAGGGAGCAGGGATGCCCACCTGCATCCTGTTTTTCACAGGACACGATGGTATCATTCCCCAGTTTTCCCATACCAAGCTGGAGCTATTTAGTCACAGGCCAGATCTTCCGCCAGTAAACACTCCTGAGCACTCTCTTCCGGAGACAAGCAGCTCTGAAGGAAGGTGCTTTCAAATGTCCACAAAGTGATGTTGATTGTCACAGGGTAGCACCCATCACTTGCCTCCTCCATAAATCAGTGAGAGTCTTATCACAAGAAATACCTCAGGAAGCAAGCTTTGAGCCAGAAAACAAAGAAGGGTTCTCACATCTCCCCAGAATACTGCCTTTTATCCCCAAAAGAAGACATTTTCTCCCCAAAACAGCATCTTTTTTTCCCACATGTTCAATGGTATCTCACCAAAATACCGCTTTTTGCCCACAAAATAAAAAATGTTCTACCCCAAATACTGCATTTTAGCCCCAAAATAAGAATTTTTGCCCCACAATACCGCTTTAATCCCCATAATAAGACATCTTCACCCCGGAATGCCGCTTTTTATCCACAAAAGTAGACATTTTCTCCTCAAAACAGCATCTTTTTTCCCACATGTTCGATAGTATCTCACCAAAATACCGCTTTTTGCCCACAAAATAAAAAATGGTCTACCCCAAATACTGCTTTTTCGCCCCCAAATAAGAACTTTTTGCCCCAGAATACCGCTTTTATCCCCAAAAGAAGACATCTTCTTCCCAGAATACAGCTTTTTGTACCGAAATTGTGTTATCCTCTCCAAAAAAGACCAATTTCTATCCGCAAAATGAGAAATATCCTCCCCAAAAGATCACCGTTCGCTCCAAATAGGAGACTTTTTCTCCCGTAAATACCACGTGGTATTCCAAATATTACACGTTTTCTCCCCAAAATTGCTCTTTTTAGCCTCACGAGGAGACCTTCTCCCTCAAATACCTCTTTTGATCCCAAGAATTAGGCATTTTCTCTCCAAGATACCCTTTTCTATCCCCCAAAGAAGACCTTTTCGGCCCCAAATGCCGCTGTTTATCCCAAGAGGATGACATTTTCTCCCCAAAACAACGCTTTTTATCCCCAAATTGAGACATTCCTCCCCGGCCCCCAAGATATGGCTTTCTGCTACAAAAACAAGACATTCGCCCCTAAAAATACCGCTTCTTATCCTCTAAGGAAGACATTTCCTCCCCAAAACACCCCTGGTTACTCCAAAAATAAGAAATACTCTCCCCAAAATATCACCTTCATTTACTTTCCCAAAAATAAGACATTGGAAGAGAAAAAGCAGTGCTTTGGGGAGAAAATGTCTTTCTGGGGGGGATACAGAGCGGCACTTAAGAGAGAACCTGTTGGATTTCTGGGATAAAGAGGGATATTCGGGGAGAAAGTGTCTAATTGTTGGCATAGATTGATATGAAGGGGAGAAATTGTTGTATTCTGGAGACATAAAGAGTGTTTTGGGGAGAAAATGCCTACGTTTTGGGGATAAACTGCATGATTTTGGAGTGAAAGCGTCGTCTGGAGCTAAAAAGCGGCATTTGGTGGAGAAAATGTCTTCTTTTGGGGATAAAGGTGATCTTTCAGGGAGAATATGTCTTATTTGCAGCACAAAAAGCAGCCTTTGGGGAAGAGAGTGTCTTTCATTGGGACATCACGTGTTATTCCAAAAATAACACCTTTTCTCCCCAGAATACTGCCTTTTATCCCCAAAAGAAGACATTTTCTCCCCAAAACAGCATCTTTTTTTCCCACATGTTCAATGGTATCTCACCAAAATACCGCTTTTTGCCCACAAAATAAAAAATGTTCTACCCCAAATACTGCATTTTAGCCCCAAAATAAGAATTTTTGCCCCACAATACCGCTTTAATCCCCATAATAAGACATCTTCACCCCGGAATGCCGCTTTTTATCCACAAAAGTAGACATTTTCTCCTCAAAACAGCATCTTTTTTCCCACATGTTCGATAGTATCTCACCAAAATACCGCTTTTTGCCCACAAAATAAAAAATGGTCTACCCCAAATACTGCTTTTTCGCCCCCAAATAAGAACTTTTTGCCCCAGAATACCGCTTTTATCCCCAAAAGAAGACATCTTCTTCCCAGAATACAGCTTTTTGTACCGAAATTGTGTTATCCTCTCCAAAAAAGACCAATTTCTATCCGCAAAATGAGAAATATCCTCCCCAAAAGATCACCGTTCGCTCCAAATAGGAGACTTTTTCTCCCGTAAATACCACGTGGTATTCCAAATATTACACGTTTTCTCCCCAAAATTGCTCTTTTTAGCCTCACGAGGAGACCTTCTCCCTCAAATACCTCTTTTGATCCCAAGAATTAGGCATTTTCTCTCCAAGATACCCTTTTCTATCCCCCAAAGAAGACCTTTTCGGCCCCAAATGCCGCTGTTTATCCCAAGAGGATGACATTTTCTCCCCAAAACAACGCTTTTTATCCCCAAATTGAGACATTCCTCCCCGGCCCCCAAGATATGGCTTTCTGTTACAAAAACAAGACATTCGCCCCTAAAAATACCGCTTCTTATCCTCTAAGGAAGACATTTCCTCCCCAAAACACCCCTGGTTACTCCAAAAATAAGAAATACTCTCCCCAAAATATCACCTTCATTTACTTTCCCAAAAATAAGACATTGGAAGAGAAAAAGCAGTGCTTTGGGGAGAAAATGTCTTTCTGGGGGGGATACAGAGCGGCACTTAAGAGAGAACCTGTTGGATTTCTGGGATAAAGAGGGATATTGGGGGAGAAAGTGTCTAATTGTTGGCATAGATTGATATGAAGGGGAGAAATTGTTGTATTCTGGAGACATAAAGAGTGTTTTGGGGAGAAAATGCCTACGTTTTGGGGATAAACTGCATGATTTTGGAGTGAAAGCGTCGTCTGGAGCTAAAAAGCGGCATTTGGTGGAGAAAATGTCTTCTTTTGGGGATAAAGGTGATCTTTCAGGGAGAATATGTCTTATTTGCAGCACAAAAAGCAGCCTTTGGGGAAGAGAGTGTCTTTCATTGGGACATCACGTGTTATTCCAAAAATAACACCTTTTCTCCCCAGAATACTGCCTTTTATCCCCAAAAGAAGACATTTTCTCCCCAAAACAGCATCTTTTTTTCCCACATGTTCAATGGTATCTCACCAAAATACCGCTTTTTGCCCACAAAATAAAACATGTTCTACCCCAAATACTGCATTTTAGCCCCAAAATAAGAATTTTTGCCCCACAATACCGCTTTAATCCCCATAATAAGACATCTTCACCCCGGAATGCCGCTTTTTATCCACAAAAGTAGACATTTTCTCCTCAAAACAGCATCTTTTTTCCCACATGTTCGATAGTATCTCACCAAAATACCGCTTTTTGCCCACAAAATAAAAAATGGTCTACCCCAAATACTGCTTTTTCGCCCCCAAATAAGAACTTTTTGCCCCAGAATACCGCTTTTATCCCCAAAAGAAGACATCTTCTTCCCAGAATACAGCTTTTTGTACCGAAATTGTGTTATCCTCTCCAAAAAAGACCAATTTCTATCCGCAAAATGAGAAATATCCTCCCCAAAAGATCACCGTTCGCTCCAAATAGGAGACTTTTTCTCCCGTAAATACCACGTGGTATTCCAAATATTACACGTTTTCTCCCCAAAATTGCTCTTTTTAGCCTCACGAGGAGACCTTCTCCCTCAAATACCTCTTTTGATCCCAAGAATTAGGCATTTTCTCTCCAAGATACCCTTTTCTATCCCCCAAAGAAGACCTTTTCGGCCCCAAATGCCGCTGTTTATCCCAAGAGGATGACATTTTCTCCCCAAAACAACGCTTTTTATCCCCAAATTGAGACATTCCTCCCCGGCCCCCAAGATATGGCTTTCTGTTACAAAAACAAGACATTCGCCCCTAAAAATACCGCTTCTTATCCTCTAAGGAAGACATTTCCTCCCCAAAACACCCCTGGTTACTCCAAAAATAAGAAATACTCTCCCCAAAATATCACCTTCATTTACTTTCCCAAAAATAAGACATTGGAAGAGAAAAAGCAGTGCTTTGGGGAGAAAATGTCTTTCTGGGGGGGATACAGAGCGGCACTTAAGAGAGAACCTGTTGGATTTCTGGGATAAAGAGGGATATTCGGGGAGAAAGTGTCTAATTGTTGGCATAGATTGATATGAAGGGGAGAAATTGTTGTATTCTGGAGACATAAAGAGTGTTTTGGGGAGAAAATGCCTACGTTTTGGGGATAAACTGCATGATTTTGAAGTGAAAGCGTCGTCTGGAGCTAAAAAGCGGCATTTGGTGGAGAAAATGTCTTCTTTTGGGGATAAAGGTGATCTTTCAGGGAGAATATGTCTTATTTGCAGCACAAAAAGCAGCCTTTGGGGAAGAGAGTGTCTTTCATTGGGACATCACGTGTTATTCCAAAAATAACACCTTTTCTCCTGTCTCGCTCCAATTTACAGGAGGGAGAGGAGGTTCTTTGATATATGTATACCCGGCATGAGATTAAGAAACAACGGTTCAAATGTTGGTCCGACCAGTTTATTACAAATCTTAATCAGGGAGATGGGGAAGGGGAGGACGGACACTATTATGATGTAGGGTGATGGGGAAGGGAAGGCAGGCTATAGTAAAGATAAGAAACAGGAGCAAGGGGTCTTTATAGGAAGCAAGAGGGAGATAGTCACCACCATGGATCCAGCGTGGTTTCTAGTTCAGTCATTGATCTTCGGTAGTGGTGGGTCGTCAGGCGCTGTCGTTCCGTTGATGGTGATGGTGACCACCGCGACCACGGTGACCACGGCGACGACGACGACGACGACCACGACAATGTCCAATGGTAGTACAACCTTATTTATAAGTCCAAAGTGGTCGAGTCAGCTTTCTTTGGAGTGACAGCTTGAATTCAAAGTAGTTGAGTCAGCTCTCCTTGGAGTGGCAGCTTCTGGCTTTGAGATCTCAGCAGAAATTCCTTTGTTCCCATTTTCCAGGCCTCGCCAGCAGATAAGAGGGAGCAGGGATGCCCACCTGCATCCTGTTTTTCACAGGACACGATGGTATCATTCCCCAGTTTTCCCATACCAAGCTGGAGCTATTTAGTCACAGGCCAGATCTTCCGCCAGTAAACACTCCTGAGCACTCTCTTCCGGAGACAAGCAGCTCTGAAGGAAGGTGCTTTCAAATGTCCACAAAGTGATGTTGATTGTCACAGGGTAGCACCCATCACTTGCCTCCTCCATAAATCAGTGAGAGTCTTATCACAAGAAATACCTCAGGAAGCAAGCTTTGAGCCAGAAAACAAAGAAGGGTTCTCACATCTCCCCAGAATACTGCCTTTTATCCCCAAAAGAAGACATTTTCTCCCCAAAACAGCATCTTTTTTTCCCACATGTTCAATGGTATCTCACCAAAATACCGCTTTTTGCCCACAAAATAAAAAATGTTCTACCCCAAATACTGCATTTTAGCCCCAAAATAAGAATTTTTGCCCCACAATACCGCTTTAATCCCCATAATAAGACATCTTCACCCCGGAATGCCGCTTTTTATCCACAAAAGTAGACATTTTCTCCTCAAAACAGCATCTTTTTTCCCACATGTTCGATAGTATCTCACCAAAATACCGCTTTTTGCCCACAAAATAAAAAATGGTCTACCCCAAATACTGCTTTTTCGCCCCCAAATAAGAACTTTTTGCCCCAGAATACCGCTTTTATCCCCAAAAGAAGACATCTTCTTCCCAGAATACAGCTTTTTGTACCGAAATTGTGTTATCCTCTCCAAAAAAGACCAATTTCTATCCGCAAAATGAGAAATATCCTCCCCAAAAGATCACCGTTCGCTCCAAATAGGAGACTTTTTCTCCCGTAAATACCACGTGGTATTCCAAATATTACACGTTTTCTCCCCAAAATTGCTCTTTTTAGCCTCACGAGGAGACCTTCTCCCTCAAATACCTCTTTTGATCCCAAGAATTAGGCATTTTCTCTCCAAGATACCCTTTTCTATCCCCCAAAGAAGACCTTTTCGGCCCCAAATGCCGCTGTTTATCCCAAGAGGATGACATTTTCTCCCCAAAACAACGCTTTTTATCCCCAAATTGAGACATTCCTCCCCGGCCCCCAAGATATGGCTTTCTGCTACAAAAACAAGACATTCGCCCCTAAAAATACCGCTTCTTATCCTCTAAGGAAGACATTTCCTCCCCAAAACACCCCTGGTTACTCCAAAAATAAGAAATACTCTCCCCAAAATATCACCTTCATTTACTTTCCCAAAAATAAGACATTGGAAGAGAAAAAGCAGTGCTTTGGGGAGAAAATGTCTTTCTGGGGGGGATACAGAGCGGCACTTAAGAGAGAACCTGTTGGATTTCTGGGATAAAGAGGGATATTCGGGGAGAAAGTGTCTAATTGTTGGCATAGATTGATATGAAGGGGAGAAATTGTTGTATTCTGGAGACATAAAGAGTGTTTTGGGGAGAAAATGCCTACGTTTTGGGGATAAACTGCATGATTTTGGAGTGAAAGCGTCGTCTGGAGCTAAAAAGCGGCATTTGGTGGAGAAAATGTCTTCTTTTGGGGATAAAGGTGATCTTTCAGGGAGAATATGTCTTATTTGCAGCACAAAAAGCAGCCTTTGGGGAAGAGAGTGTCTTTCATTGGGACATCACGTGTTATTCCAAAAATAACACCTTTTCTCCCCAGAATACTGCCTTTTATCCCCAAAAGAAGACATTTTCTCCCCAAAACAGCATCTTTTTTTCCCACATGTTCAATGGTATCTCACCAAAATACCGCTTTTTGCCCACAAAATAAAAAATGTTCTACCCCAAATACTGCATTTTAGCCCCAAAATAAGAATTTTTGCCCCACAATACCGCTTTAATCCCCATAATAAGACATCTTCACCCCGGAATGCCGCTTTTTATCCACAAAAGTAGACATTTTCTCCTCAAAACAGCATCTTTTTTCCCACATGTTCGATAGTATCTCACCAAAATACCGCTTTTTGCCCACAAAATAAAAAATGGTCTACCCCAAATACTGCTTTTTCGCCCCCAAATAAGAACTTTTTGCCCCAGAATACCGCTTTTATCCCCAAAAGAAGACATCTTCTTCCCAGAATACAGCTTTTTGTACCGAAATTGTGTTATCCTCTCCAAAAAAGACCAATTTCTATCCGCAAAATGAGAAATATCCTCCCCAAAAGATCACCGTTCGCTCCAAATAGGAGACTTTTTCTCCCGTAAATACCACGTGGTATTCCAAATATTACACGTTTTCTCCCCAAAATTGCTCTTTTTAGCCTCACGAGGAGACCTTCTCCCTCAAATACCTCTTTTGATCCCAAGAATTAGGCATTTTCTCTCCAAGATACCCTTTTCTATCCCCCAAAGAAGACCTTTTCGGCCCCAAATGCCGCTGTTTATCCCAAGAGGATGACATTTTCTCCCCAAAACAACGCTTTTTATCCCCAAATTGAGACATTCCTCCCCGGCCCCCAAGATATGGCTTTCTGTTACAAAAACAAGACATTCGCCCCTAAAAATACCGCTTCTTATCCTCTAAGGAAGACATTTCCTCCCCAAAACACCCCTGGTTACTCCAAAAATAAGAAATACTCTCCCCAAAATATCACCTTCATTTACTTTCCCAAAAATAAGACATTGGAAGAGAAAAAGCAGTGCTTTGGGGAGAAAATGTCTTTCTGGGGGGGATACAGAGCGGCACTTAAGAGAGAACCTGTTGGATTTCTGGGATAAAGAGGGATATTGGGGGAGAAAGTGTCTAATTGTTGGCATAGATTGATATGAAGGGGAGAAATTGTTGTATTCTGGAGACATAAAGAGTGTTTTGGGGAGAAAATGCCTACGTTTTGGGGATAAACTGCATGATTTTGGAGTGAAAGCGTCGTCTGGAGCTAAAAAGCGGCATTTGGTGGAGAAAATGTCTTCTTTTGGGGATAAAGGTGATCTTTCAGGGAGAATATGTCTTATTTGCAGCACAAAAAGCAGCCTTTGGGGAAGAGAGTGTCTTTCATTGGGACATCACGTGTTATTCCAAAAATAACACCTTTTCTCCCCAGAATACTGCCTTTTATCCCCAAAAGAAGACATTTTCTCCCCAAAACAGCATCTTTTTTTCCCACATGTTCAATGGTATCTCACCAAAATACCGCTTTTTGCCCACAAAATAAAAAATGTTCTACCCCAAATACTGCATTTTAGCCCCAAAATAAGAATTTTTGCCCCACAATACCGCTTTAATCCCCATAATAAGACATCTTCACCCCGGAATGCCGCTTTTTATCCACAAAAGTAGACATTTTCTCCTCAAAACAGCATCTTTTTTCCCACATGTTCGATAGTATCTCACCAAAATACCGCTTTTTGCCCACAAAATAAAAAATGGTCTACCCCACATACTGCTTTTTCGCCCCCAAATAAGAACTTTTTGCCCCAGAATACCGCTTTTATCCCCAAAAGAAGACATCTTCTTCCCAGAATACAGCTTTTTGTACCGAAATTGTGTTATCCTCTCCAAAAAAGACCAATTTCTATCCGCAAAATGAGAAATATCCTCCCCAAAAGATCACCGTTCGCTCCAAATAGGAGACTTTTTCTCCCGTAAATACCACGTGGTATTCCAAATATTACACGTTTTCTCCCCAAAATTGCTCTTTTTAGCCTCACGAGGAGACCTTCTCCCTCAAATACCTCTTTTGATCCCAAGAATTAGGCATTTTCTCTCCAAGATACCCTTTTCTATCCCCCAAAGAAGACCTTTTCGGCCCCAAATGCCGCTGTTTATCCCAAGAGGATGACATTTTCTCCCCAAAACAACGCTTTTTATCCCCAAATTGAGACATTCCTCCCCGGCCCCCAAGATATGGCTTTCTGTTACAAAAACAAGACATTCGCCCCTAAAAATACCGCTTCTTATCCTCTAAGGAAGACATTTCCTCCCCAAAACACCCCTGGTTACTCCAAAAATAAGAAATACTCTCCCCAAAATATCACCTTCATTTACTTTCCCAAAAATAAGACATTGGAAGAGAAAAAGCAGTGCTTTGGGGAGAAAATGTCTTTCTGGGGGGGATACAGAGCGGCACTTAAGAGAGAACCTGTTGGATTTCTGGGATAAAGAGGGATATTCGGGGAGAAAGTGTCTAATTGTTGGCATAGATTGATATGAAGGGGAGAAATTGTTGTATTCTGGAGACATAAAGAGTGTTTTGGGGAGAAAATGCCTACGTTTTGGGGATAAACTGCATGATTTTGGAGTGAAAGAGTCGTCTGGAGCTAAAAAGCGGCATTTGGTGGAGAAAATGTCTTCTTTTGGGGATAAAGGTGATCTTTCAGGGAGAATATGTCTTATTTGCAGCACAAAAAGCAGCCTTTGGGGAAGAGAGTGTCTTTCATTGGGACATCACGTGTTATTCCAAAAATAACACCTTTTCTCCCCAGAATACTGCCTTTTATCCCCAAAAGAAGACATTTTCTCCCCAAAACAGCATCTTTTTTTCCCACATGTTCAATGGTATCTCACCAAAATACCGCTTTTTGCCCACAAAATAAAAAATGTTCTACCCCAAATACTGCATTTTAGCCCCAAAATAAGAATTTTTGCCCCACAATACCGCTTTAATCCCCATAATAAGACATCTTCACCCCGGAATGCCGCTTTTTATCCACAAAAGTAGACATTTTCTCCTCAAAACAGCATCTTTTTTCCCACATGTTCGATAGTATCTCACCAAAATACCGCTTTTTGCCCACAAAATAAAAAATGGTCTACCCCAAATACTGCTTTTTCGCCCCCAAATAAGAACTTTTTGCCCCAGAATACCGCTTTTATCCCCAAAAGAAGACATCTTCTTCCCAGAATACAGCTTTTTGTACCGAAATTGTGTTATCCTCTCCAAAAAAGACCAATTTCTATCCGCAAAATGAGAAATATCCTCCCCAAAAGATCACCGTTCGCTCCAAATAGGAGACTTTTTCTCCCGTAAATACCACGTGGTATTCCAAATATTACACGTTTTCTCCCCAAAATTGCTCTTTTTAGCCTCACGAGGAGACCTTCTCCCTCAAATACCTCTTTTGATCCCAAGAATTAGGCATTTTCTCTCCAAGATACCCTTTTCTATCCCCCAAAGAAGACCTTTTCGGCCCCAAATGCCGCTGTTTATCCCAAGAGGATGACATTTTCTCCCCAAAACAACGCTTTTTATCCCCAAATTGAGACATTCCTCCCCGGCCCCCAAGATATGGCTTTCTGTTACAAAAACAAGACATTCGCCCCTAAAAATACCGCTTCTTATCCTCTAAGGAAGACATTTCCTCCCCAAAACACCCCTGGTTACTCCAAAAATAAGAAATACTCTCCCCAAAATATCACCTTCATTTACTTTCCCAAAAATAAGACATTGGAAGAGAAAAAGCAGTGCTTTGGGGAGAAAATGTCTTTCTGGGGGGGATACAGAGCGGCACTTAAGAGAGAACCTGTTGGATTTCTGGGATAAAGAGGGATATTCGGGGAGAAAGTGTCTAATTGTTGGCATAGATTGATATGAAGGGGAGAAATTGTTGTATTCTGGAGACATAAAGAGTGTTTTGGGGAGAAAATGCCTACGTTTTGGGGATAAACTGCATGATTTTGGAGTGAAAGCGTCGTCTGGAGCTAAAAAGCGGCATTTGGTGGAGAAAATGTCTTCTTTTGGGGATAAAGGTGATCTTTCAGGGAGAATATGTCTTATTTGCAGCACAAAAAGCAGCCTTTGGGGAAGAGAGTGTCTTTCATTGGGACATCACGTGTTATTCCAAAAATAACACCTTTTCTCCCCAGAATACTGCCTTTTATCCCCAAAAGAAGACATTTTCTCCCCAAAACAGCATCTTTTTTTCCCACATGTTCAATGGTATCTCACCAAAATACCGCTTTTTGCCCACAAAATAAAAAATGTTCTACCCCAAATACTGCATTTTAGCCCCAAAATAAGAATTTTTGCCCCACAATACCGCTTTAATCCCCATAATAAGACATCTTCACCCCGGAATGCCGCTTTTTATCCACAAAAGTAGACATTTTCTCCTCAAAACAGCATCTTTTTTCCCACATGTTCGATAGTATCTCACCAAAATACCGCTTTTTGCCCACAAAATAAAAAATGGTCTACCCCAAATACTGCTTTTTCGCCCCCAAATAAGAACTTTTTGCCCCAGAATACCGCTTTTATCCCCAAAAGAAGACATCTTCTTCCCAGAATACAGCTTTTTGTACCGAAATTGTGTTATCCTCTCCAAAAAAGACCAATTTCTATCCGCAAAATGAGAAATATCCTCCCCAAAAGATCACCGTTCGCTCCAAATAGGAGACTTTTTCTCCCGTAAATACCACGTGGTATTCCAAATATTACACGTTTTCTCCCCAAAATTGCTCTTTTTAGCCTCACGAGGAGACCTTCTCCCTCAAATACCTCTTTTGATCCCAAGAATTAGGCATTTTCTCTCCAAGATACCCTTTTCTATCCCCCAAAGAAGACCTTTTCGGCCCCAAATGCCGCTGTTTATCCCAAGAGGATGACATTTTCTCCCCAAAACAACGCTTTTTATCCCCAAATTGAGACATTCCTCCCCGGCCCCCAAGATATGGCTTTCTGTTACAAAAACAAGACATTCGCCCCTAAAAATACCGCTTCTTATCCTCTAAGGAAGACATTTCCTCCCCAAAACACCCCTGGTTACTCCAAAAATAAGAAATACTCTCCCCAAAATATCACCTTCATTTACTTTCCCAAAAATAAGACATTGGAAGAGAAAAAGCAGTGCTTTGGGGAGAAAATGTCTTTCTGGGGGGGATACAGAGCGGCACTTAAGAGAGAACCTGTTGGATTTCTGGGATAAAGAGGGATATTCGGGGAGAAAGTGTCTAATTGTTGGCATAGATTGATATGAAGGGGAGAAATTGTTGTATTCTGGAGACATAAAGAGTGTTTTGGGGAGAAAATGCCTACGTTTTGGGGATAAACTGCATGATTTTGGAGTGAAAGAGTCGTCTGGAGCTAAAAAGCGGCATTTGGTGGAGAAAATGTCTTCTTTTGGGGATAAAGGTGATCTTTCAGGGAGAATATGTCTTATTTGCAGCACAAAAAGCAGCCTTTGGGGAAGAGAGTGTCTTTCATTGGGACATCACGTGTTATTCCAAAAATAACACCTTTTCTCCCCAGAATACTGCCTTTTATCCCCAAAAGAAGACATTTTCTCCCCAAAACAGCATCTTTTTTTCCCACATGTTCAATGGTATCTCACCAAAATACCGCTTTTTGCCCACAAAATAAAAAATGTTCTACCCCAAATACTGCATTTTAGCCCCAAAATAAGAATTTTTGCCCCACAATACCGCTTTAATCCCCATAATAAGACATCTTCACCCCGGAATGCCGCTTTTTATCCACAAAAGTAGACATTTTCTCCTCAAAACAGCATCTTTTTTCCCACATGTTCGATAGTATCTCACCAAAATACCGCTTTTTGCCCACAAAATAAAAAATGGTCTACCCCAAATACTGCTTTTTCGCCCCCAAATAAGAACTTTTTGCCCCAGAATACCGCTTTTATCCCCAAAAGAAGACATCTTCTTCCCAGAATACAGCTTTTTGTACCGAAATTGTGTTATCCTCTCCAAAAAAGACCAATTTCTATCCGCAAAATGAGAAATATCCTCCCCAAAAGATCACCGTTCGCTCCAAATAGGAGACTTTTTCTCCCGTAAATACCACGTGGTATTCCAAATATTACACGTTTTCTCCCCAAAATTGCTCTTTTTAGCCTCACGAGGAGACCTTCTCCCTCAAATACCTCTTTTGATCCCAAGAATTAGGCATTTTCTCTCCAAGATACCCTTTTCTATCCCCCAAAGAAGACCTTTTCGGCCCCAAATGCCGCTGTTTATCCCAAGAGGATGACATTTTCTCCCCAAAACAACGCTTTTTATCCCCAAATTGAGACATTCCTCCCCGGCCCCCAAGATATGGCTTTCTGTTACAAAAACAAGACATTCGCCCCTAAAAATACCGCTTCTTATCCTCTAAGGAAGACATTTCCTCCCCAAAACACCCCTGGTTACTCCAAAAATAAGAAATACTCTCCCCAAAATATCACCTTCATTTACTTTCCCAAAAATAAGACATTGGAAGAGAAAAAGCAGTGCTTTGGGGAGAAAATGTCTTTCTGGGGGGGATACAGAGCGGCACTTAAGAGAGAACCTGTTGGATTTCTGGGATAAAGAGGGATATTCGGGGAGAAAGTGTCTAATTGTTGGCATAGATTGATATGAAGGGGAGAAATTGTTGTATTCTGGAGACATAAAGAGTGTTTTGGGGAGAAAATGCCTACGTTTTGGGGATAAACTGCATGATTTTGGAGTGAAAGCGTCGTCTGGAGCTAAAAAGCGGCATTTGGTGGAGAAAATGTCTTCTTTTGGGGATAAAGGTGATCTTTCAGGGAGAATATGTCTTATTTGCAGCACAAAAAGCAGCCTTTGGGGAAGAGAGTGTCTTTCATTGGGACATCACGTGTTATTCCAAAAATAACACCTTTTCTCCCCAGAATACTGCCTTTTATCCCCAAAAGAAGACATTTTCTCCCCAAAACAGCATCTTTTTTTCCCACATGTTCAATGGTATCTCACCAAAATACCGCTTTTTGCCCACAAAATAAAAAATGTTCTACCCCAAATACTGCATTTTAGCCCCAAAATAAGAATTTTTGCCCCACAATACCGCTTTAATCCCCATAATAAGACATCTTCACCCCGGAATGCCGCTTTTTATCCACAAAAGTAGACATTTTCTCCTCAAAACAGCATCTTTTTTCCCACATGTTCGATAGTATCTCACCAAAATACCGCTTTTTGCCCACAAAATAAAAAATGGTCTACCCCAAATACTGCTTTTTCGCCCCCAAATAAGAACTTTTTGCCCCAGAATACCGCTTTTATCCCCAAAAGAAGACATCTTCTTCCCAGAATACAGCTTTTTGTACCGAAATTGTGTTATCCTCTCCAAAAAAGACCAATTTCTATCCGCAAAATGAGAAATATCCTCCCCAAAAGATCACCGTTCGCTCCAAATAGGAGACTTTTTCTCCCGTAAATACCACGTGGTATTCCAAATATTACACGTTTTCTCCCCAAAATTGCTCTTTTTAGCCTCACGAGGAGACCTTCTCCCTCAAATACCTCTTTTGATCCCAAGAATTAGGCATTTTCTCTCCAAGATACCCTTTTCTATCCCCCAAAGAAGACCTTTTCGGCCCCAAATGCCGCTGTTTATCCCAAGAGGATGACATTTTCTCCCCAAAACAACGCTTTTTATCCCCAAATTGAGACATTCCTCCCCGGCCCCCAAGATATGGCTTTCTGTTACAAAAACAAGACATTCGCCCCTAAAAATACCGCTTCTTATCCTCTAAGGAAGACATTTCCTCCCCAAAACACCCCTGGTTACTCCAAAAATAAGAAATACTCTCCCCAAAATATCACCTTCATTTACTTTCCCAAAAATAAGACATTGGAAGAGAAAAAGCAGTGCTTTGGGGAGAAAATGTCTTTCTGGGGGGGATACAGAGCGGCACTTAAGAGAGAACCTGTTGGATTTCTGGGATAAAGAGGGATATTCGGGGAGAAAGTGTCTAATTGTTGGCATAGATTGATATGAAGGGGAGAAATTGTTGTATTCTGGAGACATAAAGAGTGTTTTGGGGAGAAAATGCCTACGTTTTGGGGATAAACTGCATGATTTTGGAGTGAAAGCGTCGTCTGGAGCTAAAAAGCGGCATTTGGTGGAGAAAATGTCTTCTTTTGGGGATAAAGGTGATCTTTCAGGGAGAATATGTCTTATTTGCAGCACAAAAAGCAGCCTTTGGGGAAGAGAGTGTCTTTCATTGGGACATCACGTGTTATTCCAAAAATAACACCTTTTCTCCCCAGAATACTGCCTTTTATCCCCAAAAGAAGACATTTTCTCCCCAAAACAGCATCTTTTTTTCCCACATGTTCAATGGTATCTCACCAAAATACCGCTTTTTGCCCACAAAATAAAAAATGTTCTACCCCAAATACTGCATTTTAGCCCCAAAATAAGAATTTTTGCCCCACAATACCGCTTTAATCCCCATAATAAGACATCTTCACCCCGGAATGCCGCTTTTTATCCACAAAAGTAGACATTTTCTCCTCAAAACAGCATCTTTTTTCCCACATGTTCGATAGTATCTCACCAAAATACCGCTTTTTGCCCACAAAATAAAAAATGGTCTACCCCAAATACTGCTTTTTCGCCCCCAAATAAGAACTTTTTGCCCCAGAATACCGCTTTTATCCCCAAAAGAAGACATCTTCTTCCCAGAATACAGCTTTTTGTACCGAAATTGTGTTATCCTCTCCAAAAAAGACCAATTTCTATCCGCAAAATGAGAAATATCCTCCCCAAAAGATCACCGTTCGCTCCAAATAGGAGACTTTTTCTCCCGTAAATACCACGTGGTATTCCAAATATTACACGTTTTCTCCCCAAAATTGCTCTTTTTAGCCTCACGAGGAGACCTTCTCCCTCAAATACCTCTTTTGATCCCAAGAATTAGGCATTTTCTCTCCAAGATACCCTTTTCTATCCCCCAAAGAAGACCTTTTCGGCCCCAAATGCCGCTGTTTATCCCAAGAGGATGACATTTTCTCCCCAAAACAACGCTTTTTATCCCCAAATTGAGACATTCCTCCCCGGCCCCCAAGATATGGCTTTCTGTTACAAAAACAAGACATTCGCCCCTAAAAATACCGCTTCTTATCCTCTAAGGAAGACATTTCCTCCCCAAAACACCCCTGGTTACTCCAAAAATAAGAAATACTCTCCCCAAAATATCACCTTCATTTACTTTCCCAAAAATAAGACATTGGAAGAGAAAAAGCAGTGCTTTGGGGAGAAAATGTCTTTCTGGGGGGGATACAGAGCGGCACTTAAGAGAGAACCTGTTGGATTTCTGGGATAAAGAGGGATATTCGGGGAGAAAGTGTCTAATTGTTGGCATAGATTGATATGAAGGGGAGAAATTGTTGTATTCTGGAGACATAAAGAGTGTTTTGGGGAGAAAATGCCTACGTTTTGGGGATAAACTGCATGATTTTGGAGTGAAAGCGTCGTCTGGAGCTAAAAAGCGGCATTTGGTGGAGAAAATGTCTTCTTTTGGGGATAAAGGTGATCTTTCAGGGAGAATATGTCTTATTTGCAGCACAAAAAGCAGCCTTTGGGGAAGAGAGTGTCTTTCATTGGGACATCACGTGTTATTCCAAAAATAACACCTTTTCTCCCCAGAATACTGCCTTTTATCCCCAAAAGAAGACATTTTCTCCCCAAAACAGCATCTTTTTTTCCCACATGTTCAATGGTATCTCACCAAAATACCGCTTTTTGCCCACAAAATAAAAAATGTTCTACCCCAAATACTGCATTTTAGCCCCAAAATAAGAATTTTTGCCCCACAATACCGCTTTAATCCCCATAATAAGACATCTTCACCCCGGAATGCCGCTTTTTATCCACAAAAGTAGACATTTTCTCCTCAAAACAGCATCTTTTTTCCCACATGTTCGATAGTATCTCACCAAAATACCGCTTTTTGCCCACAAAATAAAAAATGGTCTACCCCAAATACTGCTTTTTCGCCCCCAAATAAGAACTTTTTGCCCCAGAATACCGCTTTTATCCCCAAAAGAAGACATCTTCTTCCCAGAATACAGCTTTTTGTACCGAAATTGTGTTATCCTCTCCAAAAAAGACCAATTTCTATCCGCAAAATGAGAAATATCCTCCCCAAAAGATCACCGTTCGCTCCAAATAGGAGACTTTTTCTCCCGTAAATACCACGTGGTATTCCAAATATTACACGTTTTCTCCCCAAAATTGCTCTTTTTAGCCTCACGAGGAGACCTTCTCCCTCAAATACCTCTTTTGATCCCAAGAATTAGGCATTTTCTCTCCAAGATACCCTTTTCTATCCCCCAAAGAAGACCTTTTCGGCCCCAAATGCCGCTGTTTATCCCAAGAGGATGACATTTTCTCCCCAAAACAACGCTTTTTATCCCCAAATTGAGACATTCCTCCCCGGCCCCCAAGATATGGCTTTCTGTTACAAAAACAAGACATTCGCCCCTAAAAATACCGCTTCTTATCCTCTAAGGAAGACATTTCCTCCCCAAAACACCCCTGGTTACTCCAAAAATAAGAAATACTCTCCCCAAAATATCACCTTCATTTACTTTCCCAAAAATAAGACATTGGAAGAGAAAAAGCAGTGCTTTGGGGAGAAAATGTCTTTCTGGGGGGGATACAGAGCGGCACTTAAGAGAGAACCTGTTGGATTTCTGGGATAAAGAGGGATATTCGGGGAGAAAGTGTCTAATTGTTGGCATAGATTGATATGAAGGGGAGAAATTGTTGTATTCTGGAGACATAAAGAGTGTTTTGGGGAGAAAATGCCTACGTTTTGGGGATAAACTGCATGATTTTGGAGTGAAAGAGTCGTCTGGAGCTAAAAAGCGGCATTTGGTGGAGAAAATGTCTTCTTTTGGGGATAAAGGTGATCTTTCAGGGAGAATATGTCTTATTTGCAGCACAAAAAGCAGCCTTTGGGGAAGAGAGTGTCTTTCATTGGGACATCACGTGTTATTCCAAAAATAACACCTTTTCTCCCCAGAATACTGCCTTTTATCCCCAAAAGAAGACATTTTCTCCCCAAAACAGCATCTTTTTTTCCCACATGTTCAATGGTATCTCACCAAAATACCGCTTTTTGCCCACAAAATAAAAAATGTTCTACCCCAAATACTGCATTTTCGCCCCAAAATAAGAATTTTTGCCCCACAATACCGCTTTAATCCCCATAATAAGACATCTTCACCCCGGAATGCCGCTTTTTATCCACAAAAGTAGACATTTTCTCCTCAAAACAGCATCTTTTTTCCCACATGTTCGATAGTATCTCACCAAAATACCGCTTTTTGCCCACAAAATAAAAAATGGTCTACCCCAAATACTGCTTTTTCGCCCCCAAATAAGAACTTTTTGCCCCAGAATACCGCTTTTATCCCCAAAAGAAGACATCTTCTTCCCAGAATACAGCTTTTTGTACCGAAATTGTGTTATCCTCTCCAAAAAAGACCAATTTCTATCCGCAAAATGAGAAATATCCTCCCCAAAAGATCACCGTTCGCTCCAAATAGGAGACTTTTTCTCCCGTAAATACCACGTGGTATTCCAAATATTACACGTTTTCTCCCCAAAATTGCTCTTTTTAGCCTCACGAGGAGACCTTCTCCCTCAAATACCTCTTTTGATCCCAAGAATTAGGCATTTTCTCTCCAAGATACCCTTTTCTATCCCCCAAAGAAGACCTTTTCGGCCCCAAATGCCGCTGTTTATCCCAAGAGGATGACATTTTCTCCCCAAAACAACGCTTTTTATCCCCAAATTGAGACATTCCTCCCCGGCCCCCAAGATATGGCTTTCTGTTACAAAAACAAGACATTCGCCCCTAAAAATACCGCTTCTTATCCTCTAAGGAAGACATTTCCTCCCCAAAACACCCCTGGTTACTCCAAAAATAAGAAATACTCTCCCCAAAATATCACCTTCATTTACTTTCCCAAAAATAAGACATTGGAAGAGAAAAAGCAGTGCTTTGGGGAGAAAATGTCTTTCTGGGGGGGATACAGAGCGGCACTTAAGAGAGAACCTGTTGGATTTCTGGGATAAAGAGGGATATTGGGGGAGAAAGTGTCTAATTGTTGGCATAGATTGATATGAAGGGGAGAAATTGTTGTATTCTGGAGACATAAAGAGTGTTTTGGGGAGAAAATGCCTACGTTTTGGGGATAAACTGCATGATTTTGGAGTGAAAGCGTCGTCTGGAGCTAAAAAGCGGCATTTGGTGGAGAAAATGTCTTCTTTTGGGGATAAAGGTGATCTTTCAGGGAGAATATGTCTTATTTGCAGCACAAAAAGCAGCCTTTGGGGAAGAGAGTGTCTTTCATTGGGACATCACGTGTTATTCCAAAAATAACACCTTTTCTCCCCAGAATACTGCCTTTTATCCCCAAAAGAAGACATTTTCTCCCCAAAACAGCATCTTTTTTTCCCACATGTTCAATGGTATCTCACCAAAATACCGCTTTTTGCCCACAAAATAAAAAATGTTCTACCCCAAATACTGCATTTTAGCCCCAAAATAAGAATTTTTGCCCCACAATACCGCTTTAATCCCCATAATAAGACATCTTCACCCCGGAATGCCGCTTTTTATCCACAAAAGTAGACATTTTCTCCTCAAAACAGCATCTTTTTTCCCACATGTTCGATAGTATCTCACCAAAATACCGCTTTTTGCCCACAAAATAAAAAATGGTCTACCCCAAATACTGCTTTTTCGCCCCCAAATAAGAACTTTTTGCCCCAGAATACCGCTTTTATCCCCAAAAGAAGACATCTTCTTCCCAGAATACAGCTTTTTGTACCGAAATTGTGTTATCCTCTCCAAAAAAGACCAATTTCTATCCGCAAAATGAGAAATATCCTCCCCAAAAGATCACCGTTCGCTCCAAATAGGAGACTTTTTCTCCCGTAAATACCACGTGGTATTCCAAATATTACACGTTTTCTCCCCAAAATTGCTCTTTTTAGCCTCACGAGGAGACCTTCTCCCTCAAATACCTCTTTTGATCCCAAGAATTAGGCATTTTCTCTCCAAGATACCCTTTTCTATCCCCCAAAGAAGACCTTTTCGGCCCCAAATGCCGCTGTTTATCCCAAGAGGATGACATTTTCTCCCCAAAACAACGCTTTTTATCCCCAAATTGAGACATTCCTCCCCGGCCCCCAAGATATGGCTTTCTGTTACAAAAACAAGACATTCGCCCCTAAAAATACCGCTTCTTATCCTCTAAGGAAGACATTTCCTCCCCAAAACACCCCTGGTTACTCCAAAAATAAGAAATACTCTCCCCAAAATATCACCTTCATTTACTTTCCCAAAAATAAGACATTGGAAGAGAAAAAGCAGTGCTTTGGGGAGAAAATGTCTTTCTGGGGGGGATACAGAGCGGCACTTAAGAGAGAACCTGTTGGATTTCTGGGATAAAGAGGGATATTCGGGGAGAAAGTGTCTAATTGTTGGCATAGATTGATATGAAGGGGAGAAATTGTTGTATTCTGGAGACATAAAGAGTGTTTTGGGGAGAAAATGCCTACGTTTTGGGGATAAACTGCATGATTTTGGAGTGAAAGAGTCGTCTGGAGCTAAAAAGCGGCATTTGGTGGAGAAAATGTCTTCTTTTGGGGATAAAGGTGATCTTTCAGGGAGAATATGTCTTATTTGCAGCACAAAAAGCAGCCTTTGGGGAAGAGAGTGTCTTTCATTGGGACATCACGTGTTATTCCAAAAATAACACCTTTTCTCCCCAGAATACTGCCTTTTATCCCCAAAAGAAGACATTTTCTCCCCAAAACAGCATCTTTTTTTCCCACATGTTCAATGGTATCTCACCAAAATACCGCTTTTTGCCCACAAAATAAAAAATGTTCTACCCCAAATACTGCATTTTAGCCCCAAAATAAGAATTTTTGCCCCACAATACCGCTTTAATCCCCATAATAAGACATCTTCACCCCGGAATGCCGCTTTTTATCCACAAAAGTAGACATTTTCTCCTCAAAACAGCATCTTTTTTCCCACATGTTCGATAGTATCTCACCAAAATACCGCTTTTTGCCCACAAAATAAAAAATGGTCTACCCCAAATACTGCTTTTTCGCCCCCAAATAAGAACTTTTTGCCCCAGAATACCGCTTTTATCCCCAAAAGAAGACATCTTCTTCCCAGAATACAGCTTTTTGTACCGAAATTGTGTTATCCTCTCCAAAAAAGACCAATTTCTATCCGCAAAATGAGAAATATCCTCCCCAAAAGATCACCGTTCGCTCCAAATAGGAGACTTTTTCTCCCGTAAATACCACGTGGTATTCCAAATATTACACGTTTTCTCCCCAAAATTGCTCTTTTTAGCCTCACGAGGAGACCTTCTCCCTCAAATACCTCTTTTGATCCCAAGAATTAGGCATTTTCTCTCCAAGATACCCTTTTCTATCCCCCAAAGAAGACCTTTTCGGCCCCAAATGCCGCTGTTTATCCCAAGAGGATGACATTTTCTCCCCAAAACAACGCTTTTTATCCCCAAATTGAGACATTCCTCCCCGGCCCCCAAGATATGGCTTTCTGTTACAAAAACAAGACATTCGCCCCTAAAAATACCGCTTCTTATCCTCTAAGGAAGACATTTCCTCCCCAAAACACCCCTGGTTACTCCAAAAATAAGAAATACTCTCCCCAAAATATCACCTTCATTTACTTTCCCAAAAATAAGACATTGGAAGAGAAAAAGCAGTGCTTTGGGGAGAAAATGTCTTTCTGGGGGGGATACAGAGCGGCACTTAAGAGAGAACCTGTTGGATTTCTGGGATAAAGAGGGATATTCGGGGAGAAAGTGTCTAATTGTTGGCATAGATTGATATGAAGGGGAGAAATTGTTGTATTCTGGAGACATAAAGAGTGTTTTGGGGAGAAAATGCCTACGTTTTGGGGATAAACTGCATGATTTTGGAGTGAAAGAGTCGTCTGGAGCTAAAAAGCGGCATTTGGTGGAGAAAATGTCTTCTTTTGGGGATAAAGGTGATCTTTCAGGGAGAATATGTCTTATTTGCAGCACAAAAAGCAGCCTTTGGGGAAGAGAGTGTCTTTCATTGGGACATCACGTGTTATTCCAAAAATAACACCTTTTCTCCCCAGAATACTGCCTTTTATCCCCAAAAGAAGACATTTTCTCCCCAAAACAGCATCTTTTTTTCCCACATGTTCAATGGTATCTCACCAAAATACCGCTTTTTGCCCACAAAATAAAAAATGTTCTACCCCAAATACTGCATTTTAGCCCCAAAATAAGAATTTTTGCCCCACAATACCGCTTTAATCCCCATAATAAGACATCTTCACCCCGGAATGCCGCTTTTTATCCACAAAAGTAGACATTTTCTCCTCAAAACAGCATCTTTTTTCCCACATGTTCGATAGTATCTCACCAAAATACCGCTTTTTGCCCACAAAATAAAAAATGGTCTACCCCAAATACTGCTTTTTCGCCCCCAAATAAGAACTTTTTGCCCCAGAATACCGCTTTTATCCCCAAAAGAAGACATCTTCTTCCCAGAATACAGCTTTTTGTACCGAAATTGTGTTATCCTCTCCAAAAAAGACCAATTTCTATCCGCAAAATGAGAAATATCCTCCCCAAAAGATCACCGTTCGCTCCAAATAGGAGACTTTTTCTCCCGTAAATACCACGTGGTATTCCAAATATTACACGTTTTCTCCCCAAAATTGCTCTTTTTAGCCTCACGAGGAGACCTTCTCCCTCAAATACCTCTTTTGATCCCAAGAATTAGGCATTTTCTCTCCAAGATACCCTTTTCTATCCCCCAAAGAAGACCTTTTCGGCCCCAAATGCCGCTGTTTATCCCAAGAGGATGACATTTTCTCCCCAAAACAACGCTTTTTATCCCCAAATTGAGACATTCCTCCCCGGCCCCCAAGATATGGCTTTCTGTCACAAAAACAAGACATTCGCCCCTAAAAATACCGCTTCTTATCCTCTAAGGAAGACATTTCCTCCCCAAAACACCCCTGGTTACTCCAAAAATAAGAAATACTCTCCCCAAAATATCACCTTCATTTACTTTCCCAAAAATAAGACATTGGAAGAGAAAAAGCAGTGCTTTGGGGAGAAAATGTCTTTCTGGGGGGGATACAGAGCGGCACTTAAGAGAGAACCTGTTGGATTTCTGGGATAAAGAGGGATATTCGGGGAGAAAGTGTCTAATTGTTGGCATAGATTGATATGAAGGGGAGAAATTGTTGTATTCTGGAGACATAAAGAGTGTTTTGGGGAGAAAATGCCTACGTTTTGGGGATAAACTGCATGATTTTGGAGTGAAAGCGTCGTCTGGAGCTAAAAAGCGGCATTTGGTGGAGAAAATGTCTTCTTTTGGGGATAAAGGTGATCTTTCAGGGAGAATATGTCTTATTTGCAGCACAAAAAGCAGCCTTTGGGGAAGAGAGTGTCTTTCATTGGGACATCACGTGTTATTCCAAAAATAACACGTTTTCTCCCCAGAATACTGCCTTTTATCCCCAAAAGAAGACATTTTCTCCCCAAAACAGCATCTTTTTTTCCCACATGTTCAATGGTATCTCACCAAAATACCGCTTTTTGCCCACAAAATAAAAAATGTTCTACCCCAAATACTGCATTTTAGCCCCAAAATAAGAATTTTTGCCCCACAATACCGCTTTAATCCCCATAATAAGACATCTTCACCCCGGAATGCCGCTTTTTATCCACAAAAGTAGACATTTTCTCCTCAAAACAGCATCTTTTTTCCCACATGTTCGATAGTATCTCACCAAAATACCGCTTTTTGCCCACAAAATAAAAAATGGTCTACCCCAAATACTGCTTTTTCGCCCCCAAATAAGAACTTTTTGCCCCAGAATACCGCTTTTATCCCCAAAAGAAGACATCTTCTTCCCAGAATACAGCTTTTTGTACCGAAATTGTGTTATCCTCTCCAAAAAAGACCAATTTCTATCCGCAAAATGAGAAATATCCTCCCCAAAAGATCACCGTTCGCTCCAAATAGGAGACTTTTTCTCCCGTAAATACCACGTGGTATTCCAAATATTACACGTTTTCTCCCCAAAATTGCTCTTTTTAGCCTCACGAGGAGACCTTCTCCCTCAAATACCTCTTTTGATCCCAAGAATTAGGCATTTTCTCTCCAAGATACCCTTTTCTATCCCCCAAAGAAGACCTTTTCGGCCCCAAATGCCGCTGTTTATCCCAAGAGGATGACATTTTCTCCCCAAAACAACGCTTTTTATCCCCAAATTGAGACATTCCTCCCCGGCCCCCAAGATATGGCTTTCTGTCACAAAAACAAGACATTCGCCCCTAAAAATACCGCTTCTTATCCTCTAAGGAAGACATTTCCTCCCCAAAACACCCCTGGTTACTCCAAAAATAAGAAATACTCTCCCCAAAATATCACCTTCATTTACTTTCCCAAAAATAAGACATTGGAAGAGAAAAAGCAGTGCTTTGGGGAGAAAATGTCTTTCTGGGGGGGATACAGAGCGGCACTTAAGAGAGAACCTGTTGGATTTCTGGGATAAAGAGGGATATTCGGGGAGAAAGTGTCTAATTGTTGGCATAGATTGATATGAAGGGGAGAAATTGTTGTATTCTGGAGACATAAAGAGTGTTTTGGGGAGAAAATGCCTACGTTTTGGGGATAAACTGCATGATTTTGGAGTGAAAGCGTCGTCTGGAGCTAAAAAGCGGCATTTGGTGGAGAAAATGTCTTCTTTTGGGGATAAAGGTGATCTTTCAGGGAGAATATGTCTTATTTGCAGCACAAAAAGCAGCCTTTGGGGAAGAGAGTGTCTTTCATTGGGACATCACGTGTTATTCCAAAAATAACACCTTTTCTCCCCAGAATACTGCCTTTTATCCCCAAAAGAAGACATTTTCTCCCCAAAACAGCATCTTTTTTTCCCACATGTTCAATGGTATCTCACCAAAATACCGCTTTTTGCCCACAAAATAAAAAATGTTCTACCCCAAATACTGCATTTTAGCCCCAAAATAAGAATTTTTGCCCCACAATACCGCTTTAATCCCCATAATAAGACATCTTCACCCCGGAATGCCGCTTTTTATCCACAAAAGTAGACATTTTCTCCTCAAAACAGCATCTTTTTTCCCACATGTTCGATAGTATCTCACCAAAATACCGCTTTTTGCCCACAAAATAAAAAATGGTCTACCCCACATACTGCTTTTTCGCCCCCAAATAAGAACTTTTTGCCCCAGAATACCGCTTTTATCCCCAAAAGAAGACATCTTCTTCCCAGAATACAGCTTTTTGTACCGAAATTGTGTTATCCTCTCCAAAAAAGACCAATTTCTATCCGCAAAATGAGAAATATCCTCCCCAAAAGATCACCGTTCGCTCCAAATAGGAGACTTTTTCTCCCGTAAATACCACGTGGTATTCCAAATATTACACGTTTTCTCCCCAAAATTGCTCTTTTTAGCCTCACGAGGAGACCTTCTCCCTCAAATACCTCTTTTGATCCCAAGAATTAGGCATTTTCTCTCCAAGATACCCTTTTCTATCCCCCAAAGAAGACCTTTTCGGCCCCAAATGCCGCTGTTTATCCCAAGAGGATGACATTTTCTCCCCAAAACAACGCTTTTTATCCCCAAATTGAGACATTCCTCCCCGGCCCCCAAGATATGGCTTTCTGCTACAAAAACAAGACATTCGCCCCTAAAAATACCGCTTCTTATCCTCTAAGGAAGACATTTCCTCCCCAAAACACCCCTGGTTACTCCAAAAATAAGAAATACTCTCCCCAAAATATCACCTTCATTTACTTTCCCAAAAATAAGACATTGGAAGAGAAAAAGCAGTGCTTTGGGGAGAAAATGTCTTTCTGGGGGGGATACAGAGCGGCACTTAAGAGAGAACCTGTTGGATTTCTGGGATAAAGAGGGATATTCGGGGAGAAAGTGTCTAATTGTTGGCATAGATTGATATGAAGGGGAGAAATTGTTGTATTCTGGAGACATAAAGAGTGTTTTGGGGAGAAAATGCCTACGTTTTGGGGATAAACTGCATGATTTTGGAGTGAAAGCGTCGTCTGGAGCTAAAAAGCGGCATTTGGTGGAGAAAATGTCTTCTTTTGGGGATAAAGGTGATCTTTCAGGGAGAATATGTCTTATTTGCAGCACAAAAAGCAGCCTTTGGGGAAGAGAGTGTCTTTCATTGGGACATCACGTGTTATTCCAAAAATAACACCTTTTCTCCCCAGAATACTGCCTTTTATCCCCAAAAGAAGACATTTTCTCCCCAAAACAGCATCTTTTTTTCCCACATGTTCAATGGTATCTCACCAAAATACCGCTTTTTGCCCACAAAATAAAAAATGTTCTACCCCAAATACTGCATTTTAGCCCCAAAATAAGAATTTTTGCCCCACAATACCGCTTTAATCCCCATAATAAGACATCTTCACCCCGGAATGCCGCTTTTTATCCACAAAAGTAGACATTTTCTCCTCAAAACAGCATCTTTTTTCCCACATGTTCGATAGTATCTCACCAAAATACCGCTTTTTGCCCACAAAATAAAAAATGGTCTACCCCAAATACTGCTTTTTCGCCCCCAAATAAGAACTTTTTGCCCCAGAATACCGCTTTTATCCCCAAAAGAAGACATCTTCTTCCCAGAATACAGCTTTTTGTACCGAAATTGTGTTATCCTCTCCAAAAAAGACCAATTTCTATCCGCAAAATGAGAAATATCCTCCCCAAAAGATCACCGTTCGCTCCAAATAGGAGACTTTTTCTCCCGTAAATACCACGTGGTATTCCAAATATTACACGTTTTCTCCCCAAAATTGCTCTTTTTAGCCTCACGAGGAGACCTTCTCCCTCAAATACCTCTTTTGATCCCAAGAATTAGGCATTTTCTCTCCAAGATACCCTTTTCTATCCCCCAAAGAAGACCTTTTCGGCCCCAAATGCCGCTGTTTATCCCAAGAGGATGACATTTTCTCCCCAAAACAACGCTTTTTATCCCCAAATTGAGACATTCCTCCCCGGCCCCCAAGATATGGCTTTCTGCTACAAAAACAAGACATTCGCCCCTAAAAATACCGCTTCTTATCCTCTAAGGAAGACATTTCCTCCCCAAAACACCCCTGGTTACTCCAAAAATAAGAAATACTCTCCCCAAAATATCACCTTCATTTACTTTCCCAAAAATAAGACATTGGAAGAGAAAAAGCAGTGCTTTGGGGAGAAAATGTCTTTCTGGGGGGGATACAGAGCGGCACTTAAGAGAGAACCTGTTGGATTTCTGGGATAAAGAGGGATATTCGGGGAGAAAGTGTCTAATTGTTGGCATAGATTGATATGAAGGGGAGAAATTGTTGTATTCTGGAGACATAAAGAGTGTTTTGGGGAGAAAATGCCTACGTTTTGGGGATAAACTGCATGATTTTGGAGTGAAAGCGTCGTCTGGAGCTAAAAAGCGGCATTTGGTGGAGAAAATGTCTTCTTTTGGGGATAAAGGTGATCTTTCAGGGAGAATATGTCTTATTTGCAGCACAAAAAGCAGCCTTTGGGGAAGAGAGTGTCTTTCATTGGGACATCACGTGTTATTCCAAAAATAACACCTTTTCTCCCCAGAATACTGCCTTTTATCCCCAAAAGAAGACATTTTCTCCCCAAAACAGCATCTTTTTTTCCCACATGTTCAATGGTATCTCACCAAAATACCGCTTTTTGCCCACAAAATAAAAAATGTTCTACCCCAAATACTGCATTTTAGCCCCAAAATAAGAATTTTTGCCCCACAATACCGCTTTAATCCCCATAATAAGACATCTTCACCCCGGAATGCCGCTTTTTATCCACAAAAGTAGACATTTTCTCCTCAAAACAGCATCTTTTTTCCCACATGTTCGATAGTATCTCACCAAAATACCGCTTTTTGCCCACAAAATAAAAAATGGTCTACCCCAAATACTGCTTTTTCGCCCCCAAATAAGAACTTTTTGCCCCAGAATACCGCTTTTATCCCCAAAAGTAGACATCTTCTTCCCAGAATACAGCTTTTTGTACCGAAATTGTGTTATCCTCTCCAAAAAAGACCAATTTCTATCCGCAAAATGAGAAATATCCTCCCCAAAAGATCACCGTTCGCTCCAAATAGGAGACTTTTTCTCCCGTAAATACCACGTGGTATTCCAAATATTACACGTTTTCTCCCCAAAATTGCTCTTTTTAGCCTCACGAGGAGACCTTCTCCCTCAAATACCTCTTTTGATCCCAAGAATTAGGCATTTTCTCTCCAAGATACCCTTTTCTATCCCCCAAAGAAGACCTTTTCGGCCCCAAATGCCGCTGTTTATCCCAAGAGGATGACATTTTCTCCCCAAAACAACGCTTTTTATCCCCAAATTGAGACATTCCTCCCCGGCCCCCAAGATATGGCTTTCTGCTACAAAAACAAGACATTCGCCCCTAAAAATACCGCTTCTTATCCTCTAAGGAAGACATTTCCTCCCCAAAACACCCCTGGTTACTCCAAAAATAAGAAATACTCTCCCCAAAATATCACCTTCATTTACTTTCCCAAAAATAAGACATTGGAAGAGAAAAAGCAGTGCTTTGGGGAGAAAATGTCTTTCTGGGGGGGATACAGAGCGGCACTTAAGAGAGAACCTGTTGGATTTCTGGGATAAAGAGGGATATTCGGGGAGAAAGTGTCTAATTGTTGGCATAGATTGATATGAAGGGGAGAAATTGTTGTATTCTGGAGACATAAAGAGTGTTTTGGGGAGAAAATGCCTACGTTTTGGGGATAAACTGCATGATTTTGGAGTGAAAGCGTCGTCTGGAGCTAAAAAGCGGCATTTGGTGGAGAAAATGTCTTCTTTTGGGGATAAAGGTGATCTTTCAGGGAGAATATGTCTTATTTGCAGCATAAAAAGCAGCCTTTGGGGAAGAGAGTGTCTTTCATTGGGACATCACGTGTTATTCCAAAAATAACACCTTTTCTCCCCAGAATACTGCCTTTTATCCCCAAAAGAAGACATTTTCTCCCCAAAACAGCATCTTTTTTTCCCACATGTTCAATGGTATCTCACCAAAATACCGCTTTTTGCCCACAAAATAAAAAATGTTCTACCCCAAATACTGCATTTTAGCCCCAAAATAAGAATTTTTGCCCCACAATACCGCTTTAATCCCCATAATAAGACATCTTCACCCCGGAATGCCGCTTTTTATCCACAAAAGTAGACATTTTCTCCTCAAAACAGCATCTTTTTTCCCACATGTTCGATAGTATCTCACCAAAATACCGCTTTTTGCCCACAAAATAAAAAATGGTCTACCCCAAATACTGCTTTTTCGCCCCCAAATAAGAACTTTTTGCCCCAGAATACCGCTTTTATCCCCAAAAGAAGACATCTTCTTCCCAGAATACAGCTTTTTGTACCGAAATTGTGTTATCCTCTCCAAAAAAGACCAATTTCTATCCGCAAAATGAGAAATATCCTCCCCAAAAGATCACCGTTCGCTCCAAATAGGAGACTTTTTCTCCCGTAAATACCACGTGGTATTCCAAATATTACACGTTTTCTCCCCAAAATTGCTCTTTTTAGCCTCACGAGGAGACCTTCTCCCTCAAATACCTCTTTTGATCCCAAGAATTAGGCATTTTCTCTCCAAGATACCCTTTTCTATCCCCCAAAGAAGACCTTTTCGGCCCCAAATGCCGCTGTTTATCCCAAGAGGATGACATTTTCTCCCCAAAACAACGCTTTTTATCCCCAAATTGAGACATTCCTCCCCGGCCCCCAAGATATGGCTTTCTGTTACAAAAACAAGACATTCGCCCCTAAAAATACCGCTTCTTATCCTCTAAGGAAGACATTTCCTCCCCAAAACACCCCTGGTTACTCCAAAAATAAGAAATACTCTCCCCAAAATATCACCTTCATTTACTTTCCCAAAAATAAGACATTGGAAGAGAAAAAGCAGTGCTTTGGGGAGAAAATGTCTTTCTGGGGGGGATACAGAGCGGCACTTAAGAGAGAACCTGTTGGATTTCTGGGATAAAGAGGGATATTCGGGGAGAAAGTGTCTAATTGTTGGCATAGATTGATATGAAGGGGAGAAATTGTTGTATTCTGGAGACATAAAGAGTGTTTTGGGGAGAAAATGCCTACGTTTTGGGGATAAACTGCATGATTTTGGAGTGAAAGCGTCGTCTGGAGCTAAAAAGCGGCATTTGGTGGAGAAAATGTCTTCTTTTGGGGATAAAGGTGATCTTTCAGGGAGAATATGTCTTATTTACAGCACAAAAAGCAGCCTTTGGGGAAGAGAGTGTCTTTCATTGGGACATCACGTGTTATTCCAAAAATAACACCTTTTCTCCCCAGAATACTGCCTTTTATCCCCAAAAGAAGACATTTTCTCCCCAAAACAGCATCTTTTTTTCCCACATGTTCAATGGTATCTCACCAAAATACCGCTTTTTGCCCACAAAATAAAAAATGTTCTACCCCAAATACTGCATTTTAGCCCCAAAATAAGAATTTTTGCCCCACAATACCGCTTTAATCCCCATAATAAGACATCTTCACCCCGGAATGCCGCTTTTTATCCACAAAAGTAGACATTTTCTCCTCAAAACAGCATCTTTTTTCCCACATGTTCGATAGTATCTCACCAAAATACCGCTTTTTGCCCACAAAATAAAAAATGGTCTACCCCAAATACTGCTTTTTCGCCCCCAAATAAGAACTTTTTGCCCCAGAATACCGCTTTTATCCCCAAAAGAAGACATCTTCTTCCCAGAATACAGCTTTTTGTACCGAAATTGTGTTATCCTCTCCAAAAAAGACCAATTTCTATCCGCAAAATGAGAAATATCCTCCCCAAAAGATCACCGTTCGCTCCAAATAGGAGACTTTTTCTCCCGTAAATACCACGTGGTATTCCAAATATTACACGTTTTCTCCCCAAAATTGCTCTTTTTAGCCTCACGAGGAGACCTTCTCCCTCAAATACCTCTTTTGATCCCAAGAATTAGGCATTTTCTCTCCAAGATACCCTTTTCTATCCCCCAAAGAAGACCTTTTCGGCCCCAAATGCCGCTGTTTATCCCAAGAGGATGACATTTTCTCCCCAAAACAACGCTTTTTATCCCCAAATTGAGACATTCCTCCCCGGCCCCCAAGATATGGCTTTCTGCTACAAAAACAAGACATTCGCCCCTAAAAATACCGCTTCTTATCCTCTAAGGAAGACATTTCCTCCCCAAAACACCCCTGGTTACTCCAAAAATAAGAAATACTCTCCCCAAAATATCACCTTCATTTACTTTCCCAAAAATAAGACATTGGAAGAGAAAAAGCAGTGCTTTGGGGAGAAAATGTCTTTCTGGGGGGGATACAGAGCGGCACTTAAGAGAGAACCTGTTGGATTTCTGGGATAAAGAGGGATATTCGGGGAGAAAGTGTCTAATTGTTGGCATAGATTGATATGAAGGGGAGAAATTGTTGTATTCTGGAGACATAAAGAGTGTTTTGGGGAGAAAATGCCTACGTTTTGGGGATAAACTGCATGATTTTGGAGTGAAAGCGTCGTCTGGAGCTAAAAAGCGGCATTTGGTGGAGAAAATGTCTTCTTTTGGGGATAAAGGTGATCTTTCAGGGAGAATATGTCTTATTTGCAGCATAAAAAGCAGCCTTTGGGGAAGAGAGTGTCTTTCATTGGGACATCACGTGTTATTCCAAAAATAACACCTTTTCTCCCCAGAATACTGCCTTTTATCCCCAAAAGAAGACATTTTCTCCCCAAAACAGCATCTTTTTTTCCCACATGTTCAATGGTATCTCACCAAAATACCGCTTTTTGCCCACAAAATAAAAAATGTTCTACCCCAAATACTGCATTTTAGCCCCAAAATAAGAATTTTTGCCCCACAATACCGCTTTAATCCCCATAATAAGACATCTTCACCCCGGAATGCCGCTTTTTATCCACAAAAGTAGACATTTTCTCCTCAAAACAGCATCTTTTTTCCCACATGTTCGATAGTATCTCACCAAAATACCGCTTTTTGCCCACAAAATAAAAAATGGTCTACCCCAAATACTGCTTTTTCGCCCCCAAATAAGAACTTTTTGCCCCAGAATACCGCTTTTATCCCCAAAAGAAGACATCTTCTTCCCAGAATACAGCTTTTTGTACCGAAATTGTGTTATCCTCTCCAAAAAAGACCAATTTCTATCCGCAAAATGAGAAATATCCTCCCCAAAAGATCACCGTTCGCTCCAAATAGGAGACTTTTTCTCCCGTAAATACCACGTGGTATTCCAAATATTACACGTTTTCTCCCCAAAATTGCTCTTTTTAGCCTCACGAGGAGACCTTCTCCCTCAAATACCTCTTTTGATCCCAAGAATTAGGCATTTTCTCTCCAAGATACCCTTTTCTATCCCCCAAAGAAGACCTTTTCGGCCCCAAATGCCGCTGTTTATCCCAAGAGGATGACATTTTCTCCCCAAAACAACGCTTTTTATCCCCAAATTGAGACATTCCTCCCCGGCCCCCAAGATATGGCTTTCTGTTACAAAAACAAGACATTCGCCCCTAAAAATACCGCTTCTTATCCTCTAAGGAAGACATTTCCTCCCCAAAACACCCCTGGTTACTCCAAAAATAAGAAATACTCTCCCCAAAATATCACCTTCATTTACTTTCCCAAAAATAAGACATTGGAAGAGAAAAAGCAGTGCTTTGGGGAGAAAATGTCTTTCTGGGGGGGATACAGAGCGGCACTTAAGAGAGAACCTGTTGGATTTCTGGGATAAAGAGGGATATTCGGGGAGAAAGTGTCTAATTGTTGGCATAGATTGATATGAAGGGGAGAAATTGTTGTATTCTGGAGACATAAAGAGTGTTTTGGGGAGAAAATGCCTACGTTTTGGGGATAAACTGCATGATTTTGGAGTGAAAGCGTCGTCTGGAGCTAAAAAGCGGCATTTGGTGGAGAAAATGTCTTCTTTTGGGGATAAAGGTGATCTTTCAGGGAGAATATGTCTTATTTGCAGCACAAAAAGCAGCCTTTGGGGAAGAGAGTGTCTTTCATTGGGACATCACGTGTTATTCCAAAAATAACACCTTTTCTCCCCAGAATACTGCCTTTTATCCCCAAAAGAAGACATTTTCTCCCCAAAACAGCATCTTTTTTTCCCACATGTTCAATGGTATCTCACCAAAATACCGCTTTTTGCCCACAAAATAAAAAATGTTCTACCCCAAATACTGCATTTTAGCCCCAAAATAAGAATTTTTGCCCCACAATACCGCTTTAATCCCCATAATAAGACATCTTCACCCCGGAATGCCGCTTTTTATCCACAAAAGTAGACATTTTCTCCTCAAAACAGCATCTTTTTTCCCACATGTTCGATAGTATCTCACCAAAATACCGCTTTTTGCCCACAAAATAAAAAATGGTCTACCCCAAATACTGCTTTTTCGCCCCCAAATAAGAACTTTTTGCCCCAGAATACCGCTTTTATCCCCAAAAGTAGACATCTTCTTCCCAGAATACAGCTTTTTGTACCGAAATTGTGTTATCCTCTCCAAAAAAGACCAATTTCTATCCGCAAAATGAGAAATATCCTCCCCAAAAGATCACCGTTCGCTCCAAATAGGAGACTTTTTCTCCCGTAAATACCACGTGGTATTCCAAATATTACACGTTTTCTCCCCAAAATTGCTCTTTTTAGCCTCACGAGGAGACCTTCTCCCTCAAATACCTCTTTTGATCCCAAGAATTAGGCATTTTCTCTCCAAGATACCCTTTTCTATCCCCCAAAGAAGACCTTTTCGGCCCCAAATGCCGCTGTTTATCCCAAGAGGATGACATTTTCTCCCCAAAACAACGCTTTTTATCCCCAAATTGAGACATTCCTCCCCGGCCCCCAAGATATGGCTTTCTGTTACAAAAACAAGACATTCGCCCCTAAAAATACCGCTTCTTATCCTCTAAGGAAGACATTTCCTCCCCAAAACACCCCCTGGTTACTCCAAAAATAAGAAATACTCTCCCCAAAATATCACCTTCATTTACTTTCCCAAAAATAAGACATTGGAAGAGAAAAAGCAGTGCTTTGGGGAGAAAATGTCTTTCTGGGGGGGATACAGAGCGGCACTTAAGAGAGAACCTGTTGGATTTCTGGGATAAAGAGGGATATTCGGGGAGAAAGTGTCTAATTGTTGGCATAGATTGATATGAAGGGGAGAAATTGTTGTATTCTGGAGACATAAAGAGTGTTTTGGGGAGAAAATGCCTACGTTTTGGGGATAAACTGCATGATTTTGGAGTGAAAGCGTCGTCTGGAGCTAAAAAGCGGCATTTGGTGGAGAAAATGTCTTCTTTTGGGGATAAAGGTGATCTTTCAGGGAGAATATGTCTTATTTGCAGCACAAAAAGCAGCCTTTGGGGAAGAGAGTGTCTTTCATTGGGACATCACGTGTTATTCCAAAAATAACACCTTTTCTCCCCAGAATACTGCCTTTTATCCCCAAAAGAAGACATTTTCTCCCCAAAACAGCATCTTTTTTTCCCACATGTTCAATGGTATCTCACCAAAATACCGCTTTTTGCCCACAAAATAAAAAATGTTCTACCCCAAATACTGCATTTTAGCCCCAAAATAAGAATTTTTGCCCCACAATACCGCTTTAATCCCCATAATAAGACATCTTCACCCCGGAATGCCGCTTTTTATCCACAAAAGTAGACATTTTCTCCTCAAAACAGCATCTTTTTTCCCACATGTTCGATAGTATCTCACCAAAATACCGCTTTTTGCCCACAAAATAAAAAATGGTCTACCCCAAATACTGCTTTTTCGCCCCCAAATAAGAACTTTTTGCCCCAGAATACCGCTTTTATCCCCAAAAGAAGACATCTTCTTCCCAGAATACAGCTTTTTGTACCGAAATTGTGTTATCCTCTCCAAAAAAGACCAATTTCTATCCGCAAAATGAGAAATATCCTCCCCAAAAGATCACCGTTCGCTCCAAATAGGAGACTTTTTCTCCCGTAAATACCACGTGGTATTCCAAATATTACACGTTTTCTCCCCAAAATTGCTCTTTTTAGCCTCACGAGGAGACCTTCTCCCTCAAATACCTCTTTTGATCCCAAGAATTAGGCATTTTCTCTCCAAGATACCCTTTTCTATCCCCCAAAGAAGACCTTTTCGGCCCCAAATGCCGCTGTTTATCCCAAGAGGATGACATTTTCTCCCCAAAACAACGCTTTTTATCCCCAAATTGAGACATTCCTCCTCGGCCCCCAAGATATGGCTTTCTGTTACAAAAACAAGACATTCGCCCCTAAAAATACCGCTTCTTATCCTCTAAGGAAGACATTTCCTCCCCAAAACACCCCCTGGTTACTCCAAAAATAAGAAATACTCTCCCCAAAATATCACCTTCATTTACTTTCCCAAAAATAAGACATTGGAAGAGAAAAAGCAGTGCTTTGGGGAGAAAATGTCTTTCTGGGGGGGATACAGAGCGGCACTTAAGAGAGAACCTGTTGGATTTCTGGGATAAAGAGGGATATTCGGGGAGAAAGTGTCTAATTGTTGGCATAGATTGATATGAAGGGGAGAAATTGTTGTATTCTGGAGACATAAAGAGTGTTTTGGGGAGAAAATGCCTACGTTTTGGGGATAAACTGCATGATTTTGGAGTGAAAGCGTCGTCTGGAGCTAAAAAGCGGCATTTGGTGGAGAAAATGTCTTCTTTTGGGGATAAAGGTGATCTTTCAGGGAGAATATGTCTTATTTGCAGCACAAAAAGCAGCCTTTGGGGAAGAGAGTGTCTTTCATTGGGACATCACGTGTTATTCCAAAAATAACACCTTTTCTCCCCAGAATACTGCCTTTTATCCCCAAAAGAAGACATTTTCTCCCCAAAACAGCATCTTTTTTTCCCACATGTTCAATGGTATCTCACCAAAATACCGCTTTTTGCCCACAAAATAAAAAATGTTCTACCCCAAATACTGCATTTTAGCCCCAAAATAAGAATTTTTGCCCCACAATACCGCTTTAATCCCCATAATAAGACATCTTCACCCCGGAATGCCGCTTTTTATCCACAAAAGTAGACATTTTCTCCTCAAAACAGCATCTTTTTTCCCACATGTTCGATAGTATCTCACCAAAATACCGCTTTTTGCCCACAAAATAAAAAATGGTCTACCCCAAATACTGCTTTTTCGCCCCCAAATAAGAACTTTTTGCCCCAGAATACCGCTTTTATCCCCAAAAGTAGACATCTTCTTCCCAGAATACAGCTTTTTGTACCGAAATTGTGTTATCCTCTCCAAAAAAGACCAATTTCTATCCGCAAAATGAGAAATATCCTCCCCAAAAGATCACCGTTCGCTCCAAATAGGAGACTTTTTCTCCCGTAAATACCACGTGGTATTCCAAATATTACACGTTTTCTCCCCAAAATTGCTCTTTTTAGCCTCACGAGGAGACCTTCTCCCTCAAATACCTCTTTTGATCCCAAGAATTAGGCATTTTCTCTCCAAGATACCCTTTTCTATCCCCCAAAGAAGACCTTTTCGGCCCCAAATGCCGCTGTTTATCCCAAGAGGATGACATTTTCTCCCCAAAACAACGCTTTTTATCCCCAAATTGAGACATTCCTCCCCGGCCCCCAAGATATGGCTTTCTGTTACAAAAACAAGACATTCGCCCCTAAAAATACCGCTTCTTATCCTCTAAGGAAGACATTTCCTCCCCAAAACACCCCCTGGTTACTCCAAAAATAAGAAATACTCTCCCCAAAATATCACCTTCATTTACTTTCCCAAAAATAAGACATTGGAAGAGAAAAAGCAGTGCTTTGGGGAGAAAATGTCTTTCTGGGGGGGATACAGAGCGGCACTTAAGAGAGAACCTGTTGGATTTCTGGGATAAAGAGGGATATTCGGGGAGAAAGTGTCTAATTGTTGGCATAGATTGATATGAAGGGGAGAAATTGTTGTATTCTGGAGACATAAAGAGTGTTTTGGGGAGAAAATGCCTACGTTTTGGGGATAAACTGCATGATTTTGGAGTGAAAGCGTCGTCTGGAGCTAAAAAGCGGCATTTGGTGGAGAAAATGTCTTCTTTTGGGGATAAAGGTGATCTTTCAGGGAGAATATGTCTTATTTGCAGCACAAAAAGCAGCCTTTGGGGAAGAGAGTGTCTTTCATTGGGACATCACGTGTTATTCCAAAAATAACACCTTTTCTCCCCAGAATACTGCCTTTTATCCCCAAAAGAAGACATTTTCTCCCCAAAACAGCATCTTTTTTTCCCACATGTTCAATGGTATCTCACCAAAATACCGCTTTTTGCCCACAAAATAAAAAATGTTCTACCCCAAATACTGCATTTTAGCCCCAAAATAAGAATTTTTGCCCCACAATACCGCTTTAATCCCCATAATAAGACATCTTCACCCCGGAATGCCGCTTTTTATCCACAAAAGTAGACATTTTCTCCTCAAAACAGCATCTTTTTTCCCACATGTTCGATAGTATCTCACCAAAATACCGCTTTTTGCCCACAAAATAAAAAATGGTCTACCCCAAATACTGCTTTTTCGCCCCCAAATAAGAACTTTTTGCCCCAGAATACCGCTTTTATCCCCAAAAGAAGACATCTTCTTCCCAGAATACAGCTTTTTGTACCGAAATTGTGTTATCCTCTCCAAAAAAGACCAATTTCTATCCGCAAAATGAGAAATATCCTCCCCAAAAGATCACCGTTCGCTCCAAATAGGAGACTTTTTCTCCCGTAAATACCACGTGGTATTCCAAATATTACACGTTTTCTCCCCAAAATTGCTCTTTTTAGCCTCACGAGGAGACCTTCTCCCTCAAATACCTCTTTTGATCCCAAGAATTAGGCATTTTCTCTCCAAGATACCCTTTTCTATCCCCCAAAGAAGACCTTTTCGGCCCCAAATGCCGCTGTTTATCCCAAGAGGATGACATTTTCTCCCCAAAACAACGCTTTTTATCCCCAAATTGAGACATTCCTCCTCGGCCCCCAAGATATGGCTTTCTGTTACAAAAACAAGACATTCGCCCCTAAAAATACCGCTTCTTATCCTCTAAGGAAGACATTTCCTCCCCAAAACACCCCCTGGTTACTCCAAAAATAAGAAATACTCTCCCCAAAATATCACCTTCATTTACTTTCCCAAAAATAAGACATTGGAAGAGAAAAAGCAGTGCTTTGGGGAGAAAATGTCTTTCTGGGGGGGATACAGAGCGGCACTTAAGAGAGAACCTGTTGGATTTCTGGGATAAAGAGGGATATTCGGGGAGAAAGTGTCTAATTGTTGGCATAGATTGATATGAAGGGGAGAAATTGTTGTATTCTGGAGACATAAAGAGTGTTTTGGGGAGAAAATGCCTACGTTTTGGGGATAAACTGCATGATTTTGGAGTGAAAGCGTCGTCTGGAGCTAAAAAGCGGCATTTGGTGGAGAAAATGTCTTCTTTTGGGGATAAAGGTGATCTTTCAGGGAGAATATGTCTTATTTGCAGCACAAAAAGCAGCCTTTGGGGAAGAGAGTGTCTTTCATTGGGACATCACGTGTTATTCCAAAAATAACACCTTTTCTCCCCAGAATACTGCCTTTTATCCCCAAAAGAAGACATTTTCTCCCCAAAACAGCATCTTTTTTTCCCACATGTTCAATGGTATCTCACCAAAATACCGCTTTTTGCCCACAAAATAAAAAATGTTCTACCCCAAATACTGCATTTTAGCCCCAAAATAAGAATTTTTGCCCCACAATACCGCTTTAATCCCCATAATAAGACATCTTCACCCCGGAATGCCGCTTTTTATCCACAAAAGTAGACATTTTCTCCTCAAAACAGCATCTTTTTTCCCACATGTTCGATAGTATCTCACCAAAATACCGCTTTTTGCCCACAAAATAAAAAATGGTCTACCCCAAATACTGCTTTTTCGCCCCCAAATAAGAACTTTTTGCCCCAGAATACCGCTTTTATCCCCAAAAGAAGACATCTTCTTCCCAGAATACAGCTTTTTGTACCGAAATTGTGTTATCCTCTCCAAAAAAGACCAATTTCTATCCGCAAAATGAGAAATATCCTCCCCAAAAGATCACCGTTCGCTCCAAATAGGAGACTTTTTCTCCCGTAAATACCACGTGGTATTCCAAATATTACACGTTTTCTCCCCAAAATTGCTCTTTTTAGCCTCACGAGGAGACCTTCTCCCTCAAATACCTCTTTTGATCCCAAGAATTAGGCATTTTCTCTCCAAGATACCCTTTTCTATCCCCCAAAGAAGACCTTTTCGGCCCCAAATGCCGCTGTTTATCCCAAGAGGATGACATTTTCTCCCCAAAACAACGCTTTTTATCCCCAAATTGAGACATTCCTCCCCGGCCCCCAAGATATGGCTTTCTGTTACAAAAACAAGACATTCGCCCCTAAAAATACCGCTTCTTATCCTCTAAGGAAGACATTTCCTCCCCAAAACACCCCCTGGTTACTCCAAAAATAAGAAATACTCTCCCCAAAATATCACCTTCATTTACTTTCCCAAAAATAAGACATTGGAAGAGAAAAAGCAGTGCTTTGGGGAGAAAATGTCTTTCTGGGGGGGATACAGAGCGGCACTTAAGAGAGAACCTGTTGGATTTCTGGGATAAAGAGGGATATTCGGGGAGAAAGTGTCTAATTGTTGGCATAGATTGATATGAAGGGGAGAAATTGTTGTATTCTGGAGACATAAAGAGTGTTTTGGGGAGAAAATGCCTACGTTTTGGGGATAAACTGCATGATTTTGGAGTGAAAGCGTCGTCTGGAGCTAAAAAGCGGCATTTGGTGGAGAAAATGTCTTCTTTTGGGGATAAAGGTGATCTTTCAGGGAGAATATGTCTTATTTGCAGCACAAAAAGCAGCCTTTGGGGAAGAGAGTGTCTTTCATTGGGACATCACGTGTTATTCCAAAAATAACACCTTTTCTCCCCAGAATACTGCCTTTTATCCCCAAAAGAAGACATTTTCTCCCCAAAACAGCATCTTTTTTTCCCACATGTTCAATGGTATCTCACCAAAATACCGCTTTTTGCCCACAAAATAAAAAATGTTCTACCCCAAATACTGCATTTTAGCCCCAAAATAAGAATTTTTGCCCCACAATACCGCTTTAATCCCCATAATAAGACATCTTCACCCCGGAATGCCGCTTTTTATCCACAAAAGTAGACATTTTCTCCTCAAAACAGCATCTTTTTTCCCACATGTTCGATAGTATCTCACCAAAATACCGCTTTTTGCCCACAAAATAAAAAATGGTCTACCCCAAATACTGCTTTTTCGCCCCCAAATAAGAACTTTTTGCCCCAGAATACCGCTTTTATCCCCAAAAGAAGACATCTTCTTCCCAGAATACAGCTTTTTGTACCGAAATTGTGTTATCCTCTCCAAAAAAGACCAATTTCTATCCGCAAAATGAGAAATATCCTCCCCAAAAGATCACCGTTCGCTCCAAATAGGAGACTTTTTCTCCCGTAAATACCACGTGGTATTCCAAATATTACACGTTTTCTCCCCAAAATTGCTCTTTTTAGCCTCACGAGGAGACCTTCTCCCTCAAATACCTCTTTTGATCCCAAGAATTAGGCATTTTCTCTCCAAGATACCCTTTTCTATCCCCCAAAGAAGACCTTTTCGGCCCCAAATGCCGCTGTTTATCCCAAGAGGATGACATTTTCTCCCCAAAACAACGCTTTTTATCCCCAAATTGAGACATTCCTCCTCGGCCCCCAAGATATGGCTTTCTGTTACAAAAACAAGACATTCGCCCCTAAAAATACCGCTTCTTATCCTCTAAGGAAGACATTTCCTCCCCAAAACACCCCCTGGTTACTCCAAAAATAAGAAATACTCTCCCCAAAATATCACCTTCATTTACTTTCCCAAAAATAAGACATTGGAAGAGAAAAAGCAGTGCTTTGGGGAGAAAATGTCTTTCTGGGGGGGATACAGAGCGGCACTTAAGAGAGAACCTGTTGGATTTCTGGGATAAAGAGGGATATTCGGGGAGAAAGTGTCTAATTGTTGGCATAGATTGATATGAAGGGGAGAAATTGTTGTATTCTGGAGACATAAAGAGTGTTTTGGGGAGAAAATGCCTACGTTTTGGGGATAAACTGCATGATTTTGGAGTGAAAGCGTCGTCTGGAGCTAAAAAGCGGCATTTGGTGGAGAAAATGTCTTCTTTTGGGGATAAAGGTGATCTTTCAGGGAGAATATGTCTTATTTGCAGCACAAAAAGCAGCCTTTGGGGAAGAGAGTGTCTTTCATTGGGACATCACGTGTTATTCCAAAAATAACACCTTTTCTCCCCAGAATACTGCCTTTTATCCCCAAAAGAAGACATTTTCTCCCCAAAACAGCATCTTTTTTTCCCACATGTTCAATGGTATCTCACCAAAATACCGCTTTTTGCCCACAAAATAAAAAATGTTCTACCCCAAATACTGCATTTTAGCCCCAAAATAAGAATTTTTGCCCCACAATACCGCTTTAATCCCCATAATAAGACATCTTCACCCCGGAATGCCGCTTTTTATCCACAAAAGTAGACATTTTCTCCTCAAAACAGCATCTTTTTTCCCACATGTTCGATAGTATCTCACCAAAATACCGCTTTTTGCCCACAAAATAAAAAATGGTCTACCCCAAATACTGCTTTTTCGCCCCCAAATAAGAACTTTTTGCCCCAGAATACCGCTTTTATCCCCAAAAGAAGACATCTTCTTCCCAGAATACAGCTTTTTGTACCGAAATTGTGTTATCCTCTCCAAAAAAGACCAATTTCTATCCGCAAAATGAGAAATATCCTCCCCAAAAGATCACCGTTCGCTCCAAATAGGAGACTTTTTCTCCCGTAAATACCACGTGGTATTCCAAATATTACACGTTTTCTCCCCAAAATTGCTCTTTTTAGCCTCACGAGGAGACCTTCTCCCTCAAATACCTCTTTTGATCCCAAGAATTAGGCATTTTCTCTCCAAGATACCCTTTTCTATCCCCCAAAGAAGACCTTTTCGGCCCCAAATGCCGCTGTTTATCCCAAGAGGATGACATTTTCTCCCCAAAACAACGCTTTTTATCCCCAAATTGAGACATTCCTCCCCGGCCCCCAAGATATGGCTTTCTGTTACAAAAACAAGACATTCGCCCCTAAAAATACCGCTTCTTATCCTCTAAGGAAGACATTTCCTCCCCAAAACACCCCCTGGTTACTCCAAAAATAAGAAATACTCTCCCCAAAATATCACCTTCATTTACTTTCCCAAAAATAAGACATTGGAAGAGAAAAAGCAGTGCTTTGGGGAGAAAATGTCTTTCTGGGGGGGATACAGAGCGGCACTTAAGAGAGAACCTGTTGGATTTCTGGGATAAAGAGGGATATTCGGGGAGAAAGTGTCTAATTGTTGGCATAGATTGATATGAAGGGGAGAAATTGTTGTATTCTGGAGACATAAAGAGTGTTTTGGGGAGAAAATGCCTACGTTTTGGGGATAAACTGCATGATTTTGGAGTGAAAGCGTCGTCTGGAGCTAAAAAGCGGCATTTGGTGGAGAAAATGTCTTCTTTTGGGGATAAAGGTGATCTTTCAGGGAGAATATGTCTTATTTGCAGCACAAAAAGCAGCCTTTGGGGAAGAGAGTGTCTTTCATTGGGACATCACGTGTTATTCCAAAAATAACACCTTTTCTCCCCAGAATACTGCCTTTTATCCCCAAAAGAAGACATTTTCTCCCCAAAACAGCATCTTTTTTTCCCACATGTTCAATGGTATCTCACCAAAATACCGCTTTTTGCCCACAAAATAAAAAATGTTCTACCCCAAATACTGCATTTTAGCCCCAAAATAAGAATTTTTGCCCCACAATACCGCTTTAATCCCCATAATAAGACATCTTCACCCCGGAATGCCGCTTTTTATCCACAAAAGTAGACATTTTCTCCTCAAAACAGCATCTTTTTTCCCACATGTTCGATAGTATCTCACCAAAATACCGCTTTTTGCCCACAAAATAAAAAATGGTCTACCCCAAATACTGCTTTTTCGCCCCCAAATAAGAACTTTTTGCCCCAGAATACCGCTTTTATCCCCAAAAGAAGACATCTTCTTCCCAGAATACAGCTTTTTGTACCGAAATTGTGTTATCCTCTCCAAAAAAGACCAATTTCTATCCGCAAAATGAGAAATATCCTCCCCAAAAGATCACCGTTCGCTCCAAATAGGAGACTTTTTCTCCCGTAAATACCACGTGGTATTCCAAATATTACACGTTTTCTCCCCAAAATTGCTCTTTTTAGCCTCACGAGGAGACCTTCTCCCTCAAATACCTCTTTTGATCCCAAGAATTAGGCATTTTCTCTCCAAGATACCCTTTTCTATCCCCCAAAGAAGACCTTTTCGGCCCCAAATGCCGCTGTTTATCCCAAGAGGATGACATTTTCTCCCCAAAACAACGCTTTTTATCCCCAAATTGAGACATTCCTCCCCGGCCCCCAAGATATGGCTTTCTGCTACAAAAACAAGACATTCGCCCCTAAAAATACCGCTTCTTATCCTCTAAGGAAGACATTTCCTCCCCAAAACACCCCTGGTTACTCCAAAAATAAGAAATACTCTCCCCAAAATATCACCTTCATTTACTTTCCCAAAAATAAGACATTGGAAGAGAAAAAGCAGTGCTTTGGGGAGAAAATGTCTTTCTGGGGGGGATACAGAGCGGCACTTAAGAGAGAACCTGTTGGATTTCTGGGATAAAGAGGGATATTGGGGGAGAAAGTGTCTAATTGTTGGCATAGATTGATATGAAGGGGAGAAATTGTTGTATTCTGGAGACATAAAGAGTGTTTTGGGGAGAAAATGCCTACGTTTTGGGGATAAACTGCATGATTTTGGAGTGAAAGCGTCGTCTGGAGCTAAAAAGCGGCATTTGGTGGAGAAAATGTCTTCTTTTGGGGATAAAGGTGATCTTTCAGGGAGAATATGTCTTATTTGCAGCACAAAAAGCAGCCTTTGGGGAAGAGAGTGTCTTTCATTGGGACATCACGTGTTATTCCAAAAATAACACCTTTTCTCCCCAGAATACTGCCTTTTATCCCCAAAAGAAGACATTTTCTCCCCAAAACAGCATCTTTTTTTCCCACATGTTCAATGGTATCTCACCAAAATACCGCTTTTTGCCCACAAAATAAAAAATGTTCTACCCCAAATACTGCATTTTAGCCCCAAAATAAGAATTTTTGCCCCACAATACCGCTTTAATCCCCATAATAAGACATCTTCACCCCGGAATGCCGCTTTTTATCCACAAAAGTAGACATTTTCTCCTCAAAACAGCATCTTTTTTCCCACATGTTCGATAGTATCTCACCAAAATACCGCTTTTTGCCCACAAAATAAAAAATGGTCTACCCCAAATACTGCTTTTTCGCCCCCAAATAAGAACTTTTTGCCCCAGAATACCGCTTTTATCCCCAAAAGAAGACATCTTCTTCCCAGAATACAGCTTTTTGTACCGAAATTGTGTTATCCTCTCCAAAAAAGACCAATTTCTATCCGCAAAATGAGAAATATCCTCCCCAAAAGATCACCGTTCGCTCCAAATAGGAGACTTTTTCTCCCGTAAATACCACGTGGTATTCCAAATATTACACGTTTTCTCCCCAAAATTGCTCTTTTTAGCCTCACGAGGAGACCTTCTCCCTCAAATACCTCTTTTGATCCCAAGAATTAGGCATTTTCTCTCCAAGATACCCTTTTCTATCCCCCAAAGAAGACCTTTTCGGCCCCAAATGCCGCTGTTTATCCCAAGAGGATGACATTTTCTCCCCAAAACAACGCTTTTTATCCCCAAATTGAGACATTCCTCCCCGGCCCCCAAGATATGGCTTTCTGTTACAAAAACAAGACATTCGCCCCTAAAAATACCGCTTCTTATCCTCTAAGGAAGACATTTCCTCCCCAAAACACCCCTGGTTACTCCAAAAATAAGAAATACTCTCCCCAAAATATCACCTTCATTTACTTTCCCAAAAATAAGACATTGGAAGAGAAAAAGCAGTGCTTTGGGGAGAAAATGTCTTTCTGGGGGGGATACAGAGCGGCACTTAAGAGAGAACCTGTTGGATTTCTGGGATAAAGAGGGATATTCGGGGAGAAAGTGTCTAATTGTTGGCATAGATTGATATGAAGGGGAGAAATTGTTGTATTCTGGAGACATAAAGAGTGTTTTGGGGAGAAAATGCCTACGTTTTGGGGATAAACTGCATGATTTTGGAGTGAAAGCGTCGTCTGGAGCTAAAAAGCGGCATTTGGTGGAGAAAATGTCTTCTTTTGGGGATAAAGGTGATCTTTCAGGGAGAATATGTCTTATTTGCAGCACAAAAAGCAGCCTTTGGGGAAGAGAGTGTCTTTCATTGGGACATCACGTGTTATTCCAAAAATAACACCTTTTCTCCCCAGAATACTGCCTTTTATCCCCAAAAGAAGACATTTTCTCCCCAAAACAGCATCTTTTTTTCCCACATGTTCAATGGTATCTCACCAAAATACCGCTTTTTGCCCACAAAATAAAAAATGTTCTACCCCAAATACTGCATTTTAGCCCCAAAATAAGAATTTTTGCCCCACAATACCGCTTTAATCCCCATAATAAGACATCTTCACCCCGGAATGCCGCTTTTTATCCACAAAAGTAGACATTTTCTCCTCAAAACAGCATCTTTTTTCCCACATGTTCGATAGTATCTCACCAAAATACCGCTTTTTGCCCACAAAATAAAAAATGGTCTACCCCAAATACTGCTTTTTCGCCCCCAAATAAGAACTTTTTGCCCCAGAATACCGCTTTTATCCCCAAAAGAAGACATCTTCTTCCCAGAATACAGCTTTTTGTACCGAAATTGTGTTATCCTCTCCAAAAAAGACCAATTTCTATCCGCAAAATGAGAAATATCCTCCCCAAAAGATCACCGTTCGCTCCAAATAGGAGACTTTTTCTCCCGTAAATACCACGTGGTATTCCAAATATTACACGTTTTCTCCCCAAAATTGCTCTTTTTAGCCTCACGAGGAGACCTTCTCCCTCAAATACCTCTTTTGATCCCAAGAATTAGGCATTTTCTCTCCAAGATACCCTTTTCTATCCCCCAAAGAAGACCTTTTCGGCCCCAAATGCCGCTGTTTATCCCAAGAGGATGACATTTTCTCCCCAAAACAACGCTTTTTATCCCCAAATTGAGACATTCCTCCCCGGCCCCCAAGATATGGCTTTCTGTTACAAAAACAAGACATTCGCCCCTAAAAATACCGCTTCTTATCCTCTAAGGAAGACATTTCCTCCCCAAAACACCCCCTGGTTACTCCAAAAATAAGAAATACTCTCCCCAAAATATCACCTTCATTTACTTTCCCAAAAATAAGACATTGGAAGAGAAAAAGCAGTGCTTTGGGGAGAAAATGTCTTTCTGGGGGGGATACAGAGCGGCACTTAAGAGAGAACCTGTTGGATTTCTGGGATAAAGAGGGATATTCGGGGAGAAAGTGTCTAATTGTTGGCATAGATTGATATGAAGGGGAGAAATTGTTGTATTCTGGAGACATAAAGAGTGTTTTGGGGAGAAAATGCCTACGTTTTGGGGATAAACTGCATGATTTTGGAGTGAAAGCGTCGTCTGGAGCTAAAAAGCGGCATTTGGTGGAGAAAATGTCTTCTTTTGGGGATAAAGGTGATCTTTCAGGGAGAATATGTCTTATTTGCAGCACAAAAAGCAGCCTTTGGGGAAGAGAGTGTCTTTCATTGGGACATCACGTGTTATTCCAAAAATAACACCTTTTCTCCCCAGAATACTGCCTTTTATCCCCAAAAGAAGACATTTTCTCCCCAAAACAGCATCTTTTTTTCCCACATGTTCAATGGTATCTCACCAAAATACCGCTTTTTGCCCACAAAATAAAAAATGTTCTACCCCAAATACTGCATTTTAGCCCCAAAATAAGAATTTTTGCCCCACAATACCGCTTTAATCCCCATAATAAGACATCTTCACCCCGGAATGCCGCTTTTTATCCACAAAAGTAGACATTTTCTCCTCAAAACAGCATCTTTTTTCCCACATGTTCGATAGTATCTCACCAAAATACCGCTTTTTGCCCACAAAATAAAAAATGGTCTACCCCAAATACTGCTTTTTCGCCCCCAAATAAGAACTTTTTGCCCCAGAATACCGCTTTTATCCCCAAAAGAAGACATCTTCTTCCCAGAATACAGCTTTTTGTACCGAAATTGTGTTATCCTCTCCAAAAAAGACCAATTTCTATCCGCAAAATGAGAAATATCCTCCCCAAAAGATCACCGTTCGCTCCAAATAGGAGACTTTTTCTCCCGTAAATACCACGTGGTATTCCAAATATTACACGTTTTCTCCCCAAAATTGCTCTTTTTAGCCTCACGAGGAGACCTTCTCCCTCAAATACCTCTTTTGATCCCAAGAATTAGGCATTTTCTCTCCAAGATACCCTTTTCTATCCCCCAAAGAAGACCTTTTCGGCCCCAAATGCCGCTGTTTATCCCAAGAGGATGACATTTTCTCCCCAAAACAACGCTTTTTATCCCCAAATTGAGACATTCCTCCCCGGCCCCCAAGATATGGCTTTCTGCTACAAAAACAAGACATTCGCCCCTAAAAATACCGCTTCTTATCCTCTAAGGAAGACATTTCCTCCCCAAAACACCCCTGGTTACTCCAAAAATAAGAAATACTCTCCCCAAAATATCACCTTCATTTACTTTCCCAAAAATAAGACATTGGAAGAGAAAAAGCAGTGCTTTGGGGAGAAAATGTCTTTCTGGGGGGGATACAGAGCGGCACTTAAGAGAGAACCTGTTGGATTTCTGGGATAAAGAGGGATATTCGGGGAGAAAGTGTCTAATTGTTGGCATAGATTGATATGAAGGGGAGAAATTGTTGTATTCTGGAGACATAAAGAGTGTTTTGGGGAGAAAATGCCTACGTTTTGGGGATAAACTGCATGATTTTGGAGTGAAAGCGTCGTCTGGAGCTAAAAAGCGGCATTTGGTGGAGAAAATGTCTTCTTTTGGGGATAAAGGTGATCTTTCAGGGAGAATATGTCTTATTTGCAGCACAAAAAGCAGCCTTTGGGGAAGAGAGTGTCTTTCATTGGGACATCACGTGTTATTCCAAAAATAACACCTTTTCTCCCCAGAATACTGCCTTTTATCCCCAAAAGAAGACATTTTCTCCCCAAAACAGCATCTTTTTTTCCCACATGTTCAATGGTATCTCACCAAAATACCGCTTTTTGCCCACAAAATAAAAAATGTTCTACCCCAAATACTGCATTTTAGCCCCAAAATAAGAATTTTTGCCCCACAATACCGCTTTAATCCCCATAATAAGACATCTTCACCCCGGAATGCCGCTTTTTATCCACAAAAGTAGACATTTTCTCCTCAAAACAGCATCTTTTTTCCCACATGTTCGATAGTATCTCACCAAAATACCGCTTTTTGCCCACAAAATAAAAAATGGTCTACCCCAAATACTGCTTTTTCGCCCCCAAATAAGAACTTTTTGCCCCAGAATACCGCTTTTATCCCCAAAAGAAGACATCTTCTTCCCAGAATACAGCTTTTTGTACCGAAATTGTGTTATCCTCTCCAAAAAAGACCAATTTCTATCCGCAAAATGAGAAATATCCTCCCCAAAAGATCACCGTTCGCTCCAAATAGGAGACTTTTTCTCCCGTAAATACCACGTGGTATTCCAAATATTACACGTTTTCTCCCCAAAATTGCTCTTTTTAGCCTCACGAGGAGACCTTCTCCCTCAAATACCTCTTTTGATCCCAAGAATTAGGCATTTTCTCTCCAAGATACCCTTTTCTATCCCCCAAAGAAGACCTTTTCGGCCCCAAATGCCGCTGTTTATCCCAAGAGGATGACATTTTCTCCCCAAAACAACGCTTTTTATCCCCAAATTGAGACATTCCTCCCCGGCCCCCAAGATATGGCTTTCTGTCACAAAAACAAGACATTCGCCCCTAAAAATACCGCTTCTTATCCTCTAAGGAAGACATTTCCTCCCCAAAACACCCCTGGTTACTCCAAAAATAAGAAATACTCTCCCCAAAATATCACCTTCATTTACTTTCCCAAAAATAAGACATTGGAAGAGAAAAAGCAGTGCTTTGGGGAGAAAATGTCTTTCTGGGGGGGATACAGAGCGGCACTTAAGAGAGAACCTGTTGGATTTCTGGGATAAAGAGGGATATGGGGGAGAAAGTGTCTAATTGTTGGCATAGATTGATATGAAGGGGAGAAATTGTTGTATTCTGGAGACATAAAGAGTGTTTTGGGGAGAAAATGCCTACGTTTTGGGGATAAACTGCATGATTTTGGAGTGAAAGCGTCGTCTGGAGCTAAAAAGCGGCATTTGGTGGAGAAAATGTCTTCTTTTGGGGATAAAGGTGATCTTTCAGGGAGAATATGTCTTATTTGCAGCACAAAAAGCAGCCTTTGGGGAAGAGAGTGTCTTTCATTGGGACATCACGTGTTATTCCAAAAATAACACCTTTTCTCCCCAGAATACTGCCTTTTATCCCCAAAAGAAGACATTTTCTCCCCAAAACAGCATCTTTTTTTCCCACATGTTCAATGGTATCTCACCAAAATACCGCTTTTTGCCCACAAAATAAAAAATGTTCTACCCCAAATACTGCATTTTAGCCCCAAAATAAGAATTTTTGCCCCACAATACCGCTTTAATCCCCATAATAAGACATCTTCACCCCGGAATGCCGCTTTTTATCCACAAAAGTAGACATTTTCTCCTCAAAACAGCATCTTTTTTCCCACATGTTCGATAGTATCTCACCAAAATACCGCTTTTTGCCCACAAAATAAAAAATGGTCTACCCCAAATACTGCTTTTTCGCCCCCAAATAAGAACTTTTTGCCCCAGAATACCGCTTTTATCCCCAAAAGAAGACATCTTCTTCCCAGAATACAGCTTTTTGTACCGAAATTGTGTTATCCTCTCCAAAAAAGACCAATTTCTATCCGCAAAATGAGAAATATCCTCCCCAAAAGATCACCGTTCGCTCCAAATAGGAGACTTTTTCTCCCGTAAATACCACGTGGTATTCCAAATATTACACGTTTTCTCCCCAAAATTGCTCTTTTTAGCCTCACGAGGAGACCTTCTCCCTCAAATACCTCTTTTGATCCCAAGAATTAGGCATTTTCTCTCCAAGATACCCTTTTCTATCCCCCAAAGAAGACCTTTTCGGCCCCAAATGCCGCTGTTTATCCCAAGAGGATGACATTTTCTCCCCAAAACAACGCTTTTTATCCCCAAATTGAGACATTCCTCCCCGGCCCCCAAGATATGGCTTTCTGTTACAAAAACAAGACATTCGCCCCTAAAAATACCGCTTCTTATCCTCTAAGGAAGACATTTCCTCCCCAAAACACCCCCTGGTTACTCCAAAAATAAGAAATACTCTCCCCAAAATATCACCTTCATTTACTTTCCCAAAAATAAGACATTGGAAGAGAAAAAGCAGTGCTTTGGGGAGAAAATGTCTTTCTGGGGGGGATACAGAGCGGCACTTAAGAGAGAACCTGTTGGATTTCTGGGATAAAGAGGGATATTCGGGGAGAAAGTGTCTAATTGTTGGCATAGATTGATATGAAGGGGAGAAATTGTTGTATTCTGGAGACATAAAGAGTGTTTTGGGGAGAAAATGCCTACGTTTTGGGGATAAACTGCATGATTTTGGAGTGAAAGCGTCGTCTGGAGCTAAAAAGCGGCATTTGGTGGAGAAAATGTCTTCTTTTGGGGATAAAGGTGATCTTTCAGGGAGAATATGTCTTATTTGCAGCACAAAAAGCAGCCTTTGGGGAAGAGAGTGTCTTTCATTGGGACATCACGTGTTATTCCAAAAATAACACCTTTTCTCCCCAGAATACTGCCTTTTATCCCCAAAAGAAGACATTTTCTCCCCAAAACAGCATCTTTTTTTCCCACATGTTCAATGGTATCTCACCAAAATACCGCTTTTTGCCCACAAAATAAAAAATGTTCTACCCCAAATACTGCATTTTAGCCCCAAAATAAGAATTTTTGCCCCACAATACCGCTTTAATCCCCATAATAAGACATCTTCACCCCGGAATGCCGCTTTTTATCCACAAAAGTAGACATTTTCTCCTCAAAACAGCATCTTTTTTCCCACATGTTCGATAGTATCTCACCAAAATACCGCTTTTTGCCCACAAAATAAAAAATGGTCTACCCCAAATACTGCTTTTTCGCCCCCAAATAAGAACTTTTTGCCCCAGAATACCGCTTTTATCCCCAAAAGAAGACATCTTCTTCCCAGAATACAGCTTTTTGTACCGAAATTGTGTTATCCTCTCCAAAAAAGACCAATTTCTATCCGCAAAATGAGAAATATCCTCCCCAAAAGATCACCGTTCGCTCCAAATAGGAGACTTTTTCTCCCGTAAATACCACGTGGTATTCCAAATATTACACGTTTTCTCCCCAAAATTGCTCTTTTTAGCCTCACGAGGAGACCTTCTCCCTCAAATACCTCTTTTGATCCCAAGAATTAGGCATTTTCTCTCCAAGATACCCTTTTCTATCCCCCAAAGAAGACCTTTTCGGCCCCAAATGCCGCTGTTTATCCCAAGAGGATGACATTTTCTCCCCAAAACAACGCTTTTTATCCCCAAATTGAGACATTCCTCCCCGGCCCCCAAGATATGGCTTTCTGCTACAAAAACAAGACATTCGCCCCTAAAAATACCGCTTCTTATCCTCTAAGGAAGACATTTCCTCCCCAAAACACCCCTGGTTACTCCAAAAATAAGAAATACTCTCCCCAAAATATCACCTTCATTTACTTTCCCAAAAATAAGACATTGGAAGAGAAAAAGCAGTGCTTTGGGGAGAAAATGTCTTTCTGGGGGGGATACAGAGCGGCACTTAAGAGAGAACCTGTTGGATTTCTGGGATAAAGAGGGATATTGGGGGAGAAAGTGTCTAATTGTTGGCATAGATTGATATGAAGGGGAGAAATTGTTGTATTCTGGAGACATAAAGAGTGTTTTGGGGAGAAAATGCCTACGTTTTGGGGATAAACTGCATGATTTTGGAGTGAAAGCGTCGTCTGGAGCTAAAAAGCGGCATTTGGTGGAGAAAATGTCTTCTTTTGGGGATAAAGGTGATCTTTCAGGGAGAATATGTCTTATTTGCAGCACAAAAAGCAGCCTTTGGGGAAGAGAGTGTCTTTCATTGGGACATCACGTGTTATTCCAAAAATAACACCTTTTCTCCCCAGAATACTGCCTTTTATCCCCAAAAGAAGACATTTTCTCCCCAAAACAGCATCTTTTTTTCCCACATGTTCAATGGTATCTCACCAAAATACCGCTTTTTGCCCACAAAATAAAAAATGTTCTACCCCAAATACTGCATTTTAGCCCCAAAATAAGAATTTTTGCCCCACAATACCGCTTTAATCCCCATAATAAGACATCTTCACCCCGGAATGCCGCTTTTTATCCACAAAAGTAGACATTTTCTCCTCAAAACAGCATCTTTTTTCCCACATGTTCGATAGTATCTCACCAAAATACCGCTTTTTGCCCACAAAATAAAAAATGGTCTACCCCACATACTGCTTTTTCGCCCCCAAATAAGAACTTTTTGCCCCAGAATACCGCTTTTATCCCCAAAAGAAGACATCTTCTTCCCAGAATACAGCTTTTTGTACCGAAATTGTGTTATCCTCTCCAAAAAAGACCAATTTCTATCCGCAAAATGAGAAATATCCTCCCCAAAAGATCACCGTTCGCTCCAAATAGGAGACTTTTTCTCCCGTAAATACCACGTGGTATTCCAAATATTACACGTTTTCTCCCCAAAATTGCTCTTTTTAGCCTCACGAGGAGACCTTCTCCCTCAAATACCTCTTTTGATCCCAAGAATTAGGCATTTTCTCTCCAAGATACCCTTTTCTATCCCCCAAAGAAGACCTTTTCGGCCCCAAATGCCGCTGTTTATCCCAAGAGGATGACATTTTCTCCCCAAAACAACGCTTTTTATCCCCAAATTGAGACATTCCTCCCCGGCCCCCAAGATATGGCTTTCTGCTACAAAAACAAGACATTCGCCCCTAAAAATACCGCTTCTTATCCTCTAAGGAAGACATTTCCTCCCCAAAACACCCCTGGTTACTCCAAAAATAAGAAATACTCTCCCCAAAATATCACCTTCATTTACTTTCCCAAAAATAAGACATTGGAAGAGAAAAAGCAGTGCTTTGGGGAGAAAATGTCTTTCTGGGGGGGATACAGAGCGGCACTTAAGAGAGAACCTGTTGGATTTCTGGGATAAAGAGGGATATTCGGGGAGAAAGTGTCTAATTGTTGGCATAGATTGATATGAAGGGGAGAAATTGTTGTATTCTGGAGACATAAAGAGTGTTTTGGGGAGAAAATGCCTACGTTTTGGGGATAAACTGCATGATTTTGGAGTGAAAGCGTCGTCTGGAGCTAAAAAGCGGCATTTGGTGGAGAAAATGTCTTCTTTTGGGGATAAAGGTGATCTTTCAGGGAGAATATGTCTTATTTGCAGCACAAAAAGCAGCCTTTGGGGAAGAGAGTGTCTTTCATTGGGACATCACGTGTTATTCCAAAAATAACACCTTTTCTCCCCAGAATACTGCCTTTTATCCCCAAAAGAAGACATTTTCTCCCCAAAACAGCATCTTTTTTTCCCACATGTTCAATGGTATCTCACCAAAATACCGCTTTTTGCCCACAAAATAAAAAATGTTCTACCCCAAATACTGCATTTTAGCCCCAAAATAAGAATTTTTGCCCCACAATACCGCTTTAATCCCCATAATAAGACATCTTCACCCCGGAATGCCGCTTTTTATCCACAAAAGTAGACATTTTCTCCTCAAAACAGCATCTTTTTTCCCACATGTTCGATAGTATCTCACCAAAATACCGCTTTTTGCCCACAAAATAAAAAATGGTCTACCCCAAATACTGCTTTTTCGCCCCCAAATAAGAACTTTTTGCCCCAGAATACCGCTTTTATCCCCAAAAGAAGACATCTTCTTCCCAGAATACAGCTTTTTGTACCGAAATTGTGTTATCCTCTCCAAAAAAGACCAATTTCTATCCGCAAAATGAGAAATATCCTCCCCAAAAGATCACCGTTCGCTCCAAATAGGAGACTTTTTCTCCCGTAAATACCACGTGGTATTCCAAATATTACACGTTTTCTCCCCAAAATTGCTCTTTTTAGCCTCACGAGGAGACCTTCTCCCTCAAATACCTCTTTTGATCCCAAGAATTAGGCATTTTCTCTCCAAGATACCCTTTTCTATCCCCCAAAGAAGACCTTTTCGGCCCCAAATGCCGCTGTTTATCCCAAGAGGATGACATTTTCTCCCCAAAACAACGCTTTTTATCCCCAAATTGAGACATTCCTCCCCGGCCCCCAAGATATGGCTTTCTGCTACAAAAACAAGACATTCGCCCCTAAAAATACCGCTTCTTATCCTCTAAGGAAGACATTTCCTCCCCAAAACACCCCTGGTTACTCCAAAAATAAGAAATACTCTCCCCAAAATATCACCTTCATTTACTTTCCCAAAAATAAGACATTGGAAGAGAAAAAGCAGTGCTTTGGGGAGAAAATGTCTTTCTGGGGGGGATACAGAGCGGCACTTAAGAGAGAACCTGTTGGATTTCTGGGATAAAGAGGGATATTCGGGGAGAAAGTGTCTAATTGTTGGCATAGATTGATATGAAGGGGAGAAATTGTTGTATTCTGGAGACATAAAGAGTGTTTTGGGGAGAAAATGCCTACGTTTTGGGGATAAACTGCATGATTTTGGAGTGAAAGCGTCGTCTGGAGCTAAAAAGCGGCATTTGGTGGAGAAAATGTCTTCTTTTGGGGATAAAGGTGATCTTTCAGGGAGAATATGTCTTATTTGCAGCACAAAAAGCAGCCTTTGGGGAAGAGAGTGTCTTTCATTGGGACATCACGTGTTATTCCAAAAATAACACCTTTTCTCCCCAGAATACTGCCTTTTATCCCCAAAAGAAGACATTTTCTCCCCAAAACAGCATCTTTTTTTCCCACATGTTCAATGGTATCTCACCAAAATACCGCTTTTTGCCCACAAAATAAAAAATGTTCTACCCCAAATACTGCATTTTAGCCCCAAAATAAGAATTTTTGCCCCACAATACCGCTTTAATCCCCATAATAAGACATCTTCACCCCGGAATGCCGCTTTTTATCCACAAAAGTAGACATTTTCTCCTCAAAACAGCATCTTTTTTCCCACATGTTCGATAGTATCTCACCAAAATACCGCTTTTTGCCCACAAAATAAAAAATGGTCTACCCCAAATACTGCTTTTTCGCCCCCAAATAAGAACTTTTTGCCCCAGAATACCGCTTTTATCCCCAAAAGAAGACATCTTCTTCCCAGAATACAGCTTTTTGTACCGAAATTGTGTTATCCTCTCCAAAAAAGACCAATTTCTATCCGCAAAATGAGAAATATCCTCCCCAAAAGATCACCGTTCGCTCCAAATAGGAGACTTTTTCTCCCGTAAATACCACGTGGTATTCCAAATATTACACGTTTTCTCCCCAAAATTGCTCTTTTTAGCCTCACGAGGAGACCTTCTCCCTCAAATACCTCTTTTGATCCCAAGAATTAGGCATTTTCTCTCCAAGATACCCTTTTCTATCCCCCAAAGAAGACCTTTTCGGCCCCAAATGCCGCTGTTTATCCCAAGAGGATGACATTTTCTCCCCAAAACAACGCTTTTTATCCCCAAATTGAGACATTCCTCCCCGGCCCCCAAGATATGGCTTTCTGCTACAAAAACAAGACATTCGCCCCTAAAAATACCGCTTCTTATCCTCTAAGGAAGACATTTCCTCCCCAAAACACCCCTGGTTACTCCAAAAATAAGAAATACTCTCCCCAAAATATCACCTTCATTTACTTTCCCAAAAATAAGACATTGGAAGAGAAAAAGCAGTGCTTTGGGGAGAAAATGTCTTTCTGGGGGGGATACAGAGCGGCACTTAAGAGAGAACCTGTTGGATTTCTGGGATAAAGAGGGATATTCGGGGAGAAAGTGTCTAATTGTTGGCATAGATTGATATGAAGGGGAGAAATTGTTGTATTCTGGAGACATAAAGAGTGTTTTGGGGAGAAAATGCCTACGTTTTGGGGATAAACTGCATGATTTTGGAGTGAAAGCGTCGTCTGGAGCTAAAAAGCGGCATTTGGTGGAGAAAATGTCTTCTTTTGGGGATAAAGGTGATCTTTCAGGGAGAATATGTCTTATTTGCAGCACAAAAAGCAGCCTTTGGGGAAGAGAGTGTCTTTCATTGGGACATCACGTGTTATTCCAAAAATAACACCTTTTCTCCCCAGAATACTGCCTTTTATCCCCAAAAGAAGACATTTTCTCCCCAAAACAGCATCTTTTTTTCCCACATGTTCAATGGTATCTCACCAAAATACCGCTTTTTGCCCACAAAATAAAAAATGTTCTACCCCAAATACTGCATTTTAGCCCCAAAATAAGAATTTTTGCCCCACAATACCGCTTTAATCCCCATAATAAGACATCTTCACCCCGGAATGCCGCTTTTTATCCACAAAAGTAGACATTTTCTCCTCAAAACAGCATCTTTTTTCCCACATGTTCGATAGTATCTCACCAAAATACCGCTTTTTGCCCACAAAATAAAAAATGGTCTACCCCAAATACTGCTTTTTCGCCCCCAAATAAGAACTTTTTGCCCCAGAATACCGCTTTTATCCCCAAAAGAAGACATCTTCTTCCCAGAATACAGCTTTTTGTACCGAAATTGTGTTATCCTCTCCAAAAAAGACCAATTTCTATCCGCAAAATGAGAAATATCCTCCCCAAAAGATCACCGTTCGCTCCAAATAGGAGACTTTTTCTCCCGTAAATACCACGTGGTATTCCAAATATTACACGTTTTCTCCCCAAAATTGCTCTTTTTAGCCTCACGAGGAGACCTTCTCCCTCAAATACCTCTTTTGATCCCAAGAATTAGGCATTTTCTCTCCAAGATACCCTTTTCTATCCCCCAAAGAAGACCTTTTCGGCCCCAAATGCCGCTGTTTATCCCAAGAGGATGACATTTTCTCCCCAAAACAACGCTTTTTATCCCCAAATTGAGACATTCCTCCCCGGCCCCCAAGATATGGCTTTCTGCTACAAAAACAAGACATTCGCCCCTAAAAATACCGCTTCTTATCCTCTAAGGAAGACATTTCCTCCCCAAAACACCCCTGGTTACTCCAAAAATAAGAAATACTCTCCCCAAAATATCACCTTCATTTACTTTCCCAAAAATAAGACATTGGAAGAGAAAAAGCAGTGCTTTGGGGAGAAAATGTCTTTCTGGGGGGGATACAGAGCGGCACTTAAGAGAGAACCTGTTGGATTTCTGGGATAAAGAGGGATATTGGGGGAGAAAGTGTCTAATTGTTGGCATAGATTGATATGAAGGGGAGAAATTGTTGTATTCTGGAGACATAAAGAGTGTTTTGGGGAGAAAATGCCTACGTTTTGGGGATAAACTGCATGATTTTGGAGTGAAAGCGTCGTCTGGAGCTAAAAAGCGGCATTTGGTGGAGAAAATGTCTTCTTTTGGGGATAAAGGTGATCTTTCAGGGAGAATATGTCTTATTTGCAGCACAAAAAGCAGCCTTTGGGGAAGAGAGTGTCTTTCATTGGGACATCACGTGTTATTCCAAAAATAACACCTTTTCTCCCCAGAATACTGCCTTTTATCCCCAAAAGAAGACATTTTCTCCCCAAAACAGCATCTTTTTTTCCCACATGTTCAATGGTATCTCACCAAAATACCGCTTTTTGCCCACAAAATAAAAAATGTTCTACCCCAAATACTGCATTTTAGCCCCAAAATAAGAATTTTTGCCCCACAATACCGCTTTAATCCCCATAATAAGACATCTTCACCCCGGAATGCCGCTTTTTATCCACAAAAGTAGACATTTTCTCCTCAAAACAGCATCTTTTTTCCCACATGTTCGATAGTATCTCACCAAAATACCGCTTTTTGCCCACAAAATAAAAAATGGTCTACCCCAAATACTGCTTTTTCGCCCCCAAATAAGAACTTTTTGCCCCAGAATACCGCTTTTATCCCCAAAAGAAGACATCTTCTTCCCAGAATACAGCTTTTTGTACCGAAATTGTGTTATCCTCTCCAAAAAAGACCAATTTCTATCCGCAAAATGAGAAATATCCTCCCCAAAAGATCACCGTTCGCTCCAAATAGGAGACTTTTTCTCCCGTAAATACCACGTGGTATTCCAAATATTACACGTTTTCTCCCCAAAATTGCTCTTTTTAGCCTCACGAGGAGACCTTCTCCCTCAAATACCTCTTTTGATCCCAAGAATTAGGCATTTTCTCTCCAAGATACCCTTTTCTATCCCCCAAAGAAGACCTTTTCGGCCCCAAATGCCGCTGTTTATCCCAAGAGGATGACATTTTCTCCCCAAAACAACGCTTTTTATCCCCAAATTGAGACATTCCTCCCCGGCCCCCAAGATATGGCTTTCTGTCACAAAAACAAGACATTCGCCCCTAAAAATACCGCTTCTTATCCTCTAAGGAAGACATTTCCTCCCCAAAACACCCCTGGTTACTCCAAAAATAAGAAATACTCTCCCCAAAATATCACCTTCATTTACTTTCCCAAAAATAAGACATTGGAAGAGAAAAAGCAGTGCTTTGGGGAGAAAATGTCTTTCTGGGGGGGATACAGAGCGGCACTTAAGAGAGAACCTGTTGGATTTCTGGGATAAAGAGGGATATTGGGGGAGAAAGTGTCTAATTGTTGGCATAGATTGATATGAAGGGGAGAAATTGTTGTATTCTGGAGACATAAAGAGTGTTTTGGGGAGAAAATGCCTACGTTTTGGGGATAAACTGCATGATTTTGGAGTGAAAGCGTCGTCTGGAGCTAAAAAGCGGCATTTGGTGGAGAAAATGTCTTCTTTTGGGGATAAAGGTGATCTTTCAGGGAGAATATGTCTTATTTGCAGCACAAAAAGCAGCCTTTGGGGAAGAGAGTGTCTTTCATTGGGACATCACGTGTTATTCCAAAAATAACACCTTTTCTCCCCAGAATACTGCCTTTTATCCCCAAAAGAAGACATTTTCTCCCCAAAACAGCATCTTTTTTTCCCACATGTTCAATGGTATCTCACCAAAATACCGCTTTTTGCCCACAAAATAAAAAATGTTCTACCCCAAATACTGCATTTTAGCCCCAAAATAAGAATTTTTGCCCCACAATACCGCTTTAATCCCCATAATAAGACATCTTCACCCCGGAATGCCGCTTTTTATCCACAAAAGTAGACATTTTCTCCTCAAAACAGCATCTTTTTTCCCACATGTTCGATAGTATCTCACCAAAATACCGCTTTTTGCCCACAAAATAAAAAATGGTCTACCCCAAATACTGCTTTTTCGCCCCCAAATAAGAACTTTTTGCCCCAGAATACCGCTTTTATCCCCAAAAGAAGACATCTTCTTCCCAGAATACAGCTTTTTGTACCGAAATTGTGTTATCCTCTCCAAAAAAGACCAATTTCTATCCGCAAAATGAGAAATATCCTCCCCAAAAGATCACCGTTCGCTCCAAATAGGAGACTTTTTCTCCCGTAAATACCACGTGGTATTCCAAATATTACACGTTTTCTCCCCAAAATTGCTCTTTTTAGCCTCACGAGGAGACCTTCTCCCTCAAATACCTCTTTTGATCCCAAGAATTAGGCATTTTCTCTCCAAGATACCCTTTTCTATCCCCCAAAGAAGACCTTTTCGGCCCCAAATGCCGCTGTTTATCCCAAGAGGATGACATTTTCTCCCCAAAACAACGCTTTTTATCCCCAAATTGAGACATTCCTCCCCGGCCCCCAAGATATGGCTTTCTGTTACAAAAACAAGACATTCGCCCCTAAAAATACCGCTTCTTATCCTCTAAGGAAGACATTTCCTCCCCAAAACACCCCCTGGTTACTCCAAAAATAAGAAATACTCTCCCCAAAATATCACCTTCATTTACTTTCCCAAAAATAAGACATTGGAAGAGAAAAAGCAGTGCTTTGGGGAGAAAATGTCTTTCTGGGGGGGATACAGAGCGGCACTTAAGAGAGAACCTGTTGGATTTCTGGGATAAAGAGGGATATTCGGGGAGAAAGTGTCTAATTGTTGGCATAGATTGATATGAAGGGGAGAAATTGTTGTATTCTGGAGACATAAAGAGTGTTTTGGGGAGAAAATGCCTACGTTTTGGGGATAAACTGCATGATTTTGGAGTGAAAGCGTCGTCTGGAGCTAAAAAGCGGCATTTGGTGGAGAAAATGTCTTCTTTTGGGGATAAAGGTGATCTTTCAGGGAGAATATGTCTTATTTGCAGCACAAAAAGCAGCCTTTGGGGAAGAGAGTGTCTTTCATTGGGACATCACGTGTTATTCCAAAAATAACACCTTTTCTCCCCAGAATACTGCCTTTTATCCCCAAAAGAAGACATTTTCTCCCCAAAACAGCATCTTTTTTTCCCACATGTTCAATGGTATCTCACCAAAATACCGCTTTTTGCCCACAAAATAAAAAATGTTCTACCCCAAATACTGCATTTTAGCCCCAAAATAAGAATTTTTGCCCCACAATACCGCTTTAATCCCCATAATAAGACATCTTCACCCCGGAATGCCGCTTTTTATCCACAAAAGTAGACATTTTCTCCTCAAAACAGCATCTTTTTTCCCACATGTTCGATAGTATCTCACCAAAATACCGCTTTTTGCCCACAAAATAAAAAATGGTCTACCCCAAATACTGCTTTTTCGCCCCCAAATAAGAACTTTTTGCCCCAGAATACCGCTTTTATCCCCAAAAGAAGACATCTTCTTCCCAGAATACAGCTTTTTGTACCGAAATTGTGTTATCCTCTCCAAAAAAGACCAATTTCTATCCGCAAAATGAGAAATATCCTCCCCAAAAGATCACCGTTCGCTCCAAATAGGAGACTTTTTCTCCCGTAAATACCACGTGGTATTCCAAATATTACACGTTTTCTCCCCAAAATTGCTCTTTTTAGCCTCACGAGGAGACCTTCTCCCTCAAATACCTCTTTTGATCCCAAGAATTAGGCATTTTCTCTCCAAGATACCCTTTTCTATCCCCCAAAGAAGACCTTTTCGGCCCCAAATGCCGCTGTTTATCCCAAGAGGATGACATTTTCTCCCCAAAACAACGCTTTTTATCCCCAAATTGAGACATTCCTCCCCGGCCCCCAAGATATGGCTTTCTGCTACAAAAACAAGACATTCGCCCCTAAAAATACCGCTTCTTATCCTCTAAGGAAGACATTTCCTCCCCAAAACACCCCTGGTTACTCCAAAAATAAGAAATACTCTCCCCAAAATATCACCTTCATTTACTTTCCCAAAAATAAGACATTGGAAGAGAAAAAGCAGTGCTTTGGGGAGAAAATGTCTTTCTGGGGGGGATACAGAGCGGCACTTAAGAGAGAACCTGTTGGATTTCTGGGATAAAGAGGGATATTCGGGGAGAAAGTGTCTAATTGTTGGCATAGATTGATATGAAGGGGAGAAATTGTTGTATTCTGGAGACATAAAGAGTGTTTTGGGGAGAAAATGCCTACGTTTTGGGGATAAACTGCATGATTTTGGAGTGAAAGCGTCGTCTGGAGCTAAAAAGCGGCATTTGGTGGAGAAAATGTCTTCTTTTGGGGATAAAGGTGATCTTTCAGGGAGAATATGTCTTATTTGCAGCACAAAAAGCAGCCTTTGGGGAAGAGAGTGTCTTTCATTGGGACATCACGTGTTATTCCAAAAATAACACCTTTTCTCCCCAGAATACTGCCTTTTATCCCCAAAAGAAGACATTTTCTCCCCAAAACAGCATCTTTTTTTCCCACATGTTCAATGGTATCTCACCAAAATACCGCTTTTTGCCCACAAAATAAAAAATGTTCTACCCCAAATACTGCATTTTAGCCCCAAAATAAGAATTTTTGCCCCACAATACCGCTTTAATCCCCATAATAAGACATCTTCACCCCGGAATGCCGCTTTTTATCCACAAAAGTAGACATTTTCTCCTCAAAACAGCATCTTTTTTCCCACATGTTCGATAGTATCTCACCAAAATACCGCTTTTTGCCCACAAAATAAAAAATGGTCTACCCCACATACTGCTTTTTCGCCCCCAAATAAGAACTTTTTGCCCCAGAATACCGCTTTTATCCCCAAAAGAAGACATCTTCTTCCCAGAATACAGCTTTTTGTACCGAAATTGTGTTATCCTCTCCAAAAAAGACCAATTTCTATCCGCAAAATGAGAAATATCCTCCCCAAAAGATCACCGTTCGCTCCAAATAGGAGACTTTTTCTCCCGTAAATACCACGTGGTATTCCAAATATTACACGTTTTCTCCCCAAAATTGCTCTTTTTAGCCTCACGAGGAGACCTTCTCCCTCAAATACCTCTTTTGATCCCAAGAATTAGGCATTTTCTCTCCAAGATACCCTTTTCTATCCCCCAAAGAAGACCTTTTCGGCCCCAAATGCCGCTGTTTATCCCAAGAGGATGACATTTTCTCCCCAAAACAACGCTTTTTATCCCCAAATTGAGACATTCCTCCCCGGCCCCCAAGATATGGCTTTCTGCTACAAAAACAAGACATTCGCCCCTAAAAATACCGCTTCTTATCCTCTAAGGAAGACATTTCCTCCCCAAAACACCCCTGGTTACTCCAAAAATAAGAAATACTCTCCCCAAAATATCACCTTCATTTACTTTCCCAAAAATAAGACATTGGAAGAGAAAAAGCAGTGCTTTGGGGAGAAAATGTCTTTCTGGGGGGGATACAGAGCGGCACTTAAGAGAGAACCTGTTGGATTTCTGGGATAAAGAGGGATATTCGGGGAGAAAGTGTCTAATTGTTGGCATAGATTGATATGAAGGGGAGAAATTGTTGTATTCTGGAGACATAAAGAGTGTTTTGGGGAGAAAATGCCTACGTTTTGGGGATAAACTGCATGATTTTGGAGTGAAAGCGTCGTCTGGAGCTAAAAAGCGGCATTTGGTGGAGAAAATGTCTTCTTTTGGGGATAAAGGTGATCTTTCAGGGAGAATATGTCTTATTTGCAGCACAAAAAGCAGCCTTTGGGGAAGAGAGTGTCTTTCATTGGGACATCACGTGTTATTCCAAAAATAACACCTTTTCTCCCCAGAATACTGCCTTTTATCCCCAAAAGAAGACATTTTCTCCCCAAAACAGCATCTTTTTTTCCCACATGTTCAATGGTATCTCACCAAAATACCGCTTTTTGCCCACAAAATAAAAAATGTTCTACCCCAAATACTGCATTTTAGCCCCAAAATAAGAATTTTTGCCCCACAATACCGCTTTAATCCCCATAATAAGACATCTTCACCCCGGAATGCCGCTTTTTATCCACAAAAGTAGACATTTTCTCCTCAAAACAGCATCTTTTTTCCCACATGTTCGATAGTATCTCACCAAAATACCGCTTTTTGCCCACAAAATAAAAAATGGTCTACCCCAAATACTGCTTTTTCGCCCCCAAATAAGAACTTTTTGCCCCAGAATACCGCTTTTATCCCCAAAAGAAGACATCTTCTTCCCAGAATACAGCTTTTTGTACCGAAATTGTGTTATCCTCTCCAAAAAAGACCAATTTCTATCCGCAAAATGAGAAATATTCTCCCCAAAAGATCACCGTTCGCTCCAAATAGGAGACTTTTTCTCCCGTAAATACCACGTGGTATTCCAAATATTACACGTTTTCTCCCCAAAATTGCTCTTTTTAGCCTCACGAGGAGACCTTCTCCCTCAAATACCTCTTTTGATCCCAAGAATTAGGCATTTTCTCTCCAAGATACCCTTTTCTATCCCCCAAAGAAGACCTTTTCGGCCCCAAATGCCGCTGTTTATCCCAAGAGGATGACATTTTCTCCCCAAAACAACGCTTTTTATCCCCAAATTGAGACATTCCTCCCCGGCCCCCAAGATATGGCTTTCTGTCACAAAAACAAGACATTCGCCCCTAAAAATACCGCTTCTTATCCTCTAAGGAAGACATTTCCTCCCCAAAACACCCCTGGTTACTCCAAAAATAAGAAATACTCTCCCCAAAATATCACCTTCATTTACTTTCCCAAAAATAAGACATTGGAAGAGAAAAAGCAGTGCTTTGGGGAGAAAATGTCTTTCTGGGGGGGATACAGAGCGGCACTTAAGAGAGAACCTGTTGGATTTCTGGGATAAAGAGGGATATTCGGGGAGAAAGTGTCTAATTGTTGGCATAGATTGATATGAAGGGGAGAAATTGTTGTATTCTGGAGACATAAAGAGTGTTTTGGGGAGAAAATGCCTACGTTTTGGGGATAAACTGCATGATTTTGGAGTGAAAGCGTCGTCTGGAGCTAAAAAGCGGCATTTGGTGGAGAAAATGTCTTCTTTTGGGGATAAAGGTGATCTTTCAGGGAGAATATGTCTTATTTGCAGCACAAAAAGCAGCCTTTGGGGAAGAGAGTGTCTTTCATTGGGACATCACGTGTTATTCCAAAAATAACACCTTTTCTCCCCAGAATACTGCCTTTTATCCCCAAAAGAAGACATTTTCTCCCCAAAACAGCATCTTTTTTTCCCACATGTTCAATGGTATCTCACCAAAATACCGCTTTTTGCCCACAAAATAAAAAATGTTCTACCCCAAATACTGCATTTTAGCCCCAAAATAAGAATTTTTGCCCCACAATACCGCTTTAATCCCCATAATAAGACATCTTCACCCCGGAATGCCGCTTTTTATCCACAAAAGTAGACATTTTCTCCTCAAAACAGCATCTTTTTTCCCACATGTTCGATAGTATCTCACCAAAATACCGCTTTTTGCCCACAAAATAAAAAATGGTCTACCCCACATACTGCTTTTTCGCCCCCAAATAAGAACTTTTTGCCCCAGAATACCGCTTTTATCCCCAAAAGAAGACATCTTCTTCCCAGAATACAGCTTTTTGTACCGAAATTGTGTTATCCTCTCCAAAAAAGACCAATTTCTATCCGCAAAATGAGAAATATCCTCCCCAAAAGATCACCGTTCGCTCCAAATAGGAGACTTTTTCTCCCGTAAATACCACGTGGTATTCCAAATATTACACGTTTTCTCCCCAAAATTGCTCTTTTTAGCCTCACGAGGAGACCTTCTCCCTCAAATACCTCTTTTGATCCCAAGAATTAGGCATTTTCTCTCCAAGATACCCTTTTCTATCCCCCAAAGAAGACCTTTTCGGCCCCAAATGCCGCTGTTTATCCCAAGAGGATGACATTTTCTCCCCAAAACAACGCTTTTTATCCCCAAATTGAGACATTCCTCCCCGGCCCCCAAGATATGGCTTTCTGCTACAAAAACAAGACATTCGCCCCTAAAAATACCGCTTCTTATCCTCTAAGGAAGACATTTCCTCCCCAAAACACCCCTGGTTACTCCAAAAATAAGAAATACTCTCCCCAAAATATCACCTTCATTTACTTTCCCAAAAATAAGACATTGGAAGAGAAAAAGCAGTGCTTTGGGGAGAAAATGTCTTTCTGGGGGGGATACAGAGCGGCACTTAAGAGAGAACCTGTTGGATTTCTGGGATAAAGAGGGATATTGGGGGAGAAAGTGTCTAATTGTTGGCATAGATTGATATGAAGGGGAGAAATTGTTGTATTCTGGAGACATAAAGAGTGTTTTGGGGAGAAAATGCCTACGTTTTGGGGATAAACTGCATGATTTTGGAGTGAAAGCGTCGTCTGGAGCTAAAAAGCGGCATTTGGTGGAGAAAATGTCTTCTTTTGGGGATAAAGGTGATCTTTCAGGGAGAATATGTCTTATTTGCAGCACAAAAAGCAGCCTTTGGGGAAGAGAGTGTCTTTCATTGGGACATCACGTGTTATTCCAAAAATAACACCTTTTCTCCCCAGAATACTGCCTTTTATCCCCAAAAGAAGACATTTTCTCCCCAAAACAGCATCTTTTTTTCCCACATGTTCAATGGTATCTCACCAAAATACCGCTTTTTGCCCACAAAATAAAAAATGTTCTACCCCAAATACTGCATTTTAGCCCCAAAATAAGAATTTTTGCCCCACAATACCGCTTTAATCCCCATAATAAGACATCTTCACCCCGGAATGCCGCTTTTTATCCACAAAAGTAGACATTTTCTCCTCAAAACAGCATCTTTTTTCCCACATGTTCGATAGTATCTCACCAAAATACCGCTTTTTGCCCACAAAATAAAAAATGGTCTACCCCAAATACTGCTTTTTCGCCCCCAAATAAGAACTTTTTGCCCCAGAATACCGCTTTTATCCCCAAAAGAAGACATCTTCTTCCCAGAATACAGCTTTTTGTACCGAAATTGTGTTATCCTCTCCAAAAAAGACCAATTTCTATCCGCAAAATGAGAAATATCCTCCCCAAAAGATCACCGTTCGCTCCAAATAGGAGACTTTTTCTCCCGTAAATACCACGTGGTATTCCAAATATTACACGTTTTCTCCCCAAAATTGCTCTTTTTAGCCTCACGAGGAGACCTTCTCCCTCAAATACCTCTTTTGATCCCAAGAATTAGGCATTTTCTCTCCAAGATACCCTTTTCTATCCCCCAAAGAAGACCTTTTCGGCCCCAAATGCCGCTGTTTATCCCAAGAGGATGACATTTTCTCCCCAAAACAACGCTTTTTATCCCCAAATTGAGACATTCCTCCCCGGCCCCCAAGATATGGCTTTCTGCTACAAAAACAAGACATTCGCCCCTAAAAATACCGCTTCTTATCCTCTAAGGAAGACATTTCCTCCCCAAAACACCCCTGGTTACTCCAAAAATAAGAAATACTCTCCCCAAAATATCACCTTCATTTACTTTCCCAAAAATAAGACATTGGAAGAGAAAAAGCAGTGCTTTGGGGAGAAAATGTCTTTCTGGGGGGGATACAGAGCGGCACTTAAGAGAGAACCTGTTGGATTTCTGGGATAAAGAGGGATATTCGGGGAGAAAGTGTCTAATTGTTGGCATAGATTGATATGAAGGGGAGAAATTGTTGTATTCTGGAGACATAAAGAGTGTTTTGGGGAGAAAATGCCTACGTTTTGGGGATAAACTGCATGATTTTGGAGTGAAAGCGTCGTCTGGAGCTAAAAAGCGGCATTTGGTGGAGAAAATGTCTTCTTTTGGGGATAAAGGTGATCTTTCAGGGAGAATATGTCTTATTTGCAGCACAAAAAGCAGCCTTTGGGGAAGAGAGTGTCTTTCATTGGGACATCACGTGTTATTCCAAAAATAACACCTTTTCTCCCCAGAATACTGCCTTTTATCCCCAAAAGAAGACATTTTCTCCCCAAAACAGCATCTTTTTTTCCCACATGTTCAATGGTATCTCACCAAAATACCGCTTTTTGCCCACAAAATAAAAAATGTTCTACCCCAAATACTGCATTTTAGCCCCAAAATAAGAATTTTTGCCCCACAATACCGCTTTAATCCCCATAATAAGACATCTTCACCCCGGAATGCCGCTTTTTATCCACAAAAGTAGACATTTTCTCCTCAAAACAGCATCTTTTTTCCCACATGTTCGATAGTATCTCACCAAAATACCGCTTTTTGCCCACAAAATAAAAAATGGTCTACCCCAAATACTGCTTTTTCGCCCCCAAATAAGAACTTTTTGCCCCAGAATACCGCTTTTATCCCCAAAAGAAGACATCTTCTTCCCAGAATACAGCTTTTTGTACCGAAATTGTGTTATCCTCTCCAAAAAAGACCAATTTCTATCCGCAAAATGAGAAATATCCTCCCCAAAAGATCACCGTTCGCTCCAAATAGGAGACTTTTTCTCCCGTAAATACCACGTGGTATTCCAAATATTACACGTTTTCTCCCCAAAATTGCTCTTTTTAGCCTCACGAGGAGACCTTCTCCCTCAAATACCTCTTTTGATCCCAAGAATTAGGCATTTTCTCTCCAAGATACCCTTTTCTATCCCCCAAAGAAGACCTTTTCGGCCCCAAATGCCGCTGTTTATCCCAAGAGGATGACATTTTCTCCCCAAAACAACGCTTTTTATCCCCAAATTGAGACATTCCTCCCCGGCCCCCAAGATATGGCTTTCTGCTACAAAAACAAGACATTCGCCCCTAAAAATACCGCTTCTTATCCTCTAAGGAAGACATTTCCTCCCCAAAACACCCCTGGTTACTCCAAAAATAAGAAATACTCTCCCCAAAATATCACCTTCATTTACTTTCCCAAAAATAAGACATTGGAAGAGAAAAAGCAGTGCTTTGGGGAGAAAATGTCTTTCTGGGGGGGATACAGAGCGGCACTTAAGAGAGAACCTGTTGGATTTCTGGGATAAAGAGGGATATTCGGGGAGAAAGTGTCTAATTGTTGGCATAGATTGATATGAAGGGGAGAAATTGTTGTATTCTGGAGACATAAAGAGTGTTTTGGGGAGAAAATGCCTACGTTTTGGGGATAAACTGCATGATTTTGGAGTGAAAGCGTCGTCTGGAGCTAAAAAGCGGCATTTGGTGGAGAAAATGTCTTCTTTTGGGGATAAAGGTGATCTTTCAGGGAGAATATGTCTTATTTGCAGCACAAAAAGCAGCCTTTGGGGAAGAGAGTGTCTTTCATTGGGACATCACGTGTTATTCCAAAAATAACACCTTTTCTCCCCAGAATACTGCCTTTTATCCCCAAAAGAAGACATTTTCTCCCCAAAACAGCATCTTTTTTTCCCACATGTTCAATGGTATCTCACCAAAATACCGCTTTTTGCCCACAAAATAAAAAATGTTCTACCCCAAATACTGCATTTTAGCCCCAAAATAAGAATTTTTGCCCCACAATACCGCTTTAATCCCCATAATAAGACATCTTCACCCCGGAATGCCGCTTTTTATCCACAAAAGTAGACATTTTCTCCTCAAAACAGCATCTTTTTTCCCACATGTTCGATAGTATCTCACCAAAATACCGCTTTTTGCCCACAAAATAAAAAATGGTCTACCCCAAATACTGCTTTTTCGCCCCCAAATAAGAACTTTTTGCCCCAGAATACCGCTTTTATCCCCAAAAGAAGACATCTTCTTCCCAGAATACAGCTTTTTGTACCGAAATTGTGTTATCCTCTCCAAAAAAGACCAATTTCTATCCGCAAAATGAGAAATATCCTCCCCAAAAGATCACCGTTCGCTCCAAATAGGAGACTTTTTCTCCCGTAAATACCACGTGGTATTCCAAATATTACACGTTTTCTCCCCAAAATTGCTCTTTTTAGCCTCACGAGGAGACCTTCTCCCTCAAATACCTCTTTTGATCCCAAGAATTAGGCATTTTCTCTCCAAGATACCCTTTTCTATCCCCCAAAGAAGACCTTTTCGGCCCCAAATGCCGCTGTTTATCCCAAGAGGATGACATTTTCTCCCCAAAACAACGCTTTTTATCCCCAAATTGAGACATTCCTCCCCGGCCCCCAAGATATGGCTTTCTGCTACAAAAACAAGACATTCGCCCCTAAAAATACCGCTTCTTATCCTCTAAGGAAGACATTTCCTCCCCAAAACACCCCTGGTTACTCCAAAAATAAGAAATACTCTCCCCAAAATATCACCTTCATTTACTTTCCCAAAAATAAGACATTGGAAGAGAAAAAGCAGTGCTTTGGGGAGAAAATGTCTTTCTGGGGGGGATACAGAGCGGCACTTAAGAGAGAACCTGTTGGATTTCTGGGATAAAGAGGGATATTCGGGGAGAAAGTGTCTAATTGTTGGCATAGATTGATATGAAGGGGAGAAATTGTTGTATTCTGGAGACATAAAGAGTGTTTTGGGGAGAAAATGCCTACGTTTTGGGGATAAACTGCATGATTTTGGAGTGAAAGCGTCGTCTGGAGCTAAAAAGCGGCATTTGGTGGAGAAAATGTCTTCTTTTGGGGATAAAGGTGATCTTTCAGGGAGAATATGTCTTATTTGCAGCACAAAAAGCAGCCTTTGGGGAAGAGAGTGTCTTTCATTGGGACATCACGTGTTATTCCAAAAATAACACCTTTTCTCCCCAGAATACTGCCTTTTATCCCCAAAAGAAGACATTTTCTCCCCAAAACAGCATCTTTTTTTCCCACATGTTCAATGGTATCTCACCAAAATACCGCTTTTTGCCCACAAAATAAAAAATGTTCTACCCCAAATACTGCATTTTAGCCCCAAAATAAGAATTTTTGCCCCACAATACCGCTTTAATCCCCATAATAAGACATCTTCACCCCGGAATGCCGCTTTTTATCCACAAAAGTAGACATTTTCTCCTCAAAACAGCATCTTTTTTCCCACATGTTCGATAGTATCTCACCAAAATACCGCTTTTTGCCCACAAAATAAAAAATGGTCTACCCCAAATACTGCTTTTTCGCCCCCAAATAAGAACTTTTTGCCCCAGAATACCGCTTTTATCCCCAAAAGAAGACATCTTCTTCCCAGAATACAGCTTTTTGTACCGAAATTGTGTTATCCTCTCCAAAAAAGACCAATTTCTATCCGCAAAATGAGAAATATCCTCCCCAAAAGATCACCGTTCGCTCCAAATAGGAGACTTTTTCTCCCGTAAATACCACGTGGTATTCCAAATATTACACGTTTTCTCCCCAAAATTGCTCTTTTTAGCCTCACGAGGAGACCTTCTCCCTCAAATACCTCTTTTGATCCCAAGAATTAGGCATTTTCTCTCCAAGATACCCTTTTCTATCCCCCAAAGAAGACCTTTTCGGCCCCAAATGCCGCTGTTTATCCCAAGAGGATGACATTTTCTCCCCAAAACAACGCTTTTTATCCCCAAATTGAGACATTCCTCCCCGGCCCCCAAGATATGGCTTTCTGCTACAAAAACAAGACATTCGCCCCTAAAAATACCGCTTCTTATCCTCTAAGGAAGACATTTCCTCCCCAAAACACCCCTGGTTACTCCAAAAATAAGAAATACTCTCCCCAAAATATCACCTTCATTTACTTTCCCAAAAATAAGACATTGGAAGAGAAAAAGCAGTGCTTTGGGGAGAAAATGTCTTTCTGGGGGGGATACAGAGCGGCACTTAAGAGAGAACCTGTTGGATTTCTGGGATAAAGAGGGATATTCGGGGAGAAAGTGTCTAATTGTTGGCATAGATTGATATGAAGGGGAGAAATTGTTGTATTCTGGAGACATAAAGAGTGTTTTGGGGAGAAAATGCCTACGTTTTGGGGATAAACTGCATGATTTTGGAGTGAAAGCGTCGTCTGGAGCTAAAAAGCGGCATTTGGTGGAGAAAATGTCTTCTTTTGGGGATAAAGGTGATCTTTCAGGGAGAATATGTCTTATTTGCAGCACAAAAAGCAGCCTTTGGGGAAGAGAGTGTCTTTCATTGGGACATCACGTGTTATTCCAAAAATAACACCTTTTCTCCCCAGAATACTGCCTTTTATCCCCAAAAGAAGACATTTTCTCCCCAAAACAGCATCTTTTTTTCCCACATGTTCAATGGTATCTCACCAAAATACCGCTTTTTGCCCACAAAATAAAAAATGTTCTACCCCAAATACTGCATTTTAGCCCCAAAATAAGAATTTTTGCCCCACAATACCGCTTTAATCCCCATAATAAGACATCTTCACCCCGGAATGCCGCTTTTTATCCACAAAAGTAGACATTTTCTCCTCAAAACAGCATCTTTTTTCCCACATGTTCGATAGTATCTCACCAAAATACCGCTTTTTGCCCACAAAATAAAAAATGGTCTACCCCAAATACTGCTTTTTCGCCCCCAAATAAGAACTTTTTGCCCCAGAATACCGCTTTTATCCCCAAAAGAAGACATCTTCTTCCCAGAATACAGCTTTTTGTACCGAAATTGTGTTATCCTCTCCAAAAAAGACCAATTTCTATCCGCAAAATGAGAAATATCCTCCCCAAAAGATCACCGTTCGCTCCAAATAGGAGACTTTTTCTCCCGTAAATACCACGTGGTATTCCAAATATTACACGTTTTCTCCCCAAAATTGCTCTTTTTAGCCTCACGAGGAGACCTTCTCCCTCAAATACCTCTTTTGATCCCAAGAATTAGGCATTTTCTCTCCAAGATACCCTTTTCTATCCCCCAAAGAAGACCTTTTCGGCCCCAAATGCCGCTGTTTATCCCAAGAGGATGACATTTTCTCCCCAAAACAACGCTTTTTATCCCCAAATTGAGACATTCCTCCCCGGCCCCCAAGATATGGCTTTCTGCTACAAAAACAAGACATTCGCCCCTAAAAATACCGCTTCTTATCCTCTAAGGAAGACATTTCCTCCCCAAAACACCCCTGGTTACTCCAAAAATAAGAAATACTCTCCCCAAAATATCACCTTCATTTACTTTCCCAAAAATAAGACATTGGAAGAGAAAAAGCAGTGCTTTGGGGAGAAAATGTCTTTCTGGGGGGGATACAGAGCGGCACTTAAGAGAGAACCTGTTGGATTTCTGGGATAAAGAGGGATATTCGGGGAGAAAGTGTCTAATTGTTGGCATAGATTGATATGAAGGGGAGAAATTGTTGTATTCTGGAGACATAAAGAGTGTTTTGGGGAGAAAATGCCTACGTTTTGGGGATAAACTGCATGATTTTGGAGTGAAAGCGTCGTCTGGAGCTAAAAAGCGGCATTTGGTGGAGAAAATGTCTTCTTTTGGGGATAAAGGTGATCTTTCAGGGAGAATATGTCTTATTTGCAGCACAAAAAGCAGCCTTTGGGGAAGAGAGTGTCTTTCATTGGGACATCACGTGTTATTCCAAAAATAACACCTTTTCTCCCCAGAATACTGCCTTTTATCCCCAAAAGAAGACATTTTCTCCCCAAAACAGCATCTTTTTTTCCCACATGTTCAATGGTATCTCACCAAAATACCGCTTTTTGCCCACAAAATAAAAAATGTTCTACCCCAAATACTGCATTTTAGCCCCAAAATAAGAATTTTTGCCCCACAATACCGCTTTAATCCCCATAATAAGACATCTTCACCCCGGAATGCCGCTTTTTATCCACAAAAGTAGACATTTTCTCCTCAAAACAGCATCTTTTTTCCCACATGTTCGATAGTATCTCACCAAAATACCGCTTTTTGCCCACAAAATAAAAAATGGTCTACCCCAAATACTGCTTTTTCGCCCCCAAATAAGAACTTTTTGCCCCAGAATACCGCTTTTATCCCCAAAAGAAGACATCTTCTTCCCAGAATACAGCTTTTTGTACCGAAATTGTGTTATCCTCTCCAAAAAAGACCAATTTCTATCCGCAAAATGAGAAATATCCTCCCCAAAAGATCACCGTTCGCTCCAAATAGGAGACTTTTTCTCCCGTAAATACCACGTGGTATTCCAAATATTACACGTTTTCTCCCCAAAATTGCTCTTTTTAGCCTCACGAGGAGACCTTCTCCCTCAAATACCTCTTTTGATCCCAAGAATTAGGCATTTTCTCTCCAAGATACCCTTTTCTATCCCCCAAAGAAGACCTTTTCGGCCCCAAATGCCGCTGTTTATCCCAAGAGGATGACATTTTCTCCCCAAAACAACGCTTTTTATCCCCAAATTGAGACATTCCTCCCCGGCCCCCAAGATATGGCTTTCTGCTACAAAAACAAGACATTCGCCCCTAAAAATACCGCTTCTTATCCTCTAAGGAAGACATTTCCTCCCCAAAACACCCCTGGTTACTCCAAAAATAAGAAATACTCTCCCCAAAATATCACCTTCATTTACTTTCCCAAAAATAAGACATTGGAAGAGAAAAAGCAGTGCTTTGGGGAGAAAATGTCTTTCTGGGGGGGATACAGAGCGGCACTTAAGAGAGAACCTGTTGGATTTCTGGGATAAAGAGGGATATTCGGGGAGAAAGTGTCTAATTGTTGGCATAGATTGATATGAAGGGGAGAAATTGTTGTATTCTGGAGACATAAAGAGTGTTTTGGGGAGAAAATGCCTACGTTTTGGGGATAAACTGCATGATTTTGGAGTGAAAGCGTCGTCTGGAGCTAAAAAGCGGCATTTGGTGGAGAAAATGTCTTCTTTTGGGGATAAAGGTGATCTTTCAGGGAGAATATGTCTTATTTGCAGCACAAAAAGCAGCCTTTGGGGAAGAGAGTGTCTTTCATTGGGACATCACGTGTTATTCCAAAAATAACACCTTTTCTCCCCAGAATACTGCCTTTTATCCCCAAAAGAAGACATTTTCTCCCCAAAACAGCATCTTTTTTTCCCACATGTTCAATGGTATCTCACCAAAATACCGCTTTTTGCCCACAAAATAAAAAATGTTCTACCCCAAATACTGCATTTTAGCCCCAAAATAAGAATTTTTGCCCCACAATACCGCTTTAATCCCCATAATAAGACATCTTCACCCCGGAATGCCGCTTTTTATCCACAAAAGTAGACATTTTCTCCTCAAAACAGCATCTTTTTTCCCACATGTTCGATAGTATCTCACCAAAATACCGCTTTTTGCCCACAAAATAAAAAATGGTCTACCCCAAATACTGCTTTTTCGCCCCCAAATAAGAACTTTTTGCCCCAGAATACCGCTTTTATCCCCAAAAGAAGACATCTTCTTCCCAGAATACAGCTTTTTGTACCGAAATTGTGTTATCCTCTCCAAAAAAGACCAATTTCTATCCGCAAAATGAGAAATATCCTCCCCAAAAGATCACCGTTCGCTCCAAATAGGAGACTTTTTCTCCCGTAAATACCACGTGGTATTCCAAATATTACACGTTTTCTCCCCAAAATTGCTCTTTTTAGCCTCACGAGGAGACCTTCTCCCTCAAATACCTCTTTTGATCCCAAGAATTAGGCATTTTCTCTCCAAGATACCCTTTTCTATCCCCCAAAGAAGACCTTTTCGGCCCCAAATGCCGCTGTTTATCCCAAGAGGATGACATTTTCTCCCCAAAACAACGCTTTTTATCCCCAAATTGAGACATTCCTCCCCGGCCCCCAAGATATGGCTTTCTGCTACAAAAACAAGACATTCGCCCCTAAAAATACCGCTTCTTATCCTCTAAGGAAGACATTTCCTCCCCAAAACACCCCTGGTTACTCCAAAAATAAGAAATACTCTCCCCAAAATATCACCTTCATTTACTTTCCCAAAAATAAGACATTGGAAGAGAAAAAGCAGTGCTTTGGGGAGAAAATGTCTTTCTGGGGGGGATACAGAGCGGCACTTAAGAGAGAACCTGTTGGATTTCTGGGATAAAGAGGGATATTCGGGGAGAAAGTGTCTAATTGTTGGCATAGATTGATATGAAGGGGAGAAATTGTTGTATTCTGGAGACATAAAGAGTGTTTTGGGGAGAAAATGCCTACGTTTTGGGGATAAACTGCATGATTTTGGAGTGAAAGCGTCGTCTGGAGCTAAAAAGCGGCATTTGGTGGAGAAAATGTCTTCTTTTGGGGATAAAGGTGATCTTTCAGGGAGAATATGTCTTATTTGCAGCACAAAAAGCAGCCTTTGGGGAAGAGAGTGTCTTTCATTGGGACATCACGTGTTATTCCAAAAATAACACCTTTTCTCCCCAGAATACTGCCTTTTATCCCCAAAAGAAGACATTTTCTCCCCAAAACAGCATCTTTTTTTCCCACATGTTCAATGGTATCTCACCAAAATACCGCTTTTTGCCCACAAAATAAAAAATGTTCTACCCCAAATACTGCATTTTAGCCCCAAAATAAGAATTTTTGCCCCACAATACCGCTTTAATCCCCATAATAAGACATCTTCACCCCGGAATGCCGCTTTTTATCCACAAAAGTAGACATTTTCTCCTCAAAACAGCATCTTTTTTCCCACATGTTCGATAGTATCTCACCAAAATACCGCTTTTTGCCCACAAAATAAAAAATGGTCTACCCCAAATACTGCTTTTTCGCCCCCAAATAAGAACTTTTTGCCCCAGAATACCGCTTTTATCCCCAAAAGAAGACATCTTCTTCCCAGAATACAGCTTTTTGTACCGAAATTGTGTTATCCTCTCCAAAAAAGACCAATTTCTATCCGCAAAATGAGAAATATCCTCCCCAAAAGATCACCGTTCGCTCCAAATAGGAGACTTTTTCTCCCGTAAATACCACGTGGTATTCCAAATATTACACGTTTTCTCCCCAAAATTGCTCTTTTTAGCCTCACGAGGAGACCTTCTCCCTCAAATACCTCTTTTGATCCCAAGAATTAGGCATTTTCTCTCCAAGATACCCTTTTCTATCCCCCAAAGAAGACCTTTTCGGCCCCAAATGCCGCTGTTTATCCCAAGAGGATGACATTTTCTCCCCAAAACAACGCTTTTTATCCCCAAATTGAGACATTCCTCCCCGGCCCCCAAGATATGGCTTTCTGTCACAAAAACAAGACATTCGCCCCTAAAAATACCGCTTCTTATCCTCTAAGGAAGACATTTCCTCCCCAAAACACCCCTGGTTACTCCAAAAATAAGAAATACTCTCCCCAAAATATCACCTTCATTTACTTTCCCAAAAATAAGACATTGGAAGAGAAAAAGCAGTGCTTTGGGGAGAAAATGTCTTTCTGGGGGGGATACAGAGCGGCACTTAAGAGAGAACCTGTTGGATTTCTGGGATAAAGAGGGATATTCGGGGAGAAAGTGTCTAATTGTTGGCATAGATTGATATGAAGGGGAGAAATTGTTGTATTCTGGAGACATAAAGAGTGTTTTGGGGAGAAAATGCCTACGTTTTGGGGATAAACTGCATGATTTTGGAGTGAAAGCGTCGTCTGGAGCTAAAAAGCGGCATTTGGTGGAGAAAATGTCTTCTTTTGGGGATAAAGGTGATCTTTCAGGGAGAATATGTCTTATTTGCAGCACAAAAAGCAGCCTTTGGGGAAGAGAGTGTCTTTCATTGGGACATCACGTGTTATTCCAAAAATAACACCTTTTCTCCCCAGAATACTGCCTTTTATCCCCAAAAGAAGACATTTTCTCCCCAAAACAGCATCTTTTTTTCCCACATGTTCAATGGTATCTCACCAAAATACCGCTTTTTGCCCACAAAATAAAAAATGTTCTACCCCAAATACTGCATTTTAGCCCCAAAATAAGAATTTTTGCCCCACAATACCGCTTTAATCCCCATAATAAGACATCTTCACCCCGGAATGCCGCTTTTTATCCACAAAAGTAGACATTTTCTCCTCAAAACAGCATCTTTTTTCCCACATGTTCGATAGTATCTCACCAAAATACCGCTTTTTGCCCACAAAATAAAAAATGGTCTACCCCAAATACTGCTTTTTCGCCCCCAAATAAGAACTTTTTGCCCCAGAATACCGCTTTTATCCCCAAAAGAAGACATCTTCTTCCCAGAATACAGCTTTTTGTACCGAAATTGTGTTATCCTCTCCAAAAAAGACCAATTTCTATCCGCAAAATGAGAAATATCCTCCCCAAAAGATCACCGTTCGCTCCAAATAGGAGACTTTTTCTCCCGTAAATACCACGTGGTATTCCAAATATTACACGTTTTCTCCCCAAAATTGCTCTTTTTAGCCTCACGAGGAGACCTTCTCCCTCAAATACCTCTTTTGATCCCAAGAATTAGGCATTTTCTCTCCAAGATACCCTTTTCTATCCCCCAAAGAAGACCTTTTCGGCCCCAAATGCCGCTGTTTATCCCAAGAGGATGACATTTTCTCCCCAAAACAACGCTTTTTATCCCCAAATTGAGACATTCCTCCCCGGCCCCCAAGATATGGCTTTCTGTCACAAAAACAAGACATTCGCCCCTAAAAATACCGCTTCTTATCCTCTAAGGAAGACATTTCCTCCCCAAAACACCCCTGGTTACTCCAAAAATAAGAAATACTCTCCCCAAAATATCACCTTCATTTACTTTCCCAAAAATAAGACATTGGAAGAGAAAAAGCAGTGCTTTGGGGAGAAAATGTCTTTCTGGGGGGGATACAGAGCGGCACTTAAGAGAGAACCTGTTGGATTTCTGGGATAAAGAGGGATATTCGGGGAGAAAGTGTCTAATTGTTGGCATAGATTGATATGAAGGGGAGAAATTGTTGTATTCTGGAGACATAAAGAGTGTTTTGGGGAGAAAATGCCTACGTTTTGGGGATAAACTGCATGATTTTGGAGTGAAAGCGTCGTCTGGAGCTAAAAAGCGGCATTTGGTGGAGAAAATGTCTTCTTTTGGGGATAAAGGTGATCTTTCAGGGAGAATATGTCTTATTTGCAGCACAAAAAGCAGCCTTTGGGGAAGAGAGTGTCTTTCATTGGGACATCACGTGTTATTCCAAAAATAACACCTTTTCTCCCCAGAATACTGCCTTTTATCCCCAAAAGAAGACATTTTCTCCCCAAAACAGCATCTTTTTTTCCCACATGTTCAATGGTATCTCACCAAAATACCGCTTTTTGCCCACAAAATAAAAAATGTTCTACCCCAAATACTGCATTTTAGCCCCAAAATAAGAATTTTTGCCCCACAATACCGCTTTAATCCCCATAATAAGACATCTTCACCCCGGAATGCCGCTTTTTATCCACAAAAGTAGACATTTTCTCCTCAAAACAGCATCTTTTTTCCCACATGTTCGATAGTATCTCACCAAAATACCGCTTTTTGCCCACAAAATAAAAAATGGTCTACCCCAAATACTGCTTTTTCGCCCCCAAATAAGAACTTTTTGCCCCAGAATACCGCTTTTATCCCCAAAAGAAGACATCTTCTTCCCAGAATACAGCTTTTTGTACCGAAATTGTGTTATCCTCTCCAAAAAAGACCAATTTCTATCCGCAAAATGAGAAATATCCTCCCCAAAAGATCACCGTTCGCTCCAAATAGGAGACTTTTTCTCCCGTAAATACCACGTGGTATTCCAAATATTACACGTTTTCTCCCCAAAATTGCTCTTTTTAGCCTCACGAGGAGACCTTCTCCCTCAAATACCTCTTTTGATCCCAAGAATTAGGCATTTTCTCTCCAAGATACCCTTTTCTATCCCCCAAAGAAGACCTTTTCGGCCCCAAATGCCGCTGTTTATCCCAAGAGGATGACATTTTCTCCCCAAAACAACGCTTTTTATCCCCAAATTGAGACATTCCTCCCCGGCCCCCAAGATATGGCTTTCTGTCACAAAAACAAGACATTCGCCCCTAAAAATACCGCTTCTTATCCTCTAAGGAAGACATTTCCTCCCCAAAACACCCCTGGTTACTCCAAAAATAAGAAATACTCTCCCCAAAATATCACCTTCATTTACTTTCCCAAAAATAAGACATTGGAAGAGAAAAAGCAGTGCTTTGGGGAGAAAATGTCTTTCTGGGGGGGATACAGAGCGGCACTTAAGAGAGAACCTGTTGGATTTCTGGGATAAAGAGGGATATTCGGGGAGAAAGTGTCTAATTGTTGGCATAGATTGATATGAAGGGGAGAAATTGTTGTATTCTGGAGACATAAAGAGTGTTTTGGGGAGAAAATGCCTACGTTTTGGGGATAAACTGCATGATTTTGGAGTGAAAGCGTCGTCTGGAGCTAAAAAGCGGCATTTGGTGGAGAAAATGTCTTCTTTTGGGGATAAAGGTGATCTTTCAGGGAGAATATGTCTTATTTGCAGCACAAAAAGCAGCCTTTGGGGAAGAGAGTGTCTTTCATTGGGACATCACGTGTTATTCCAAAAATAACACCTTTTCTCCCCAGAATACTGCCTTTTATCCCCAAAAGAAGACATTTTCTCCCCAAAACAGCATCTTTTTTTCCCACATGTTCAATGGTATCTCACCAAAATACCGCTTTTTGCCCACAAAATAAAAAATGTTCTACCCCAAATACTGCATTTTAGCCCCAAAATAAGAATTTTTGCCCCACAATACCGCTTTAATCCCCATAATAAGACATCTTCACCCCGGAATGCCGCTTTTTATCCACAAAAGTAGACATTTTCTCCTCAAAACAGCATCTTTTTTCCCACATGTTCGATAGTATCTCACCAAAATACCGCTTTTTGCCCACAAAATAAAAAATGGTCTACCCCAAATACTGCTTTTTCGCCCCCAAATAAGAACTTTTTGCCCCAGAATACCGCTTTTATCCCCAAAAGAAGACATCTTCTTCCCAGAATACAGCTTTTTGTACCTAAATTGTGTTATCCTCTCCAAAAAAGACCAATTTCTATCCGCAAAATGAGAAATATCCTCCCCAAAAGATCACCGTTCGCTCCAAATAGGAGACTTTTTCTCCCGTAAATACCACGTGGTATTCCAAATATTACACGTTTTCTCCCCAAAATTGCTCTTTTTAGCCTCACGAGGAGACCTTCTCCCTCAAATACCTCTTTTGATCCCAAGAATTAGGCATTTTCTCTCCAAGATACCCTTTTCTATCCCCCAAAGAAGACCTTTTCGGCCCCAAATGCCGCTGTTTATCCCAAGAGGATGACATTTTCTCCCCAAAACAACGCTTTTTATCCCCAAATTGAGACATTCCTCCCCGGCCCCCAAGATATGGCTTTCTGTTACAAAAACAAGACATTCGCCCCTAAAAATACCGCTTCTTATCCTCTAAGGAAGACATTTCCTCCCCAAAACACCCCTGGTTACTCCAAAAATAAGAAATACTCTCCCCAAAATATCACCTTCATTTACTTTCCCAAAAATAAGACATTGGAAGAGAAAAAGCAGTGCTTTGGGGAGAAAATGTCTTTCTGGGGGGGATACAGAGCGGCACTTAAGAGAGAACCTGTTGGATTTCTGGGATAAAGAGGGATATTCGGGGAGAAAGTGTCTAATTGTTGGCATAGATTGATATGAAGGGGAGAAATTGTTGTATTCTGGAGACATAAAGAGTGTTTTGGGGAGAAAATGCCTACGTTTTGGGGATAAACTGCATGATTTTGGAGTGAAAGCGTCGTCTGGAGCTAAAAAGCGGCATTTGGTGGAGAAAATGTCTTCTTTTGGGGATAAAGGTGATCTTTCAGGGAGAATATGTCTTATTTGCAGCACAAAAAGCAGCCTTTGGGGAAGAGAGTGTCTTTCATTGGGACATCACGTGTTATTCCAAAAATAACACCTTTTCTCCCCAGAATACTGCCTTTTATCCCCAAAAGAAGACATTTTCTCCCCAAAACAGCATCTTTTTTTCCCACATGTTCAATGGTATCTCACCAAAATACCGCTTTTTGCCCACAAAATAAAAAATGTTCTACCCCAAATACTGCATTTTAGCCCCAAAATAAGAATTTTTGCCCCACAATACCGCTTTAATCCCCATAATAAGACATCTTCACCCCGGAATGCCGCTTTTTATCCACAAAAGTAGACATTTTCTCCTCAAAACAGCATCTTTTTTCCCACATGTTCGATAGTATCTCACCAAAATACCGCTTTTTGCCCACAAAATAAAAAATGGTCTACCCCAAATACTGCTTTTTCGCCCCCAAATAAGAACTTTTTGCCCCAGAATACCGCTTTTATCCCCAAAAGAAGACATCTTCTTCCCAGAATACAGCTTTTTGTACCGAAATTGTGTTATCCTCTCCAAAAAAGACCAATTTCTATCCGCAAAATGAGAAATATCCTCCCCAAAAGATCACCGTTCGCTCCAAATAGGAGACTTTTTCTCCCGTAAATACCACGTGGTATTCCAAATATTACACGTTTTCTCCCCAAAATTGCTCTTTTTAGCCTCACGAGGAGACCTTCTCCCTCAAATACCTCTTTTGATCCCAAGAATTAGGCATTTTCTCTCCAAGATACCCTTTTCTATCCCCCAAAGAAGACCTTTTCGGCCCCAAATGCCGCTGTTTATCCCAAGAGGATGACATTTTCTCCCCAAAACAACGCTTTTTATCCCCAAATTGAGACATTCCTCCCCGGCCCCCAAGATATGGCTTTCTGCTACAAAAACAAGACATTCGCCCCTAAAAATACCGCTTCTTATCCTCTAAGGAAGACATTTCCTCCCCAAAACACCCCTGGTTACTCCAAAAATAAGAAATACTCTCCCCAAAATATCACCTTCATTTACTTTCCCAAAAATAAGACATTGGAAGAGAAAAAGCAGTGCTTTGGGGAGAAAATGTCTTTCTGGGGGGGATACAGAGCGGCACTTAAGAGAGAACCTGTTGGATTTCTGGGATAAAGAGGGATATTCGGGGAGAAAGTGTCTAATTGTTGGCATAGATTGATATGAAGGGGAGAAATTGTTGTATTCTGGAGACATAAAGAGTGTTTTGGGGAGAAAATGCCTACGTTTTGGGGATAAACTGCATGATTTTGGAGTGAAAGCGTCGTCTGGAGCTAAAAAGCGGCATTTGGTGGAGAAAATGTCTTCTTTTGGGGATAAAGGTGATCTTTCAGGGAGAATATGTCTTATTTGCAGCACAAAAAGCAGCCTTTGGGGAAGAGAGTGTCTTTCATTGGGACATCACGTGTTATTCCAAAAATAACACCTTTTCTCCCCAGAATACTGCCTTTTATCCCCAAAAGAAGACATTTTCTCCCCAAAACAGCATCTTTTTTTCCCACATGTTCAATGGTATCTCACCAAAATACCGCTTTTTGCCCACAAAATAAAAAATGTTCTACCCCAAATACTGCATTTTAGCCCCAAAATAAGAATTTTTGCCCCACAATACCGCTTTAATCCCCATAATAAGACATCTTCACCCCGGAATGCCGCTTTTTATCCACAAAAGTAGACATTTTCTCCTCAAAACAGCATCTTTTTTCCCACATGTTCGATAGTATCTCACCAAAATACCGCTTTTTGCCCACAAAATAAAAAATGGTCTACCCCAAATACTGCTTTTTCGCCCCCAAATAAGAACTTTTTGCCCCAGAATACCGCTTTTATCCCCAAAAGAAGACATCTTCTTCCCAGAATACAGCTTTTTGTACCGAAATTGTGTTATCCTCTCCAAAAAAGACCAATTTCTATCCGCAAAATGAGAAATATCCTCCCCAAAAGATCACCGTTCGCTCCAAATAGGAGACTTTTTCTCCCGTAAATACCACGTGGTATTCCAAATATTACACGTTTTCTCCCCAAAATTGCTCTTTTTAGCCTCACGAGGAGACCTTCTCCCTCAAATACCTCTTTTGATCCCAAGAATTAGGCATTTTCTCTCCAAGATACCCTTTTCTATCCCCCAAAGAAGACCTTTTCGGCCCCAAATGCCGCTGTTTATCCCAAGAGGATGACATTTTCTCCCCAAAACAACGCTTTTTATCCCCAAATTGAGACATTCCTCCCCGGCCCCCAAGATATGGCTTTCTGCTACAAAAACAAGACATTCGCCCCTAAAAATACCGCTTCTTATCCTCTAAGGAAGACATTTCCTCCCCAAAACACCCCTGGTTACTCCAAAAATAAGAAATACTCTCCCCAAAATATCACCTTCATTTACTTTCCCAAAAATAAGACATTGGAAGAGAAAAAGCAGTGCTTTGGGGAGAAAATGTCTTTCTGGGGGGGATACAGAGCGGCACTTAAGAGAGAACCTGTTGGATTTCTGGGATAAAGAGGGATATTCGGGGAGAAAGTGTCTAATTGTTGGCATAGATTGATATGAAGGGGAGAAATTGTTGTATTCTGGAGACATAAAGAGTGTTTTGGGGAGAAAATGCCTACGTTTTGGGGATAAACTGCATGATTTTGGAGTGAAAGCGTCGTCTGGAGCTAAAAAGCGGCATTTGGTGGAGAAAATGTCTTCTTTTGGGGATAAAGGTGATCTTTCAGGGAGAATATGTCTTATTTGCAGCACAAAAAGCAGCCTTTGGGGAAGAGAGTGTCTTTCATTGGGACATCACGTGTTATTCCAAAAATAACACCTTTTCTCCCCAGAATACTGCCTTTTATCCCCAAAAGAAGACATTTTCTCCCCAAAACAGCATCTTTTTTTCCCACATGTTCAATGGTATCTCACCAAAATACCGCTTTTTGCCCACAAAATAAAAAATGTTCTACCCCAAATACTGCATTTTAGCCCCAAAATAAGAATTTTTGCCCCACAATACCGCTTTAATCCCCATAATAAGACATCTTCACCCCGGAATGCCGCTTTTTATCCACAAAAGTAGACATTTTCTCCTCAAAACAGCATCTTTTTTCCCACATGTTCGATAGTATCTCACCAAAATACCGCTTTTTGCCCACAAAATAAAAAATGGTCTACCCCAAATACTGCTTTTTCGCCCCCAAATAAGAACTTTTTGCCCCAGAATACCGCTTTTATCCCCAAAAGAAGACATCTTCTTCCCAGAATACAGCTTTTTGTACCGAAATTGTGTTATCCTCTCCAAAAAAGACCAATTTCTATCCGCAAAATGAGAAATATCCTCCCCAAAAGATCACCGTTCGCTCCAAATAGGAGACTTTTTCTCCCGTAAATACCACGTGGTATTCCAAATATTACACGTTTTCTCCCCAAAATTGCTCTTTTTAGCCTCACGAGGAGACCTTCTCCCTCAAATACCTCTTTTGATCCCAAGAATTAGGCATTTTCTCTCCAAGATACCCTTTTCTATCCCCCAAAGAAGACCTTTTCGGCCCCAAATGCCGCTGTTTATCCCAAGAGGATGACATTTTCTCCCCAAAACAACGCTTTTTATCCCCAAATTGAGACATTCCTCCCCGGCCCCCAAGATATGGCTTTCTGTCACAAAAACAAGACATTCGCCCCTAAAAATACCGCTTCTTATCCTCTAAGGAAGACATTTCCTCCCCAAAACACCCCTGGTTACTCCAAAAATAAGAAATACTCTCCCCAAAATATCACCTTCATTTACTTTCCCAAAAATAAGACATTGGAAGAGAAAAAGCAGTGCTTTGGGGAGAAAATGTCTTTCTGGGGGGGATACAGAGCGGCACTTAAGAGAGAACCTGTTGGATTTCTGGGATAAAGAGGGATATTCGGGGAGAAAGTGTCTAATTGTTGGCATAGATTGATATGAAGGGGAGAAATTGTTGTATTCTGGAGACATAAAGAGTGTTTTGGGGAGAAAATGCCTACGTTTTGGGGATAAACTGCATGATTTTGGAGTGAAAGCGTCGTCTGGAGCTAAAAAGCGGCATTTGGTGGAGAAAATGTCTTCTTTTGGGGATAAAGGTGATCTTTCAGGGAGAATATGTCTTATTTGCAGCACAAAAAGCAGCCTTTGGGGAAGAGAGTGTCTTTCATTGGGACATCACGTGTTATTCCAAAAATAACACCTTTTCTCCCCAGAATACTGCCTTTTATCCCCAAAAGAAGACATTTTCTCCCCAAAACAGCATCTTTTTTTCCCACATGTTCAATGGTATCTCACCAAAATACCGCTTTTTGCCCACAAAATAAAAAATGTTCTACCCCAAATACTGCATTTTAGCCCCAAAATAAGAATTTTTGCCCCACAATACCGCTTTAATCCCCATAATAAGACATCTTCACCCCGGAATGCCGCTTTTTATCCACAAAAGTAGACATTTTCTCCTCAAAACAGCATCTTTTTTCCCACATGTTCGATAGTATCTCACCAAAATACCGCTTTTTGCCCACAAAATAAAAAATGGTCTACCCCACATACTGCTTTTTCGCCCCCAAATAAGAACTTTTTGCCCCAGAATACCGCTTTTATCCCCAAAAGAAGACATCTTCTTCCCAGAATACAGCTTTTTGTACCGAAATTGTGTTATCCTCTCCAAAAAAGACCAATTTCTATCCGCAAAATGAGAAATATTCTCCCCAAAAGATCACCGTTCGCTCCAAATAGGAGACTTTTTCTCCCGTAAATACCACGTGGTATTCCAAATATTACACGTTTTCTCCCCAAAATTGCTCTTTTTAGCCTCACGAGGAGACCTTCTCCCTCAAATACCTCTTTTGATCCCAAGAATTAGGCATTTTCTCTCCAAGATACCCTTTTCTATCCCCCAAAGAAGACCTTTTCGGCCCCAAATGCCGCTGTTTATCCCAAGAGGATGACATTTTCTCCCCAAAACAACGCTTTTTATCCCCAAATTGAGACATTCCTCCCCGGCCCCCAAGATATGGCTTTCTGTTACAAAAACAAGACATTCGCCCCTAAAAATACCGCTTCTTATCCTCTAAGGAAGACATTTCCTCCCCAAAACACCCCTGGTTACTCCAAAAATAAGAAATACTCTCCCCAAAATATCACCTTCATTTACTTTCCCAAAAATAAGACATTGGAAGAGAAAAAGCAGTGCTTTGGGGAGAAAATGTCTTTCTGGGGGGGATACAGAGCGGCACTTAAGAGAGAACCTGTTGGATTTCTGGGATAAAGAGGGATATTCGGGGAGAAAGTGTCTAATTGTTGGCATAGATTGATATGAAGGGGAGAAATTGTTGTATTCTGGAGACATAAAGAGTGTTTTGGGGAGAAAATGCCTACGTTTTGGGGATAAACTGCATGATTTTGGAGTGAAAGCGTCGTCTGGAGCTAAAAAGCGGCATTTGGTGGAGAAAATGTCTTCTTTTGGGGATAAAGGTGATCTTTCAGGGAGAATATGTCTTATTTGCAGCACAAAAAGCAGCCTTTGGGGAAGAGAGTGTCTTTCATTGGGACATCACGTGTTATTCCAAAAATAACACCTTTTCTCCCCAGAATACTGCCTTTTATCCCCAAAAGAAGACATTTTCTCCCCAAAACAGCATCTTTTTTTCCCACATGTTCAATGGTATCTCACCAAAATACCGCTTTTTGCCCACAAAATAAAAAATGTTCTACCCCAAATACTGCATTTTAGCCCCAAAATAAGAATTTTTGCCCCACAATACCGCTTTAATCCCCATAATAAGACATCTTCACCCCGGAATGCCGCTTTTTATCCACAAAAGTAGACATTTTCTCCTCAAAACAGCATCTTTTTTCCCACATGTTCGATAGTATCTCACCAAAATACCGCTTTTTGCCCACAAAATAAAAAATGGTCTACCCCAAATACTGCTTTTTCGCCCCCAAATAAGAACTTTTTGCCCCAGAATACCGCTTTTATCCCCAAAAGAAGACATCTTCTTCCCAGAATACAGCTTTTTGTACCGAAATTGTGTTATCCTCTCCAAAAAAGACCAATTTCTATCCGCAAAATGAGAAATATCCTCCCCAAAAGATCACCGTTCGCTCCAAATAGGAGACTTTTTCTCCCGTAAATACCACGTGGTATTCCAAATATTACACGTTTTCTCCCCAAAATTGCTCTTTTTAGCCTCACGAGGAGACCTTCTCCCTCAAATACCTCTTTTGATCCCAAGAATTAGGCATTTTCTCTCCAAGATACCCTTTTCTATCCCCCAAAGAAGACCTTTTCGGCCCCAAATGCCGCTGTTTATCCCAAGAGGATGACATTTTCTCCCCAAAACAACGCTTTTTATCCCCAAATTGAGACATTCCTCCCCGGCCCCCAAGATATGGCTTTCTGTCACAAAAACAAGACATTCGCCCCTAAAAATACCGCTTCTTATCCTCTAAGGAAGACATTTCCTCCCCAAAACACCCCTGGTTACTCCAAAAATAAGAAATACTCTCCCCAAAATATCACCTTCATTTACTTTCCCAAAAATAAGACATTGGAAGAGAAAAAGCAGTGCTTTGGGGAGAAAATGTCTTTCTGGGGGGGATACAGAGCGGCACTTAAGAGAGAACCTGTTGGATTTCTGGGATAAAGAGGGATATTCGGGGAGAAAGTGTCTAATTGTTGGCATAGATTGATATGAAGGGGAGAAATTGTTGTATTCTGGAGACATAAAGAGTGTTTTGGGGAGAAAATGCCTACGTTTTGGGGATAAACTGCATGATTTTGGAGTGAAAGCGTCGTCTGGAGCTAAAAAGCGGCATTTGGTGGAGAAAATGTCTTCTTTTGGGGATAAAGGTGATCTTTCAGGGAGAATATGTCTTATTTGCAGCACAAAAAGCAGCCTTTGGGGAAGAGAGTGTCTTTCATTGGGACATCACGTGTTATTCCAAAAATAACACCTTTTCTCCCCAGAATACTGCCTTTTATCCCCAAAAGAAGACATTTTCTCCCCAAAACAGCATCTTTTTTTCCCACATGTTCAATGGTATCTCACCAAAATACCGCTTTTTGCCCACAAAATAAAAAATGTTCTACCCCAAATACTGCATTTTAGCCCCAAAATAAGAATTTTTGCCCCACAATACCGCTTTAATCCCCATAATAAGACATCTTCACCCCAGAATGCCGCTTTTTATCCACAAAAGTAGACATTTTCTCCTCAAAACAGCATCTTTTTTCCCACATGTTCGGTAGTATCTCACCAAAATACCGCTTTTTGCCCACAAAATAAAAAATGGTCTACCCCAAATACTGCTTTTTCGCCCCCAAATAAGAACTTTTTGCCCCAGAATACCGCTTTTATCCCCAAAAGAAGACATCTTCTTCCCAGAATACAGCTTTTTGTACCGAAATTGTGTTATCCTCTCCAAAAAAGACCAATTTCTATCCGCAAAATGAGAAATATCCTCCCCAAAAGATCACCGTTCGCTCCAAATAGGAGACTTTTTCTCCCGTAAATACCACGTGGTATTCCAAATATTACACGTTTTCTCCCCAAAATTGCTCTTTTTAGCCTCACGAGGAGACCTTCTCCCTCAAATACCTCTTTTGATCCCAAGAATTAGGCATTTTCTCTCCAAGATACCCTTTTCTATCCCCCAAAGAAGACCTTTTCGGCCCCAAATGCCGCTGTTTATCCCAAGAGGATGACATTTTCTCCCCAAAACAACGCTTTTTATCCCCAAATTGAGACATTCCTCCCCGGCCCCCAAGATATGGCTTTCTGTTACAAAAACAAGACATTCGCCCCTAAAAATACCGCTTCTTATCCTCTAAGGAAGACATTTCCTCCCCAAAACACCCCTGGTTACTCCAAAAATAAGAAATACTCTCCCCAAAATACCACCTTCATTTACTTTCCCAAAAATAAGACATTGGAAGAGAAAAAGCAGTGCTTTGGGGAGAAAATGTCTTTCTGGGGGGGATACAGAGCGGCACTTAAGAGAGAACCTGTTGGATTTCTGGGATAAAGAGGGATATTGGGGGAGAAAGTGTCTAATTGTTGGCATAGATTGATATGAAGGGGAGAAATTGTTGTATTCTGGAGACATAAAGAGTGTTTTGGGGAGAAAATGCCTACGTTTTGGGGATAAACTGCATGATTTTGGAGTGAAAGCGTCGTCTGGAGCTAAAAAGCGGCATTTGGTGGAGAAAATGTCTTCTTTTGGGGATAAAGGTGATCTTTCAGGGAGAATATGTCTTATTTGCAGCACAAAAAGCAGCCTTTGGGGAAGAGAGTGTCTTTCATTGGGACATCACGTGTTATTCCAAAAATAACACCTTTTCTCCCCAGAATACTGCCTTTTATCCCCAAAAGAAGACATTTTCTCCCCAAAACAGCATCTTTTTTTCCCACATGTTCAATGGTATCTCACCAAAATACCGCTTTTTGCCCACAAAATAAAAAATGTTCTACCCCAAATACTGCATTTTAGCCCCAAAATAAGAATTTTTGCCCCACAATACCGCTTTAATCCCCATAATAAGACATCTTCACCCCGGAATGCCGCTTTTTATCCACAAAAGTAGACATTTTCTCCTCAAAACAGCATCTTTTTTCCCACATGTTCGATAGTATCTCACCAAAATACCGCTTTTTGCCCACAAAATAAAAAATGGTCTACCCCAAATACTGCTTTTTCGCCCCCAAATAAGAACTTTTTGCCCCAGAATACCGCTTTTATCCCCAAAAGAAGACATCTTCTTCCCAGAATACAGCTTTTTGTACCGAAATTGTGTTATCCTCTCCAAAAAAGACCAATTTCTATCCGCAAAATGAGAAATATCCTCCCCAAAAGATCACCGTTCGCTCCAAATAGGAGACTTTTTCTCCCGTAAATACCACGTGGTATTCCAAATATTACACGTTTTCTCCCCAAAATTGCTCTTTTTAGCCTCACGAGGAGACCTTCTCCCTCAAATACCTCTTTTGATCCCAAGAATTAGGCATTTTCTCTCCAAGATACCCTTTTCTATCCCCCAAAGAAGACCTTTTCGGCCCCAAATGCCGCTGTTTATCCCAAGAGGATGACATTTTCTCCCCAAAACAACGCTTTTTATCCCCAAATTGAGACATTCCTCCCCGGCCCCCAAGATATGGCTTTCTGTTACAAAAACAAGACATTCGCCCCTAAAAATACCGCTTCTTATCCTCTAAGGAAGACATTTCCTCCCCAAAACACCCCTGGTTACTCCAAAAATAAGAAATACTCTCCCCAAAATATCACCTTCATTTACTTTCCCAAAAATAAGACATTGGAAGAGAAAAAGCAGTGCTTTGGGGAGAAAATGTCTTTCTGGGGGGGATACAGAGCGGCACTTAAGAGAGAACCTGTTGGATTTCTGGGATAAAGAGGGATATTCGGGGAGAAAGTGTCTAATTGTTGGCATAGATTGATATGAAGGGGAGAAATTGTTGTATTCTGGAGACATAAAGAGTGTTTTGGGGAGAAAATGCCTACGTTTTGGGGATAAACTGCATGATTTTGGAGTGAAAGCGTCGTCTGGAGCTAAAAAGCGGCATTTGGTGGAGAAAATGTCTTCTTTTGGGGATAAAGGTGATCTTTCAGGGAGAATATGTCTTATTTGCAGCACAAAAAGCAGCCTTTGGGGAAGAGAGTGTCTTTCATTGGGACATCACGTGTTATTCCAAAAATAACACCTTTTCTCCCCAGAATACTGCCTTTTATCCCCAAAAGAAGACATTTTCTCCCCAAAACAGCATCTTTTTTTCCCACATGTTCAATGGTATCTCACCAAAATACCGCTTTTTGCCCACAAAATAAAAAATGTTCTACCCCAAATACTGCATTTTAGCCCCAAAATAAGAATTTTTGCCCCACAATACCGCTTTAATCCCCATAATAAGACATTTTCACCCTGGAATGCCGCTTTTTATCCACAAAAGTAGACATTTTCTCCTCAAAACAGCATCTTTTTTCCCACATGTTCGATAGTATCTCACCAAAATACCGCTTTTTGCCCACAAAATAAAAAATGGTCTACCCCACATACTGCTTTTTCGCCCCCAAATAAGAACTTTTTGCCCCAGAATACCGCTTTTATCCCCAAAAGAAGACATCTTCTTCCCAGAATACAGCTTTTTGTACCGAAATTGTGTTATCCTCTCCAAAAAAGACCAATTTCTATCCGCAAAATGAGAAATATTCTCCCCAAAAGATCACCGTTCGCTCCAAATAGGAGACTTTTTCTCCCGTAAATACCACGTGGTATTCCAAATATTACACGTTTTCTCCCCAAAATTGCTCTTTTTAGCCTCACGAGGAGACCTTCTCCCTCAAATACCTCTTTTGATCCCAAGAATTAGGCATTTTCTCTCCAAGATACCCTTTTCTATCCCCCAAAGAAGACCTTTTCGGCCCCAAATGCCGCTGTTTATCCCAAGAGGATGACATTTTCTCCCCAAAACAACGCTTTTTATCCCCAAATTGAGACATTCCTCCCCGGCCCCCAAGATATGGCTTTCTGTTACAAAAACAAGACATTCGCCCCTAAAAATACCGCTTCTTATCCTCTAAGGAAGACATTTCCTCCCCAAAACACCCCTGGTTACTCCAAAAATAAGAAATACTCTCCCCAAAATATCACCTTCATTTACTTTCCCAAAAATAAGACATTGGAAGAGAAAAAGCAGTGCTTTGGGGAGAAAATGTCTTTCTGGGGGGGATACAGAGCGGCACTTAAGAGAGAACCTGTTGGATTTCTGGGATAAAGAGGGATATTCGGGGAGAAAGTGTCTAATTGTTGGCATAGATTGATATGAAGGGGAGAAATTGTTGTATTCTGGAGACATAAAGAGTGTTTTGGGGAGAAAATGCCTACGTTTTGGGGATAAACTGCATGATTTTGGAGTGAAAGCGTCGTCTGGAGCTAAAAAGCGGCATTTGGTGGAGAAAATGTCTTCTTTTGGGGATAAAGGTGATCTTTCAGGGAGAATATGTCTTATTTGCAGCATAAAAAGCAGCCTTTGGGGAAGAGAGTGTCTTTCATTGGGACATCACGTGTTATTCCAAAAATAACACCTTTTCTCCCCAGAATACTGCCTTTTATCCCCAAAAGAAGACATTTTCTCCCCAAAACAGCATCTTTTTTTCCCACATGTTCAATGGTATCTCACCAAAATACCGCTTTTTGCCCACAAAATAAAAAATGTTCTACCCCAAATACTGCATTTTAGCCCCAAAATAAGAATTTTTGCCCCACAATACCGCTTTAATCCCCATAATAAGACATCTTCACCCCGGAATGCCGCTTTTTATCCACAAAAGTAGACATTTTCTCCTCAAAACAGCATCTTTTTTCCCACATGTTCGATAGTATCTCACCAAAATACCGCTTTTTGCCCACAAAATAAAAAATGGTCTACCCCAAATACTGCTTTTTCGCCCCCAAATAAGAACTTTTTGCCCCAGAATACCGCTTTTATCCCCAAAAGAAGACATCTTCTTCCCAGAATACAGCTTTTTGTACCGAAATTGTGTTATCCTCTCCAAAAAAGACCAATTTCTATCCGCAAAATGAGAAATATCCTCCCCAAAAGATCACCGTTCGCTCCAAATAGGAGACTTTTTCTCCCGTAAATACCACGTGGTATTCCAAATATTACACGTTTTCTCCCCAAAATTGCTCTTTTTAGCCTCACGAGGAGACCTTCTCCCTCAAATACCTCTTTTGATCCCAAGAATTAGGCATTTTCTCTCCAAGATACCCTTTTCTATCCCCCAAAGAAGACCTTTTCGGCCCCAAATGCCGCTGTTTATCCCAAGAGGATGACATTTTCTCCCCAAAACAACGCTTTTTATCCCCAAATTGAGACATTCCTCCCCGGCCCCCAAGATATGGCTTTCTGTTACAAAAACAAGACATTCGCCCCTAAAAATACCGCTTCTTATCCTCTAAGGAAGACATTTCCTCCCCAAAACACCCCTGGTTACTCCAAAAATAAGAAATACTCTCCCCAAAATATCACCTTCATTTACTTTCCCAAAAATAAGACATTGGAAGAGAAAAAGCAGTGCTTTGGGGAGAAAATGTCTTTCTGGGGGGGATACAGAGCGGCACTTAAGAGAGAACCTGTTGGATTTCTGGGATAAAGAGGGATATTCGGGGAGAAAGTGTCTAATTGTTGGCATAGATTGATATGAAGGGGAGAAATTGTTGTATTCTGGAGACATAAAGAGTGTTTTGGGGAGAAAATGCCTACGTTTTGGGGATAAACTGCATGATTTTGGAGTGAAAGCGTCGTCTGGAGCTAAAAAGCGGCATTTGGTGGAGAAAATGTCTTCTTTTGGGGATAAAGGTGATCTTTCAGGGAGAATATGTCTTATTTGCAGCACAAAAAGCAGCCTTTGGGGAAGAGAGTGTCTTTCATTGGGACATCACGTGTTATTCCAAAAATAACACCTTTTCTCCCCAGAATACTGCCTTTTATCCCCAAAAGAAGACATTTTCTCCCCAAAACAGCATCTTTTTTTCCCACATGTTCAATGGTATCTCACCAAAATACCGCTTTTTGCCCACAAAATAAAAAATGTTCTACCCCAAATACTGCATTTTAGCCCCAAAATAAGAATTTTTGCCCCACAATACCGCTTTAATCCCCATAATAAGACATCTTCACCCCGGAATGCCGCTTTTTATCCACAAAAGTAGACATTTTCTCCTCAAAACAGCATCTTTTTTCCCACATGTTCGATAGTATCTCACCAAAATACCGCTTTTTGCCCACAAAATAAAAAATGGTCTACCCCAAATACTGCTTTTTCGCCCCCAAATAAGAACTTTTTGCCCCAGAATACCGCTTTTATCCCCAAAAGAAGACATCTTCTTCCCAGAATACAGCTTTTTGTACCGAAATTGTGTTATCCTCTCCAAAAAAGACCAATTTCTATCCGCAAAATGAGAAATATCCTCCCCAAAAGATCACCGTTCGCTCCAAATAGGAGACTTTTTCTCCCGTAAATACCACGTGGTATTCCAAATATTACACGTTTTCTCCCCAAAATTGCTCTTTTTAGCCTCACGAGGAGACCTTCTCCCTCAAATACCTCTTTTGATCCCAAGAATTAGGCATTTTCTCTCCAAGATACCCTTTTCTATCCCCCAAAGAAGACCTTTTCGGCCCCAAATGCCGCTGTTTATCCCAAGAGGATGACATTTTCTCCCCAAAACAACGCTTTTTATCCCCAAATTGAGACATTCCTCCCCGGCCCCCAAGATATGGCTTTCTGTCACAAAAACAAGACATTCGCCCCTAAAAATACCGCTTCTTATCCTCTAAGGAAGACATTTCCTCCCCAAAACACCCCTGGTTACTCCAAAAATAAGAAATACTCTCCCCAAAATATCACCTTCATTTACTTTCCCAAAAATAAGACATTGGAAGAGAAAAAGCAGTGCTTTGGGGAGAAAATGTCTTTCTGGGGGGGATACAGAGCGGCACTTAAGAGAGAACCTGTTGGATTTCTGGGATAAAGAGGGATATTGGGGGAGAAAGTGTCTAATTGTTGGCATAGATTGATATGAAGGGGAGAAATTGTTGTATTCTGGAGACATAAAGAGTGTTTTGGGGAGAAAATGCCTACGTTTTGGGGATAAACTGCATGATTTTGGAGTGAAAGCGTCGTCTGGAGCTAAAAAGCGGCATTTGGTGGAGAAAATGTCTTCTTTTGGGGATAAAGGTGATCTTTCAGGGAGAATATGTCTTATTTGCAGCACAAAAAGCAGCCTTTGGGGAAGAGAGTGTCTTTCATTGGGACATCACGTGTTATTCCAAAAATAACACCTTTTCTCCCCAGAATACTGCCTTTTATCCCCAAAAGAAGACATTTTCTCCCCAAAACAGCATCTTTTTTTCCCACATGTTCAATGGTATCTCACCAAAATACCGCTTTTTGCCCACAAAATAAAAAATGTTCTACCCCAAATACTGCATTTTAGCCCCAAAATAAGAATTTTTGCCCCACAATACCGCTTTAATCCCCATAATAAGACATCTTCACCCCGGAATGCCGCTTTTTATCCACAAAAGTAGACATTTTCTCCTCAAAACAGCATCTTTTTTCCCACATGTTCGATAGTATCTCACCAAAATACCGCTTTTTGCCCACAAAATAAAAAATGGTCTACCCCAAATACTGCTTTTTCGCCCCCAAATAAGAACTTTTTGCCCCAGAATACCGCTTTTATCCCCAAAAGAAGACATCTTCTTCCCAGAATACAGCTTTTTGTACCGAAATTGTGTTATCCTCTCCAAAAAAGACCAATTTCTATCCGCAAAATGAGAAATATCCTCCCCAAAAGATCACCGTTCGCTCCAAATAGGAGACTTTTTCTCCCGTAAATACCACGTGGTATTCCAAATATTACACGTTTTCTCCCCAAAATTGCTCTTTTTAGCCTCACGAGGAGACCTTCTCCCTCAAATACCTCTTTTGATCCCAAGAATTAGGCATTTTCTCTCCAAGATACCCTTTTCTATCCCCCAAAGAAGACCTTTTCGGCCCCAAATGCCGCTGTTTATCCCAAGAGGATGACATTTTCTCCCCAAAACAACGCTTTTTATCCCCAAATTGAGACATTCCTCCCCGGCCCCCAAGATATGGCTTTCTGTTACAAAAACAAGACATTCGCCCCTAAAAATACCGCTTCTTATCCTCTAAGGAAGACATTTCCTCCCCAAAACACCCCTGGTTACTCCAAAAATAAGAAATACTCTCCCCAAAATATCACCTTCATTTACTTTCCCAAAAATAAGACATTGGAAGAGAAAAAGCAGTGCTTTGGGGAGAAAATGTCTTTCTGGGGGGGATACAGAGCGGCACTTAAGAGAGAACCTGTTGGATTTCTGGGATAAAGAGGGATATTCGGGGAGAAAGTGTCTAATTGTTGGCATAGATTGATATGAAGGGGAGAAATTGTTGTATTCTGGAGACATAAAGAGTGTTTTGGGGAGAAAATGCCTACGTTTTGGGGATAAACTGCATGATTTTGGAGTGAAAGCGTCGTCTGGAGCTAAAAAGCGGCATTTGGTGGAGAAAATGTCTTCTTTTGGGGATAAAGGTGATCTTTCAGGGAGAATATGTCTTATTTGCAGCACAAAAAGCAGCCTTTGGGGAAGAGAGTGTCTTTCATTGGGACATCACGTGTTATTCCAAAAATAACACCTTTTCTCCCCAGAATACTGCCTTTTATCCCCAAAAGAAGACATTTTCTCCCCAAAACAGCATCTTTTTTTCCCACATGTTCAATGGTATCTCACCAAAATACCGCTTTTTGCCCACAAAATAAAAAATGTTCTACCCCAAATACTGCATTTTAGCCCCAAAATAAGAATTTTTGCCCCACAATACCGCTTTAATCCCCATAATAAGACATCTTCACCCCGGAATGCCGCTTTTTATCCACAAAAGTAGACATTTTCTCCTCAAAACAGCATCTTTTTTCCCACATGTTCGATAGTATCTCACCAAAATACCGCTTTTTGCCCACAAAATAAAAAATGGTCTACCCCAAATACTGCTTTTTCGCCCCCAAATAAGAACTTTTTGCCCCAGAATACCGCTTTTATCCCCAAAAGAAGACATCTTCTTCCCAGAATACAGCTTTTTGTACCGAAATTGTGTTATCCTCTCCAAAAAAGACCAATTTCTATCCGCAAAATGAGAAATATCCTCCCCAAAAGATCACCGTTCGCTCCAAATAGGAGACTTTTTCTCCCGTAAATACCACGTGGTATTCCAAATATTACACGTTTTCTCCCCAAAATTGCTCTTTTTAGCCTCACGAGGAGACCTTCTCCCTCAAATACCTCTTTTGATCCCAAGAATTAGGCATTTTCTCTCCAAGATACCCTTTTCTATCCCCCAAAGAAGACCTTTTCGGCCCCAAATGCCGCTGTTTATCCCAAGAGGATGACATTTTCTCCCCAAAACAACGCTTTTTATCCCCAAATTGAGACATTCCTCCCCGGCCCCCAAGATATGGCTTTCTGTCACAAAAACAAGACATTCGCCCCTAAAAATACCGCTTCTTATCCTCTAAGGAAGACATTTCCTCCCCAAAACACCCCTGGTTACTCCAAAAATAAGAAATACTCTCCCCAAAATATCACCTTCATTTACTTTCCCAAAAATAAGACATTGGAAGAGAAAAAGCAGTGCTTTGGGGAGAAAATGTCTTTCTGGGGGGGATACAGAGCGGCACTTAAGAGAGAACCTGTTGGATTTCTGGGATAAAGAGGGATATTCGGGGAGAAAGTGTCTAATTGTTGGCATAGATTGATATGAAGGGGAGAAATTGTTGTATTCTGGAGACATAAAGAGTGTTTTGGGGAGAAAATGCCTACGTTTTGGGGATAAACTGCATGATTTTGGAGTGAAAGCGTCGTCTGGAGCTAAAAAGCGGCATTTGGTGGAGAAAATGTCTTCTTTTGGGGATAAAGGTGATCTTTCAGGGAGAATATGTCTTATTTGCAGCACAAAAAGCAGCCTTTGGGGAAGAGAGTGTCTTTCATTGGGACATCACGTGTTATTCCAAAAATAACACCTTTTCTCCCCAGAATACTGCCTTTTATCCCCAAAAGAAGACATTTTCTCCCCAAAACAGCATCTTTTTTTCCCACATGTTCAATGGTATCTCACCAAAATACCGCTTTTTGCCCACAAAATAAAAAATGTTCTACCCCAAATACTGCATTTTAGCCCCAAAATAAGAATTTTTGCCCCACAATACCGCTTTAATCCCCATAATAAGACATCTTCACCCCGGAATGCCGCTTTTTATCCACAAAAGTAGACATTTTCTCCTCAAAACAGCATCTTTTTTCCCACATGTTCGATAGTATCTCACCAAAATACCGCTTTTTGCCCACAAAATAAAAAATGGTCTACCCCAAATACTGCTTTTTCGCCCCCAAATAAGAACTTTTTGCCCCAGAATACCGCTTTTATCCCCAAAAGAAGACATCTTCTTCCCAGAATACAGCTTTTTGTACCGAAATTGTGTTATCCTCTCCAAAAAAGACCAATTTCTATCCGCAAAATGAGAAATATCCTCCCCAAAAGATCACCGTTCGCTCCAAATAGGAGACTTTTTCTCCCGTAAATACCACGTGGTATTCCAAATATTACACGTTTTCTCCCCAAAATTGCTCTTTTTAGCCTCACGAGGAGACCTTCTCCCTCAAATACCTCTTTTGATCCCAAGAATTAGGCATTTTCTCTCCAAGATACCCTTTTCTATCCCCCAAAGAAGACCTTTTCGGCCCCAAATGCCGCTGTTTATCCCAAGAGGATGACATTTTCTCCCCAAAACAACGCTTTTTATCCCCAAATTGAGACATTCCTCCCCGGCCCCCAAGATATGGCTTTCTGTCACAAAAACAAGACATTCGCCCCTAAAAATACCGCTTCTTATCCTCTAAGGAAGACATTTCCTCCCCAAAACACCCCTGGTTACTCCAAAAATAAGAAATACTCTCCCCAAAATATCACCTTCATTTACTTTCCCAAAAATAAGACATTGGAAGAGAAAAAGCAGTGCTTTGGGGAGAAAATGTCTTTCTGGGGGGGATACAGAGCGGCACTTAAGAGAGAACCTGTTGGATTTCTGGGATAAAGAGGGATATTCGGGGAGAAAGTGTCTAATTGTTGGCATAGATTGATATGAAGGGGAGAAATTGTTGTATTCTGGAGACATAAAGAGTGTTTTGGGGAGAAAATGCCTACGTTTTGGGGATAAACTGCATGATTTTGGAGTGAAAGCGTCGTCTGGAGCTAAAAAGCGGCATTTGGTGGAGAAAATGTCTTCTTTTGGGGATAAAGGTGATCTTTCAGGGAGAATATGTCTTATTTGCAGCATAAAAAGCAGCCTTTGGGGAAGAGAGTGTCTTTCATTGGGACATCACGTGTTATTCCAAAAATAACACCTTTTCTCCCCAGAATACTGCCTTTTATCCCCAAAAGAAGACATTTTCTCCCCAAAACAGCATCTTTTTTTCCCACATGTTCAATGGTATCTCACCAAAATACCGCTTTTTGCCCACAAAATAAAAAATGTTCTACCCCAAATACTGCATTTTAGCCCCAAAATAAGAATTTTTGCCCCACAATACCGCTTTAATCCCCATAATAAGACATCTTCACCCCGGAATGCCGCTTTTTATCCACAAAAGTAGACATTTTCTCCTCAAAACAGCATCTTTTTTCCCACATGTTCGATAGTATCTCACCAAAATACCGCTTTTTGCCCACAAAATAAAAAATGGTCTACCCCAAATACTGCTTTTTTGCCCCCAAATAAGAACTTTTTGCCCCAGAATACCGCTTTTATCCCCAAAAGAAGACATCTTCTTCCCAGAATACAGCTTTTTGTACCGAAATTGTGTTATCCTCTCCAAAAAAGACCAATTTCTATCCGCAAAATGAGAAATATCCTCCCCAAAAGATCACCGTTCGCTCCAAATAGGAGACTTTTTCTCCCGTAAATACCACGTGGTATTCCAAATATTACACGTTTTCTCCCCAAAATTGCTCTTTTTAGCCTCACGAGGAGACCTTCTCCCTCAAATACCTCTTTTGATCCCAAGAATTAGGCATTTTCTCTCCAAGATACCCTTTTCTATCCCCCAAAGAAGACCTTTTCGGCCCCAAATGCCGCTGTTTATCCCAAGAGGATGACATTTTCTCCCCAAAACAACGCTTTTTATCCCCAAATTGAGACATTCCTCCCCGGCCCCCAAGATATGGCTTTCTGTCACAAAAACAAGACATTCGCCCCTAAAAATACCGCTTCTTATCCTCTAAGGAAGACATTTCCTCCCCAAAACACCCCTGGTTACTCCAAAAATAAGAAATACTCTCCCCAAAATATCACCTTCATTTACTTTCCCAAAAATAAGACATTGGAAGAGAAAAAGCAGTGCTTTGGGGAGAAAATGTCTTTCTGGGGGGGATACAGAGCGGCACTTAAGAGAGAACCTGTTGGATTTCTGGGATAAAGAGGGATATTCGGGGAGAAAGTGTCTAATTGTTGGCATAGATTGATATGGAGGGGAGAAATTGTTGTATTCTGGAGACATAAAGAGTGTTTTGGGGAGAAAATGCCTACGTTTTGGGGATAAACTGCATGATTTTGGAGTGAAAGCGTCGTCTGGAGCTAAAAAGCGGCATTTGGTGGAGAAAATGTCTTCTTTTGGGGATAAAGGTGATCTTTCAGGGAGAATATGTCTTATTTGCAGCATAAAAAGCAGCCTTTGGGGAAGAGAGTGTCTTTCATTGGGACATCACGTGTTATTCCAAAAATAACACCTTTTCTCCCCAGAATACTGCCTTTTATCCCCAAAAGAAGACATTTTCTCCCCAAAACAGCATCTTTTTTTCCCACATGTTCAATGGTATCTCACCAAAATACCGCTTTTTGCCCACAAAATAAAAAATGTTCTACCCCAAATACTGCATTTTAGCCCCAAAATAAGAATTTTTGCCCCACAATACCGCTTTAATCCCCATAATAAGACATCTTCACCCCGGAATGCCGCTTTTTATCCACAAAAGTAGACATTTTCTCCTCAAAACAGCATCTTTTTTCCCACATGTTCGATAGTATCTCACCAAAATACCGCTTTTTGCCCACAAAATAAAAAATGGTCTACCCCAAATACTGCTTTTTCGCCCCCAAATAAGAACTTTTTGCCCCAGAATACCGCTTTTATCCCCAAAAGAAGACATCTTCTTCCCAGAATACAGCTTTTTGTACCGAAATTGTGTTATCCTCTCCAAAAAAGACCAATTTCTATCCGCAAAATGAGAAATATCCTCCCCAAAAGATCACCGTTCGCTCCAAATAGGAGACTTTTTCTCCCGTAAATACCACGTGGTATTCCAAATATTACACGTTTTCTCCCCAAAATTGCTCTTTTTAGCCTCACGAGGAGACCTTCTCCCTCAAATACCTCTTTTGATCCCAAGAATTAGGCATTTTCTCTCCAAGATACCCTTTTCTATCCCCCAAAGAAGACCTTTTCGGCCCCAAATGCCGCTGTTTATCCCAAGAGGATGACATTTTCTCCCCAAAACAACGCTTTTTATCCCCAAATTGAGACATTCCTCCCCGGCCCCCAAGATATGGCTTTCTGCTACAAAAACAAGACATTCGCCCCTAAAAATACCGCTTCTTATCCTCTAAGGAAGACGTTTCCTCCCCAAAACACCCCTGGTTACTCCAAAAATAAGAAATACTCTCCCCAAAATATCACCTTCATTTACTTTCCCAAAAATAAGACATTGGAAGAGAAAAAGCAGTGCTTTGGGGAGAAAATGTCTTTCTGGGGGGGATACAGAGCGGCACTTAAGAGAGAACCTGTTGGATTTCTGGGATAAAGAGGGATATTCGGGGAGAAAGTGTCTAATTGTTGGCATAGATTGATATGAAGGGGAGAAATTGTTGTATTCTGGAGACATAAAGAGTGTTTTGGGGAGAAAATGCCTACGTTTTGGGGATAAACTGCATGATTTTGGAGTGAAAGCGTCGTCTGGAGCTAAAAAGCGGCATTTGGTGGAGAAAATGTCTTCTTTTGGGGATAAAGGTGATCTTTCAGGGAGAATATGTCTTATTTGCAGCATAAAAAGCAGCCTTTGGGGAAGAGAGTGTCTTTCATTGGGACATCACGTGTTATTCCAAAAATAACACCTTTTCTCCCCAGAATACTGCCTTTTATCCCCAAAAGAAGACATTTTCTCCCCAAAACAGCATCTTTTTTTCCCACATGTTCAATGGTATCTCACCAAAATACCGCTTTTTGCCCACAAAATAAAAAATGTTCTACCCCAAATACTGCATTTTAGCCCCAAAATAAGAATTTTTGCCCCACAATACCGCTTTAATCCCCATAATAAGACATCTTCACCCCGGAATGCCGCTTTTTATCCACAAAAGTAGACATTTTCTCCTCAAAACAGCATCTTTTTTCCCACATGTTCGGTAGTATCTCACCAAAATACCGCTTTTTGCCCACAAAATAAAAAATGGTCTACCCCAAATACTGCTTTTTCGCCCCCAAATAAGAACTTTTTGCCCCAGAATACCGCTTTTATCCCCAAAAGAAGACATCTTCTTCCCAGAATACAGCTTTTTGTACCGAAATTGTGTTATCCTCTCCAAAAAAGACCAATTTCTATCCGCAAAATGAGAAATATCCTCCCCAAAAGATCACCGTTCGCTCCAAATAGGAGACTTTTTCTCCCGTAAATACCACGTGGTATTCCAAATATTACACGTTTTCTCCCCAAAATTGCTCTTTTTAGCCTCACGAGGAGACCTTCTCCCTCAAATACCTCTTTTGATCCCAAGAATTAGGCATTTTCTCTCCAAGATACCCTTTTCTATCCCCCAAAGAAGACCTTTTCGGCCCCAAATGCCGCTGTTTATCCCAAGAGGATGACATTTTCTCCCCAAAACAACGCTTTTTATCCCCAAATTGAGACATTCCTCCCCGGCCCCCAAGATATGGCTTTCTGTTACAAAAACAAGACATTCGCCCCTAAAAATACCGCTTCTTATCCTCTAAGGAAGACGTTTCCTCCCCAAAACACCCCTGGTTACTCCAAAAATAAGAAATACTCTCCCCAAAATATCACCTTCATTTACTTTCCCAAAAATAAGACATTGGAAGAGAAAAAGCAGTGCTTTGGGGAGAAAATGTCTTTCTGGGGGGGATACAGAGCGGCACTTAAGAGAGAACCTGTTGGATTTCTGGGATAAAGAGGGATATTCGGGGAGAAAGTGTCTAATTGTTGGCATAGATTGATATGAAGGGGAGAAATTGTTGTATTCTGGAGACATAAAGAGTGTTTTGGGGAGAAAATGCCTACGTTTTGGGGATAAACTGCATGATTTTGGAGTGAAAGCGTCGTCTGGAGCTAAAAAGCGGCATTTGGTGGAGAAAATGTCTTCTTTTGGGGATAAAGGTGATCTTTCAGGGAGAATATGTCTTATTTGCAGCATAAAAAGCAGCCTTTGGGGAAGAGAGTGTCTTTCATTGGGACATCACGTGTTATTCCGAAAATAACACCTTTTCTCCCCAGAATACTGCCTTTTATCCCCAAAAGAAGACATTTTCTCCCCAAAACAGCATCTTTTTTTCCCACATGTTCAATGGTATCTCACCAAAATACCGCTTTTTGCCCACAAAATAAAAAATGTTCTACCCCAAATACTGCATTTTAGCCCCAAAATAAGAATTTTTGCCCCACAATACCGCTTTAATCCCCATAATAAGACATCTTCACCCCGGAATGCCGCTTTTTATCCACAAAAGTAGACATTTTCTCCTCAAAACAGCATCTTTTTTCCCACATGTTCGGTAGTATCTCACCAAAATACCGCTTTTTGCCCACAAAATAAAAAATGGTCTACCCCAAATACTGCTTTTTCGCCCCCAAATAAGAACTTTTTGCCCCAGAATACCGCTTTTATCCCCAAAAGAAGACATCTTCTTCCCAGAATACAGCTTTTTGTACCGAAATTGTGTTATCCTCTCCAAAAAAGACCAATTTCTATCCGCAAAATGAGAAATATCCTCCCCAAAAGATCACCGTTCGCTCCAAATAGGAGACTTTTTCTCCCGTAAATACCACGTGGTATTCCAAATATTACACGTTTTCTCCCCAAAATTGCTCTTTTTAGCCTCACGAGGAGACCTTCTCCCTCAAATACCTCTTTTGATCCCAAGAATTAGGCATTTTCTCTCCAAGATACCCTTTTCTATCCCCCAAAGAAGACCTTTTCGGCCCCAAATGCCGCTGTTTATCCCAAGAGGATGACATTTTCTCCCCAAAACAACGCTTTTTATCCCCAAATTGAGACATTCCTCCCCGGCCCCCAAGATATGGCTTTCTGTTACAAAAACAAGACATTCGCCCCTAAAAATACCGCTTCTTATCCTCTAAGGAAGACGTTTCCTCCCCAAAACACCCCTGGTTACTCCAAAAATAAGAAATACTCTCCCCAAAATATCACCTTCATTTACTTTCCCAAAAATAAGACATTGGAAGAGAAAAAGCAGTGCTTTGGGGAGAAAATGTCTTTCTGGGGGGGATACAGAGCGGCACTTAAGAGAGAACCTGTTGGATTTCTGGGATAAAGAGGGATATTCGGGGAGAAAGTGTCTAATTGTTGGCATAGATTGATATGAAGGGGAGAAATTGTTGTATTCTGGAGACATAAAGAGTGTTTTGGGGAGAAAATGCCTACGTTTTGGGGATAAACTGCATGATTTTGGAGTGAAAGCGTCGTCTGGAGCTAAAAAGCGGCATTTGGTGGAGAAAATGTCTTCTTTTGGGGATAAAGGTGATCTTTCAGGGAGAATATGTCTTATTTGCAGCATAAAAAGCAGCCTTTGGGGAAGAGAGTGTCTTTCATTGGGACATCACGTGTTATTCCAAAAATAACACCTTTTCTCCCCAGAATACTGCCTTTTATCCCCAAAAGAAGACATTTTCTCCCCAAAACAGCATCTTTTTTTCCCACATGTTCAATGGTATCTCACCAAAATACCGCTTTTTGCCCACAAAATAAAAAATGTTCTACCCCAAATACTGCATTTTAGCCCCAAAATAAGAATTTTTGCCCCACAATACCGCTTTAATCCCCATAATAAGACATCTTCACCCCGGAATGCCGCTTTTTATCCACAAAAGTAGACATTTTCTCCTCAAAACAGCATCTTTTTTCCCACATGTTCGATAGTATCTCACCAAAATACCGCTTTTTGCCCACAAAATAAAAAATGGTCTACCCCACATACTGCTTTTTCGCCCCCAAATAAGAACTTTTTGCCCCAGAATACCGCTTTTATCCCCAAAAGAAGACATCTTCTTCCCAGAATACAGCTTTTTGTACCGAAATTGTGTTATCCTCTCCAAAAAAGACCAATTTCTATCCGCAAAATGAGAAATATCCTCCCCAAAAGATCACCGTTCGCTCCAAATAGGAGACTTTTTCTCCCGTAAATACCACGTGGTATTCCAAATATTACACGTTTTCTCCCCAAAATTGCTCTTTTTAGCCTCACGAGGAGACCTTCTCCCTCAAATACCTCTTTTGATCCCAAGAATTAGGCATTTTCTCTCCAAGATACCCTTTTCTATCCCCCAAAGAAGACCTTTTCGGCCCCAAATGCCGCTGTTTATCCCAAGAGGATGACATTTTCTCCCCAAAACAACGCTTTTTATCCCCAAATTGAGACATTCCTCCCCGGCCCCCAAGATATGGCTTTCTGTTACAAAAACAAGACATTCGCCCCTAAAAATACCGCTTCTTATCCTCTAAGGAAGACATTTCCTCCCCAAAACACCCCTGGTTACTCCAAAAATAAGAAATACTCTCCCCAAAATATCACCTTCATTTACTTTCCCAAAAATAAGACATTGGAAGAGAAAAAGCAGTGCTTTGGGGAGAAAATGTCTTTCTGGGGGGGATACAGAGCGGCACTTAAGAGAGAACCTGTTGGATTTCTGGGATAAAGAGGGATATTCGGGGAGAAAGTGTCTAATTGTTGGCATAGATTGATATGAAGGGGAGAAATTGTTGTATTCTGGAGACATAAAGAGTGTTTTGGGGAGAAAATGCCTACGTTTTGGGGATAAACTGCATGATTTTGGAGTGAAAGCGTCGTCTGGAGCTAAAAAGCGGCATTTGGTGGAGAAAATGTCTTCTTTTGGGGATAAAGGTGATCTTTCAGGGAGAATATGTCTTATTTGCAGCATAAAAAGCAGCCTTTGGGGAAGAGAGTGTCTTTCATTGGGACATCACGTGTTATTCCAAAAATAACACCTTTTCTCCCCAGAATACTGCCTTTTATCCCCAAAAGAAGACATTTTCTCCCCAAAACAGCATCTTTTTTTCCCACATGTTCAATGGTATCTCACCAAAATACCGCTTTTTGCCCACAAAATAAAAAATGTTCTACCCCAAATACTGCATTTTAGCCCCAAAATAAGAATTTTTGCCCCACAATACCGCTTTAATCCCCATAATAAGACATCTTCACCCCGGAATGCCGCTTTTTATCCACAAAAGTAGACATTTTCTCCTCAAAACAGCATCTTTTTTCCCACATGTTCGATAGTATCTCACCAAAATACCGCTTTTTGCCCACAAAATAAAAAATGGTCTACCCCAAATACTGCTTTTTCGCCCCCAAATAAGAACTTTTTGCCCCAGAATACCGCTTTTATCCCCAAAAGAAGACATCTTCTTCCCAGAATACAGCTTTTTGTACCGAAATTGTGTTATCCTCTCCAAAAAAGACCAATTTCTATCCGCAAAATGAGAAATATCCTCCCCAAAAGATCACCGTTCGCTCCAAATAGGAGACTTTTTCTCCCGTAAATACCACGTGGTATTCCAAATATTACACGTTTTCTCCCCAAAATTGCTCTTTTTAGCCTCACGAGGAGACCTTCTCCCTCAAATACCTCTTTTGATCCCAAGAATTAGGCATTTTCTCTCCAAGATACCCTTTTCTATCCCCCAAAGAAGACCTTTTCGGCCCCAAATGCCGCTGTTTATCCCAAGAGGATGACATTTTCTCCCCAAAACAACGCTTTTTATCCCCAAATTGAGACATTCCTCCCCGGCCCCCAAGATATGGCTTTCTGTTACAAAAACAAGACATTCGCCCCTAAAAATACCGCTTCTTATCCTCTAAGGAAGACATTTCCTCCCCAAAACACCCCTGGTTACTCCAAAAATAAGAAATACTCTCCCCAAAATATCACCTTCATTTACTTTCCCAAAAATAAGACATTGGAAGAGAAAAAGCAGTGCTTTGGGGAGAAAATGTCTTTCTGGGGGGGATACAGAGCGGCACTTAAGAGAGAACCTGTTGGATTTCTGGGATAAAGAGGGATATTCGGGGAGAAAGTGTCTAATTGTTGGCATAGATTGATATGAAGGGGAGAAATTGTTGTATTCTGGAGACATAAAGAGTGTTTTGGGGAGAAAATGCCTACGTTTTGGGGATAAACTGCATGATTTTGGAGTGAAAGCGTCGTCTGGAGCTAAAAAGCGGCATTTGGTGGAGAAAATGTCTTCTTTTGGGGATAAAGGTGATCTTTCAGGGAGAATATGTCTTATTTGCAGCATAAAAAGCAGCCTTTGGGGAAGAGAGTGTCTTTCATTGGGACATCACGTGTTATTCCAAAAATAACACCTTTTCTCCCCAGAATACTGCCTTTTATCCCCAAAAGAAGACATTTTCTCCCCAAAACAGCATCTTTTTTTCCCACATGTTCAATGGTATCTCACCAAAATACCGCTTTTTGCCCACAAAATAAAAAATGTTCTACCCCAAATACTGCATTTTAGCCCCAAAATAAGAATTTTTGCCCCACAATACCGCTTTAATCCCCATAATAAGACATCTTCACCCCGGAATGCCGCTTTTTATCCACAAAAGTAGACATTTTCTCCTCAAAACAGCATCTTTTTTCCCACATGTTCGATAGTATCTCACCAAAATACCGCTTTTTGCCCACAAAATAAAAAATGGTCTACCCCACATACTGCTTTTTCGCCCCCAAATAAGAACTTTTTGCCCCAGAATACCGCTTTTATCCCCAAAAGAAGACATCTTCTTCCCAGAATACAGCTTTTTGTACCGAAATTGTGTTATCCTCTCCAAAAAAGACCAATTTCTATCCGCAAAATGAGAAATATCCTCCCCAAAAGATCACCGTTCGCTCCAAATAGGAGACTTTTTCTCCCGTAAATACCACGTGGTATTCCAAATATTACACGTTTTCTCCCCAAAATTGCTCTTTTTAGCCTCACGAGGAGACCTTCTCCCTCAAATACCTCTTTTGATCCCAAGAATTAGGCATTTTCTCTCCAAGATACCCTTTTCTATCCCCCAAAGAAGACCTTTTCGGCCCCAAATGCCGCTGTTTATCCCAAGAGGATGACATTTTCTCCCCAAAACAACGCTTTTTATCCCCAAATTGAGACATTCCTCCCCGGCCCCCAAGATATGGCTTTCTGTTACAAAAACAAGACATTCGCCCCTAAAAATACCGCTTCTTATCCTCTAAGGAAGACATTTCCTCCCCAAAACACCCCTGGTTACTCCAAAAATAAGAAATACTCTCCCCAAAATATCACCTTCATTTACTTTCCCAAAAATAAGACATTGGAAGAGAAAAAGCAGTGCTTTGGGGAGAAAATGTCTTTCTGGGGGGGATACAGAGCGGCACTTAAGAGAGAACCTGTTGGATTTCTGGGATAAAGAGGGATATTCGGGGAGAAAGTGTCTAATTGTTGGCATAGATTGATATGAAGGGGAGAAATTGTTGTATTCTGGAGACATAAAGAGTGTTTTGGGGAGAAAATGCCTACGTTTTGGGGATAAACTGCATGATTTTGGAGTGAAAGCGTCGTCTGGAGCTAAAAAGCGGCATTTGGTGGAGAAAATGTCTTCTTTTGGGGATAAAGGTGATCTTTCAGGGAGAATATGTCTTATTTGCAGCATAAAAAGCAGCCTTTGGGGAAGAGAGTGTCTTTCATTGGGACATCACGTGTTATTCCAAAAATAACACCTTTTCTCCCCAGAATACTGCCTTTTATCCCCAAAAGAAGACATTTTCTCCCCAAAACAGCATCTTTTTTTCCCACATGTTCAATGGTATCTCACCAAAATACCGCTTTTTGCCCACAAAATAAAAAATGTTCTACCCCAAATACTGCATTTTAGCCCCAAAATAAGAATTTTTGCCCCACAATACCGCTTTAATCCCCATAATAAGACATCTTCACCCCGGAATGCCGCTTTTTATCCACAAAAGTAGACATTTTCTCCTCAAAACAGCATCTTTTTTCCCACATGTTCGATAGTATCTCACCAAAATACCGCTTTTTGCCCACAAAATAAAAAATGGTCTACCCCAAATACTGCTTTTTCGCCCCCAAATAAGAACTTTTTGCCCCAGAATACCGCTTTTATCCCCAAAAGAAGACATCTTCTTCCCAGAATACAGCTTTTTGTACCGAAATTGTGTTATCCTCTCCAAAAAAGACCAATTTCTATCCGCAAAATGAGAAATATCCTCCCCAAAAGATCACCGTTCGCTCCAAATAGGAGACTTTTTCTCCCGTAAATACCACGTGGTATTCCAAATATTACACGTTTTCTCCCCAAAATTGCTCTTTTTAGCCTCACGAGGAGACCTTCTCCCTCAAATACCTCTTTTGATCCCAAGAATTAGGCATTTTCTCTCCAAGATACCCTTTTCTATCCCCCAAAGAAGACCTTTTCGGCCCCAAATGCCGCTGTTTATCCCAAGAGGATGACATTTTCTCCCCAAAACAACGCTTTTTATCCCCAAATTGAGACATTCCTCCCCGGCCCCCAAGATATGGCTTTCTGTTACAAAAACAAGACATTCGCCCCTAAAAATACCGCTTCTTATCCTCTAAGGAAGACATTTCCTCCCCAAAACACCCCTGGTTACTCCAAAAATAAGAAATACTCTCCCCAAAATATCACCTTCATTTACTTTCCCAAAAATAAGACATTGGAAGAGAAAAAGCAGTGCTTTGGGGAGAAAATGTCTTTCTGGGGGGGATACAGAGCGGCACTTAAGAGAGAACCTGTTGGATTTCTGGGATAAAGAGGGATATTCGGGGAGAAAGTGTCTAATTGTTGGCATAGATTGATATGAAGGGGAGAAATTGTTGTATTCTGGAGACATAAAGAGTGTTTTGGGGAGAAAATGCCTACGTTTTGGGGATAAACTGCATGATTTTGGAGTGAAAGCGTCGTCTGGAGCTAAAAAGCGGCATTTGGTGGAGAAAATGTCTTCTTTTGGGGATAAAGGTGATCTTTCAGGGAGAATATGTCTTATTTGCAGCATAAAAAGCAGCCTTTGGGGAAGAGAGTGTCTTTCATTGGGACATCACGTGTTATTCCAAAAATAACACCTTTTCTCCCCAGAATACTGCCTTTTATCCCCAAAAGAAGACATTTTCTCCCCAAAACAGCATCTTTTTTTCCCACATGTTCAATGGTATCTCACCAAAATACCGCTTTTTGCCCACAAAATAAAAAATGTTCTACCCCAAATACTGCATTTTAGCCCCAAAATAAGAATTTTTGCCCCACAATACCGCTTTAATCCCCATAATAAGACATTTTCACCCCGGAATGCCGCTTTTTATCCACAAAAGTAGACATTTTCTCCTCAAAACAGCATCTTTTTTCCCACATGTTCGATAGTATCTCACCAAAATACCGCTTTTTGCCCACAAAATAAAAAATGGTCTACCCCACATACTGCTTTTTCGCCCCCAAATAAGAACTTTTTGCCCCAGAATACCGCTTTTATCCCCAAAAGAAGACATCTTCTTCCCAGAATACAGCTTTTTGTACCGAAATTGTGTTATCCTCTCCAAAAAAGACCAATTTCTATCCGCAAAATGAGAAATATCCTCCCCAAAAGATCACCGTTCGCTCCAAATAGGAGACTTTTTCTCCCGTAAATACCACGTGGTATTCCAAATATTACACGTTTTCTCCCCAAAATTGCTCTTTTTAGCCTCACGAGGAGACCTTCTCCCTCAAATACCTCTTTTGATCCCAAGAATTAGGCATTTTCTCTCCAAGATACCCTTTTCTATCCCCCAAAGAAGACCTTTTCGGCCCCAAATGCCGCTGTTTATCCCAAGAGGATGACATTTTCTCCCCAAAACAACGCTTTTTATCCCCAAATTGAGACATTCCTCCCCGGCCCCCAAGATATGGCTTTCTGTTACAAAAACAAGACATTCGCCCCTAAAAATACCGCTTCTTATCCTCTAAGGAAGACATTTCCTCCCCAAAACACCCCTGGTTACTCCAAAAATAAGAAATACTCTCCCCAAAATATCACCTTCATTTACTTTCCCAAAAATAAGACATTGGAAGAGAAAAAGCAGTGCTTTGGGGAGAAAATGTCTTTCTGGGGGGGATACAGAGCGGCACTTAAGAGAGAACCTGTTGGATTTCTGGGATAAAGAGGGATATTCGGGGAGAAAGTGTCTAATTGTTGGCATAGATTGATATGAAGGGGAGAAATTGTTGTATTCTGGAGACATAAAGAGTGTTTTGGGGAGAAAATGCCTACGTTTTGGGGATAAACTGCATGATTTTGGAGTGAAAGCGTCGTCTGGAGCTAAAAAGCGGCATTTGGTGGAGAAAATGTCTTCTTTTGGGGATAAAGGTGATCTTTCAGGGAGAATATGTCTTATTTGCAGCATAAAAAGCAGCCTTTGGGGAAGAGAGTGTCTTTCATTGGGACATCACGTGTTATTCCAAAAATAACACCTTTTCTCCCCAGAATACTGCCTTTTATCCCCAAAAGAAGACATTTTCTCCCCAAAACAGCATCTTTTTTTCCCACATGTTCAATGGTATCTCACCAAAATACCGCTTTTTGCCCACAAAATAAAAAATGTTCTACCCCAAATACTGCATTTTAGCCCCAAAATAAGAATTTTTGCCCCACAATACCGCTTTAATCCCCATAATAAGACATCTTCACCCCGGAATGCCGCTTTTTATCCACAAAAGTAGACATTTTCTCCTCAAAACAGCATCTTTTTTCCCACATGTTCGATAGTATCTCACCAAAATACCGCTTTTTGCCCACAAAATAAAAAATGGTCTACCCCAAATACTGCTTTTTCGCCCCCAAATAAGAACTTTTTGCCCCAGAATACCGCTTTTATCCCCAAAAGAAGACATCTTCTTCCCAGAATACAGCTTTTTGTACCGAAATTGTGTTATCCTCTCCAAAAAAGACCAATTTCTATCCGCAAAATGAGAAATATCCTCCCCAAAAGATCACCGTTCGCTCCAAATAGGAGACTTTTTCTCCCGTAAATACCACGTGGTATTCCAAATATTACACGTTTTCTCCCCAAAATTGCTCTTTTTAGCCTCACGAGGAGACCTTCTCCCTCAAATACCTCTTTTGATCCCAAGAATTAGGCATTTTCTCTCCAAGATACCCTTTTCTATCCCCCAAAGAAGACCTTTTCGGCCCCAAATGCCGCTGTTTATCCCAAGAGGATGACATTTTCTCCCCAAAACAACGCTTTTTATCCCCAAATTGAGACATTCCTCCCCGGCCCCCAAGATATGGCTTTCTGCTACAAAAACAAGACATTCGCCCCTAAAAATACCGCTTCTTATCCTCTAAGGAAGACATTTCCTCCCCAAAACACCCCTGGTTACTCCAAAAATAAGAAATACTCTCCCCAAAATATCACCTTCATTTACTTTCCCAAAAATAAGACATTGGAAGAGAAAAAGCAGTGCTTTGGGGAGAAAATGTCTTTCTGGGGGGGATACAGAGCGGCACTTAAGAGAGAACCTGTTGGATTTCTGGGATAAAGAGGGATATTCGGGGAGAAAGTGTCTAATTGTTGGCATAGATTGATATGAAGGGGAGAAATTGTTGTATTCTGGAGACATAAAGAGTGTTTTGGGGAGAAAATGCCTACGTTTTGGGGATAAACTGCATGATTTTGGAGTGAAAGCGTCGTCTGGAGCTAAAAAGCGGCATTTGGTGGAGAAAATGTCTTCTTTTGGGGATAAAGGTGATCTTTCAGGGAGAATATGTCTTATTTGCAGCATAAAAAGCAGCCTTTGGGGAAGAGAGTGTCTTTCATTGGGACATCACGTGTTATTCCAAAAATAACACCTTTTCTCCCCAGAATACTGCCTTTTATCCCCAAAAGAAGACATTTTCTCCCCAAAACAGCATCTTTTTTTCCCACATGTTCAATGGTATCTCACCAAAATAGCGCTTTTTGCCCACAAAATAAAAAATGTTCTACCCCAAATACTGCATTTTAGCCCCAAAATAAGAATTTTTGCCCCACAATACCGCTTTAATCCCCATAATAAGACATCTTCACCCCGGAATGCCGCTTTTTATCCACAAAAGTAGACATTTTCTCCTCAAAACAGCATCTTTTTTCCCACATGTTCGATAGTATCTCACCAAAATACCGCTTTTTGCCCACAAAATAAAAAATGGTCTACCCCAAATACTGCTTTTTCGCCCCCAAATAAGAACTTTTTGCCCCAGAATACCGCTTTTATCCCCAAAAGAAGACATCTTCTTCCCAGAATACAGCTTTTTGTACCGAAATTGTGTTATCCTCTCCAAAAAAGACCAATTTCTATCCGCAAAATGAGAAATATCCTCCCCAAAAGATCACCGTTCGCTCCAAATAGGAGACTTTTTCTCCCGTAAATACCACGTGGTATTCCAAATATTACACGTTTTCTCCCCAAAATTGCTCTTTTTAGCCTCACGAGGAGACCTTCTCCCTCAAATACCTCTTTTGATCCCAAGAATTAGGCATTTTCTCTCCAAGATACCCTTTTCTATCCCCCAAAGAAGACCTTTTCGGCCCCAAATGCCGCTGTTTATCCCAAGAGGATGACATTTTCTCCCCAAAACAACGCTTTTTATCCCCAAATTGAGACATTCCTCCCCGGCCCCCAAGATATGGCTTTCTGTTACAAAAACAAGACATTCGCCCCTAAAAATACCGCTTCTTATCCTCTAAGGAAGACATTTCCTCCCCAAAACACCCCTGGTTACTCCAAAAATAAGAAATACTCTCCCCAAAATATCACCTTCATTTACTTTCCCAAAAATAAGACATTGGAAGAGAAAAAGCAGTGCTTTGGGGAGAAAATGTCTTTCTGGGGGGGATACAGAGCGGCACTTAAGAGAGAACCTGTTGGATTTCTGGGATAAAGAGGGATATTCGGGGAGAAAGTGTCTAATTGTTGGCATAGATTGATATGAAGGGGAGAAATTGTTGTATTCTGGAGACATAAAGAGTGTTTTGGGGAGAAAATGCCTACGTTTTGGGGATAAACTGCATGATTTTGGAGTGAAAGCGTCGTCTGGAGCTAAAAAGCGGCATTTGGTGGAGAAAATGTCTTCTTTTGGGGATAAAGGTGATCTTTCAGGGAGAATATGTCTTATTTGCAGCATAAAAAGCAGCCTTTGGGGAAGAGAGTGTCTTTCATTGGGACATCACGTGTTATTCCAAAAATAACACCTTTTCTCCCCAGAATACTGCCTTTTATCCCCAAAAGAAGACATTTTCTCCCCAAAACAGCATCTTTTTTTCCCACATGTTCAATGGTATCTCACCAAAATACCGCTTTTTGCCCACAAAATAAAAAATGTTCTACCCCAAATACTGCATTTTAGCCCCAAAATAAGAATTTTTGCCCCACAATACCGCTTTAATCCCCATAATAAGACATCTTCACCCCGGAATGCCGCTTTTTATCCACAAAAGTAGACATTTTCTCCTCAAAACAGCATCTTTTTTCCCACATGTTCGATAGTATCTCACCAAAATACCGCTTTTTGCCCACAAAATAAAAAATGGTCTACCCCAAATACTGCTTTTTCGCCCCCAAATAAGAACTTTTTGCCCCAGAATACCGCTTTTATCCCCAAAAGAAGACATCTTCTTCCCAGAATACAGCTTTTTGTACCGAAATTGTGTTATCCTCTCCAAAAAAGACCAATTTCTATCCGCAAAATGAGAAATATCCTCCCCAAAAGATCACCGTTCGCTCCAAATAGGAGACTTTTTCTCCCGTAAATACCACGTGGTATTCCAAATATTACACGTTTTCTCCCCAAAATTGCTCTTTTTAGCCTCACGAGGAGACCTTCTCCCTCAAATACCTCTTTTGATCCCAAGAATTAGGCATTTTCTCTCCAAGATACCCTTTTCTATCCCCCAAAGAAGACCTTTTCGGCCCCAAATGCCGCTGTTTATCCCAAGAGGATGACATTTTCTCCCCAAAACAACGCTTTTTATCCCCAAATTGAGACATTCCTCCCCGGCCCCCAAGATATGGCTTTCTGTTACAAAAACAAGACATTCGCCCCTAAAAATACCGCTTCTTATCCTCTAAGGAAGACATTTCCTCCCCAAAACACCCCTGGTTACTCCAAAAATAAGAAATACTCTCCCCAAAATATCACCTTCATTTACTTTCCCAAAAATAAGACATTGGAAGAGAAAAAGCAGTGCTTTGGGGAGAAAATGTCTTTCTGGGGGGGATACAGAGCGGCACTTAAGAGAGAACCTGTTGGATTTCTGGGATAAAGAGGGATATTCGGGGAGAAAGTGTCTAATTGTTGGCATAGATTGATATGAAGGGGAGAAATTGTTGTATTCTGGAGACATAAAGAGTGTTTTGGGGAGAAAATGCCTACGTTTTGGGGATAAACTGCATGATTTTGGAGTGAAAGCGTCGTCTGGAGCTAAAAAGCGGCATTTGGTGGAGAAAATGTCTTCTTTTGGGGATAAAGGTGATCTTTCAGGGAGAATATGTCTTATTTGCAGCATAAAAAGCAGCCTTTGGGGAAGAGAGTGTCTTTCATTGGGACATCACGTGTTATTCCAAAAATAACACCTTTTCTCCCCAGAATACTGCCTTTTATCCCCAAAAGAAGACATTTTCTCCCCAAAACAGCATCTTTTTTTCCCACATGTTCAATGGTATCTCACCAAAATACCGCTTTTTGCCCACAAAATAAAAAATGTTCTACCCCAAATACTGCATTTTAGCCCCAAAATAAGAATTTTTGCCCCACAATACCGCTTTAATCCCCATAATAAGACATTTTCACCCTGGAATGCCGCTTTTTATCCACAAAAGTAGACATTTTCTCCTCAAAACAGCATCTTTTTTCCCACATGTTCGATAGTATCTCACCAAAATACCGCTTTTTGCCCACAAAATAAAAAATGGTCTACCCCACATACTGCTTTTTCGCCCCCAAATAAGAACTTTTTGCCCCAGAATACCGCTTTTATCCCCAAAAGAAGACATCTTCTTCCCAGAATACAGCTTTTTGTACCGAAATTGTGTTATCCTCTCCAAAAAAGACCAATTTCTATCCGCAAAATGAGAAATATTCTCCCCAAAAGATCACCGTTCGCTCCAAATAGGAGACTTTTTCTCCCGTAAATACCACGTGGTATTCCAAATATTACACGTTTTCTCCCCAAAATTGCTCTTTTTAGCCTCACGAGGAGACCTTCTCCCTCAAATACCTCTTTTGATCCCAAGAATTAGGCATTTTCTCTCCAAGATACCCTTTTCTATCCCCCAAAGAAGACCTTTTCGGCCCCAAATGCCGCTGTTTATCCCAAGAGGATGACATTTTCTCCCCAAAACAACGCTTTTTATCCCCAAATTGAGACATTCCTCCCCGGCCCCCAAGATATGGCTTTCTGTTACAAAAACAAGACATTCGCCCCTAAAAATACCGCTTCTTATCCTCTAAGGAAGACATTTCCTCCCCAAAACACCCCTGGTTACTCCAAAAATAAGAAATACTCTCCCCAAAATATCACCTTCATTTACTTTCCCAAAAATAAGACATTGGAAGAGAAAAAGCAGTGCTTTGGGGAGAAAATGTCTTTCTGGGGGGGATACAGAGCGGCACTTAAGAGAGAACCTGTTGGATTTCTGGGATAAAGAGGGATATTCGGGGAGAAAGTGTCTAATTGTTGGCATAGATTGATATGAAGGGGAGAAATTGTTGTATTCTGGAGACATAAAGAGTGTTTTGGGGAGAAAATGCCTACGTTTTGGGGATAAACTGCATGATTTTGGAGTGAAAGCGTCGTCTGGAGCTAAAAAGCGGCATTTGGTGGAGAAAATGTCTTCTTTTGGGGATAAAGGTGATCTTTCAGGGAGAATATGTCTTATTTGCAGCATAAAAAGCAGCCTTTGGGGAAGAGAGTGTCTTTCATTGGGACATCACGTGTTATTCCAAAAATAACACCTTTTCTCCCCAGAATACTGCCTTTTATCCCCAAAAGAAGACATTTTCTCCCCAAAACAGCATCTTTTTTTCCCACATGTTCAATGGTATCTCACCAAAATACCGCTTTTTGCCCACAAAATAAAAAATGTTCTACCCCAAATACTGCATTTTAGCCCCAAAATAAGAATTTTTGCCCCACAATACCGCTTTAATCCCCATAATAAGACATCTTCACCCCGGAATGCCGCTTTTTATCCACAAAAGTAGACATTTTCTCCTCAAAACAGCATCTTTTTTCCCACATGTTCGATAGTATCTCACCAAAATACCGCTTTTTGCCCACAAAATAAAAAATGGTCTACCCCAAATACTGCTTTTTCGCCCCCAAATAAGAACTTTTTGCCCCAGAATACCACTTTTATCCCCAAAAGAAGACATCTTCTTCCCAGAATACAGCTTTTTGTACCGAAATTGTGTTATCCTCTCCAAAAAAGACCAATTTCTATCCGCAAAATGAGAAATATCCTCCCCAAAAGATCACCGTTCGCTCCAAATAGGAGACTTTTTCTCCCGTAAATACCACGTGGTATTCCAAATATTACACGTTTTCTCCCCAAAATTGCTCTTTTTAGCCTCACGAGGAGACCTTCTCCCTCAAATACCTCTTTTGATCCCAAGAATTAGGCATTTTCTCTCCAAGATACCCTTTTCTATCCCCCAAAGAAGACCTTTTCGGCCCCAAATGCCGCTGTTTATCCCAAGAGGATGACATTTTCTCCCCAAAACAACGCTTTTTATCCCCAAATTGAGACATTCCTCCCCGGCCCCCAAGATATGGCTTTCTGTTACAAAAACAAGACATTCGCCCCTAAAAATACCGCTTCTTATCCTCTAAGGAAGACATTTCCTCCCCAAAACACCCCTGGTTACTCCAAAAATAAGAAATACTCTCCCCAAAATATCACCTTCATTTACTTTCCCAAAAATAAGACATTGGAAGAGAAAAAGCAGTGCTTTGGGGAGAAAATGTCTTTCTGGGGGGGATACAGAGCGGCACTTAAGAGAGAACCTGTTGGATTTCTGGGATAAAGAGGGATATTGGGGGAGAAAGTGTCTAATTGTTGGCATAGATTGATATGAAGGGGAGAAATTGTTGTATTCTGGAGACATAAAGAGTGTTTTGGGGAGAAAATGCCTACGTTTTGGGGATAAACTGCATGATTTTGGAGTGAAAGCGTCGTCTGGAGCTAAAAAGCGGCATTTGGTGGAGAAAATGTCTTCTTTTGGGGATAAAGGTGATCTTTCAGGGAGAATATGTCTTATTTGCAGCATAAAAAGCAGCCTTTGGGGAAGAGAGTGTCTTTCATTGGGACATCACGTGTTATTCCAAAAATAACACCTTTTCTCCCCAGAATACTGCCTTTTATCCCCAAAAGAAGACATTTTCTCCCCAAAACAGCATCTTTTTTTCCCACATGTTCAATGGTATCTCACCAAAATACCGCTTTTTGCCCACAAAATAAAAAATGTTCTACCCCAAATACTGCATTTTAGCCCCAAAATAAGAATTTTTGCCCCACAATACCGCTTTAATCCCCATAATAAGACATCTTCACCCCGGAATGCCGCTTTTTATCCACAAAAGTAGACATTTTCTCCTCAAAACAGCATCTTTTTTCCCACATGTTCGATAGTATCTCACCAAAATACCGCTTTTTGCCCACAAAATAAAAAATGGTCTACCCCAAATACTGCTTTTTCGCCCCCAAATAAGAACTTTTTGCCCCAGAATACCGCTTTTATCCCCAAAAGAAGACATCTTCTTCCCAGAATACAGCTTTTTGTACCGAAATTGTGTTATCCTCTCCAAAAAAGACCAATTTCTATCCGCAAAATGAGAAATATCCTCCCCAAAAGATCACCGTTCGCTCCAAATAGGAGACTTTTTCTCCCGTAAATACCACGTGGTATTCCAAATATTACACGTTTTCTCCCCAAAATTGCTCTTTTTAGCCTCACGAGGAGACCTTCTCCCTCAAATACCTCTTTTGATCCCAAGAATTAGGCATTTTCTCTCCAAGATACCCTTTTCTATCCCCCAAAGAAGACCTTTTCGGCCCCAAATGCCGCTGTTTATCCCAAGAGGATGACATTTTCTCCCCAAAACAACGCTTTTTATCCCCAAATTGAGACATTCCTCCCCGGCCCCCAAGATATGGCTTTCTGTTACAAAAACAAGACATTCGCCCCTAAAAATACCGCTTCTTATCCTCTAAGGAAGACATTTCCTCCCCAAAACACCCCTGGTTACTCCAAAAATAAGAAATACTCTCCCCAAAATATCACCTTCATTTACTTTCCCAAAAATAAGACATTGGAAGAGAAAAAGCAGTGCTTTGGGGAGAAAATGTCTTTCTGGGGGGGATACAGAGCGGCACTTAAGAGAGAACCTGTTGGATTTCTGGGATAAAGAGGGATATTCGGGGAGAAAGTGTCTAATTGTTGGCATAGATTGATATGAAGGGGAGAAATTGTTGTATTCTGGAGACATAAAGAGTGTTTTGGGGAGAAAATGCCTACGTTTTGGGGATAAACTGCATGATTTTGGAGTGAAAGCGTCGTCTGGAGCTAAAAAGCGGCATTTGGTGGAGAAAATGTCTTCTTTTGGGGATAAAGGTGATCTTTCAGGGAGAATATGTCTTATTTGCAGCACAAAAAGCAGCCTTTGGGGAAGAGAGTGTCTTTCATTGGGACATCACGTGTTATTCCAAAAATAACACCTTTTCTCCCCAGAATACTGCCTTTTATCCCCAAAAGAAGACATTTTCTCCCCAAAACAGCATCTTTTTTTCCCACATGTTCAATGGTATCTCACCAAAATACCGCTTTTTGCCCACAAAATAAAAAATGTTCTACCCCAAATACTGCATTTTAGCCCCAAAATAAGAATTTTTGCCCCACAATACCGCTTTAATCCCCATAATAAGACATCTTCACCCCGGAATGCCGCTTTTTATCCACAAAAGTAGACATTTTCTCCTCAAAACAGCATCTTTTTTCCCACATGTTCGATAGTATCTCACCAAAATACCGCTTTTTGCCCACAAAATAAAAAATGGTCTACCCCACATACTGCTTTTTCGCCCCCAAATAAGAACTTTTTGCCCCAGAATACCGCTTTTATCCCCAAAAGAAGACATCTTCCCAGAATACAGCTTTTTGTACCGAAATTGTGTTATCCTCTCCAAAAAAGACCAATTTCTATCCGCAAAATGAGAAATATTCTCCCCAAAAGATCACCGTTCGCTCCAAATAGGAGACTTTTTCTCCCGTAAATACCACGTGGTATTCCAAATATTACACGTTTTCTCCCCAAAATTGCTCTTTTTAGCCTCACGAGGAGACCTTCTCCCTCAAATACCTCTTTTGATCCCAAGAATTAGGCATTTTCTCTCCAAGATACCCTTTTCTATCCCCCAAAGAAGACCTTTTCGGCCCCAAATGCCGCTGTTTATCCCAAGAGGATGACATTTTCTCCCCAAAACAACGCTTTTTATCCCCAAATTGAGACATTCCTCCCCGGCCCCCAAGATATGGCTTTCTGTTACAAAAACAAGACATTCGCCCCTAAAAATACCGCTTCTTATCCTCTAAGGAAGACATTTCCTCCCCAAAACACCCCTGGTTACTCCAAAAATAAGAAATACTCTCCCCAAAATATCACCTTCATTTACTTTCCCAAAAATAAGACATTGGAAGAGAAAAAGCAGTGCTTTGGGGAGAAAATGTCTTTCTGGGGGGGATACAGAGCGGCACTTAAGAGAGAACCTGTTGGATTTCTGGGATAAAGAGGGATATTCGGGGAGAAAGTGTCTAATTGTTGGCATAGATTGATATGAAGGGGAGAAATTGTTGTATTCTGGAGACATAAAGAGTGTTTTGGGGAGAAAATGCCTACGTTTTGGGGATAAACTGCATGATTTTGGAGTGAAAGCGTCGTCTGGAGCTAAAAAGCGGCATTTGGTGGAGAAAATGTCTTCTTTTGGGGATAAAGGTGATCTTTCAGGGAGAATATGTCTTATTTGCAGCATAAAAAGCAGCCTTTGGGGAAGAGAGTGTCTTTCATTGGGACATCACGTGTTATTCCAAAAATAACACCTTTTCTCCCCAGAATACTGCCTTTTATCCCCAAAAGAAGACATTTTCTCCCCAAAACAGCATCTTTTTTTCCCACATGTTCAATGGTATCTCACCAAAATACCGCTTTTTGCCCACAAAATAAAAAATGTTCTACCCCAAATACTGCATTTTAGCCCCAAAATAAGAATTTTTGCCCCACAATACCGCTTTAATCCCCATAATAAGACATCTTCACCCCGGAATGCCGCTTTTTATCCACAAAAGTAGACATTTTCTCCTCAAAACAGCATCTTTTTTCCCACATGTTCGATAGTATCTCACCAAAATACCGCTTTTTGCCCACAAAATAAAAAATGGTCTACCCCAAATACTGCTTTTTCGCCCCCAAATAAGAACTTTTTGCCCCAGAATACCGCTTTTATCCCCAAAAGAAGACATCTTCTTCCCAGAATACAGCTTTTTGTACCGAAATTGTGTTATCCTCTCCAAAAAAGACCAATTTCTATCCGCAAAATGAGAAATATCCTCCCCAAAAGATCACCGTTCGCTCCAAATAGGAGACTTTTTCTCCCGTAAATACCACGTGGTATTCCAAATATTACACGTTTTCTCCCCAAAATTGCTCTTTTTAGCCTCACGAGGAGACCTTCTCCCTCAAATACCTCTTTTGATCCCAAGAATTAGGCATTTTCTCTCCAAGATACCCTTTTCTATCCCCCAAAGAAGACCTTTTCGGCCCCAAATGCCGCTGTTTATCCCAAGAGGATGACATTTTCTCCCCAAAACAACGCTTTTTATCCCCAAATTGAGACATTCCTCCCCGGCCCCCAAGATATGGCTTTCTGTTACAAAAACAAGACATTCGCCCCTAAAAATACCGCTTCTTATCCTCTAAGGAAGACATTTCCTCCCCAAAACACCCCTGGTTACTCCAAAAATAAGAAATACTCTCCCCAAAATATCACCTTCATTTACTTTCCCAAAAATAAGACATTGGAAGAGAAAAAGCAGTGCTTTGGGGAGAAAATGTCTTTCTGGGGGGGATACAGAGCGGCACTTAAGAGAGAACCTGTTGGATTTCTGGGATAAAGAGGGATATTCGGGGAGAAAGTGTCTAATTGTTGGCATAGATTGATATGGAGGGGAGAAATTGTTGTATTCTGGAGACATAAAGAGTGTTTTGGGGAGAAAATGCCTACGTTTTGGGGATAAACTGCATGATTTTGGAGTGAAAGCGTCGTCTGGAGCTAAAAAGCGGCATTTGGTGGAGAAAATGTCTTCTTTTGGGGATAAAGGTGATCTTTCAGGGAGAATATGTCTTATTTGCAGCATAAAAAGCAGCCTTTGGGGAAGAGAGTGTCTTTCATTGGGACATCACGTGTTATTCCAAAAATAACACCTTTTCTCCCCAGAATACTGCCTTTTATCCCCAAAAGAAGACATTTTCTCCCCAAAACAGCATCTTTTTTTCCCACATGTTCAATGGTATCTCACCAAAATACCGCTTTTTGCCCACAAAATAAAACATGTTCTACCCCAAATACTGCATTTTAGCCCCAAAATAAGAATTTTTGCCCCACAATACCGCTTTAATCCCCATAATAAGACATCTTCACCCCGGAATGCCGCTTTTTATCCACAAAAGTAGACATTTTCTCCTCAAAACAGCATCTTTTTTCCCACATGTTCGATAGTATCTCACCAAAATACCGCTTTTTGCCCACAAAATAAAAAATGGTCTACCCCAAATACTGCTTTTTCGCCCCCAAATAAGAACTTTTTGCCCCAGAATACCGCTTTTATCCCCAAAAGAAGACATCTTCTTCCCAGAATACAGCTTTTTGTACCGAAATTGTGTTATCCTCTCCAAAAAAGACCAATTTCTATCCGCAAAATGAGAAATATCCTCCCCAAAAGATCACCGTTCGCTCCAAATAGGAGACTTTTTCTCCCGTAAATACCACGTGGTATTCCAAATATTACACGTTTTCTCCCCAAAATTGCTCTTTTTAGCCTCACGAGGAGACCTTCTCCCTCAAATACCTCTTTTGATCCCAAGAATTAGGCATTTTCTCTCCAAGATACCCTTTTCTATCCCCCAAAGAAGACCTTTTCGGCCCCAAATGCCGCTGTTTATCCCAAGAGGATGACATTTTCTCCCCAAAACAACGCTTTTTATCCCCAAATTGAGACATTCCTCCCCGGCCCCCAAGATATGGCTTTCTGTTACAAAAACAAGACATTCGCCCCTAAAAATACCGCTTCTTATCCTCTAAGGAAGACATTTCCTCCCCAAAACACCCCTGGTTACTCCAAAAATAAGAAATACTCTCCCCAAAATATCACCTTCATTTACTTTCCCAAAAATAAGACATTGGAAGAGAAAAAGCAGTGCTTTGGGGAGAAAATGTCTTTCTGGGGGGGATACAGAGCGGCACTTAAGAGAGAACCTGTTGGATTTCTGGGATAAAGAGGGATATTCGGGGAGAAAGTGTCTAATTGTTGGCATAGATTGATATGAAGGGGAGAAATTGTTGTATTCTGGAGACATAAAGAGTGTTTTGGGGAGAAAATGCCTACGTTTTGGGGATAAACTGCATGATTTTGGAGTGAAAGCGTCGTCTGGAGCTAAAAAGCGGCATTTGGTGGAGAAAATGTCTTCTTTTGGGGATAAAGGTGATCTTTCAGGGAGAATATGTCTTATTTGCAGCATAAAAAGCAGCCTTTGGGGAAGAGAGTGTCTTTCATTGGGACATCACGTGTTATTCCAAAAATAACACCTTTTCTCCCCAGAATACTGCCTTTTATCCCCAAAAGAAGACATTTTCTCCCCAAAACAGCATCTTTTTTTCCCACATGTTCAATGGTATCTCACCAAAATACCGCTTTTTGCCCACAAAATAAAAAATGTTCTACCCCAAATACTGCATTTTAGCCCCAAAATAAGAATTTTTGCCCCACAATACCGCTTTAATCCCCATAATAAGACATCTTCACCCCGGAATGCCGCTTTTTATCCACAAAAGTAGACATTTTCTCCTCAAAACAGCATCTTTTTTCCCACATGTTCGATAGTATCTCACCAAAATACCGCTTTTTGCCCACAAAATAAAAAATGGTCTACCCCAAATACTGCTTTTTCGCCCCCAAATAAGAACTTTTTGCCCCAGAATACCGCTTTTATCCCCAAAAGAAGACATCTTCTTCCCAGAATACAGCTTTTTGTACCGAAATTGTGTTATCCTCTCCAAAAAAGACCAATTTCTATCCGCAAAATGAGAAATATCCTCCCCAAAAGATCACCGTTCGCTCCAAATAGGAGACTTTTTCTCCCGTAAATACCACGTGGTATTCCAAATATTACACGTTTTCTCCCCAAAATTGCTCTTTTTAGCCTCACGAGGAGACCTTCTCCCTCAAATACCTCTTTTGATCCCAAGAATTAGGCATTTTCTCTCCAAGATACCCTTTTCTATCCCCCAAAGAAGACCTTTTCGGCCCCAAATGCCGCTGTTTATCCCAAGAGGATGACATTTTCTCCCCAAAACAACGCTTTTTATCCCCAAATTGAGACATTCCTCCCCGGCCCCCAAGATATGGCTTTCTGTTACAAAAACAAGACATTCGCCCCTAAAAATACCGCTTCTTATCCTCTAAGGAAGACATTTCCTCCCCAAAACACCCCTGGTTACTCCAAAAATAAGAAATACTCTCCCCAAAATATCACCTTCATTTACTTTCCCAAAAATAAGACATTGGAAGAGAAAAAGCAGTGCTTTGGGGAGAAAATGTCTTTCTGGGGGGGATACAGAGCGGCACTTAAGAGAGAACCTGTTGGATTTCTGGGATAAAGAGGGATATTCGGGGAGAAAGTGTCTAATTGTTGGCATAGATTGATATGAAGGGGAGAAATTGTTGTATTCTGGAGACATAAAGAGTGTTTTGGGGAGAAAATGCCTACGTTTTGGGGATAAACTGCATGATTTTGGAGTGAAAGCGTCGTCTGGAGCTAAAAAGCGGCATTTGGTGGAGAAAATGTCTTCTTTTGGGGATAAAGGTGATCTTTCAGGGAGAATATGTCTTATTTGCAGCATAAAAAGCAGCCTTTGGGGAAGAGAGTGTCTTTCATTGGGACATCACGTGTTATTCCAAAAATAACACCTTTTCTCCCCAGAATACTGCCTTTTATCCCCAAAAGAAGACATTTTCTCCCCAAAACAGCATCTTTTTTTCCCACATGTTCAATGGTATCTCACCAAAATACCGCTTTTTGCCCACAAAATAAAAAATGTTCTACCCCAAATACTGCATTTTAGCCCCAAAATAAGAATTTTTGCCCCACAATACCGCTTTAATCCCCATAATAAGACATCTTCACCCCGGAATGCCGCTTTTTATCCACAAAAGTAGACATTTTCTCCTCAAAACAGCATCTTTTTTCCCACATGTTCGATAGTATCTCACCAAAATACCGCTTTTTGCCCACAAAATAAAAAATGGTCTACCCCACATACTGCTTTTTCGCCCCCAAATAAGAACTTTTTGCCCCAGAATACCGCTTTTATCCCCAAAAGAAGACATCTTCTTCCCAGAATACAGCTTTTTGTACCGAAATTGTGTTATCCTCTCCAAAAAAGACCAATTTCTATCCGCAAAATGAGAAATATTCTCCCCAAAAGATCACCGTTCGCTCCAAATAGGAGACTTTTTCTCCCGTAAATACCACGTGGTATTCCAAATATTACACGTTTTCTCCCCAAAATTGCTCTTTTTAGCCTCACGAGGAGACCTTCTCCCTCAAATACCTCTTTTGATCCCAAGAATTAGGCATTTTCTCTCCAAGATACCCTTTTCTATCCCCCAAAGAAGACCTTTTCGGCCCCAAATGCCGCTGTTTATCCCAAGAGGATGACATTTTCTCCCCAAAACAACGCTTTTTATCCCCAAATTGAGACATTCCTCCCCGGCCCCCAAGATATGGCTTTCTGTTACAAAAACAAGACATTCGCCCCTAAAAATACCGCTTCTTATCCTCTAAGGAAGACATTTCCTCCCCAAAACACCCCTGGTTACTCCAAAAATAAGAAATACTCTCCCCAAAATATCACCTTCATTTACTTTCCCAAAAATAAGACATTGGAAGAGAAAAAGCAGTGCTTTGGGGAGAAAATGTCTTTCTGGGGGGGATACAGAGCGGCACTTAAGAGAGAACCTGTTGGATTTCTGGGATAAAGAGGGATATTCGGGGAGAAAGTGTCTAATTGTTGGCATAGATTGATATGAAGGGGAGAAATTGTTGTATTCTGGAGACATAAAGAGTGTTTTGGGGAGAAAATGCCTACGTTTTGGGGATAAACTGCATGATTTTGGAGTGAAAGCGTCGTCTGGAGCTAAAAAGCGGCATTTGGTGGAGAAAATGTCTTCTTTTGGGGATAAAGGTGATCTTTCAGGGAGAATATGTCTTATTTGCAGCATAAAAAGCAGCCTTTGGGGAAGAGAGTGTCTTTCATTGGGACATCACGTGTTATTCCAAAAATAACACCTTTTCTCCCCAGAATACTGCCTTTTATCCCCAAAAGAAGACATTTTCTCCCCAAAACAGCATCTTTTTTTCCCACATGTTCAATGGTATCTCACCAAAATACCGCTTTTTGCCCACAAAATAAAAAATGTTCTACCCCAAATACTGCATTTTAGCCCCAAAATAAGAATTTTTGCCCCACAATACCGCTTTAATCCCCATAATAAGACATCTTCACCCCGGAATGCCGCTTTTTATCCACAAAAGTAGACATTTTCTCCTCAAAACAGCATCTTTTTTCCCACATGTTCGATAGTATCTCACCAAAATACCGCTTTTTGCCCACAAAATAAAAAATGGTCTACCCCAAATACTGCTTTTTCGCCCCCAAATAAGAACTTTTTGCCCCAGAATACCGCTTTTATCCCCAAAAGAAGACATCTTCTTCCCAGAATACAGCTTTTTGTACCGAAATTGTGTTATCCTCTCCAAAAAAGACCAATTTCTATCCGCAAAATGAGAAATATCCTCCCCAAAAGATCACCGTTCGCTCCAAATAGGAGACTTTTTCTCCCGTAAATACCACGTGGTATTCCAAATATTACACGTTTTCTCCCCAAAATTGCTCTTTTTAGCCTCACGAGGAGACCTTCTCCCTCAAATACCTCTTTTGATCCCAAGAATTAGGCATTTTCTCTCCAAGATACCCTTTTCTATCCCCCAAAGAAGACCTTTTCGGCCCCAAATGCCGCTGTTTATCCCAAGAGGATGACATTTTCTCCCCAAAACAACGCTTTTTATCCCCAAATTGAGACATTCCTCCCCGGCCCCCAAGATATGGCTTTCTGTTACAAAAACAAGACATTCGCCCCTAAAAATACCGCTTCTTATCCTCTAAGGAAGACATTTCCTCCCCAAAACACCCCTGGTTACTCCAAAAATAAGAAATACTCTCCCCAAAATATCACCTTCATTTACTTTCCCAAAAATAAGACATTGGAAGAGAAAAAGCAGTGCTTTGGGGAGAAAATGTCTTTCTGGGGGGGATACAGAGCGGCACTTAAGAGAGAACCTGTTGGATTTCTGGGATAAAGAGGGATATTCGGGGAGAAAGTGTCTAATTGTTGGCATAGATTGATATGGAGGGGAGAAATTGTTGTATTCTGGAGACATAAAGAGTGTTTTGGGGAGAAAATGCCTACGTTTTGGGGATAAACTGCATGATTTTGGAGTGAAAGCGTCGTCTGGAGCTAAAAAGCGGCATTTGGTGGAGAAAATGTCTTCTTTTGGGGATAAAGGTGATCTTTCAGGGAGAATATGTCTTATTTGCAGCACAAAAAGCAGCCTTTGGGGAAGAGAGTGTCTTTCATTGGGACATCACGTGTTATTCCAAAAATAACACCTTTTCTCCCCAGAATACTGCCTTTTATCCCCAAAAGAAGACATTTTCTCCCCAAAACAGCATCTTTTTTTCCCACATGTTCAATGGTATCTCACCAAAATACCGCTTTTTGCCCACAAAATAAAAAATGTTCTACCCCAAATACTGCATTTTAGCCCCAAAATAAGAATTTTTGCCCCACAATACCGCTTTAATCCCCATAATAAGACATCTTCACCCCGGAATGCCGCTTTTTATCCACAAAAGTAGACATTTTCTCCTCAAAACAGCATCTTTTTTCCCACATGTTCGATAGTATCTCACCAAAATACCGCTTTTTGCCCACAAAATAAAAAATGGTCTACCCCAAATACTGCTTTTTCGCCCCCAAATAAGAACTTTTTGCCCCAGAATACCGCTTTTATCCCCAAAAGAAGACATCTTCTTCCCAGAATACAGCTTTTTGTACCGAAATTGTGTTATCCTCTCCAAAAAAGACCAATTTCTATCCGCAAAATGAGAAATATCCTCCCCAAAAGATCACCGTTCGCTCCAAATAGGAGACTTTTTCTCCCGTAAATACCACGTGGTATTCCAAATATTACACGTTTTCTCCCCAAAATTGCTCTTTTTAGCCTCACGAGGAGACCTTCTCCCTCAAATACCTCTTTTGATCCCAGGAATTAGGCATTTTCTCTCCAAGATACCCTTTTCTATCCCCCAAAGAAGACCTTTTCGGCCCCAAATGCCGCTGTTTATCCCAAGAGGATGACATTTTCTCCCCAAAACAACGCTTTTTATCCCCAAATTGAGACATTCCTCCCCGGCCCCCAAGATATGGCTTTCTGTTACAAAAACAAGACATTCGCCCCTAAAAATACCGCTTCTTATCCTCTAAGGAAGACATTTCCTCCCCAAAACACCCCTGGTTACTCCAAAAATAAGAAATACTCTCCCCAAAATATCACCTTCATTTACTTTCCCAAAAATAAGACATTGGAAGAGAAAAAGCAGTGCTTTGGGGAGAAAATGTCTTTCTGGGGGGGATACAGAGCGGCACTTAAGAGAGAACCTGTTGGATTTCTGGGATAAAGAGGGATATTCGGGGAGAAAGTGTCTAATTGTTGGCATAGATTGATATGAAGGGGAGAAATTGTTGTATTCTGGAGACATAAAGAGTGTTTTGGGGAGAAAATGCCTACGTTTTGGGGATAAACTGCATGATTTTGGAGTGAAAGCGTCGTCTGGAGCTAAAAAGCGGCATTTGGTGGAGAAAATGTCTTCTTTTGGGGATAAAGGTGATCTTTCAGGGAGAATATGTCTTATTTGCAGCATAAAAAGCAGCCTTTGGGGAAGAGAGTGTCTTTCATTGGGACATCACGTGTTATTCCAAAAATAACACCTTTTCTCCCCAGAATACTGCCTTTTATCCCCAAAAGAAGACATTTTCTCCCCAAAACAGCATCTTTTTTTCCCACATGTTCAATGGTATCTCACCAAAATACCGCTTTTTGCCCACAAAATAAAAAATGTTCTACCCCAAATACTGCATTTTAGCCCCAAAATAAGAATTTTTGCCCCACAATACCGCTTTAATCCCCATAATAAGACATCTTCACCCCGGAATGCCGCTTTTTATCCACAAAAGTAGACATTTTCTCCTCAAAACAGCATCTTTTTTCCCACATGTTCGATAGTATCTCACCAAAATACCGCTTTTTGCCCACAAAATAAAAAATGGTCTACCCCACATACTGCTTTTTCGCCCCCAAATAAGAACTTTTTGCCCCAGAATACCGCTTTTATCCCCAAAAGAAGACATCTTCTTCCCAGAATACAGCTTTTTGTACCGAAATTGTGTTATCCTCTCCAAAAAAGACCAATTTCTATCCGCAAAATGAGAAATATTCTCCCCAAAAGATCACCGTTCGCTCCAAATAGGAGACTTTTTCTCCCGTAAATACCACGTGGTATTCCAAATATTACACGTTTTCTCCCCAAAATTGCTCTTTTTAGCCTCACGAGGAGACCTTCTCCCTCAAATACCTCTTTTGATCCCAAGAATTAGGCATTTTCTCTCCAAGATACCCTTTTCTATCCCCCAAAGAAGACCTTTTCGGCCCCAAATGCCGCTGTTTATCCCAAGAGGATGACATTTTCTCCCCACAACAACGCTTTTTATCCCCAAATTGAGACATTCCTCCCCGGCCCCCAAGATATGGCTTTCTGTTACAAAAACAAGACATTCGCCCCTAAAAATACCGCTTCTTATCCTCTAAGGAAGACATTTCCTCCCCAAAACACCCCTGGTTACTCCAAAAATAAGAAATACTCTCCCCAAAATATCACCTTCATTTACTTTCCCAAAAATAAGACATTGGAAGAGAAAAAGCAGTGCTTTGGGGAGAAAATGTCTTTCTGGGGGGGATACAGAGCGGCACTTAAGAGAGAACCTGTTGGATTTCTGGGATAAAGAGGGATATTCGGGGAGAAAGTGTCTAATTGTTGGCATAGATTGATATGAAGGGGAGAAATTGTTGTATTCTGGAGACATAAAGAGTGTTTTGGGGAGAAAATGCCTACGTTTTGGGGATAAACTGCATGATTTTGGAGTGAAAGCGTCGTCTGGAGCTAAAAAGCGGCATTTGGTGGAGAAAATGTCTTCTTTTGGGGATAAAGGTGATCTTTCAGGGAGAATATGTCTTATTTGCAGCATAAAAAGCAGCCTTTGGGGAAGAGAGTGTCTTTCATTGGGACATCACGTGTTATTCCAAAAATAACACCTTTTCTCCCCAGAATACTGCCTTTTATCCCCAAAAGAAGACATTTTCTCCTCAAAACAGCATCTTTTTTTCCCACATGTTCAATGGTATCTCACCAAAATACCGCTTTTTGCCCACAAAATAAAAAATGTTCTACCCCAAATACTGCATTTTAGCCCCAAAATAAGAATTTTTGCCCCACAATACCGCTTTAATCCCCATAATAAGACATTTTCACCCCGGAATGCCGCTTTTTATCCACAAAAGTAGACATTTTCTCCTCAAAACAGCATCTTTTTTCCCACATGTTCGATAGTATCTCACCAAAATACCGCTTTTTGCCCACAAAATAAAAAATGGTCTACCCCACATACTGCTTTTTCGCCCCCAAATAAGAACTTTTTGCCCCAGAATACCGCTTTTATCCCCAAAAGAAGACATCTTCTTCCCAGAATACAGCTTTTTGTACCGAAATTGTGTTATCCTCTCCAAAAAAGACCAATTTCTATCCGCAAAATGAGAAATATTCTCCCCAAAAGATCACCGTTCGCTCCAAATAGGAGACTTTTTCTCCCGTAAATACCACATGGTATTCCAAATATTACACGTTTTCTCCCCAAAATTGCTCTTTTTAGCCTCACGAGGAGACCTTCTCCCTCAAATACCTCTTTTGATCCCAAGAATTAGGCATTTTCTCTCCAAGATACCCTTTTCTATCCCCCAAAGAAGACCTTTTCGGCCCCAAATGCCGCTGTTTATCCCAAGAGGATGACATTTTCTCCCCAAAACAACGCTTTTTATCCCCAAATTGAGACATTCCTCCCCGGCCCCCAAGATATGGCTTTCTGTCACAAAAACAAGACATTCGCCCCTAAAAATACCGCTTCTTATCCTCTAAGGAAGACATTTCCTCCCCAAAACACCCCTGGTTACTCCAAAAATAAGAAATACTCTCCCCAAAATATCACCTTCATTTACTTTCCCAAAAATAAGACATTGGAAGAGAAAAAGCAGTGCTTTGGGGAGAAAATGTCTTTCTGGGGGGGATACAGAGCGGCACTTAAGAGAGAACCTGTTGGATTTCTGGGATAAAGAGGGATATTCGGGGAGAAAGTGTCTAATTGTTGGCATAGATTGATATGAAGGGGAGAAATTGTTGTATTCTGGAGACATAAAGAGTGTTTTGGGGAGAAAATGCCTACGTTTTGGGGATAAACTGCATGATTTTGGAGTGAAAGCGTCGTCTGGAGCTAAAAAGCGGCATTTGGTGGAGAAAATGTCTTCTTTTGGGGATAAAGGTGATCTTTCAGGGAGAATATGTCTTATTTGCAGCACAAAAAGCAGCCTTTGGGGAAGAGAGTGTCTTTCATTGGGACATCACGTGTTATTCCAAAAATAACACCTTTTCTCCCCAGAATACTGCCTTTTATCCCCAAAAGAAGACATTTTCTCCCCAAAACAGCATCTTTTTTTCCCACATGTTCAATGGTATCTCACCAAAATACCGCTTTTTGCCCACAAAATAAAAAATGTTCTACCCCAAATACTGCATTTTAGCCCCAAAATAAGAATTTTTGCCCCACAATACCGCTTTAATCCCCATAATAAGACATCTTCACCCCGGAATGCCGCTTTTTATCCACAAAAGTAGACATTTTCTCCTCAAAACAGCATCTTTTTTCCCACATGTTCGATAGTATCTCACCAAAATACCGCTTTTTGCCCACAAAATAAAAAATGGTCTACCCCACATACTGCTTTTTCGCCCCCAAATAAGAACTTTTTGCCCCAGAATACCGCTTTTATCCCCAAAAGAAGACATCTTCTTCCCAGAATACAGCTTTTTGTACCGAAATTGTGTTATCCTCTCCAAAAAAGACCAATTTCTATCCGCAAAATGAGAAATATCCTCCCCAAAAGATCACCGTTCGCTCCAAATAGGAGACTTTTTCTCCCGTAAATACCACGTGGTATTCCAAATATTACACGTTTTCTCCCCAAAATTGCTCTTTTTAGCCTCACGAGGAGACCTTCTCCCTCAAATACCTCTTTTGATCCCAAGAATTAGGCATTTTCTCTCCAAGATACCCTTTTCTATCCCCCAAAGAAGACCTTTTCGGCCCCAAATGCCGCTGTTTATCCCAAGAGGATGACATTTTCTCCCCAAAACAACGCTTTTTATCCCCAAATTGAGACATTCCTCCCCGGCCCCCAAGATATGGCTTTCTGTTACAAAAACAAGACATTCGCCCCTAAAAATACCGCTTCTTATCCTCTAAGGAAGACATTTCCTCCCCAAAACACCCCTGGTTACTCCAAAAATAAGAAATACTCTCCCCAAAATATCACCTTCATTTACTTTCCCAAAAATAAGACATTGGAAGAGAAAAAGCAGTGCTTTGGGGAGAAAATGTCTTTCTGGGGGGGATACAGAGCGGCACTTAAGAGAGAACCTGTTGGATTTCTGGGATAAAGAGGGATATTCGGGGAGAAAGTGTCTAATTGTTGGCATAGATTGATATGAAGGGGAGAAATTGTTGTATTCTGGAGACATAAAGAGTGTTTTGGGGAGAAAATGCCTACGTTTTGGGGATAAACTGCATGATTTTGGAGTGAAAGCGTCGTCTGGAGCTAAAAAGCGGCATTTGGTGGAGAAAATGTCTTCTTTTGGGGATAAAGGTGATCTTTCAGGGAGAATATGTCTTATTTGCAGCATAAAAAGCAGCCTTTGGGGAAGAGAGTGTCTTTCATTGGGACATCACGTGTTATTCCAAAAATAACACCTTTTCTCCCCAGAATACTGCCTTTTATCCCCAAAAGAAGACATTTTCTCCCCAAAACAGCATCTTTTTTTCCCACATGTTCAATGGTATCTCACCAAAATACCGCTTTTTGCCCACAAAATAAAAAATGTTCTACCCCAAATACTGCATTTTAGCCCCAAAATAAGAATTTTTGCCCCACAATACCGCTTTAATCCCCATAATAAGACATCTTCACCCCGGAATGCCGCTTTTTATCCACAAAAGTAGACATTTTCTCCTCAAAACAGCATCTTTTTTCCCACATGTTCGATAGTATCTCACCAAAATACCGCTTTTTGCCCACAAAATAAAAAATGGTCTACCCCAAATACTGCTTTTTCGCCCCCAAATAAGAACTTTTTGCCCCAGAATACCGCTTTTATCCCCAAAAGAAGACATCTTCTTCCCAGAATACAGCTTTTTGTACCGAAATTGTGTTATCCTCTCCAAAAAAGACCAATTTCTATCCGCAAAATGAGAAATATTCTCCCCAAAAGATCACCGTTCGCTCCAAATAGGAGACTTTTTCTCCCGTAAATACCACGTGGTATTCCAAATATTACACGTTTTCTCCCCAAAATTGCTCTTTTTAGCCTCACGAGGAGACCTTCTCCCTCAAATACCTCTTTTGATCCCAAGAATTAGGCATTTTCTCTCCAAGATACCCTTTTCTATCCCCCAAAGAAGACCTTTTCGGCCCCAAATGCCGCTGTTTATCCCAAGAGGATGACATTTTCTCCCCAAAACAACGCTTTTTATCCCCAAATTGAGACATTCCTCCCCGGCCCCCAAGATATGGCTTTCTGTTACAAAAACAAGACATTCGCCCCTAAAAATACCGCTTCTTATCCTCTAAGGAAGACATTTCCTCCCCAAAACACCCCTGGTTACTCCAAAAATAAGAAATACTCTCCCCAAAATATCACCTTCATTTACTTTCCCAAAAATAAGACATTGGAAGAGAAAAAGCAGTGCTTTGGGGAGAAAATGTCTTTCTGGGGGGGATACAGAGCGGCACTTAAGAGAGAACCTGTTGGATTTCTGGGATAAAGAGGGATATTCGGGGAGAAAGTGTCTAATTGTTGGCATAGATTGATATGAAGGGGAGAAATTGTTGTATTCTGGAGACATAAAGAGTGTTTTGGGGAGAAAATGCCTACGTTTTGGGGATAAACTGCATGATTTTGGAGTGAAAGCGTCGTCTGGAGCTAAAAAGCGGCATTTGGTGGAGAAAATGTCTTCTTTTGGGGATAAAGGTGATCTTTCAGGGAGAATATGTCTTATTTGCAGCATAAAAAGCAGCCTTTGGGGAAGAGAGTGTCTTTCATTGGGACATCACGTGTTATTCCAAAAATAACACCTTTTCTCCCCAGAATACTGCCTTTTATCCCCAAAAGAAGACATTTTCTCCCCAAAACAGCATCTTTTTTTCCCACATGTTCAATGGTATCTCACCAAAATACCGCTTTTTGCCCACAAAATAAAAAATGTTCTACCCCAAATACTGCATTTTAGCCCCAAAATAAGAATTTTTGCCCCACAATACCGCTTTAATCCCCATAATAAGACATCTTCACCCCAGAATGCCGCTTTTTATCCACAAAAGTAGACATTTTCTCCTCAAAACAGCATCTTTTTTCCCACATGTTCGATAGTATCTCACCAAAATACCGCTTTTTGCCCACAAAATAAAAAATGGTCTACCCCAAATACTGCTTTTTCGCCCCCAAATAAGAACTTTTTGCCCCAGAATACCGCTTTTATCCCCAAAAGAAGACATCTTCTTCCCAGAATACAGCTTTTTGTACCGAAATTGTGTTATCCTCTCCAAAAAAGACCAATTTCTATCCGCAAAATGAGAAATATTCTCCCCAAAAGATCACCGTTCGCTCCAAATAGGAGACTTTTTCTCCCGTAAATACCACGTGGTATTCCAAATATTACACGTTTTCTCCCCAAAATTGCTCTTTTTAGCCTCACGAGGAGACCTTCTCCCTCAAATACCTCTTTTGATCCCAAGAATTAGGCATTTTCTCTCCAAGATACCCTTTTCTATCCCCCAAAGAAGACCTTTTCGGCCCCAAATGCCGCTGTTTATCCCAAGAGGATGACATTTTCTCCCCAAAACAACGCTTTTTATCCCCAAATTGAGACATTCCTCCCCGGCCCCCAAGATATGGCTTTCTGTTACAAAAACAAGACATTCGCCCCTAAAAATACCGCTTCTTATCCTCTAAGGAAGACATTTCCTCCCCAAAACACCCCTGGTTACTCCAAAAATAAGAAATACTCTCCCCAAAATATCACCTTCATTTACTTTCCCAAAAATAAGACATTGGAAGAGAAAAAGCAGTGCTTTGGGGAGAAAATGTCTTTCTGGGGGGGATACAGAGCGGCACTTAAGAGAGAACCTGTTGGATTTCTGGGATAAAGAGGGATATTCGGGGAGAAAGTGTCTAATTGTTGGCATAGATTGATATGAAGGGGAGAAATTGTTGTATTCTGGAGACATAAAGAGTGTTTTGGGGAGAAAATGCCTACGTTTTGGGGATAAACTGCATGATTTTGGAGTGAAAGCGTCGTCTGGAGCTAAAAAGCGGCATTTGGTGGAGAAAATGTCTTCTTTTGGGGATAAAGGTGATCTTTCAGGGAGAATATGTCTTATTTGCAGCATAAAAAGCAGCCTTTGGGGAAGAGAGTGTCTTTCATTGGGACATCACGTGTTATTCCAAAAATAACACCTTTTCTCCCCAGAATACTGCCTTTTATCCCCAAAAGAAGACATTTTCTCCCCAAAACAGCATCTTTTTTTCCCACATGTTCAATGGTATCTCACCAAAATACCGCTTTTTGCCCACAAAATAAAACATGTTCTACCCCAAATACTGCATTTTAGCCCCAAAATAAGAATTTTTGCCCCACAATACCGCTTTAATCCCCATAATAAGACATCTTCACCCCGGAATGCCGCTTTTTATCCACAAAAGTAGACATTTTCTCCTCAAAACAGCATCTTTTTTCCCACATGTTCGATAGTATCTCACCAAAATACCGCTTTTTGCCCACAAAATAAAAAATGGTCTACCCCACATACTGCTTTTTCGCCCCCAAATAAGAACTTTTTGCCCCAGAATACCGCTTTTATCCCCAAAAGAAGACATCTTCTTCCCAGAATACAGCTTTTTGTACCGAAATTGTGTTATCCTCTCCAAAAAAGACCAATTTCTATCCGCAAAATGAGAAATATCCTCCCCAAAAGATCACCGTTCGCTCCAAATAGGAGACTTTTTCTCCCGTAAATACCACGTGGTATTCCAAATATTACACGTTTTCTCCCCAAAATTGCTCTTTTTAGCCTCACGAGGAGACCTTCTCCCTCAAATACCTCTTTTGATCCCAAGAATTAGGCATTTTCTCTCCAAGATACCCTTTTCTATCCCCCAAAGAAGACCTTTTCGGCCCCAAATGCCGCTGTTTATCCCAAGAGGATGACATTTTCTCCCCAAAACAACGCTTTTTATCCCCAAATTGAGACATTCCTCCCCGGCCCCCAAGATATGGCTTTCTGTTACAAAAACAAGACATTCGCCCCTAAAAATACCGCTTCTTATCCTCTAAGGAAGACATTTCCTCCCCAAAACACCCCTGGTTACTCCAAAAATAAGAAATACTCTCCCCAAAATATCACCTTCATTTACTTTCCCAAAAATAAGACATTGGAAGAGAAAAAGCAGTGCTTTGGGGAGAAAATGTCTTTCTGGGGGGGATACAGAGCGGCACTTAAGAGAGAACCTGTTGGATTTCTGGGATAAAGAGGGATATTCGGGGAGAAAGTGTCTAATTGTTGGCATAGATTGATATGAAGGGGAGAAATTGTTGTATTCTGGAGACATAAAGAGTGTTTTGGGGAGAAAATGCCTACGTTTTGGGGATAAACTGCATGATTTTGGAGTGAAAGCGTCGTCTGGAGCTAAAAAGCGGCATTTGGTGGAGAAAATGTCTTCTTTTGGGGATAAAGGTGATCTTTCAGGGAGAATATGTCTTATTTGCAGCATAAAAAGCAGCCTTTGGGGAAGAGAGTGTCTTTCATTGGGACATCACGTGTTATTCCAAAAATAACACCTTTTCTCCCCAGAATACTGCCTTTTATCCCCAAAAGAAGACATTTTCTCCCCAAAACAGCATCTTTTTTTCCCACATGTTCAATGGTATCTCACCAAAATACCGCTTTTTGCCCACAAAATAAAAAATGTTCTACCCCAAATACTGCATTTTAGCCCCAAAATAAGAATTTTTGCCCCACAATACCGCTTTAATCCCCATAATAAGACATCTTCACCCCAGAATGCCGCTTTTTATCCACAAAAGTAGACATTTTCTCCTCAAAACAGCATCTTTTTTCCCACATGTTCGATAGTATCTCACCAAAATACCGCTTTTTGCCCACAAAATAAAAAATGGTCTACCCCAAATACTGCTTTTTCGCCCCCAAATAAGAACTTTTTGCCCCAGAATACCGCTTTTATCCCCAAAAGAAGACATCTTCTTCCCAGAATACAGCTTTTTGTACCGAAATTGTGTTATCCTCTCCAAAAAAGACCAATTTCTATCCGCAAAATGAGAAATATTCTCCCCAAAAGATCACCGTTCGCTCCAAATAGGAGACTTTTTCTCCCGTAAATACCACGTGGTATTCCAAATATTACACGTTTTCTCCCCAAAATTGCTCTTTTTAGCCTCACGAGGAGACCTTCTCCCTCAAATACCTCTTTTGATCCCAAGAATTAGGCATTTTCTCTCCAAGATACCCTTTTCTATCCCCCAAAGAAGACCTTTTCGGCCCCAAATGCCGCTGTTTATCCCAAGAGGATGACATTTTCTCCCCAAAACAACGCTTTTTATCCCCAAATTGAGACATTCCTCCCCGGCCCCCAAGATATGGCTTTCTGTTACAAAAACAAGACATTCGCCCCTAAAAATACCGCTTCTTATCCTCTAAGGAAGACATTTCCTCCCCAAAACACCCCTGGTTACTCCAAAAATAAGAAATACTCTCCCCAAAATATCACCTTCATTTACTTTCCCAAAAATAAGACATTGGAAGAGAAAAAGCAGTGCTTTGGGGAGAAAATGTCTTTCTGGGGGGGATACAGAGCGGCACTTAAGAGAGAACCTGTTGGATTTCTGGGATAAAGAGGGATATTCGGGGAGAAAGTGTCTAATTGTTGGCATAGATTGATATGAAGGGGAGAAATTGTTGTATTCTGGAGACATAAAGAGTGTTTTGGGGAGAAAATGCCTACGTTTTGGGGATAAACTGCATGATTTTGGAGTGAAAGCGTCGTCTGGAGCTAAAAAGCGGCATTTGGTGGAGAAAATGTCTTCTTTTGGGGATAAAGGTGATCTTTCAGGGAGAATATGTCTTATTTGCAGCATAAAAAGCAGCCTTTGGGGAAGAGAGTGTCTTTCATTGGGACATCACGTGTTATTCCAAAAATAACACCTTTTCTCCCCAGAATACTGCCTTTTATCCCCAAAAGAAGACATTTTCTCCCCAAAACAGCATCTTTTTTTCCCACATGTTCAATGGTATCTCACCAAAATACCGCTTTTTGCCCACAAAATAAAAAATGTTCTACCCCAAATACTGCATTTTAGCCCCAAAATAAGAATTTTTGCCCCACAATACCGCTTTAATCCCCATAATAAGACATCTTCACCCCAGAATGCCGCTTTTTATCCACAAAAGTAGACATTTTCTCCTCAAAACAGCATCTTTTTTCCCACATGTTCGATAGTATCTCACCAAAATACCGCTTTTTGCCCACAAAATAAAAAATGGTCTACCCCACATACTGCTTTTTCGCCCCCAAATAAGAACTTTTTGCCCCAGAATACCGCTTTTATCCCCAAAAGAAGACATCTTCTTCCCAGAATACAGCTTTTTGTACCGAAATTGTGTTATCCTCTCCAAAAAAGACCAATTTCTATCCGCAAAATGAGAAATATTCTCCCCAAAAGATCACCGTTCGCTCCAAATAGGAGACTTTTTCTCCCGTAAATACCACGTGGTATTCCAAATATTACACGTTTTCTCCCCAAAATTGCTCTTTTTAGCCTCACGAGGAGACCTTCTCCCTCAAATACCTCTTTTGATCCCAAGAATTAGGTATTTTCTCTCCAAGATACCCTTTTCTATCCCCCAAAGAAGACCTTTTCGGCCCCAAATGCCGCTGTTTATCCCAAGAGGATGACATTTTCTCCCCAAAACAACGCTTTTTATCCCCAAATTGAGACATTCCTCCCCGGCCCCCAAGATATGGCTTTCTGTTACAAAAACAAGACATTCGCCCCTAAAAATACCGCTTCTTATCCTCTAAGGAAGACATTTCCTCCCCAAAACACCCCTGGTTACTCCAAAAATAAGAAATACTCTCCCCAAAATATCACCTTCATTTACTTTCCCAAAAATAAGACATTGGAAGAGAAAAAGCAGTGCTTTGGGGAGAAAATGTCTTTCTGGGGGGGATACAGAGCGGCACTTAAGAGAGAACCTGTTGGATTTCTGGGATAAAGAGGGATATTCGGGGAGAAAGTGTCTAATTGTTGGCATAGATTGATATGAAGGGGAGAAATTGTTGTATTCTGGAGACATAAAGAGTGTTTTGGGGAGAAAATGCCTACGTTTTGGGGATAAACTGCATGATTTTGGAGTGAAAGCGTCGTCTGGAGCTAAAAAGCGGCATTTGGTGGAGAAAATGTCTTCTTTTGGGGATAAAGGTGATCTTTCAGGGAGAATATGTCTTATTTGCAGCATAAAAAGCAGCCTTTGGGGAAGAGAGTGTCTTTCATTGGGACATCACGTGTTATTCCAAAAATAACACCTTTTCTCCCCAGAATACTGCCTTTTATCCCCAAAAGAAGACATTTTCTCCCCAAAACAGCATCTTTTTTTCCCACATGTTCAATGGTATCTCACCAAAATACCGCTTTTTGCCCACAAAATAAAAAATGTTCTACCCCAAATACTGCATTTTAGCCCCAAAATAAGAATTTTTGCCCCACAATACCGCTTTAATCCCCATAATAAGACATCTTCACCCCGGAATGCCGCTTTTTATCCACAAAAGTAGACATTTTCTCCTCAAAACAGCATCTTTTTTCCCACATGTTCGATAGTATCTCACCAAAATACCGCTTTTTGCCCACAAAATAAAAAATGGTCTACCCCACATACTGCTTTTTCGCCCCCAAATAAGAACTTTTTGCCCCAGAATACCGCTTTTATCCCCAAAAGAAGACATCTTCTTCCCAGAATACAGCTTTTTGTACCGAAATTGTGTTATCCTCTCCAAAAAAGACCAATTTCTATCCGCAAAATGAGAAATATCCACCCCAAAAGATCACCGTTCGCTCCAAATAGGAGACTTTTTCTCCCGTAAATACCACGTGGTATTCCAAATATTACACGTTTTCTCCCCAAAATTGCTCTTTTTAGCCTCACGAGGAGACCTTCTCCCTCAAATACCTCTTTTGATCCCAAGAATTAGGCATTTTCTCTCCAAGATACCCTTTTCTATCCCCCAAAGAAGACCTTTTCGGCCCCAAATGCCGCTGTTTATCCCAAGAGGATGACATTTTCTCCCCAAAACAACGCTTTTTATCCCCAAATTGAGACATTCCTCCCCGGCCCCCAAGATATGGCTTTCTGTTACAAAAACAAGACATTCGCCCCTAAAAATACCGCTTCTTATCCTCTAAGGAAGACATTTCCTCCCCAAAACACCCCTGGTTACTCCAAAAATAAGAAATACTCTCCCCAAAATATCACCTTCATTTACTTTCCCAAAAATAAGACATTGGAAGAGAAAAAGCAGTGCTTTGGGGAGAAAATGTCTTTCTGGGGGGGATACAGAGCGGCACTTAAGAGAGAACCTGTTGGATTTCTGGGATAAAGAGGGATATTCGGGGAGAAAGTGTCTAATTGTTGGCATAGATTGATATGAAGGGGAGAAATTGTTGTATTCTGGAGACATAAAGAGTGTTTTGGGGAGAAAATGCCTACGTTTTGGGGATAAACTGCATGATTTTGGAGTGAAAGCGTCGTCTGGAGCTAAAAAGCGGCATTTGGTGGAGAAAATGTCTTCTTTTGGGGATAAAGGTGATCTTTCAGGGAGAATATGTCTTATTTGCAGCATAAAAAGCAGCCTTTGGGGAAGAGAGTGTCTTTCATTGGGACATCACGTGTTATTCCAAAAATAACACCTTTTCTCCCCAGAATACTGCCTTTTATCCCCAAAAGAAGACATTTTCTCCCCAAAACAGCATCTTTTTTTCCCACATGTTCAATGGTATCTCACCAAAATACCGCTTTTTGCCCACAAAATAAAAAATGTTCTACCCCAAATACTGCATTTTAGCCCCAAAATAAGAATTTTTGCCCCACAATACCGCTTTAATCCCCATAATAAGACATCTTCACCCCAGAATGCCGCTTTTTATCCACAAAAGTAGACATTTTCTCCTCAAAACAGCATCTTTTTTCCCACATGTTCGATAGTATCTCACCAAAATACCGCTTTTTGCCCACAAAATAAAAAATGGTCTACCCCAAATACTGCTTTTTCGCCCCCAAATAAGAACTTTTTGCCCCAGAATACCGCTTTTATCCCCAAAAGAAGACATCTTCTTCCCAGAATACAGCTTTTTGTACCGAAATTGTGTTATCCTCTCCAAAAAAGACCAATTTCTATCCGCAAAATGAGAAATATCCTCCCCAAAAGATCACCGTTCGCTCCAAATAGGAGACTTTTTCTCCCGTAAATACCACGTGGTATTCCAAATATTACACGTTTTCTCCCCAAAATTGCTCTTTTTAGCCTCACGAGGAGACCTTCTCCCTCAAATACCTCTTTTGATCCCAAGAATTAGGCATTTTCTCTCCAAGATACCCTTTTCTATCCCCCAAAGAAGACCTTTTCGGCCCCAAATGCCGCTGTTTATCCCAAGAGGATGACATTTTCTCCCCAAAACAACGCTTTTTATCCCCAAATTGAGACATTCCTCCCCGGCCCCCAAGATATGGCTTTCTGTCACAAAAACAAGACATTCGCCCCTAAAAATACCGCTTCTTATCCTCTAAGGAAGACATTTCCTCCCCAAAACACCCCTGGTTACTCCAAAAATAAGAAATACTCTCCCCAAAATATCACCTTCATTTACTTTCCCAAAAATAAGACATTGGAAGAGAAAAAGCAGTGCTTTGGGGAGAAAATGTCTTTCTGGGGGGGATACAGAGCGGCACTTAAGAGAGAACCTGTTGGATTTCTGGGATAAAGAGGGATATTCGGGGAGAAAGTGTCTAATTGTTGGCATAGATTGATATGAAGGGGAGAAATTGTTGTATTCTGGAGACATAAAGAGTGTTTTGGGGAGAAAATGCCTACGTTTTGGGGATAAACTGCATGATTTTGGAGTGAAAGCGTCGTCTGGAGCTAAAAAGCGGCATTTGGTGGAGAAAATGTCTTCTTTTGGGGATAAAGGTGATCTTTCAGGGAGAATATGTCTTATTTGCAGCATAAAAAGCAGCCTTTGGGGAAGAGAGTGTCTTTCATTGGGACATCACGTGTTATTCCAAAAATAACACCTTTTCTCCCCAGAATACTGCCTTTTATCCCCAAAAGAAGACATTTTCTCCCCAAAACAGCATCTTTTTTTCCCACATGTTCAATGGTATCTCACCAAAATACCGCTTTTTGCCCACAAAATAAAAAATGTTCTACCCCAAATACTGCATTTTAGCCCCAAAATAAGAATTTTTGCCCCACAATACCGCTTTAATCCCCATAATAAGACATCTTCACCCCGGAATGCTGCTTTTTATCCACAAAAGTAGACATTTTCTCCTCAAAACAGCATCTTTTTTCCCACATGTTCGATAGTATCTCACCAAAATACCGCTTTTTGCCCACAAAATAAAAAATGGTCTACCCCACATACTGCTTTTTCGCCCCCAAATAAGAACTTTTTGCCCCAGAATACCGCTTTTATCCCCAAAAGAAGACATCTTCTTCCCAGAATACAGCTTTTTGTACCGAAATTGTGTTATCCTCTCCAAAAAAGACCAATTTCTATCCGCAAAATGAGAAATATCCTCCCCAAAAGATCACCGTTCGCTCCAAATAGGAGACTTTTTCTCCCGTAAATACCACGTGGTATTCCAAATATTACACGTTTTCTCCCCAAAATTGCTCTTTTTAGCCTCACGAGGAGACCTTCTCCCTCAAATACCTCTTTTGATCCCAAGAATTAGGCATTTTCTCTCCAAGATACCCTTTTCTATCCCCCAAAGAAGACCTTTTCGGCCCCAAATGCCGCTGTTTATCCCAAGAGGATGACATTTTCTCCCCAAAACAACGCTTTTTATCCCCAAATTGAGACATTCCTCCCCGGCCCCCAAGATATGGCTTTCTGTTACAAAAACAAGACATTCGCCCCTAAAAATACCGCTTCTTATCCTCTAAGGAAGACATTTCCTCCCCAAAACACCCCTGGTTACTCCAAAAATAAGAAATACTCTCCCCAAAATATCACCTTCATTTACTTTCCCAAAAATAAGACATTGGAAGAGAAAAAGCAGTGCTTTGGGGAGAAAATGTCTTTCTGGGGGGGATACAGAGCGGCACTTAAGAGAGAACCTGTTGGATTTCTGGGATAAAGAGGGATATTCGGGGAGAAAGTGTCTAATTGTTGGCATAGATTGATATGAAGGGGAGAAATTGTTGTATTCTGGAGACATAAAGAGTGTTTTGGGGAGAAAATGCCTACGTTTTGGGGATAAACTGCATGATTTTGGAGTGAAAGCGTCGTCTGGAGCTAAAAAGCGGCATTTGGTGGAGAAAATGTCTTCTTTTGGGGATAAAGGTGATCTTTCAGGGAGAATATGTCTTATTTGCAGCATAAAAAGCAGCCTTTGGGGAAGAGAGTGTCTTTCATTGGGACATCACGTGTTATTCCAAAAATAACACCTTTTCTCCCCAGAATACTGCCTTTTATCCCCAAAAGAAGACATTTTCTCCCCAAAACAGCATCTTTTTTTCCCACATGTTCAATGGTATCTCACCAAAATACCGCTTTTTGCCCACAAAATAAAAAATGTTCTACCCCAAATACTGCATTTTAGCCCCAAAATAAGAATTTTTGCCCCACAATACCGCTTTAATCCCCATAATAAGACATCTTCACCCCGGAATGCCGCTTTTTATCCACAAAAGTAGACATTTTCTCCTCAAAACAGCATCTTTTTTCCCACATGTTCGATAGTATCTCACCAAAATACCGCTTTTTGCCCACAAAATAAAAAATGGTCTACCCCACATACTGCTTTTTCGCCCCCAAATAAGAACTTTTTGCCCCAGAATACCGCTTTTATCCCCAAAAGAAGACATCTTCTTCCCAGAATACAGCTTTTTGTACCGAAATTGTGTTATCCTCTCCAAAAAAGACCAATTTCTATCCGCAAAATGAGAAATATCCTCCCCAAAAGATCACCGTTCGCTCCAAATAGGAGACTTTTTCTCCCGTAAATACCACGTGGTATTCCAAATATTACACGTTTTCTCCCCAAAATTGCTCTTTTTAGCCTCACGAGGAGACCTTCTCCCTCAAATACCTCTTTTGATCCCAAGAATTAGGCATTTTCTCTCCAAGATACCCTTTTCTATCCCCCAAAGAAGACCTTTTCGGCCCCAAATGCCGCTGTTTATCCCAAGAGGATGACATTTTCTCCCCAAAACAACGCTTTTTATCCCCAAATTGAGACATTCCTCCCCGGCCCCCAAGATATGGCTTTCTGTTACAAAAACAAGACATTCGCCCCTAAAAATACCGCTTCTTATCCTCTAAGGAAGACATTTCCTCCCCAAAACACCCCTGGTTACTCCAAAAATAAGAAATACTCTCCCCAAAATATCACCTTCATTTACTTTCCCAAAAATAAGACATTGGAAGAGAAAAAGCAGTGCTTTGGGGAGAAAATGTCTTTCTGGGGGGGATACAGAGCGGCACTTAAGAGAGAACCTGTTGGATTTCTGGGATAAAGAGGGATATTCGGGGAGAAAGTGTCTAATTGTTGGCATAGATTGATATGAAGGGGAGAAATTGTTGTATTCTGGAGACATAAAGAGTGTTTTGGGGAGAAAATGCCTACGTTTTGGGGATAAACTGCATGATTTTGGAGTGAAAGCGTCGTCTGGAGCTAAAAAGCGGCATTTGGTGGAGAAAATGTCTTCTTTTGGGGATAAAGGTGATCTTTCAGGGAGAATATGTCTTATTTGCAGCATAAAAAGCAGCCTTTGGGGAAGAGAGTGTCTTTCATTGGGACATCACGTGTTATTCCAAAAATAACACCTTTTCTCCCCAGAATACTGCCTTTTATCCCCAAAAGAAGACATTTTCTCCCCAAAACAGCATCTTTTTTTCCCACATGTTCAATGGTATCTCACCAAAATACCGCTTTTTGCCCACAAAATAAAAAATGTTCTACCCCAAATACTGCATTTTAGCCCCAAAATAAGAATTTTTGCCCCACAATACCGCTTTAATCCCCATAATAAGACATCTTCACCCCGGAATGCCGCTTTTTATCCACAAAAGTAGACATTTTCTCCTCAAAACAGCATCTTTTTTCCCACATGTTCGATAGTATCTCACCAAAATACCGCTTTTTGCCCACAAAATAAAAAATGGTCTACCCCACATACTGCTTTTTCGCCCCCAAATAAGAACTTTTTGCCCCAGAATACCGCTTTTATCCCCAAAAGAAGACATCTTCTTCCCAGAATACAGCTTTTTGTACCGAAATTGTGTTATCCTCTCCAAAAAAGACCAATTTCTATCCGCAAAATGAGAAATATCCTCCCCAAAAGATCACCGTTCGCTCCAAATAGGAGACTTTTTCTCCCGTAAATACCACGTGGTATTCCAAATATTACACGTTTTCTCCCCAAAATTGCTCTTTTTAGCCTCACGAGGAGACCTTCTCCCTCAAATACCTCTTTTGATCCCAAGAATTAGGCATTTTCTCTCCAAGATACCCTTTTCTATCCCCCAAAGAAGACCTTTTCGGCCCCAAATGCCGCTGTTTATCCCAAGAGGATGACATTTTCTCCCCAAAACAACGCTTTTTATCCCCAAATTGAGACATTCCTCCCCGGCCCCCAAGATATGGCTTTCTGTTACAAAAACAAGACATTCGCCCCTAAAAATACCGCTTCTTATCCTCTAAGGAAGACATTTCCTCCCCAAAACACCCCTGGTTACTCCAAAAATAAGAAATACTCTCCCCAAAATATCACCTTCATTTACTTTCCCAAAAATAAGACATTGGAAGAGAAAAAGCAGTGCTTTGGGGAGAAAATGTCTTTCTGGGGGGGATACAGAGCGGCACTTAAGAGAGAACCTGTTGGATTTCTGGGATAAAGAGGGATATTCGGGGAGAAAGTGTCTAATTGTTGGCATAGATTGATATGAAGGGGAGAAATTGTTGTATTCTGGAGACATAAAGAGTGTTTTGGGGAGAAAATGCCTACGTTTTGGGGATAAACTGCATGATTTTGGAGTGAAAGCGTCGTCTGGAGCTAAAAAGCGGCATTTGGTGGAGAAAATGTCTTCTTTTGGGGATAAAGGTGATCTTTCAGGGAGAATATGTCTTATTTGCAGCATAAAAAGCAGCCTTTGGGGAAGAGAGTGTCTTTCATTGGGACATCACGTGTTATTCCAAAAATAACACCTTTTCTCCCCAGAATACTGCCTTTTATCCCCAAAAGAAGACATTTTCTCCCCAAAACAGCATCTTTTTTTCCCACATGTTCAATGGTATCTCACCAAAATACCGCTTTTTGCCCACAAAATAAAAAATGTTCTACCCCAAATACTGCATTTTAGCCCCAAAATAAGAATTTTTGCCCCACAATACCGCTTTAATCCCCATAATAAGACATCTTCACCCCGGAATGCCGCTTTTTATCCACAAAAGTAGACATTTTCTCCTCAAAACAGCATCTTTTTTCCCACATGTTCGATAGTATCTCACCAAAATACCGCTTTTTGCCCACAAAATAAAAAATGGTCTACCCCAAATACTGCTTTTTCGCCCCCAAATAAGAACTTTTTGCCCCAGAATACCGCTTTTATCCCCAAAAGAAGACATCTTCTTCCCAGAATACAGCTTTTTGTACCGAAATTGTGTTATCCTCTCCAAAAAAGACCAATTTCTATCCGCAAAATGAGAAATATCCTCCCCAAAAGATCACCGTTCGCTCCAAATAGGAGACTTTTTCTCCCGTAAATACCACGTGGTATTCCAAATATTACACGTTTTCTCCCCAAAATTGCTCTTTTTAGCCTCACGAGGAGACCTTCTCCCTCAAATACCTCTTTTGATCCCAAGAATTAGGCATTTTCTCTCCAAGATACCCTTTTCTATCCCCCAAAGAAGACCTTTTCGGCCCCAAATGCCGCTGTTTATCCCAAGAGGATGACATTTTCTCCCCAAAACAACGCTTTTTATCCCCAAATTGAGACATTCCTCCCCGGCCCCCAAGATATGGCTTTCTGTCACAAAAACAAGACATTCGCCCCTAAAAATACCGCTTCTTATCCTCTAAGGAAGACATTTCCTCCCCAAAACACCCCTGGTTACTCCAAAAATAAGAAATACTCTCCCCAAAATATCACCTTCATTTACTTTCCCAAAAATAAGACATTGGAAGAGAAAAAGCAGTGCTTTGGGGAGAAAATGTCTTTCTGGGGGGGATACAGAGCGGCACTTAAGAGAGAACCTGTTGGATTTCTGGGATAAAGAGGGATATTCGGGGAGAAAGTGTCTAATTGTTGGCATAGATTGATATGAAGGGGAGAAATTGTTGTATTCTGGAGACATAAAGAGTGTTTTGGGGAGAAAATGCCTACGTTTTGGGGATAAACTGCATGATTTTGGAGTGAAAGCGTCGTCTGGAGCTAAAAAGCGGCATTTGGTGGAGAAAATGTCTTCTTTTGGGGATAAAGGTGATCTTTCAGGGAGAATATGTCTTATTTGCAGCATAAAAAGCAGCCTTTGGGGAAGAGAGTGTCTTTCATTGGGACATCACGTGTTATTCCAAAAATAACACCTTTTCTCCCCAGAATACTGCCTTTTATCCCCAAAAGAAGACATTTTCTCCCCAAAACAGCATCTTTTTTTCCCACATGTTCAATGGTATCTCACCAAAATACCGCTTTTTGCCCACAAAATAAAAAATGTTCTACCCCAAATACTGCATTTTAGCCCCAAAATAAGAATTTTTGCCCCACAATACCGCTTTAATCCCCATAATAAGACATCTTCACCCCGGAATGCCGCTTTTTATCCACAAAAGTAGACATTTTCTCCTCAAAACAGCATCTTTTTTCCCACATGTTCGATAGTATCTCACCAAAATACCGCTTTTTGCCCACAAAATAAAAAATGGTCTACCCCAAATACTGCTTTTTCGCCCCCAAATAAGAACTTTTTGCCCCAGAATACCGCTTTTATCCCCAAAAGAAGACATCTTCTTCCCAGAATACAGCTTTTTGTACCGAAATTGTGTTATCCTCTCCAAAAAAGACCAATTTCTATCCGCAAAATGAGAAATATCCTCCCCAAAAGATCACCGTTCGCTCCAAATAGGAGACTTTTTCTCCCGTAAATACCACGTGGTATTCCAAATATTACACGTTTTCTCCCCAAAATTGCTCTTTTTAGCCTCACGAGGAGACCTTCTCCCTCAAATACCTCTTTTGATCCCAAGAATTAGGCATTTTCTCTCCAAGATACCCTTTTCTATCCCCCAAAGAAGACCTTTTCGGCCCCAAATGCCGCTGTTTATCCCAAGAGGATGACATTTTCTCCCCAAAACAACGCTTTTTATCCCCAAATTGAGACATTCCTCCCCGGCCCCCAAGATATGGCTTTCTGTCACAAAAACAAGACATTCGCCCCTAAAAATACCGCTTCTTATCCTCTAAGGAAGACATTTCCTCCCCAAAACACCCCTGGTTACTCCAAAAATAAGAAATACTCTCCCCAAAATATCACCTTCATTTACTTTCCCAAAAATTAGACATTGGAAGAGAAAAAGCAGTGCTTTGGGGAGAAAATGTCTTTCTGGGGGGGATACAGAGCGGCACTTAAGAGAGAACCTGTTGGATTTCTGGGATAAAGAGGGATATTCGGGGAGAAAGTGTCTAATTGTTGGCATAGATTGATATGAAGGGGAGAAATTGTTGTATTCTGGAGACATAAAGAGTGTTTTGGGGAGAAAATGCCTACGTTTTGGGGATAAACTGCATGATTTTGGAGTGAAAGCGTCGTCTGGAGCTAAAAAGCGGCATTTGGTGGAGAAAATGTCTTCTTTTGGGGATAAAGGTGATCTTTCAGGGAGAATATGTCTTATTTGCAGCATAAAAAGCAGCCTTTGGGGAAGAGAGTGTCTTTCATTGGGACATCACGTGTTATTCCAAAAATAACACCTTTTCTCCCCAGAATACTGCCTTTTATCCCCAAAAGAAGACATTTTCTCCCCAAAACAGCATCTTTTTTTCCCACATGTTCAATGGTATCTCACCAAAATACCGCTTTTTGCCCACAAAATAAAAAATGTTCTACCCCAAATACTGCATTTTAGCCCCAAAATAAGAATTTTTGCCCCACAATACCGCTTTAATCCCCATAATAAGACATCTTCACCCCGGAATGCCGCTTTTTATCCACAAAAGTAGACATTTTCTCCTCAAAACAGCATCTTTTTTCCCACATGTTCGATAGTATCTCACCAAAATACCGCTTTTTGCCCACAAAATAAAAAATGGTCTACCCCAAATACTGCTTTTTCGCCCCCAAATAAGAACTTTTTGCCCCAGAATACCGCTTTTATCCCCAAAAGAAGACATCTTCTTCCCAGAATACAGCTTTTTGTACCGAAATTGTGTTATCCTCTCCAAAAAAGACCAATTTCTATCCGCAAAATGAGAAATATCCTCCCCAAAAGATCACCGTTCGCTCCAAATAGGAGACTTTTTCTCCCGTAAATACCACGTGGTATTCCAAATATTACACGTTTTCTCCCCAAAATTGCTCTTTTTAGCCTCACGAGGAGACCTTCTCCCTCAAATACCTCTTTTGATCCCAAGAATTAGGCATTTTCTCTCCAAGATACCCTTTTCTATCCCCCAAAGAAGACCTTTTCGGCCCCAAATGCCGCTGTTTATCCCAAGAGGATGACATTTTCTCCCCAAAACAACGCTTTTTATCCCCAAATTGAGACATTCCTCCCCGGCCCCCAAGATATGGCTTTCTGTTACAAAAACAAGACATTCGCCCCTAAAAATACCGCTTCTTATCCTCTAAGGAAGACATTTCCTCCCCAAAACACCCCTGGTTACTCCAAAAATAAGAAATACTCTCCCCAAAATATCACCTTCATTTACTTTCCCAAAAATAAGACATTGGAAGAGAAAAAGCAGTGCTTTGGGGAGAAAATGTCTTTCTGGGGGGGATACAGAGCGGCACTTAAGAGAGAACCTGTTGGATTTCTGGGATAAAGAGGGATATTCGGGGAGAAAGTGTCTAATTGTTGGCATAGATTGATATGAAGGGGAGAAATTGTTGTATTCTGGAGACATAAAGAGTGTTTTGGGGAGAAAATGCCTACGTTTTGGGGATAAACTGCATGATTTTGGAGTGAAAGCGTCGTCTGGAGCTAAAAAGCGGCATTTGGTGGAGAAAATGTCTTCTTTTGGGGATAAAGGTGATCTTTCAGGGAGAATATGTCTTATTTGCAGCATAAAAAGCAGCCTTTGGGGAAGAGAGTGTCTTTCATTGGGACATCACGTGTTATTCCAAAAATAACACCTTTTCTCCCCAGAATACTGCCTTTTATCCCCAAAAGAAGACATTTTCTCCCCAAAACAGCATCTTTTTTTCCCACATGTTCAATGGTATCTCACCAAAATACCGCTTTTTGCCCACAAAATAAAAAATGTTCTACCCCAAATACTGCATTTTAGCCCCAAAATAAGAATTTTTGCCCCACAATACCGCTTTAATCCCCATAATAAGACATCTTCACCCCGGAATGCCGCTTTTTATCCACAAAAGTAGACATTTTCTCCTCAAAACAGCATCTTTTTTCCCACATGTTCGATAGTATCTCACCAAAATACCGCTTTTTGCCCACAAAATAAAAAATGGTCTACCCCAAATACTGCTTTTTCGCCCCCAAATAAGAACTTTTTGCCCCAGAATACCGCTTTTATCCCCAAAAGAAGACATCTTCTTCCCAGAATACAGCTTTTTGTACCGAAATTGTGTTATCCTCTCCAAAAAAGACCAATTTCTATCCGCAAAATGAGAAATATCCTCCCCAAAAGATCACCGTTCGCTCCAAATAGGAGACTTTTTCTCCCGTAAATACCACGTGGTATTCCAAATATTACACGTTTTCTCCCCAAAATTGCTCTTTTTAGCCTCACGAGGAGACCTTCTCCCTCAAATACCTCTTTTGATCCCAAGAATTAGGCATTTTCTCTCCAAGATACCCTTTTCTATCCCCCAAAGAAGACCTTTTCGGCCCCAAATGCCGCTGTTTATCCCAAGAGGATGACATTTTCTCCCCAAAACAACGCTTTTTATCCCCAAATTGAGACATTCCTCCCCGGCCCCCAAGATATGGCTTTCTGTTACAAAAACAAGACATTCGCCCCTAAAAATACCGCTTCTTATCCTCTAAGGAAGACATTTCCTCCCCAAAACACCCCTGGTTACTCCAAAAATAAGAAATACTCTCCCCAAAATATCACCTTCATTTACTTTCCCAAAAATAAGACATTGGAAGAGAAAAAGCAGTGCTTTGGGGAGAAAATGTCTTTCTGGGGGGGATACAGAGCGGCACTTAAGAGAGAACCTGTTGGATTTCTGGGATAAAGAGGGATATTCGGGGAGAAAGTGTCTAATTGTTGGCATAGATTGATATGAAGGGGAGAAATTGTTGTATTCTGGAGACATAAAGAGTGTTTTGGGGAGAAAATGCCTACGTTTTGGGGATAAACTGCATGATTTTGGAGTGAAAGCGTCGTCTGGAGCTAAAAAGCGGCATTTGGTGGAGAAAATGTCTTCTTTTGGGGATAAAGGTGATCTTTCAGGGAGAATATGTCTTATTTGCAGCATAAAAAGCAGCCTTTGGGGAAGAGAGTGTCTTTCATTGGGACATCACGTGTTATTCCAAAAATAACACCTTTTCTCCCCAGAATACTGCCTTTTATCCCCAAAAGAAGACATTTTCTCCCCAAAACAGCATCTTTTTTTCCCACATGTTCAATGGTATCTCACCAAAATACCGCTTTTTGCCCACAAAATAAAAAATGTTCTACCCCAAATACTGCATTTTAGCCCCAAAATAAGAATTTTTGCCCCACAATACCGCTTTAATCCCCATAATAAGACATCTTCACCCCGGAATGCCGCTTTTTATCCACAAAAGTAGACATTTTCTCCTCAAAACAGCATCTTTTTTCCCACATGTTCGATAGTATCTCACCAAAATACCGCTTTTTGCCCACAAAATAAAAAATGGTCTACCCCAAATACTGCTTTTTCGCCCCCAAATAAGAACTTTTTGCCCCAGAATACCGCTTTTATCCCCAAAAGAAGACATCTTCTTCCCAGAATACAGCTTTTTGTACCGAAATTGTGTTATCCTCTCCAAAAAAGACCAATTTCTATCCGCAAAATGAGAAATATCCTCCCCAAAAGATCACCGTTCGCTCCAAATAGGAGACTTTTTCTCCCGTAAATACCACGTGGTATTCCAAATATTACACGTTTTCTCCCCAAAATTGCTCTTTTTAGCCTCACGAGGAGACCTTCTCCCTCAAATACCTCTTTTGATCCCAAGAATTAGGCATTTTCTCTCCAAGATACCCTTTTCTATCCCCCAAAGAAGACCTTTTCGGCCCCAAATGCCGCTGTTTATCCCAAGAGGATGACATTTTCTCCCCAAAACAACGCTTTTTATCCCCAAATTGAGACATTCCTCCCCGGCCCCCAAGATATGGCTTTCTGTTACAAAAACAAGACATTCGCCCCTAAAAATACCGCTTCTTATCCTCTAAGGAAGACATTTCCTCCCCAAAACACCCCTGGTTACTCCAAAAATAAGAAATACTCTCCCCAAAATATCACCTTCATTTACTTTCCCAAAAATAAGACATTGGAAGAGAAAAAGCAGTGCTTTGGGGAGAAAATGTCTTTCTGGGGGGGATACAGAGCGGCACTTAAGAGAGAACCTGTTGGATTTCTGGGATAAAGAGGGATATTCGGGGAGAAAGTGTCTAATTGTTGGCATAGATTGATATGAAGGGGAGAAATTGTTGTATTCTGGAGACATAAAGAGTGTTTTGGGGAGAAAATGCCTACGTTTTGGGGATAAACTGCATGATTTTGGAGTGAAAGCGTCGTCTGGAGCTAAAAAGCGGCATTTGGTGGAGAAAATGTCTTCTTTTGGGGATAAAGGTGATCTTTCAGGGAGAATATGTCTTATTTGCAGCATAAAAAGCAGCCTTTGGGGAAGAGAGTGTCTTTCATTGGGACATCACGTGTTATTCCAAAAATAACACCTTTTCTCCCCAGAATACTGCCTTTTATCCCCAAAAGAAGACATTTTCTCCCCAAAACAGCATCTTTTTTTCCCACATGTTCAATGGTATCTCACCAAAATACCGCTTTTTGCCCACAAAATAAAAAATGTTCTACCCCAAATACTGCATTTTAGCCCCAAAATAAGAATTTTTGCCCCACAATACCGCTTTAATCCCCATAATAAGACATCTTCACCCCGGAATGCCGCTTTTTATCCACAAAAGTAGACATTTTCTCCTCAAAACAGCATCTTTTTTCCCACATGTTCGATAGTATCTCACCAAAATACCGCTTTTTGCCCACAAAATAAAAAATGGTCTACCCCAAATACTGCTTTTTCGCCCCCAAATAAGAACTTTTTGCCCCAGAATACCGCTTTTATCCCCAAAAGAAGACATCTTCTTCCCAGAATACAGCTTTTTGTACCGAAATTGTGTTATCCTCTCCAAAAAAGACCAATTTCTATCCGCAAAATGAGAAATATCCTCCCCAAAAGATCACCGTTCGCTCCAAATAGGAGACTTTTTCTCCCGTAAATACCACGTGGTATTCCAAATATTACACGTTTTCTCCCCAAAATTGCTCTTTTTAGCCTCACGAGGAGACCTTCTCCCTCAAATACCTCTTTTGATCCCAAGAATTAGGCATTTTCTCTCCAAGATACCCTTTTCTATCCCCCAAAGAAGACCTTTTCGGCCCCAAATGCCGCTGTTTATCCCAAGAGGATGACATTTTCTCCCCAAAACAACGCTTTTTATCCCCAAATTGAGACATTCCTCCCCGGCCCCCAAGATATGGCTTTCTGTTACAAAAACAAGACATTCGCCCCTAAAAATACCGCTTCTTATCCTCTAAGGAAGACATTTCCTCCCCAAAACACCCCTGGTTACTCCAAAAATAAGAAATACTCTCCCCAAAATATCACCTTCATTTACTTTCCCAAAAATAAGACATTGGAAGAGAAAAAGCAGTGCTTTGGGGAGAAAATGTCTTTCTGGGGGGGATACAGAGCGGCACTTAAGAGAGAACCTGTTGGATTTCTGGGATAAAGAGGGATATTCGGGGAGAAAGTGTCTAATTGTTGGCATAGATTGATATGAAGGGGAGAAATTGTTGTATTCTGGAGACATAAAGAGTGTTTTGGGGAGAAAATGCCTACGTTTTGGGGATAAACTGCATGATTTTGGAGTGAAAGCGTCGTCTGGAGCTAAAAAGCGGCATTTGGTGGAGAAAATGTCTTCTTTTGGGGATAAAGGTGATCTTTCAGGGAGAATATGTCTTATTTGCAGCATAAAAAGCAGCCTTTGGGGAAGAGAGTGTCTTTCATTGGGACATCACGTGTTATTCCAAAAATAACACCTTTTCTCCCCAGAATACTGCCTTTTATCCCCAAAAGAAGACATTTTCTCCCCAAAACAGCATCTTTTTTTCCCACATGTTCAATGGTATCTCACCAAAATACCGCTTTTTGCCCACAAAATAAAAAATGTTCTACCCCAAATACTGCATTTTAGCCCCAAAATAAGAATTTTTGCCCCACAATACCGCTTTAATCCCCATAATAAGACATCTTCACCCCGGAATGCCGCTTTTTATCCACAAAAGTAGACATTTTCTCCTCAAAACAGCATCTTTTTTCCCACATGTTCGATAGTATCTCACCAAAATACCGCTTTTTGCCCACAAAATAAAAAATGGTCTACCCCAAATACTGCTTTTTCGCCCCCAAATAAGAACTTTTTGCCCCAGAATACCGCTTTTATCCCCAAAAGAAGACATCTTCTTCCCAGAATACAGCTTTTTGTACCGAAATTGTGTTATCCTCTCCAAAAAAGACCAATTTCTATCCGCAAAATGAGAAATATCCTCCCCAAAAGATCACCGTTCGCTCCAAATAGGAGACTTTTTCTCCCGTAAATACCACGTGGTATTCCAAATATTACACGTTTTCTCCCCAAAATTGCTCTTTTTAGCCTCACGAGGAGACCTTCTCCCTCAAATACCTCTTTTGATCCCAAGAATTAGGCATTTTCTCTCCAAGATACCCTTTTCTATCCCCCAAAGAAGACCTTTTCGGCCCCAAATGCCGCTGTTTATCCCAAGAGGATGACATTTTCTCCCCAAAACAACGCTTTTTATCCCCAAATTGAGACATTCCTCCCCGGCCCCCAAGATATGGCTTTCTGTTACAAAAACAAGACATTCGCCCCTAAAAATACCGCTTCTTATCCTCTAAGGAAGACATTTCCTCCCCAAAACACCCCTGGTTACTCCAAAAATAAGAAATACTCTCCCCAAAATATCACCTTCATTTACTTTCCCAAAAATAAGACATTGGAAGAGAAAAAGCAGTGCTTTGGGGAGAAAATGTCTTTCTGGGGGGGATACAGAGCGGCACTTAAGAGAGAACCTGTTGGATTTCTGGGATAAAGAGGGATATTCGGGGAGAAAGTGTCTAATTGTTGGCATAGATTGATATGAAGGGGAGAAATTGTTGTATTCTGGAGACATAAAGAGTGTTTTGGGGAGAAAATGCCTACGTTTTGGGGATAAACTGCATGATTTTGGAGTGAAAGCGTCGTCTGGAGCTAAAAAGCGGCATTTGGTGGAGAAAATGTCTTCTTTTGGGGATAAAGGTGATCTTTCAGGGAGAATATGTCTTATTTGCAGCATAAAAAGCAGCCTTTGGGGAAGAGAGTGTCTTTCATTGGGACATCACGTGTTATTCCAAAAATAACACCTTTTCTCCCCAGAATACTGCCTTTTATCCCCAAAAGAAGACATTTTCTCCCCAAAACAGCATCTTTTTTTCCCACATGTTCAATGGTATCTCACCAAAATACCGCTTTTTGCCCACAAAATAAAAAATGTTCTACCCCAAATACTGCATTTTAGCCCCAAAATAAGAATTTTTGCCCCACAATACCGCTTTAATCCCCATAATAAGACATCTTCACCCCGGAATGCCGCTTTTTATCCACAAAAGTAGACATTTTCTCCTCAAAACAGCATCTTTTTTCCCACATGTTCGATAGTATCTCACCAAAATACCACTTTTTGCCCACAAAATAAAAAATGGTCTACCCCAAATACTGCTTTTTCGCCCCCAAATAAGAACTTTTTGCCCCAGAATACCGCTTTTATCCCCAAAAGAAGACATCTTCTTCCCAGAATACAGCTTTTTGTACCGAAATTGTGTTATCCTCTCCAAAAAAGACCAATTTCTATCCGCAAAATGAGAAATATCCTCCCCAAAAGATCACCGTTCGCTCCAAATAGGAGACTTTTTCTCCCGTAAATACCACGTGGTATTCCAAATATTACACGTTTTCTCCCCAAAATTGCTCTTTTTAGCCTCACGAGGAGACCTTCTCCCTCAAATACCTCTTTTGATCCCAAGAATTAGGCATTTTCTCTCCAAGATACCCTTTTCTATCCCCCAAAGAAGACCTTTTCGGCCCCAAATGCCGCTGTTTATCCCAAGAGGATGACATTTTCTCCCCAAAACAACGCTTTTTATCCCCAAATTGAGACATTCCTCCCCGGCCCCCAAGATATGGCTTTCTGTTACAAAAACAAGACATTCGCCCCTAAAAATACCGCTTCTTATCCTCTAAGGAAGACATTTCCTCCCCAAAACACCCCTGGTTACTCCAAAAATAAGAAATACTCTCCCCAAAATATCACCTTCATTTACTTTCCCAAAAATAAGACATTGGAAGAGAAAAAGCAGTGCTTTGGGGAGAAAATGTCTTTCTGGGGGGGATACAGAGCGGCACTTAAGAGAGAACCTGTTGGATTTCTGGGATAAAGAGGGATATTCGGGGAGAAAGTGTCTAATTGTTGGCATAGATTGATATGAAGGGGAGAAATTGTTGTATTCTGGAGACATAAAGAGTGTTTTGGGGAGAAAATGCCTACGTTTTGGGGATAAACTGCATGATTTTGGAGTGAAAGCGTCGTCTGGAGCTAAAAAGCGGCATTTGGTGGAGAAAATGTCTTCTTTTGGGGATAAAGGTGATCTTTCAGGGAGAATATGTCTTATTTGCAGCATAAAAAGCAGCCTTTGGGGAAGAGAGTGTCTTTCATTGGGACATCACGTGTTATTCCAAAAATAACACCTTTTCTCCCCAGAATACTGCCTTTTATCCCCAAAAGAAGACATTTTCTCCCCAAAACAGCATCTTTTTTTCCCACATGTTCAATGGTATCTCACCAAAATACCGCTTTTTGCCCACAAAATAAAAAATGTTCTACCCCAAATACTGCATTTTAGCCCCAAAATAAGAATTTTTGCCCCACAATACCGCTTTAATCCCCATAATAAGACATCTTCACCCCGGAATGCCGCTTTTTATCCACAAAAGTAGACATTTTCTCCTCAAAACAGCATCTTTTTTCCCACATGTTCGATAGTATCTCACCAAAATACCGCTTTTTGCCCACAAAATAAAAAATGGTCTACCCCACATACTGCTTTTTCGCCCCCAAATAAGAACTTTTTGCCCCAGAATACCGCTTTTATCCCCAAAAGAAGACATCTTCTTCCCAGAATACAGCTTTTTGTACCGAAATTGTGTTATCCTCTCCAAAAAAGACCAATTTCTATCCGCAAAATGAGAAATATCCTCCCCAAAAGATCACCGTTCGCTCCAAATAGGAGACTTTTTCTCCCGTAAATACCACATGGTATTCCAAATATTACACGTTTTCTCCCCAAAATTGCTCTTTTTAGCCTCACGAGGAGACCTTCTCCCTCAAATACCTCTTTTGATCCCAAGAATTAGGCATTTTCTCTCCAAGATACCCTTTTCTATCCCCCAAAGAAGACCTTTTCGGCCCCAAATGCCGCTGTTTATCCCAAGAGGATGACATTTTCTCCCCAAAACAACGCTTTTTATCCCCAAATTGAGACATTCCTCCCCGGCCCCCAAGATATGGCTTTCTGTTACAAAAACAAGACATTCGCCCCTAAAAATACCGCTTCTTATCCTCTAAGGAAGACATTTCCTCCCCAAAACACCCCTGGTTACTCCAAAAATAAGAAATACTCTCCCCAAAATATCACCTTCATTTACTTTCCCAAAAATAAGACATTGGAAGAGAAAAAGCAGTGCTTTGGGGAGAAAATGTCTTTCTGGGGGGGATACAGAGCGGCACTTAAGAGAGAACCTGTTGGATTTCTGGGATAAAGAGGGATATTCGGGGAGAAAGTGTCTAATTGTTGGCATAGATTGATATGAAGGGGAGAAATTGTTGTATTCTGGAGACATAAAGAGTGTTTTGGGGAGAAAATGCCTACGTTTTGGGGATAAACTGCATGATTTTGGAGTGAAAGAGTCGTCTGGAGCTAAAAAGCGGCATTTGGTGGAGAAAATGTCTTCTTTTGGGGATAAAGGTGATCTTTCAGGGAGAATATGTCTTATTTGCAGCATAAAAAGCAGCCTTTGGGGAAGAGAGTGTCTTTCATTGGGACATCACGTGTTATTCCAAAAATAACACCTTTTCTCCCCAGAATACTGCCTTTTATCCCCAAAAGAAGACATTTTCTCCCCAAAACAGCATCTTTTTTTCCCACATGTTCAATGGTATCTCACCAAAATACCGCTTTTTGCCCACAAAATAAAAAATGTTCTACCCCAAATACTGCATTTTAGCCCCAAAATAAGAATTTTTGCCCCACAATACCGCTTTAATCCCCATAATAAGACATCTTCACCCCGGAATGCCGCTTTTTATCCACAAAAGTAGACATTTTCTCCTCAAAACAGCATCTTTTTTCCCACATGTTCGATAGTATCTCACCAAAATACCACTTTTTGCCCACAAAATAAAAAATGGTCTACCCCACATACTGCTTTTTCGCCCCCAAATAAGAACTTTTTGCCCCAGAATACCGCTTTTATCCCCAAAAGAAGACATCTTCTTCCCAGAATACAGCTTTTTGTACCGAAATTGTGTTATCCTCTCCAAAAAAGACCAATTTCTATCCGCAAAATGAGAAATATCCTCCCCAAAAGATCACCGTTCGCTCCAAATAGGAGACTTTTTCTCCCGTAAATACCACATGGTATTCCAAATATTACACGTTTTCTCCCCAAAATTGCTCTTTTTAGCCTCACGAGGAGACCTTCTCCCTCAAATACCTCTTTTGATCCCAAGAATTAGGCATTTTCTCTCCAAGATACCCTTTTCTATCCCCCAAAGAAGACCTTTTCGGCCCCAAATGCCGCTGTTTATCCCAAGAGGATGACATTTTCTCCCCAAAACAACGCTTTTTATCCCCAAATTGAGACATTCCTCCCCGGCCCCCAAGATATGGCTTTCTGTCACAAAAACAAGACATTCGCCCCTAAAAATACCGCTTCTTATCCTCTAAGGAAGACATTTCCTCCCCAAAACACCCCTGGTTACTCCAAAAATAAGAAATACTCTCCCCAAAATATCACCTTCATTTACTTTCCCAAAAATAAGACATTGGAAGAGAAAAAGCAGTGCTTTGGGGAGAAAATGTCTTTCTGGGGGGGATACAGAGCGGCACTTAAGAGAGAACCTGTTGGATTTCTGGGATAAAGAGGGATATTCGGGGAGAAAGTGTCTAATTGTTGGCATAGATTGATATGAAGGGGAGAAATTGTTGTATTCTGGAGACATAAAGAGTGTTTTGGGGAGAAAATGCCTACGTTTTGGGGATAAACTGCATGATTTTGGAGTGAAAGCGTCGTCTGGAGCTAAAAAGCGGCATTTGGTGGAGAAAATGTCTTCTTTTGGGGATAAAGGTGATCTTTCAGGGAGAATATGTCTTATTTGCAGCATAAAAAGCAGCCTTTGGGGAAGAGAGTGTCTTTCATTGGGACATCACGTGTTATTCCAAAAATAACACCTTTTCTCCCCAGAATACTGCCTTTTATCCCCAAAAGAAGACATTTTCTCCCCAAAACAGCATCTTTTTTTCCCACATGTTCAATGGTATCTCACCAAAATACCGCTTTTTGCCCACAAAATAAAAAATGTTCTACCCCAAATACTGCATTTTAGCCCCAAAATAAGAATTTTTGCCCCACAATACCGCTTTAATCCCCATAATAAGACATCTTCACCCCGGAATGCCGCTTTTTATCCACAAAAGTAGACATTTTCTCCTCAAAACAGCATCTTTTTTCCCACATGTTCGATAGTATCTCACCAAAATACCGCTTTTTGCCCACAAAATAAAAAATGGTCTACCCCACATACTGCTTTTTCGCCCCCAAATAAGAACTTTTTGCCCCAGAATACCGCTTTTATCCCCAAAAGAAGACATCTTCTTCCCAGAATACAGCTTTTTGTACCGAAATTGTGTTATCCTCTCCAAAAAAGACCAATTTCTATCCGCAAAATGAGAAATATCCTCCCCAAAAGATCACCGTTCGCTCCAAATAGGAGACTTTTTCTCCCGTAAATACCACGTGGTATTCCAAATATTACACGTTTTCTCCCCAAAATTGCTCTTTTTAGCCTCACGAGGAGACCTTCTCCCTCAAATACCTCTTTTGATCCCAAGAATTAGGCATTTTCTCTCCAAGATACCCTTTTCTATCCCCCAAAGAAGACCTTTTCGGCCCCAAATGCCGCTGTTTATCCCAAGAGGATGACATTTTCTCCCCAAAACAACGCTTTTTATCCACAAATTACCAAATTTCCCCCCCAAATAATATGGCTTTTTGTTACAAAAACAAGACATTCGCTCCTGAAAATACCGCATCTTATCCTCTAAAGAAGACATTTCCTCCCCAAAACACCCCTGGTTACTCCAAAAATAAGAAATACTCTCCCCAAAATATCACCTTCATTTACTTTCCCAAAAATAAGACATTGGAAGAGAAAAAGCAGTGCTTTGGGGAGAAAATGTCTTTCTGGGGGGGATACAGAGCGGCACTTAAGAGAGAACCTGTTGGATTTCTGGGATAAAGAGGGATATTCGGGGAGAAAGTGTCTAATTGTTGGCATAGATTGATATGAAGGGGAGAAATTGTTGTATTCTGGAGACATAAAGAGTGTTTTGGGGAGAAAATGCCTACGTTTTGGGGATAAACTGCATGATTTTGGAGTGAAAGCGTCGTCTGGAGCTAAAAAGCGGCATTTGGTGGAGAAAATGTCTTCTTTTGGGGATAAAGGTGATCTTTCAGGGAGAATATGTCTTATTTGCAGCATAAAAAGCAGCCTTTGGGGAAGAGAGTGTCTTTCATTGGGACATCACGTGTTATTCCAAAAATAACACCTTTTCTCCCCAGAATACTGCCTTTTATCCCCAAAAGAAGACATTTTCTCCTCAAAACAGCATCTTTTTTTCCCACATGTTCAATGGTATCTCACCAAAATACCGCTTTTTGCCCACAAAATAAAAAATGTTCTACCCCAAATACTGCATTTTAGCCCCAAAATAAGAATTTTTGCCCCACAATACCGCTTTAATCCCCATAATAAGACATTTTCACCCCGGAATGCCGCTTTTTATCCACAAAAGTAGACATTTTCTCCTCAAAACAGCATCTTTTTTCCCACATGTTCGATAGTATCTCACCAAAATACCGCTTTTTGCCCACAAAATAAAAAATGGTCTACCCCACATACTGCTTTTTCGCCCCCAAATAAGAACTTTTTGCCCCAGAATACCGCTTTTATCCCCAAAAGAAGACATCTTCTTCCCAGAATACAGCTTTTTGTACCGAAATTGTGTTATCCTCTCCAAAAAAGACCAATTTCTATCCGCAAAATGAGAAATATCCTCCCCAAAAGATCACCGTTCGCTCCAAATAGGAGACTTTTTCTCCCGTAAATACCACGTGGTATTCCAAATATTACACGTTTTCTCCCCAAAATTGCTCTTTTTAGCCTCACGAGGAGACCTTCTCCCTCAAATACCTCTTTTGATCCCAAGAATTAGGCATTTTCTCTCCAAGATACCCTTTTCTATCCCCCAAAGAAGACCTTTTCGGCCCCAAATGCCGCTGTTTATCCCAAGAGGATGACATTTTCTCCCCAAAACAACGCTTTTTATCCCCAAATTGAGACATTCCTCCCCGGCCCCCAAGATATGGCTTTCTGTTACAAAAACAAGACATTCGCCCCTAAAAATACCGCTTCTTATCCTCTAAGGAAGACATTTCCTCCCCAAAACACCCCTGGTTACTCCAAAAATAAGAAATACTCTCCCCAAAATATCACCTTCATTTACTTTCCCAAAAATAAGACATTTTAAGAGAAAAAGCAGTGCTTTGGGGAGAAAATATCTTTTTGGGTGGATACAGAGTGGCACTTAAAAGAGAACCTTTTTCATTTCTGAGATAAAGAGTGATATTCAGGGACAAAATGTCTAACTGTTGGCATAGATTGATATGAAGGGGAGTAATTGTTGTATTTTGGAGGAAAAAAAAAAAGAGGATTTTGGGGAGAAAATGCATATGTTTTGGGGATAAACTGTCTTGTTTTTTAGCGAAAGCGTCGTATCGAGTGAAAAAGCATCATTTTGTGGAGATAATGTCACATTTTAAGGATAAAAAGTGGTATTCTGTGGTGAAAATATCTTCTTTTTGGATAAATGTGAACTTCTTTAAGTGAGAAAATGTCATATTTCCATCATAAAAAGCAGCATTTTGAAAAGATAGTGTCTGGAGACACTGCGGATCCAGAGACTTTTGGGTGGAAAATGTCTTGTTCTGGGGATAAGAACTGGTGTTTGGGGGAGAAAATATCTTGTTGGGGGGATCAAAAGCCGTGCTTTTTGTAATAAATGCCCGATTTGGGGAATAGAATCAGTATTGAGGGGAGAAAATACCTAATTGTTGGGATATGAAGTGATATTTAAGGGAGGACGTCTTATTTTGGGGATAAAAAGAGCTATTTCAGGGAGAAGACGTCTAATTTTTTGGAATACCGTGTGGTATTTAAGGGAGAAAATGCCTTATTTTTGGAATCAAATGTGATATTTCATGGAGAATATTTCTCGTTTTGGGAATAACAAGCGGTCTTTTGGGGGGAAAAGAAGTCTTATTTGGGGGATAGAAAGCGGAGTTCTGGGGCAAACATGTCTTTTTTGGGGATAAAATATTTGGGTATTTGGGGTAGAAAAAGTTTTATTTTGTGCATAAAATGTGGTATTTTGGTGAGATTCTATTGAACGTTTGGGAAAAAAGAGAAAGATGCTGTTGTGGGGAGAAAATGTTTTATGTTGGGGAGGAAAGGTGATATTTTGGGAAGAAAATGTGTTACTTTTGGAATAAAACGTGATGTCCCATTAAAAGACACTTTCTTCCCCAAATGCTGCTTTTTGTGCCACAAAGACGTTTTCTTCCTTAAAGATCACATTCATCCCCAAAAGAAGACATCATCACCACAAAATGCCGCTTCTTAGCACAATAGGATGCTTTTTCCCCAAAATAATGCAGCTTACCCCCCCAAAATATGCATTTTCTCCCCAAAATACAATTTCTTGTCTCCTAAATACAACAGTTTCTCCCCTTCATATCAATCTATGCCAACAATTAGACATTTTCTCCTCGAATATCCCTCTTTATCCCAGTAGTCAAACAGGTTCTCTCTTAAGCATCACTCTTTATGCCCCCAGAAAAGACATCATCTCCCCAAAATACTGCTTTTTATCCCCAAAAGAACCGTTTGCAGAGGAGGGGCCGTTTGCCCCTGGTATTGCGGTCGATCCTGTGCAGGCACCGGCCCCTTCTGCTCTGGCTGCCTCTCCTGCTTCACGCCCGACCCCTGTAAACAGTTCAGGCCTCTCGTCAGACGTTAGCATGCCATCAGCAGCCATTGGTCCTTCAGTGGTTTCGGGGGGGGGGCACGGGTTTGCTCAGTGCGCTGGAGATTCTGAGGGGGATGATTTGCCTGAAAGGTTGTTAAAAGAACTTCGGTGGCTTTTGGTTAACTCTAAGTCGTTAGCTCAGGCAGTTCAAATTCAAGCTGCGCAACAACAGCGGGAGCGTGCATCAGCAGCACCCCCTAAAGACCCGGTGGACCATTGGCGTATGATTATTATGAACTGCACACTTCAGGGGGATATTATCTTGCATCTGTCAGAGGGGGGAGGACCTTTTGTATGTCCCGTGATTCAGGATAATCAGGGCCGGCCCACCTGGGAGCCTTTTGATTGGCGGTTAGTTAAGGAGCTGAGAGCAGCAATGGCTACTTCCGGCCTCGAAAGTCCCGCCTGCCAAGCCCTATTGGACATGATACAGGTGGAGCTTACCACCCCCTTTGACTGGCGTAGTCTGGCGAAGGCGGTCCTATCGCCTGCCCAGATGGTGCTTTTTGAAAGCAAATGGGACTCATTAGGGCTAGAAAGTGAAATCAACAATAGAACTCTGCCTCCAGGTCATCCGCTTCACGGTGTGGGTTCTGACCAGCTTAGAGGCACGGCGGGTTTTGCAGATCCGCGAGCTCAGGCTCGGTGGGATCATGCAATCCTTCGTCAAGCCGCATACATTGCCAGATGGGCGATGGCGGTAGTGGCAAGACTGAGTCAGTCGAACCCCCCTTATGTAGAAATTAAACAGGGGCCGGAAGAGCCTTACATGCAGTTTCTGGACCGGTTACACAACGCATTGAATGCGTCGGGTCTCCCATCTGCTGTTAAATCAGTGGTGGGTAAGGACCTGGCTGCGGTTAATGCAAACCCGTTGTGTAAGGCAGCAATTAGAACGCTGCCAGGGGATGCCACTCTATCACAAATGATGGAGGCGTGCGTTCGTGCCGAAAAGACTAAGGCTCAGGAGCCGATGGCAGCGGCTGTGGCTTCTGCCGTTTGGGAAGCTGTAGGGAATAAATCATCTGGGGGTAATTCGAGATTGCATTGCTTCAAGTGTGGTGGCTTAGGTCATGTCAGGAGAGATTGCCCTTCTTTGCTGGTGAAAGCGGCTGGGAGTCATTGTTTCAACTGCGGTAGATCGGGCCATCTTGCTTGAGACTGCAGAGCAGGGTCGGGAAACTCCAAGCGGAGCACCGCTCCGGGCGCGAGGACACAAATACGGACCAAGAGTGCCACCCATTGGGCGTGTCTGGCAACGCCATGGCCAGGCCCAGATCAGGAGCACTATTAAGATAAGAGAGCCCATACCTCTTGTCATCGCCTACCCTCCTTCCCGTAACTTCCGAAAATAGCAGAGCAGGGGAACATGTTATAGTAGGGGCTCCCAAGATAGAAGAGTGGGGAGCGGAGGTATGGCCACAGTGGGCTACCAAGCCAGTTAACAACATTCCTTTGGCTCCATTGACGAATACGCCCATCTACATACCGTCAGACCTTCCCATTGCCGCTTCTGTATGGGAACTTCATGGTCACCCTAAGATTACCACACTTCTCTGCTGCAATAGGCAGCGCCATCAAGTAAATTGCTTGGCTGATACGGGTGCAGATGTTACTGTCATCAGTGAGCATGATTGGCCTCAACATTGGCCTACCAATGCTTGCCCACTGACTATCTCTGGGGTTGGAGGACAGCAGTTTGCATCCAGGAGTGTTAATGTTATTCAGGTTAGGATTGAGAGAGACATGGAGGCCGCTACTGCCCGTCCTTATGTTCTACCTGGCCTCCCAGTGAGCTTGCTTGGTCGTGATGTGCTTCAGCAATTTGGAGCGCGACTGGTGGTGGGGCATTTGGATTTTCCCTGAGGGGCCCTGGGTTGTTGATGCCGGTAAAGCTGTCATGCCTTTCTGATAAGCCGGTGTGGGTCCCTCAGTGGCCCCTGAGTCAGGAGAAATTGACCCACTTGCAGGAATTGGTGGACCAGGAGGTTGCAGCAGGCCATTTGGTTCCGACTACCAGCCCCTGGAACTCTCCAGTCTTTGTTATTCAGAAGAAATTGGGGAAATGGCGCTTTATACACGACCTTAGAGCAGTCAATGACACCATGGAGGACATGGGAGCCTTACAACCAGGCCTTCCCATGCCTTCCATGTTACCACGCGATTGGCAGTTGCTAGTGATAGATCTGAAAGATTGTTTTTTCATGATTGCTTTACACTGTGATGATCAGAAGTGTTTTGCTTTAACTATTCCATCCGTGAATAATGCTGCTCCTGCCCGTCAGTATCATTGGACTGTCCTGCCTCAGGGTATGAAGAATTCCCCGACCATTTGCCAAATGCATGTGGATATGGCCTTACGATCGTTTCGTAAAGAATACCCGGAGTTGCTGGTATATCATTATATGGATGACATCTTAGTTGCTGGCAGAATTTTGCCATCAAATTTGGAACGAGACCTTTCTGGCCGTTTGGCTGCAGTGGGTCTATGTGTTGCCCAGGACAAAGTCCAACGAGCGAGTCCTTATACCTGCCTGGGAACTGTTATCAGGGAGCATTCGCTGTCTCCTCAGCGACTTCAAATTAATATACCAGTAGCAACCCTTAACGTCCTCCAGTGTTTGGTCGGTGATATTCAGTGGGTTCGATCCTTTGTGCCAATACCACAGCAGGATCTTCAGCCACTTTTAGATGGCTTAGCTGGGCCCCCAGATCCAGCTGCGCCTCGTCGTCTCTCTGTAAAGCAACGCGCCGCAGTGGTGAAGATAGAGAAAACTTTATCTACTTATGCACTGGGCCGCTGGGTTCCACAGCAACCCCTAGAGGCACAGGTTTTTGTACATGTGTCAGGAACAACAGCTTTGCTGTATCAGTGGGACAAAGCTGCAGTACCTGCTCGGCGCTTGATCCCTTTAGTATGGCTGTACTCCACCACTTCGGCACGTACGGTTATTACGCTGTGTGAAAGCTTGGCTGATATAATCACTCGAGCACGGCGGCGTGCTGTTCAGATAGCAGGCATCAATGTTGCTCAGTTTTCATTTAACTTGCCCCAAACTACATGGGAAAGAGCAATCATTGACTGTGTCCCCTTGCAGCTTGCCTTATCGGGTTTTTGTGGTCGCATTACGCGCCCTCAGTCGCATCCATGGCTTGCACCTTTGCAGTCATTGCCTTGTCTCCTGACAATACCTCTGTCCTCCCGGCCAGTGAAGGGACTTACGGTATTTACAGATGCATCAGGTCAAACCAAGCAGGCTGCATATGTTTGGTTTGATAAGGGAGCATGGCAGCAGCAGGTTTGGAGAGAAGAAGGCGCGAGTGTTCAGATGCTTGAGCTTAGTGCAACAAGAGCAGTTTTGATGCAGTGGAGACATGTCCCATTGAACATTGTGATGGATAGTCAGTACTGCTACATATTGATACAACGCCTAGCACAGGCTCTTGCAGTTTTGACACCTGTGGCTCAGGAGGTTCATATGCTCATGGCCTCTCGAACAGCACTCTTTTTTATCACCCATGTGCGGAGTCACACAGGCCTACCGGGGCTAGCTGAAGGGAATAGTCGTGCAGATGCGGCAGCGGGTCAGCTGCAAGTTGCTCTTACTACTCCTGCCCCAGATACCTTGTCTCAGGCACGGTCATCGCATCAGTTTTATCACCAAGGTGCTCGTGCACTCCCACGACAGTTTGGCCTAACTTTACCAATGGCACGGTCCATTGTGGCAGCGAGTCCGGCTTGTCAAACTGTAGGAGGTATTTCCCCTGCCGTATCATTAGGGGTTAACCCTCACGGTCTCTCACCAAATCAGACCTGGCAGGTTGACATCACTGATTATCCCCCATTTGGTCGTCTCCGCCACATCCATGTAGCAGTGGATACCTGCTCTCATGCAATGGTGGCTTTGCCCACTACTCGTACTACTGCTCACCAATCCATCAGGCATTTGCAATTGGCTTTCTCTGTACTTGGTGTGCCCGCGCTGATCAAGACTGATAACGGATCTAATTACCGTTCCCATATGTTTCAACATTTCTTACAACTCTGGGGTGTGCACCATGCTATGGGCATCCCTCACAACAGTACTGGCCAAGCAATAGTCGAGCGGGCTCATCACACCCTCAAGGCACAGATTGCACTGCTAAGGGAAGGGGGAGATGTAAGGGATCCCACAGCCACAGTGCAGAAAGCGTTGGTAGTGCTCAATCAACTCGCTACGGACGACGCCTTGTTCCCCATACAAAAGCACTTTTCAACCCGCCAGTGGATCTTTGAGGGTAAGGCAGTCCCGAAGGTTCGCTTTCGGGCGCCTGAGTCAGATAAATGGGAGGGTCCTGCAGATCTCCTCACATGGGGCCGAGGTTATGCTTGTATTTCCACAGGAGCCGGAACCCAGTGGATTCCTGCCCGTCTGGTCCGGCCATGGCTGCCAGCTACTGCTGTCTCTGCTTCTGCTCCTGCTGCTGGGAGTGACCCTGCCGGAGAGAACAACGCAGGTGTCGACTCTAACGACCCCCGAGTCATTGGGGAATTTTTAGCTGCAGTATGCGAAACTGACTAACTCTTCCACAGTGTGTTTGGCACTCTCGGCGGTAGGTGATCCATTCCGTACCTGTGCTCTTGCTATACGTTATGCAGAAGTTCCTCGTTTCAACAGGACGGCCTGTGCCAATGATGATATCCTGAATCAGATCAGGGTGGTGAACGATAGAGGTAATCGTCTGCCTCTTGTTAGGCGCATGTGCGAAGGGATTTGGCACAGCATAGGACGATCTAGTCGAGGAAATGGTCTCCTGTGGCAAAGAGCAATAGTGACGGGGTTACTTGTTCTCCAACAGCCCCAGGGAATGGGAGCAGGGAATGTTCGATGGCAGGCCCTGGCCACCGTGCGTCCCAATGCGTCAGCGGTGGGGTGGGTTTGGTTTCATTCCAACTCACCTAACGCAAGGCTGCAAGGCAGCCGGGACTATAATCCGCAGGAAAGTAAGACCTTCCCCGGAAGCAACACCACAGTCTACGTGACGATCGAGTTGGAGAATGATGCCCCTATACACCTGCCCCCGGGTATGGTCTTGATCTGTGGGTCAGGATATGCCTATCCGGTTATACCCATTCGACCCAAGGGTGGTCCTTGCAGTTTGGACAGGCTAGGGATAGCACCTACTTTGCCACATGACATTCAACGATTCCTCGCAGAGGATTCGTGATGGCGACGGGATATAGAGACAACACCAGACTGCAACGATCGTGTGTATGTCGATGGAAAAGTATGCCAGCTTATAGGTACTACCTTTATCTGGCCCCAAGTAGTTTGTAATACACGTGCGACTGAGCGGCTTGCTTGTTGGGCGGCAAAAAACGTGAATCACACTTCTCATGCAGTGACTGACATAGCCGATTTGCTGAGCTCCCTCGACACCAGGCTGACTCAGACTAAGATGGCGGTAGACTTTCTGTTTGCTCGGACTGGTCTAGGTTGCGCTGAGATGGAACAACACCTAGGCTTAAAAGGATTTTGCTGCCTGGACTTCAGCATGAATGCGTCGTCGGCTATAGAGAAGATCCGACGGGAGGTGAAGGACATAGCTGATTCAACATTCAAGATAATTAAGGACAATAACTGGGGCTTCTTTTCCAATCTGTTTGGCCTTCCCAGCCGATTAGAGAATCTTCTCACTTTGGGTGTGACTATTTTAGTTGTTATCTTACTCGCTGTCTGTGTGATTCCTGTTATAATCCGTATTGTCCGCCGTGTGTTAGATCAGGCGGTGAATCATCTTCTTACAGTTAACTTAGTTTTAAGTGCACCACACGGAGATGGCTATCAACCACTGTTCACTTGTGATTCCGAAGTTTCACATTAGCAAAGACAGGGGGGAGATGTTGGGGTACTTAGTTGCCTATGTAAGGATTAATGAGTGCATAGAGAGTAGCTTTCTGTAGATGGAGTGTTCTGGAATAGTTGAGATAGTGGGCGGGGGTTTAGGTAGGTGTGTGGTTAGGTATTCTCGCGTGCATCGGGTTTTCGTAGCAGGTGTACTCGTCTGCGTGGGAATTAGGATGGTATATAAGGTGTGTGATGCAGCAATAAATTGAGAGAAGATTTCATGGCATCCATGACTATGTCTCTCCCCCGGGTGGTCGAAGCCCCGGGATAAGTCGGGTTAATTAATGGCTACGTCAACATGGTGCACGTCAATGCAAGAAATTCAGGGTGACCCCGCAGGGAAACAGGGGGGGGGAAGGTACCAACGGCCCACGGCCTCTTCCCATCGCCTCAAGGCAGGCCACGAACACAGCACCCACTGTGGCATTAGCTATGGACTTGGGAGAACGGCCAATAGCCAAGGTTATGATGTCATACATAGGACCATATGCAGGACCTGAGTCCCCACCATCGGGACCCAAGATGGTATTTTTCAGTGCCCTGTTGGATTCTGGAGCAGATATTACGATCATATCAGAGGATGATTGGCCTCGGCAATGGCCAGCCACCTACCATTGGAGGGCTATTGCGGGAGTGGGGGGTGATGTACCCATCAGACAGTCTGATACAGAGGTGGAGCTTGTAATTGTTAACCTTGATGGCTCCATAGAGAAAAGTGTCTTCATGTACCCTACCCTAGCGCCAATAGGGGGATCAATATTGGGCAGGGATTTCCTTTTGATGCTGGATGTATGGTTGTCAAATTTATAGAGAGGGCCACTGTCTACCATTTGGCTCTGCAGTATGCCATTCCGCTGCGATGGAAACGGGATGTTTCTCCCATTTGGGTGGATCAGTGGCCCCTTCCCACTAAAAAATTGGCAGCGCTTGTACAGCTTGTTTCGCAAGAACTCGAAAAAGGACACATTGAACCCTCACTTAGCAATTGGAATACACCTGTTTTTGTGATTCGGAAGGCCTCAGGGTCATATCTGTTATTGCATGATCTCCGAGCAGTTAATGCCCAGCTTATTCCCTTTGGTCCAGTACAACAGGGTGGACCGTTGCTTTCGGCCATACCGGAGGGGTGGCCTCTGATGGTTATTGATCTCAAGGATTGCTTTTTCTCTATTCCCTTGGCAGAACAGGACAGGGAAGCTTTTGCGTTCACAGTGCCAGTGGTGAATAACCAGGGACCCTCACAAAGATATCAGTGGAAGGTTCTCCCTCAAGGAATGGCCTGCTCTCCCACAATTTGCCAGCTGGTGGTGGGTAAGGTCATAGAACCTGTGAGACAGTCACTATCAGTTTGCCAGCTTGCTCACTAAATGGATGATCTGTTGCTAGCAGCGCCGAGCGACTCTCAGCTGCGGGCACTGGAGGAGCAGGTGATCGATCTGCTTACCAGTGCTGGGTTTACTATTTCACAGGAGAAAATTCAGAGGGAACCTGGAATTGAGTTCCTAGGATATAGGTTTGGACCTAACACAGTAATTCCAGTAGGTTTGGAAGTTAAACCTCACCTCACGACCTTATGGGACGTTCAGAAGCTGGTGGGGGCTATACAATGGGTGCGAAACACCGTTGGTATCCCTCCACGGCTTATGAAACCCTTCTATGACCAGCTGAAGGGAACTAATCCATGGGAAGAGAGGCGGTGGACTCCAGAAATGGAATCTGACTGGCAGGAGATATTGGAGGCTTGTTCCACCAATGCGCTTTCAAGGTGGGACTCAAATTCGCCACTAGAGGAAACAGTGACCAGGTGTCAGGAGGGGTCTGAAGCATTGGTAGGGCATACCCTTAGTTCCCATCCTCGACCCTTGTGCTGGCTTTTCTCTGTCCAGCCGGTGAGGGCATTCACCCCGTGGTGGGAGCAGTTGTCATCCTTGCTTCGAAGGACTCGCCTCATTGCGGTAAGGGCCTTTGGAAAGGACCTTGATACTATCTACCTGCCAGGAGCCTTTCGGAATGCTCAGCCTTTGCCGGAGGAGGTCTCTCTCTCGGTACATGATTTCAGTGGTAAATTTAGCTATACAGACTCACTGCCCATTGTTGCCTCTGCTCAGGCAACCGAGGCATCGGCCCGCCCGGTGTGCAGTGGCTCGACAGCCCTCGGACCCAGCGCCCGACCCTACCGGTCCCGCGCCCCGTCCCGGACCATTCGCACGCTGTTTAACACATCGATACGATGAGCGGCAAATGGCCTCAATTGCAAGCAACACACTCTTCTTATACCCTTTCTGATATCCTAAAGTTACTTTCTGCCCAATAGGTGTGTGGCATGAACTGCCCTTTCCTTATTTGGCCTTACTTGCTCTTCTTTCTTATCTTGGGGAATGCGTTGCCATGGTTTTCTAAGGTTGAGAGGCCCCTGCAGACCTTATCACTGTGGATGGGTATCTCAACCATCCTAGGAATTTAGTTAACAGCTTACTACATCTCCCCCTCCCTATGCTTAAGCGAGCCTACTACTACTCGAGAGGACCCTAACCGCGTACACCCGAAATCCCCGCGTTGCGCCTAAACATTCTATTGTCCTCTCGGTTAAGCCTTGCCCCGTTACAGCACTAATATCGCATATTGCCTAAAATCTTATCTAAAGGAACAGGTTGTATATTCTGCTTTCAATTCTAGACACACGTTTCAGCATTCGCTAAACTCTAACATACAGCATAATCACCAGCAGTAAGCACATCACTATTAGGACTACCACGATTAAAAACTGGATGTAGTGCAGCATTAAGAATCCCTGTCTCAGTTGGAGACCTTCCAAGAAGCGACTCCCACCAGTGGTGTCTTCCGTCCTTCTTCACTCGCTCCAGGACGCGATGTACCTCTGTTGTATCATGGTGAACAGTGACTCACGTTTTCTGTCCATTGTCCCGAATGCGTCTCAGCAGCTGGCGTAGATCATCATGTTGTGGCAATTTCTTCACCAGAAGATTCATCCCAATGGGAAATAGGTGACAAATCCTGAATTAACGCGTAGTTAGACTGCAACAGCTGATACAAAGTAACCGGAACTGAATAATTGAAATCACAACCTACAATGCTAGTAAAGTTACACACACAAACGTTTAAGCGAGTACTAATATTTACAGTAATATGGGCAATAAGCAGAGAATCCCAGAAAGTCCTTACACATGCACATCCTTTCCCAATATATATATAAATAAGCATCGTCTCATGTACCACATCAGGGTGGATCTCAAAATGACAGATGTTCTGCTCAGTGTCCAAGCACACATCTTGAGTTCCAAGAGTATTACCTTCGCATATAAACTCTCGCTGTTCTCTTACAGCACAAGAACTAATATCAACAGTTTGCCATTTTTGCCCATTTTTACGAGCCCACCTAAGATGTTCCATTGGACAAAGCACCGCTCCATATGCCAGTGCAACCATGACAACCAACCTGCAAAGGATGTATTTAAAAGTTATGCGGAAGCTGGCTTAATCACTGAGATATTAGTCTACATTGATAACTTCACACGTTTAAGACACCATATTGGGTTGAACATCACCTGCTGTTGACCTGTATTCTTAATGGTATATGGCCCAATTTCGTAAATCTCTGAAGATAAGACCCTTTTTATTTTCTCTGTAAAAGTGGAGCTTTCAGAAGGAATTGATGTAAGTGGAGTAGCTGTTGTGTAGGGAGGATGCTCTCCCCGAGAGTAGGAGACACAAATAATAACAAGGATGTCAGCATTTGAATAGCGCATGACCTTCTCGAAGTAATCAGTGGGTCCTCAGGACCTGGTTTTCCTGGGAGCCAACACTGCAAAGCAAAACCCTACTTCTTATTGTCAGAATTCGTGAAACAATTTACACCTTGTTACTATCTCAACCCGGGTCATGATTGTCGTCATCATCTTTCTTGCGAAGGTCCTGTTTCCTGTTCCTTGATGGAACCCACAGGATTTTTATTTGTGCCTGGGCCTGAAGTGTTGCCCAAACCATCTCCCTCCCTTCAATGAGGGTAAAGTTAGTCAAATTATTCATCAGCAAATGCTTTTGGAGTGTTCACAACCCTAATTAATGGTTGTACAACTTTACAAAGTTGCATGTCAGATAGAATTGTCATTAGTGGGTAAATGTGCCAAAAATGTGTTTGTGGTGGATGCGATAGGGAGTGCCAGCAGGGCGTCCCCTGCTTCAAAGTACACTTTACCTTTCTCACCCATCACAGATTCTCTCCTGCTTTTATTTCTCTCCGAGTCTGCAGGATATTTTCCATTTGTACACCGCATCTGCGTGGCCAGTGCGTGATACAGAGCCCAAGTGGAACACCTGCTCAAAAACAAATAAGCTATTAAAATCAACTCTCTTAGTGTGAGGCTTTGTCTCAAGTGATACATGGTCATATTTGAAAAATCCTGATTAGTGGGCTGAAGGAGAAGTAATCATTCTGAGATACAGGGTCATCCCCTTTGCTTGGGATGTCTTCTCAGGTTTCGTCTTTGCAAATTAAGAAAAACTAATTGATAAGCTAATAGCATCACAACTGAGCATTACTAATACATCAAAAGCTATTCCCGTAGATTCCAGCACTGGTAACATCAAATCCTGTTTAATTCACATTCGATCTATTACTAAAATAGAAGAAGCACACAATGAACTAGACAATTTAAGTTACGCCTGAACTGCACACAAGTGTCGCAGCCAGAATGAGATCCCGGGTATTGTGTGATTTTTCTTTGAGACTATCCATAATGACCGAATTATGGGCTGCCCTTGGCAAATCTGAGCCTTCCACCGCCCGAATCAATCGATTGGCAAAGTCCGAGAATGACTCGGATGGACCCTGGGCTATCTCAGACCAGGGTGACGGGGGTTCAGCTGTCCTTGAGAACCTTCCAAAGGCTGTCAAGGCTGCATTTGTGGTAGCCAACATCTCCCCAGGGCGAGGATGTCGTAGCTGCCCTTCAGGGGACCCCACCATCTCCTCCGCATGTCCCATTAACCGTATTAAATTAGTCACTTCTCCATGTCTACCATTAGCCGGGTGCCGTGGGTCACGTGTCGCTGCAGCGACTACGGCCCTAAGCTGTGTTGACCACTCCTCTTTCCATAACGTATATTGTACTGGCTCAAGTATCACACGCATGAGGCCCTCTATATCATATGGGAGCAAGGGCCCCGGTGCCATGAGCGCCTCTAACGCGGAGAGAGTGATGGGCGATCGTAAGCCCTTCTTCCCAATTGTCTCAGCGAGGCGGGTTACCGCCTTTGGATCCAAGGGAACCCAAACGGGTCCCTCTCCCCGGATTTCCACCGGGAATACCTCAGCTCCACCCAAAAGGTTTGCCTCCCTCAGCTCTTCCCTTACCTGAGCCCAATCAGTACGCGAGGGTAACTCCCCTCCGGGCTGACACCGCCCACTGCTCGGCTGGGCTAGATACACCAGGGGCGTGACCATTTATGGGGGTGCGGCCACGTTGGCTGGTGAGGGCGGTGACGCTGCCACCAACTGCATGGCCCCTCCCCCGTCGCCTCCCCCTGCATACTCCTCCCCGCGGTGGAGGTCATGCAAGGAAGGATACAAACGAGGATATGGAGGCAGAGCCTTCAGCGAGGATGGTGACTCCCTCTCTTCTTTCTTTTCTGGTGCTGTGATTTCTGGCATGGTCAGCGAGTCCAACGCAGTCTCGTCTCGTGGCGTGTCCCTAAAGGGGATAGAGCCTCCCGCCCGCGGTAGCTCCCCATCGCCCGAGCCCAGACCCAGTAACTCCCTGGCCAGGCTTTCAGCAGTTTTCTTTTCCCTTGCTGCCTTCAGGGCCCCCAGAATTAAGCCCCAACACTTCAGCTCCGCCGCTTTCTGCGACTGCATGGCTCTCTGTGAGAGCGCCGCTGTTAACGAATCCCACCTCCCGGGATCATACACCTCACAGGGGGAGCTTAAAAGCCCCTCTTTCTCTAGGAGAGTAAGAACTGCGGCCACTTCCTTCTTAGAAGGAGCAGTCTTCCCGCAATAAACCTTACAGGCTTGAAGTAATACCTTAATGACGGAATCCATTGCGGTCGCCAGGAATCGTTCCCCCCCGCCTTCCTCGGTCCTTACCGCCGAGGGCTCCTGCAGCTGCACTTTGCACCCTAGGGTTGATCAGTCCCTCCGCGCCTTCCGCCGCTTTACTGCGGCAGGGACCTGCGTCCGTCTCGCAGCTGGCTGTCTCCAAAACACGATCCGGAGTGGACCCCGCGCCTCACACGGGGCACCACTTGTTGCCTCTGCTCAGGCAACCGAGGCATCGGCCCGCCCGGTGTGCAGTGGCTCGACAGCCCTCGGACCCAGCGCCCGACCCTACCGGTCCCGCGCCCCGTCCCAGACCATTCGCACGCTGTTTAACACATCGATACGATGAGCGGCAAATGGCCTCAATTGCAAGCAACACACTCTTCTTATACCCTTTCTGATATCCTAAAGTTACTTTCTGCCCAATAGGTGTGTGGCATGAACTGCCCTTTCCTTATTTGGCCTTACTTGCTCTTCTTTCTTATCTTGGGGAATGCGTTGCCATGGTTTTCTAAGGTTGAGAGGCCCCTGCAGACCTTATCACTGTGGATGGGTATCTCAACCATCCTAGGAATTTAGTTAACAGCTTACTACACCCATCTTTGATCTGGCAAGACCTCTCCAGGTGTCACTGCAGCACAGGGTTCTGGATAGCCCAGTAGATGGCCCAATGATCTTCACCAATGCTTCTTCGGCGACTGGCCAGGGAGTGGAGGTCTGGCAGGCTCCAGGCGGTAAGTGGGAGTCCAAATTGATAATTGATGGCTCAGCGAGTGTCCAAATGCTTGAGGCCAGGGCGGTGGCAGTCGCGTTACGTCTTTGGCCCGAGACTTCCTGTAACATTGTTACTGATTCAGCATTTGTGGCTAGAATGCTGCTACATATGGGAAAGGAGGGGCAGCCAAATACAGCAGCTGCGACCCTGCTAGAAGATGCGTTAGTGGTTAGATCTGCACCTGTTGCTATTCTCCATGTTCGTAGTCTTTCAGAAGTTCCAGGTTTCTTTACCATAGGCAATGATGCAGCGGATCGAGCCGCTAAGGGTCAGGTGTATACCCTGCAGGAGGCTCGTGACCTTCATTCCCCATTGCACATTGGGGCAAAAGCATTAGCTCGAACCTGCTCTATCCCTCTTCAGGTTGCCAGAGAAGTCGTGCAGACCTGTCCGCATTGTAATTCTGCACCAGCATTAGGGGCGGGGGTCAACCGCCGTGGTCTCGCCCCATTGGACATCTGGCAGACAGACTTTACGATGGAACCGTGGATGACACCGAGACAGTGGCTTGCAGTGACGATTGATACGTCCTCTACAGTCATTGTTGCTACACAGCACGGCCGCGCTAGTTCTGTGGCAGCGCACCATCACTGGGCTACGGCCATAGCGGTTCTGGGAATGCCGCGACATATAAAGACAGACAATGGTTCCTGTTTTACTTCACATTCAACAAAAGAGTGGTTGGCCCGCTGGAACATCACGCATAGCACAGGAATTCCAGGAAATTCACAAGGCCAGGCTATTGTAGAAAGGGCCAACTGCCTCCTCAAGGAAAAGATTTGTGTCCTTGGGGAGGGGCAAGGGTATGCTGGGAGAATCCCAGTATCGCAACAGAGAGAGATCTTGGCACGAGCGTTATATGCGTTAAATCATTTTGAACTCGGGGAAAGCACAAGAACCCCTATACAGAAACACTGGCAGCCAAAGATTATTGAGGAGGGTCCACCTCTTAAGGTTAAAACAGAAAATGGGTCGTGGGAAGCAGGGTGGTCTATATTGGTATGGGGAAGAGGCTATGCAGCTATCAAACATAGGGAAACAGGGGACATTCGATGGGTACCCTCAAGAAGGATTAAGCCCGAGGTTGGGGACACAAAGAAAGATAAGGGGTGACCAAGAACTGAGTGTCTTGTTACAGGACTTGTTCTTTGGACGTCTGAGGAAACCGCAGCCGGAGGATGCTCACCCAGAGAAAAGAAGTGGGAAGAAAGATCCAAAAAAGGAACCCTTGCTGCCTACGAGAGTTACCATGTTAATGTTGCTGTGTCTCTTTTGTCTGTGTTGGTCGCCGGTGGGAGGTACTCATTTGATTCAACAGCCCAGGAATTTGTGGGTGACTTGGGCCAACCAGACAGGGAGAACAGATTTCTGTCTCAGCTTACAATCAGCTACTTCACTATTTCAAAAGTGTTTGATTGGGGTGCCCACATGGGAAGACGTGTGGGAAGAGTCTTCCAGGTTTCAAGGATATGTACGGCCATTCACGGACAACCGCACGGACTCGTGCTATAAGTTTTGTAGATCAGATGCGCTTAATGTCACAGACAGGGGCCTAGGGAATGACACTGTGATCCTCGCCAGCAAGAAAATGGCATGCGTCATTTGCAAGTTGAATGTTACTCTCCCCTGGGAACCCCAAGAATTACAGATAATGGGATCGCAGGGGGTGCCTAATGACACATGGGACAAGGATGAAAGCCTTTGGTGGTCTCCCGGGTGTGTGGGTTTCGCAAAATTTAATAATAATGGGAAGCGTTCAGGTATCCTAGACCTTTTTACTCTGCGGGGGCCCTATTGGAACACAAGGAAAAATCAGTCAGATCCATTTACCCTTGTCTATCCACACAACACAGAACAGTTTACCTGGCATGGACCATATTGTGGCTTTTATCCAAATGGGTCCACACCGATGAAAAGTAATATTTATTGTCTGTCCGAGCATTGGGTGAGTGAAACCTGTGTCATCAACGTGACGCGGACTGATGGTTCCCAGCGGGGGGTTGATTGCGCTCCTGACAACTACACAAAGGGCTGTTGTTTTAGTCCCAGGGAGAGGCGACAGGGCCCGGAGAGGAATATTTGGAACAACCACACTGCGAAGGCATTGCAACTAGGTATTTTCTTGATTTGAAGTGACCGTGCATGGCAAGGGGTCCCAGCGAATGTGGTGGGGGGCCTTGTTATCCAGGAAGGTTAACTATGCTGTCCCCAAACGTCTCCGAGTGGGTACAGCTGGTTAGAAACATGAGTAAAACCCGGAAGAAGCAGAATATGCATGTGCTGATGCCAGAGTGTAGGGACGAAGTACGCCTTTGGGGACCTATGGCTCGAATATTTGCATCCATTTTAGCTCCGGGAGTAGCCGCAGCTCAGGCTTTGAAGGAGATGGAAAGGTTGGCCTGTTGGTCAATGAAGCAAGCCAACATGACGTCTGTGTTCTTGAGCGAACTGCTTGTGGATGTTGATAGTATTAAGCATGCTGTGCTCCAAAACAGAGCGGCGATTGACTTTTTGCTTTTGGCCCAGGGCCACGGATGCAAGGACTTTGAAGGAATGTGCTGTTTCAGTTTGAGTGATCACAGTGAGTCGCTGTACAAGAAGTTGGAGCTACTTAAGGAACACACTCAGAAGATTGGGATACCCTTCTGGAGATTGGTTGGAGAGTTTGTTTAGAGGTATTGGGCCATGGCTCAAGCAATTGCTTTGGGTAGTATTAATTGGGTTCTTTCTATTTTTAGGTTTAATGTTATGCTTGCCGTGCATATTTCAATGCTTACAGGGCTGTTTGCAGCAAATGGTAGAGAAAGTGATTTATTCACAAATAGAATTTTGTAGGATGCAGGATAAACTTTAGGATAAGTATTAGTCTAGCGCGTCATGTATTGTAAAGGGGCAAGGCTTAATCAAGAGGACAATAGAATACTTAGGTGTATGCGGGCTTCGGGTTGTGACGCGTTAGGTCTTCTTATGTGATAAGTATATAGATGATAAGATTATAAGTGAAAAGATTGTAGGTGATAAGATTATAGGCGATAAGCGATACTCACGCTGTTACGGGATAGGCTTCATTGAGCATAGGGAGGGGGAGATGTTGTAGTAGGCGACAGTGAGGATTCGGGATGTGACGTGGTAGGACTCTCCCCTAGCTCTGCGTCGAAGGGTTAATGTATGCATAAGGGGTGTACACGAAAGGCAAAGGATATATAAGTGTATGCCATGCTTTAATAAACTGCCATTTCTCCGTCCATCATATTGGTGTCACTGCAGTGAGTAGCCAAGCCAGGTCTTCCAGGGAAAACGAACGGGGCCGTTACGACGACACCGAGCCTACAGGTACGAGGAAGATCTCGCCGACTTACCCGTTCCACCCCAGCAGATACTTCTAGCCGCCACCATGAAGTGTGCAAGCTGGTGTTCCCAAGGCAATCCGTCAGCTAGTTCTTGCTGCTACCACAGATTGACAGAGCCTACTGGGGCTGGGTAGACCTCACCAATTTACCCAATCACACCAGCAGCGATGTCTAGCCACCAACATGGAGCATGGGAGTCGCCCAGAGCAGTTTAGATTGTGGAGGCATACACGAGTCACCCCGGCAGTGAACTTTAGTTACCACTGTGGAGCACATGATTTGCTTAGAACAGGGCTGACAGTGCTGGCATACCCAAGGAGATCCGGCAGCGACCTCTAGCTGCTGCTGTGGATCAAACGAGCCAGACAAAGACTGCCTGGGTAGGGTAGATCTAGTCGGCTTACACAGGCTGTCCTGGCAATGGATATGGCCCCGGCCATGGAGTGGGCGAATCACTCAGAGCCAGACTGACTGTTCTGGCATACACAAGATGCCCAGTTATTGACCTCTAGCTGTTTCTGTGGATTAGCCAAGCCGGGTGGAGCCAGCCAGGGCCAGGTGGACCTCGCCGGCTTACCAGATCTGCCCTGGCAGCAACCTCTAACTGCCGCTCCAAGTTTTTCAGAGCCGGGCCAACCGTGCCAGTGTACCCAAGCCAATCGGAAGTGACAACTTGCCTCCGCGGCGGATCAAAACAGCTGGGAGGAGCCCGCTGTGGCCAAGAAGAACTTGCGGGGTTATCTGAGCTGGTACGGCAGTGTCCTCTAGCTGCGTGGAGCACGCAGGTAGCTCAGAGCTGTGTAGACTGTGGTAGCACACGAGCCACCCAGCCAGTGACCTCTAGCTGCCACCATGGATTGACTGAGCTGGGGGCAGCCCGTTTGGGCCATGTGAACCTCGTCAACTTACTCGAGCTGCCCCAGCAGCTACCTGTAGTCCCCACTGTGGAGCGCGCAAGTCTCTCAGAACAGGGCCACCAGGGCCTGCATACCCAAGCTACCCCAGCAGCAACCTCTAGCCGCTACCACAGATTGACTGAGCTGGGCCTGGTACACCTCACCTGGTTACGCAAGCAGCAGGTTCAGAGACATCTAGACACCACTGTGGATCGACTGAGATGTGCGGAGCCTGCCGGGGCGGTGTAGATCTAGTTGGCTTGAGCTAGCCACCCTGGCAGCAATCTCTAGCTGCCATCGAGGAGTGCACGAGTTGCTCGGAGACATGTAGACCTTGCTGGCATAAATGTGCAGCACCAGTAGCAACGTCTAGCCTCTGCCATGCATTGACCTTGCCGGGCAGAGCCCGCCAAAGCCTGCTAGACCTCTCTGGCTCACCCAAGATGCCCCAGCAGCAAACTCTAGTCCCCGCCATGGAGCACATGAGTCACTCAGATCAGGGCCGTCACTTCTGTCATACCCAAGCTGATCCAGCAGCAACCTCTAGCCACCGCCGTGGATTGAACGTGCTGGGCTGAGCCCACTGGGGCCAGATAGACCTTGCCAGCTTACCCAAGCTGCCCTGGCAGCAAACTCTAGCTGCTACCATGGAGCATGCGAGTTGCTCTGAGCTGGTCCGGTTGTGTCGGTGAACCCAAGCCAATCCGGCAGCCACCTCCAGTTGCTGCCACAGGGCAACCAAGCTGGGCAGAGACCAGCAGGTTGAGTACACCTTGCTGGCTTACCTGAGATTTCCCAGCGGTGACCACTAGCTGCCATCGCAAATCAACTGATCTGGGCGAAGCAAGCCAGGGCCAGGTAGACCTTGCCAGCTTACCACTAGCAAGCCACCGAGCAGAGACCTCTAGTCGCCATCACAGAGGGCGCAAGTTGCTCAGATCCAGGCCAACTGTATTGGCGTACTCAAGTCAATCTGGGGGCAACCTCTAGCCTCCACAGCAGATCAATCAAGCCAGACAGAGCCAACCATGGCTGGGTAGACCTCGCCAGCCTGACAATGATCTCTAGCTGCCATCGCAAAGCACACAAGTTGCTTGGAGCCTTGTAAACCTCACCAGACTACACAAGCTGCCAGGGCACCAACCTGTAGCTGCTGTCGCGGATTGACCATGACAGGAGGAGCCAGCCAGGGCTGGGTAGACCTTGCCAGCTTAGCCATTCCACCCATGCAGCAAACTCTAGCTGCTGCCGTGGGTCACGCAAGTGGCTTGGAGCCTTGTAAACTGTGGCAGCATACACGAGCCACCTGGGCAGTGAAGTCAGGCTGCTGTTGTGGATCGATGGAGCCGGGCAGAGCACCCCGGGACTGGGTAGACATCGCCGGCTTACCCAAGCCGCACTGACAGTGAGCTCAAGATGCCACCACAGAACAGCTGAGTTGGATGGAGCCCATCAGGACCAGGTAGACCTCACCGGCTTACCAGAGCTGCCCCGATAGCAACCTATAGCCATCAACATGGTTCTCACAAGTTGTTTGGAGCTGGGCTGACCATGCCGGCGTAACCAAGATGATCCAGCAGTGACCTCTAACCTCCACTGAGGTTAGAGCCCACCTGGGCTGGGTAGAACTTGCTGGTTTACCCATGCTGACATGGCAGCATCCTCTAGCCGCAACCTCTGAGTGCAGAAGTCGCTCAGAGCCATGTAAACCATGGCAAGGCACCCAAGCCACCCTGGCAGTGACCTCTAGTTCCTGCAGCGAAGTGCATGAGTCGCTGAGAACAGGGCTGACCATGCCAGCTTACACAAGCTGATCCGTCAGCAACCTATAACCACTGCCACAGATAGACGGAGACGAGCGGTGCCCACCGGGTAGGGTAGACCTCACTGGTTTCCTCGAGCCACTTGGTCAGCAACTTCTAGCCATCGTCGCAGAACAACTGAGCCAGGTGGAGCACACAGGGACCAGGTAGACCTTGTCAGCTTACCTGAGTCGCCTGGGCATTGACCTCTAGCCGCCACTGCAGATTGACTGAGCTGGGCAGAGCCCGCCAGGGCCTGGTAGACCTCTCCAGCTTACCCGAGCCACCCAGACAGCGATCTCTAGCTGCTGCAACAGTATGACTGAGCCGGGTGGCGCCTGCTTGGAATGGGTAGACCTCACCGGCCTACCTGAGCCACCCAGACAGCAATCTCTAACAACTGCCGCAGTACAACTGAGCTGGGTGGCACCCATTTGGACCGGGTAGACCTTGTCAGGTTACCTGAGCCGCTCCAGAAGCAAACTCTTGTCACTGCCGTGGAGCACGTGACTCACTCGGAACAGGGCTTACAGTGCTGATGTACCTGAGCCGATCCGGTAGCGACCTCTAGCAGCTGCCATGGATCAACCAAGCCGGGCGGAGCCTGCCGGGGCTAGGTAGACCTTGCTGGCTTACCTGAGCCACCCAGACAGTGAGCTCTACCATCACCACGGATCAACCAAGACAGGTGGTGCTTCCTGAGGCCAGGTAGACCCCTCTGGCCTACATGAGCTGCCTCGGCAGTGACCTTTAGCTGCCGCTGCAGAGCACAGGAGTCACTTGGAGCTGGGTAGGCCACGGCGCACCCTGACAGCAACCTCTAGCAGCCTCTGAAAATAGACCAAGCTGGGCGGAGCCCGCTAGGGAAGCGTAGACCTCGCCGGCTTACCCGAGCCTCCCTGGCAGCAACCACTAGTCCCCACCACGGAGCGCGCAAGTCTCTCAGAACAGGGCCGACAGTGCTGGCTATGTGTGTCCTTAAGATGCCCTTTTTTTATTCTCTAAGGGAGATGAAGGGGTTCTCTTCCTCTCCTCTAAGCTTGTGATGGAAGGACTGACATCCATTTCTTTCTTTCACTGCTTCCTCATTTCTGGAATGCTTCAGGCAGCCCCAGGATAATGCTGATTGGCTGAGTGAGCATTGCCACTCTGGGAATGCCCAGAGCTAACATCCTTTCCCATAAAGGGATTCTGCATTCTCCAGATTCTGTTTGCAAATCTTTTTAAGCTCATTACCTTCTGGTTGAGCCTCTGTTCCCTCTTTCATGGTTCTCACCTCATCATCTCCAACATGGGGCTCCAAACATGGTTTGTCTGCACTCGCATCATCCCAGTTCATGACTGTAGTTAACAGTGCTATGCACTGATTCCACCCATGCAGAGTTGTTGGAGGGCATTCTGTGAATCATTGTTGTGTAATAAATTATGTTCTGAGTCTCTTCTGATCTCATTTTGCAGCTTGATGGGGTTTAAGGATTGCTGGGATTTGTCTAATCACTGTGAGGTCTGTGGAGCAGGTAAGGGAAAATCGTGAGTCCCATGTTCATGCATTGCTTGTATGCAGGCAGGTTTGTGATGGCTGTGAGAAGCTTCTTTAGGGATCAAATGGGGTTGCAAGGGGCTCACCTCGCTCCATGGGGTCTATTCTCCCAGCCCAATGAGCTCCATGGCTGGTGATAGAGTGAGGTACATAGGCCAGGACCTGACGAACACTCCCAGACTGCAGGGGCCATTTGCTTCATCCTCCCTGAGCATAATATGGTCTGCACTACTCGAGCATACTGACCACAGGTATTCTGTTCCTGTTTTCTGGTTCTCTCCTATATCTCCCTTCCAGATTTGTCAATGGCAATGGATCCCAGGGCATCATTCTCAGAGCACACCGTGACTGACCACCTTCGGGTCCTACAGTCCTTTCTGTTTGAACAGCAGATCTGGCTTTGTATTTATAGAAAGCAAAGGATTGTCCTCTTTTGCATCACTGCAGTCAGGATCACCCCAGATATCTCCATCCCAACTGTGTGCGGATGCTATTAGTTTCCTAATCTGTGTGACACCCAAACCCCCACCCATATGGAGGACCCATCCCCTGATTGCCCCACTCAGTAGTTCTGCAGCTCTGGGTTCCAACAGTGTGAAACAGTGAGGCCCCTGGTCTGCTGAATACTGGGACTGGCACAGAGAGTCTCTGTGAGCGATGTGGATCATCCCAGCTGGAGTACATGGTAGCATTTATGATGATTTGGTCCAACTGCCCCACAATGAACAGGGACATCTCCAGCTGGATCAGGTTGCTCAGAGCCTGATCCAGCCTCCTCTTGAAATGTCATTCAAGTCATTGCTGCGGAGACCAGCTTCAGGGCAGCTAAGATTGCAATGGGTAAGGGACCTAAAGCAAAAAGGCTGACCAAAAAGCTCTTTTTAGAGCTCTTTTGAAGCTGGCAAAAGCACTGTGCCGGTGCAGGGGGCTGGCAGCTTGTGGGCGGGATGCTGAGCCAGCAGGGGTGGAGCTGGCACTGCCTGCTCTTATCTCTTGAGCTGACCTTGACGCTTTGCTGGGCAACGTAAAAGCTGCCGTTTTGAAGGCGGAAGGTGGCTTCTGCCCACCTAATGTGCCAGGTGAGAAAAGGGTGTTACTGTCCATTGATAACAGGGCGTGAAGTCTGAGTGTGAGCACAGCCCACACTGCCCATACGTTACTGCTGCTGTAGGTGTGGGAGGTAGGTCTTGTGGCAGTGGTGTTGTCCTTGCTCACAAGACCAGCTCTACTGACAGACCCTGAGGCCACAGCTTCAATCATGGTCTCTACCAGACAGAGGGCTTGCCTTAAGAAGACTGTGGCGACTCAAACAGAGGGCCTGCCCAGAAACATGGCAGTTCAGGTCTCTGGCTGCAGGGAGTGCAAGAGCCTGCTGCTGTCGGGGGAGGATGGGAAGGATGCCACTTGCATGAGGTGTGAGCAGGTAGACAAGCTGCTCAGTCTGGTGGTGGAGCTTAGGGAGGAGGTAGAGAGATTAAGGACCATCCGAGAGTGCGAGAGTGAGATTGACTGGTTGTGTAACTCTCTGCAAGAAAGGCGCAGAGATTGCACCCTCCAGACTGTGGTGGACCCTCTCCCTTGCCATAGTCAATTCGAGAGAGCCAACTTGAGAGGAGAGGAGGAATGGCAGCAGATCCCAGCTCGGCGATGCGGGCAACCCCCATCCCGACCTATTTCAATTCCCCAGGTGCCTCTATGTAATAGGTTTGAAGCCCTGAAACTGGAGGGTGGGGTAGCTGAGGATGAGGTGGGAGGACTGCATCCTTCAAGTTTTTCTAAGAAGAGGCAGTCAGTTCCAAGCTTGAAGACTGCCTACTCCAGTAAAGAAAGAAGGGTGATAGTCGTAGGTGACTCCCTTCTGAGAGGAACTGAGGGCCCAATATGTTGGCCTGCCCCTACCCGTAGGGAGGTGTGCTGCCTCCTTGGGGCCCAGGTCAGGGACATTTCTAGGAAACTTCCTAGTCTGATCCGCCCCTCTGATTATTACCAATCAAGGGGCAGGCTGGTAAGGGTGACGTTGTTGTGGGTGTGTACTTACAGGCCCCCTGATCAGGAGGAGGAGATTGATGAGGCCTTCCATAAGCAACTGGAAGTAGCATCATGATCCCGGGTGCTGGTGCTTATGGAGGACTTCAGTTATCCAGATATTTGTTGGATAAGCAACATGGCCAGACAAGCGCAGTCGAGACGGTTCTTGCAGCGTGTTGAAGACAACTTTCTGATGCAGGTGCTGGAGGAACCAATGAGGGGGGAGGGTGTTACTGGACCTCATTCTCACCAACAAGGAAGGACTTGTTAAGGAAGTAAAGGTCGGGGGCAGCTTGGGTTGTAGTGACCACGAGATGGTGGAGTTCAAGATCCTGAGTGGAAGAAGCAAAGCAAAAAGTAGGATTGCTACCCTGGACTTCAGGAGAGCCAACTTTGATCTCTTCCGGGACCTACTTGGAGCTGTCCCGTGGGCTAGAGTGTTAGAAGGTAAGGGAGCCTGTGAGAGCTGGTCAGCATTTAAACAGCTCTTCTTCCAAGCTCAGGATCGGTGCGTCCCTGCGAGCAAGAAATCAGGAAAGGGCAGCAGGAGACCTGCATGGATGAGCAAGGAGCTCATGTGCAAACTCAAAAGGAAGAAGAAGGTCCATGAAACGTGGAAAAAGGGTCTGACCACTTGGGAAGAGTATAGAAATGTTGTCAGGGCCTGCAGGGACGCGATAAGGAAGGCTAAAGCCCACCTGGAATTGAATCTGTCAAAAATGATAAAGGATAATAAAAAAGGCTTTTTTAAGTATGTTAACAGTAAAAGGAAGACTAGGGAGAATGTGGGCCCCCTACTAAGTGAGGGGTTGTTCTGGTAACGGGGGATGCTGAGAAGGCGGAGATACTGAATGCCTTCTTTGTTTCTGTCTTCAGTGGAAAAGCTCTCCCTTGGGAATCCCAGACCCTGGAGGTTAGTGAGAAGGTCTGTGGAATGGAAGACTTCCCTTCAGTCAAGGAAGAGGTGGTCCATGAGCAACTAAGCAACACCAATGTTCATAAATGCATGGGACCCAATGGGGTGCATCCACGAGTGCTGAGGGAGCTGGCGGAGGTCATTGCTGAACCGCTCTCTATCATCTTTGAGAGGTCTTGGAGAATGGGGGAGGTGCCTGAAGACTGGAGGATAGCCAACATCACTCCAGTCTTCAAAAAGGGCAAGTAGGAAGATCTGGGTAATTACAGGCCAGTCAGCCTCACCTCTGTCCCTGGAAAGGTGGTGGAACAGCTTGTGCTGGATGCCATCTCCAGACAATTGGAAGGAAAGGAGGTTATCAGGAGTAGTCAGCATGGGTTCACCAAGGGGAGGGAGGTCATGCTCAACCAACCTGGTAGCCTTCTATGATGTTGTGACTGCCTGGGTGGATGGGGGGAGAGCAGTGGATGTAGTCTACCTTGATTTCAGCAAGGCATTTGATACTGTCTCCCACGGCATCCTTACAACAGAGCTGAGGAAGTGTGGGATAGATGAGTGGACAGTGAGGTGGGTTGAGAACTGGCTGACTGACAGAGAGCAGAGGGTCGTCGTTGGTGGTGCAGAGTCTGGTTGGAGACCTGTAACTAGTGGTGATCCCCAGGGGTCGGTGCTGGGTCTGATCTTGTTCAACATCTTCATCAATGACCTTGATGAGGGAATAGTGGCCACCCTCAGCAAGTTTGCTGATGATACGAAGTTGGGAGGATTGGCTGACACGCCTGAAGGCTGTGCTGCCATTCAGCGAGACCTGGACAGGCTGGAGAGCTGGGCAGTAAGAAACCCAATGAGTTATAACAAAAGCAAGTGTAGAGTCTTGCACCTAGGGAGGAATAATTGCATGCACCAGTACAGGTTGGGGGATAATCTGCTGGAGAGGAGCTCCGCAGAGAGGGACCTGGGCTTCCTGGTGGATGACAGGTTGGCCATGAGCCAGCAGTATGCCCTTGTGGCCAAAAAGGCCAATGGCATTCTGGGGTGCATTAAAAAGAGCGTGGCCAGCAGGTCAAGGCGGGGGGTTTGGGTAGGTGTGTGTATAGGTCTTCTCGCGTGCATCAGGTGCGTGGCAGGTGTATGCTTCTGCGCAGGAATTAGGATGATATATAAGGAATGTGACACAGCAGTAAATTGGAGAGAGAGTTGACTCCACGGCATTCACGCTTGTGTCTCTCTCCCCTGGATTGCCGAGGTTCTGGGATGATCGGGTTATTTGATGGCAATGTCAAGCCAGGTTCAGACTGTTATTACTGGGATGCATTCCCATGATTCCAGTGCGATTGATTAGGGCAAGTGACCAGGGCCACTCAGGAACCCTGTTGGTCACAAATGACCCAAGTGATCTCAATCTTGAGGAGAAGACATCTTCCAACAAGAAGAATGTCGTGGTGGGAACAGCGGTGGTTATGAGGACATCACAAACACAAACAACACAAAACAACAAACACAAACAACAGTCTGAAGTTCTGGCCGGACCAGTGACAAACTGCAAATCCCAGATCTGTTAGCGTGAAGTTATGCCAACAATCCAGTCTGGTTAGTTGGCACGGAACACCTGTCGCCCATTCATAGAATCTTTTACTGAGACTATTGTTATTTGGGATGCTTTTTCATAAGTGGTTCCATTTTTCATTCAGCATCCTGCTTGGATTTCTTCTCCAACCCTTCCAATTAAGGAGGTTACTTGCTTAGATTTATCCCAGGTCCATTCCTGTTTCGTATATACTTCGCTTGCATGCAAGACTACAGTGGTCAAATTCCTATATTTGGTATCGGCTGGATTACCCATTGTACTTGCAGTCTATCATGTCTGTCCATGTTGCCATGGCCATGTTAGCTCTTTTTGGCTTCTGACTTTTCCTATTAAATTAATAGAAGTATTGCCTCCTTCATTGTGAGTTTAGTTTGTCCATTTTTTTCCAATTTATAGTTTAAAAACAACAGATTGGTTTACAATGCCTTGTTCTAATACTCTTCCTTAATCGAAACCTGGAAATTTTGTTTTACAAACTAGCACCCCAAATATGAATGCACAATCAAAAACATTAACAACCCCGTTTGAGGACACTCCTGTTCAATATGTCAGTACCTCTTCCCAGTCACAGTTTATATCCATTAACCTGTTAATCCTTGCTTCCTGGTGATTCTTCTGTTACATCAGTGTTAGGATGTGCAGAGGCCTTTACTCTGCTGTAGTATTTTTCTGCCATCCTCACCACTGTTTCAGTGATCAGCAGTACCTGGAACAGTCCTAGCCACTCGGGCTGAAGCTTCAACTCCTTCCAGATGCGTATTAGCACCCAGTCTCCCGCACGGAATGAGTGCGTGCACTGGAAATTCCAGAGGTGGAGTTTGAGCCAACAGTCCACTTTCCTGGAGGGATAACAGAGAAGCAGACAATCCAAGTATATAGTTCTTAAGAAACATATCCCTGGTTTCAAGAGTGGGCATGTCACCACTCCCTCCCATGTACGGCAACTCAAACAACATTTTATATGGTGATACTCCTAAGTCCTTTCTGGAAGCGGTTCATATTCTGAGAAGGGCTAAAGGTAAACACTTTGTCTATGGTAATTTGGTCTCCAAAATCAATTTTGACAAGTGCCTCTTCAAGGTCTGATTCATTCGTTCTACTTTCCCTGAAGAAGGGGGGTGCCACGGAGTGTGAAACTCCCCCTTTATTCGTAAAGTTCTCATTGGCTCCTGTACAATATGTAAAGTAAAGTGGCTTCCCTTATCTGAGTCTATATTCTGCACAATCCCATATCTAGAGACTATTTGCTCCAAAATTGTCCTGGTTACCACAAAAGCGGTTGCTGATGCTGAGGGGTAAGCTTCTAACCAACCCGACAAGTGATCTACTAACACTAACAGATACTTGAACCTTCCTACCTTAGGTAGCTCAGTAAAATCTACTTGTATGCTCTGGAAAGGTCTAAGTCCTGGTTCCCTTCCACCTGGGGGTTGTTTTCTCATAGCCTTCCTGTTTATCCGTCGACATGCTGCACAGGTATTGCATATCTGCTTTGCTATTTTATACAGTCCTACGCACACTTACTTCCTCAGTACAGCATCGCACATCGCTTGCACTCCCCAATGACTTCCCTGATGCAAAAGAGTTAAAATTTCTCTCATTACTTGTCTGTTTGCCATTTCCCTACCATCAGGGAAAAACCATCGTCCTTCTGACTCCTTTACTTCTAACTCTCTAAAAGTTGCTTTCTCTTTCTCACTGAAGATCTGGTTTTCAGGCGGGAGCTTTATCTCAGGGACCTGTGCCAGTTTCATTACCCTTTCTGACTGTAAAGCAGCCTCCCTTGCTTTTTCGTCTGTGGTTCGGTTTTCCTGTGCTTCCAGGGAATCTCCTTTTTGATGTCCTTTTATATGTACTACAGCAATCTCTTCAGGCAGTAACAGGTGTTCCAAAACCTATCTGATTAGTTCTTCATGTGCCAATTCCTTTCCCCTACTGTTTATCAAACCTCTCTCTTCACAAATTTTTCCAAATGTATGTACCACTCCACTTCCATACCAATTCAAGATATTCATATATTCATATATTCATATCTTGAATCAGTATATATAGTTCCCTGTTTCCCCTGTAACAGCCTCAGCACTTGGTTTAAAGCAAAAAAATCACAGGTTTGAGCCAACTAACTACTAGGCAACTTTCCCGTTTCTGCTACTTTCCCTTCTGCTCCTTCAAGGACTGCATAACCATTACACCGCTTTCCATTTGTCACTCTAGATGATCCACCTATGAACAGAATTTCCCCTTCATCCAAAGGTACATCCTGTAAATCCAACCTTATTTTTGTCTGAAAATTTATTAAGTCCAGACAGTTATGTTCCACATCCATGGTGTTTTCACTTCCCTTAACTAAAAAGGAAACAGGATTTGTGACAGAGCTTGTAATTATAATCAAATCATCTTTTTCAATCAGTATTGTTTCGTATTTAAGTATTCTAGGATCTGTCAGCCATCTCCCGGCTTTCTTAGTGAGAATTGTTTTTGCCTGGTGAGGGATGACAACAATCAATTGCCCCCCGAATTTCCTGCTTTCTTCTACCAATAGGGCAGCTGCTGCTACTACCTGAACACATCCAAGCCAACCTCAAGATACAGGGTCTAAAAGCTTAGACAAACGCACAATAGGTTTTCTCTTGTCTCCCCATTCTTGTGTTAGAACTCCTAAAGCATCTCCTTCACTGATGGTTACAAAGGAGTGAAATGGTTTCTTTTAGTCAGGCAGTTCTAACACAGGTGCTGAGATTAAGTCCCCTTTCAGTACTTCTACTGTTGCTAAGCTGTTTCCAAGCAAGTGATTTCCTTGATCATAGCAGTGGCTGAGGTCATGATACACACCAATATGGTTAATCATCATGCCCATTTATTTTCCGAACAGCTCGGATTATATACATTTACGAATGATGGGAGTACATTTTCCGTGCTCGCCGATTGGTACATTCAGATGCACAACAGCCCAAGAAAGATTCTCCCCCCTTTCACTATTATCTTCTCTGGCTTGTGAGCCGATCCTCCCAAATGGGTCACAAAGCTCTGAGGTCAGTTTGTCACAATCCATCATTCAGCACCCTGGACTGCTTGGCCTCTCAAAACATTCTCCCACATTTACTAATTCTTTTTCCTCTTCTGTTCATTCCAATGTGTTGGGTTCCTCCTCTGATAGTATGAGATACAGTCCCTTTGTTCTCTGTGCATATGCTTCTATCCATATTCTACAGTATCCAATTAAGCCTAAAAACTTCCTCAGCTCCCTCTTTTTTTCAGGCAGAGGAAACTGCACAATGCCTTGAATTCTTTCAGAATTTATTCTCTGTTTCCCCTCAGAAATCACATGCCCAAGGTATCTGCCTTCTTTTTCCACATAATGCAATTTCTTGTTAGACACTCTTAGTCCATGTTCTCCCAAAAAGTTCAAGAGTTTGTTTGTAATCTCTTTTACTTTGAACTCCTCTGTCCCACAAATCAGCAAATCAACCACATACTCACAGAATCACACAATCACAGAATTATCGAGGTTGGAAAAGACCTAGAAGATCATCCAGTCCAACCATTACCAATACTTCCCAGCTAAATCATACCCCTCAATGCAACATCCAAACGTTTCTTGAACACTCCCATGGTCGGTGATTCCACCACCTCCCTGGGCAGTGCATTCCAATGCCTGACTACCCTTTCTGAGTAGTAATACTTCCTAATGTCCAGCCTGAACCTCCCCTGGCGCAGCTTGAAACCATTCCCTCTAGTTCTATCACTGATTACACAAGAGAAGAGGCCGACCCCCAGCTCACCACAACCTCCCTTCAGGAAGTTATAGAGAGCTATAAGGTCTCCCCTGAGCCTCCTCTTCTCCAGGCTGAACAATCCCAGCTCCCTCAACCGCTCCTCATAAGGCCTGTGCTCCAGACCCCTCACCAGCTTCGTAGCCCTCCTCTGAACATGTTCCAGGGCCTCAATGTCTTTCTTGCAGTGAGGGGCCCAAAACTGAACACAGTACTCGAGGTGCGGCCGCACCAATGCCGAGTACAGGGGGACGGTTACCTCCCTGTTCCTGCTAGTAACACTGTTTTTGATGCAAGCCAGGATGCCGTTGGCCTTCTTGGCCACCCGGGCACACTGTCGGCTCATGTTCAGCCAAGCATCAATCAATCAGTACCCCCAGGTCTGTTTCCTCAACAAAGTCCTCCAGCCACTCTGCCCCAAGCCTATAGCGCTGCCTGGGGTTGTTGTGGCCAAAGTGCAGGACCCGGCATTTGGTCCTGTTGAACCTCATCCCATTGGCTTCAACCCAGCTCACCAGTCTATCTAGATCCCTCTGCAGGGCCTCGCTACCCTCAGGCAGATCGACACTCCCTGCCAATTTGGTGTCATCCGCGAACTTACTGAGGGTGCACTCAATGCCCTCATCCAAGTCATCAATAAAGATGTTGAAGAGGACAGGCCCCAGCACCGACCCCTGGGGAACACCACTCATGACTGGTCTCCAACTGGATTTGACTCCATTTACCACCACTCTCTGGGCCCGGCCTTCCAGCCACCTCCTTACCCAGCCGAGAGTGTACCCATCCAAGCCACGGGCTGCCAGCTTTTGCAGGAGAATAGCATGGGAGACAGTGTCAAAGGCTTTGCTGAAGTCTAAGTAGACCACATCAACTGCCTTTCCTTCATCCATCAGACGGGTCACAGGATCATAGAAGGAGATCAGATTGGTCAAGCAGGACCTGCCCTTCACGAACCCATGCTGGCTAGGTCCGATCTCCTGGTCATCCCACACCTGCCGCATGATCTCCCTCAAGACAATCCGTTCCATTACCTTCCCTGGCACTGAGGTCAGGCTAACAGGCCTGTAGTTCCCCGGATCCTCCGTACAACCTTTCTTGTAAATGGGATTCACGTTGGCAAGCCATACTGTTACAACTTCACCTCTTCTCTGGCCTGTAACCACTTTAACTCTTCATCAGCCTGAAACTTTCTCAAAACTTCCTCCAGCACTTTTCCACATAGATTAGGTGATTCTGCAAACCCTTGCAGTCCACCTATATTGCTGCTTTCATCCCATTTCTGGGTCCTCCCATTCAAACACAAAAAGATCTCAACTCTCCATGTACAAAGGACAGGTCCAGAAAGCATCTTTTAGGTCTATTACACTAAACTATTTAGTTTGTGTGGGATCTGGCTCATTAGGGTATAGGGGTTAGGAACCATGGGGTGTTGCTCGAGAACTATTTCATTAATTTTTCTTAGATCTTGCAGCAGCTGATAAGTGCCATCTGCCTTCTGTACCAGCAGAATTGGGGTATTATAAGGCAACATGCAAGGTTCTAGGAGACCGTCCTTAACCAATGTCTGTATTAGAGTTATTTAAACTCATTCGCCCTTCTAAGGCTATGGGATATTGGTGCTGTTTCACAGGTTCACTCTCTCCTTGGACAGTTATTTTTAATGGAGTAATTGCAAGTCCGTCTCGGTTTCCTTCCCCTGCCCGCATTTTTGGATTTATTTCTTTTTCATCAGCGGCTGTTAATGCATTCATTGACACTTTTATTCCTGTTTCTCAAGTTTTCAACTGCAACCCTAATTTAACTATTAAATCTCTCCCCAATAAATTGGTCCCTGCTTCTGGCACGTCTAACAATTGCCCTATAACTATTTTATCTTTCCATTTGAATTCTGTGGTCTCAAGAAGTGGAACTATCATTTCTGATCTCTCATATATGCCCTCTCTTCATCATTATTACCATCCCATCCTGGGTCTGTTCACGGACATATCACTTCAGCTGGTACTGCCTCTGTACCCGGAGTGTGCATTTTCTCCCATTCTTGCATGGCAGCTCGTCAAATCATTCCTCTTTCCTCCCCGTTAAACAACATACTCAGGATGGATGTCATTTCATCCCATGCGTAACAGTTTGGCCCCAAAAACTGATCAAACTGTTCTGCTAATCCAATAGGATCTTCCATTAAAGGATCATTTCCCTTTTAAAATTTCTCACCTCTCCTCTAGTGAGAGGGGTGTTCACATACCCTATTCCTGTTAACACTGGAACTTCCCTGAGAGGGTACGTAGGAGTGTTAGCAGAGTTAGTGGAGTTAGTTTAAGGAAAGGGAAAATTTATAACACCTCTTTTGCATTGTTCCAATTCTTTCCTAAACCGGTGAAATTTTTCCTTTTTAGGTTCAGCGCTAATCACAGAGCTCTGTTCAGGTGAGCTGTTAGGGGGGGTGATCAAGGCCAATGTTCTCCACTCTGTCAGCTGTCTCCAGCTTTTCTCCTGCAATTACAGGACTTGGCTCAGGATCAGGATTGTAAGGGGGGGGGACACTGTTTCACCATAGGGACAGCTTCGAGAGGAGGTAGGCTGTTCAAAGGATCCCATCTGGAACTGATTCCCCTACAATTGATTCCTTAGGCACACAACAGCGCAATACCTAATCATTTTCTGTTTATCCTTATCTCTGGTTCTCGAATTTCTCTTCCAATTTTTTAACATATTTCCTAAAGGACTTATAGCGGGCACTGCCCTGGGGACCCTCTCTCCGTCCCCCATCTTGGAACTCTCATTCCCCATTTTTCTCAGCAACCTATGGTACTACTGCAGAAACCGCCCTTCTGCAGCATCACGCATGCCCAATTCTTGGTTCTAGAAAATGAGGTGTACTATCAAGCAACTCACTTTGCAAGACGCTTGCATACAGCACAAGCATCCCAGATCTTGGCTTCCAAGGCAGGACTTAATCCCACATGATTGCTCTTACCCTGGTCTGTGCACAGAGTTCCCAGGAATTACCAGGTCAATCTCATGAAACTGCAGTGCCCGCTGTCCATCTCTATCCTACAGCTGTTTGCAGATCTTGCCTCTTAAAAAGAGCCTCAGTCCGCAGTTGGCTCTGCGGTGAATCGCCACCGCCAACCCACAGGACCACAGAAATGGTGCAGGGTGCACCATCCTGTGCTGTAGAGGCGGAGGTCCACCGCAGGCGACATCGGTTCCTGGGTGTAGGCACCAGATTTGTGAGAAACACTCAAAGTCAAACATTTCAGGTAAGGCAAGGATCTTAGTGACAGCAGCAAAGTTTATTCGTTATTGCAATAACAGACGCACACCCCCTGTTGGCAAGGGAAAAATTGTGCAGCAATCAGCGAAATTCATCCCATTATATACTGCAAACCCAACGCAGGTGATGCTCTCCTGGCTCTCATTCAATGGTTGAGCATCTCAGGCTCACAATTTTCCCAACGCTGTTACTATGATATATTTCCATATAAGTCTGTTACCAACCTGTTGTTTTTTGGTACATTTTGTACTTTCCCGTGGAGATAGGAGGGCAATATTTCCAAAAGTGAGCACATTCGTTCTGTCCTGTGCTAGGCTCTCCCTCCACCCTGCATACTTGCCTTATCTTGTACCTATCTCAATTCTGCCCAAGTCAGAATGCCCCCATTCTTAGCTTTTTACTCTAGCAACTTTCCTAGTGGAAGAAAAACAAGCTCACTAAAGGCCTGCACTACATACAGAAAATACTGGAAGTTTCTACTGCAAAAACACAATCTAACTCTCACACCTTCCCTTCCCTCCCCTTCCCACCCCTTCCCTCCCCTTCCCTCCCCTTTCCTCCTCCTTCCCTCCTCTTACGTTCCCTTCTCCTTCCCTCCTCCTTCCCTTCCATTTCTGTCCCTTCCCTTCCTTTCCCTTCCCTCCCCTTCCCTCTCATTCCATTCCATTCCCTTCTTTCCTTTTCCCTTTCCCTTTCCTTTTCCCTTTCCCTTTCCATTTCCCTTTCCATTTCCCTTTCCATTTCCCTTTCCATTTCCCTTTCCCTTCCCTTCCCTTCCCTTCCCTTCCCTTCCCTTCCCTTCCCTTCCTTTCTATCCTTTTTTCCCCTTCCCTTTACTTTCCATTCTTCTCTTCCCTTCCCTTTACTTTCCATTCTTGCCTTCACTTCCCTTCCCTTCTCAATCGTATCATTGCCATCTATAAGCTCTGTCCAGCCCAGCCCACCACTACATACAGCAACACCATTCCATCTCTCCTGTCCTGCTCATCTGTACTGGAGGGTCCAGAGCCATCCATCACACACAGCACCACCAGACACAGCACATTTCCCACCACACCTTATTTATGCGCATGAAGATGTAGCTCTAGAGCCAAGCTAAACTTTGTAGCTTCTCTTGCTTATACCTCATGCTGTGTGTATTTCTACAGAAGCACTGGAAAAGTGCTCCAGTGTGCACAGCTCCAAGAGGAGCAGCAAAGTATCTTGGCAGCACACAGTGCCTCAAATTTTGGATGCCAGTGTGAAAAACCAGTAATGCATAACAACCCTGTACATGGAGATCTGCAGGGCTGCTGACCTGGGAGTTCAATCTGCGTGGCTGAGTTGGTTCCAGTTTGTGCAGAGGTGGCATGGGACAGAGGGCATTACTTTCTGCCAGCTGGATACAGCTGCTGGCTGAACTGGCCAAGACAGAGCCCTCCCTGTGAGCCCTCCAGTGTGCACATCCACCCCGAGAATGGAAGTCCTCCTTCTCTGTGTTCCCCATTCCACCACAACAAGGAAAGAAAATCACTTTGGCACCTGAAATGCTTCTGCTCCTGCAGCCTTAGCGCTGCAGTTACAGCTCTGCAAGGGGTCACATCCACAACAGAAGGACTTTCCCAAAAGCAGAGGGAAAACAGGGAAATTCATGGGGGGAGAGGAAAAAGAAGCAGTTTTCTAACTCCTGATGCAACTAAACATGGTGTGTCCCAAAACATGAAGGGGCACTCAGCAATTAAAATGATTTTGCAGAGGGAAAGGAGAGAGAGAAACCTTCCTCTCAATGCTGCAAGGCCCTAAGGATATGGGAACATTGGACAACACTGTAAAACAGAGAACACTATTTCAGGGGGACCATGAAGGGAATGGGGAGACATATGACAGATGCAATGGGACAGGACTTAACTGGATGCAGTTTAAAAGCAAATCACCCCAGCTCTTTGTTGGGCTGTTGCCCTCTATTTCTGGGGATCCCTATCCCCCCCACATGCTGGCTTTCCATCCACGCATCCTCCCCTGGAGCCAAGCACACCTTTCCCAGCAGCAAGCAGCAAGCTGCAGTCAGCACCAGAACCAAAACCTCCTTGCACCCTTTGCTGTCCTTCTTCCACACATTGTCTTTCCATTTCAGAAAGCAGGGCCAGACCCCAATGAAACAAAGCTCTGGGACCAAACAGCTGCTTTATTCTCCTTCTCCCCTTTCCTCATCTCTACCCCACAGAAAGGCCATTTGCCAAACAAGGGATGCAATGATCTGACGTATGAGAGGTCCAGCAAACCAAGCTTAATTTCAAATTTTGTTTCTTCCACATGACTTCCCAGAGGTCAGATACAAGAGTGAATGGATTGGCTGCTTGCTCAATGAAAGCTTGCAAGCAGGCTTTTCTCTTCTGCTTGAAGGTGATTTTCAGTAAACCTCCAAGAGCCACATTTCTGCTCTGCTGACCCTTGTATCTGATTTATCAGTGGATTCAAAGTTACTGAGGGAAACATGGACACACAGAACACTCCTATGTAGCCGCTCTTCCTTAGGAAACAGGTTCACAAAGATGCTTGAAGGAAGAGCAGAAGAGAAAACTGTGCATGGTAAGAGATTTTTTTCTTTTAGCAACAAATGACCATCTGCAGCTCCTGGGGGTAAGTCCCTTATCCAGAAGGTGCCAGTGATGCCATCTCCTTTGCAAATTCCTCATGTGTGGTGAGAAGCATCTGGGTCTCCGCCAAACGTGGGGTATCCAGCATCCTCAAGGTCTCTCCAGTGGGGGTTTTCCCATGAGAAATGAGGTACCAGCTCTGAAAGAAACTCTTCCTGCAGGTAAGACGTATGTAGGGCCTTCCTTTCATGTTAGGCAATGTTTAATGAGGTTCAAACTTGGGGTGAAGCTCTTCCTGCAATACAGGCATTTCTAAGGTCTCTGCCCTGAGTGGATCCTCTGGTACTTGACCAGGTTGGAGCTGTGCTTGAAGCTCTTCCCACTCAGGACATTTGCAGCACTTCTTCCATGAGTGCCATCTTCAAGTGAGGAGCTCTGCACTCTGCACAAAGCCCTTCTCACTCTCGAGGCATCTGTAGGGTTTCTTGCCATGAGGACTCATTGGAGCACACACGTGCACGGCTTCTCCCCAGTGCAGACATTCTGGTACCTCACAGCTCAAGCAGTGCCTGAAGCTCTTCCTGTAGGCTGCACATTCACAGCATTTTGAACATGGATCCACTGGTGTGCAATGAGCTCCCAGCTCTGGACATACCTCTTTCTGTAGTCAAGGCACTCAAAGAGGGTCTCCCCTCTCTTTGCTTCAATGGGGTCTACTAAGGGTGGAGCTGCGGCTGAAGCTCTTCCCACACTCCTTGAAGTCAGGCTTTCTTCCTCCCTGGTGACTTCTCAGTCCAGCTGCAGTTTCGCTTGGGTCCTCACCTGCTGCCCCACAGCAGATGGGTTTCTCTGGGGGTGAGGTGACTTCCCCAGGCATCACCCTGCACACAGGCATGGCCCAATTGTGCCACCTGGCAGAATGATCCACTTGCTAACATCCTGAGGCGGTCCAGTGGCTTTGCCATAACCTGCTCTGGACTCCCCTTTGCATGTACACTCAACACCAAGTCTCCAGTTGAAAGAAAGCAGTGGGGGTTATTCCCAAGCAAGGAAGGGGGACCATGACTTACTTTGGCCCCTGAGTTCTTCCTCTGCTTAAGGGACTAGTAAGGTTCATCACTGTGCAAAGCCACAGGTGATGACCAAGGCTTCAAGAAGTTTTATGGGAATTGAAGAGAAAAGCAAAAAATGCTGAAGGAGTAAATTGGATGATGTCAGGGTGCTGGAGCTGGTGGCAACACGTAGTGCAGAAGGGAGCTGATCCAATCCCTCCACGCTGTCACCTGTGTGCCAGCAGTTACTGTCAGGTTTTCACAGACTGCTGACCACGCTAATCCTTTCTGAAACTCGTGTACCTCTGTATTACTTAGGTTACTGCTGTTGCGTTGGTCAATAAGTAATTCCACTGCATTTATCCTATGCCCTGCTTCCAGAGACACATCCTGCATAGTCAAAAGTGCAATAGAAACAAGGAGCAGCAGCAAACTATTTCAAAAGATAATAAAAGCTCAGTGGATTACACCCACTGATCTCTTCTTGTAAATCCTGTGTTTTATGATTCAGCCTTCCCCCCTCCTGGCGGGCAGGTTTCAGACGCACTTCCAACACGTGGCAGATTAGACCTCTATCTGTCCCATCCAGCTGAACCTCCAGCATTGGCTAAGTATGGAGGTGGATGGAAGAAGAGCAAGCTGGCTTCTGCCTACAACTTGCATCTAATTGAGTTTACAGCAAATGCAACAGGCCACCATTCCTCATCAGGTCATAATCAAGGCAGACTCCACTGGGGTGACTTTGCCCTGACCTCCATTGGTAGATGGCCTGGAGGATTTGGCAGTACCTGAGAGGCAGCCCAGACCAGAGGAGATGCTGGTCATAACCTCCACCACCTCTCTGGGAAACCGGTCCCAGTGCTCCCGTGCCCTTTCTACAAAGAAGGTCTTCCACATGTTTGCATGGAACTTCCTGTGTTCGAGTTTTAGGCATTGCTCGTTGTCCTCCACTACACACCACTGAGAGGAGCCTGGCCTCATCCATTTTACTCCCACTTCCCTTCAGATATGTATAAATATTAACACTCGCTTGGAATCCCTAGTTATAGGATTCTATACCGAGGATCGTCTGAAACGATGGAGATCTGCTGGGTACTTCTCCACACCAGCCCCCTTGGATGGCAGACTCTCCCGGTTCTTTCCACCAGTTGTGGAAACCCCAGAACTTGCTTGACCCACAAATTCCACGCTACCCCACTTGGGCCGGGATTTGAGCACACATGTCCCGGGCTGTCAGGAGATGATTGACTCCAGGCTTGTTCCTGGGCAATGGGGCGCAAAGCAGGAGTCAGATGCAACAAGGGCATCCCCTAATGTTCCCATTCATTGCCCCTTGCTACCCAGAGGCAAGCAGGGGCAAGGGAAGAGGAGGAGTACCTCCACGTACTGGTCCTCCACCTTTTGTCTGAGGAGAAGTGGTGCACCAAGAGGCCTGAGAGAAGGGGGAGAATGTGGGGCGTGGGAGTTGCGCCGCCACAGTTGACACAGGCACGCCAGGCTTTAGCTAACGACTGCCCGAGAAATCCAAACACCAAACCTTCCTTCCAAGTGAGCCCAACACTGAGTTTTACCAAGCAGAGAGAGGAAGGAAGAAGCATGAAATGAAGCCCACCGCCTTGCAGGTGGGCACCCTTCCGTGCCAGAAGTTCTTTGCCCTCTTAACAGTGAAGGGAGCGACGTGCGGAATCAAACTCTACAACCCGCGTAAGGTTATAAAGCAGGTATGCTCGTCATGGCACCGGGTGTGAGGGGGATATCTCCTCCTAACTCGCACTCCAAGAAAAGCACTAATTACATTTTTACAGACATATCATTTACATCTTCATTGTGTTCCACAAAAATGGGCTGGAATTCTGAGAAATTATTAACATATTGTCCCACCCTCTTGAGCATGCCTCCTAAAAATGTGGTGGGGGTCTCCGGCGATCACTGGATGAAGGCTAGTAGTCTACCTCGCTGTGAACTTCCAACCTTTTAAGGGGGGGTAGCCCGAACCAGCTCGTACTGGCGTTGTGTTGAGCTGAGGCATCTGTTTCACTCTCCCATCTTCTACAGCAGGAGTCCGTTCTTCTTTCTTACTGCTGATGGGCAGCGAGTTTTTGTGGACTCTGCATTCTGTTCTTGAGCTTATGTGTCCGCAAGCATCTCGTCCTTCAGCGTGAATCCACTCCAGTTCTGTGAAAGGCTGTTCTCATGATTCACGAGACAGCTAGAGCGGGGGAATGGATGCATGGCACCTTAACTCTGACCAGCAAGGGAACTAGAATGGAATGCAGACACTGCCAACTTCTACCAGTTCAAATCTGCTTCCGGACTCATTGCAAAGTCTCAGCTAGAAGAAGTATCACCTCAGTGTATCCAAGAAGAAGAACAGCGTTGGGATTTTGGTCGGTTGTTTTTTTTGTTTTATTGTGGGTGGTTTGTTGTTTGTTGTTTTGGGGGGGAGGGTGTTTGTTTGTTTGTTTGTTTGTTTTTAATATACAATACGCCTATGCAGTTACACTGTCAGTCACCTCAGAGAGTTCCTGAAGGAGCTCATCCACATTCTGCTCAACATCAAGTCTTGCAGATGGAGTAATGCGGGAATTCTGACAGGATCTTGAGGTGTACCCAGCTCATGGTCTGAAAGCTCCACAACCAAATCGGAAGGGACCAGTCCTCTTGTGCCATCTGTCAGCTCTCCCTGAAACCAGCCATTCTCATCCACATCTCCAGAGACATTAACGTATTGTCCGGCAGTCAGAGGAAGCTCGCTTTCTGGGTCCTCATTAGGACCCTCAACAGGACTGTAGCTATGTCGAGCTAAGAATCTTCAAATTATTGGTGATACTTGTCCTGGAGAATGCAGGATGAAGGACAAAAGCTCTGCTGCTGATTCTCCGCTCTCGCATTCAGGGCCGTCCTCTGACAGAAAGCAGCACTCGGGACCGTTCCCGTGGACCTATTTCACGGCTTTCAGTTCAAGCTCCGGGTCTTTTTTGAAGACTTTTGGCCTCTTGGATGGCAGAACGGAGTGGACTGGAACTACTGTTGAGATTCTTGCTTGATTGGGCAGGAGTCTCTCTTGTTGCCTCCCCCAGATCCATTCTGCTCTCATCTCCACTTGGAACCCTCTCCTAGTTGGTATCAGGATGAGCTTGTTCTGCCGCTCTCTCTTCTCTCTTGCACACTCTGTGAGAATGAGTTTCAGAAAGCACTACTCACTGACAGGAAATAAGGGGAAACTTGAAAGACTTTGCAGCGTAAGTCCTGGCAGCGTACTGCCAGCAGCTGATTTGGCCGTCCAGGATCCTGGCACCACAGGTGCTTCATTGCCAAATGCAGCAATAAAGTGTTTTGGGGAAAGGCCAACTCACAGGTAGTTCTTGCACACCCATATCGCAGCACCACAGGCCAGCACCAGCGCAGACAGCAGCACAGCAGAGAACAGTACCATCACTGCGATGTGGCGCTTTCGCACGGATTTGCGAGCAGCAGCCTTTTTGCTTTTGCCTGCATTCGTCCCTGGAAGAAATGAGACAATGTCCCACGTTACCTTCAGCTGCGCTACAGATAATCTCTCAGTGTGCTTCGTGGACCCAAGAGATTTCCTTTTTCGTCAGTGGGTGCCCCCTGTCTCTGGTGCCTAAGCACCAGAGGATAAGAAGGATCGCTTCCACCTCTCGTTGGGTAGGGAGAGGCTGCACAGGCACTACCCGTGTCTTCCCCTGGGCCGAGCGCTGGGGCTGTGCCCTGGGGTCTGGGCTTTGTCTGTGGGGAGCAGTGCAGAGCAGAATCCCTCCCACTTTCCCCAGCGCGCGTGTCCTGAGCTCCCCCGTGGGATACCCCCCAGGCTGAAGGTCGGGCTCCAGCCAGCACAGGGCACACTGGAGCCAGCCCAGGGGGGAAACACTCCTGCACACTCCCACCACACAGGACCCTGCTCGTCGCCCTCAGGTGGCTTCGTTCCAAAAGCGCAAAGCTCACAACTCTCCGGGAACTGGGAGAGGTGGGAGCTGAGCAGCGTCACAGAGGTCTGCAAGTACCTCCTCTGGCACGCTGCTGGAACAACTCTCCCACATCCCACTGAGGCCAGCCATTTTCAGAGAGCCATCCCTGGCCTCTTTCACACATGCTCTGTGCTCACACGCTCAGGTTTGGCTGCTGACCTGGTGTGCAAGGGCAGGCAGCAAGAGCCTGCAGGCACACAGCGACTCTGGTTAGTGACACTGGATGACCACCGGGCACAAATTACCTGGCATGCCAGTTGTTGGCGCTGCCTGTGTTCCTCTGTCCGAGACCGGCAGAGTGGGATGGCTGCCTTCCTGCAGTGCATCCTGCTCAGTTTGTTGGTCCGCTCCTTTAGAAAGAAAGCAGGACAGTAGGATTGGATGTCATGTGCACTCATCAGGAACTGAGCTACTCCAATCCTGAGCTCAGGCAAAGTCTGCTGGCCCCATCCCCCCCAGTCCACTGTGAGCCCCTCCGTTACCCAGGGGCATGTGGGCCCTCCCAGGTATTGGACGGTGCCGATCCCCTCACGCCTCCTGAGGAATCAGCTCCTATGCAAGGCCCTCACACACCGTGCTGAGAGCGTCACCAACCCATCACTGCCAGGTATCCGCTGGCTGAAATCCAAGCTCCAACACAAGCGCCCTCAGAATTAGCATCTCCACCTCATTTCCAGCATCAGCAAAGGCAGCCATCCCTGCTCGGGATGCTCCTCCTGCCTCAAACTTGCTCAGCTGCACAGAGGGCTTTGTATGAACAGAAACACAGCTCTCGCCAGTTGCTGCCATCTGGGCGCCAACAACTGCACAAAGCGGCTCTGACAAGTAACAATCGTGCTGGGGGAGCAGCTGCCGCTGGGTCTTGGCTGGACGCAGAAGCGGCAGCAGACCATCTCTGGTGCTTGACAGCGCCTGCAAGGCGTTACATGGAACACCACCGCAGCACAGCTCTGAGCAATCCCTGCCTGCTGTGCGGGCTACAGCTTGTCCACACACGTACATCAGACCTCAGCTTCCCAGGTCTCACCGTGAACAGACTGAAGTATACCCACCACGCTCTGCCTTCTCCATTTCCTTCAGCAGTTCCTTTAGGAGACGGGATGAGCCCTGCGAGTATTTTCCTCTCTTGGATTCATCCTTTTCTCTTTCCGGACCTTAACAGAATGCATGAAGTTAAATACCATGTGCATGGAGTTTCAAAGATCAGCGGTGGGGCAGCCAAGTCAGTGAAGACAAACTACTCACCGCTGGGATTCCAGCTGGGCTCCAGCGCAGGAGGAAACCGGTGACCGGGCAAGGCCCACCCTGGGCGCACTTCTGCAACCGAAGACCCATGAAAAGTTCCAGTCATACACTACAGCATCACTGAGTAGCGGAGCGTACGGGGGATCGTGCCATCAAATGGCACTGAAACGGGCAGTGAAAGCTCTCGTAAGAATTACAAAGCCATGACATACCCATGCGATCCGCCAGAGTTTCAGTTCCGGAACTCAGAGCGGAACCTGGATCACCTCCTCCGGTCACATCTGCAAACAAACGCGGGACAGAGCGACTCCCACTAAACATCCTTCCAGTCAGAAGGACGCAGGATGCAATTAAAGCCGGGGACTCCTGCACAACACCGTTCCCTCCCTTCCGCACAGGAGCACCTCGGAAATAGTTCCTGGCTGCCTGCAGGGGCACCACCATCACACATAACTGATCCCATGTGGAACCGCCCGGAGGAACGCCCTCCTGGAGCTCACCCCAACTCTAAACTCAACTGCATGGACTGGATTAAACCTAGGCTTTGGTAAGCCACTGCCTGGAGACACAGCTGTAATCACGGAGAGAGGAGAAATGTTCCCATTGCATGTGCCCATCTCTCTCTTCCTTAGTGAGCTGCAGTGATGGAAGGGGCTCAGGTAATGGCATGGGGGGAAAGTTCCAAAGCTGCAGAGAGGCCAGGTGACCTGCTGGCTGGTATTCCACAGCCTTCCAAATACTTCCTCCAGGCCGTGGGAAACAATTCTCAGGGACCTCATGGAAGAACATTCGGCCCCTTGAAATTTTCTTACTGGGAGACCTCGGAGACACAGAGACGAAGCATACACAATGCTGACAGCACGGAGCTCCCGAGAAACGATGACCATCCATGCTTCTCGGGGGGAAGAACCCGCTGGCCGGTGAAAAGCGGAACCCTTGCTGAACTATCCCAGCCAAATACAAACAAACATCAAGGAAATGAAGCCTGGTGACTTACCTCCAGCATCGCCCTCAGGCTCATAGACAGCATTCTGTTCTGCTGATTCGCCAGCTGGGCCTGCAGGCACAAGTGTAATCAGACACAGGTGAGGAGAGCTTCCGGCACATGTGGAGGCCTCCTTTTCCCTGAGTGACCTGTAGGGTCTGGCGGTGGGTCAGGGAATGCCACAGCCCAAATACGAAGGTCTGGGCTCTCTCAGATGAAGAGGGGCAGCGGTAACCTTCCCACTGAAATGTGGCAGCTCTCCGAGTTAAAAAATACTCACGGCTCATCTGTGCAAGCCCTGCCAGGGGCAAACAGGCTTGGAAGACCTCCAGAGGATCTTCAGTAAAATTGCACCCAAATAAACTATGAGAGCACGAACTTTTCTGCCTCCAAGGAAACAGACAATCACAACTTACCTCGGGGTTGTCCCTCAGGCACAGGCATGAAATCCGGATCCAAATGATCATCCAGAAGGGGAGCACCAAGCTCATCACCTAGAATCAAGAACAGATGAGAGAAGCGCCCACTACATGGTGTGATCTCCTTCTCACTCAGTAACCGGATGTGGGTCATGGAACGGGGTGGGAGAAGGACTCGGGTGACAATTGCCAAAGTTCCAGGGTGGACAGGATGACCTGTACGCTGGCGCCTGGCAGCGTATGCAATGCTCTCTCCAGGCCATGTGCCACACCTCTGACCGATCACATGGAAGAAGATGCAGCCCCTCGGGGCTTTCCTGCTGGGGGGCCTCTGATGTACAGGAAGGTCACACTGAGGCACTGGAGGAAAGCACGCCTGTCTCTTCCTCTGGGCTGTGGGCCGGGGCTCTGGGTTGGAAACCGGGATTCAGCTATGGGGAGCACCATGAGCCTGGACCAGAAATGCTCATGCTTTTCCCAGCACACATCTTCCGAGCTCTCCCCAGGTCATCTCCCAGGATAAAGGCTGTGCTCCAGCCAGCAAGCAGCGGAGCCGTGGCCCGGCATGGCTGGAGCCAGCCCTGGGGAGCAGTGCTGCCACTGGCTCTTGCCTAGCTCCTGCAGTGCTGCCCATCACCCCCTGCCCAACACCACCCCCATGGAAGGCAGGCCCCAGGGAAGTGTGGTACAGCGCCGTGGGGACACAGCCTGACTTCTTGCCCCCAGCGCTCCTCAGTTTGAGTCCCATCTCTGCCCACCCACCTGCTCCCGGTGCTCGCCACGGAGCAGCACAGGTCTCCGGGAAACACATGGCCATCAGTAGGAGGAAGAGGACAAGGCGGGCAGGGGCCATGGCCCCCCACGCTCGCGCCATGCTTCCAACACCACCGCTGCAGCCACAGTGAGTGCCGCACAGAGCGAAGCCTGCGGCACAGGACAGCATCGCAGCCAGGCTTTGTGAGATCACGGCACAGCACAGCCATAGGACGGGGCATTGTGACCTCACAGCTCCGTGATTCCGGGTGGCGGCTCCCTGCGGGCTGCTGCTCTTGTGATGCGCTGCACCGGGGCTGTGTGGGGGCCGGTGCTTACATCATAGAAACGCCGAGTCATAGAATGGCTTGGGTTGGAAGGGACAGTAAAGAACTTAGAACCCCAACCCCACTGCCTGGGGTTGACGTCTGGGCAGAGACGTCACCCACGGAGTCTTGCTGCCCAGAGCCCCATCCAGCCTGGCCTTGAACACCTCCAGGGACGGAGCATCCACAACTTTGCTTGGCAAACTTTTATAGTGCTTCGGCAACCCCAAGAGGGAATTATTTACAGCTTGCTGCACCCATGACACCTCAGGCCACTGAGGAAGAGATGCAATATGGAAATGGGGCCTGGATCAAGGACGTTACTGCACAGGTTATCCGTGAGCGTGAAACGTGCTGCAATCAAGCAAGCCAAGCGGTTAAAGCCTCTCCAGTGTGGAGCATGATGCCTGAAATACAAACACGGGGAAGCTGACCTTCCCACAAACCTGCCAAGTCAAGTGTCACGTGCCTACATTTTTATTGATAGATCTGCACTTTCGTCTATTTTCCTTCAGTTTTCTAGTACCTTGGCTAAGGACATCCCCTTTCCTGCACCAAGTGTATCTCCCACGTGCAGCGTGCTTCCAAGCCTGAATTTAGTAGCAGAAATTGAAGGCTTGCTGGTTGGCACCCCTCATCCCCAAAGTCCCAGTGAACTCACCCACTGCTGGCAACCGGATGCTTGGTGGCGAGAGGACCATCACCTGTAGGGTCCCACCTGGGTCTGCAGAAACCCTTGCACCTTTGGATGCAGAGTGATACTGTGTCCATACAACACCGCCATTGAATCGGAGCCTGCCACCTTCCCTGCAAGCAGGCAAAGGGCCCGAAGGCAAACCGAACTGCTGAACCAGGCACCACATAGTGCTTATGTGTTTGTGTCAAAATACAAAATACCAAGCAGAGACTGTGAGAATCAAATGTTGTTTCTTCATGAAAATACGATTGTTTATTTCATAGCCTGTCATCAACCCCCTCCCCGCCCCTTCCCCCCATCCGTCCCTTCTGTACTCTTTGTTTAACGAAGACTTTGAATAAAATCACCAAGTCAATATGACAAGAAGAGTACTGAGACATCTTGGAAACAACCAGATGGCTACCGACTGACACCACATAACACGCAAATTAAGAAATGTAAACCTTTGAAAATACTGTGAACTTGGAGTACCCAGCCAATTTGGAAACAGGGGAGAGGGATAGGCAAAATGGGGAAACAGGAGTGGGATAGGCAAGGCGGGAAACAAGGTGCAAAAGCTGTCACTGTGTCCTTAGGGGCGCTCCTGCTTGCTGCACGCCCGCCGTTGCAATCTCGAATAAAATCTGCTTCTATCAGAGATACTGTCCTGAGAAAATTATTTGGAGGGGGCTTGCCTGGATTATTATCGCCTCTTTCGGGGTTCCTCTACCACCCTGGACAGAAGAGGTGCACCCCACTGATTTTAGTGGTCCTGCCTGGGTGGTGAGGTGACTCCTTGGGATGGCCGATAAGAAACCAGGACTGTTACATAAAGGACGGGCTCTGTGAAAGCCAAGGGGCAGATAGGCACAGGTGTTGAACCCTGCAGACCCGGTAACTTCGTGCATGGACCAAGGTAAGGGAATTCAATTCTTGCCTTGTGGGTCAGTTGAGACTCGGGTGAGTCTTGGGAGGGAGCCGTTGGTGTGCGGTATCCTGTGCACTTGACAAAGTGCCAGCAAATATCCGGATAATCGAAGTCCCCCATAAGTACCAGTGCCTGGGAGTGTGACGCTACTTCCAGTTGCTTACAGAAGGCCTCATCTACCTCCTCCTCCTCCTGTTCAGGGTGCCTGTAGTACACACCCACAACAGTGTCACCCTTACCAGCCTGCCCCTTGATTCTCACCCACAAGCTCTCCACTGCTCCATCACTCTCCCCCAGGTGGAGTTCAATACAATCTAGCTGCTCTCTCCCATAAAGAGAGACCCCACTCCACCACCCCGCCTTGCCAGACGATCTTTCCTAAAAAGCACGTAGCCCTCCATGACGACATTCCAGTCATGCAAGCTGTCCCACCACGTCTCCATGATGGCAATGAGATCATGGCCTTGCAACCACATGCAGAACTCCAGCTCTTCCTGTTTATTCTCATGCTACGCGCGTTAGTATACAGGCACTTAAGAGAAGCAGCATCTCCCCACCCCTCTCCATGCCCTTGGGCTCCATTGTCTCCACCCATCAAGCTTTGTTTTAAGCCTCCAACTGCCACCTCAGACCCAGCGGCCCTCATTTTATCCCCCTCCCCCTTCATACCTAGTTTAAACACCTGTCGATAAGTCCCAACAGTTCCTCAGCTAGAACCCTCCTACCCCTTGGAGACAGGCTGCTTCCATCTGCAGCTGTCATGCCAGGTGCCGAACAAATTGCCCCGTGATCATAAAAACCAAAACTCCGGTGTTTGCACCAACTCTTAAGCCATTTATTCAAGAGGTGGGTTTTTAGGTTCAATCCAGTATCCTTCCCTGCCACTGAAGGCACAGATGCAATAACCACTTGCGCACCTGTTCCTTCAACCACCCTCTCCAGTCCCCTGAAGTCATCTTTGATAGCCTTCAGGCTTTTTTTACCAACTTCTTCACTGCCAGCCTGAACTATCAATAAGGGATAGTAGTCAGAAGTGCAGATCAGACCGGGAAGTCTCCTAGCAATGTCCCTGACCCGTGCCCTGGGGAGGCAGCACACCTCCCTGCGGGTAGGGTCAGGCCGGCATATAGGGCCTTCTGTTCCTCGCAGAAGGGTGTCACCTATGACGACTACCCTTCTATCCTTCCGGGTGGAGGAAGTTTTGAGGCACAGGCGTGACTGCTTCCCCTGAGGCATCCTCACGGGTGGGCCTCCCTCCTCATCCGCACTCACCTCTCCCACAGGTTCCAGGACCTCAAACCTATTTCGCAGAGGCACCTGGAGAACCGAGCATGGCCGTGGCGGGGGTTGCCCACTTCGCTGAGCCGGTATCTGTTTCCACCCGTGCTTCTCTCTCAAACTACTTCGGTCTGCTCGGCAACAGCAGGACAGAGGCTCCGCCGACAGTCCCACACCCCCTGGTTCTTCATTTGTATTGCTAGGGGTAGGAGAGGACTGAGGGCTCGCTGCAGCAGGAGCACAGTCCGTCTGCCCATTCCTTTCTATCACCTGTTTGCAAGGCAACTGGGGGTGACATGCTCCTTGGGGAGCCTCAGCTGTGTGCCAGGATCCCGGGGCCGGTAGGGCCTGGCACAACCAGTCAATTTCATTTTCACTGTCCATAATGGTCCTCAACCTCTCCACCTCTTCCTTCAGGCAGGCCACGATACTGAGCAAGTCATTTATCTGGTCGCATCTTACACAGGCGCAACTTCCCTCAACCGGCACTTCAAGGGCCAGACTCCGACACTCACTGCAGCCTGCAACCTGAACGCCAGCATGCTGTTTGGGGAACTCAGTCTGGGTCTCCACACTCTTTTTGGCTGCAGCCTTCCTCCTACGTGTGCAGGGGGTTTCTGTCTGGGTCTCCACATCTTTCCTGACAGTTGCCTTCCGCCGGGGGGGGAGCCATGGCAACCCAGAAGACCCACCTTTCTTAGATTGCCTCCTTCATGCCTAATTCTCGAATATAGTTTTGCAAGTCCTCCATAGAGGACCATAGGCTGGTATTTAATGGTAAATCACTCATTTGTCCACGTTGCACAGCGTGCAGCCATTAACCACGTAATCAAGGAATGATTTTCATCATTATGTTGGATGGCTGCATATAGTCTTTGCCTGAGCACAGGGTGAGTGGTAATGGATGCCAGTTTTGAAATTTCCAGTCCATTCACCACAACGCTCTCTGCCCCCATGTCATACAATTGCAGCAGCCATGCTGGCATGCTCTCTCTCGTTTTTTGTCTAAACCGCTGAACTAAAGCCATTAATTCAGATGCCATGTATGGGAGAGCCGTTACATGCAGTGTGCTCTGGACAGGAGGCCACTGGTCAGGGGGCAGCCCCGCTGGTCTTTCCTGCATTTTTTTTTGTTTTCTGAGTTACAACTGGCCAGAACTCAAAGGGATCTAGCTCTAGTGGAGCCTCAAGATCCGACCTTTTAGTGCTTTCATGTACAGAGTCCAGATTCTGTGGATTCTCTTGTACAGGGTCCCTAGCAATTTCCAGAGAGATATTCTGGATTTTTTATAGGGGAATGATAGGACTCGTTTTTTTCCCTCTCAAAATTGCGACCTGTCTTTCCAAGTCTTCAATACGGTCATGCAATAGTTGATTTTCATCAGTGAGAGCTGCTTCAGTTATATTTAGCCGGTTCAAGGCCATCAGCAGCGGCCACAACCACCGTGGAGGCAGCTAACTGCCGTTCTCGAGTAGTGAGTACATTTTTGTTTAGACTACTGAAATACTCAGCCAGGCTGGCTGGGGACTCCTGAACCTTTCCTCTGTCCCGCAGGGGGCCCCATTTTTCAACGATACAAGTAATCCTGTGATATGGAGATCCTAGGAATCCCAGGATGTGCCCTGGCAAAACTTCACTCATAGGGCTGGTCTTTTCCCACACAAACCATCCCATGATATTGTTCAAAATTGTCATGGTAATTATTGTAGGAGGCTTATCTTTGGGTACCTTTAAAGATATTTGGCTGCCCGACTGGCCAAAATGTAGGGCAAATGACAGAGCCTTTATGTGAGAAATAGGCGCTATAGGAAAACATACCAAAAGGAATTAACTCACCCCTCCCAGTAACTGCTTGGAGAAAGGGATGAGCTGAGGAATGGGACCCTCCCTCGTTCGTACAGTCACACGGCAGCAGAGAAAAAAGGGGGGCGGAAGGGGGGAACCTGCGCAGACTCAGTACTGTATTTAAGCAAGCGAACAAAACTCCTAAAAAGCGAGGACAGGTAAGTCAGAAACCTTCACTGCTGTATTTCAATCAAGCATGCAAAACATTGTAACGACAGTGACAGTTTTCTTCTAATGAAGTCTGGGTTTGGTCCCTCTCAGGATCCAGCAACAGGAAATGCTGCACATGACTGCAGCTGCGACAACCCAGTGTGCAGGTGGACACAGAGAACTGAATCCAACTGTGTCTTGCTTACAGCCTGTGCTTGTTTTGGAGACAAACATTTAAACTTCTACCAACATAGATGGTACTGCCAGCTGCTAGGATCTTTGAAGCCTCTCAGTGCAGAGCAGTGCAGGGGAGAACGTGGAGTCTGCTCTAAGAGCAGTCCTTGTTTGCCACTGCTTACAGAGCAAGTATTTATATGGTCATTCTCATGTGATAAGAGGTGTGGGAGGGACGTGTATCATCTCCTCACATCAACGTCCTGGTTGGATCCACTCCTACTACTTTTCCCTTTAACATCACAGCTCCTGGGCAACGTGTGCACAGCCTCACGTGTTTGTCAGCTGTACCTGAGTACCCAGGGTTTGGGCCAAACCGGTATACAGACATCCAGCTGGCATCCAACTAGGCTAACTTGGGGTGGCTTAAAGCAGGCTGGGGAATGCTGTCCCCTCTTGAAGGCTGGTACAGGTTGAGATGCTGTGCTCAGAGGGGCTGCCTTGCCAGAGCAGTATTCCCAAGCTTAGCTGATACACTGTGACATACCATGACCCTTCTGCTTGTGGGGAAGCAGACAATGTGAATGCCTGAATCATTAAACAACTAGCCAAGCTGATATGCTCCATTCTAAAGCCTTGGATAATTGTTTGGCTCAGATGCTTTGCATGTTGATCTTCCCCTGGCAGAGCTCAGCCTGCTGTGGGCTGTTGCTGTTCAGCCAAGCTAACCCCTGAATCCTGCTGAAATAAAAACTGCTTTCCAGTAGGAACAAAAGCTGGACTTACAGCAACTGTACTATCCAAAAAAAGAGCAATGATTGTATAAAATGGGAAGCAGCAAATATTCTGGAAAAGCAGCTGTCTATGCTCTACCAGTGGTAATAATTGCAGTGACTGTGCAAATTTCATTGGAAGGTCAGGATATCAAAGCAGATAGAACAAACTTAGCGCTCCTTTGTGCTCCTCACATTTATTCATCCAACACATACGAAACTTTCTTCCTGGTGCAACTGGTCCACTGGAACAGGTGTGCATATGATCTTAGCAGTTACTCAAGGAAAGCTGTAGGTTCCAGGACTGGGCACAAACACACTGCAGTTAATTCCTCATCCTAAAGCCACAACTCATCAATGCAGACAGAGAACTGGGCAGTAGCTGCGGCGCCTGCGCAGTCTTTGCCGTGCAGCTGGACAGCCCTGCTGATTAACCTATAGAAACTGTGCAGAACAAATAGCCAGGAAAGCAGCTGTCAGAATATCTCACATTAAGAGCAAGACTAAATGTTTCTCAGTGTCGATGCTAATGAATATCAAGAGCTTTCTTTAAATCTGCTAATTGCTATTTATCTTCTAAGATGCTTGTAAGGATCAACAAATCATGCATTGTGTTGTACTGCAAGATAGCTCAAGTGGGAAAGCACACAGAAGCCTTAAAGAAAGTGATTTTAGAAAGAAAAGAGGGAGTAGGGAGACAGATTTAAGTTATTCTGTACGGCTTGTCAGTGTGAGGACCTAACAGCAGCAGCCAAACATTCAGATGTATGCTCTTGTAGAGCATCCTTGGCTTCCCAGAAAGATACTGGTAGCCACATTTGCCATATTCTTACATCAGCCCAGAAGTCTGTTGTCTCCTCGATAGTAAAAGCAGATGTCAAGCATCTTGGAGGAGATCTGGATTTGACCAAGGTGGCTGATCAAGGTAAAGCTAATGGAGGAAGACACTCACCTGCTCCATCTCCAATGACTGAGCTGTATTTGGAGCTGAAGAGGACATCTGTGTGGCTCAAGATGAATTCCACACCAGCCGACTGCATCTGCACCTCCATGAAGGCAGCTCTTCTGCTGACACAGGCAGACTCGCTCTGCTGTGATCTGAAGGAAAAACAGATGAAGTAAAACTGCCAACAGACAGAAGACTGGGAAGGCACCTCTGGCTGTGCAAAATGTATTGATTTTGGAGGGGGGGATCTATGAAGGCTGCATGTGATTATTTTGAGTTTCTTTTCAACCCTGTTTACAAGATGTCAAGCATCAGCCCATTCTGGTGCATGTCAGTGTGTTCCTGTTTTAATTCTGAATGACACTGGCCCAACACATACTGACTTCCTTTGGAGCCTAGCATGCCTTTTACATCTGTGAAAATGATGGAGGGACATTTTCTTCAGCACTTCCTTTAGGATGCTTTGTTTACCAAGGCTTCAACAAGCTTTATGGGAAATGAACAGAGAAGTATAGAATTCTAAAGGAGTGATTTGTGTGATGTCTGTGTGCTGGAGCTGCCAGCACCATGCAGAGCAGCAGCACAAGGGCTGTTTGCAGGGAACTGATCCAACCCCTCCAGGCTGATGCCTGTGTGCCAGCAGTGACTCTGGGACTTTTCTCAGAGCGCTGAGCATGCTAATCCTTTCTGAAACTCATGCATCTCTGTGTTTCTTTTGTTGCTGTTGTATTGGTCAATAAGTAACTGAATAAATAAGCATTTATTCTACACCCTGCTTGCAGAGGCTCATTCTGCACAGCCAGAGGTGCAGCAAAGCCCTCGCGCAACGTGGCCACACACTGGTACATCTCCAGCATCACATCCCAGCACAGCACTCACTGCGCAGGGTCCAGCAACGCCCACTCCTCCCTGATGAAATACACAGCCACCTCTGCAAAGCACACGGGCTCCTGCAAGTGCTCCTTGCTGGGCACAGCCAAGGTCCGGGGAAGCAGCTTGGAGAGGAGAGAAACTCCAGACCCAGCAGCTTCTCTGTTCCCAGCACACAAACGCTGTCTGAGGACACCTCACTCTCCCCCTACGCTCTCATCTCTTGCTCCTTGCCCTCTTCTGGCTGCTTCCCCTAGCCCCTGCCTGAGATGGATATGCTGTGGCTATTTGCTGCTCTGCTGCAGGCTGATATTAAACTGGAGCTTGCTGGGACAAGAGAAACAGCAGGAGAGGTGTGAGGGAATGCAGCAATCCCTGCCCAACCCCCACCCTCGCAAGCCCACCTTGCAGGGCATTTCCTGGGAGTAAAAACCAGCTGGGACTCAGACCAGAAGCATTGCTCTCACCAGTCTTCCAGTGTGATGGTGTTCTCAGAATCACAGAATCACAGAATTATCGAGGTTGGAAAAGACCTAGAAGATCATCCAGTCCAACCATTACCAATACTTCCCAGCTAAATCATACCCCTCAACGCAACATCCAAACGTTTCTTGAACACTCCCATGGTCGGTGACTCCACCACCTCCCTGGGCAGTGCATTCCAATGCCTGACTACCCTTTCTGAGTAGTAATACTTCCTAATGTCCAGCCTGAACCTCCCCTGGCGCAGCTTGAAACCAGCTTCTCCCTCCTCTCCCTTTCTTTCTCCCACTTTCCTCCCTCAGCCTGGCATAGGAAGACAGTGAGCAACACTCCTAGCTAAATCAGATTAATGATTGCAAAACTGACTCAAACTAGGAGGCTGAAAGAACTGACAGCAGACCTCCGGCTCAACAGCTGAGGGCCAATTGAGCATGTGCCTAAAAACAAAGTACAGCAATGAGTCAATCATCTTACCACCAAAATAGAGCAGCACAAGCACCTCTTAAGCTCTCCTGCACAGCAGGCTGCAGGACAAGCTCTCCCCTTGAGCACAGATGCCTCTTCAGGTCACACCTGCACAAAGCTCCTTTCTACCTTGATGTCAAGCAACCTTGCTGATATGAATCTTTAGTAAGCGACTAACAGCTTGGTTTGAGCTTTGTTAGCTTCACTAAGGTTATATCTTTGATTATGCACATAGGATCCCCTAGACACAAACTCTTGAACGTGTCTGGGACTAGGAGTGAATTCAGCTGTGCTGAGGATCCTTACTTCTATGGTTTGAAGAGTTCAGACAGCGATGGGGTCTGCTCTGATCCTCATAACATCGCAGAAGAGTGTCCTGCAGGTGTGTGTTTAACCCTGCCCTGTGTGGAAAATAACCAAGTGTATCCAGCCATCTCCAGTCTAGTTAAGTCACTCTTATATCACTACAGTGTATATGCATTACATCAATGAATACATTCCTGCTTCCCCCTTTGGAGTGTGTATTGTAGCTGTATCCACCTGTTATAAATTGGTGAAGTCTGCATGATAGCAACTAGGGACACTAACTATTGTAAGAGTCATGGAGTGAACTCCAGTCCCAAACTCTTATATGAATGGACTCATAACAACTGTTACAATTGAGAAAGAAGAGACCATTAGGGGCCATCGAAGGATGAAAGGGGGAAAAAGGTGTTATCTGCAAAATGCCAAGTTCGGAAGTTATGTATGAAGCAAGGCAGAACAGAAATAAACAGAACTGGGAGCAAAAACTAAAGCTTTTTTTTTTTTTTTTTAATAACCAACAGAAATTGATTTTGCTTGGGTTGTGTCAGGCACTCAGAACTATGCCACACACTATACACAAGGGTGGACATGTGTGTCTCGTTCCAATTTATAGAAGGGAGAAGAAGTTCTTTGGTATATGTATACCCGGCGTGAGATTAAGAAACAACGGTTGAAATGTTAGTCCCACCAGTTTATTGCAAATAATAATCAATCAAGAAGATGGGGAAAGGAGAGCGGTGACTACTGAGAATTAGGGTGATGGGGAGGGGAAAGTGGGCGATAGGATAGGTAGGAAGAAAGCAAGAATTGCACAAAGCAGGGATAGTCACCACCTAGATGCAGCAGCATCCTGTCACACATCGTTCCGCTGGTCCAAGGCAAAAGCGCAGGGGAGAGCCACAGCAGAAGGGAGCTGCAGCAGAGTGGCTGGCCACAAGCAGCAAGCCGGTGCAGCGCAGAGCAGGTGGTGGAGGAAGCAGCAGGGTCTCACACGGCAGGCCCAGGAGAGTCCGTCGGCAGCAGCAGAGCAGCAGCAGAGTGGCCGGCCTTAGACAGCAAGCTGGTGCAGAGCAGGTGGAGGAGGAAGCGGCAGGGTCTCACGTAGCAGGCCCAGGAGAGTCTGCTGGCAGCAGCAGAGCAGCAGCGAGGGATCTGAAGCCAGATACCTGTCTTCGTGGTTTGTCCATGCCCTTTTTATCCTGCTTCTTTCCTGCCTATGTGACATTCCTGGCGGCTTGGGTAAGTCATGTGAGTACCCCTGGGATGGCTATCTCCCTCGAGATAAATCCACACAAAAGACTGTTCTCCTTGCCCCCAGCCACCAATCTTTAGACAAAAGATCTCGCCGACTCTGACCAGGGCTTGCCTGGACTAGTCCATCTCTGTCTTTCAGATGAGGGATTTCTCAATCCCTGGCCAGGATTTGCCTAGACTTGTCCATCCTCAGCAAACTTTGAGGCAATAGTGCAAAAGCATGGCCTCTTACAATATGGAAACGCGTCATATTGCATAGCTACAAATCTGGCAATCTATACTCTTTGTGAGGAATCAGAATCACCACACAATTGAATCCCAGAATCATCACAGTCAAGGAATCTAGAATCAGGAAACAATTGCAGAATCTAAAATAACAGAACTTACGATCACAGGAGCTAGTATTCTCATAGCATCCTCATAGAATCCTCAGACTCTAGAATCCTAGACTCTAATAACCTCGTAATAACCCTACAGTATTGAATCACCACATTTTGTTTCCTCACTCCCACAGAGGGAAACTTTCTATGGAGCATGCTCAAAATTGATGGTACCAGTCAGCATCACCCAGCACTCCTTATGGAACAGGTTATCTAGAATATCAAAGCACTGCCAGTTACAAGCGCTCAGAGGTTCTTCCTCAAAAGATGGATTTGTAATACTATTTTTCATTCTAATTTGGATATGGGAAGGGAACTGAGGTCTAGAATCTTTATGAAAGGAATCCAACACCACTGTGCCCTTCACAAAACCTCCTCCCTTCTCCACAACACAGGGGAATGAGGAAAGTGAACCTTCATCCTGGTTTTCCACTACCCAGCAGGTCAGTCCCTGGGGACATATGGGACCCTTCTGGAGACACCAGGAGCCCCCAGGACCCTCAGTGGGCCCCACGCATTTTGGGGTCACAAGCCCACTAGCACCCAGGGTGTATCCCTGGTTTCCCATAGGAGGTTGACAGCCCAGGCAGGATGCAGTGTGATAGACCCATGTGGCTCCGTAGTGTATCACACGTGCTTCTCTCTGTCCCTGGCTGAAGTTCTCAGAGGGGCACGAGGAGATAGCAGCAGACTGAGGACACAGCCAAGGGGCACCCAGGGTGACAAGATGTAGCCACAGGTTGGGGATAGTGGCCAGGTGCTGGGGACATTCATATGGCAGGAAGGGACACAACCACAACCTGGGGACACGAGGGGCAACAAAAGGGACCTTGCTCTGACCGCTGGCACCACAGTGCCATGGGTGAACACGCTGCCACCCACCTAGTGAAAGGCATGTCCTTGCTGCAGCTGCATCTCCAAAGGGCTTTATTCAGTGCCGCAACTCACAGATCCCCTAAACAGGGAAAAACCACAGAATTCTGGACCAAGCAATTGTCAGGAACTTCCATTCAGTGACAGTGTCACTGTGACACCAAGGTCCCCAACAGGCCAGGTGACACAGGGACACCACTGAGACACTGAGTGATCAGTGGCAGTGCTGCTGATGGCAGCATCAACTCATGGGGACACAGCACTGGAAACGCAGTGACAATAAGAATACCGTCAGTGACAACCACAACCCTGAAGTCCACTGGACATGGTGCTGGAGGTTAGTGACAGTAACACCGCAACAACGAAGCCAGGAGCTCCCCATGGCTGCCAGCATTGCCCCACTGGTGCCCTCACTCTCACAGCTCCCCACCGATGTCAGGCAGCAGGCGGCAGGCACAGCACGCAGATCACGGCGCACCAGGCACAGGCAGTGTGCGGTGGCAGCTGCCCCAGCTTGGGCTTGGCCCAGGGGCCCCCCAAGGCCTTCCAGCAGCCGCGCAGCCCCACTGAAACTGCGTCCCAGTGCCTCAGCCATCGCGCCCTGCAGCCGCCCTTCGCCCGCCCCCAGCCGCTGTTGCAGTAGTGAGGGCCCCCCCCGGGACACCCCCGGCAGTGGCACTCGGGCCGCACCGTCCTCTTCCTCCTCCTCCTCCTCGGTCTCCGACGCCTCCCCAGGAACCTTCAGCCCCACCGCACGGGTCCCGGCTGCGTTCCTCCCCGGCTCCGGCTCTGAGTCGCTCTCCGAGGCTTCGCCCAGCACCAGCGTGGGGGAAAGAGGGGCAGCCATGGTCTGCGAGAAGAGAACAGAAGGCAGGAGGGAGAGTCGGGGGAAGAACGGCCCCACCAGGCACAGAGACCCCCGGTCCCTTCTCCTGAGTCTCAGGGGAATACCCCGCAAAACAGTCCCGTGCCCCCTCAGCCTCATGAGACCCCCACTTCCCCATCCCCTTCCCAGCCCCATAGGGACCCCAGAACACGTCCAGGCACCGGCAGCTCCAGGGGGACGCCTCGTATTCCCTTCCCAACCCTACAGGACCCCCCACACCACAATAACACACCAGACCCAGCCCCGCAAGAACTCACGTTTCCTCAATCCCGCACCACCGCCTACCCAGGTCACGGGACGCTCACCCCGTCCACTACGCGTCGCATCGAGTGACGTCACGCCTCCCTGCGCCCGTTGCCCGGACTTGCCCTCACTAGGACTGCGCACGCGCAAACCAGACAGCTAGCACGGGCTCGTTCGTTCAATCGCCCCTCCTCCCGAGCTTTAAGTGACAGCCAGGACAGCCAAGGGGAGGGGGGAAAACAGGCCTCTCCCGGAAGAAGGGTCTATGGGGAGGATGTGCATGTAACAAGCAGCAGTGAAAACCAATGAGATGGCCGAACGGGGCAGGACTGGCCAATAGGAGAGGCGGGGCGTGCAGGAGGCCGTTCACGGCCGGAGCCTGCGCTTGGTGTGCGTTTGTCTGGTGCGGGGGTGTCGCCCGGTGGCCGCCGCTACTCCGGGCGGCGTGCGCCACGGCCCTCCTCGGGAAACATTTCTTCCTTCCGTGGAAACCACCGAGTACCTCGGCCTGCACTCTTGAAATAAATGAGCGGTGATGACCGACTTAATGTGCACTGGGCGACGAATCCACTGTTGGGACGGCACTGCTGGTGTCAGGCCGTGTAAAGAAGTCGCCGTCCCTCTGTTGGTGAGCTCCCTCCAGGCACGAGAAGGCCGCGATGAAGTCTCCCCAGAGCCTTCTCCAGGCCGCACGAGCCCAACTCTCTCAGCCCTTCCTGTCGGAGAGATGCTCCGGCCCTCCCAGCATCTTTGCAGGATTGCGGTGGCCCGAGTGCAGCGCCTCGCACGTGGCTGTGTTGCATCTCACCTGGTTCACGCAGTGCTGCTTCTCAAGCCTGTCCAGGTCCCTCTGGATGGCGCGCACTGCACTGTCGTCACTCACTGCTGCACGAGACGCAGCTTCTGGCTTTGGTCCCTGGAATGCTGTGCAGTGTGACATTGGCACAGAGCTCCCGTCAGAGCAGCACAGCCCCCAGCCCAGCCAGGCTGCCTGTGCCTGCTCCTGCGCTCCAGCAGTGACGGTGCCCACCAGGCCCAGCTATGGGGGGGGGGAGGGGGGGGGGGGGCGAAGAAAAGCAGCAGGCCTTTGGGGCCAGGTTGGGGGGGCTGTGGGGGCCACAGACTGTCACTAAGACTAGAAATGTCGCTGCAGAGCTGGAAGGTCAGGAGCTAAGGAGATATGAAGGGCTCCCACCATGCTGCTGAGTGTCCCTCCTGTCCTGGCTCTATTCGGAGGGCAGGTGGAGTTAGGGACAAGGGTCAGGAACAAGGGTAGAGTGCTTTTTTCTTTTTCAACCTTCCTAGAAAAAAGAAAAAAAAAATCTAAACTCGGTAACATATGCATGGAATCTGTTGAGTAAGAGCCTGAACTCGCACTCATCAGGTCATAATCAAGGCAGACTCCACTGGGGTGACTTTGCCCTGGCCTCCATTGGTAGACGGCCTGGAGGATTTGGCAGTACCTGAGAGGCAGCCCAGACCAGAGGAGATGCTGGTCATAACCTCCACCACCTCTCTGGGCAACCGGTCCCAGTGCTCCCGCGCCCTTTCCACAAAGAAGGTCTTCCACATGTTTGCATGGAACTTCCTGTGTTCGAGTTTTAGGCATTGCTCGTTGTCCTCCACTACACACCACCGAGAGGAGCCTGGCCTCATCCATTTTACTCCCACTTCCCTTCAGATATGTATAAATATTAACACTCGCTTGGAATCCCTAGTTATAGGATTCTATACCTAGGATCGTCTGAAACGATGGAGATCTGCCGGGTACTTCTCCACACCAGCCCCCTTGGATGGCAGACTCTCCCAGTTCTTTCCGCCAGTTGCGCAAACCCCAGAACTTGCTTGACCCACAAATTCCACGCTACCCCACTTGGGCCGGGATTTGAGCACACATGTCCCGGGCTGTCAGGAGATGATTGACTCCAGGCTTGTTCCTGGGCAATGGGGCGCAAAGCAGGAGTCAGATGCAACACGGGCATCCCCTAATGTTCCCATTCATTGCCCCTTGCTACCCAGAGGCAAGCAGGGGCAAGGGAAGAGGAGGAGTACCTCCACGTACTGGTCCTCCACCTTTTGTCTGAGGAGAAGTGGTGCACCGAGAGGCCTGAGAGAAGGGGGAGAATGTGGGGCGTGGGAGTTGCGCCGCCACAGTTGACACAGGCACGCCAGGCTTTAGCTAACGACTGCCCGAGAAATCCAAACACCAAACCTTCCTTCCAAATGAGCCCAACACTGAGTTTTACCAAGCAGAGAGAGGAAGGAAGAAGCATGAAATGAAGCCCACCGCCTTGCAGGTGGGCACCCTTCCGTGCCAGAAGTTCTTTGCCCTCTTAACAGTGAAGGGAGCGACGTGCGGAATCAAACTCTACAACCCGCGTAAGGTTATAAAGCAGGTATGCTCGTCATGGCACCGGGTGTGAGGGGGATATCTCCTCCTAACTCGCACTCCAAGAAAAGCACTAATTACATTTTTACAGACATATCATTTACATCTTCATTGCGTTCCACAAAAATGGGCTGGAATTCTGAGAAATTATTAACATATTGTCCCACCCTCTTGAGCATGCCTCCTAAAAATGTGGTGGGGGTCTCCGGCGATCACTGGATGAAGGCTAGTAGTCTACCTCGCTGTGAACTTCCAACCTTTTAAGGGGGGGTAGCCCGAACCAGCTCGTACTGGCGTTGTGTTGAGCTGAGGCATCTGTTTCACTCTCCCATCTTCTACAGCAGGAGTCCGTTCTTCTTTCTTACTGCTGATGGGCAGCGAGTTTTTGTGGACTCTGCATTCTGTTCTTGAGCTTATGTGTCCGCAAGCATCTCGTCCTTCAGCGTGAATCCACTCCAGTTCTGTGAAAGGCTGTTCTCATGATTCACGAGACAGCTAGAGCGTGGGAATGGATGCATGGCACCTTAACTCTGACCAGCAAGGGAACTAGAATGGAATGCAGACACTGCCAACTTCTACCAGTTCAAATCTGCTTCCGGACTCATTGCAAAGTCTCAGCTAGAAGAAGTATCACCTCAGTGTATCCAAGAAGAAGAACAGCGTTGGGATTTTGGTCGGTTGTTTTTTTTGTTTTATTGTGGGTGGTTTGTTGTTTGTTGTTTTGGGGGGGAGGGTGTTTGTTTGTTTGTTTGTTTGTTTTTAATATACAATACGCCTATGCAGTTACACTGTCAGTCACCTCAGAGAGTTCCTGAAGGAGCTCATCCACATTCTGCTCAACATCAAGTCTTGCAGATGGAGTAATGCGGGAATTCTGACAGGATCTTGAGGTGTACCCAGCTCATGGTCTGAAAGCTCCACAACCAAATCGGAAGGGACCAGTCCTCTTGTGCCATCTGTCAGCTCTCCCTGAAACCAGCCATTCTCATCCACATCTCCAGAGACATTAACGTATTGTCCGGCAGTCAGAGGAAGCTCGCTTTCTGGGTCCTCATTAGGACCCTCAACAGGACTGTAGCTATGTCGAGCTAAGAATCTTCAAATTATTGGTGATACTTGTCCTGGAGAATGCAGGATGAAGGACAAAAGCTCTGCTGCTGATTCTCCGCTCTCGCATTCAGGGCCGTCCTCTGACAGAAAGCAGCACTCGGGACCGTTCCCGTGGACCTATTTCACGGCTTTCAGTTCAAGCTCCGGGTCTTTTTTGAAGACTTTTGGCCTCTTGGATGGCAGAACGGAGTGGACTGGAACTACTGTTGAGATTCTTGCTTGATTGGGCAGGAGTCTCTCTTGTTGCCTCCCCCAGATCCATTCTGCTCTCATCTCCACTTGGAACCCTCTCCTAGTTGGTATCAGGATGAGCTTGTTCTGCCGCTCTCTCTTCTCTCTTGCACACTCTGTGAGAATGAGTTTCAGAAAGCACTACTCACTGACAGGAAATAAGGGGAAACTTGAAAGACTTTGCAGCGTAAGTCCTGGCAGCGTACTGCCAGCAGCTGATTTGGCCGTCCAGGATCCTGGCACCACAGGTGCTTCATTGCCAAATGCAGCAATAAAGTGTTTTGGGGAAAGGCCAACTCACAGGTAGTTCTTGCACACCCATATCGCAGCACCACAGGCCAGCACCAGCGCAGACAGCAGCACAGCAGAGAACAGTACCATCACTGCGATGTGGCGCTTTCGCACGGATTTGCGAGCAGCAGCCTTTTTGCTTTTGCCTGCATTCGTCCCTGGAAGAAATGAGACAATGTCCCACGTTACCTTCAGCTGCGCTACAGATAATCTCTCAGTGTGCTTCGTGGACCCAAGAGATTTCCTTTTTCGTCAGTGGGTGCCCCCTGTCTCTGGTGCCTAAGCACCAGAGGATAAGAAGGATCGCTTCCACCTCTCGTTGGGTAGGGAGAGGCTGCACAGGCACTACCCGTGTCTTCCCCTGGGCCGAGCGCTGGGGCTGTGCCCTGGGGTCTGGGCTTTGTCTGTGGGGAGCAGTGCAGAGCAGAATCCCTCCCACTTTCCCCAGCGCGCGTGTCCTGAGCTCCCCCGTGGGATACCCCCCAGGCTGAAGGTCGGGCTCCAGCCAGCACAGGGCACACTGGAGCCAGCCCAGGGGGGAAACACTCCTGCACACTCCCACCACACAGGACCCTGCTCGTCGCCCTCAGGTGGCTTCGTTCCAAAAGCGCAAAGCTCACAACTCTCCGGGAACTGGGAGAGGTGGGAGCTGAGCAGCGTCACAGAGGTCTGCAAGTACCTCCTCTGGCACGCTGCTGGAACAACTCTCCCACATCCCACTGAGGCCAGCCATTTTCAGAGAGCCATCCCTGGCCTCTTTCACACATGCTCTGTGCTCACACGCTCAGGTTTGGCTGCTGACCTGGTGTGCAAGGGCAGGCAGCAAGAGCCTGCAGGCACACAGCGACTCTGGTTAGTGACACTGGATGACCACCGGGCACAAATTACCTGGCATGCCAGTTGTTGGCGCTGCCTGTGTTCCTCTGTCCGAGACCGGCAGAGTGGGATGGCTGCCTTCCTGCAGTGCATCCTGCTCAGTTTGTTGGTCCGCTCCTTTAGAAAGAAAGCAGGACAGTAGGATTGGATGTCATGTGCACTCATCAGGAACTGAGCTACTCCAATCCTGAGCTCAGGCAAAGTCTGCTGGCCCCATCCCCCCCAGTCCACTGTGAGCCCCTCCGTTACCCAGGGGCATGTGGGCCCTCCCAGGTATTGGACGGTGCCGATCCCCTCACGCCTCCTGAGGAATCAGCTCCTATGCAAGGCCCTCACACACCGTGCTGAGAGCATCACCAACCCATCACTGCCAGGTATCCGCTGGCTGAAATCCAAGCTCCAACACAAGCGCCCTCAGAATTAGCATCTCCACCTCATTTCCAGCATCAGCAAAGGCAGCCATCCCTGCTCGGGATGCTCCTCCTGCCTCAAACTTGCTCAGCTGCACAGAGGGCTTTGTATGAACAGAAACACAGCTCTCGCCAGTTGCTGCCATCTGGGCGCCAACGACTGCACAAAGCGGCTCTGACAAGTAACAATCGTGCTGGGGGAGCAGCTGCCGCTGGGTCTTGGCTGGACGCAGAAGCGGCAGCAGACCATCTCTGGTGCTTGACAGCGCCTGCAAGGCGTTACATGGAACACCACCGCAGCACAGCTCTGAGCAATCCCTGCCTGCTGTGCGGGCTACAGCTTGTCCACACACGTACATCAGACCTCAGCTTCCCAGGTCTCACCGTGAACAGACTGAAGTATACCCACCACGCTCTGCCTTCTCCATTTCCTTCAGCAGTTCCTTTAGGAGACGGGATGAGCCCTGCGAGTATTTTCCTCTCTTGGATTCATCCTTTTCTCTTTCCGGACCTTAACAGAATGCATGAAGTTAAATACCATGTGCATGGAGTTTCAAAGATCAGCGGTGGGGCAGCCAAGTCAGTGAAGACAAACTACTCACCGCTGGGATTCCAGCTGGGCTCCAGCGCAGGAGGAAACCGGTGACCGGGCAAGGCCCACCCTGGGCGCACTTCTGCAACCGAAGACCCATGAAAAGTTCCAGTAATACACTACAGCATCACTGAGTAGCGGAGCGTACGGGGGATCGTGCCATCAAATGGCACTGAAACGGGCAGTGAAAGCTCTCGTAAGAATTACAAAGCCATGACATACCCATGCGATCCGCCAGAGTTTCAGTTCCGGAACTCAGAGCGGAACCTGGATCACCTCCTCCGGTCACATCTGCAAACAAACGCGGGACAGAGCGACTCCCACTAAACATCCTTCCAGTCAGAAGGACGCAGGATGCAATTAAAGCCGGGGACTCCTGCACAACACCGTTCCCTCCCTTCCGCACAGGAGCACCTCGGAAATAGTTCCTGGCTGCCTGCAGGGGCACCACCATCACACATAACTGATCCCGTGTGGAACCGCCCGGAGGAACGCCCTCCTGGAGCTCACCCCAACTCTAAACTCAACTGCATGGACTGGATTAAACCTAGGCTTTGGTAAGCCACTGCCTGGAGACACAGCTGTAATCACGGAGAGAGGAGAAATGTTCCCATTGCATGTGCCCATCTCTCTCTTCCTTAGTGAGCTGCAGTGATGGAAGGGGCTCAGGTAATGGCATGGGGGGAAAGTTCCAAAGCTGCAGAGAGGCCAGGTGACCTGCTGGCTGGTATTCCACAGCCTTCCAAATACTTCCTCCAGGCCGTGGGAAACAATTCTCAGGGACCTCATGGAAGAACATTCGGCCCCTTGAAATTTTCTTACTGGGAGACCTCGGAGACACAGAGACGAAGCATACACAATGCTGACAGCACGGAGCTCCCGAGAAACGATGACCATCCATGCTTCTCGGGGGGAAGAACCCGCTGGCCGGTGAAAAGCGGAACCCTTGCTGAACTATCCCAGCCAAATACAAACAAACATCAAGGAAATGAAGCCTGGTGACTTACCTCCAGCATCGCCCTCAGGCTCATAGACAGCATTCTGTTCTGCTGATTCGCCAGCTGGGCCTGCAGGCACAAGTGTAATCAGACACAGGTGAGGAGAGCTTCCGGCACATGTGGAGGCCTCCTTTTCCCTGAGTGACCTGTAGGGTCTGGCGGTGGGTCAGGGAATGCCACAGCCCAAATACGAAGGTCTGGGCTCTCTCAGATGAAGAGGGGCAGCGGTAACCTTCCCACTGAAATGTGGCAGCTCTCCGAGTTAAAAAATACTCACAGCTCATCTGTGCAAGCCCTGCCAGGGGCAAACAGGCTTGGAAGACCTCCAGAGGATCTTCAGTAAAATTGCACCCAAATAAACTATGAGAGCACGAACTTTTCTGCCTCCAAGGAAACAGACAATCACAACTTACCTCGGGGTTGTCCCTCAGGCACAGGCATGAAATCCGGATCCAAATGATCATCCAGAAGGGGAGCACCAAGCTCATCACCTAGAATCAAGAACAGATGAGAGAAGCGCCCACTACATGGTGTGATCTCCTTCTCACTCAGTAACCGGATGTGGGTCATGGAACGGGGTGGGAGAAGGACTCGGGTGACAATTGCCAAAGTTCCAGGGTGGACAGGATGACCTGTACGCTGGCGCCTGGCAGCGTATGCAATGCTCTCTCCAGGCCATGTGCCACACCTCTGACCGATCACATGGAAGAAGATGCAGCCCCTCGGGGCTTTCCTGCTGGGGGGCCTCTGATGTACAGGAAGGTCACACTGAGGCACTGGAGGAAAGCACGCCTGTCTCTTCCTCTGGGCTGTGGGCCGGGGCTCTGGGTTGGAAACCGGGATTCAGCTATGGGGAGCACCATGAGCCTGGACCAGAAATGCTCATGCTTTTCCCAGCACACATCTTCCGAGCTCTCCCCAGGTCATCTCCCAGGATAAAGGCTGTGCTCCAGCCAGCAAGCAGCGGAGCCGTGGCCCGGCATGGCTGGAGCCAGCCCTGGGGAGCAGTGCTGCCACTGGCTCTTGCCTGGCTCCTGCAGTGCTGCCCATCACCCCCTGCCCAACACTACCCCCATGGAAGGCAGGCCCCAGGGAAGTGTGGTACAGCGCCGTGGGGACACAGCCTGACTTCTTGCCCCCAGCGCTCCTCAGTTTGAGTCCCATCTCTGCCCACCCACCTGCTCCCGGTGCTCGCCACGGAGCAGCACAGGTCTCCGGGAAACACATGGCCATCAGTAGGAGGAAGAGGACAAGGCGGGCAGGGGCCATGGCCCCCCACGCTCGCACCATGCTTCCAACACCACCGCTGCAGCCACAGTGAGTGCCGCACAGAGCGAAGCCTGCGGCACAGGACAGCATCGCAGCCAGGCTTTGTGAGATCACGGCACAGCACAGCCATAGGACGGGGCATTGTGACCTCACAGCTCCGTGATTCCGGGTGGCGGCTCCCTGCGGGCTGCTGCTCTTGTGATGCGCTGCACCGGGGCTGTGTGGGGGCCGGTGCTTACATCATAGAAACGCCGAGTCATAGAATGGCTTGGGTTGGAAGGGACAGTAAAGAACTTAGAACCCCAACCCCACTGCCTGGGGTTGACGTCTGGGCAGAGACGTCACCCACGGAGTCTTGCTGCCCAGAGCCCCATCCAGCCTGGCCTTGAACACCTCCAGGGACGGAGCATCCACAACTTTGCTTGGCAAACTTTTATAGTGCTTCGGCAACCCCAAGAGGGAATTATTTACAGCTTGCTGCACCCATGACACCTCAGGCCACTGAGGAAGAGATGCAATATGGAAATGGGGCCTGGATCAAGGACGTTACTGCACAGGTTATCCGTGAGCGTGAAACGTGCTGCAATCAAGCAAGCCAAGCGGTTAAAGCCTCTCCAGTGTGGAGCATGATGCCTGAAATACAAACACGGGGAAGCTGACCTTCCCACAAACCTGCCAAGTCAAGTGTCACGTGCCTACATTTTTATTGATAGATCTGCACTTTCGTCTATTTTCCTTCAGTTTTCTAGTACCTTGGCTAAGGACATCCCCTTTCCTGCACCAAGTGTATCTCCCACGTGCAGCGTGCTTCCAAGCCTGAATTTAGTAGCAGAAATTGAAGGCTTGCTGGTTGGCACCCCTCATCCCCAAAGTCCCAGTGAACTCACCCACTGCTGGCAACCGGATGCTTGGTGGCGAGAGGACCATCACCTGTAGGGTCCCACCTGGGTCTGCAGAAACCCTTGCACCTTTGGATGCAGAGTGATACTGTGTCCATACAACACCGCCATTGAATCGGAGCCTGCCACCTTCCCTGCAAGCAGGCAAAGGGCCCGAAGGCAAACCGAACTGCTGAACCAGGCACCACATAGTGCTTATGTGTTTGTGTCAAAATACAAAATACCAAGCAGAGACTGTGAGAATCAAATGTTGTTTCTTCATGAAAATACGATTGTTTATTTCATAGCCTGTCATCAACCCCCTCCCCGCCCCTTCCCCCCATCCGTCCCTTCTGTACTCTTTGTTTAACGAAGACTTTGAATAAAATCACCAAGTCAATATGACAAGAAGAGTACTGAGACATCTTGGAAACAACCAGATGGCTACCGACTGACACCACATAACACGCAAATTAAGAAATGTAAACCTTTGAAAATACTGTGAACTTGGAGTACCCAGCCAATTTGGAAACAGGGGAGAGGGATAGGCAAAATGGGGAAACAGGAGTGGGATAGGCAAGGCGGGAAACAAGGTGCAAAAGCTGTCACTGTGTCCTTAGGGGCGCTCCTGCTTGCTGCACGCCCGCCGTTGCAATCTCGAATAAAATCTGCTTCTATCAGAGATACTGTCCTGAGAAAATTATTTGGAGGGGGCTTGCCTGGATTATTATCGCCTCTTTCGGGGTTCCTCTACCACCCTGGACAGAAGAGGTGCACCCCACTGATTTTAGTGGTCCTGCCTGGGTGGTGAGGTGACTCCTTGGGATGGCCGATAAGAAACCAGGACTGTTACATAAAGGACGGGCTCTGTGAAAGCCAAGGGGCAGATAGGCACAGGTGTTGAACCCTGCAGACCCGGTAACTTCGTGCATGGACCAAGGTAAGGGAATTCAATTCTTGCCTTGTGGGTCAGTTGAGACTCGGGTGAGTCTTGGGAGGGAGCCGTTGGTGTGCGGTATCCTGTGCACTTGACAAAGTGCCAGCAAATATCCGGATAATCGAAGTCCCCCATAAGTACCAGTGCCTGGGAGTGTGACGCTACTTCCAGTTGCTTACAGAAGGCCTCATCTACCTCCTCCTCCTCCTGTTCAGGGTGCCTGTAGTACACACCCACAACAGTGTCACCCTTACCAGCCTGCCCCTTGATTCTCACCCACAAGCTCTCCACTGCTCCATCACTCTCCCCCAGGTGGAGTTCAATACAATCTAGCTGCTCTCTCCCATAAAGAGAGACCCCACTCCACCACCCCGCCTTGCCAGACGATCTTTCCTAAAAAGCACGTAGCCCTCCATGACGACATTCCAGTCATGCAAGCTGTCCCACCACGTCTCCATGATGGCAATGAGATCATGGCCTTGCAACCACATGCAGAACTCCAGCTCTTCCTGTTTATTCTCATGCTACGCGCGTTAGTATACAGGCACTTAAGAGAAGCAGCATCTCCCCACCCCTCTCCATGCCCTTGGGCTCCATTGTCTCCACCCATCAAGCTTTGTTTTAAGCCTCCAACTGCCACCTCAGACCCAGCGGCCCTCATTTTATCCCCCTCCCCCTTCATACCTAGTTTAAACACCTGTCGATAAGTCCCAACAGTTCCTCAGCTAGAACCCTCCTACCCCTTGGAGACAGGCTGCTTCCATCTGCAGCTGTCATGCCAGGTGCCGAACAAATTGCCCCGTGATCATAAAAACCAAAACTCCGGTGTTTGCACCAACTCTTAAGCCATTTATTCAAGAGGTGGGTTTTTAGGTTCAATCCAGTATCCTTCCCTGCCACTGAAGGCACAGATGCAATAACCACTTGCGCACCTGTTCCTTCAACCACCCTCTCCAGTCCCCTGAAGTCATCTTTGATAGCCTTCAGGCTTTTTTTACCAACTTCTTCACTGCCAGCCTGAACTATCAATAAGGGATAGTAGTCAGAAGTGCAGATCAGACCGGGAAGTCTCCTAGCAATGTCCCTGACCCGTGCCCTGGGGAGGCAGCACACCTCCCTGCGGGTAGGGTCAGGCCGGCATATAGGGCCTTCTGTTCCTCGCAGAAGGGTGTCACCTATGACGACTACCCTTCTATCCTTCCGGGTGGAGGAAGTTTTGAGGCACAGGCGTGACTGCTTCCCCTGAGGCATCCTCACGGGTGGGCCTCCCTCCTCATCCGCACTCACCTCTCCCACAGGTTCCAGGACCTCAAACCTATTTCGCAGAGGCACCTGGAGAACCGAGCATGGCCGTGGCGGGGGTTGCCCACTTCGCTGAGCCGGTATCTGTTTCCACCCGTGCTTCTCTCTCAAACTACTTCGGTCTGCTCGGCAACAGCAGGACAGAGGCTCCGCCGACAGTCCCACACCCCCTGGTTCTTCATTTGTATTGCTAGGGGTAGGAGAGGACTGAGGGCTCGCTGCAGCAGGAGCACAGTCCGTCTGCCCATTCCTTTCTATCACCTGTTTGCAAGGCAACTGGGGGTGACATGCTCCTTGGGGAGCCTCAGCTGTGTGCCAGGATCCCGGGGCCGGTAGGGCCTGGCACAACCAGTCAATTTCATTTTCACTGTCCATAATGGTCCTCAACCTCTCCACCTCTTCCTTCAGGCAGGCCACGATACTGAGCAAGTCATTTATCTGGTCGCATCTTACACAGGCGCAACTTCCCTCAACCGGCACTTCAAGGGCCAGACTCCGACACTCACTGCAGCCTGCAACCTGAACGCCAGCATGCTGTTTGGGGAACTCAGTCTGGGTCTCCACACTCTTTTTGGCTGCAGCCTTCCTCCTACGTGTGCAGGGGGTTTCTGTCTGGGTCTCCACATCTTTCCTGACAGTTGCCTTCCGCCGGGGGGGGAGCCATGGCAACCCAGAAGACCCACCTTTCTTAGATTGCCTCCTTCATGCCTAATTCTCGAATATAGTTTTGCAAGTCCTCCATAGAGGACCATAGGCTGGTATTTAATGGTAAATCACTCATTTGTCCACGTTGCACAGCGTGCAGCCATTAACCACGTAATCAAGGAATGATTTTCATCATTATGTTGGATGGCTGCATATAGTCTTTGCCTGAGCACAGGGTGAGTGGTAATGGATGCCAGTTTTGAAATTTCCAGTCCATTCACCACAACGCTCTCTGCCCCCATGTCATACAATTGCAGCAGCCATGCTGGCATGCTCTCTCTCGTTTTTTGTCTAAACCGCTGAACTAAAGCCATTAATTCAGATGCCATGTATGGGAGAGCCGTTACATGCAGTGTGCTCTGGACAGGAGGCCACTGGTCAGGGGGCAGCCCCGCTGGTCTTTCCTGCATTTTTTTTTGTTTTCTGAGTTACAACTGGCCAGAACTCAAAGGGATCTAGCTCTAGTGGAGCCTCAAGATCCGACCTTTTAGTGCTTTCATGTACAGAGTCCAGATTCTGTGGATTCTCTTGTACAGGGTCCCTAGCAATTTCCAGAGAGATATTCTGGATTTTTTATAGGGGAATGATAGGACTCGTTTTTTTCCCTCTCAAAATTGCGACCTGTCTTTCCAAGTCTTCAATACGGTCATGCAATAGTTGATTTTCATCAGTGAGAGCTGCTTCAGTTATATTTAGCCGGTTCAAGGCCATCAGCAGCGGCCACAACCACCGTGGAGGCAGCTAACTGCCGTTCTCGAGTAGTGAGTACATTTTTGTTTAGACTACTGAAATACTCAGCCAGGCTGGCTGGGGACTCCTGAACCTTTCCTCTGTCCCGCAGGGGGCCCCATTTTTCAACGATACAAGTAATCCTGTGATATGGAGATCCTAGGAATCCCAGGATGTGCCCTGGCAAAACTTCACTCATAGGGCTGGTCTTTTCCCACACAAACCATCCCATGATATTGTTCAAAATTGTCATGGTAATTATTGTAGGAGGCTTATCTTTGGGTACCTTTAAAGATATTTGGCTGCCCGACTGGCCAAAATGTAGGGCAAATGACAGAGCCTTTATGTGAGAAATAGGCGCTATAGGAAAACATACCAAAAGGAATTAACTCACCCCTCCCAGTAACTGCTTGGAGAAAGGGATGAGCTGAGGAATGGGACCCTCCCTCGTTCGTACAGTCACACGGCAGCAGAGAAAAAAGGGGGGCGGAAGGGGGGAACCTGCGCAGACTCAGTACTGTATTTAAGCAAGCGAACAAAACTCCTAAAAAGCGAGGACAGGTAAGTCAGAAACCTTCACTGCTGTATTTCAATCAAGCATGCAAAACATTGTAACGACAGTGACAGTTTTCTTCTAATGAAGTCTGGGTTTGGTCCCTCTCAGGATCCAGCAACAGGAAATGCTGCACATGACTGCAGCTGCGACAACCCAGTGTGCAGGTGGACACAGAGAACTGAATCCAACTGTGTCTTGCTTACAGCCTGTGCTTGTTTTGGAGACAAACATTTAAACTTCTACCAACATAGATGGTACTGCCAGCTGCTAGGATCTTTGAAGCCTCTCAGTGCAGAGCAGTGCAGGGGAGAACGTGGAGTCTGCTCTAAGAGCAGTCCTTGTTTGCCACTGCTTACAGAGCAAGTATTTATATGGTCATTCTCATGTGATAAGAGGTGTGGGAGGGACGTGTATCATCTCCTCACATCAACGTCCTGGTTGGATCCACTCCTACTACTTTTCCCTTTAACATCACAGCTCCTGGGCAACGTGTGCACAGCCTCACGTGTTTGTCAGCTGTACCTGAGTACCCAGGGTTTGGGCCAAACCGGTATACAGACATCCAGCTGGCATCCAACTAGGCTAACTTGGGGTGGCTTAAAGCAGGCTGGGGAATGCTGTCCCCTCTTGAAGGCTGGTACAGGTTGAGATGCTGTGCTCAGAGGGGCTGCCTTGCCAGAGCAGTATTCCCAAGCTTAGCTGATACACTGTGACATACCATGACCCTTCTGCTTGTGGGGAAGCAGACAATGTGAATGCCTGAATCATTAAACAACTAGCCAAGCTGATATGCTCCATTCTAAAGCCTTGGATAATTGTTTGGCTCAGATGCTTTGCATGTTGATCTTCCCCTGGCAGAGCTCAGCCTGCTGTGGGCTGTTGCTGTTCAGCCAAGCTAACCCCTGAATCCTGCTGAAATAAAAACTGCTTTCCAGTAGGAACAAAAGCTGGACTTACAGCAACTGTACTATCCAAAAAAAGAGCAATGATTGTATAAAATGGGAAGCAGCAAATATTCTGGAAAAGCAGCTGTCTATGCTCTACCAGTGGTAATAATTGCAGTGACTGTGCAAATTTCATTGGAAGGTCAGGATATCAAAGCAGATAGAACAAACTTAGCGCTCCTTTGTGCTCCTCACATTTATTCATCCAACACATACGAAACTTTCTTCCTGGTGCAACTGGTCCACTGGAACAGGTGTGCATATGATCTTAGCAGTTACTCAAGGAAAGCTGTAGGTTCCAGGACTGGGCACAAACACACTGCAGTTAATTCCTCATCCTAAAGCCACAACTCAGCAATGCAGACAGAGAACTGGGCAGTAGCTGCGGCGCCTGCGCAGTCTTTGCCGTGCAGCTGGACAGCCCTGCTGATTAACCTATAGAAACTGTGCAGAACAAATAGCCAGGAAAGCAGCTGTCAGAATATCTCACATTAAGAGCAAGACTAAATGTTTCTCAGTGTCGATGCTAATGAATATCAAGAGCTTTCTTTAAATCTGCTAATTGCTATTTATCTTCTAAGATGCTTGTAAGGATCAACAAATCATGCATTGTGTTGTACTGCAAGATAGCTCAAGTGGGAAAGCACACAGAAGCCTTAAAGAAAGTGATTTTAGAAAGAAAAGAGGGAGTAGGGAGACAGATTTAAGTTATTCTGTACGGCTTGTCAGTGTGAGGACCTAACAGCAGCAGCCAAACATTCAGATGTATGCTCTTGTAGAGCATCCTTGGCTTCCCAGAAAGATACTGGTAGCCACATTTGCCATATTCTTACATCAGCCCAGAAGTCTGTTGTCTCCTCGATAGTAAAAGCAGATGTCAAGCATCTTGGAGGAGATCTGGATTTGACCAAGGTGGCTGATCAAGGTAAAGCTAATGGAGGAAGACACTCACCTGCTCCATCTCCAATGACTGAGCTGTATTTGGAGCTGAAGAGGACATCTGTGTGGCTCAAGATGAATTCCACACCAGCCGACTGCATCTGCACCTCCATGAAGGCAGCTCTTCTGCTGACACAGGCAGACTCGCTCTGCTGTGATCTGAAGGAAAAACAGATGAAGTAAAACTGCCAACAGACAGAAGACTGGGAAGGCACCTCTGGCTGTGCAAAATGTATTGATTTTGGAGGGGGGGATCTATGAAGGCTGCATGTGATTATTTTGAGTTTCTTTTCAACCCTGTTTACAAGATGTCAAGCATCAGCCCATTCTGGTGCATGTCAGTGTGTTCCTGTTTTAATTCTGAATGACACTGGCCCAACACATACTGACTTCCTTTGGAGCCTAGCATGCCTTTTACATCTGTGAAAATGATGGAGGGACATTTTCTTCAGCACTTCCTTTAGGATGCTTTGTTTACCAAGGCTTCAACAAGCTTTATGGGAAATGAACAGAGAAGTATAGAATTCTAAAGGAGTGATTTGTGTGATGTCTGTGTGCTGGAGCTGCCAGCACCATGCAGAGCAGCAGCACAAGGGCTGTTTGCAGGGAACTGATCCAACCCCTCCAGGCTGATGCCTGTGTGCCAGCAGTGACTCTGGGACTTTTCTCAGAGCGCTGAGCATGCTAATCCTTTCTGAAACTCATGCATCTCTGTGTTTCTTTTGTTGCTGTTGTATTGGTCAATAAGTAACTGAATAAATAAGCATTTATTCTACACCCTGCTTGCAGAGGCTCATTCTGCACAGCCAGAGGTGCAGCAAAGCCCTCGCGCAACGTGGCCACACACTGGTACATCTCCAGCATCACATCCCAGCACAGCACTCACTGCGCAGGGTCCAGCAACGCCCACTCCTCCCTGATGAAATACACAGCCACCTCTGCAAAGCACACGGGCTCCTGCAAGTGCTCCTTGCTGGGCACAGCCAAGGTCCGGGGAAGCAGCTTGGAGAGGAGAGAAACTCCAGACCCAGCAGCTTCTCTGTTCCCAGCACACAAACGCTGTCTGAGGACACCTCACTCTCCCCCTACGCTCTCATCTCTTGCTCCTTGCCCTCTTCTGGCTGCTTCCCCTAGCCCCTGCCTGAGATGGATATGCTGTGGCTATTTGCTGCTCTGCTGCAGGCTGATATTAAACTGGAGCTTGCTGGGACAAGAGAAACAGCAGGAGAGGTGTGAGGGAATGCAGCAATCCCTGCCCAACCCCCACCCTCGCAAGCCCACCTTGCAGGGCATTTCCTGGGAGTAAAAACCAGCTGGGACTCAGACCAGAAGCATTGCTCTCACCAGTCTTCCAGTGTGATGGTGTTCTCAGAATCACAGAATCACAGAATTATCGAGGTTGGAAAAGACCTAGAAGATCATCCAGTCCAACCATTACCAATACTTCCCAGCTAAATCATACCCCTCAACGCAACATCCAAACGTTTCTTGAACACTCCCATGGTCGGTGATTCCACCACCTCCCTGGGCAGTGCATTCCAATGCCTGACTACCCTTTCTGAGTAGTAATACTTCCTAATGTCCAGCCTGAACCTCCCCTGGCGCAGCTTGAAACCAGCTTCTCCCTCCTCTCCCTTTCTTTCTCCCACTTTCCTCCCTCAGCCTGGCATAGGAAGACAGTGAGCAACACTCCTAGCTAAATCAGATTAATGATTGCAAAACTGACTCAAACTAGGAGGCTGAAAGAACTGACAGCAGACCTCCGGCTCAACAGCTGAGGGCCAATTGAGCATGTGCCTAAAAACAAAGTACAGCAATGAGTCAATCATCTTACCACCAAAATAGAGCAGCACAAGCACCTCTTAAGCTCTCCTGCACAGCAGGCTGCAGGACAAGCTCTCCCCTTGAGCACAGATGCCTCTTCAGGTCACACCTGCACAAAGCTCCTTTCTACCTTGATGTCAAGCAACCTTGCTGATATGAATCTTTAGTAAGCGACTAACAGCTTGGTTTGAGCTTTGTTAGCTTCACTAAGGTTATATCTTTGATTATGCACATAGGATCCCTTAGACACAAACTCTTGAACGTGTCTGGGACTAGGAGTGAATTCAGCTGTGCTGAGGATCCTTACTTCTATGGTTTGAAGAGTTCAGACAGCGATGGGGTCTGCTCTGATCCTCATAACATCGCAGAAGAGTGTCCTGCAGGTGTGTGTTTAACCCTGCCCTGTGTGGAAAATAACCAAGTGTATCCAGCCATCTCCAGTCTAGTTAAGTCACTCTTATATCACTACAGTGTATATGCATTACATCAATGAATACATTCCTGCTTCCCCCTTTGGAGTGTGTATTGTAGCTGTATCCACCTGTTATAAATTGGTGAAGTCTGCATGATAGCAACTAGGGACACTAACTATTGTAAGAGTCATGGAGTGAACTCCAGTCCCAAACTCTTATATGAATGGACTCATAACAACTGTTACAATTGAGAAAGAAGAGACCATTAGGGGCCATCGAAGGATGAAAGGGGGAAAAAGGTGTTATCTGCAAAATGCCAAGTTCGGAAGTTATGTATGAAGCAAGGCAGAACAGAAATAAACAGAACTGGGAGCAAAAACTAAAGCTTTTTTTTTTTTTTTTAATAACCAACAGAAATTGATTTTGCTTGGGTTGTGTCAGGCACTCAGAACTATGCCACACACTATACACAAGGGTGGACATGTGTGTCTCGTTCCAATTTATAGAAGGGAGAAGAAGTTCTTTGGTATATGTATACCCGGCGTGAGATTAAGAAACAACGGTTGAAATGTTAGTCCCACCAGTTTATTGCAAATAATAATCAATCAAGAAGATGGGGAAAGGAGAGCGGTGACTACTGAGAATTAGGGTGATGGGGAGGGGAAAGTGGGCGATAGGATAGGTAGGAAGAAAGCAAGAATTGCACAAAGCAGGGATAGTCACCACCTAGATGCAGCAGCATCCTGTCACACATCGTTCCGCTGGTCCAAGGCAAAAGCGCAGGGGAGAGCCACAGCAGAAGGGAGCTGCAGCAGAGTGGCTGGCCACAAGCAGCAAGCCGGTGCAGCGCAGAGCAGGTGGTGGAGGAAGCAGCAGGGTCTCACACGGCAGGCCCAGGAGAGTCCGTCGGCAGCAGCAGAGCAGCAGCAGAGTGGCCGGCCTTAGACAGCAAGCTGGTGCAGAGCAGGTGGAGGAGGAAGCGGCAGGGTCTCACGTAGCAGGCCCAGGAGAGTCTGCTGGCAGCAGCAGAGCAGCAGCGAGGGATCTGAAGCCAGATACCTGTCTTCGTGGTTTGTCCATGCCCTTTTTATCCTGCTTCTTTCCTGCCTATGTGACATTCCTGGCGGCTTGGGTAAGTCATGTGAGTACCCCTGGGATGGCTATCTCCCTCGAGATAAATCCACACAAAAGACTGTTCTCCTTGCCCCCAGCCACCAATCTTTAGACAAAAGATCTCGCCGACTCTGACCAGGGCTTGCCTGGACTAGTCCATCTCTGTCTTTCAGATGAGGGATTTCTCAATCCCTGGCCAGGATTTGCCTAGACTTGTCCATCCTCAGCAAACTATGAGGCAATAGTGCAAAAGCATGGCCTCTTACAATATGGAAACGCGTCATATTGCATAGCTACAAATCTGGCAATCTATACTCTTTGTGAGGAATCAGAATCACCACACAATTGAATCCCAGAATCATCACAGTCAAGGAATCTAGAATCAGGAAACAATTGCAGAATCTAAAATAACAGAACTTACGATCACAGGAGCTAGTATTCTCATAGCATCCTCATAGAATCCTCAGACTCTAGAATCCTAGACTCTAATAACCTCGTAATAACCCTACAGTATTGAATCACCACATTTTGTTTCCTCACTCCCACAGAGGGAAACTTTCTATGGAGCATGCTCAAAATTGATGGTACCAGTCAGCATCACCCAGCACTCCTTATGGAACAGGTTATCTAGAATATCAAAGCACTGCCAGTTACAAGCGCTCAGAGGTTCTTCCTCAAAAGATGGATTTGTAATACTATTTTTCATTCTAATTTGGATATGGGAAGGGAACTGAGGTCTAGAATCTTTATGAAAGGAATCCAACACCACTGTGCCCTTCACAAAACCTCCTCCCTTCTCCACAACACAGGGGAATGAGGAAAGTGAACCTTCATCCTGGTTTTCCACTACCCAGCAGGTCAGTCCCTGGGGACATATGGGACCCTTCTGGAGACACCAGGAGCCCCCAGGACCCTCAGTGGGCCCCACGCATTTTGGGGTCACAAGCCCACTAGCACCCAGGGTGTATCCCTGGTTTCCCATAGGAGGTTGACAGCCCAGGCAGGATGCAGTGTGATAGACCCATGTGGCTCCGTAGTGTATCACACGTGCTTCTCTCTGTCCCTGGCTGAAGTTCTCAGAGGGGCACGAGGAGATAGCAGCAGACTGAGGACACAGCCAAGGGGCACCCAGGGTGACAAGATGTAGCCACAGGTTGGGGATAGTGGCCAGGTGCTGGGGACATTCATATGGCAGGAAGGGACACAACCACAACCTGGGGACACGAGGGGCAACAAAAGGGACCTTGCTCTGACCGCTGGCACCACAGTGCCATGGGTGAACACGCTGCCACCCACCTAGTGAAAGGCATGTCCTTGCTGCAGCTGCATCTCCAAAGGGCTTTATTCAGTGCCGCAATTCACAGATCCCCTAAACAGGGAAAAACCACAGAATTCTGGACCAAGCAATTGTCAGGAACTTCCATTCAGTGACAGTGTCACTGTGACACCAAGGTCCCCAACAGGCCAGGTGACACAGGGACACCACTGAGACACTGAGTGATCAGTGGCAGTGCTGCTGATGGCAGCATCAACTCATGGGGACACAGCACTGGAAACGCAGTGACAATAAGAATACCGTCAGTGACAACCACAACCCTGAAGTCCACTGGACATGGTGCTGGAGGTTAGTGACAGTAACACCGCAACAACGAAGCCAGGAGCTCCCCATGGCTGCCAGCATTGCCCCACTGGTGCCCTCACTCTCACAGCTCCCCACCGATGTCAGGCAGCAGGCGGCAGGCGGTGATGGTGGCTACGGTGGCAGCCACAGCACGCAGATCACGGCGCACCAGGCACAGGCAGTGTGCGGTGGCAGCTGCCCCAGCTTGGGCTTGGCCCAGGGGCCCCCCAAGGCCTTCCAGCAGCCGCGCAGCCCCACTGAAACTGCGTCCCAGTGCCTCAGCCATTGCGCCCTGCAGCCGCCCTTCGCCCGCCCCCAGCCGCTGTTGCAGTAGTGAGGGCCCCCCCCGGGACACCCCCGGCAGTGGCACTCGGGCCGCACCGTCCTCTTCCTCCTCCTCCTCCTCGGTCTCCGACGCCTCCCCAGGAACCTTCAGCCCCACCGCACGGGTCCCGGCTGCGTTCCTCCCCGGCTCCGGCTCTGAGTCGCTCTCCGAGGCTTCGCCCAGCACCAGCGTGGGGGAAAGAGGGGCAGCCATGGTCTGCGAGAAGAGAACAGAAGGCAGGAGGGAGAGTCGGGGGAAGAACGGCCCCACCAGGCACAGAGACCCCCGGTCCCTTCTCCTGAGTCTCAGGGGAATACCCCGCAAAACAGTCCCGTGCCCCCTCAGCCTCATGAGACCCCCACTTCCCCATCCCCTTCCCAGCCCCATAGGGACCCCAGAACACGTCCAGGCACCGGCAGCTCCAGGGGGACGCCTCGTATTCCCTTCCCAACCCTACAGGACCCCCCACACCACAATAACACACCAGACCCAGCCCCGCAAGAACTCACGTTTCCTCAATCCCGCACCACCGCCTACCCAGGTCACGGGACGCTCACCCCGTCCACTACGCGTCGCATCGAGTGACGTCACGCCTCCCTGCGCCCGTTGCCCGGACTTGCCCTCACTAGGACTGCGCACGCGCAAACCAGACAGCTAGCACGGGCTCGTTCGTTCAATCGCCCCTCCTCCCGAGCTTTAAGTGACAGCCAGGACAGCCAAGGGGAGGGGGGAAAACAGGCCTCTCCCGGAAGAAGGGTCTATGGGGAGGATGTGCATGTAACAAGCAGCAGTGAAAACCAATGAGATGGCCGAACGGGGCAGGACTGGCCAATAGGAGAGGCGGGGCGTGCAGGAGGCCGTTCACGGCCGGAGCCTGCGCTTGGTGTGCGTTTGTCTGGTGCGGGGGTGTCGCCCGGTGGCCGCCGCTACTCCGGGCGGCGTGCGCCACGGCCCTCCTCGGGAAACATTTCTTCCTTCCGTGGAAACCACCGAGTACCTCGGCCTGCACTCTTGAAATAAATGAGCGGTGATGACCGACTTAATGTGCACTGGGCGACGAATCCACTGTTGGGACGGCACTGCTGGTGTCAGGCCGTGTAAAGAAGTCGCCGTCCCTCTGTTGGTGAGCTCCCTCCAGGCACGAGAAGGCCGCGATGAAGTCTCCCCAGAGCCTTCTCCAGGCCGCACGAGCCCAACTCTCTCAGCCCTTCCTGTCGGAGAGATGCTCCGGCCCTCCCAGCATCTTTGCAGGATTGCGGTGGCCCGAGTGCAGCGCCTCGCACGTGGCTGTGTTGCATCTCACCTGGTTCACGCAGTGCTGCTTCTCAAGCCTGTCCAGGTCCCTCTGGATGGCGCGCACTGCACTGTCGTCACTCACTGCTGCACGAGACGCAGCTTCTGGCTTTGGTCCCTGGAATGCTGTGCAGTGTGACATTGGCACAGAGCTCCCGTCAGAGCAGCACAGCCCCCAGCCCAGCCAGGCTGCCTGTGCCTGCTCCTGCGCTCCAGCAGTGACGGTGCCCACCAGGCCCAGCTATGGGGGGGGGGGAGGGGGGGGGGGGGCGAAGAAAAGCAGCAGGCCTTTGGGGCCAGGTTGGGGGGGCTGTGGGGGCCACAGACTGTCACTAAGACTAGAAATGTCGCTGCAGAGCTGGAAGGTCAGGAGCTAAGGAGATATGAAGGGCTCCCACCATGCTGCTGAGTGTCCCTCCTGTCCTGGCTCTATTCGGAGGGCAGGTGGAGTTAGGGACAAGGGTCAGGAACAAGGGTAGAGTGCTTTTTTCTTTTTCAACCTTCCTAGAAAAAAGAAAAAAAAAATCTAAACTCGGTAACATATGCATGGAATCTGTTGAGTAAGAGCCTGAACTCGCACTCATCAGGTCATAATCAAGGCAGACTCCACTGGGGTGACTTTGCCCTGGCCTCCATTGGTAGACGGCCTGGAGGATTTGGCAGTACCTGAGAGGCAGCCCAGACCAGAGGAGATGCTGGTCATAACCTCCACCACCTCTCTGGGCAACCGGTCCCAGTGCTCCCGCGCCCTTTCCACAAAGAAGGTCTTCCACATGTTTGCATGGAACTTCCTGTGTTCGAGTTTTAGGCATTGCTCGTTGTCCTCCACTACACACCACCGAGAGGAGCCTGGCCTCATCCATTTTACTCCCACTTCCCTTCAGATATGTATAAATATTAACACTCGCTTGGAATCCCTAGTTATAGGATTCTATACCTAGGATCGTCTGAAACGATGGAGATCTGCCGGGTACTTCTCCACACCAGCCCCCTTGGATGGCAGACTCTCCCGGTTCTTTCCGCCAGTTGCGCAAACCCCAGAACTTGCTTGACCCACAAATTCCACGCTACCCCACTTGGGCCGGGATTTGAGCACACATGTCCCGGGCTGTCAGGAGATGATTGACTCCAGGCTTGTTCCTGGGCAATGGGGCGCAAAGCAGGAGTCAGATGCAACACGGGCATCCCCTAATGTTCCCATTCATTGCCCCTTGCTACCCAGAGGCAAGCAGGGGCAAGGGAAGAGGAGGAGTACCTCCACGTACTGGTCCTCCACCTTTTGTCTGAGGAGAAGTGGTGCACCGAGAGGCCTGAGAGAAGGGGGAGAATGTGGGGCGTGGGAGTTGCGCCGCCACAGTTGACACAGGCACGCCAGGCTTTAGCTAACGACTGCCCGAGAAATCCAAACACCAAACCTTCCTTCCAAATGAGCCCAACACTGAGTTTTACCAAGCAGAGAGAGGAAGGAAGAAGCATGAAATGAAGCCCACCGCCTTGCAGGTGGGCACCCTTCCGTGCCAGAAGTTCTTTGCCCTCTTAACAGTGAAGGGAGCGACGTGCGGAATCAAACTCTACAACCCGCGTAAGGTTATAAAGCAGGTATGCTCGTCATGGCACCGGGTGTGAGGGGGATATCTCCTCCTAACTCGCACTCCAAGAAAAGCACTAATTACATTTTTACAGACATATCATTTACATCTTCATTGCGTTCCACAAAAATGGGCTGGAATTCTGAGAAATTATTAACATATTGTCCCACCCTCTTGAGCATGCCTCCTAAAAATGTGGTGGGGGTCTCCGGCGATCACTGGATGAAGGCTAGTAGTCTACCTCGCTGTGAACTTCCAACCTTTTAAGGGGGGGTAGCCCGAACCAGCTCGTACTGGCGTTGTGTTGAGCTGAGGCATCTGTTTCACTCTCCCATCTTCTACAGCAGGAGTCCGTTCTTCTTTCTTACTGCTGATGGGCAGCGAGTTTTTGTGGACTCTGCATTCTGTTCTTGAGCTTATGTGTCCGCAAGCATCTCGTCCTTCAGCGTGAATCCACTCCAGTTCTGTGAAAGGCTGTTCTCATGATTCACGAGACAGCTAGAGCGGGGGAATGGATGCATGGCACCTTAACTCTGACCAGCAAGGGAACTAGAATGGAATGCAGACACTGCCAACTTCTACCAGTTCAAATCTGCTTCCGGACTCATTGCAAAGTCTCAGCTAGAAGAAGTATCACCTCAGTGTATCCAAGAAGAAGAACAGCGTTGGGATTTTGGTCGGTTGTTTTTTTTGTTTTATTCTGGGTGGTTTGTTGTTTGTTGTTTTGGGGGGGAGGGTGTTTGTTTGTTTGTTTGTTTGTTTTTAATATACAATACGCCTATGCAGTTACACTGTCAGTCACCTCAGAGAGTTCCTGAAGGAGCTCATCCACATTCTGCTCAACATCAAGTCTTGCAGATGGAGTAATGCGGGAATTCTGACAGGATCTTGAGGTGTACCCAGCTCATGGTCTGAAAGCTCCACAACCAAATCGGAAGGGACCAGTCCTCTTGTGCCATCTGTCAGCTCTCCCTGAAACCAGCCATTCTCATCCACATCTCCAGAGACATTAACGTATTGTCCGGCAGTCAGAGGAAGCTCGCTTTCTGGGTCCTCATTAGGACCCTCAACAGGACTGTAGCTATGTCGAGCTAAGAATCTTCAAATTATTGGTGATACTTGTCCTGGAGAATGCAGGATGAAGGACAAAAGCTCTGCTGCTGATTCTCCGCTCTCGCATTCAGGGCCGTCCTCTGACAGAAAGCAGCACTCGGGACCGTTCCCGTGGACCTATTTCACGGCTTTCAGTTCAAGCTCCGGGTCTTTTTTGAAGACTTTTGGCCTCTTGGATGGCAGAACGGAGTGGACTGGAACTACTGTTGAGATTCTTGCTTGATTGGGCAGGAGTCTCTCTTGTTGCCTCCCCCAGATCCATTCTGCTCTCATCTCCACTTGGAACCCTCTCCTAGTTGGTATCAGGATGAGCTTGTTCTGCCGCTCTCTCTTCTCTCTTGCACACTCTGTGAGAATGAGTTTCAGAAAGCACTACTCACTGACAGGAAATAAGGGGAAACTTGAAAGACTTTGCAGCGTAAGTCCTGGCAGCGTACTGCCAGCAGCTGATTTGGCCGTCCAGGATCCTGGCACCACAGGTGCTTCATTGCCAAATGCAGCAATAAAGTGTTTTGGGGAAAGGCCAACTCACAGGTAGTTCTTGCACACCCATATCGCAGCACCACAGGCCAGCACCAGCGCAGACAGCAGCACAGCAGAGAACAGTACCATCACTGCGATGTGGCGCTTTCGCACGGATTTGCGAGCAGCAGCCTTTTTGCTTTTGCCTGCATTCGTCCCTGGAAGAAATGAGACAATGTCCCACGTTACCTTCAGCTGCGCTACAGATAATCTCTCAGTGTGCTTCGTGGACCCAAGAGATTTCCTTTTTCGTCAGTGGGTGCCCCCTGTCTCTGGTGCCTAAGCACCAGAGGATAAGAAGGATCGCTTCCACCTCTCGTTGGGTAGGGAGAGGCTGCACAGGCACTACCCGTGTCTTCCCCTGGGCCGAGCGCTGGGGCTGTGCCCTGGGGTCTGGGCTTTGTCTGTGGGGAGCAGTGCAGAGCAGAATCCCTCCCACTTTCCCCAGCGCGCGTGTCCTGAGCTCCCCCGTGGGATACCCCCCAGGCTGAAGGTCGGGCTCCAGCCAGCACAGGGCACACTGGAGCCAGCCCAGGGGGGAAACACTCCTGCACACTCCCACCACACAGGACCCTGCTCGTTGCCCTCAGGTGGCTTCGTTCCAAAAGCGCAAAGCTCACAACTCTCCGGGAACTGGGAGAGGTGGGAGCTGAGCAGCGTCACAGAGGTCTGCAAGTACCTCCTCTGGCACGCTGCTGGAACAACTCTCCCACATCCCACTGAGGCCAGCCATTTTCAGAGAGCCATCCCTGGCCTCTTTCACACATGCTCTGTGCTCACACGCTCAGGTTTGGCTGCTGACCTGGTGTGCAAGGGCAGGCAGCAAGAGCCTGCAGGCACACAGCGACTCTGGTTAGTGACACTGGATGACCACCGGGCACAAATTACCTGGCATGCCAGTTGTTGGCGCTGCCTGTGTTCCTCTGTCCGAGACCGGCAGAGTGGGATGGCTGCCTTCCTGCAGTGCATCCTGCTCAGTTTGTTGGTCCGCTCCTTTAGAAAGAAAGCAGGACAGTAGGATTGGATGTCATGTGCACTCATCAGGAACTGAGCTACTCCAATCCTGAGCTCAGGCAAAGTCTGCTGGCCCCATCCCCCCCAGTCCACTGTGAGCCCCTCCGTTACCCAGGGGCATGTGGGCCCTCCCAGGTATTGGACGGTGCCGATCCCCTCACGCCTCCTGAGGAATCAGCTCCTATGCAAGGCCCTCACACACCGTGCTGAGAGCGTCACCAACCCATCACTGCCAGGTATCCGCTGGCTGAAATCCAAGCTCCAACACAAGCGCCCTCAGAATTAGCATCTCCACCTCATTTCCAGCATCAGCAAAGGCAGCCATCCCTGCTCGGGATGCTCCTCCTGCCTCGAACTTGCTCAGCTGCACAGAGGGCTTTGTATGAACAGAAACACAGCTCTCGCCAGTTGCTGCCATCTGGGCGCCAACGACTGCACAAAGCGGCTCTGACAAGTAACAATCGTGCTGGGGGAGCAGCTGCCGCTGGGTCTTGGCTGGACGCAGAAGCGGCAGCAGACCATCTCTGGTGCTTGACAGCGCCTGCAAGGCGTTACATGGAACACCACCGCAGCACAGCTCTGAGCAATCCCTGCCTGCTGTGCGGGCTACAGCTTGTCCACACACGTACATCAGACCTCAGCTTCCCAGGTCTCACCGTGAACAGACTGAAGTATACCCACCACGCTCTGCCTTCTCCATTTCCTTCAGCAGTTCCTTTAGGAGACGGGATGAGCCCTGCGAGTATTTTCCTCTCTTGGATTCATCCTTTTCTCTTTCCGGACCTTAACAGAATGCATGAAGTTAAATACCATGTGCATGGAGTTTCAAAGATCAGCGGTGGGGCAGCCAAGTCAGTGAAGACAAACTACTCACCGCTGGGATTCCAGCTGGGCTCCAGCGCAGGAGGAAACCGGTGACCGGGCAAGGCCCACCCTGGGCGCACTTCTGCAACCGAAGACCCATGAAAAGTTCCAGTCATACACTACAGCATCACTGAGTAGCGGAGCGTACGGGGGATCGTGCCATCAAATGGCACTGAAACGGGCAGTGAAAGCTCTCGTAAGAATTACAAAGCCATGACATACCCATGCGATCCGCCAGAGTTTCAGTTCCGGAACTCAGAGCGGAACCTGGATCACCTCCTCCGGTCACATCTGCAAACAAACGCGGGACAGAGCGACTCCCACTAAACATCCTTCCAGTCAGAAGGACGCAGGATGCAATTAAAGCCGGGGACTCCTGCACAACACCGTTCCCTCCCTTCCGCACAGGAGCACCTCGGAAATAGTTCCTGGCTGCCTGCAGGGGCACCACCATCACACATAACTGATCCCGTGTGGAACCGCCCGGAGGAACGCCCTCCTGGAGCTCACCCCAACTCTAAACTCAACTGCATGGACTGGATTAAACCTAGGCTTTGGTAAGCCACTGCCTGGAGACACAGCTGTAATCACGGAGAGAGGAGAAATGTTCCCATTGCATGTGCCCATCTCTCTCTTCCTTAGTGAGCTGCAGTGATGGAAGGGGCTCAGGTAATGGCATGGGGGGAAAGTTCCAAAGCTGCAGAGAGGCCAGGTGACCTGCTGGCTGGTATTCCACAGCCTTCCAAATACTTCCTCCAGGCCGTGGGAAACAATTCTCAGGGACCTCATGGAAGAACATTCGGCCCCTTGAAATTTTCTTACTGGGAGACCTCGGAGACACAGAGACGAAGCATACACAATGCTGACAGCACGGAGCTCCCGAGAAACGATGACCATCCATGCTTCTCGGGGGGAAGAACCCGCTGGCCGGTGAAAAGCGGAACCCTTGCTGAACTATCCCAGCCAAATACAAACAAACATCAAGGAAATGAAGCCTGGTGACTTACCTCCAGCATCGCCCTCAGGCTCATAGACAGCATTCTGTTCTGCTGATTCGCCAGCTGGGCCTGCAGGCACAAGTGTAATCAGACACAGGTGAGGAGAGCTTCCGGCACATGTGGAGGCCTCCTTTTCCCTGAGTGACCTGTAGGGTCTGGCGGTGGGTCAGGGAATGCCACAGCCCAAATACGAAGGTCTGGGCTCTCTCAGATGAAGAGGGGCAGCGGTAACCTTCCCACTGAAATGTGGCAGCTCTCCGAGTTAAAAAATACTCACGGCTCATCTGTGCAAGCCCTGCCAGGGGCAAACAGGCTTGGAAGACCTCCAGAGGATCTTCAGTAAAATTGCACCCAAATAAACTATGAGAGCACGAACTTTTCTGCCTCCAAGGAAACAGACAATCACAACTTACCTCGGGGTTGTCCCTCAGGCACAGGCATGAAATCCGGATCCAAATGATCATCCAGAAGGGGAGCACCAAGCTCATCACCTAGAATCAAGAACAGATGAGAGAAGCGCCCACTACATGGTGTGATCTCCTTCTCACTCAGTAACCGGATGTGGGTCATGGAACGGGGTGGGAGAAGGACTCGGGTGACAATTGCCAAAGTTCCAGGGTGGACAGGATGACCTGTACGCTGGCGCCTGGCAGCGTATGCAATGCTCTCTCCAGGCCATGTGCCACACCTCTGACCGATCACATGGAAGAAGATGCAGCCCCTCGGGGCTTTCCTGCTGGGGGGCCTCTGATGTACAGGAAGGTCACACTGAGGCACTGGAGGAAAGCACGCCTGTCTCTTCCTCTGGGCTGTGGGCCGGGGCTCTGGGTTGGAAACCGGGATTCAGCTATGGGGAGCACCATGAGCCTGGACCAGAAATGCTCATGCTTTTCCCAGCACACATCTTCCGAGCTCTCCCCAGGTCATCTCCCAGGATAAAGGCTGTGCTCCAGCCAGCAAGCAGCGGAGCCGTGGCCCGGCATGGCTGGAGCCAGCCCTGGGGAGCAGTGCTGCCACTGGCTCTTGCCTGGCTCCTGCAGTGCTGCCCATCACCCCCTGCCCAACACCACCCCCATGGAAGGCAGGCCCCAGGGAAGTGTGGTACAGCGCCGTGGGGACACAGCCTGACTTCTTGCCCCCAGCGCTCCTCAGTTTGAGTCCCATCTCTGCCCACCCACCTGCTCCCGGTGCTCGCCACGGAGCAGCACAGGTCTCCGGGAAACACATGGCCATCAGTAGGAGGAAGAGGACAAGGCGGGCAGGGGCCATGGCCCCCCACGCTCGCACCATGCTTCCAACACCACCGCTGCAGCCACAGTGAGTGCCGCACAGAGCGAAGCCTGCGGCACAGGACAGCATCGCAGCCAGGCTTTGTGAGATCACGGCACAGCACAGCCATAGGACGGGGCATTGTGACCTCACAGCTCCGTGATTCCGGGTGGCGGCTCCCTGCGGGCTGCTGCTCTTGTGATGCGCTGCACCGGGGCTGTGTGGGGGCCGGTGCTTACATCATAGAAACGCCGAGTCATAGAATGGCTTGGGTTGGAAGGGACAGTAAAGAACTTAGAACCCCAACCCCACTGCCTGGGGTTGACGTCTGGGCAGAGACGTCACCCACGGAGTCTTGCTGCCCAGAGCCCCATCCAGCCTGGCCTTGAACACCTCCAGGGACGGAGCATCCACAACTTTGCTTGGCAAACTTTTATAGTGCTTCGGCAACCCCAAGAGGGAATTATTTACAGCTTGCTGCACCCATGACACCTCAGGCCACTGAGGAAGAGATGCAATATGGAAATGGGGCCTGGATCAAGGACGTTACTGCACAGGTTATCCGTGAGCGTGAAACGTGCTGCAATCAAGCAAGCCAAGCGGTTAAAGCCTCTCCAGTGTGGAGCATGATGCCTGAAATACAAACACGGGGAAGCTGACCTTCCCACAAACCTGCCAAGTCAAGTGTCACGTGCCTACATTTTTATTGATAGATCTGCACTTTCGTCTATTTTCCTTCAGTTTTCTAGTACCTTGGCTAAGGACATCCCCTTTCCTGCACCAAGTGTATCTCCCACGTGCAGCGTGCTTCCAAGCCTGAATTTAGTAGCAGAAATTGAAGGCTTGCTGGTTGGCACCCCTCATCCCCAAAGTCCCAGTGAACTCACCCACTGCTGGCAACCGGATGCTTGGTGGCGAGAGGACCATCACCTGTAGGGTCCCACCTGGGTCTGCAGAAACCCTTGCACCTTTGGATGCAGAGTGATACTGTGTCCATACAACACCGCCATTGAATCGGAGCCTGCCACCTTCCCTGCAAGCAGGCAAAGGGCCCGAAGGCAAACCGAACTGCTGAACCAGGCACCACATAGTGCTTATGTGTTTGTGTCAAAATACAAAATACCAAGCAGAGACTGTGAGAATCAAATGTTGTTTCTTCATGAAAATACGATTGTTTATTTCATAGCCTGTCATCAACCCCCTCCCCGCCCCTTCCCCCCATCCGTCCCTTCTGTACTCTTTGTTTAACGAAGACTTTGAATAAAATCACCAAGTCAATATGACAAGAAGAGTACTGAGACATCTTGGAAACAACCAGATGGCTACCGACTGACACCACATAACACGCAAATTAAGAAATGTAAACCTTTGAAAATACTGTGAACTTGGAGTACCCAGCCAATTTGGAAACAGGGGAGAGGGATAGGCAAAATGGGGAAACAGGAGTGGGATAGGCAAGGCGGGAAACAAGGTGCAAAAGCTGTCACTGTGTCCTTAGGGGCGCTCCTGCTTGCTGCACGCCCGCCGTTGCAATCTCGAATAAAATCTGCTTCTATCAGAGATACTGTCCTGAGAAAATTATTTGGAGGGGGCTTGCCTGGATTATTATCGCCTCTTTCGGGGTTCCTCTACCACCCTGGACAGAAGAGGTGCACCCCACTGATTTTAGTGGTCCTGCCTGGGTGGTGAGGTGACTCCTTGGGATGGCCGATAAGAAACCAGGACTGTTACATAAAGGACGGGCTCTGTGAAAGCCAAGGGGCAGATAGGCACAGGTGTTGAACCCTGCAGACCCGGTAACTTCGTGCATGGACCAAGGTAAGGGAATTCAATTCTTGCCTTGTGGGTCAGTTGAGACTCGGGTGAGTCTTGGGAGGGAGCCGTTGGTGTGCGGTATCCTGTGCACTTGACAAAGTGCCAGCAAATATCCGGATAATCGAAGTCCCCCATAAGTACCAGTGCCTGGGAGTGTGACGCTACTTCCAGTTGCTTACAGAAGGCCTCATCTACCTCCTCCTCCTCCTGTTCAGGGTGCCTGTAGTACACACCCACAACAGTGTCACCCTTACCAGCCTGCCCCTTGATTCTCACCCACAAGCTCTCCACTGCTCCATCACTCTCCCCCAGGTGGAGTTCAATACAATCTAGCTGCTCTCTCCCATAAAGAGAGACCCCACTCCACCACCCCGCCTTGCCAGACGATCTTTCCTAAAAAGCACGTAGCCCTCCATGACGACATTCCAGTCATGCAAGCTGTCCCACCACGTCTCCATGATGGCAATGAGATCATGGCCTTGCAACCACATGCAGAACTCCAGCTCTTCCTGTTTATTCTCATGCTACGCGCGTTAGTATACAGGCACTTAAGAGAAGCAGCATCTCCCCACCCCTCTCCATGCCCTTGGGCTCCATTGTCTCCACCCATCAAGCTTTGTTTTAAGCCTCCAACTGCCACCTCAGACCCAGCGGCCCTCATTTTATCCCCCTCCCCCTTCATACCTAGTTTAAACACCTGTCGATAAGTCCCAACAGTTCCTCAGCTAGAACCCTCCTACCCCTTGGAGACAGGCTGCTTCCATCTGCAGCTGTCATGCCAGGTGCCGAACAAATTGCCCCGTGATCATAAAAACCAAAACTCCGGTGTTTGCACCAACTCTTAAGCCATTTATTCAAGAGGTGGGTTTTTAGGTTCAATCCAGTATCCTTCCCTGCCACTGAAGGCACAGATGCAATAACCACTTGCGCACCTGTTCCTTCAACCACCCTCTCCAGTCCCCTGAAGTCATCTTTGATAGCCTTCAGGCTTTTTTTACCAACTTCTTCACTGCCAGCCTGAACTATCAATAAGGGATAGTAGTCAGAAGTGCAGATCAGACCGGGAAGTCTCCTAGCAATGTCCCTGACCCGTGCCCTGGGGAGGCAGCACACCTCCCTGCGGGTAGGGTCAGGCCGGCATATAGGGCCTTCTGTTCCTCGCAGAAGGGTGTCACCTATGACGACTACCCTTCTATCCTTCCGGGTGGAGGAAGTTTTGAGGCACAGGCGTGACTGCTTCCCCTGAGGCATCCTCACGGGTGGGCCTCCCTCCTCATCCGCACTCACCTCTCCCACAGGTTCCAGGACCTCAAACCTATTTCGCAGAGGCACCTGGAGAACCGAGCATGGCCGTGGCGGGGGTTGCCCACTTCGCTGAGCCGGTATCTGTTTCCACCCGTGCTTCTCTCTCAAACTACTTCGGTCTGCTCGGCAACAGCAGGACAGAGGCTCCGCCGACAGTCCCACACCCCCTGGTTCTTCATTTGTATTGCTAGGGGTAGGAGAGGACTGAGGGCTCGCTGCAGCAGGAGCACAGTCCGTCTGCCCATTCCTTTCTATCACCTGTTTGCAAGGCAACTGGGGGTGACATGCTCCTTGGGGAGCCTCAGCTGTGTGCCAGGATCCCGGGGCCGGTAGGGCCTGGCACAACCAGTCAATTTCATTTTCACTGTCCATAATGGTCCTCAACCTCTCCACCTCTTCCTTCAGGCAGGCCACGATACTGAGCAAGTCATTTATCTGGTCGCATCTTACACAGGCGCAACTTCCCTCAACCGGCACTTCAAGGGCCAGACTCCAACACTCACTGCAGCCTGCAACCTGAACGCCAGCATGCTGTTTGGGGAACTCAGTCTGGGTCTCCACACTCTTTTTGGCTGCAGCCTTCCTCCTACGTGTGCAGGGGGTTTCTGTCTGGGTCTCCACATCTTTCCTGACAGTTGCCTTCCGCCGGGGGGGGAGCCATGGCAACCCAGAAGACCCACCTTTCTTAGATTGCCTCCTTCATGCCTAATTCTCGAATATAGTTTTGCAAGTCCTCCATAGAGGACCATAGGCTGGTATTTAATGGTAAATCACTCATTTGTCCACGTTGCACAGCGTGCAGCCATTAACCACGTAATCAAGGAATGATTTTCATCATTATGTTGGATGGCTGCATATAGTCTTTGCCTGAGCACAGGGTGAGTGGTAATGGATGCCAGTTTTGAAATTTCCAGTCCATTCACCACAACGCTCTCTGCCCCCATGTCATACAATTGCAGCAGCCATGCTGGCATGCTCTCTCTCGTTTTTTGTCTAAACCGCTGAACTAAAGCCATTAATTCAGATGCCATGTATGGGAGAGCCGTTACATGCAGTGTGCTCTGGACAGGAGGCCACTGGTCAGGGGGCAGCCCCGCTGGTCTTTCCTGCATTTTTTTTTGTTTTCTGAGTTACAACTGGCCAGAACTCAAAGGGATCTAGCTCTAGTGGAGCCTCAAGATCCGACCTTTTAGTGCTTTCATGTACAGAGTCCAGATTCTGTGGATTCTCTTGTACAGGGTCCCTAGCAATTTCCAGAGAGATATTCTGGATTTTTTATAGGGGAATGATAGGACTCGTTTTTTTCCCTCTCAAAATTGCGACCTGTCTTTCCAAGTCTTCAATACGGTCATGCAATAGTTGATTTTCATCAGTGAGAGCTGCTTCAGTTATATTTAGCCGGTTCAAGGCCATCAGCAGCGGCCACAACCACCGTGGAGGCAGCTAACTGCCGTTCTCGAGTAGTGAGTACATTTTTGTTTAGACTACTGAAATACTCAGCCAGGCTGGCTGGGGACTCCTGAACCTTTCCTCTGTCCCGCAGGGGGCCCCATTTTTCAACGATACAAGTAATCCTGTGATATGGAGATCCTAGGAATCCCAGGATGTGCCCTGGCAAAACTTCACTCATAGGGCTGGTCTTTTCCCACACAAACCATCCCATGATATTGTTCAAAATTGTCATGGTAATTATTGTAGGAGGCTTATCTTTGGGTACCTTTAAAGATATTTGGCTGCCCGACTGGCCAAAATGTAGGGCAAATGACAGAGCCTTTATGTGAGAAATAGGCGCTATAGGAAAACATACCAAAAGGAATTAACTCACCCCTCCCAGTAACTGCTTGGAGAAAGGGATGAGCTGAGGAATGGGACCCTCCCTCGTTCGTACAGTCACACGGCAGCAGAGAAAAAAGGGGGGCGGAAGGGGGGAACCTGCGCAGACTCAGTACTGTATTTAAGCAAGCGAACAAAACTCCTAAAAAGCGAGGACAGGTAAGTCAGAAACCTTCACTGCTGTATTTCAATCAAGCATGCAAAACATTGTAACGACAGTGACAGTTTTCTTCTAATGAAGTCTGGGTTTGGTCCCTCTCAGGATCCAGCAACAGGAAATGCTGCACATGACTGCAGCTGCTACAACCCAGTGTGCAGGTGGACACAGAGAACTGAATCCAGCTGTGTCTTGCTTACAGCCTGTGCTTGTTTTGGAGACAAACATTTAAACTTCTACCAACATAGATGGTACTGCCAGCTGCTAGGATCTTTGAAGCCTCTCAGTGCAGAGCAGTGCAGGGGAGAACGTGGAGTCTGCTCTAAGAGCTGTCCTTGTTTGCCACTGCTTACAGAGCAAGTATTTATATGGTCATTCTCATGTGATAAGAGGTGTGGGAGGGACGTGTATCATCTCCTCACATCAACATCCTGGTTGGATCCACTCCTACTACTTTTCCCTTTAACAAAAACTGCTTTCCAGTAGGAACAAAAGCTGGACTTACAGCAACTGTACTATCCAAAAAAAGAGCAATGATTGTATAAAATGGGAAGCAGCAAATATTCTGGAAAAGCAGCTGTCTATGCTCTACCAGTGGTAATAATTGCAGTGACTGTGCAAATTTCATTGGAAGGTCAGGATATCAAAGCAGATAGAACAAACTTAGCGCTCCTTTGTGCTCCTCACATTTATTCATCCAACACATACGAAACTTTCTTCCTGGTGCAACTGGTCCACTGGAACAGGTGTGCATATGATCTTAGCAGTTACTCAAGGAAAGCTGTAGGTTCCAGGACTGGGCACAAACACACTGCAGTTAATTCCTCATCCTAAAGCCACAACTCAGCAATGCAGACAGAGAACTGGGCAGTAGCTGCGGCGCCTGCGCAGTCTTTGCCGTGCAGCTGGACAGCCCTGCTGATTAACCTATAGAAACTGTGCAGAACAAATAGCCAGGAAAGCAGCTGTCAGAATATCTCACATTAAGAGCAAGACTAAATGTTTCTCAGTGTCGATGCTAATGAATATCAAGAGCTTTCTTTAAATCTGCTAATTGCTATTTATCTTCTAAGATGCTTGTAAGGATCAACAAATCATGCATTGTGTTGTACTGCAAGATAGCTCAAGTGGGAAAGCACACAGAAGCCTTAAAGAAAGTGATTTTAGAAAGAAAAGAGGGAGTAGGGAGACAGATTTAAGTTATTCTGTACGGCTTGTCAGTGTGAGGACCTAACAGCAGCAGCCAAACATTCAGATGTATGCTCTTGTAGAGCATCCTTGGCTTCCCAGAAAGATACTGGTAGCCACATTTGCCATATTCTTACATCAGCCCAGAAGTCTGTTGTCTCCTCGATAGTAAAAGCAGATGTCAAGCATCTTGGAGGAGATCTGGATTTGACCAAGGTGGCTGATCAAGGTAAAGCTAATGGAGGAAGACACTCACCTGCTCCATCTCCAATGACTGAGCTGTATTTGGAGCTGAAGAGGACATCTGTGTGGCTCAAGATGAATTCCACACCAGCCGACTGCATCTGCACCTCCATGAAGGCAGCTCTTCTGCTGACACAGGCAGACTCGCTCTGCTGTGATCTGAAGGAAAAACAGATGAAGTAAAACTGCCAACAGACAGAAGACTGGGAAGGCACCTCTGGCTGTGCAAAATGTATTGATTTTGGAGGGGGGGATCTATGAAGGCTGCATGTGATTATTTTGAGTTTCTTTTCAACCCTGTTTACAAGATGTCAAGCATCAGCCCATTCTGGTGCATGTCAGTGTGTTCCTGTTTTAATTCTGAATGACACTGGCCCAACACATACTGACTTCCTTTGGAGCCTAGCATGCCTTTTACATCTGTGAAAATGATGGAGGGACATTTTCTTCAGCACTTCCTTTAGGATGCTTTGTTTACCAAGGCTTCAACAAGCTTTATGGGAAATGAACAGAGAAGTATAGAATTCTAAAGGAGTGATTTGTGTGATGTCTGTGTGCTGGAGCTGCCAGCACCATGCAGAGCAGCAGCACAAGGGCTGTTTGCAGGGAACTGATCCAACCCCTCCAGGCTGATGCCTGTGTGCCAGCAGTGACTCTGGGACTTTTCTCAGAGCGCTGAGCATGCTAATCCTTTCTGAAACTCATGCATCTCTGTGTTTCTTTTGTTGCTGTTGTATTGGTCAATAAGTAACTGAATAAATAAGCATTTATTCTACACCCTGCTTGCAGAGGCTCATTCTGCACAGCCAGAGGTGCAGCAAAGCCCTCGCGCAACGTGGCCACACACTGGTACATCTCCAGCATCACATCCCAGCACAGCACTCACTGCGCAGGGTCCAGCAACGCCCACTCCTCCCTGCTGAAATACACAGCCACCTCTGCAAAGCACACGGGCTCCTGCAAGTGCTCCTTGCTGGGCACAGCCAAGGTCCGGGGAAGCAGCTTGGAGAGGAGAGAAACTCCAGACCCAGCAGCTTCTCTGTTCCCAGCACACAAACGCTGTCTGAGGACACCTCACTCTCCCCCTACGCTCTCATCTCTTGCTCCTTGCCCTCTTCTGGCTGCTTCCCCTAGCCCCTGCCTGAGATGGATATGCTGTGGCTATTTGCTGCTCTGCTGCAGGCTGATATTAAACTGGAGCTTGCTGGGACAAGAGAAACAGCAGGAGAGGTGTGAGGGAATGCAGCAATCCCTGCCCAACCCCCACCCTCGCAAGCCCACCTTGCAGGGCATTTCCTGGGAGTAAAAACCAGCTGGGACTCAGACCAGAAGCATTGCTCTCACCAGTCTTCCAGTGTGATGGTGTTCTCAGAATCACAGAATCACAGAATTATCGAGGTTGGAAAAGACCTAGAAGATCATCCAGTCCAACCATTACCAATACTTCCCAGCTAAATCATACCCCTCAACGCAACATCCAAACGTTTCTTGAACACTCCCATGGTCGGTGATTCCACCACCTCCCTGGGCAGTGCATTCCAATGCCTGACTACCCTTTCTGAGTAGTAATACTTCCTAATGTCCAGCCTGAACCTCCCCTGGCGCAGCTTGAAACCAGCTTCTCCCTCCTCTCCCTTTCTTTCTCCCACTTTCCTCCCTCAGCCTGGCATAGGAAGACAGTGAGCAACACTCCTAGCTAAATCAGATTAATGATTGCAAAACTGACTCAAACTAGGAGGCTGAAAGAACTGACAGCAGACCTCCGGCTCAACAGCTGAGGGCCAATTGAGCATGTGCCTAAAAACAAAGTACAGCAATGAGTCAATCATCTTACCACCAAAATAGAGCAGCACAAGCACCTCTTAAGCTCTCCTGCACAGCAGGCTGCAGGACAAGCTCTCCCCTTGAGCACAGATGCCTCTTCAGGTCACACCTGCACAAAGCTCCTTTCTACCTTGATGTCAAGCAACCTTGCTGATATGAATCTTTAGTAAGCGACTAACAGCTTGGTTTGAGCTTTGTTAGCTTCACTAAGGTTATATCTTTGATTATGCACATAGGATCCCTTAGACACAAACTCTTGAACGTGTCTGGGACTAGGAGTGAATTCAGCTGTGCTGAGGATCCTTACTTCTATGGTTTGAAGAGTTCAGACAGCGATGGGGTCTGCTCTGATCCTCATAACATCGCAGAAGAGTGTCCTGCAGGTGTGTGTTTAACCCTGCCCTGTGTGGAAAATAACCAAGTGTATCCAGCCATCTCCAGTCTAGTTAAGTCACTCTTATATCACTACAGTGTATATGCATTACATCAATGAATACATTCCTGCTTCCCCCTTTGGAGTGTGTATTGTAGCTGTATCCACCTGTTATAAATTGGTGAAGTCTGCATGATAGCAACTAGGGACACTAACTATTGTAAGAGTCATGGAGTGAACTCCAGTCCCAAACTCTTATATGAATGGACTCATAACAACTGTTACAATTGAGAAAGAAGAGACCATTAGGGGCCATCGAAGGATGAAAGGGGGAAAAAGGTGTTATCTGCAAAATGCCAAGTTCGGAAGTTATGTATGAAGCAAGGCAGAACAGAAATAAACAGAACTGGGAGCAAAAACTAAAGCTTTTTTTTTTTTTTTTTAATAACCAACAGAAATTGATTTTGCTTGGGTTGTGTCAGGCACTCAGAACTATGCCACACACTATACACAAGGGTGGACATGTGTGTCTCGTTCCAATTTATAGAAGGGAGAAGAAGTTCTTTGGTATATGTATACCCGGCGTGAGATTAAGAAACAACGGTTGAAATGTTAGTCCCACCAGTTTATTGCAAATAATAATCAATCAAGAAGATGGGGAAAGGAGAGCGGTGACTACTGAGAATTAGGGTGATGGGGAGGGGAAAGTGGGCGATAGGATAGGTAGGAAGAAAGCAAGAATTGCACAAAGCAGGGATAGTCACCACCTAGATGCAGCAGCATCCTGTCACACATCGTTCCGCTGGTCCAAGGCAAAAGCGCAGGGGAGAGCCACAGCAGAAGGGAGCTGCAGCAGAGTGGCTGGCCACAAGCAGCAAGCCGGTGCAGCGCAGAGCAGGTGGTGGAGGAAGCAGCAGGGTCTCACACGGCAGGCCCAGGAGAGTCCGTCGGCAGCAGCAGAGCAGCAGCAGAGTGGCCGGCCTTAGACAGCAAGCTGGTGCAGAGCAGGTGGAGGAGGAAGCGGCAGGGTCTCACGTAGCAGGCCCAGGAGAGTCTGCTGGCAGCAGCAGAGCAGCAGCGAGGGATCTGAAGCCAGATACCTGTCTTCGTGGTTTGTCCATGCCCTTTTTATCCTGCTTCTTTCCTGCCTATGTGACATTCCTGGCGGCTTGGGTAAGTCATGTGAGTACCCCTGGGATGGCTATCTCCCTCGAGATAAATCCACACAAAAGACTGTTCTCCTTGCCCCCAGCCACCAATCTTTAGACAAAAGATCTCGCCGACTCTGACCAGGGCTTGCCTGGACTAGTCCATCTCTGTCTTTCAGATGAGGGATTTCTCAATCCCTGGCCAGGATTTGCCTAGACTTGTCCATCCTCAGCAAACTTTGAGGCAATAGTGCAAAAGCATGGCCTCTTACAATATGGAAACGCGTCATATTGCATAGCTACAAATCTGGCAATCTATACTCTTTGTGAGGAATCAGAATCACCACACAATTGAATCCCAGAATCATCACAGTCAAGGAATCTAGAATCAGGAAACAATTGCAGAATCTAAAATAACAGAACTTACGATCACAGGAGCTAGTATTCTCATAGCATCCTCATAGAATCCTCAGACTCTAGAATCCTAGACTCTAATAACCTCGTAATAACCCTACAGTATTGAATCACCACATTTTGTTTCCTCACTCCCACAGAGGGAAACTTTCTATGGAGCATGCTCAAAATTGATGGTACCAGTCAGCATCACCCAGCACTCCTTATGGAACAGGTTATCTAGAATATCAAAGCACTGCCAGTTACAAGCGCTCAGAGGTTCTTCCTCAAAAGATGGATTTGTAATACTATTTTTCATTCTAATTTGGATATGGGAAGGGAACTGAGGTCTAGAATCTTTATGAAAGGAATCCAACACCACTGTGCCCTTCACAAAACCTCCTCCCTTCTCCACAACACAGGGGAATGAGGAAAGTGAACCTTCATCCTGGTTTTCCACTACCCAGCAGGTCAGTCCCTGGGGACATATGGGACCCTTCTGGAGACACCAGGAGCCCCCAGGACCCTCAGTGGGCCCCACGCATTTTGGGGTCACAAGCCCACTAGCACCCAGGGTGTATCCCTGGTTTCCCATAGGAGGTTGACAGCCCAGGCAGGATGCAGTGTGATAGACCCATGTGGCTCCGTAGTGTATCACACGTGCTTCTCTCTGTCCCTGGCTGAAGTTCTCAGAGGGGCACGAGGAGATAGCAGCAGACTGAGGACACAGCCAAGGGGCACCCAGGGTGACAAGATGTAGCCACAGGTTGGGGATAGTGGCCAGGTGCTGGGGACATTCATATGGCAGGAAGGGACACAACCACAACCTGGGGACACGAGGGGCAACAAAAGGGACCTTGCTCTGACCGCTGGCACCACAGTGCCATGGGTGAACACGCTGCCACCCACCTAGTGAAAGGCATGTCCTTGCTGCAGCTGCATCTCCAAAGGGCTTTATTCAGTGCCGCAACTCACAGATCCCCTAAACAGGGAAAAACCACAGAATTCTGGACCAAGCAATTGTCAGGAACTTCCATTCAGTGACAGTGTCACTGTGACACCAAGGTCCCCAACAGGCCAGGTGACACAGGGACACCACTGAGACACTGAGTGATCAGTGGCAGTGCTGCTGATGGCAGCATCAACTCATGGGGACACAGCACTGGAAACGCAGTGACAATAAGAATACCGTCAGTGACAACCACAACCCTGAAGTCCACTGGACATGGTGCTGGAGGTTAGTGACAGTAACACCGCAACAACGAAGCCAGGAGCTCCCCATGGCTGCCAGCATTGCCCCACTGGTGCCCTCACTCTCACAGCTCCCCACCGATGTCAGGCAGCAGGCGGCAGGCGGTGATGGTGGCTACGGTGGCAGCCACAGCACGCAGATCACGGCGCACCAGGCACAGGCAGTGTGCGGTGGCAGCTGCCCCAGCTTGGGCTTGGCCCAGGGGCCCCCCAAGGCCTTCCAGCAGCCGCGCAGCCCCACTGAAACTGCGTCCCAGTGCCTCAGCCATCGCGCCCTGCAGCCGCCCTTCGCCCGCCCCCAGCCGCTGTTGCAGTAGTGAGGGCCCCCCCCGGGACACCCCCGGCAGTGGCACTCGGGCCGCACCGTCCTCTTCCTCCTCCTCCTCCTCGGTCTCCGACGCCTCCCCAGGAACCTTCAGCCCCACCGCACGGGTCCCGGCTGCGTTCCTCCCCGGCTCCGGCTCTGAGTCGCTCTCCGAGGCTTCGCCCAGCACCAGCGTGGGGGAAAGAGGGGCAGCCATGGTCTGCGAGAAGAGAACAGAAGGCAGGAGGGAGAGTCGGGGGAAGAACGGCCCCACCAGGCACAGAGACCCCCGGTCCCTTCTCCTGAGTCTCAGGGGAATACCCCGCAAAACAGTCCCGTGCCCCCTCAGCCTCATGAGACCCCCACTTCCCCATCCCCTTCCCAGCCCCATAGGGACCCCAGAACACGTCCAGGCACCGGCAGCTCCAGGGGGACGCCTCGTATTCCCTTCCCAACCCTACAGGACCCCCCACACCACAATAACACACCAGACCCAGCCCCGCAAGAACTCACGTTTCCTCAATCCCGCACCACCGCCTACCCAGGTCACGGGACGCTCACCCCGTCCACTACGCGTCGCATCGAGTGACGTCACGCCTCCCTGCGCCCGTTGCCCGGACTTGCCCTCACTAGGACTGCGCACGCGCAAACCAGACAGCTAGCACGGGCTCGTTCGTTCAATCGCCCCTCCTCCCGAGCTTTAAGTGACAGCCAGGACAGCCAAGGGGAGGGGGGAAAACAGGCCTCTCCCGGAAGAAGGGTCTATGGGGAGGATGTGCATGTAACAAGCAGCAGTGAAAACCAATGAGATGGCCGAACGGGGCAGGACTGGCCAATAGGAGAGGCGGGGCGTGCAGGAGGCCGTTCACGGCCGGAGCCTGCGCTTGGTGTGCGTTTGTCTGGTGCGGGGGTGTCGCCCGGTGGCCGCCGCTACTCCGGGCGGCGTGCGCCACGGCCCTCCTCGGGAAACATTTCTTCCTTCCGTGGAAACCACCGAGTACCTCGGCCTGCACTCTTGAAATAAATGAGCGGTGATGACCGACTTAATGTGCACTGGGCGACGAATCCACTGTTGGGACGGCACTGCTGGTGTCAGGCCGTGTAAAGAAGTCGCCGTCCCTCTGTTGGTGAGCTCCCTCCAGGCACGAGAAGGCCGCGATGAAGTCTCCCCAGAGCCTTCTCCAGGCCGCACGAGCCCAACTCTCTCAGCCCTTCCTGTCGGAGAGATGCTCCGGCCCTCCCAGCATCTTTGCAGGATTGCGGTGGCCCGAGTGCAGCGCCTCGCACGTGGCTGTGTTGCATCTCACCTGGTTCACGCAGTGCTGCTTCTCAAGCCTGTCCAGGTCCCTCTGGATGGCGCGCACTGCACTGTCGTCACTCACTGCTGCACGAGACGCAGCTTCTGGCTTTGGTCCCTGGAATGCTGTGCAGTGTGACATTGGCACAGAGCTCCCGTCAGAGCAGCACAGCCCCCAGCCCAGCCAGGCTGCCTGTGCCTGCTCCTGCGCTCCAGCAGTGACGGTGCCCACCAGGCCCAGCTATGGGGGGGGGGAGGGGGGGGGGGGCGAAGAAAAGCAGCAGGCCTTTGGGGCCAGGTTGGGGGGGCTGTGGGGGCCACAGACTGTCACTAAGACTAGAAATGTCGCTGCAGAGCTGGAAGGTCAGGAGCTAAGGAGATATGAAGGGCTCCCACCATGCTGCTGAGTGTCCCTCCTGTCCTGGCTCTATTCGGAGGGCAGGTGGAGTTAGGGACAAGGGTCAGGAACAAGGGTAGAGTGCTTTTTTCTTTTTCAACCTTCCTAGAAAAAAGAAAAAAAAAATCTAAACTCGGTAACATATGCATGGAATCTGTTGAGTAAGAGCCTGAACTCGCACTCATCAGGTCATAATCAAGGCAGACTCCACTGGGGTGACTTTGCCCTGGCCTCCATTGGTAGACGGCCTGGAGGATTTGGCAGTACCTGAGAGGCAGCCCAGACCAGAGGAGATGCTGGTCATAACCTCCACCACCTCTCTGGGCAACCGGTCCCAGTGCTCCCGCGCCCTTTCCACAAAGAAGGTCTTCCACATGTTTGCATGGAACTTCCTGTGTTCGAGTTTTAGGCATTGCTCGTTGTCCTCCACTACACACCACCGAGAGGAGCCTGGCCTCATCCATTTTACTCCCACTTCCCTTCAGATATGTATAAATATTAACACTCGCTTGGAATCCCTAGTTATAGGATTCTATACCTAGGATCGTCTGAAACGATGGAGATCTGCCGGGTACTTCTCCACACCAGCCCCCTTGGATGGCAGACTCTCCCGGTTCTTTCCGCCAGTTGTGCAAACCCCAGAACTTGCTTGACCCACAAATTCCACGCTACCCCACTTGGGCCGGGATTTGAGCACACATGTCCCGGGCTGTCAGGAGATGATTGACTCCAGGCTTGTTCCTGGGCAATGGGGCGCAAAGCAGGAGTCAGATGCAACACGGGCATCCCCTAATGTTCCCATTCATTGCCCCTTGCTACCCAGAGGCAAGCAGGGGCAAGGGAAGAGGAGGAGTACCTCCACGTACTGGTCCTCCACCTTTTGTCTGAGGAGAAGTGGTGCACCGAGAGGCCTGAGAGAAGGGGGAGAATGTGGGGTGTGGGAGTTGCGCCGCCACAGTTGACACAGGCACACCAGGCTTTAGCTAACGACTGCCCGAGAAATCCAAACACCAAACCTTCCTTCCAAATGAGCCCAACACTGAGTTTTACCAAGCAGAGAGAGGAAGGAAGAAGCATGAAATGAAGCCCACCGCCTTGCAGGTGGGCACCCTTCCGTGCCAGAAGTTCTTTGCCCTCTTAACAGTGAAGGGAGCGACGTGCGGAATCAAACTCTACAACCCGCGTAAGGTTATAAAGCAGGTATGCTCGTCATGGCACCGGGTGTGAGGGGGATATCTCCTCCTAACTCGCACTCCAAGAAAAGCACTAATTACATTTTTACAGACATATCATTTACATCTTCATTGCGTTCCACAAAAATGGGCTGGAATTCTGAGAAATTATTAACATATTGTCCCACCCTCTTGAGCATGCCTCCTAAAAATGTGGTGGGGGTCTCCGGCGATCACTGGATGAAGGCTAGTAGTCTACCTCGCTGTGAACTTCCAACCTTTTAAGGGGGGGTAGCCCGAACCAGCTCGTACTGGCGTTGTGTTGAGCTGAGGCATCTGTTTCACTCTCCCATCTTCTACAGCAGGAGTCCGTTCTTCTTTCTTACTGCTGATGGGCAGCGAGTTTTTGTGGACTCTGCATTCTGTTCTTGAGCTTATGTGTCCGCAAGCATCTCGTCCTTCAGCGTGAATCCACTCCAGTTCTGTGAAAGGCTGTTCTCATGATTCACGAGACAGCTAGAGCGGGGGAATGGATGCATGGCACCTTAACTCTGACCAGCAAGGGAACTAGAATGGAATGCAGACACTGCCAACTTCTACCAGTTCAAATCTGCTTCCGGACTCATTGCAAAGTCTCAGCTAGAAGAAGTATCACCTCAGTGTATCCAAGAAGAAGAACAGCGTTGGGATTTTGGTCGGTTGTTTTTTTTGTTTTATTGTGGGTGGTTTGTTGTTTGTTGTTTTGGGGGGGAGGGTGTTTGTTTGTTTGTTTGTTTGTTTTTAATATACAATACGCCTATGCAGTTACACTGTCAGTCACCTCAGAGAGTTCCTGAAGGAGCTCATCCACATTCTGCTCAACATCAAGTCTTGCAGATGGAGTAATGCGGGAATTCTGACAGGATCTTGAGGTGTACCCAGCTCATGGTCTGAAAGCTCCACAACCAAATCGGAAGGGACCAGTCCTCTTGTGCCATCTGTCAGCTCTCCCTGAAACCAGCCATTCTCATCCACATCTCCAGAGACATTAACGTATTGTCCGGCAGTCAGAGGAAGCTCGCTTTCTGGGTCCTCATTAGGACCCTCAACAGGACTGTAGCTATGTCGAGCTAAGAATCTTCAAATTATTGGTGATACTTGTCCTGGAGAATGCAGGATGAAGGACAAAAGCTCTGCTGCTGATTCTCCGCTCTCGCATTCAGGGCCGTCCTCTGACAGAAAGCAGCACTCGGGACCGTTCCCGTGGACCTATTTCACGGCTTTCAGTTCAAGCTCCGGGTCTTTTTTGAAGACTTTTGGCCTCTTGGATGGCAGAACGGAGTGGACTGGAACTACTGTTGAGATTCTTGCTTGATTGGGCAGGAGTCTCTCTTGTTGCCTCCCCCAGATCCATTCTGCTCTCATCTCCACTTGGAACCCTCTCCTAGTTGGTATCAGGATGAGCTTGTTCTGCCGCTCTCTCTTCTCTCTTGCACACTCTGTGAGAATGAGTTTCAGAAAGCACTACTCACTGACAGGAAATAAGGGGAAACTTGAAAGACTTTGCAGCGTAAGTCCTGGCAGCGTACTGCCAGCAGCTGATTTGGCCGTCCAGGATCCTGGCACCACAGGTGCTTCATTGCCAAATGCAGCAATAAAGTGTTTTGGGGAAAGGCCAACTCACAGGTAGTTCTTGCACACCCATATCGCAGCACCACAGGCCAGCACCAGCGCAGACAGCAGCACAGCAGAGAACAGTACCATCACTGCGATGTGGCGCTTTCGCACGGATTTGCGAGCAGCAGCCTTTTTGCTTTTGCCTGCATTCGTCCCTGGAAGAAATGAGACAATGTCCCACGTTACCTTCAGCTGCGCTACAGATAATCTCTCAGTGTGCTTCGTGGACCCAAGAGATTTCCTTTTTCGTCAGTGGGTGCCCCCTGTCTCTGGTGCCTAAGCACCAGAGGATAAGAAGGATCGCTTCCACCTCTCGTTGGGTAGGGAGAGGCTGCACAGGCACTACCCGTGTCTTCCCCTGGGCCGAGCGCTGGGGCTGTGCCCTGGGGTCTGGGCTTTGTCTGTGGGGAGCAGTGCAGAGCAGAATCCCTCCCACTTTCCCCAGCGCGCGTGTCCTGAGCTCCCCCGTGGGATACCCCCCAGGCTGAAGGTCGGGCTCCAGCCAGCACAGGGCACACTGGAGCCAGCCCAGGGGGGAAACACTCCTGCACACTCCCACCACACAGGACCCTGCTCGTCGCCCTCAGGTGGCTTCGTTCCAAAAGCGCAAAGCTCACAACTCTCCGGGAACTGGGAGAGGTGGGAGCTGAGCAGCGTCACAGAGGTCTGCAAGTACCTCCTCTGGCACGCTGCTGGAACAACTCTCCCACATCCCACTGAGGCCAGCCATTTTCAGAGAGCCATCCCTGGCCTCTTTCACACATGCTCTGTGCTCACACGCTCAGGTTTGGCTGCTGACCTGGTGTGCAAGGGCAGGCAGCAAGAGCCTGCAGGCACACAGCGACTCTGGTTAGTGACACTGGATGACCACCGGGCACAAATTACCTGGCATGCCAGTTGTTGGCGCTGCCTGTGTTCCTCTGTCCGAGACCGGCAGAGTGGGATGGCTGCCTTCCTGCAGTGCATCCTGCTCAGTTTGTTGGTCCGCTCCTTTAGAAAGAAAGCAGGACAGTAGGATTGGATGTCATGTGCACTCATCAGGAACTGAGCTACTCCAATCCTGAGCTCAGGCAAAGTCTGCTGGCCCCATCCCCCCCAGTCCACTGTGAGCCCCTCCGTTACCCAGGGGCATGTGGGCCCTCCCAGGTATTGGACGGTGCCGATCCCCTCACGCCTCCTGAGGAATCAGCTCCTATGCAAGGCCCTCACACACCGTGCTGAGAGCGTCACCAACCCATCACTGCCAGGTATCCGCTGGCTGAAATCCAAGCTCCAACACAAGCGCCCTCAGAATTAGCATCTCCACCTCATTTCCAGCATCAGCAAAGGCAGCCATCCCTGCTCGGGATGCTCCTCCTGCCTCAAACTTGCTCAGCTGCACAGAGGGCTTTGTATGAACAGAAACACAGCTCTCGCCAGTTGCTGCCATCTGGGCGCCAACGACTGCACAAAGCGGCTCTGACAAGTAACAATCGTGCTGGGGGAGCAGCTGCCGCTGGGTCTTGGCTGGACGCAGAAGCGGCAGCAGACCATCTCTGGTGCTTGACAGCGCCTGCAAGGCGTTACATGGAACACCACCGCAGCACAGCTCTGAGCAATCCCTGCCTGCTGTGCGGGCTACAGCTTGTCCACACACGTACATCAGACCTCAGCTTCCCAGGTCTCACCGTGAACAGACTGAAGTATACCCACCACGCTCTGCCTTCTCCATTTCCTTCAGCAGTTCCTTTAGGAGACGGGATGAGCCCTGCGAGTATTTTCCTCTCTTGGATTCATCCTTTTCTCTTTCCGGACCTTAACAGAATGCATGAAGTTAAATACCATGTGCATGGAGTTTCAAAGATCAGCGGTGGGGCAGCCAAGTCAGTGAAGACAAACTACTCACCGCTGGGATTCCAGCTGGGCTCCAGCGCAGGAGGAAACCGGTGACCGGGCAAGGCCCACCCTGGGCGCACTTCTGCAACCGAAGACCCATGAAAAGTTCCAGTCATACACTACAGCATCACTGAGTAGCGGAGCGTACGGGGGATCGTGCCATCAAATGGCACTGAAACGGGCAGTGAAAGCTCTCGTAAGAATTACAAAGCCATGACATACCCATGCGATCCGCCAGAGTTTCAGTTCCGGAACTCAGAGCGGAACCTGGATCACCTCCTCCGGTCACATCTGCAAACAAACGCGGGACAGAGCGACTCCCACTAAACATCCTTCCAGTCAGAAGGACGCAGGATGCAATTAAAGCCGGGGACTCCTGCACAACACCGTTCCCTCCCTTCCGCACAGGAGCACCTCGGAAATAGTTCCTGGCTGCCTGCAGGGGCACCACCATCACACATAACTGATCCCGTGTGGAACCGCCCGGAGGAACGCCCTCCTGGAGCTCACCCCAACTCTAAACTCAACTGCATGGACTGGATTAAACCTAGGCTTTGGTAAGCCACTGCCTGGAGACACAGCTGTAATCACGGAGAGAGGAGAAATGTTCCCATTGCATGTGCCCATCTCTCTCTTCCTTAGTGAGCTGCAGTGATGGAAGGGGCTCAGGTAATGGCATGGGGGGAAAGTTCCAAAGCTGCAGAGAGGCCAGGTGACCTGCTGGCTGGTATTCCACAGCCTTCCAAATACTTCCTCCAGGCCGTGGGAAACAATTCTCAGGGACCTCATGGAAGAACATTCGGCCCCTTGAAATTTTCTTACTGGGAGACCTCGGAGACACAGAGACGAAGCATACACAATGCTGACAGCACGGAGCTCCCGAGAAACGATGACCATCCATGCTTCTCGGGGGGAAGAACCCGCTGGCCGGTGAAAAGCGGAACCCTTGCTGAACTATCCCAGCCAAATACAAACAAACATCAAGGAAATGAAGCCTGGTGACTTACCTCCAGCATCGCCCTCAGGCTCATAGACAGCATTCTGTTCTGCTGATTCGCCAGCTGGGCCTGCAGGCACAAGTGTAATCAGACACAGGTGAGGAGAGCTTCCGGCACATGTGGAGGCCTCCTTTTCCCTGAGTGACCTGTAGGGTCTGGCGGTGGGTCAGGGAATGCCACAGCCCAAATACGAAGGTCTGGGCTCTCTCAGATGAAGAGGGGCAGCGGTAACCTTCCCACTGAAATGTGGCAGCTCTCCGAGTTAAAAAATACTCACGGCTCATCTGTGCAAGCCCTGCCAGGGGCAAACAGGCTTGGAAGACCTCCAGAGGATCTTCAGTAAAATTGCACCCAAATAAACTATGAGAGCACGAACTTTTCTGCCTCCAAGGAAACAGACAATCACAACTTACCTCGGGGTTGTCCCTCAGGCACAGGCATGAAATCCGGATCCAAATGATCATCCAGAAGGGGAGCACCAAGCTCATCACCTAGAATCAAGAACAGATGAGAGAAGCGCCCACTACATGGTGTGATCTCCTTCTCACTCAGTAACCGGATGTGGGTCATGGAACGGGGTGGGAGAAGGACTCGGGTGACAATTGCCAAAGTTCCAGGGTGGACAGGATGACCTGTACGCTGGCGCCTGGCAGCGTATGCAATGCTCTCTCCAGGCCATGTGCCACACCTCTGACCGATCACATGGAAGAAGATGCAGCCCCTCGGGGCTTTCCTGCTGGGGGGCCTCTGATGTACAGGAAGGTCACACTGAGGCACTGGAGGAAAGCACGCCTGTCTCTTCCTCTGGGCTGTGGGCCGGGGCTCTGGGTTGGAAACCGGGATTCAGCTATGGGGAGCACCATGAGCCTGGACCAGAAATGCTCATGCTTTTCCCAGCACACATCTTCCGAGCTCTCCCCAGGTCATCTCCCAGGATAAAGGCTGTGCTCCAGCCAGCAAGCAGCGGAGCCGTGGCCCGGCATGGCTGGAGCCAGCCCTGGGGAGCAGTGCTGCCACTGGCTCTTGCCTGGCTCCTGCAGTGCTGCCCATCACCCCCTGCCCAACACCACCCCCATGGAAGGCAGGCCCCAGGGAAGTGTGGTACAGCGCCGTGGGGACACAGCCTGACTTCTTGCCCCCAGCGCTCCTCAGTTTGAGTCCCATCTCTGCCCACCCACCTGCTCCCGGTGCTCGCCACGGAGCAGCACAGGTCTCCGGGAAACACATGGCCATCAGTAGGAGGAAGAGGACAAGGCGGGCAGGGGCCATGGCCCCCCACGCTCGCACCATGCTTCCAACACCACCGCTGCAGCCACAGTGAGTGCCGCACAGAGCGAAGCCTGCGGCACAGGACAGCATCGCAGCCAGGCTTTGTGAGATCACGGCACAGCACAGCCATAGGACGGGGCATTGTGACCTCACAGCTCCGTGATTCCGGGTGGCGGCTCCCTGCGGGCTGCTGCTCTTGTGATGCGCTGCACCGGGGCTGTGTGGGGGCCGGTGCTTACATCATAGAAACGCCGAGTCATAGAATGGCTTGGGTTGGAAGGGACAGTAAAGAACTTAGAACCCCAACCCCACTGCCTGGGGTTGACGTCTGGGCAGAGACGTCACCCACGGAGTCTTGCTGCCCAGAGCCCCATCCAGCCTGGCCTTGAACACCTCCAGGGACGGAGCATCCACAACTTTGCTTGGCAAACTTTTATAGTGCTTCGGCAACCCCAAGAGGGAATTATTTACAGCTTGCTGCACCCATGACACCTCAGGCCACTGAGGAAGAGATGCAATATGGAAATGGGGCCTGGATCAAGGACGTTACTGCACAGGTTATCCGTGAGCGTGAAACGTGCTGCAATCAAGCAAGCCAAGCGGTTAAAGCCTCTCCAGTGTGGAGCATGATGCCTGAAATACAAACACGGGGAAGCTGACCTTCCCACAAACCTGCCAAGTCAAGTGTCACGTGCCTACATTTTTATTGATAGATCTGCACTTTCGTCTATTTTCCTTCAGTTTTCTAGTACCTTGGCTAAGGACATCCCCTTTCCTGCACCAAGTGTATCTCCCACGTGCAGCGTGCTTCCAAGCCTGAATTTAGTAGCAGAAATTGAAGGCTTGCTGGTTGGCACCCCTCATCCCCAAAGTCCCAGTGAACTCACCCACTGCTGGCAACCGGATGCTTGGTGGCGAGAGGACCATCACCTGTAGGGTCCCACCTGGGTCTGCAGAAACCCTTGCACCTTTGGATGCAGAGTGATACTGTGTCCATACAACACCGCCATTGAATCGGAGCCTGCCACCTTCCCTGCAAGCAGGCAAAGGGCCCGAAGGCAAACCGAACTGCTGAACCAGGCACCACATAGTGCTTATGTGTTTGTGTCAAAATACAAAATACCAAGCAGAGACTGTGAGAATCAAATGTTGTTTCTTCATGAAAATACGATTGTTTATTTCATAGCCTGTCATCAACCCCCTCCCCGCCCCTTCCCCCCATCCGTCCCTTCTGTACTCTTTGTTTAACGAAGACTTTGAATAAAATCACCAAGTCAATATGACAAGAAGAGTACTGAGACATCTTGGAAACAACCAGATGGCTACCGACTGACACCACATAACACGCAAATTAAGAAATGTAAACCTTTGAAAATACTGTGAACTTGGAGTACCCAGCCAATTTGGAAACAGGGGAGAGGGATAGGCAAAATGGGGAAACAGGAGTGGGATAGGCAAGGCGGGAAACAAGGTGCAAAAGCTGTCACTGTGTCCTTAGGGGCGCTCCTGCTTGCTGCACGCCCGCCGTTGCAATCTCGAATAAAATCTGCTTCTATCAGAGATACTGTCCTGAGAAAATTATTTGGAGGGGGCTTGCCTGGATTATTATCGCCTCTTTCGGGGTTCCTCTACCACCCTGGACAGAAGAGGTGCACCCCACTGATTTTAGTGGTCCTGCCTGGGTGGTGAGGTGACTCCTTGGGATGGCCGATAAGAAACCAGGACTGTTACATAAAGGACGGGCTCTGTGAAAGCCAAGGGGCAGATAGGCACAGGTGTTGAACCCTGCAGACCCGGTAACTTCGTGCATGGACCAAGGTAAGGGAATTCAATTCTTGCCTTGTGGGTCAGTTGAGACTCGGGTGAGTCTTGGGAGGGAGCCGTTGGTGTGCGGTATCCTGTGCACTTGACAAAGTGCCAGCAAATATCCGGATAATCGAAGTCCCCCATAAGTACCAGTGCCTGGGAGTGTGACGCTACTTCCAGTTGCTTACAGAAGGCCTCATCTACCTCCTCCTCCTCCTGTTCAGGGTGCCTGTAGTACACACCCACAACAGTGTCACCCTTACCAGCCTGCCCCTTGATTCTCACCCACAAGCTCTCCACTGCTCCATCACTCTCCCCCAGGTGGAGTTCAATACAATCTAGCTGCTCTCTCCCATAAAGAGAGACCCCACTCCACCACCCCGCCTTGCCAGACGATCTTTCCTAAAAAGCACGTAGCCCTCCATGACGACATTCCAGTCATGCAAGCTGTCCCACCACGTCTCCATGATGGCAATGAGATCATGGCCTTGCAACCACATGCAGAACTCCAGCTCTTCCTGTTTATTCTCATGCTACGCGCGTTAGTATACAGGCACTTAAGAGAAGCAGCATCTCCCCACCCCTCTCCATGCCCTTGGGCTCCATTGTCTCCACCCATCAAGCTTTGTTTTAAGCCTCCAACTGCCACCTCAGACCCAGCGGCCCTCATTTTATCCCCCTCCCCCTTCATACCTAGTTTAAACACCTGTCGATAAGTCCCAACAGTTCCTCAGCTAGAACCCTCCTACCCCTTGGAGACAGGCTGCTTCCATCTGCAGCTGTCATGCCAGGTGCCGAACAAATTGCCCCGTGATCATAAAAACCAAAACTCCGGTGTTTGCACCAACTCTTAAGCCATTTATTCAAGAGGTGGGTTTTTAGGTTCAATCCAGTATCCTTCCCTGCCACTGAAGGCACAGATGCAATAACCACTTGCGCACCTGTTCCTTCAACCACCCTCTCCAGTCCCCTGAAGTCATCTTTGATAGCCTTCAGGCTTTTTTTACCAACTTCTTCACTGCCAGCCTGAACTATCAATAAGGGATAGTAGTCAGAAGTGCAGATCAGACCGGGAAGTCTCCTAGCAATGTCCCTGACCCGTGCCCTGGGGAGGCAGCACACCTCCCTGCGGGTAGGGTCAGGCCGGCATATAGGGCCTTCTGTTCCTCGCAGAAGGGTGTCACCTATGACGACTACCCTTCTATCCTTCCGGGTGGAGGAAGTTTTGAGGCACAGGCGTGACTGCTTCCCCTGAGGCATCCTCACGGGTGGGCCTCCCTCCTCATCCGCACTCACCTCTCCCACAGGTTCCAGGACCTCAAACCTATTTCGCAGAGGCACCTGGAGAACCGAGCATGGCCGTGGCGGGGGTTGCCCACTTCGCTGAGCCGGTATCTGTTTCCACCCGTGCTTCTCTCTCAAACTACTTCGGTCTGCTCGGCAACAGCAGGACAGAGGCTCCGCCGACAGTCCCACACCCCCTGGTTCTTCATTTGTATTGCTAGGGGTAGGAGAGGACTGAGGGCTCGCTGCAGCAGGAGCACAGTCCGTCTGCCCATTCCTTTCTATCACCTGTTTGCAAGGCAACTGGGGGTGACATGCTCCTTGGGGAGCCTCAGCTGTGTGCCAGGATCCCGGGGCCGGTAGGGCCTGGCACAACCAGTCAATTTCATTTTCACTGTCCATAATGGTCCTCAACCTCTCCACCTCTTCCTTCAGGCAGGCCACGATACTGAGCAAGTCATTTATCTGGTCGCATCTTACACAGGCGCAACTTCCCTCAACCGGCACTTCAAGGGCCAGACTCCGACACTCACTGCAGCCTGCAACCTGAACGCCAGCATGCTGTTTGGGGAACTCAGTCTGGGTCTCCACACTCTTTTTGGCTGCAGCCTTCCTCCTACGTGTGCAGGGGGTTTCTGTCTGGGTCTCCACATCTTTCCTGACAGTTGCCTTCCGCCGGGGGGGGAGCCATGGCAACCCAGAAGACCCACCTTTCTTAGATTGCCTCCTTCATGCCTAATTCTCGAATATAGTTTTGCAAGTCCTCCATAGAGGACCATAGGCTGGTATTTAATGGTAAATCACTCATTTGTCCACGTTGCACAGCGTGCAGCCATTAACCACGTAATCAAGGAATGATTTTCATCATTATGTTGGATGGCTGCATATAGTCTTTGCCTGAGCACAGGGTGAGTGGTAATGGATGCCAGTTTTGAAATTTCCAGTCCATTCACCACAACGCTCTCTGCCCCCATGTCATACAATTGCAGCAGCCATGCTGGCATGCTCTCTCTCGTTTTTTGTCTAAACCGCTGAACTAAAGCCATTAATTCAGATGCCATGTATGGGAGAGCCGTTACATGCAGTGTGCTCTGGACAGGAGGCCACTGGTCAGGGGGCAGCCCCGCTGGTCTTTCCTGCATTTTTTTTTGTTTTCTGAGTTACAACTGGCCAGAACTCAAAGGGATCTAGCTCTAGTGGAGCCTCAAGATCCGACCTTTTAGTGCTTTCATGTACAGAGTCCAGATTCTGTGGATTCTCTTGTACAGGGTCCCTAGCAATTTCCAGAGAGATATTCTGGATTTTTTATAGGGGAATGATAGGACTCGTTTTTTTCCCTCTCAAAATTGCGACCTGTCTTTCCAAGTCTTCAATACGGTCATGCAATAGTTGATTTTCATCAGTGAGAGCTGCTTCAGTTATATTTAGCCGGTTCAAGGCCATCAGCAGCGGCCACAACCACCGTGGAGGCAGCTAACTGCCGTTCTCGAGTAGTGAGTACATTTTTGTTTAGACTACTGAAATACTCAGCCAGGCTGGCTGGGGACTCCTGAACCTTTCCTCTGTCCCGCAGGGGGCCCCATTTTTCAACGATACAAGTAATCCTGTGATATGGAGATCCTAGGAATCCCAGGATGTGCCCTGGCAAAACTTCACTCATAGGGCTGGTCTTTTCCCACACAAACCATCCCATGATATTGTTCAAAATTGTCATGGTAATTATTGTAGGAGGCTTATCTTTGGGTACCTTTAAAGATATTTGGCTGCCCGACTGGCCAAAATGTAGGGCAAATGACAGAGCCTTTATGTGAGAAATAGGCGCTATAGGAAAACATACCAAAAGGAATTAACTCACCCCTCCCAGTAACTGCTTGGAGAAAGGGATGAGCTGAGGAATGGGACCCTCCCTCGTTCGTACAGTCACACGGCAGCAGAGAAAAAAGGGGGGCGGAAGGGGGGAACCTGCGCAGACTCAGTACTGTATTTAAGCAAGCGAACAAAACTCCTAAAAAGCGAGGACAGGTAAGTCAGAAACCTTCACTGCTGTATTTCAATCAAGCATGCAAAACATTGTAACGACAGTGACAGTTTTCTTCTAATGAAGTCTGGGTTTGGTCCCTCTCAGGATCCAGCAACAGGAAATGCTGCACATGACTGCAGCTGCTACAACCCAGTGTGCAGGTGGACACAGAGAACTGAATCCAGCTGTGTCTTGCTTACAGCCTGTGCTTGTTTTGGAGACAAACATTTAAACTTCTACCAACATAGATGGTACTGCCAGCTGCTAGGATCTTTGAAGCCTCTCAGTGCAGAGCAGTGCAGGGGAGAACGTGGAGTCTGCTCTAAGAGCTGTCCTTGTTTGCCACTGCTTACAGAGCAAGTATTTATATGGTCATTCTCATGTGATAAGAGGTGTGGGAGGGACGTGTATCATCTCCTCACATCAACATCCTGGTTGGATCCACTCCTACTACTTTTCCCTTTAACAAAAACTGCTTTCCAGTAGGAACAAAAGCTGGACTTACAGCAACTGTACTATCCAAAAAAAGAGCAATGATTGTATAAAATGGGAAGCAGCAAATATTCTGGAAAAGCAGCTGTCTATGCTCTACCAGTGGTAATAATTGCAGTGACTGTGCAAATTTCATTGGAAGGTCAGGATATCAAAGCAGATAGAACAAACTTAGCGCTCCTTTGTGCTCCTCACATTTATTCATCCAACACATACGAAACTTTCTTCCTGGTGCAACTGGTCCACTGGAACAGGTGTGCATATGATCTTAGCAGTTACTCAAGGAAAGCTGTAGGTTCCAGGACTGGGCACAAACACACTGCAGTTAATTCCTCATCCTAAAGCCACAACTCAGCAATGCAGACAGAGAACTGGGCAGTAGCTGCGGCGCCTGCGCAGTCTTTGCCGTGCAGCTGGACAGCCCTGCTGATTAACCTATAGAAACTGTGCAGAACAAATAGCCAGGAAAGCAGCTGTCAGAATATCTCACATTAAGAGCAAGACTAAATGTTTCTCAGTGTCGATGCTAATGAATATCAAGAGCTTTCTTTAAATCTGCTAATTGCTATTTATCTTCTAAGATGCTTGTAAGGATCAACAAATCATGCATTGTGTTGTACTGCAAGATAGCTCAAGTGGGAAAGCACACAGAAGCCTTAAAGAAAGTGATTTTAGAAAGAAAAGAGGGAGTAGGGAGACAGATTTAAGTTATTCTGTACGGCTTGTCAGTGTGAGGACCTAACAGCAGCAGCCAAACATTCAGATGTATGCTCTTGTAGAGCATCCTTGGCTTCCCAGAAAGATACTGGTAGCCACATTTGCCATATTCTTACATCAGCCCAGAAGTCTGTTGTCTCCTCGATAGTAAAAGCAGATGTCAAGCATCTTGGAGGAGATCTGGATTTGACCAAGGTGGCTGATCAAGGTAAAGCTAATGGAGGAAGACACTCACCTGCTCCATCTCCAATGACTGAGCTGTATTTGGAGCTGAAGAGGACATCTGTGTGGCTCAAGATGAATTCCACACCAGCCGACTGCATCTGCACCTCCATGAAGGCAGCTCTTCTGCTGACACAGGCAGACTCGCTCTGCTGTGATCTGAAGGAAAAACAGATGAAGTAAAACTGCCAACAGACAGAAGACTGGGAAGGCACCTCTGGCTGTGCAAAATGTATTGATTTTGGAGGGGGGGATCTATGAAGGCTGCATGTGATTATTTTGAGTTTCTTTTCAACCCTGTTTACAAGATGTCAAGCATCAGCCCATTCTGGTGCATGTCAGTGTGTTCCTGTTTTAATTCTGAATGACACTGGCCCAACACATACTGACTTCCTTTGGAGCCTAGCATGCCTTTTACATCTGTGAAAATGATGGAGGGACATTTTCTTCAGCACTTCCTTTAGGATGCTTTGTTTACCAAGGCTTCAACAAGCTTTATGGGAAATGAACAGAGAAGTATAGAATTCTAAAGGAGTGATTTGTGTGATGTCTGTGTGCTGGAGCTGCCAGCACCATGCAGAGCAGCAGCACAAGGGCTGTTTGCAGGGAACTGATCCAACCCCTCCAGGCTGATGCCTGTGTGCCAGCAGTGACTCTGGGACTTTTCTCAGAGCGCTGAGCATGCTAATCCTTTCTGAAACTCATGCATCTCTGTGTTTCTTTTGTTGCTGTTGTATTGGTCAATAAGTAACTGAATAAATAAGCATTTATTCTACACCCTGCTTGCAGAGGCTCATTCTGCACAGCCAGAGGTGCAGCAAAGCCCTCGCGCAACGTGGCCACACACTGGTACATCTCCAGCATCACATCCCAGCACAGCACTCACTGCGCAGGGTCCAGCAACGCCCACTCCTCCCTGCTGAAATACACAGCCACCTCTGCAAAGCACACGGGCTCCTGCAAGTGCTCCTTGCTGGGCACAGCCAAGGTCCGGGGAAGCAGCTTGGAGAGGAGAGAAACTCCAGACCCAGCAGCTTCTCTGTTCCCAGCACACAAACGCTGTCTGAGGACACCTCACTCTCCCCCTACGCTCTCATCTCTTGCTCCTTGCCCTCTTCTGGCTGCTTCCCCTAGCCCCTGCCTGAGATGGATATGCTGTGGCTATTTGCTGCTCTGCTGCAGGCTGATATTAAACTGGAGCTTGCTGGGACAAGAGAAACAGCAGGAGAGGTGTGAGGGAATGCAGCAATCCCTGCCCAACCCCCACCCTCGCAAGCCCACCTTGCAGGGCATTTCCTGGGAGTAAAAACCAGCTGGGACTCAGACCAGAAGCATTGCTCTCACCAGTCTTCCAGTGTGATGGTGTTCTCAGAATCACAGAATCACAGAATTATCGAGGTTGGAAAAGACCTAGAAGATCATCCAGTCCAACCATTACCAATACTTCCCAGCTAAATCATACCCCTCAACGCAACATCCAAACGTTTCTTGAACACTCCCATGGTCGGTGATTCCACCACCTCCCTGGGCAGTGCATTCCAATGCCTGACTACCCTTTCTGAGTAGTAATACTTCCTAATGTCCAGCCTGAACCTCCCCTGGCGCAGCTTGAAACCAGCTTCTCCCTCCTCTCCCTTTCTTTCTCCCACTTTCCTCCCTCAGCCTGGCATAGGAAGACAGTGAGCAACACTCCTAGCTAAATCAGATTAATGATTGCAAAACTGACTCAAACTAGGAGGCTGAAAGAACTGACAGCAGACCTCCGGCTCAACAGCTGAGGGCCAATTGAGCATGTGCCTAAAAACAAAGTACAGCAATGAGTCAATCATCTTACCACCAAAATAGAGCAGCACAAGCACCTCTTAAGCTCTCCTGCACAGCAGGCTGCAGGACAAGCTCTCCCCTTGAGCACAGATGCCTCTTCAGGTCACACCTGCACAAAGCTCCTTTCTACCTTGATGTCAAGCAACCTTGCTGATATGAATCTTTAGTAAGCGACTAACAGCTTGGTTTGAGCTTTGTTAGCTTCACTAAGGTTATATCTTTGATTATGCACATAGGATCCCTTAGACACAAACTCTTGAACGTGTCTGGGACTAGGAGTGAATTCAGCTGTGCTGAGGATCCTTACTTCTATGGTTTGAAGAGTTCAGACAGCGATGGGGTCTGCTCTGATCCTCATAACATCGCAGAAGAGTGTCCTGCAGGTGTGTGTTTAACCCTGCCCTGTGTGGAAAATAACCAAGTGTATCCAGCCATCTCCAGTCTAGTTAAGTCACTCTTATATCACTACAGTGTATATGCATTACATCAATGAATACATTCCTGCTTCCCCCTTTGGAGTGTGTATTGTAGCTGTATCCACCTGTTATAAATTGGTGAAGTCTGCATGATAGCAACTAGGGACACTAACTATTGTAAGAGTCATGGAGTGAACTCCAGTCCCAAACTCTTATATGAATGGACTCATAACAACTGTTACAATTGAGAAAGAAGAGACCATTAGGGGCCATCGAAGGATGAAAGGGGGAAAAAGGTGTTATCTGCAAAATGCCAAGTTCGGAAGTTATGTATGAAGCAAGGCAGAACAGAAATAAACAGAACTGGGAGCAAAAACTAAAGCTTTTTTTTTTTTTTTTTAATAACCAACAGAAATTGATTTTGCTTGGGTTGTGTCAGGCACTCAGAACTATGCCACACACTATACACAAGGGTGGACATGTGTGTCTCGTTCCAATTTATAGAAGGGAGAAGAAGTTCTTTGGTATATGTATACCCGGCGTGAGATTAAGAAACAACGGTTGAAATGTTAGTCCCACCAGTTTATTGCAAATAATAATCAATCAAGAAGATGGGGAAAGGAGAGCGGTGACTACTGAGAATTAGGGTGATGGGGAGGGGAAAGTGGGCGATAGGATAGGTAGGAAGAAAGCAAGAATTGCACAAAGCAGGGATAGTCACCACCTAGATGCAGCAGCATCCTGTCACACATCGTTCCGCTGGTCCAAGGCAAAAGCGCAGGGGAGAGCCACAGCAGAAGGGAGCTGCAGCAGAGTGGCTGGCCACAAGCAGCAAGCCGGTGCAGCGCAGAGCAGGTGGTGGAGGAAGCAGCAGGGTCTCACACGGCAGGCCCAGGAGAGTCCGTCGGCAGCAGCAGAGCAGCAGCAGAGTGGCCGGCCTTAGACAGCAAGCTGGTGCAGAGCAGGTGGAGGAGGAAGCGGCAGGGTCTCACGTAGCAGGCCCAGGAGAGTCTGCTGGCAGCAGCAGAGCAGCAGCGAGGGATCTGAAGCCAGATACCTGTCTTCGTGGTTTGTCCATGCCCTTTTTATCCTGCTTCTTTCCTGCCTATGTGACATTCCTGGCGGCTTGGGTAAGTCATGTGAGTACCCCTGGGATGGCTATCTCCCTCGAGATAAATCCACACAAAAGACTGTTCTCCTTGCCCCCAGCCACCAATCTTTAGACAAAAGATCTCGCCGACTCTGACCAGGGCTTGCCTGGACTAGTCCATCTCTGTCTTTCAGATGAGGGATTTCTCAATCCCTGGCCAGGATTTGCCTAGACTTGTCCATCCTCAGCAAACTTTGAGGCAATAGTGCAAAAGCATGGCCTCTTACAATATGGAAACGCGTCATATTGCATAGCTACAAATCTGGCAATCTATACTCTTTGTGAGGAATCAGAATCACCACACAATTGAATCCCAGAATCATCACAGTCAAGGAATCTAGAATCAGGAAACAATTGCAGAATCTAAAATAACAGAACTTACGATCACAGGAGCTAGTATTCTCATAGCATCCTCATAGAATCCTCAGACTCTAGAATCCTAGACTCTAATAACCTCGTAATAACCCTACAGTATTGAATCACCACATTTTGTTTCCTCACTCCCACAGAGGGAAACTTTCTATGGAGCATGCTCAAAATTGATGGTACCAGTCAGCATCACCCAGCACTCCTTATGGAACAGGTTATCTAGAATATCAAAGCACTGCCAGTTACAAGCGCTCAGAGGTTCTTCCTCAAAAGATGGATTTGTAATACTATTTTTCATTCTAATTTGGATATGGGAAGGGAACTGAGGTCTAGAATCTTTATGAAAGGAATCCAACACCACTGTGCCCTTCACAAAACCTCCTCCCTTCTCCACAACACAGGGGAATGAGGAAAGTGAACCTTCATCCTGGTTTTCCACTACCCAGCAGGTCAGTCCCTGGGGACATATGGGACCCTTCTGGAGACACCAGGAGCCCCCAGGACCCTCAGTGGGCCCCACGCATTTTGGGGTCACAAGCCCACTAGCACCCAGGGTGTATCCCTGGTTTCCCATAGGAGGTTGACAGCCCAGGCAGGATGCAGTGTGATAGACCCATGTGGCTCCGTAGTGTATCACACGTGCTTCTCTCTGTCCCTGGCTGAAGTTCTCAGAGGGGCACGAGGAGATAGCAGCAGACTGAGGACACAGCCAAGGGGCACCCAGGGTGACAAGATGTAGCCACAGGTTGGGGATAGTGGCCAGGTGCTGGGGACATTCATATGGCAGGAAGGGACACAACCACAACCTGGGGACACGAGGGGCAACAAAAGGGACCTTGCTCTGACCGCTGGCACCACAGTGCCATGGGTGAACACGCTGCCACCCACCTAGTGAAAGGCATGTCCTTGCTGCAGCTGCATCTCCAAAGGGCTTTATTCAGTGCCGCAACTCACAGATCCCCTAAACAGGGAAAAACCACAGAATTCTGGACCAAGCAATTGTCAGGAACTTCCATTCAGTGACAGTGTCACTGTGACACCAAGGTCCCCAACAGGCCAGGTGACACAGGGACACCACTGAGACACTGAGTGATCAGTGGCAGTGCTGCTGATGGCAGCATCAACTCATGGGGACACAGCACTGGAAACGCAGTGACAATAAGAATACCGTCAGTGACAACCACAACCCTGAAGTCCACTGGACATGGTGCTGGAGGTTAGTGACAGTAACACCGCAACAACGAAGCCAGGAGCTCCCCATGGCTGCCAGCATTGCCCCACTGGTGCCCTCACTCTCACAGCTCCCCACCGATGTCAGGCAGCAGGCGGCAGGCACAGCACGCAGATCACGGCGCACCAGGCACAGGCAGTGTGCGGTGGCAGCTGCCCCAGCTTGGGCTTGGCCCAGGGGCCCCCCAAGGCCTTCCAGCAGCCGCGCAGCCCCACTGAAACTGCGTCCCAGTGCCTCAGCCATCGCGCCCTGCAGCCGCCCTTCGCCCGCCCCCAGCCGCTGTTGCAGTAGTGAGGGCCCCCCCCGGGACACCCCCGGCAGTGGCACTCGGGCCGCACCGTCCTCTTCCTCCTCCTCCTCCTCGGTCTCCGACGCCTCCCCAGGAACCTTCAGCCCCACCGCACGGGTCCCGGCTGCGTTCCTCCCCGGCTCCGGCTCTGAGTCGCTCTCCGAGGCTTCGCCCAGCACCAGCGTGGGGGAAAGAGGGGCAGCCATGGTCTGCGAGAAGAGAACAGAAGGCAGGAGGGAGAGTCGGGGGAAGAACGGCCCCACCAGGCACAGAGACCCCCGGTCCCTTCTCCTGAGTCTCAGGGGAATACCCCGCAAAACAGTCCCGTGCCCCCTCAGCCTCATGAGACCCCCACTTCCCCATCCCCTTCCCAGCCCCATAGGGACCCCAGAACACGTCCAGGCACCGGCAGCTCCAGGGGGACGCCTCGTATTCCCTTCCCAACCCTACAGGACCCCCCACACCACAATAACACACCAGACCCAGCCCCGCAAGAACTCACGTTTCCTCAATCCCGCACCACCGCCTACCCAGGTCACGGGACGCTCACCCCGTCCACTACGCGTCGCATCGAGTGACGTCACGCCTCCCTGCGCCCGTTGCCCGGACTTGCCCTCACTAGGACTGCGCACGCGCAAACCAGACAGCTAGCACGGGCTCGTTCGTTCAATCGCCCCTCCTCCCGAGCTTTAAGTGACAGCCAGGACAGCCAAGGGGAGGGGGGAAAACAGGCCTCTCCCGGAAGAAGGGTCTATGGGGAGGATGTGCATGTAACAAGCAGCAGTGAAAACCAATGAGATGGCCGAACGGGGCAGGACTGGCCAATAGGAGAGGCGGGGCGTGCAGGAGGCCGTTCACGGCCGGAGCCTGCGCTTGGTGTGCGTTTGTCTGGTGCGGGGGTGTCGCCCGGTGGCCGCCGCTACTCCGGGCGGCGTGCGCCACGGCCCTCCTCGGGAAACATTTCTTCCTTCCGTGGAAACCACCGAGTACCTCGGCCTGCACTCTTGAAATAAATGAGCGGTGATGACCGACTTAATGTGCACTGGGCGACGAATCCACTGTTGGGACGGCACTGCTGGTGTCAGGCCGTGTAAAGAAGTCGCCGTCCCTCTGTTGGTGAGCTCCCTCCAGGCACGAGAAGGCCGCGATGAAGTCTCCCCAGAGCCTTCTCCAGGCCGCACGAGCCCAACTCTCTCAGCCCTTCCTGTCGGAGAGATGCTCCGGCCCTCCCAGCATCTTTGCAGGATTGCGGTGGCCCGAGTGCAGCGCCTCGCACGTGGCTGTGTTGCATCTCACCTGGTTCACGCAGTGCTGCTTCTCAAGCCTGTCCAGGTCCCTCTGGATGGCGCGCACTGCACTGTCGTCACTCACTGCTGCACGAGACGCAGCTTCTGGCTTTGGTCCCTGGAATGCTGTGCAGTGTGACATTGGCACAGAGCTCCCGTCAGAGCAGCACAGCCCCCAGCCCAGCCAGGCTGCCTGTGCCTGCTCCTGCGCTCCAGCAGTGACGGTGCCCACCAGGCCCAGCTATGGGGGGGGGGTGGGGGGGGGGGGCGAAGAAAAGCAGCAGGCCTTTGGGGCCAGGTTGGGGGGGCTGTGGGGGCCACAGACTGTCACTAAGACTAGAAATGTTGCTGCAGAGCTGGAAGGTCAGGAGCTAAGGAGATATGAAGGGCTCCCACCATGCTGCTGAGTGTCCCTCCTGTCCTGGCTCTATTCGGAGGGCAGGTGGAGTTAGGGACAAGGGTCAGGAACAAGGGTAGAGTGCTTTTTTCTTTTTCAACCTTCCTAGAAAAAAGAAAAAAAAAATCTAAACTCGGTAACATATGCATGGAATCTGTTGAGTAAGAGCCTGAACTCGCACTCATCAGGTCATAATCAAGGCAGACTCCACTGGGGTGACTTTGCCCTGGCCTCCATTGGTAGACGGCCTGGAGGATTTGGCAGTACCTGAGAGGCAGCCCAGACCAGAGGAGATGCTGGTCATAACCTCCACCACCTCTCTGGGCAACCGGTCCCAGTGCTCCCGCGCCCTTTCCACAAAGAAGGTCTTCCACATGTTTGCATGGAACTTCCTGTGTTCGAGTTTTAGGCATTGCTCGTTGTCCTCCACTACACACCACCGAGAGGAGCCTGGCCTCATCCATTTTACTCCCACTTCCCTTCAGATATGTATAAATATTAACACTCGCTTGGAATCCCTAGTTATAGGATTCTATACCTAGGATCGTCTGAAACGATGGAGATCTGCCGGGTACTTCTCCACACCAGCCCCCTTGGATGGCAGACTCTCCCGGTTCTTTCCGCCAGTTGTGCAAACCCCAGAACTTGCTTGACCCACAAATTCCACGCTACCCCACTTGGGCCGGGATTTGAGCACACATGTCCCGGGCTGTCAGGAGATGATTGACTCCAGGCTTGTTCCTGGGCAATGGGGCGCAAAGCAGGAGTCAGATGCAACAAGGGCATCCCCTAATGTTCCCATTCATTGCCCCTTGCTACCCAGAGGCAAGCAGGGGCAAGGGAAGAGGAGGAGTACCTCCACGTACTGGTCCTCCACCTTTTGTCTGAGGAGCAGTGGTGCACCGAGAGGCCTGAGAGAAGGGGGAGAATGTGGGGCGTGGGAGTTGCGCCGCCACAGTTGACACAGGCACGCCAGGCTTTAGCTAACGACTGCCCGAGAAATCCAAACACCAAACCTTCCTTCCAAATGAGCCCAACACTGAGTTTTACCAAGCAGAGAGAGGAAGGAAGAAGCATGAAATGAAGCCCACCGCCTTGCAGGTGGGCACCCTTCCGTGCCAGAAGTTCTTTGCCCTCTTAACAGTGAAGGGAGCGACGTGCGGAATCAAACTCTACAACCCGCGTAAGGTTATAAAGCAGGTATGCTCGTCATGGCACCGGGTGTGAGGGGGATATCTCCTCCTAACTCGCACTCCAAGAAAAGCACTAATTACATTTTTACAGACATATCATTTACATCTTCATTGCGTTCCACAAAAATGGGCTGGAATTCTGAGAAATTATTAACATATTGTCCCACCCTCTTGAGCATGCCTCCTAAAAACGTGGTGGGGGTCTCCGGCGATCACTGGATGAAGGCTAGTAGTCTACCTCGCTGTGAACTTCCAACCTTTTAAGGGGGGGTAGCCCGAACCAGCTCGTACTGGCATTGTGTTGAGCTGAGGCATCTGTTTCACTCTCCCATCTTCTACAGCAGGAGTCCGTTCTTCTTTCTTACTGCTGATGGGCAGCGAGTTTTTGTGGACTCTGCATTCTGTTCTTGAGCTTACGTGTCCGCAAGCATCTCGTCCTTCAGCGTGAATCCACTCCAGTTCTGTGAAAGGCTGTTCTCATGATTCACGAGACAGCTAGAGCTGGGGAATGGATGCATGGCACCTTAACTCTGACCAGCAAGGGAACTAGAATGGAATGCAGACACTGCCAACTTCTACCAGTTCAAATCTGCTTCCGGACTCATTGCAAAGTCTCAGCTAGAAGAAGTATCACCTCAGTGTATCCAAGAAGAAGAACAGCGTTGGGATTTTGGTCGGTTGTTTTTTTTGTTTTATTGTGGGTGGTTTGTTGTTTGTTGTTTGGGGGGGGAGGGTGTTTGTTTGTTTGTTTGTTTGTTTGTTTGTTTTTAATATACAATACGCCTATGCAGTTACACTGTCAGTCACCTCAGAGAGTTCCTGAAGGAGCTCATCCACATTCTGCTCAACATCAAGTCTTGCAGATGGAGTAATGCGGGAATTCTGACAGGATCTTGAGGTGTACCCAGCTCATGGTCTGAAAGCTCCACAACCAAATCGGAAGGGACCAGTCCTCTTGTGCCATCTGTCAGCTCTCCCTGAAACCAGCCATTCTCATCCACATCTCCAGAGACATTAACGTATTGTCCGGCGGTCAGAGGAAGCTCGCTTTCTGGGTCCTCATTAGGACCCTCAACAGGACTGTAGCTATGTCGAGCTAAGAATCTTCAAATTATTGGTGATACTTGTCCTGGAGAATGCAGGGTGAAGGACAAAAGCTCTGCTGCTGATTCTCCGCTCTCGCATTCAGGGCCGTCCTCTGACAGAAAGCAGCACTCGGGACCGTTCCCGTGGACCTATTTCACGGCTTTCAGTTCAAGCTCCGGGTCTTTTTTGAAGACTTTTGGCCTCTTGGATGGCAGAACGGAGTGGACTGGAACTACTGTTGAGATTCTTGCTTGATTGGGCAGGAGTCTCTCTTGTTGCCTCCCCCAGATCCATTCTGCTCTCATCTCCACTTGGAACCCTCTCCTAGTTGGTATCAGGATGAGCTTGTTCTGCCGCTCTCTCTTCTCTCTTGCACACTCTGTGAGAATGAGTTTCAGAAAGCACTACTCACTGACAGGAAATAAGGGGAAACTTGAAAGACTTTGCAGCGTAAGTCCTGGCAGCGTACTGCCAGCAGCTGATTTGGCCGTCCAGGATCCTGGCACCACAGGTGCTTCATTGCCAAATGCAGCAATAAAGTGTTTTGGGGAAAGGCCAACTCACAGGTAGTTCTTGCACACCCATATTGCAGCACCACAGGCCAGCACCAGCGCAGACAGCAGCACAGCAGAGAACAGTACCATCACTGCGATGTGGCGCTTTCGCACGGATTTGCGAGCAGCAGCCTTTTTGCTTTTGCCTGCATTCATCCCTGGAAGAAATGAGACAATGTCCCACGTTACCTTCAGCTGCGCTACAGATGATCTCTCGGTGTGCTTCGTGGACCCAAGAGATTTCCTTTTTCGTCAGTGGGTGCCCCCTGTCTCTGGTGCCTAAGCACCAGAGGACAAGAAGGATCGCTTCCACCTCTCGTTGGGTAGGGAGAGGCTGCACAGGCACTACCCGTGTCTTCCTCTAGGCCGAGCGCTGGGGCTGTGCCCTGGGGTCTGGGCTTTGTCTGTGGGGAGCAGTGCAGAGCAGAATCCCTCCCACTTTCCCCAGCGCGCGTGTCCTGAGCTCCCCCGTGGGATACCCCCCAGGCTGAAGGTCGGGCTCCAGCCAGCACAGGGCACACCGGAGCCAGCCCAGGGGGGAAACACTCCTGCACACTCCCACCACACAGGACCCTGCTCGTCGCCCTCAGGTGGCTTCGTTCCAAAAGCGCAAAGCTCACAACTCTCCGGGAACTGGGAGAGGTGGGAGCTGAGCAGCGTCACAGAGGTCTGCAAGTACCTCCTCTGGCACGCTACTGGAACAACTCCCACACCCCACTGAGGCCAGCCATTCTCAGAGAGCCACCCCTGGCCTCTTTCACACATGCTCTGTGCTCACACGCTCAGGTTTGGCTGCTGACCTGGTGTGCAAGGGCAGGCAGCAAGAGCCTGCAGGCACACAGCGACTCTGGTTAGTGACACTGGATGACAACCGGGCACAAATTACCTGGCATGCCAGTTGTTGGCGCTGCCTGCGTTCCTCTGTCCGAGACCGGCAGAGTGGGATGGCTGCCTTCCTGCAGTGCATCCTGCTCAGTTTGTTGGTCCGCTCCTTTAGAAAGAAAGCAGGACAGTAGGATTGGATGTCATGTGCACTCATCAGGAACTGAGCTACTCCAATCCTGAGCTCAGGCAAAGTCTGCTGGCCCCATCCCCCCCAGTCCACTGTGAGCCCCTCCGTTACCCAGGGGCATGTGGGCCCTCCCAGGTATTGGACGGTGCCGATCCCCTCACGCCTCCTGAGGAATCAGCTCCTATGCAAGGCCCTCACACACCGTGCTGAGAGCGTCACCAACCCATCACTGCCAGGTATCCGCTGGCTGAAATCCAAGCTCCAACACAAGCGCCCTCAGAATTAGCATCTCCACCTCATTTCCAGCATCAGCAAAGGCAGCCATCCCTGCTCGGGATGCTCCTCCTGCCTCGAACTTGCTCAGCTGCACAGAGGGCTTTGTATGAACAGAAGCACAGCTCTCGCCAGTTGCTGCCATCTGGGTGCCAACGACTGCACAAAGCGGCTCTGACAAGTAACAATCGTGCTGGGGGAGCAGCTGCCGCTGGGTCTTGGCTGGACGCAGAAGCGGCAGCAGACCATCTCTGGTGCTTGACAGCGCCTGCAAGGCGTTACATGGAACACCACCGCAGCACAGCTCTGAGCAATCCCTGCCTGCTGTGCGGGCTACAGCTTGTCCACACACGTACATCAGACCTCAGCTTCCCAGGTCTCACCGTGAACAGACTGAAGTATACCCACCACGCTCTGCCTTCTCCATTTCCTTCAGCAGTTCCTTTAGGAGACGGGATGAGCCCTGCGAGTATTTTCCTCTCTTGGATTCATCCTTTTCTCTTTCCGGACCTTAACAGAATGCATGAAGTTAAATACCATGTGCATGGAGTTTCAAAGATCAGCGGTGGGGCAGCCAAGTCAGTGAAGACAAACTACTCACCGCTGGGATTCCAGCTGGGCTCCAGCGCAGGAGGAAACCGGTGACCGGGCAAGGCCCACCCTGGGCGCACTTCTGCAACCGAAGACCCATGAAAAGTTCCAGTCATACACTACAGCATCACTGAGTAGCGGAGCGTACGGGGGATCGTGCCATCAAATGGCACTGAAACGGGCAGTGAAAGCTCTCGTAAGAATTACAAAGCCATGACATACCCATGCGATCCGCCAGAGTTTCAGTTCCGGAACTCAGAGCGGAACCTGGATCACCTCCTCCGGTCACATCTGCAAACAAACACGGGACAGAGCGACTCCCACTAAACATCCTTCCAGTCAGAAGGACGCAGGATGCAATTAAAGCCGGGGACTCCTGCACAACACCGTTCCCTCCCTTCCGCACAGGAGCACCTCGGAAATAGTTCCTGGCTGCCTGCAGGGGCACCACCATCACACATAACTGATCCCGTGTGGAACCGCCCGGAGGAACGCCCTCCTGGAGCTCACCCCAACTCTAAACTCAACTGCATGGACTGGATTAAACCTAGGCTTTGGTAAGCCACTGCCTGGAGACACAGCTGTAATCACGGAGAGAGGAGAAATGTTCCCATTGCATGTGCCCATCTCTCTCTTCCTTAGTGAGCTGCAGTGATGGAAGGGGCTCAGGTAATGGCATGGGGGGAAAGTTCCAAAGCTGCAGAGAGGCCAGGTGACCTGCTGGCTGGTATTCCACAGCCTTCCAAATACTTCCTCCAGGCCGTGGGAAACAATTCTCAGGGACCTCATGGAAGAACATTCGGCCCCTTGAAATTTTCTTACTGGGAGACCTCGGAGACACAGAGACGAAGCATACACAACGCTGACAGCACGGAGCTCCCGAGAAACGATGACCATCCATGCTTCTCGGGGAGAAGAACCCGCTGGCCGGTGAAAAGCGGAACCCTTGCTGAACTATCCCAGCCAAATACAAACAAACATCAAGGAAATGGTGAAGCCTGGTGACTTACCTCCAGCATCGCCCTCAGGCTCATAGACAGCATTCTGTTCTGCTGATTCGCCAGCTGGGCCTGCAGGCACAAGTGTAATCAGACACAGGTGAGGAGAGCTTCCGGCACATGTGGGGGCCTCCTTTTCCCTGAGTGACCTGTAGGGTCTGGCGGTGGGTCAGGGAATGCCACAGCCCAAATACGAAGGTCTGGGCTCTCTCAGATGAAGAGGGGCAGCGGTAACCTTCCCACTGAAATGTGGCAGCTCTCCGAGTTAAAAAATACTCACAGCTCATCTGTGCAAGCCCTGCCAGGGGCAAACAGGCTTGGAAGACCTCCAGAGGATCTTCAGTAAAATTGCACCCAAGTAAACTATGAGAGCATGAACGTTTCTGCCTCCAAGGAAACAGACACTCACAACTTACCTCGGGGTTGTCCCTCAGGCACAGGCATGAAATCCGGATCCAAATGATCATCCAGAAGGGGAGCACCAAGCTCATCACCTAGAATCAAGAACAGATGAGAGAAGCGCCCACTACATGGTGTGATCTCCTTCTCACTCAGTAACCGGATGTGGGTCATGGAACGGGGTGGGAGAAGGACTCGGGTGACGATTGCCAAAGTTCCAGGGTGGACAGGATGACCTGTACGCTGGCACCTGGCAGCGTATGCAATGCTCTCTCCAGGCCATGTGCCACACCTCTGACCGATCACATGGAAGAAGATGCAGCCCCTCGGGGCTTTCCTGCTGGGGGGCCTCTGATGTACAGGAAGGTCACACTGAGGCACTGGAGGAAAGCACACCTGTCTCTTCCTCTGGGCTGTGGGCCGGGGCTCTGGGTTGGAAACCGGGATTCAGCTATGGGGAGCACCATGAGCCTGGACCAGAAATGCTCATGCTTTTCCCAGCACACATCTTCCGAGCTCTCCCCAGGTCATCTCCCAGGATAAAGGCTGTGCTCCAGCCAGCAAGCAGAGGAGCCGTGGCCCGGCATGGCTGGAGCCAGCCCTGGGGAGCAGTGCTGCCACTGGCTCTTGCCTGGCTCCTGCAGTGCTGCCCATCACCCCCTGCCCAACACCACCCCCATGGAAGGCAGGCCCCAGGGAAGTGTGGTACAGCGCCGTGGGGACACAGCCTGACTTCTTGCCCCCAGCGCTCCTCAGTTTGAGTCCCATCTCTGCCCACCCACCTGCTCCCGGTACTCGCCACGGAGCAGCACAGGTCTCCGGGAAACACATGGCCATCAGTAGGAGGAAGAGGACAAGGCGGGCAGGGGCCATGGCCCCCCACGCTCGCACCATGCTTCCAACACCACCGCTGCAGCCACAGTGAGTGTCGCACAGAGCGAAGCCTGCGGCACAGGACAGCATCGCAGCCAGGCTTTGTGAGATCACGGCACAGCACAGCCATAGGACGGGGCATTGTGACCTCACAGCTCCGTGATTCCGGGTGGCGGCTCCCTGCGGGCTGCTGCTCTTGTGATGCGCTGCACCGGGGCTGTGTGGGGGCCGGTGCTTACATCATAGAAACGCCGAGTCATAGAATGGCTTGGGTTGGAAGGGACAGTAAAGAACTTAGAACCCCAACCCCACTGCCGTGGGCAGAGATGTCACCCACGGAGTCTTGCTGCCCAGAGCCCCATCCAGCCTGGCCTTGAACACCTCCAGGGACGGAGCATCCACAACTTTGCTTGGCAAACTTTTATAGTGCTTCGGCAACCCCAAGAGGGAATTATTTACAGCTTGCTGCACCCATGACACCTCAGGCCACTGAGGAAGAGATGCAATATGGAAATGGGGCCTGGATCAAGGACGCTACTGCACAGGTTATCCGTGAGCATGAAACGTGCTGCAATCAAGCAAGCCAAGCGGTTAAAGCCTCTCCGGTGTGGAGCATGATGCCTGAAATACAAACACGGGGAAGCTGACCTTCCCACAAACCTGCCAAGTCAAGTGTCACGTGCCTACATTTTTATTGGTAGATCTGCACTTTCGTCTATTTTCCTTCAGTTTTCTAGTACCTTGGCTAAGGACATCCCCTTTCCTGCACCAAGTGTATCTCCCACATGCAGCGTGCTTCCAAGCCTGAATTTAGTAGCAGAAATTGAAGGCTTGCTGGTTGGCACCCCTCATCCCCAAAGTCCCAGTGAACTCACCCACTGCTGGCAACCGGACGCTTGGTGGCAAGAGGACCATCACCTGTAGGGTCCCACCTGGGTCTGCAGAAACCCTTGCACCTTTGGATGCAGAGCGATACTGTTTCCATACAACACTGCCATTGAATCGGAGCCTGCCACCTTCCCTACAAGCAGGCAAAGGGCCCGAAGGCAAACCGAACTGCTGAACCAGGCACCACATAGTGCTTATGTGTTTGTGTCAAAATACAAAATACCAAGCAGAGACTGTGGGAATCAAATGTTGTTTCTTCATGAAAATACGATTGTTTATTTCATAGCCTGTCATCAACCCCCTCCCCGCCCCTTCCCCCCATCCGTCCCTTCTGTACTCTTTGTTTAACGATGACTTTGAATAAAATCACCAAGTCAATATGACAAGAAGAGTACTGAGACATCTTGGAAACAACCAGATGGCTACCGACTGACACCACATAACACGCAAATTAAGAAATGTAAACCTTTGAAAATACTGTGAACTTGGAGTACCCAGCCAATTTGGAAACAGGGGAGAGGGATAGGCAAAATGGGGAAACAGGAGTGGGATAGGCAAGGCGGGAAACAAGGTGCAAAAGCTGTCACTGTGTCCTTAGGGGCGCTCCTGCTTGCTGCACGCCCGCCGTTGCAATCTCGAATAAAATCTGCTTCTATCAGAGATACTGTCCTGAGAAAATTATTTGGAGGGGGCTTGCCTGGATTATTATCGCCTCTTTCGGGGTTCCTCTACCACCCTGGACAGAAGAGGTGCACCCCACTGATTTTAGTGGTCCTGCCTGGGTGGTGAGGTGACTCCTTGGGATGGCCGATTAGAAACCTGGACTGTTACATAAAGGACGGGCTCTGTGAAAGCCAAGGGGCAGATAGGCACAGGTGTTGAACCCTGCAGACCCGGTAACTTCATGCATGGACCAAGGTATGGGAATTCAATTCTTGCCTTGTGGGTCAGTTGAGACTCGGGTGAGTCTTGGGAGGGAGCCGTTGGTGTGCGGCATCCTGTGCACTTGACAAAGTGCCAGCTGCACACCCCTATTAATCTGAGAATCGGAGCGAGTTACTCCAGAGGGACTGGGCCCTAAATCCGAGAATCGGAGTGTGAGCTGGGTAGTCCACAGCAGCATTCTGCAGGTACTGGGAATAGGAGCTCCCAAGAACAGGGGAAAAGGGTCCCTAGATTTGTTCCTAAAGATAGCCCCTTCGGGAGAAGCTTCAGAATTGGAAAAATAATCCCAAAACTAGCGACAAGAACAGGAAAATCATAGAATCGTAGAATCATAGAATCACAAGGTTGGAAAGGACCTACAAGATCATCTAGTCCAACCGTCCTCCCAATACCATAGCTACTGAAAAACCACTAAACCGTATCTCTTAGCTCCTTATCCAGACGCCTCTTGAACACTGCCAGGGATGGCGACTCCACCACCTCCCTGGGCAGGCCATTCCAGTGCCTGACCACTCTCTGAGAGAAAAAGTTTTTCCTTATGTCTAATCTAAACCTCCTCTGGTAAAGATGTTTAAATACTGTATTCAGAAAGCCTAGAGAGCCATCACAGGGAAAATCATTATTTTGACCAAAGTAGGGGTCTGACAAAGATTGGGCTTGTCAAACTTTGAATTTATATGTAAACAGTAAGACTCTGTAGGGCAAATGACAGAGCCTTTGTGTGAGAAATAGGCGCTATAGGAAAACATATCAAAAGGAATTAACTCACCCCTCCCGGTAACAGCTTGGAGAAAGGGACAAGCTGAGGAATGGGACCCTCCCCCATTCGTACAGTTGCGCAACAGCAGAGAAAAAGGGGCGGGTGGAAGGGGGGAACCCGCACAGACTCAGATTGTATGGAAGTAGGGTGGCTCCAGACCCCCCAGTCGCTCCAGGCATTCACAAACTCTCCTAGCTCACTCATTGGTTCAGGCTGTGACCCGGGAATTCCACTCCACTCCTCTCCTTCACAGCATGAACCAGTAACCGAGCAGGTGCGGGGTGAGCTCCTGCAACTTGGTGACTTAAAATACAGTCTACATCGTGACGCATGTACAATACCCACCGCAATGTAGAATGTTAAGACAGTAAAGGCAATTATTGACCGTCTTTTCCATGGTTCTGTTGGGCTAGCACTTGATGTTCCTTCTTGAGGCATATCTTCTTCAAGGACCAGTAGCAGTTCTGATTCATGCTCGCCAGTTCCCAAAAGTTCAGCAGTGCACCACAGGGTGTCATGATGTTTCCTCATTGACAGTGGAGCATGCTGGAGTAATGTTGCTCCTGCTGGCTATTCTGTGAACTTAGAACCTCAAGGGGAGTAAAACAGATGTTTAATACGTACAAGGAGGTGTAGGTCTGCCCTCCATGGTAAGATACAGGCTGTATTTCAGTCTCGAGTCAACACCTCCGCCTGTATCGGGGCACGTCCTTGTCTTTGATACCACATTCTTTTGCCCGATATCTGTGGCTGAATCATTATATCAGGTACCAAAGCAGGGGCTCTAATTTGCCACATGGACATGATTAATGTCCCCTGAAAACAGGGGTGTCAACTACTATCTCTGCTGGCCATGCACCAATTACTGAAGGGTTTACTGATCCCCCAACCTCTAACAATCTCCCCCAAGATGCAAGGAGACCACACCATTTTGGTCTGCTTGCACCTTCCAAGGCCATTTTACCTTGTGTTTCCCGGGCTCTAGGTCCTCAGGGGCAGGAAGCAGAAGATTATTCATGGTGCCAACTTGAGGCTTGAATGACGTGTCCTTGCCTGTAATTTGTATCCTAAGTGGGGAGGCCCAAGTTGTCTGCAACATTCTTAAAGCACTGGGTCTGCCATCTCTTGGTCTCTCATTCAAGTCTCGCAGGGTTTCATAAAGCCTCTTGGCCCACCCCTGCAAGGACTGTGAATCTGCCTTCAGAGCAGCCTTCAGGATCCCGTTACATCTTTCTATTAGGCCTGCTCCAGTTGGATTATAGGGCAGGTGAAACCGCCATTTGATGTTGTTGTCTTCAGCCCTCTTCTGTACAGCTGCACCTGTAAAATGTGTACCTTGATCACTTTCAATGACCTCAGGAGCCCCATATGATGCCATCAACCGAGTTAGAGCTTTGATGGTGTAGGATTGGTTTGCCTTTGATACAGGATAGGCTTGCATCAATCCACTTGCTGTATCAACACACGTTAGGGCATGTCAGGCCCCCTCAGATCGAGGAAGGGGGCCTATGTAATTGATCTGCCATCGCTGTAATGGGTTGTGTCCTCTAGCGAGATGGGCTGTAGTTTCCGGCAGAGGTCTTGGTTTCATTCGTGAGCAAGCGTCACAGTCCTGGCATGCCTGGACAATATCTGGTAACTGTATGGGCAGCCCCCATGCTTTAGCTGCTGCCCACATGGTTTTCTGTCCTGCATGTCATAATTTCTGATGCAGCCAGTGGGCGATGTCTTCTGCTGTTGTACTTCCTAACCACTGAACGTGAGCCAGTGTGTCAGCTTCATCATTGACTTCAAGGGTTGATGTCCAGAGACGTGGTACGCTTGTACGGTTCTGTGCCTAACCACGTTCCATATATCAGCCCACATATCTTTGCCCCAGATAGGTCGGGCATGAATCATCCAATCCTGAGTGGCCCACTGTGCTACCCAGAGCGTGAGCCCTCGGAAGACTGCCCAACTATCTGTGCAGATATTCAGTGCACTGTTGCCAGGCTCTTGAGTTATCACCATCCACAGAGCTCGTAGCTCAGCCCACTGACTACTTTGTCCATCCCCTTCTTCAAACCATATCATTTCAGTTGAGGGGTGGTATGCGACAGCGCACCACCTAGTTGGGTTCCCTCTGCTGGATCCATCTGTGTACCAGGCATTTTCTGGAATAGGGTATTTCCCCTCCTGTACAGGATTCTTCTCTGGACAAGTAACCACTATTTCCTCAGGTGTCTCACTGTGGTATGTTACTGGCCCAAGTATCTGCTGCAGTTCTTCCTTTGGTGGAGATGATGACAGACGGCTTCTCTGACTAAGATAGGTCACCCCCGTCTTAGGAATGTGGGTTAGGTCTTTTACCCACTCCTGAATCGGTAAAGTTTTAACAATAACCTCTGCGGCCTGAGTTATTGGTTCTATTGCCTGCAGTGCAGAACAGGTAGCCAATAACTGCTTTTCAACCATGCTGTATCTCTCTTCTGCTCCATGCCAAATCTGTGACCAGAACCCAATTGGGATTCAAATGGAACTCTGGCGCGGCCACAGCCCCCAGCCAAACCCCTCTGGGGTTACATGCTGTCTCGCTCCAATTAATAGGAATGAGAGGAGATTCTTTTAATATACCCGGCGTGAGATTAAGAAACAACGGTTCAAATGTTAGTCCAACCAGTTTATTACAAATCCTAACCTTTTAGGGAGATGGGGAAGGGGAAACAGGCGATAGAAAAGGTAAGAAGAAAAGCAAGGAATCTCTGTAGAGAGCAAAAGAGATAGTCACCACCGTGGGTCCAGCAAGGTACGTTGTAGGTCCGTTGATCTCAGGAACCAGTCTGGTCACCACGGGAGATGGGAGAAAGCCAGGCAGCTCCGCAGCAAACAGGCCTCGGGAGTTCAGCCTCCGTCAAAGGTGTCTTTGGGAGTTTTTCTCCGTCAAAGGTGTCTTTGGGAGTTTGTCTCCAAAGTCCCTAGTTTGGTGAGGGCCTTTTATCCCCAATTTCTGTGGGTTTTTTTTTCTCTTCTTCTTTTGTCTCAGTTTTGTGTAACATTCCTGGGCCAACAGATAAGCCAGCAGGGGGTGGCGCCTTCCTTGCCCTGCACAAGCATTATCACCTTTTGCAGTGGTCAGCTCCTTCAAGCCGTACCCCTGAAAAAGACTGCTTGTCTTGCTTCTGCTTATCTTTGCAATCATAAGCAGAGATACAGTGGCATGGTGACACACACCATTCACCCCCCCAGCAGTCGTCTTATCACCAGAAATGCCTTAGAAGCAAGCTTTGAGACAAAGAATAAAAACAGCTCCGTCCTTCACACCACCCGGTGGCTCAAAGGTTGCTTGAAATTGATGCACGGTGGTGAGGAAAGGAAAAAAAAAAGTAAGCATAGGGGAAAAGAGGGATGGGTGCTAAGAGGGCTACAAAGGATTTTTTTGGCTTGGTTACAAATGTTGCCCTGATCTGTTGGACTTGTCCGTCATCAGTTGAAGTGGTTACAAATTACATAGAGGATACAACTGGTTGCATAAGCTGAATAAAACATGAAATCATACAAAGTACACATATAAGAGTTGTAACAGCACACAATACTAACTTGCCACAGACACCACCCTGTGATTCTTCAGGAGTGGTGACACAAATATTACATAATGAATAAAAGGTAGAAAGTGAAAAGAGACCACCATACATTTGACAATAACCATACATTTAACAACAACCAATAATAAATAAGTAAAACAAATAGAGGTATTTGCGTTGGCTGCTTTTTCCACCCAGGAAGTCCCCATGTAAGCCAGGATCCAGGTGGGAATTCTTCAGTGGAAGCTGTGATGTTTATGAATAGCCATATAATATTACACTTCAGTTAATTCACCAAAAGCATACCTAGTCCAATTTGACAATATGTGGACTTGCCATGCAATGTTCTGAAAGATTATTTAGTGTCTTGAGAATTTTCCACTTGAGCATTTCCAAAGCAATTCAAATGCTGAGGGATATAAATACTAGTTTGGCAAGTTCAACTACTGTTACAGTCTACTGAACTTTTCACAGGATAGCGTGTGTAGGATACCCCACAGTATAAACCAGAAGAGGGGTAATCCCAGAAACATACACATCTCTTATCAAAACTTATCCAACAACCATGTTTTGGATGGAACTCCTGGACTGATGTGACATTAAAAAAAAAGCATCAGTGCTAAAGGCTTTATGATAGATTTCTTTTGTGACCACATCTAACAGATTAGATGGGTCCACTGGTTCATTTGCCAGTTTGTTAGGAATTTGGAAACACCACGGAGGAGTTACATGCAAATCATTTTGATAAAAAAGGGGTGAAAGGGGTCAAAAGGAATGTTATCACTGGGCAGGGAGTACCAGAAAACCAGGATGACCAGTAAAAACTCTGAACCCAATTGTGAAGTTTAACAGATCCAAGAACTGGTATCAATCACAACCCACAACCCAAAACAAAATACTATTGCAACCAAAACATGTAATTAAAGAGGTATATTCAGCAATCTAGTATGATCACATCTTCAATTTTTCTGTCACAAAACACAAATGGTTAAAATCAGCTATCAGCCATTCTGTGTTCAGTCAAGGTCCCTCGGAGATCTTCTGTAAAATAAAAACAAGACACCGACTTGCCCTTTTTTTGGGGCTTTGTTAATACGGTTCCACTGGTTTGTGACTCACAGAGGTAAATGGAAAGAGTGGTGAAGCCTTGGGACAGAAGGTGTTAAATCGAGGATCTTGTTTCCCTTTGTTGTGAGCTTTCTAATGTATCCACCCTTCGCGGCCCACCCCCCACCTCCCGCTCACCAGGGGGAAGGGGTGAAAGCATCAGCTTTCCTGGAGGTTCTTGAGCTTTTGTTCTGGCCACCAGTTAACTAATTTCTCTAACCTGACTGTGGGTAATCCATTCATCAAATCTCGTGGAACACCCTTTTGCCAGCCCAGTGTCCAGAGACAATTACGTTTATGATCAATATTTCGCCTACCCGTTTTTACTGGCAATGAGACCCTCCCAGTCCCACTGAGCTTTGGGCTGGGTGGCCTAGGGGCAAGGCTGACTGCTGCAAGCCTTACTCCTCTTGGCTCAAATTTAGTGGAGGAAGAAATCACCGGCCCATATTTTCTCCCATAGTTAATTAATTCTTGGGCAACCTCCCCCCATGTCCATACTTTGTGTCCTGACTGCAGACGGTTAGAAGTTACAGTTCCTTCTAACAATGCCTGGGCTCTTTCTCCCTGAGACATAGCTTGTATTTTTCCTTGCAGTTGTATGCCTATGGGTTTCAATGATTCTGGAAGCCCCCTGATTAAAGGAGTCATCCTTTCAGGATCAACAGGCATCATCATAGGTGATTCATGGTGAGGCTGCAGCTTTCTGTCATACATCATTTGGAGACAGGCAGCCTTTTGAACACTTTCTACTAATTGATCGACTGTTCCAGTAATGGCAAGAGGGTCTCCCCTTTCTAAGGGGTTAAGACCACCTGCCCAATAGGCAGCCCTCTGTGTTAAGGACCAAGGAGCACGATTGTTGCCAGTAGTTAAAAATACTCCTGGTCCCCAATAACCTTCAGCTTCTTTTTCTGTTAACAGAATCTGGTCTCCACCAGTAAGACTAACTCTCCATACATACTCCGTTTCAGATTCTTTTGGAGACCGGCTAAAATCCTTTTTTAATTTTGCTAATTCAGTTGCTGAGAAAGGAATTTCTTTAACGTTCATTTGAGGGTCTAAATCCTCACCATTATCAAATGTATACTCAGTTTTTATTAAAGGACGCAACTGGGTTGGAGAGGCCTCTATTTTGTCTAGCCTTGCCTCCATTTCTTTCAATCCTTCGAGAGGATACATTTTTTCTTGTGGCAAACTATGGGCAACAGTATCACTATTATCCTTACACCTTAACTGTTCCTTCAGAGCCTCTAGTAAGAGAGCTGCATCATGTTTTTCATTTTCTAATTGCCTTTTTAGTTCCTCTGTCTGTTTCTGCAGAGTCTTAACTAATTCTTGCAGCGATTCTACAGTTTGGTTTTCTGCTTTAAGCTGCTGGCCCCGGAACTCTATGGCTGCAACCAGAGCAGAACCCAATACTGCACAAATAAATGACTTTCTTTTACCAGCTCGGCTACCAGCATTCTTTTGCAGAACACTAATACGGTCGGTGACACTCTGCAAGTTATACCAATTTTCTCGTGCCCAGTCCACCCCTGTCGAAGATGGCCTAGACGCATGCTTTTCTAGGAGATCAAACAATACATTTTCACTTTCCATAGCGACTATACTGTTACTCATTTCTCAATAAATGAAATCTACCTTGGGGAGGAGGAGATGACTCCTTATCTCCTCAGGGAGACAAACACTTATCAAAACAAAATAAACAAATGCTCAAAGCACTCCTTCCTCACACAAAAGACCAAGAGGCTTACTCAACACTTACAAAGGAAATGCTAATACCTAAATTGCTCCTGGCTATCCTGCCAGGCCACACAGAAAACTTCAAGCTTCAAGGCACACACCTAAAATCCAAGCAACAAGAAACCTTAAGTTTCTCAGACGACACTTTCTAAGTTTCAATGAAGTGAATAAACTTCTTGGAGAGGCACACACGTTTACGTCAAAAATATCACTTCCTCACTTCCCCAAGAGGCGCACACGAAAAAAAAAGTTCAAATTTCACACTTAAGTTACAGGATAATTAAATCACAAAGTGCAGAGAGGTCTTCCCGAGGAGGCACACAGTCAAAATTAATTCATACGTCCTCAAGAGGTATACACATAAACAATAAAGTTTCAGAATATGGAGCGGTCTTCCTGGAGAGGTGCTCACGTTTAAGTTATCAAAATTATCGCTCCTTGCAACTCCAGGAGGTACACACAGGAAAGTTTCAGACTATATCTGGAAGGACAACACTCTCATGGCGGGTATCCTGCCGACTACGCCAAAAAATGTCTCGCTCCAATTAATAGGAGTGAGAGGAGATTCTTTTAATATACCCGGCGTGAGATTAAGAAACAACGGTTCAAATGTTAGTCCAACCAGTTTATTACAAATCCTAACCTTTTAGGGAGATGGGGAAGGGGAAACAGGCGATAGAAAAGGTAAGAAGAAAAGCAAGGAATCTCTGTAGAGAGCAAAAGAGATAGTCACCACCGTGGGTCCAGCAAGGTACGTTGTAGGTCCGTTGATCTCAGGAACCAGTCTGGTCACCACGGGAGATGGGAGAAAGCCAGGCAGCTCCGCAGCAAACAGGCCTCGGGAGTTCAGCCTCCGTCAAAGGTGTCTTTGGGAGTTTTTCTCCGTCAAAGGTGTCTTTGGGAGTTTGTCTCCAAAGTCCCTAGTTTGGTGAGGGCCTTTTATCCCCAATTTCTGTGGGTTTTTTTTCTCTTCTTCTTTTGTCTCAGTTTTGTGTAACATTCCTGGGCCAACAGATAAGCCAGCAGGGGGTGGCGCCTTCCTTGCCCTGCACAAGCATTATCACCTTTTGCAGTGGTCAGCTCCTTCAAGCCGTACCCCTGAAAAAGACTGCTTGTCTTGCTTCTGCTTATCTTTGCAATCATAAGCAGAGATACAGTGGCATGGTGACACACACCATTCACCCCCCCAGCAGTCGTCTTATCACCAGAAATGCCTTAGAAGCAAGCTTTGAGACAAAGAATAAAAACAGCTCCGTCCTTCACACATGCACATATAGTTCGGCTGGAAGAGTTGGATCAAATATACCCAGCACCCGGGCCCGTTTAACAGCTATTTTTGCTTGCTGGAAGGCTTCTTGTTCTGTTCTACCCCAATCCTGTACTTGGCCTTTTTTTGTTAGTCGATATAAAGGTTTTAGCAATTGTGCTAAGTGGGGTATAAAGGATCGCCAGTATCCTAACACACCCAAGAACTCCTGTAACTGCTTCGATTTCATGGGAACTGGGAACGCTTGAATCTTATCTATGATTGCACTGGGTAACACCTTAGTCTTGGCTGACCAGACAACACTCGGGAATTTAACTGATAGCCCTGGTCCTTGTAACTTTTTGTGGATTTACAGCCCATCCTTTTTCCTGTATGTAATTAATGATGGTACTGTCTTCTCCAGTGCCTCAATTAGTCAGAGGTTAGCATCAAATCATCAATGTAGTGGTACATTTTGTCAGTAGATGGCTTTTTCCAATTTGCCAAGTCATGTGCCACCAACTTATTACAAAAAGTAGGTGAATGCACGTACCCCTGAGGTAGGACCTGAAAAGTCCATTGCCTGCCCTCCTGTGTAAATGCAAACTGGTCTTGAGATTCCTTAGCAATTGGAATGCTGAAAAACACATTTGCCAGATCCAAAACACAGTGATACGTTTCAATTTCTCTACTTAATGTATCCACAAGGGAGGCGATGTTGGGTATGGCCTCGTGGATTCGTGGCATGACTTTATTTAGTTCTCTGTAATCTGCTGTCATTCACCACGTACCATCTGACTTCCTGACTGGCCATATGGAGGAGTTGTATGGGCTGTGTGCAGGCCTAATGACCCCTACCCTCTCCAGCTCCTGCACAGTCTTGGTTATTTCTTTTTGCCCACCCAGGAGTCTATACTGCTTTGTATTTGTAATCTGGCACAGTTGTGGCAAACAAATAGGATCAATTTTTGCACAACCCCTTATGATTGCCTGCACCGCCTGGATACTAATACACCTTTCCCTCGATCTGAACTCTCCCACAGTGGCTTGGAGAGTCAGATCTGACAGGATGTCTATCCCCAATATGTACTCCGGAACTGGGGCAAAAGACACCTTGTACTCCTGGGGCGGTAGACGCCTAACCCCCAGTTTCAACCATGTTTGGGTTATGGGGATCATCTGCCCCCTGAACCCACCTGTCATTGCCTTAGAGTCTGAAAATTGGTTTGGGTCACCATATATAATTGATGTTTCTGCCCCAGTATCTACTAATGCCATAACCCGCTGCACATTTTTCCAGGACCAATGAATCGAATGAAAGTTAGACATAGGGTCTCTGGCCCCCTCTAGAGACCCTAGTCTAGGGGAATTTTGGCTTCTCTGTCTCACCATCAACTCTGCAATCCCTAAGTCTTTTTCCTCTGATGGCTCAACTGTGGCTGCCCGGGACACCCTGAGGAGGTTTACGCTTTTTCGATGGGACTATAAAGTCTTTTGGATTCCACGTGTTTTTCCCTTTTAGGTGAACATTGGGATCTCTGACTGTTTGGTAACTGTTGTAATAAGACCTGATTAGGCTGCCCATCAATCTTTTGGAATTGAACTCCTGCTCTAATCAGGTCATTGAACATTTGTTTTCTTGAGACACTGATGGGTCCAGATTGAATTACCCTAGGGGCAGGTCTCCTAGGTCATAGTGGCGGACTGATGTCCAACTTTTCCACCACCATTCGGACATTGCGCCTGTCCTGTAGGCACTCTGTCTCCCCCAGATCTGCCACCAATTGGGCAACCTGTTGTATCATGGCCTCTGAGGCCACTACGGGATTCGGTATGGATACCAAAGTACCATACTGATGTGGTAGAGCTTGCTGCAGGATGAGTGTCATGGTTTTGTAATTTTTGCTACTGGTATTCCACATCATAACGTCATGTGGAGCACAGAGAAGAAGAACTACACGTCCCAGAGGACCTCACGGTCAAAGAGGAAAATACGTCACAGAAGCAACGCTCACTCTCTCCCTCACTGCCTGGCAGCAGGTGTGGGTGTGCTTCCAAGCCATGCGCCTTCAATTTCAAAGTAGGCTTCTCGGTCTTCGAAAACCTCTCTCTCTCTTCTTTTACTTGATTTATTAACCTCAATTTTCAATTAGATCGTATTACATTGTGTTATCTTGCATTCCAATATCATAGTTAGTAAAACAAGTTTTCCTCCTTAGATCGTTGCCGCTGCTCTGTTTGTTTCCTTGAGTCCAGCTCCCATCTCCCTACCCCTTTACCTTTTCCCTTCCCATTTTCGGGGCTGGGGCAGCCCATGGGCTTACTGCCCCCATGTCACAGACATAGATTGATCTAGATAACTCCGTGACAATGAGGTCCCTCATTCCTGCTGAAAATTTTATCATGTCTGGGTTCCCAACAATCCTCCCCATAGATTCACAGAATCACAGAATTGTAGGGGTTGGAAGGGACCTCCAGAGATCATCGAGTCCAACCCCCTTGCAAAAGCAGGTTCCCTACACCAGGTTGCACAGGTAGGCATCCAGGCGGGTCTCGAATATCTCCAGAGAAGGAGACTCCACAACCTCCCTGGGCAGCCTGTTCCAGTGCTCCGTCACCCTCACCGCAAAGAAGTTCATGCGCACATTCGTGCGGAACTTCCTATGCTCTAGCTTCATCCCATTTCCCCTTGTCCTGTCCCCACGCACTACTGAAAAGAGTCTGGCCTCACCACTATGGCCCCCACACCTCAGGTATTTATAAACCTGGACCAAATCCCCTCTCAGCCTTCTTTTCTCGAGGCTAAACAGACCCAGTTCACTTAGTCGTTCCTCATAGGAGAGATGCTCCAGGCCCTTCACCATCTTTGTGGCCCTCTGCTGGACTCTTTCCAAGAGATCCCCGTCTTTTTTATACTGGGGAGCCCAGAACTGGACACAGTACTCCAGATGAGGCCTTACCAGGGCAGAGTAAAGGGGGAGGATCACCTCCCTTGACCTGCTGGCAACGCTCTTTTTTATACACCCCAGTATGCCACTGCCCCTTTTGGCCACGAGGGCACACTGCTGGCTCATGGCCAACCTGTCATCCACCAGGACGCCCAGGTCCCTCTCTGCAGAGCTCCTCTCCAGCAGGTCATCCCCCAGCCTGTACTGGTGCATGCAATTATTCCTGCCTAGGTGCAAGACTCTACACTTGCTTTTGTTAAACCTCATCCTTTTTCTTACTGCCCAGCTCTCCGGCCTGTCCAGGTCTTGCTGAATGGCAGCACAGCCTTCAGGCGTGTCAGCCAATCCTCCCAACTTCGTATCATCAGCAAACTTGCTGAGGGTGGCCACTATCCCCTCATCAAGATCGTTGATGAAGATGTGGAACAAGACCGGACCCAGCACAGACCCCTGGGGGACGCCACTAGTTACCGGCCTCCAACCGGACTCTGCACCGCCAACGACGACCCTCTGCACTCTGCCAGTCAGCCAGTTCATGACCCACTTCACTGTCCACTCATCTATCCCGTACTTCCTCAGCTTTGTTATAAGGAGGTCATGGGGGACAATATCAAAAGCCTTACTGAAATCAAGGTAGACTACGTCTACCGCTCTCCCCCCATCCACCCAGGCAGTCACAACTTCATAGAAGGCCACTAGGTTGGTCGAGCACGACCTCCCCTTGGTGAACCCATGCTGGGTACTCCTGATAACCTCCTTTTCTCCCAATTGTCTGGAGATGGCATCCAGCACAAGCTGTTCCATCACCTTCCCTGGGACAGAGGTGAGACTGACTGGCCTATAATTACCTGGGTCCTCCTTCCTGCCCTTTTTGAAGACGGGAGTGACATTGGCTGTCCTCCAGTCATCAGGCACTTCCCCCGTTCTCCAAGACCTCTGAAAGTTTACAGAGAGCGGCTCAGCTATGACCTCCGCCAGCTCTCTCAGCACCCGTGGATGCACCCCATCAGGTCCCATGGATTTATGGACCTTAGTGTTTCCTAGGCACTCATGGACCACCTCTTCCCTGACTAAAGGGAAGTCTCCCATTCCCCAGACTCTCTCATTAACCTCCAAGGTTTGGGGTTCCTGAGGGAGAGCCTTTTCACTAAATACAGAAGCAAAGAAGGCGTTCAGTATCTCCGCCTTCTCAGCATCCCCCGTTACCAGAATGCCCCCCTCACTTAATATGGGGCCCACATCCTCCCTGGCCTTCCTTTTGCTGTTAACGTACTTTAAAAAGCCTTTTTTATTATCCTTTATCCCTTTAGCTAGATTCAACTCCGGGTTGGCTTTGGCCTTCCTCGTCGCGTCCCTGCAGGCCCTGACTACGTTCTTGTATTCTTCCCAAGTGGTCAGACCCTTTTTCCGCGTTTCATGAACTTTCTTCTTGGAGCTTGCGCATGAGCTCCTTGCTCATCCATGCGGGTCTCCTGCCACCTTTTCCCGATTTCTTAGTCACAGGGACGCACTGATCCTGAGCTTGGAAGAAGAGCTGTTTAAATGCTAACCAGCTCTCACAGGCCCCCATACCTTCTAATACCCTGGCCCACAGGATAGCCCCAAGTAGGTCCCGGAAGAGATCAAAGTTTGTTCTCCTAAAGCCCAGGGTAGCAATCCTACTTTTTGCTTTGCTTCCTCCACTCAGGATCTTGAACTCCACCATCTCGTGGTCACTACAACCCAAGCTGCCCCCGACCTTTACTTCCTTAACAAGTCCTTCCTTGTTGGTGAGAATGAGGTCCAGTAACGCCCCACCCTCAGTTCCTCCACCACCTGCATCAGAAAGTTGTCTTCAACGCACTGCAAGAATCGTCTGGACCATGCAAGCCTGGCCATGTTGGTCGTCGAGCAAATATCCGGATAATCGAAGTCCCCCATAAGTACCAGCGACTGGGAGTGTGACGCTACTTCCAGTTGCTTACAGAAGGCCTCATCTACCTCCTCCTCCTCCTGTTCAGGGTGCCTGTAGTACACACCCACAACAGTGTCACCCTTACCAGCCTGCCCCTTGATTCTCACCCACAAGCTCTCCACTGCTCCATCACTCTCCCCCAGGTGGAGTTCAATACAATCTAGCTGCTCTCTCCCATAAAGAGCAACTCCACCACCCCGCCTTGCCAGACGATCTTTCCTAAAAAGCACATAGCCCTCCATGACAACGTTCCAGTCATGCAAGCCGTCCCACCACGTCTCCATGATCGCAATGAGATCATGGCCTTGCAACCACATGCAGAACTCCAGCTCTTCCTGTTTATTCTCATGCTATGTGCGTTAGTATACAGGCACTTAAGAGAAGCAGCATCTCCCCACCCCTCTCCATGCCCTTGGGCTCCATTGTCTCCACCCATCAAGCTTTGTTTTAAGCCTCCAACTGCCACCTCAGACCCAGCGGCCCTCATTTTATCCCCCTCCCCCTTCATACCTAGTTTAAACACCTGTCGATAAGTCCCAACAGTTCCTCAGCTAGAACCCTCCTACCCCTTGGAGACAGGCTGCTTCCATCTGCAGCTGTCATGCCAGGTGCCGAACAAATTGCCCCGTGATCATAAAAACCAAAACTCCGGTGTTTGCACCAACTCTTAAGCCATTTATTCAAGAGGTGGGTTTTTAGGTTCAATCCAGTATCCTTCCCTGCCACTGAAGGCACAGATGCAATAACCACTTGCGCACCTGTTCCTTCAACCACCCTCTCCAGTCCCCTGAAGTCATCTTTGATAGCCTTCAGGCTTTTTTTACCAACTTCTTCACTGCCAGCCTGAACTATCAATAAGGGATAGTAGTCAGAAGTGCAGATCAGACCGGGAAGTCTCCTAGCAATGTCCCTGACCCGTGCCCTGGGGAGGCAGCACACCTCCCTGCGGGTAGGGTCAGGCCGGCATATAGGGCCTTCTGTTCCTCGCAGAAGGGTGTCACCTATGACGACTACCCTTCTATCCTTCCGGGTGGAGGAAGTTTTGAGGCACAGGCGTGACTGCTTCCCCTGAGGCATCCTCACGGGTGGGCCTCCCTCCTCATCCGCACTCACCTCTCCCATGGGTTCCAGGACCTCAAACCTATTTCGCAGAGGCACCTGGAGAACCGAGCATGGCCGTGGCGGGGGTTGCCCACTTCGCTGAGCCGGTATCTGTTTCCACCCATCCTTCTCTCTCAAACTACTTCGGTCTGCTCAGCAACAGCAGGACAGAGGCTCCGCCGACAGTCCCACACCCCCTGGTTCTTCATTTGTATTGCTAGGGGTAGGAGAGGACTGAGGGCTTGCTGCAGCAGGAGCACAGTCTGTCTGCCCATTCCTTTCTATCACCTGTTTGCAAGGCAACTGGGGGTGACATGCTCCTTGGGGAGCCTCAGCTGTGTGCCAGGATCCCGGGGCCGATAGAGCCTGGCACCACCAGGTGTGTGATACAGAGCCCAAGTGGAACACCTGCTTGGAAAACAGAATGAGCTATTAAGATCAACTCTCTTAGTGTGCGCCTTTGTCTCAAGTGACGCATGGTCGTATTTTAAAAATCCTGATGAGTGAGATGAAAGAGAGGTAATCATTCTATGATACAGGGTCATCCCCTTCCCCTGGGATTTCTTTCCAGGTTTTGTCTTTGCAAATTAAGAAAAAGCTAATTGATAGGCTAATAGCACCATAACTGAGCATTACTAATACATCAAAAGAACTATTCCTGTAGATTCCAGCATTGGTAACGCAGGAAATTCTCCCACTATGTCAGGCCAGTACTAGCATTATTTGCAATATAAGAAGTTACAAAGCAATACCAGTAAGTAAGAAGCACACAATCCCAGCTGGATGCTAGTTTCTGCCTTGAGATAAGGCCAGACATATCGTACTGGAACCCACGTAAGCCAGTCCCTGACAGTTTTGAGACACCGGACAGACCAGCAGCTCAGCACCATCTGCCAGGCTTAAGAACACATCCCCTTCAAGAGCATAATTTTTCACTGTCAACCAACAGTGGTCTGTCGGGTCTGTCGGAGTAGCCCCCTGAGCGCGCTCGCTTCTCCTTTCCATAGTTTGAGCCAGGTTCTAAGAATTAACTGAAAAGTGTCGCAGTTCTGCTAGTAACCTAGTCAGTAAGTTCTCTGATTCCTCCCTTCCCTGTGCCTCGCTTCTCCGGATTCATCCGTCCCCGGGGAGGACCCCTAGTGGAAGGCACGCTGACGTCCACCGAGGCTACAGGAGGCTCTGCTGAACCGCGCTCCAGCAGTTGTTGCGCAGCTTGAATTTGAACTGCCTAACGATCTGGAATTAATGAAAGCTGCTGCAATTCCTCTAACAGCCTCTCTGGTGAATCATCTCCCTCAGAATACCCAGCTCTGCTGCAATTCCTCTAACAGCCTCTCTGGTGAATCATCTCCCTCAGAATACCCAGCTCTCTGAACAGTCCCGCGCCCCCCTCCGCCCCCCCCGAGCCTCTGAGGGGCCAACGGCTGCCGATGGCATGCTAACGTCCGAGGAGACCCCTGAACTGTACACAGAAGGTGGCGCGGCCGGCGGACACGGTGCAGAAGGAGCCAGCGGCAGCGCGGGGCCAACCGCAATGCTGGAGGCAAAAGACCCCTCCTCCGCAAACAGGGAATCCGAAGCATTTCCCTCGATGACCGGGAAAGCCTGTGCTGACTCCCGAGAATCCTCACAATCCTCCCCCTTTTCCTCTCCCTTTATCTCTCTAGCAGATTCCTGAGACGAATCGACAGAGAACAACTGGAGACTCTCCCCTGAGCTTTTAGGGCTCAAATTCTCCAGCTCTACCGCTCTCGGTGAGCCATACACAGTACCCACTGCCATCACCCAAACACTCCGCGACTCGCGAAGTTTATGGAGGCAAACTTATAGCGCCCCCCAAGCAGGGATATGCTGGAGAGCAGACTTATTTCCTGCCCCAGCAGCTGATAGTAACTCTGTCCCTGCCGCTTGAACCTTATCCAGCTCCATAGCCTGTGCGGCTGACTCAGTCACCCCCCCCGTATCATCCATTGGATGAGCACCTCCGTGCCACTGCAGGACAGTGCACTGCCCGTGTCCCTCGCCAGCACTTTTAAAACTTTTACCGTCTCCTTAACAGAGCCTGTCGACATGATAAAAACTAGAATTCACCAGACCCAAACCGTCTGCTCTTTCCAGACAGACCCAAATTGTCCACTCTTTCCAGACCCAAATCGTCTGCTCTCTCCGGACCCAAATCTGTCTGCTCTCTCCAATCACAACACAATCAGACTCCACAATCACAAGTCACATTCACACTATCACATTCATCACGTCGGGGTCACCACTTGACGTAGCCATCAATAACCCAATCGTCCCGGAACCTCGATGATCTGGGGAAGAGAGGCATAAACACGGATGCCGTGGTGTTAACTCTCTCTCCAAATTTATTGCTGCATCACAGGGCTTATATACTAGCATGGCTTCCACGCATGCGTGTCCCGTTCACCCGCTACACAACCCCACACACACATGACCTTTCCCACTCCCAGAGTTCTCCCTTGCATAAATCATGTCATTACGAGGCATCCGGCAAAGCACTCCTTCATATCCCTGTTCCATGGTTCCGCTTCAGCTGCTTCAGCTGTTGTTATCTTAGCAGTTCTTTACTCAGGCCCATCCCCTGGTTGACCTTATTCCTGAACACAGTGCTAAAGTAATTTTCAAGGTTCCTGTTCCCTTTACCACTAAAGGGCTTTTTGGTGAACAAATGACTGATGTAGAAGGTCCATACAGCTGCTGTTCCAGCAAATGCAAGCAGAAATTTTCTGCTGGTTTATTAATTTCAAAGAGTATTTGAAATATAATATTCAGATTGTCAATTCTTGCATCAAAAATTCGTGCACAATAGTGTCTATGTCAGAGACAGCTGTGTAGGACTTCCAGGCCCCAGATCCCTGTAAGAGCAGCAGATTGAACCAAGGCAAAATGCACAAGTTAGATGACAGAGTAGATGGCTGGAGGACAACCTGAAGCCTCTTCTGCAACCAGTAGTTTTTTCTTTTTTTTAATTTGATACGAAAATTGAGGCCTTGAAGAATAAAATGAGGAGAAGACCATTTTCATCACCAGGTTTGGGGCAGCCCTGCATGAACACCCCTACAAGAACCTGGCAGGGGCCCAGCGAAGCCACAGTCACTGCTGTCTTCTGGTGTGTGGCTGAAATCCTAAATCTCTCCTATATAGAGATATATTTTCTGTCAAGGTATTTTTCCTTTAAAATTGAGAATTTGTCTGGTTCCCAGGAAGCAGTTGAGACCATTTTCTCACAGATGGCAAATGCCAAATCTTTTAAGAACAAGACATGTAAAAGCATGTTGTGGTTGTCTCATGTAAGAGAAATGTTTTCATAACATGTCCTTTTGCTGCTCTGCTTGTGATAAAGGTCACAGATAATTCTGTTCAAATTTATGGTTCTTATAAATCTTTTGTATGAGGACATAAGTACAAAAAACTTTGGTCCCCAGCTGGGTCAGCTTCTCCCTGAACAGAGGGAATCCAGAATCAAGAAGACTGGAATTTTAAAGCTGATATCACTGATCTCATCCCGTGCCCCTGGTAATTTATCAAGTAAGAGAAACTGCCTATTTTTAATCTAACTCTCAGCAAGCCAGTCCAAAAAGTTCTGGATTTATTACATCTTGAAAAATGTGCATTTGTTAATCTCCATTAATCCACGGGAGAGGAACTTGAAAATAATCACTATAACTAAGCTGCAAGTCTTGAAATAACAAGAGACAAATATAACAAGGCGAGATCACATGGCGCGTGCATGACATCTGGGGGATCAGGCCCAGCCAGCATGGGTTCATGGAAGGCAGGTCATGCTTGACCAACCTCATCTTCTACAACTGGGCGACCAGACTGGTAGACAAGAGAAAGGCTGTTGATGTAGTCTACCTAGACTTCAGCAAAGCCTTTGGCATGGTCTCTCACAGTATTCTGGGGAAACTGGTCGCCTGTGGCCTGGACAGGTAATACCCTTCTTTGGGTAAAGAACTGGCTAGAGGGCCATGCCCAGTGGGCAGTGGTAAATGAAGTCTAGCTGGGGACCCGTTACAAGTGGTGTCCCCCGGAGATCGGTACTGAGGCTCATCTTGTTTAACATCTTCATTGATGACCTAGATGAGGGGACTGAGTGCACTCTCTTTAAGTTTGCAGGTGACACCAATTTGGGAGGTGATGTTGATCTGCCTGAGGGTAGGGAGGCCCTTCAGAGGGATCTGGACAGGCTGGATAGCTGGGCTGAGGTGAATGGGATAAGTTTCAACAAGGCCAAGTGCTGGGTCCTGCACTTTGGCCACAACAACCCCATGCAGCACTACAGACCTGGGGATGAGTGGCTAGATGACTGTGAAGAGGAAAGGGACCTGGGGGTGTTGGTTGATGCTTGGCTGAACATGAGCCAGCAGTGTGCCCATGTGGCCAAGAGGGCCAACACCATCCTGGCCTGCATTAGAAATAGTGTGGCCAGCAGGAGATGAGAGGTAATCATCCTCCTGTACTCAGCATTGGTAAGGCCCCACCTCGAGCATTGTGTTCAGTTTTGGGTTCCTCATTACAAGAATGACATCAAGGCCCTGGAGCATGTCCAGAGAAGGGAAATGAAACTGGCGAGGGGTCTGGAGAACAGACCTTATGAGGAGCACCTCAGGGAGCTGGGATTGTTCAGGAGAAGAGGAGGCTCAGGGGAGACCTCATTGTACTCTACAACTTCCTGAAGGGAGGTTGTGATGAGGAGGGGCTTGGCCTCTTCTCCCAGGCAGCAAACTGGACCCAAGGAAATGGCCACAAGTTGTACCAGAGGAGGTTTAGATTAGACATAAGGAAAAACTTTTTCTAGGCACTGGAATGGCCTGGCCAGGGAGGTGGTAGAGTTGCCATCCCTGGCAGTGTTCAAGAGGCGTCTGGATGAGGAGCTACGAGATATGGGTTAGTGCTTGTGGTAGCAACAGTAATGGGAGGATGGTTGGACTGTATGGTCTTGTAGGTCCTTTCCAACCTTGTGATTTTATAATTCGAACTGTTCTTTCAGCTTTGATTTCACTGACAGTTGATGACTGGAAATTAAAAAGGAGAAGGAAAATCTGATGCTTTTACTAAATCCGTGTATTATATAAATATCCAGGAGCCATTTTAATGTAATGACTGCTTGATCTTTGCAGGTTTGGGCAGCAGATGATATAGCACTTCAGAAACCTCCCTCACATTTTCTTTGGAAGGGCCTGGAGAGATTTAGGACAAGCCTTGACTGTCCTACCATTCTCTGTGAGCTCAGTGGTCAAGTGAGTGCCCTGAGTAAAATCACCATTTTCCCTTACTCAGACAGCTCTCTAGCAGGACTTCCTTCAAAAGTTTAAGATGACATTGTTCAACTCTTTGTAAAATCAAGCCCAAGCAAGCCAAATATAGAAAAGCTGCAACTTATGCTGACCTTAGTTCACCATGGATGCTAATTATCATCTGAAAGACTGAAGAAAAGCAGTGGATTGATGATACACATGTTGAATAAAGGATTAAAATCCTTGCAGCAGTTAAAGCTGAGGTTCCACAAGTGCAAATTGCTAGCCTGTCCTCTTCCACCATGTTTCAGTCATGAAAGATCTAGCTGTGTCCAAGGCTATTCAGCTCAAGGCTGCCCGTCAGTAACTGCCACTGGCTTGGCATTTGGGTTTAATACATTTAGGTAAAATTTCATTTATTTGTGACTGAGGAAGTGCCCAAGAATACTCTTTACCTCTTATTTACCCAGTGGCAACTATGGTTTTGGTCATTTTTTATCTAGACAAACTTAAGCTAGTGACCAGAAGGGAAAAGACCGGTGATTTTTCATAAACAGTTGCAAGCTGTACAGCTTCCCCAAGCTTGTGTAATTCAAGATAACAAGCAACTACATAGATTCAGATAAGTGACCCAGGATGTTACTGTTTGAGATTGGGTTACTCGTCTTAGGAATATGCATCAGGTCTTTCATCCACCCGTGGGTAGGTAGTGTTGTTTTTTACTATACCTTCAGCTGTGTGTTATTGTCTCCACTGCTTTTAAGGGTCCTTAGGATGCTCTGGGGAACTATGAGGCCCGTCAGCCTGACCTCGGTGCCAGGAAAGGTTATGGAGCAGGTCATCTTGAGGGAGATCACATGGCATGTGTGGGACAACATGCCATGTTGGGGATCAGGCCCAGCCAGCAGGGGTTCATGAAAGCCAGGTCCTGCTTTACCAACCTGATCTCCTTTTATGATCAAGCAACCCACCTGGTGGATGGGGGAAAGGCTGTCGACGTAGCCTACCTAGACCGTGAGAGACACAGTATTCTCTTGATGGAGTGATTTCTGTCACTCCACCACAGAAGAGTCCTGTACGAGATGGAAAATATCCAATTTCAGAGGATGCCTGATACACAGATCGGTCCAGCAAAGGAAATCCAAGTAAATGGCATGTAGTTGCATTCCATCCCTCAACCAAGATGATCTGGTTTGAGGAAGGGGATGGACAAAGTAGACAGTGGGCTGAATTACAAGCAGTGTGGATGGTTATAACCCGAGTCAGGTAATAGTGCACTGAACATTTGCACAGCTAGCTGGGCAGTCTACCAAGGGCTCACACACTGGATCACACAGTGGGCCACTCAGGACAGGGCTCTCCATGCCCAACCAATCTGGGGCCAAGGCATGTGGACATATGGAATGTGGTTTCTTCACTTCTTCACGAGCAGAACAGAAGTGATACACTTTTTTCAGGCTGTGGCTTGGTACACTCCTCTCTACTGGAATGGAAGGAAGGGAAAGGGAGAACATTGGTATACCAGCTTTCTCAATATTGAAACAGAAAGAGAAATGTGAAGGGGAACAGAAATTTGCAGGGAAGAAGAGGACTGACAAAACTTCATTGAGATGTACCTTATATTCATTGAGTGTATCCAAACTCCTGATATGAATGTGTTCACCACCCAGACAGACCATGATAAATGCAAAAGGTGAGCCCTCCCTTGTGAACCTAATGATGTTCAACAAACCAAAGTGCAAGGTTTTGTGCTTGGGTAGAAGTAATCCCGGATATATATACAAACCAGGAGAAGAATTCCTAGAGAGTATCCCTGCTGAGAAGGACTGAGGGGTCCTGGTTGATGAAAAACTTACACAAGCCAGCAGTGTGTGCTTGCAGCCCCAAAGGCCCATGATATCCTGGGCTGCATCAGAAGAGGGCCAGAGCAGGGCAAGGGAGGTGATTGTCCCCTTCTACTCTGTCCTTGTGAGGCCCCAGCTGGAGTGCTGTGCCCAGGCCTGGGGCCCACAACACCGGGAAGATGCGGAGCTTTTGGAGAGGGTCCAGGAGTGGGCTGTGAAGATGATCACAGGACTGGAGCACTCCTCTTATGAAGAAAGGTTAAGAGAGTTGCGTTTGTTCAGCATGGAATAGAGAAGGCAGACCTCATTACATCCTTCCAATATTTAAAAGAGGTTTTAGAAACATGAGGGAAATCAGCATTTTAGAAGAGTAGAGAGTGATAGGACAAGGGCAATGGTTTTGAACTAAAGGAAGGAAGGTTAGATGTGCAGGAAAGTTTTTTTTCTAAGAGTGGTGAGGTGATGGAACAGGTTTCCCAGAGAAGTTGTAGATTCCTCATCCTTGGAGGTGTTCAAGTCGATAACAGATGGAGCCCTGAGCAGACAGGTATAGTAACTGATATAGCACAGGGCAAATCTGCCTGTGGCAGGGGAGTTGGAACTTGATGATCCTTGTGGTCCATTCCAAAACAAGCCATTCTATGATACAACATGGAAAATGCAGTACAGTTATATAAACAAAAAGACATTGCAAATTTAATGTAAAGAGCCAATTAGTGTACTCTGGTATTCCAAAGAGAGCCAGGCAGCGTAGTATGTTCCAAAGAGACCTCAGCTGTGTGGTATATTCCAAATAGAGCATGGCAGTGTGGTCTATTCCAAAAATAGTATATTCCAGACAGCCAGGCAGCATATATATTCCATAAAAGAGGCAGGCAGCGTAATATATTCCAAGAAGAGGCAGGCGGCACAGTAGATTCCAAAATGAGCCAGGTGGCAGGCAGCAGCCCTGTCACAGTAGGAAGTGTTGCAGGAGCATCTACCATGTCACTGCTGTCACTATATTCATATAATAGGCTGTATTGTAATAGAGCAGTGTGCAGGGCAGCCAGCCACTCATCAGAGAACCAAACCCTCTAGATGCCCATTCCCAGTGTTTATGTTTCCATAAACACACAGAAATAAAGTGGGAAGCAAAAGCCACGAAGGTCCTTTTTAGGCGCAAATTCTGTATCCTTTGACCAGTGGTAAAAATCATACTCTGATACAGCTCTTACAGAGGAGGAAGCTGGGGAAAGTGCATTGGTTACACCTACATAAAGGGAAAAGAGAGAGACTTTGAGTTCATTTGGAACTAAAAATGGACAAAACTCTGGATAAATATTTTGGACTTCTTTCTAAATCCTCATCCCAGAGAAGAGATGATGGTAAAATTTGTACTAGCTCTTCACCTGTGCCCTACACTTCTGACATACACTATGGTGCCTTCCAATTTAGGGTTTTACTCAAAGGGTATTTCTAGTGCTATAAGCACTACAGAGCTGCAAGGGGTTCTGCAGATACATTAAAAGCTTTTGATGTTCATAGACGAAGAAGTATATGGATCTTGAGGTCTTCTCATTACCTTTAGTAAATAACTGGACACCCAAAGAACAATCAGAACTTGATTCTTGACGCCCTTCCTGTGGATGTGGGCAACTCAGCACATAATAACCAAACTGAAATAGAGAATCAGAAGTGTGCGATGTGCATCCTTAACTGCCCTCAAATGGATTTTCCTTCATATCACTGTGTTCCTACAAAAATGTTTGATTATGTGTTTCAATCAATACCATTATTCTGGACTCTCTGTAGATAGAATACATCTCACTTGCTCAGGTCAGTGCAGAATTGAGATACATTGTTCAAATATAGAGTGCAGCGATTGCTTCCAGGTTCTCCTGGAGAACTCCACTGGTGCTTCTTAATGTTTTCACTACAGCTGTCCTGGAATTTTTGATACCCACTGTAGTGGAAATGCTAAGTCAGGGCTTGAAACAGTGAGGGAGCACCTGGTGGAAGGCAGGGCTAACCCAGGGGAGCTCAGCTGCATGCAGTGCACCTGAGTGACTGGAAGGGGTGGAGCCAGGATCCATCCCTTCCCAGACCTCATTTAAGGGTTTGCAATGGAGGCGAGGGCATCTCTTGCTGGAGATCCCTGCCTACCTGAGGCCTTCCAAAGATAAACAGCTCTTTTCCATCATTTTTGTGTTTGTGGTTGCTACATTTGGGCTCATTCTCATTTGCTGTAGCCAGATTTTGCCAGCCTGCTATTATCACCCCATTATAGCATTGCATCCACAAATTGAATTCAGATCTAAGTTTCTGTGCTACAGATGATGTTTTCAAGTTAATCCTTTCTGAAGGAGATCTCTACTCTTTATTTGTCAAAATACATAGTTCTGAGTGGATTTTAAAGGAACATCTGATTTTAAATGAAAATTTGAAATATGCAGAGCTTACTTCTGCTATGTAATTACTAAATCTTTCTTTGCTTTCACTCCATGTGAAGTTCTGCATCCAAGCCTGTGGCCCACAGCATGAGGGTTGCTGGAGCGGGTTTAGTGGAGGCCATGAGGGTACACAGAGTGCTGGTGCACCTCTCCTGTAAATGTTGAGGAGGTTCAGCTTGCTTCTCCTAGAGAAGAGAAGGCTCTGGGGAGGTCTCCTTGTGGCCTTCCAGTACTGAAGGGAGCTTACAAGCAAGGAGGGGGGACTGACTTTTTACGTGGTCTGATAGTGATAGGAAAAGGGGGAATGGCTTTAAATTGAAAGAGGGGAAATTTAGGCAAGATGCTAGGAAGAAATTATTTACTCAGAGTGGTGAGGCACTGGCACAGCTGTTCGAGTCAATGAGGCCCTGGACAGTCTGATCTGGTGGGTGGCAACCCTGCCTGCAGCAGGGGTTGGAGTTTTGTGATCTTTAGGGTCACTTCCAACCTGAGCGTTTTCTATGGTTCTATGAAATCTATTTCTATGAAATCTGTGTCTACACAGTAAAATTAATTGAATTCCTGTTTACAGGAAAAAAGACCTTTGCACCATTGTTCCCTCATGAGTGTTCCTGGTGCCAGAGTCCAAACTCTCCCACACAGTCACTTCTCCCTGGGCAGACCACTAACCCCACACAGTGGCAGTAGCAGTTCATGCAGGCAGGCTTGGTGCCAGTCATCAAGTCCTGACTCTGTGCCAGGTGAATTCAGGAGCTGACAGCGCATGGTGGCAGTGGGGTGGATTTTTCTGACACAATTTAGGACTGAAAATGCAGATATGTTCCCACTTGGATGTACCTCCATGCTCTACAGCAATGGTCTCCAAACTGTTTTGACTAAGCACCCTGGAAGAGTGCTGCTGTGTAGAGCAGCACGTCTTGTTAAGAAGAGGGTGAGGCTGTTGTTACTGACGTTTTAATAATGTGAAACAAAATATTGGGAATCAATAAGAAGCCCTTATATTGTCTGTGAACCATTAATCTGGCAGTGGTGAGGAAGTGTTTAATTGGGGTGCTTTAAACTCGCTAAGCTGTTGCCACAATAGGAGTTCAGGGGAGGGATGAGAGAGTGAATAAATGTCTGAGGAGACTGACTGATGAAGATCAGAAAGAGTTGGATGTGTGTTTGACCATCAAGATGAGGGGTGCATGGAGAGATCTTGGAAATACAACTAGAAGGAACAGAACCTTATTTCTTTAGTGAATGTTTAAAATCAGGCTCATAAAATTCCTTGAATGTACTAAGGAGGTCACTCTGACTGTTGTAAGGTCACTTTGTCAGGGCTGTTTCAAGAAGTTCCAGCCTATTAAAAGCCTTTCAGCTTTCAGGACAGTGTTTATGCTTTACACACCTAAATAGTAACTTTGTAGGAATATCAATCACAAATGTGATTAAAACTTGATGGAGTGAGTTGTAAGAGATTAAACCTTTTGGTTTGTTTCCTGCTCCCATGTTAATCATTGGTAGCATGAGCTGTATGAAAGGTATCTATTTCATGTGATCCTGATTTGTTCCATTTGCTAAAACTTGATTTGTCTCTCCCTGGGTTGCTCTGATCTTCTGCAGAGCACAGTCCCCTCTATCTGTTCTGCTTGCTTCCTGGCCATGGAGAAGCCGGGGACAGAGGAGGAATTGGCACCTGCCAGCTGGGGGTGCTGATGGCATCACAGGTTGAGCACACTTGAGCAAATGTTGACAAGTAGGAGCCAGTCTGTAGAACAAAACCCATGGTGCTGAGGGCCTGGCATTCACCCTGTATGCATTTCAGTAGCAACTTAGTTTGTTCTAGCACTGGACTGGCTCAACAGACAGTGAACGGGACCTCCATCTGTGTAGCACAGGTTCCTTTGGGGTATGGAACTTCTCAGGCTGCTGCTCAGCCCACTCATGCTCAGCACTGGACTGCTCAAAGTATCAGATTTCAGGATGAAATTCTTTATTCAGAGGGTGGTAAAGCACTGGCACAGACTGCCTAGAGAAGCTGTGGATGTCCCATCCCTGGAGGTGTTCTAGGATGGGGCCCTGGGCAGCCTGAGCTGGTCATAGGAATCCTGCCTGCAGCAGGGTCTTGCAACAGGGTGGCGTTTAAGGTCCTTTCAAACACAAATCACTCTGTGGCTGTATGACTCTAAGTGGTTTCTATCTGAACAACAATTTGCAGACAGAATGCTTGAGGTGTGACTCTGAAGAATGTTTTCTGACTCTGTTCCATTCAAGAGGAATCCAGCTTGAGTCCTCAATGTTGCTTCATGTTGTGAGCCTGAGTGCAGACAGCAGGCTTGGAGAAGAGCAACCCCGTTGCATGGGGACACCTTTCAGGCACAGAGCACTGCAGACACACACAGGACATCTCCCAGTGCTTCTCCTGAGAGCAAAGGGGAATCTGCCAACAGCTGGGGGAACTGCCCACGCTCCTCTCTGCTGTACTCCTGCCTCTTGTCAGATCCCTGCAGATGGAGGCCAGCGTTCTTGCTGCAGACTATGGTTGGTTTTAGTTTTCAAACCTTTTTTTCCTCGCAACTGTTAATGCCCAAACCTTTCTCAGTAGAGCAAGCAATGTGAAACAATAACACCCCTGAGACTGCAGCTCGGCCATGTCCCAGGGCTGCAGGCAGGAGGCAGTTCTGTCCTCAGAGGGTGTGAACTCGGGCAGCAGAACTCAAGGCAGGGAGGTGTGACACGTTGAATGTGATGACTTTCTGTAGTTTCACATGCAGGCTGCATGCCCTCAATTCTTCCTCACATCTTTGCAAAAGATGTGCTGTCACATCAACAGTAAGAGGAAGGCTAGGGAGAATCTCCATCCCTTGTTGGATGCCGAGGGCAACTTGGTCACCAAGGATTGGGATAAGGCTGAGGTACTTAATGCCTTCTTTGCCTCAGTCTTTAATTGTAAGACTTGTTACTCTCTGGGAACACAGCCCCCTGTTCTGGTAGATGGGGATGGGGAACAGGATAAGCCTTGCATGATCCATGATGAGATAGTTTTGGACCTGCTCTGAAAGCTGGATGCTTACAAGTCCATGGGGCCAGATGGATTGCACCCTAGAGAGAGTGCTGAGTTGGCAGACATGGTTGCCAAACCACTCTCCATCATTTTTCAGCAGTCCTGGCTAACCAGGGATGTCCCAGTGGATTGGAAACTGGCAAATGTGACGCCCATCTTCAAAAAGGGCTGGAAAGATGATCCTGGTAGCTACAGGCCTATCAGTCTCACCTTGGTGTCCAGGAAGGTTATGGAACGAATGATCTCGGGAACCATCGTAGACCAATTAAAGGTCAACTAGGGGATCAGGCCCAGTCAGCATGGGTTTAGGAACGGTAGATCCTGTCTGACAAACCTGATTTCATTCTATGACAAGGTGATCCACTTAGTGGATGAGGGTAAGGCTGTTGTTGTGGTCTACCTGGACTTCAGTAAGGCCTTTAACACTGTCCCCCGAACATTCTTGTGGAGAAGCTGGCTGCCCATGGTCTGGATGGGTGTACGCTCTGCTGGGTGAAGCACTGGCTGGATGGCCGGGCCCAAAGAGTTGTGGTCAATGGAGTTGAATCCAGTTGGCGTCTGGTCATGAGCGGTGTCCTCCAGGGCTCAGTGCTGGGGCCGCTTCTGTTTAACATCTTCATTAATGATCTTGATGAGGGGATTGAGTGCACCCTCAGTAAGTTTGCAGATGACACCAAGTTGGGAGGGAGTATTGATCTGCCAGAGGGGAGATGGGCACTATGGAGGGACAGACTGGATCAATGGGCCAAGGTTAACGGCCTGAGTTTCAACAGGGACAAGTGTCGGGTCCTGCATTTTGGTCACAACAACCCCAGGCAACCCTACAGGCTTGGGGAGGTGTGGCTGGAAAACTGCCTGGTGGAAAGGGACCTTGGTGTACTGATGGACAGTTGGCTGAATATGAGCCAGCAGTGTGCCCAGGTGACCAAGAAGGCCAAAGGCATCCTGGCTTGTATCAGGAATGGTGTGGTGAGCAGGACTAGGGAAGTCATCCTGCCCCTGTACTCAGCATTGGTGAGGCCTCACCTCGAGTACTGTGTTCAGTTTGGGGCACCTCAGTACAAAAAGACATGGAGGTACTGGAGAAGGGCAATGAGGCTTGTGAAGGGCTTGGAAAATCCACCCTGTGAGGAGAGGCTGAGGGAGCTGGGGCTGTTTAGTCTGGGGAAAAGGAGGCTGAGGGGAGACCTTATTGCTCTCTTCCAATATCTGGAAGGTGCTCACAGTGAGAGCGGGGCTGGTCTCTTCTCACTGGTGACAGGATGAGGGGAAGTGGCCTCAAGTTGCACCAAGGTAAGTTTAGGTTGGATGTTAGGAAACACTTCTTTACAGAAAGGGTGGTTAAACATTGGAGTAGGCTCCCCAGGGAGGTGGTTGAGTCACCATCCCTGGATGTGTTTAAGAGCCGTTTGGATGCGGTCCTCAGAGAAATGATTTAGCAGAGGGTTGTTAGAGTTAGGGTACAATGGTTAGGCTGCGGTTGGACTTGATGATCTTTAAGGTCTTTTCCAACCTGAGTAATTCTATGATTCTATGAAAAGACAGTTCAGTTCTATTTATTTGCAGTTGTTTACAGTTCTGAATTACAAGAGTATTCCTCTTAATGCTGCCAGTAAAGTTAACAACATCCAAGAATTAAATTAATTAAGAATTAAATATGGGTATAATATCATTTTCCTTTGATAAATATTCATGTGTAGTATGTGTTACTGCAGGATTTTTTTCAGAACGGAAAAGTTACAAGTGCTTTAGGCAGATTTGTGTACAAATAGGCATTATTTCTGATGGTGGTGGATATGATGGAATAATGACATATTTCATAAATAACCATCTCTTTCCTTTCTTTTTGTTTTCCTTTTCTTGATTGAAAACTTTTTATAGGCAAATTTGTATGTAACATGAACAAGTGGAATGCAGAGCAGCACATGTAACTGCAGTACTGTTCAGGTCCTCATCCAAGAAAGTTTCCCTATCCAATAAGTACTCTTCAGCTTTAAAAATGCTTTCCAAAGAAAGAATAAAAGTAATCAGTACTGTTAACTTTGCATTTATTTTCTCTGCAAACACACTTTTAGTCACTATTTAAGTATAAACAGTTTTTCCTAATGCCATAATACAGCAAAGTTAGGTCAATGCTGTTAATCAAACTAGCGATTCAAAGTAGTTTTGTACTTTATCTGTGGTACTCAATTTTGCTTTTCAAGAATCAGTTTGGTATGTATCATGTTCTGGAAGTACTCAGTCAAAACTGCAGAGATGGACCTCACAGAAGATACAGTTTGAAGCTATTTAAGTAAGTGTTTAATTTCTCATATGCTTGTTGTATTATTTCTGGCTCCTGGCACTCCTCTGTAATAACCAAACATTATCTTTTTGGACTGTTTTTTTTTGTTGGCTTTTTTTTGGGGGGGGGGGGGAGGGGGGGGAGGGATTGATAAATACTAGCACGCAGCAAAGTGCGTTTGGTGGCATGATGTTTTGAGAAGCCTGCCTCACCTCTCCTGGTGTAACTCAGGATGTGTCCTTTCTATCTCCTACAGAAGAACTGCATTTCCCTGACCCAGTGACTTTCTGTAGCATTCCTCTTGCTACAGTCCTTGCAGCAGATAAGATTATGGGAGGGTGTGTGGTGACTGTTCAGCACATATCCATCAATAGGAAACTTCAACTGGCACCTTGCAGTTACTTTGCTTTGGCTTCTGAATCCCTCCTCCAACAAAACAACACCTAAGTTACTAATTTCACATGTTTTAGTGTCTATCTATTGATCTGTTGGGCTTCTTAGTATCCCTGTTCTCATTCCTGACAGATAGGAGGGGAAAGGCTGATTTTTTTTTATTTTTATTTTTTACTATAGGTAACATCTGAGCCAAGCTCCATGCATTTACATTTGTCATATACACCCCGTTTTGCTCAGAAGCACATCACTCTTGTTGATGGCACTTTTGTTGTTGAAGAATTTCACTTTGAATCAAAGTGCTCAGCTGCGAATGTTGCGAGCAGCTTAAAAATGCCCTGGAGAATATTGTAAAGAGGAAGCTTCAGCAAAAACCAATCATTCTTGTGAATCTGAATGTCTCCCTGTTACTGAGCAATGTTAATTAAGTTTTCAGTGCTGAACTGGACCTGCAGATAGGAAACATGTATTTAGCACACAGTTTCAGTGAAAAGGAGCTGATTCCTCTGACCACATTCTCTCAGCAAACAGAGGGAGCCTGTTAGTATACTACTTTCCCAACTTGTTCTCATGGGTTGTTTTTTTTGCCCCAGAAATAGAGAATCAAGTGAGATGAGGTATGCTTGTGTCATGATGCAGTCATTCTCTTGACTTTCCCAAGAAAGTAGCTCTGTAGTAGAACTGTAGTCTGTGGGACTGCCCGTTTAATTTCCAGTAAACAATGAGAAATATTTGCAGACTTCTCTCTTTCCTCTTAGGGCTCTGACACATTATGGGCAGCACCAGACAATACTGGCTTTTATGAATGATGTACAAACACATGGATGCACTTTTTGAGCAGCAAGAGGTCAAACAAGGTATCATAGTGATATCGCCTGGTACAGAACTAAGCCAACTGCTTACTCCAGTAGATGAATTGGCCAACGTGGATCCACAAATTGTTCCTACCATTACAAAGACACGAAGGAAAATGTCTCAGCTTGCTCACCGCAGTGTCATTCACTCCAGCTGGCAGCCAGGTTCTCCACCTGTCTGCGCCTTGTTTGGGTCTGTGTGCCCACTGTCAGCTTAAGTTCTTCTGTAGCCTTCAAGACCTCTAAATATCTCTTCAGTTTCTCACTGGGTACAGATTCAATTAATCTGGAATTCGGTGGTGCTGTGGAAGAGAATGGTCCTGCAAAGGAGACAGTTCTGTTAACTGAAAGCTATGGAAGCATCCTGCAAGTATCATTTATTAGGTACCAAGTGTTCTATTGTCATTTTACCAAAAACTTAGGAATTCTGGTTTCCTTTCTACTGCTTTCTCAGCTGTGATGTGATTGTCTCCCTACCTGCCAGAGAGGATGCCAGCTTTTTCAGAATTATTTCCTTTTCTATTTGTTTACTACATAAAGACCACTGATGTAAAATCCATTTCTGCATCTTTGATGATTCAGGGGGAAAAAAAAAAAAAAAAAAAAAACCCACAGGAGTCCCCTGGGAATATCAACAGAGCTGTCTGAGTGAAAGGGGCACTTATTGCCCTTTGCTTCTCTTGTAAGATGCTTGGTATGGGAAAACTGTGTTTGCAGGTGTCAGGCTGACCTGTGAGAACGCAATTGTCTTCTAGATGATTTTGGCAGAACAACCTGACCTTCAAGAAAATATGACTAAAATGGGCCCTTTAATTTCTTGTCATCCCTTACAGTATGTGTTCTGTGGCTGAGTCATAAGATGGAGTGATGGAGTCCAGCGATTCACTTCTTAAAATTGCTCTCATATAATATCAGTATCAGCACTTATGAAACCTCCAGGTGAACTTGCTTAAAGGTGGTGTTCATGACAGTAGAAATCTGAAGCTATTTAAAAGCTGACTCTATGGTAATGTCCAAGCCTGAGATTAGGTTTGAACACAGCTCAAGGAACTGACAGAAATCCAGGGCCAAAGAGTAAAATGCTGCTTCCCTACCCACCAGGAACATACAGTGAGCTGCAGTAACAAAGACTTGTGGAGATGGTGTAGAGCAGATCATCATCTGAGATCATCAACTGGAAGGGAAAGGGACAGGGAGGAGGAAAACAATGTGATCTCTGTTCAGAGGCTGCTAAAGCTTTGGAAAAGTACGTGTTATGGGCAGCCAGTGCAACTCAATTTTGGCTCACCAATGCTTGCTGAAATGCAATTCAGGCGGAAGACTTGCAAGAGAAAGTCTGATCCTTTAAAGCAAAGGTATCTCAGAGATAGCTGGTGATCCTGCATGGAACTGTATGTTTTTCCCAGTGTGGCTTTTAATTAAAATATTCCAAATTTTAATTAAAATATTCTAAAGTCAGAGAAAACAGAGAGTTTTTGTTGTTAGATGTTTGATTCCTAAATTGCCTTTCCTTTTAAAGCAGATATGTGGAAATAAATAATAACTGTGTGTGCAGCAACTTGGCAGAGGAAAAACCCTTCAGCTCCCAGCTGCACTGGGAAGTGGGGGGGAGAAGGCAATCTCAGTCAGCAGGGGTGAGTTGCCACAATCCCATTTTAAATACCAGCAAACAACAAAAACAAAGAAAAGATCTATAGGGTTTTAAAACAAACAAACAAACAATCCACAAGGAGTAGAAGAATTCTTCTGTGTTGTTGGAAATACTTCTAATTATTTCCTTTCTGTGAGTAAGACCAATGGGTTGAGGCATTGATCACAGCTTACACACATCTAAGTCTGGAGAAGTTGATGTCTGCATCTTACATCTGCTTAAAGCTGGAATCTATTTACACTGTTCCATATAAGGTTTAGGTGTATATTAATGCTTATCTTTTTATCTGTTTGCAGACACTGTTGCTTCCACTACCATACCTGGAATCCCCAGTCTGTAATGAAGCCCTCATCTGTAGCGGTGTAGCCCCTCAAGTTTGAGTTGTTGTGCGTTCCTCTCTCAGACTTCTCGATATTTAATCTCAATTGCTTGACTCATTGTGATGCAGAATATGTTCTCTTTATTTGTGCTGTCATCAGAAAAACCTGGGAAGAAAACCATCCCACTCCAATGTGATGTTAGCAGTGGCATTCCCTTATTCTTGCATGCTGGGTGACTTGACAAATCAAGCACATGCTCCCAGAGTTCTGGTTCTGCATATAAACAGTTAAGACATACATATGCAATACATTGGCATACACACTCACTCTTGTCAAAGAACTCATTAACATATGCTAATGTCCCTCTGAGCATGAGCGGTCGTGTCTATAGTGGTCGTACCACCACCTGCCTCCTCCCCTTTATTTCTCCTTCAGTTTCGTCACAGTGTCCTTTCACCAACCTTTTTGCTGCTTCTCCCCAGTTTAGCTTGTTATGCCATAATAAGCAACTTTCTATCTTGGTGTGCTACAACTCAAAACATCTCATATGAAACCCAAGAACAAGTCCTTGCACCTGGTTGACACAAAGAAAGATAAAAGCAGCCCATTGTGACTTCAGTGCTTCAATGAAGTGGGGATCGTTCAGAAAAACAACACTGTTCACCTACCAAGAAAAGCTAAACTGGAAAAATTTATAACTATCATACATTAATTCCTTTTTGCTAAACTAATACACTGGTCCTTATGCTGATATACTGCTAAGCCAACCTCTACCAGCGCTACAAAATATTGATAGATATGCAGATGTTGGAAACATTTTGGAAATGTTAAATACTATTTGGATTTCCCATCTCTATTTCTTAGGTTCTTTTTAAAAAGCTGTAAGAATTGACAGATTTTGTCCATCCAGCTATATTCAGCTTATTAGTATAGCCATCATTATTGAATTTTTGATAGTACTTGCTCTGGTTAATGTTCTCCAAAGTGCTGCATGCATTTAGAATGGTGTATGAGCAGTAAGCCCCTTCCCTGGTGTGTGGGTCCATGGGTCCCTCCAGCCCATCAGTCTCAGTTCTAGGCTGAACCAGGCTGGAACCTTGACATACACACAGCTCCTGAGAAATATACTGGATTAAAGTGATTGGACCACCCAAGAAATTACAGCCAAGTGACTTGCTTTCTAATCTCTAGGTTTGCTACATGGTGGTCAGAGTAATGAAATAATTGCAACAGCCGAAGACAACTGCAATAATTTAAATCTTTATGGGGAAGAAGCCCTTAGTATGGGTTTGATGCGAGTTCACACTGGACTCCTCACAGCTCAATAAACAACACATCCTGGGACATGCACTATTCCTAGCAGTGACTAACTGTGCACACAGTTCTGTCAGAGCAAATGAGGAGGACAGGATTGCTTCTGCTGCAGCAGAAGAGATTGAAGAGGATTTAAGAGAATACTTCACACTACAGTACACAGAAGCTTTGGCTCGACACTATCATAGCTGACTTGTAGCAACTCATCAAACCCTCGTGTCGTAGCTCTGCTACAGAACTCTACAGATACATCCTTACTGTTGTAGTAGGCGACAGCGAGGACTCAGGATGTGATGCGGTAGGACTCTCCCCTTGCTCTGTGACGAAGGGATAATGTCTGCTTAAGGGGTGTAGATGAAGTAGGATAGGTATATAAGTAAGCCACGCAATATAATGAACGCCATTTTACTGCTCACCATACTGGTATCTACGTGCAGTTCTGTGGTCCGGGCAGGTCTTGCCTGATAGTCTGGCACAGGTGCAGAGCTAAAAGAACATGGGTTGCCAAGTGTACGGCAACACCTTACTTCATGGCTGAGTCAGCCTTCTCTGCAGATACCTCTATCAAAACCTTCTTTGCTCACAACCATTGTTACCTGACAGAGTTACACAGGGCAAGTGTATGCTCAATTGTAGCTCTGCAGTGTGGCCTCTCATGCACAAGCAAATCCATGTGCTAAGTACCTCACACAGTAAAGATAACTGTTTAATAGTTTACTATTAAAAAATTACTATTCTTGTTAAGACAACATTTAGGTGAGGATCTTTGGACTTGCTATGGTCTCATGTTCTTATGGAAACAATTACAATGCCCTAAGTTAGATACCCCTAACTTCTCAGTCATGACCTCATATAGCAGGCAGGAAATTCTGAGAGATTCCAAAGACCTCTGTCTCAGAAACATAGGTTTGGTCCTTTGGAGCGATCCTTCTATTGTCTAGGTTATGCCATTTTGAAAGTGCTGCAGATAAAGAAAAGGTTTTTGGCTTTCCCCAGTTAACATGTTGAAACTACATTTGCATGGGACCAAACCTATGTTTTTTTAATAGCACTACAAATACAGAGCTTTTGGGAAAAGCATTAACAACTGTCTACAACAGTAAACTATATACAATTATCTTTACTGTGTGAGGTGCTTAGCACATGGATTTGCTCCTGCAGGAGAGGCCACGGTGCAGAGCTACAATTGAGCATACACTTGCCATATGTAACTCTGTCTGGTAACAATGTGAGATCACAGAAATAAAGCACTAAAATCACTAAGTTTTCCCACACAGAATACCTTAATAAAGACCTTCAGAAAGTATCCTCTAGACAATGTGTTCTTTGCTGTGTATTCAGCGTAGAGGAACTGTGTATGAACTGAGTATGAACTGAGCTCCACTGACTTAATGACATGAAATTCCTGGTTTTCCTCTGAAATGTGATAGTGAGGGGAGCTGTGAGCCTCCTTCCAACTCTCAACAGACTGGAGCTGCCAACACAATAAATGAGTTTCCCTGGTTTGTTGCCTTCATAGACAAACAAACAAACAAAAAACAAAAGTGGTAAAGGGCAAATACCTGACCTCTGGCTGCAGGAGGCTCTTTTCAGGCAACACAGCAGTACCCTGTTGGGACAGAGTGAGGAAGTCTGCAGTGACCCCACACTTTGAAAATTCACTTTAAAAATGTCACCTGTCAGGATTCTGTTGCCTCCCCAGCTCAGCCCATCTCAGAGAGATGTTCACATCTTAATATGAGCTACGATTTTACTTTTCTCTAGGAGGAAGAAGTGCATCTCTAATGAGCAGTAGGATTTCCTGGGGTGTGGTGTCTGGTCACCGGCTGTTAGAGAGGAGACACAGCAACAGAGCACCACTGTGGCTACGGAAAGAATAGCCTGTTGGACCTCTGGCTTCTCAAAACAGGAGAAGAGGCAATAGCCTGGTTCCTAAGCAGAAAAAAAAAGGAAAAAAAAGACAAATAAGGAACAGCATGCTGCTTGGTACTCTTTACAATCCTGAAAAACAGTTATTTCTTCACCTTTACTGATAAGCACCCCCTGAGCAATTTCCACTGCACTTGAACTGGATTTTTCACGGTATTGCATGTAAAGAAGTATTGATTCCAGAAATCAAGAGGGTTTGCCTTTCAAGTTAAATCATCAAAATATACCTTTTTATTCTGAACGGAAGAGCAACCAATTTCATTTCAATTAAGGGTGGGGAAAGTGTAGAGTTTTTGAGAAGTGAACTTGATAGGGCTGGATCAGAAGTGCAGCTGTCTATGCCAGTACAGCTCTCTGCTTCAAATGTGAGAAGAAAGCAGTGTGTGGACTGTGGGAGTGGGGAAGAAGGAGATACTATCTGACCTTGCCCTTTCTCCACCACTGCAGTCACCATGTTTCTTCATGAGGAATCCTAGCAAACCAGTACAGATACATTTCAAACCTAAATTTCAAGTCATCAATGTCCTGTGGCTGATAGATTTAAGAAACTGTTTTTGACAGATGAACAAGTGCAGGCAATTCTTGGAGAAGTCTAAGACAGCCTGCACATTTGTCTCAAAGCTTGCTGCTGGACAACTTCAACAGATGGACAAGTCCAAGAAATCTTATGTTTGAAGACTTGCAGACCAGGGGCAACCAGAGATAAGCAGCCTCCAGAGACAAGAAGCTGCTATATGGCCGATAAATGCCTTTTCTAGGCATATCTCGAAGGAGATAACCATCCAGAGAACCTGCATGCCCACAGGTGCTGCACATGACTCTAACCTAAGTCCATGCTGGGAGCTGCTGTCTCCATGCCCAGTGAACATCAGTATTTGTATGAATGCTTTAATGGCCCCTGACAGCAAATCAGGCTGCCCGAGCACTGTTAGGCCAAGTACACTGTATCAAAAAGCACAACACTTTCTCACCTGGTGGTATCTGTAAAGCACAGAAAAAGACAAACCATGTCTTCCTCCTGAAACTATGTTAACAGCCAGTCAAGCCAAGATGCAACATCTCTAATTATTTCATTAACTCACAGACAACATTTAAAAGCACAGCACTTACCCAGCTAGTAAAGAATCTTTGTGGTCTCCAGACATCTCAGGACGTCTACAGCCTAATTAGCTATATACTGCATTTGGAGACTTGGAAAAACTGACCCCTATAGGGGCATCTGTTCTGGTACATTCCCTGCAATTAATAAAGGCAAGACTGGCCCAGAATTGACATGGGGACAGACCAAACTCATCTTACAGTCGTTGCTAGAAGGGTGCCAGCATTACCCACTGAGATAACAGATTCAGTTTCCTCTTTCACCCATTCCACGAAAGCTGAAATTTTACACTCGTATTCCCCTACTGTCATACGGGGAAATGTCACCCAGTAGTGTCACGACCTCCCCTTGCTGGGAAGCTTAGGGTCACCAAAGCCAGAGGAAACATCTTACAATCCAAGCTGCTTGCTTGCCTCAAACATTCAGAGGCCAAAGGACCCGTAATAGTTGAACATGGTGCCAGGTGCTGGAACACTGGCAGTTATAATGATGGCACAACCCACAGACACTATCTCACCACAGAATTCATGTTATCAGGACGGGTACTTCTTAAGTTACACATCTAGCTTTACAAACAGATTTGTACCATGATATCCAAACCCAAGTCACACACCTGGGTCTCACAGTGCCTGACTGGTTGATGGAAGGATGCAGGATGCTGTCCCGCTGCACACTGGGCACTTGGGCCAGCACTGGATTGCCTGCACCAGACATGTCCTGCAGTACACAAAGAAACTGATCAGCAACAAGGAAAGAGACTCACCCTACTGTCAGTAATGTGTTACCCCGCAGTGGTATGTTTCTGAGAAGCATGAATTCCTGCACATGGGAGGAGAGAAGCAGAGTGCAATGCTGTTTTCCACCTACAAAGTCATTTTCTCACAATGCTAAACATCAAGGCAGAGTGCTTTTCTAATTAAACTTTTCTAAAGGACACCCTTCAACTCTGATATCTCTGTTAATTGTGCCAGACATGACACAACCTGGTACCCAAAGGAGGGGGCAGGAGAGTTCATCCACCTCAGGGAGGGGGCTCCAAGCCCTGCAAGGAAACAGCAAGGTTTCTTCTCTGTGACAAGTGAACCACCAACGCACACTGCGTCCCATTGACACCAGGCCTGGAGCTCTGCACCACATCCTCCAGGTGCACAGAGACACCTCCAAGGCTGCTGAGATTGGCACAGATCTGATGGAGAGCTCAAGGCACCACTGCCTTTCTGCATGGGCTCACCTCCTTCACACTGCTTCCCCAGCGGGAACCAGAGAGGTTGGAGTTGAGGAACAAAGCTTAAGCTGAAAAAAGCCATCTAGTTCTAACTCTCTCCAAACACAAAGTGCCAATCTATGATCTCCCAGGTTTGTTCTTGCTGACAAACCGCACCAGAGCAGAGCTGTGCAGTCTCTGAACCAACTCAGCTCACTGGAGACACACTGCCAAGGACCCACACTCCTGCAGACCCCAACTACCATCTGCTCCGTTTCACCTGCTGTGCTCCAAAACCCCGACCAATAATATCAGTGCTTAATAACACCAACAGAATACCCACTGGGCAGTAGATCCAGACAGGAACGGCCCAAGGGAACAAACATCTTTCAGCTCACCCCATCCTCTCACAACTGGGAACCGAGTAGAGGGCAGTGGGTCCATCTTTACTAGAGGGTCAATCTCCGAGTGCCCATAGGCTGGACAAGAGGCAAAGGTGAGCAGGAGGAAGGACGCGTGCAGATCGCCTCCACACTAACACCTCTCCATATGCCTACACCACTCGGAACTTCAAGTGACACCCATGTCATAGGGCAGGGATGGGGTCCAAACCAAGAAAACGGATCTTTAAGCTGTCACTTAACCCATTATTCAATCTCACTTCATATACGTGCACCAACTATACTCATCTCCTTTCCCTTTCTCCTTTCCTGCTCAAGACAACTAAGGACTAATTGAATAGATTGAAAATGGAGCAACACAAGCTTCACAAGACCCCTGACCACACACAGCTTTCCTCCACTGCCAGACACCTCTCAGCTCTTACTCTCCACTGAACTCCCCACTGCTGAAGTTTACTTTCAGTGTACAAGGTAAAGACGACTTTCTCCTGGCATAAGAAACAGCCGTGAAGATAAAGATTTGAGGGTGTCAGTTGATGAGAGTGAGACCAGCAGGGCAAGGCAGGTGGCTCTGCCCCTCTACTCTGCTCCCGTGAGACCCCATTCAGAGTACTGCATCCAGTTCTGAGGCCTCCAACACAAGGAGGACATGGAGTTGTTGGAGTGGGTCCAGAGGAGGGCCACGAGGGTGGTCAGAAGGCTGGAGCACCTCCCCTACAGGGACAGGCCCAGAGAGCTGGGGCTCTGCAGCCTGGAGAAGGCTCCAGGGGGACCTTATAGCAGCCTTCCAGTACCTTGCATGAAAGCTGGGGAGGGACTTTTTACCAGAGCATGCAGCAACAGGATGAGTGGAAATGTCTTTAACCTCTCTTTAAAGAGCACAGATTAGATATTAGATTTTAGATAGATAGATAGATATCCCCCTGTACTCAGCACTGGTGAGGCCGCACCTCGAGTGCTGTGTCCAGTTTTGGGCCCCTCACTGCAAGAAAGACATCGAGGCCCTGGAACGTGTTCAGAGAAGGGCGACAAAGCTGGTGGGGGGTCTGGAGCACAGGGCTTATGAGGAGAGGCTGAAGGAGCTGGGAATGTTCAGCCTGGAGAAGAGGAGGCTCAGGGGAGACCTTATAGCTCTCTATAACTTCCTGAAGGGAGGTTGTGGTGAGCTGGGGGTCGGCCTCTTCCCTCGTGTCATTAGTGATAGGACTAGAGGCAATGGTTTCAAGCTGCGGCAGGGGAGATTCAGGCTGGACATTAGGAAATATTACTTCTCAGAAAGGGTGGTCAGGCACTGGAATGGGCTGCACAGGGAGGTGGTGGAGTCACCGACCCTGGGGGTGTTCAAGGAACGATTGGATGTTGTGTTGAGGGACATGGTTTAGTGGGAGCTATTGGAGATAGGTGAACGGTTGGACTGCATGATCTTGTAGGTCTTTTCCAACCTTGGTGGTTCTATGACTCTATGATTCTATATTAGATATTAGATAGATTAGATAGATTCAATTGGATACTAGACTAGATATTAGAGAGAAATTCTTTACTGTTAGGGTGTTGAGACACCGGAGCAGCCGGAGGATGTTCCCTCTGTGGAGGCATTCAAGGTCAGGCCAGATGGGGTTGTGAGCAACCTGGCCTGTGGGAGATGTCCCTGCCTGTGGCAGGGCGTGGGAACCAGAGGACCTTAAAGGCCCCTTCCAATCCAAACCATCCTATGACTCTATGACAAGAAAAGAGGAATGCCCAGAAAAATGAACACTGATGTAGGGTGAGCTGCACAGTTCTCTTCTGGGCTTTAAGAGAGCTTTTTCTGGTGCATTGCCTCTTCTATCCCCACACAAGCAGGACAAGAAGGAACACAGAGTTCTAATTCTACACTGAAATCGCTGGCTTTGGCCACAGCTTTTTCTTAGAAGCTCAACTGAGCAGCCCGAGGGCTCTCAGGCTCTGCATCAAGCTGCTGCATGGCCGTCGCGTTGTGCAACCCTCTGTGAACATAAACGCAGCCCACTCAGCAGCACCCAACACCCCCACGTCCATGGGTCACACAGGGCCACGTTCGGGACTCACCAACGCGGCCGCCGCAGTGAGAGCTCCGTGCGGGACGGGGCAATTCTGCAGCCGTAGCAGTAGCGGAGATTCACCACCAACTCCTCGGCGACAGCTTCCATCGGGCGGGCGGGAGGTGCGGGCATCCACGGCGTCTGCGAGGACGCGGACGGCCGGGGGCAGGAAGCGGCCGACGAAGGGGCCGGGTTGGGGCCGAGCGGGAGAGCCGAAACGCCGCCGCACGAGAAGCGGACGCGGTCCAGGAACACCGCCCATCGCCGCCGGGACGCCCCGGACCGGCAGAAGCTGAGATCCGCCGCTATTCGCGGTCCTTCGCGGCGCCGCCCGGAGCCCGCAGCTCTCCGCCCAGCCCCGCCGGTCGCGCCGAGACGGCGGGAGAGCAGGGCGGGCGCGGCCCGGGCCGAGCTGCGGGAACTGCCACCAGCCCGGGCTGCGCTCGGGCACCCGACGTGGGACGGCGCCGCCGGCTCCGCCGAGCGGCAGCGCCTCGTCGCACACGACAGCCTCAGGTCACGTCCGCTTCTTTAGAAAACGTTCCGTTCGGACCCCCCCGCCCGCCCCCCCGCAGTCCGTCCCAACCCGCGGCCACAGCCGCTCGCTACGTCCAAGGCAAGCAGTTGCAGTGCAGCACCAGGCCCAGCAGCCAGTAGGACGCGAAGTACCCCAGGACGCACCGCCCGACGGCGGTCATGGAGCGGTAGCTCAGCAGCAACCTGAGCAGGGGGTGTTCCCCCGCAGGGCCCTTCCCGCAGGAGCCGGGCACCGCACTCGGCATACACCTCCCGCGGACGCGCACTGCGATTTGCCCGTCGGCCCCCTCCTTCCAGAGCCAGACCTCGTGTCCTTGGAGCAGGTGGGCGGAAAACCAGTACAGTACGGGGCTGGAGGAGCCGAGGAACCGGGTCAGCACCTGGAAGCAACAGGCAGAAAATCGCCGCCGGTCGGGCCCTAAGCAAACCCCGAGCGGATGCCACGCGAGGAGCAAGCCGGCTGCCTCCGTCGCGCTGCTGGGATACGGAATGGCACACGGCCCCACCTCGCGGTGCTGGAATTTATTACATGTGGAACGAAACGCCTCTCAGCTCAGCGCCGCCGTGTTTATCAAGGCGTTTCTGCACGTGGCCGGGGGCTGCACGGGATTCGGGCAAACGCGGTGACCGCCACTGCAGTCCTCGTCACAGCCTCGCCTGGGAACTCTGACAACGGCTGCCGGGGAGGATCTGAGTCTCACTTCTCAATTATTCTTTCCCCACAACCCCCAAAAGACAGCACAACTGAAAGTGCTTCCGGGTGCTTTTTAAGGGGCCGGGACAGGCTTTGGATCCCCACACTGCCATCCCTAACGCAGCCCAGCGTCACAGGGCGTGACGTTATCTGCACCCTCTGGCGAACACCGCTCAGTGAGCTGACGCAAGAACGCCACAGATGCGATTCAGTCCCAGCCGTCTCACCACAGTGAGCACCTCGCAGCCTATCTGGGAACTCTCCAGCAGCTTTGCAAAGGTACTGTGGAAGCAGCGCGAGAGGCAAAGCTCTGTGCCAGCCCCGCAGCTGTCACAGCCTCAGGCTGTGACCATCACTGAACCACTTCAGCCACCACCCCGCATACCACGTAACAAATCATTTCTGGGTGCTGCCATGAATGTCTTACCTGAACATGCATGCAGAAGAACCCCAGCACCAGCAGGGCCGTAGCATGGACCACATACACGAAGACAGCAGGGCAGCAAAACCCGGCTCTGGGTTTACCCTGTTTCTTCTTTCTTCTCTCTAGTCCCAGGGTCAGGCAGTGCTGCGGGTTTGCAACAACGAAGGTCCAGGCAGCCCACGAGCCCAAAAGCGTGACAGGCAAAGCGAGCAAGAAATTTGGTACTTGTCTGAGCTCAAAATACCTCAGAAAGCCCACATTCCAGTAAACATCTTGAATATAAGAATAAACCACAGGGAACCGCTGGGAGCACCAAGGGGGTTTAACCCCATTGGGGGACACCAGACAATAGCCTTTGTCCAAAGCCAGCTGCTGCAGCGGCTTGGGAACAGCCAGATCCAGGCCAGGGCCACAAAACCTCATGAAGGCATAATACTGAAATAAAGCAAAAGGCAGCCAAATCCCAGCACATGTCAGAAGCACGGAAGATGCCACACTGAGGAGCTGCCTCCATAACAGAGAGAGCTTCCTTACTGAGCCTGAATCTGCCTGGAGCTGGAGGGCAAAGGATTTACTGTGGGAGTAGAGAAAGAAACCAGCATTCACAAGCCCATTGGCACGCACACCAGTGGCAAGGGAAAACAGCAGCATGCTGAACCACCTCTGCCCCTTCTCCAGTTGCCACATGGCACTGAAGGCCAGGAAGGCGAACATGCTCTCTGAGTAAGCAGCTGCCATGAACACATTGGCGGGGCTGATACAAAAGAGAAGGGCAGCAAGGAAGGCTGTCCTGCGGCACCGCAGCACAGCACAGCCCAGCTTGTACAAAGCAGCGGCTGCCAGCACAGAAAAGAGAGAATTAAGGAGGACGGCTGACAGCAGCAGGCGGCTCCGCAAACACAACAGCTGCCACAGGGGCCACAGAGCACCATCGGCCACAGCTCGCAAGCTCAGAGGGTAAAGCGGGAAGAAGGCGCAGTTGTGCTCATACAGGTAACCCCACTCTGCAATGAAGAGGAAGTGCTCTGCGTCCCAGTGTGCCAGGCCCCCCAGCAGCTGCTCCAGCAGCAGGTCATACGTGCCAGGCTCAGGCAGACGAGGCGGGGAGAAGGCATCCGCTGCGTGATCTGGGATCAGCAGGTTGAACACAGCCTGGAAGGAGGAGGAGAGAGAAGTGAACGACAGCAGACATCCTCTCGCATCCTATTGGGAGCACTGGGCTGGAAGAGCATTTCTGGGATTCAAAGAAGGGGATGAGCAGCACAGAAGACAGGCTTATGGGATTTCCAGCAAGGATGGCTATAAAACTGAAAACAGACACACAGTGTTTTTGGGCATTTATAGCAGAATACAATTCTGACGATATCCAGCATGAATCCCTATGGAATTGGACAAGGAAAGGTGGCTCGGCTCCCTGCTCAGGCACATCTAACCACATATGCTCACACCAGGTGCCACTGCAGTGCTGGTAAGCTGCTTCTGCTACTGAATTTGGTGTTCCCAACCCAACTGACATACAAGGGAGAGGAGACAAAACTAGAGAAAAGATATTCCCAGAGAAAACTGATGCAGAAGACAAACAAAACAGTGTTTTTCTTAAAAAACAAACCCTCCAAACAGTACTTTTTGCAGCGTTCTACAGGGAGATTGGGATGAGTCCCTGGCCAGGAATTCAACACTGACAGAGGCAAGAGAAGAGGCCATACCAAACAAACTGCAGACTTTTGTCTCCGCTGATGGTCCCACTCAGCCCCACCCAGCAGTCACTGGGCTGCTGGATCTGCCCCTGCTGCTGGAGATGTGCCCCAGGCTGCTCTGGATTCAGGAACTACAGCTGGGCTCTGCTGCCTTGGCAGGCACAGGCAGCACGGAGCAGACCAATAGCATCCTTCTGCACTCAGAGAAGTGTGTCTCAGCAAGTGAGACCTGGGAGGAATGTGCAGCAGGAGATCACTGTTCCTGCTTTGCGGATAAATGGACGTTTCAGCCTCGCAGGCTGCTAAACCCACCACTTGCAACAACAGCATTAAACGTAAGTTATGCAGAAACGTATTTTACTTTACGGCATCCTGCCTCCCCGGATGCAGCTGATCTCCTGGTCCTCCAAAGGAGAAGGGGATTTCCCAACCATGCAGAACCAGCCTGTGGTGTAACAGGCAGTAACAAAGAGAAAAATCTTGGGAGCACAGAACAACAGATACTGCAGCACCTGTGGTTCAGGAACAGAAGACTTGCCTGCAGCAGGAGTGTCAGGGCTCTGCAGCACACTGCAGTGTGCACAACCACTCGCAAATAAGGATCCTGCCTGCTCACCAGCTCCATCCCAAGCTTGAAAGCTGCCTCGGTCACTGATGCTGGGGAAATTCACCCTCCGGTTTTGGAAACCTGAATTGATCAACAGAGAGCAGAGACACCAAGAGATATTTCTGGATTCAGACATGTTTGTACACTATGCACCTTTATTTGCTACCAGGGAGTTCAGAGGGCTGCAAATCTCTATGAACAAGAAAGTCACACATGAAAGAGATCAAGAAACCAGGAGACGCAGAGATATCACAGACAAAATCGTTGATACTGCTCCTGTTAAAAAAAAAAAGACTTCCCTGACTTCTCAACCTTGGTTAGGATGCAGAGGAGGAGGGGTTACAACACATTCTCAGCTCATTTCTGACTAGGCCAATGTAAATACCTGCAGCAGAGCTGCACTGGCCTCTTTATTGGCTGTCTCAGCAGAAACACCACTGGCTCCAGCCATGACTCAGCCAAGCAACTACACACACATTCAAGTTCCAATGCACTCAGTGATATTTAAACCTTTTTTGGACTAGAGGCACAACTAGAACATGGAACCTGAGCGTAACATCTGTATAAGCCCTTTGCCAATGGGCTGCAGCTTGGCCAGGCACTGCCAGGCGCAATCTTCTCTCACCTCCTCTCTGCCCAGCGTTTGTTCCTGGGAAGCAGAAAACTGCAGTACCAAGGGCTGCCCCACCTACACAGTGTGGCCCTGCAGGTTCCACCAGGGCAAAGCTAATACTCTTCAGACACACTGGCTTCCCTCCATCACATATAGCCCCCTCTGGGACATGACACTTGCATAAAACACCACTCTGTCCACTTGCACCCTTCCCTGCTTTAGCAGGGCTCCTGATCTCCAGAGGGAGGGCATCTGCCTGCCGAGAAAACTACACATGCTATGGTGGCTCTCTTCCATCTCTTCCCTCGAATACTTACCTGTGATATTTAAAGCACTTTGTAGAGTCACGCTGCTTCCTTTTCTGTGTATTCTGGAATGACATTCTGCGACCAGCTATGAAAACTGTTGGCCCAGAGCCACACAGGCAGGCAGTATCTGTTCTGCAGCTTTTTAAGATAACACATTTCTTCCGTTAGTTCCCCAGCCACCAACGGCTTTTCAGTTTGACAAACAGAAGACCCACAGCTCTCTCTGGGCTCCAGCACCACATCCTGCACCACTTCCCACCTTTCTAATCCAGCCTGCGACAACGCACGAAGATCCTCGAAATGCTCACCTACTGACCTAACCATTCTCAGAGGTTTTCCTATTGCCAGTTTAGTGACAGAAAAAACAGACAGGTTAAAAGCTGCACGCAAGAGGAGAAACCAAGGCAATGGCAAAGCAAAAAGCAACACCCAAATGCATTCACTTATAGTCCCAGCCCTGAGCCACACAGTTCTGCTTCTTCCTCTTTTGCCACATACTAAAGTTTCGGTTCTGCTCATATTCTCCTCTTGCTCCATAGCATTCACAGCTACAGAGCTGCGAGTGGGAGGCATGCTATCCCGAATCACAAAGCCACAACATTTTAAGAGGGGATACTTCAGCCCAGCTGCAAATTCTATCAAGGCACATTCACAGCTACAAATCCTATTAAAGATCACAGCCTAAAATCGTCCAAGTACGTCCTTTTCTAAAAGGAGAGAGAAGCCTAGCGCGAACGTGCCAAGAAAGCAGGGCTTTGCAACACCACACCCGTCAAGCTGCAGCACACCTCGTCACAGAGCTGCAGCTCGCATGGCTCTGCCCCACACGGCGCTGCTTCAAAGAGCACATGCACGGCCAGAAAAGGCAGCAGCGCGCTTACACGTACGCCAGTAGAAAATAATGCCAGGTCTTAAGTAAAGACGCATTTCTGCCTTCTTTCGCGTTTCTACTCAGCGTTCTGCACTCCGGTGCGAACTGCACTCGGCGCGCTCCGGAAGTTGCGACAATAGAAGGACGCAACCCCGTCCGGAATAGGCGCGGGACACACAGCCGCGTGCACCAGCACAGCGCGATGCCCACGCGGGGGCAGCAGCACTCCGGCTGAGGCATTTCTCCCTCCGCGCAGCGCAGCCGTCCGCTCTCGGCGGGGCTTTCAGTTCCGACCGGAACCGTCTCCCAACCTGAGACGGGGGCACGGAGCAGCGGGCGGGGCTCCGCACGGCACCATTCTCACGAAACTCGGAGAGCCGCTCCGGGCGCCGCACTACGGCCGTTCGCTCCGTTTCGCCTCTCGGGAACGGAGCGGGAGGACGCGGCCTGAGGGCGGGTCAGAGCCGCGGCCCCTCCGGGGGCTGCGAGTGGTAGCGGTGCCGTGCCGGGCGGAGGGGCGGTCCCGGGCGCAGCCCCCGCCCCTCTCCCTCTCAGTCCCTCCTCTCCCCTCCCCCACCTGAGCGCTCGGCACGCCGCTCCCGCTCCGGCACTAACCCGCCGCCACCCCCGACACACACGAATCCATGCGCCCCCTCGCGCTGCTACTTCCGGACACGTCACTTCCGGTCACTCGCACGCTTCCGGATTGGGACGCGTCACGTGGTGAGGAAGGAGTGGTGGCGGCGCTCCGTGTGGGGGCAGCCGCGGGCGAGTGCCTCGCTGCGCCGTCAGCCCGGGCGCTGCGCCCGCCGAGCGCCGTTGGTGGGCAAATAACTCTCCCGGGCTCGAAGGGATCCGCTCGGTGCGCTGCTGCCGTGGCAGAGGGCGATTTCTCGGCCCGAGGTGGAGGACGGGGCCGATGGGCGGGGCCTGTGAGCTGACGCCCCGGCGCCGTGCCGGCCTCCCCCCGCCAGGGTCCAGGGCTGACGGGTCCTTTATGCGGCGGCACGCCGCAGCAGCCCGATCGCGGTGCGCGTCACGGCATTAACGGCTTAAAAGAGGCGTGCGGGGTTCCCTAAGCGCCCCATCCACGTGATGACAGAGGCGGCAGGCCGTGCCTTCCCCTCACCGCCGGGCGCGGCCGTAGCCACGCTGCGGGCAGCAGGAAGGGCCTCAGGCCGGCGCGCGGGAAAGCTGTGGGTGCGAATCGCGGCAGAGCACGGAGGAGCGGTGATCCGCGCAGCCATCTCGAGCTTTAGAGCAGCTGTGGCTTTCAGATTAGTCCCGAATTACCAACTGTAAACGCTGCACGTTCTCACGTCGCTGATTTCTCACTGATGCTGTTTTTCTTTAACCACAGCAGAAGCACGGGAGGAACACGTGTCTCCACGCCTTCAAGCACTATGGGAGAAGAATCACTCCCTCAGCATGTTTGTGTAGACACCACCACAACGGGTAGTTTGTACCACATGCGACCTCCTTCACGCGCAAGTGGAGCGTTCACTTATGACTAAATTCACCGAAACATAACACAGAGGATGTGCAGAAGCTGCTAACATTACCTTTTTCAGCCCTGCTGCTGAAGTCCTCTCTGCTGAAATGTTGAAGTCTTGTAGTTTTTAATTCAAGCCGATTAAACAAAGCTCCTGGAATACAGAACTCAATTATCAGAGAAGTGGGTTTCAAACCAGCAGTTAAGTCACAGATCAGCAAAGGCCAACAGAACTCCCACCACACCACTTGTTTTTCCATTCAGTCCATTTAAAGCCAAGGAAGCCCAGCATCAATTCCTTTCCTCTTAAGAATTCCATTTTAAGGACTCTCCCAGACAAGCCAGGGGTGAGGAATTACTGCAATTCCAGCTGGTAAACATTTCACAGAAGAAAGTCCGTTTGATTCAGGTATGATTCCTCCCAGAAATCTGAATTTCAGGATTACAGTTAAGGGCTGAGGGAATTGTGAGCTTCATAGGAAGCTGGGGGGGAAAAAGAGGTGGTGAGACAGAAGAGCCTCTCCTTTGACACTTTTGCTTAAGTGAGCTCAGTGCAGTTCTAGTTAGCCTGCTGCTACTGTCATTTGAGGGTAAAGCTTCAGGCTGAATAAAATGTCCATTTACTAACCATGAAAATGCGCAGACTGTCACATGAAGAGCCTGAACTCTGGCCATGTGCTGAAGGGCATCAGACCTCTGTATGCTGGAAAATCCCATCCTTGGAAGATAACCAAGTCCACATCACAATTCCAAGAAAGAGTGAAAAATGCAATGGGAGTGAAAACTGTCCATTTTAGAGAGGACAGGGAAATGCCTCCCTTCAGAGCAATGCCCTTCTCCATCCTGAGAGCTACACGTCCATCCTTCCATGCCAGAGCTTCACCTCATACGGCAGATTCGCCCTCCTGGAACATAAGTGACGCAAGCCCAGCAGAGAAGAAAAGCCAGACCACACAGCACTGGCAGCTCAGGGCAAGGTGCTGCTCTGTTACCTGGTTGTGCTGCCAAACAAGATGCTGTCCCGGAGCTTTGAGGCCTCCTTGCTGCACGGTAACAAAACTGACCTGCAACTCCACACCTGCAGGGCCCAACAGCACCAAGGTCAGCCCCGTGCTCTGCTAATAAAGAAAACCCTTACAAACATCTTACCAAGATTTAATGTACATTTATTCTTAACACGTGGAACATATAGTATAAAGATTTCATACTGAATAAATGATATTCATTAAGCCAAAAAAGGAAAAAAGGGAGGAATTTACATCAAGTTTTTAGCTACATCGTCTGAAATACAAATATGCAGAAGTCATCACTGAAAAATCTCAATTGTGTTTCTTCATCAGGAACTTCAACTGAACCTAGAACTTTTTCACACCTCGATTAGAAAGAAAACAAAAACAGGAAAAATAAACTATAAGTTGATTGGCTGCTGAGACAGCAATGACTTTATACACGGAGACCTGTACAGCATCCTCCAGGGAGGGATGTCTGGCAAGAGATTAAATAATTGTGTCTCGCTTTTGCAGGTCATCAACTCGTTAACTCGTCATACTATAAAGGGGTGGGGAAAGGGGAACAAAACTGCAAGGAATCTTAGGGTATGTGCAATGTACAACGTCATAGATATATACACACGTGGCAGCATTCAGGCTGCAGCTAAAGGTTAAAACCAGTTCTAAGAGGTGATCTCAGGATTATTCATACAATCAAGGAGGAAGAGAGAAAGAGGTCAGGGTGTTGTAGGTTCACACATGATACTTTGGGGGAAAAGCCTTTTTTCTCCTCAACATTAACTAAAAACATTTTTAAAAACTACAGCTTGCTGCTGATCCAGCGTTTTTTTTTTCGTTTTTTTTCCATGTGAGACAGTATTACAGTATGTTTACAGTTTAAGGTGTACAGTACATGAAGTTCTACACGCTACTGCACAGGCCTCCCTTGGACAAGGTCTGTTCACAACTGGTAACTTCTTGGTTCCTGCAAGATTGTGAATGTACAACGATAAACCACAGAGTTCAGCAGTCACTTTTGTCCTTCAGAGTTTACCATTAAAAACAGTTATGAAAGTGGAGCCTGTCAATGTGATAAAACGGCAAGTCGTTCTCCCCAAACTCACTGTAAACGACAGTAACTTTGGTTAAAATAAAAAAAGAAAAAAAAAAAGTCTTCTACATAGACAGAACTTTGTCTCCTTTAATAAGGGATTCAGGACAATTTTGAAGGGCAGGGGAAGGGGAAAGGGAATGGGGACATCTTTCCCCAGGGGAGAAGCAGGACAGCGCAGGGCAGACAGTGGATTCTGAGGTGGTTTTGCATAAATAAAGGGCAACAGTCAGTTTCTAAGTTCTCCACTCACGCACACGCACACAGGGTCTCGGATCCCACAGCTGTCATGACTGGCCAATTAAAAATAGTACATCACAAATAACTTGTGAAACCAAAGAGTTCATCAAAGGCGACACAGAGATGTCCAACAGCCGCGACTCGTACAACGTGAACTCCGAGTGGTTCTCATCCACCTTGGCCAGGGCGAGCAGCGCCCGAGCAGCTCGGCGCATCATGTCCACACTTGTCGACTCAAAGGGCGTGTTCTGCATGTGCATCAGGCTGGCCTGGCTCTGCTGGAACTGCGTGGCGGCCAGGCTGTCCTCCAAGAAGCCCAGCAAGTTGCCAATGCTCCCCTTCTGCACAGCAATCGCTCTTGCTGCCAGGCTGTCCCCCTGTGCCAAGTTGGCCAGTAGTACCACAGCCATCTCTCGACACACCGGGTTCTTTCTGTCACTGAGGAAACGCACCAGGGTGCTGTACAGCTTCTCCAAGCGACTGAACGGGGGAGTTGCAAGAATCAAATCCACGTTGTTGTCCTGGATGCTGAGTTTGCTGAGTGTTTCCAAAACCAGTCTCTGAGGGGAGAGGACCGCATTCGGCCCCAGAGTTGGAAAGGGGTCCTGGGCCTCTGCTGATGGACAAACCGCCCAGTGGAGGAGTCCGTCCAGGATAGGCAAACAGATGCTTTCTGGGTAAGGGGACAGGTCCAGCTGACCAGAAATGTTGGCCAGCGTGACCAGTGTATTTTCACGCAGCACCTCCAGACAGTCCCACCACCACTCCACCTTGTTGCAGCTCACCCCTTGGTCCTGCTCCTCCTCCTTCTCATAGGTCAGAGGTGCCTGCTTGCGCTCCGGGTGCTTGTGGTGTAAGAGAATCAGTTTCCCTAGAATCAGCAGCAGCCCGGGGTGTTTGGACATTTCAAAGTCATTGCCCGGCACAAACGACAAACTCCTGATGATGTTGGAGACACAGATGCAGCGCTTCGCCAGAGAGTCCTGCCAGTCTTGGATGGTGCAGAGGGGTGTCTCGTCTTTACTGTGAGGTTCATCCTCCAGAATTTTTATATTTCTGTGACTCTGTGCTGGACTAATGCCAAATGGAAACTTACTTTCCTTCTCTGTTTCGGAAGCTTTGGCCTCTTCCTCCTCCCCTGATAATGAACTTGGACGTGCTGAAAGCATGTCGTCCATGGTGGCAGTTATTCTCTTCTCTGAGGAGCTGTCAGATGGAAGAGCCTCTCCTTCCCTAGGGCTTGGATTGCTCTCAGCTGTTGCACGTTTCCTCGAGACAGAACTGCAGGATGCTCGTTTGTGAATCATCGGTAGCTCCATCTTGCTCTCAAAGTGGGTCTGAATGTGCTCAGTAGTGTCACCGCCACCAATCCGCCAGTGCAGCAGGCCACTCTCAAACTCCTGCACTCGTCCCAGCTTGTCTGAATAATCAACCACAAATGGGTCATTCTTCTGCACAATCTTGATCGGAAGCTTGTCAAATTTACTAACTAATTTCTCCTCGCTGCACTCTAGAGGTGCTTTGTCCTTGCTTGAAAATGCAGCCTCCTCCTCTTCCTCATCATCTTCTTCCTCCTCATAGTTCAGGCTCCGTGGTTCCTCATCCTCCTCCCCCTTCTCATGAGAAGAAGCTGAAGATCTGCAGAACCTCTGGGGATCTAATAGTGTTCTTTGCCCTGGGTCTCCCACCTCGTATTCCTTCAGGATTCCAAAGATCTCGATCAGGCAGCGCCGGAAATACTCCACCAGGAGTTCCAGCAGGCCTGGCAACTATGGGGGAGGAGAAAAACAGGAGGGGAAGGAAGGAAGAAAGGGAACAGTGATCATAAAGCAACTTAGGCCACTGTGAACAACTGGAAAAATACTGTGTTAAGGGCAGAGATCTTAAGTAGTGCTGTTCATTAATGAGATCTGTTCATGCTAGCAATAAGCTGTTAGCAGAAGAGAGCTTTCTGTCCTCTGAGAACAGGAACAAGGATAAACAGACCCTGACTGCCAGGATCCAACACCAGCATAGTCCACACACGCATACCTGTGCAAACACAGACACTCTTGGTTTTACTTCCTCTTTGATTGACACATAGAAAGGAGCAGGGCAATGCTAAGCAGACAGCCTTCACAGTATTGTGGAACAGCTTTGACAACAGCCATACAGGCACTAGGTAACTCATGGAGATAGGCTGGCCCTCAGAACAGCACCCAAACCATGCTGCACACTGACCCATGGGGAAAGAGAGAGTAGAGGTGAATGCCATCACATCAGGCTAGGCAAGCAGCGTTCAACCCCTCGCAGCACTCTGCTGCGAAGCCCCTCTTGGCCTCCCCACCGTGATTCTCTGTGTTTGAGGCAGTACATCCCACCAGAAAGGAGAGACTGCACACTTGCACACCAACAAAATGAAAATCCATGGGTCAATGAGCACTCAGTGCAGCTCCCCAGACCCAGCGTGCTCTTCAGACCTGATGCACTCCACAGATACAGGGACACCTGGCAACATAGCTCTATAAGGGCACAAGCTGCTTCTTACTACTGCGCTGACAGAAAACTGTACAAACTTAGCACTTGCATCAGAGACCTGCATCAGAGAGCATCTGCACCCACCTGGCTGAGGTTGAAGGTCATTATGCTGTTGTCATCATAGAGCAGGATGTTTATGGTATCTAAGGCCCACGTACTTTCAGCTAGCAGCCCAGACTTCAGAGACATCATCACTCTCCAAGCTTCAGGAGTTCCTGGAACATAAACACATGATAATTCCAGCTCCTGGAGTTTAAAGACAAAAATGAGATACTTGATACTGCTTTCTGGTCCCACAAAGAGCACAGACTATTTAACATGTTGTGCAGACTTTATGCAAAAGCAATCTCTGCACAGACAATGCCCAGCACAAACATTATATCTGCTACCACAACTAACTTGGGAGAGTTCTTACAAAGCTGGCAGAACCCTTCCATCTGGCAGCGCTGTACCGAAGAGATATGGTAACACCCAGCCTCTTGATGAGCACAGGCAGAAAAGCAGGAGTTTCCTCTTACCAATATCTTTTGCTGTCAGTCGCCTCCTTTGCTTTAATACAGGTTGAGTAGCTTCTACTGATCCTGGTGGGAAGGTGATGTCTCTTCGTATCAGGGGAGGCTGTACAGCTGCTGGTGTGATGTGCGAGGCAGGGACTGGCGGTCCTGCCTTCTGCATTTTCATCCCCGAGTGCAGAAACGGAGATTTACTGGGAGAAGTGCGATTCTCCAGAGGTCTGGGCAGAGGTGCTGGGCTGGATACCTGAGGAATGTGATTTTGCATGCTAGGAGGGGTCTGATAGTTAGACTGAGGTGGCCTAGTCATTGGGGGAACAGGGGCAGAGGGGCCGTACGGAGGCTGCCGATTCCCATGGGAAGGCCATGGTCCCTCATGGTTTACCCTCTGTTCTGAATGCAGTATATCATCCGTTCGAGTCACTCCATGATAAGCAGGCCCCTGGGGTGCAGAGCCAGTGCTCTGCCGATTCGGATAGCTGTACCCTATTTCGTTGCGCCCTTGCCACATGGCACTTTGCTGGGGGCCCTCTGGAGTAGACTGGATGGGACCCCCCATCATCTGAGGAGGCATGTTTTGCTGAGCATTGGAGCCTGGGGGAGCCGAGACCCTGTCTCTGCCAAATTGGAATGGGAACTGGTTCTGTGGCCCTCCAGCAGATCGGCGGTCAGCAGCAGGGTATGTGCTCCCATACTGGTTATACAGGTCCTGCTGTGGAGAAGGCTGCGCAGCCTGCTGCTGGCTCGGTTGCTGAGTCTGTGCTGGAGGCAGCTGCTGCTGTGTCTGCCCCTGCCCAGCGCTGTATGGGACGCTGTACATCTCCCCTTCATGCCGCTTGGCAGGTGGGCCATAGCTGCCATCCATCGGTCGCTTGTAATTCTAGATGGAAAATAAAGGCATTGATACCATAAGATTATCAAACTACAAACAGGCAACCCAGACACAAGAAACATTCAGAGCCAGAGGACAACACTCCACAGCGTGGCCTGTAAGAAAGCAAGACTGCTCTCAGAGTTAGCCATATCCAGTGTGATTTGGATCAAGGTTTCAGTTTCACACACCAAGAGCAACTCCTCGCAGCTGGCTGCATACTCTCCTTGTGTGGATTCTACAAGAATGCTTTAAGGACAGAAATCCACCTGCAGAAAGGACTTTCCTGTAGAAAAGACTCAGCTCTACTGTACATTCACCACAAATCATACTGCGTACAGAAACTTCTTTCCTTCCAAGTCCAGGAATTTCATCAAACCTTCTCTCTATTTTCTTAGAAAGCACAGGTTTTTACTCACATTATCAAACAAAATGATTTGAAAACTGTTGTACTTTTTGCTTCTTCCTTTCCTGTAGATTTCAATACACATCACTGAAAGGAGCAAGAACTACATTTCACAATACTGCTTTGAAGTGCAGGAAAAAACACTCAGTTGCTAAAATAAAATTAAAATCCAAGACCTCTCTCTACCCCCAAGGGTCTGTGCTCTGGTTGCTACACAGTCAACTCAGAAGCCCTACTGTCACGACTGTGGCTTCAGATGGAGCTCTAGGGCTTCAGAGATGACAAGTACCAGAGAAACTCAAACTCTTGGCTCACAGCCCTGTGGCTCTGGTTGCAGAGCCAAACTGCAGAGCAGTTGAAATTATTCTTAGCACAGATCTGACAGTGCCCTCTCCGTACACTCCTCAACTAGAGGGCTCAAAATTATCATGAAAACAGTATGCATCTTGGCACTGATACAAAGAGCAAGTCACATGTAAGGATTATGGAAAGAGACATGCGTTCATTCAAACTCTGCTCTGAAAGAAAGCCGACGTTTCTGAGAAGACACAGAAGGCAGTGGGGCAATGGGGGTGTGGAAGCAGTTCGGAAGCCTTTGCCTTTGGGCTCAGTAAGGCAGACACAGAATGATCCACCTGAAATGCTTCCCCAGAACGATAAAAGACGTCTTCCAAACAAGCTCATGTCATCACTCAGACCCAAAGTGTTACAGAAACAGGATGGGATTCAGAAAGTTCCAGAGGAGCAAAAAAGTCCAAAAACGCTTCCTGACCTGCTCCCTGCCCAGATCATGCTGGTTTGGAAACTACATAAGCCGTTTTCTCCAAATGTTGTGTTTTTCTAACACAACACTGGAAACACTAATTAAAACTTCTGTTGCCTATGTGGAAACTGTCAAGAAAGCCTCCTGTAAAACAAACTTAATTCTGTTCAACCTATACATAGAGCAAACACACATTCCAGAGTTTTCAACACCCCTCTTTTCACACTTGGCACAGACATAACTCCTTATTCTGATACTTTCTGATAACCTACCTGCTGTTGCTGTTGATACATGCTAGTTTGCTGGCTAGGGAAGGGGCCGCCAGAGGATGTGCCTTGAGTGGAGAACTGATTGCCATAGGAATCATGTCTAGAGAAGAAACACAAGCATCACTTTTCCATCAGATACATTTCTTTATCACAGCACTTCTCCCAGCTGGAAAGAGCTCTCTGTGGCAACGCCCCACACAAACCTTTGCTGCTGCTGCTGCTGAGGGTAGCGGCTGGGAGAGTACATCCCCGATTCCGAGGTGGAAGGCATGATGTTTGGCTGTGGAGTTCCAGCTGCTAAGTTGCCCTCTGGTCCCATGCCTGGCTCCGTCCTGCATGGAAACAAGTGACAAATTCTGTGACATTCTCCTTACTGCTCAAATGAAAAGCAAAAAGCAATGATTGGACAAGTCAAAGCAACAATGAGAAAGCAATCAGTTCAGCTGAAACAAGCAAGTCAGGAAAATCAGCATGGCTAGACCACCCACCTCACTCTGTCGTAAGGACCACCATAGGGATAGTGTGGCCGCTGTCCCATGGCCATGTTACCCATCCCTGGACCTGCAGCACGACTGTAAGGGTCACCCATACCACTGTTGGGGCCCTGCCCTGAGGACATGAAGGGATCGCTACCTGGAGCTAAAAGAATGAAAGAAGGATCAATAAAACACATCTATTTGTACTGGAAAGAAACATCCCTTCTTTTGTGAAAGAAGGAAAAGTAACTCTCCTACAGCACGTTCTAGCATTCATCCAGATACACTGACAGTGCTCATGGAGAAAAGGGAGAGGGGTACGCACAGACTTCCTCACCTTTCCTCATACTACTATAAGGATCCTTATTTGGCTCATAAGACATGCGACCCATCATGTCAGAGGTATTCATGCTGGGCTGGTACCCTGGATTCGGAGTCATGGAGTTCCGCTTCTGGAACGTGGGATCACTGCCATCTGTAAAGGTATCTTGAAGGCCCACTGAGTTACTCCTGATTTAAAAACAAAACAAACCCACAGATTTTTAGAGGCCCACAGTGCCTCTCAAGATTCTTCCCCCCACATATACCCTCACAGATATTTCTATCTCCTACAAGGACCACAACCATGCTTCTCAAAAGGAGGCAGGAATCGCCTTTCTACAATACTATCTAAATCCCAAAAGCAGTGGCCATTCACACACAGAGACACAGGGTCAACAATGTCACTGTGAGCTATTAACAAAGTTGCAAAGCCAAGGAGTCTATCAAAACAGGTACTTAAGACTCCAGCCAGCTGTGGGAGCAACTTCTGGCAACCTCACAATCACAACTTAGATCCAGCATGGTGGAAGAGAGTGCAACATTTACATACCTGATGCCTGGCAAAGGAGGCATCTGACTGTGTGGTGTAGATGCTGGAGTTGGAGGCTTCAGGTCTCCTCCTTCTGCCATAGAGCTGCTGGTGGACTGAGGCGTCTGAGGCCCCTGCATCGAGCCTGAACCCGCTGCAAGAACACAACTGTGGCGTGAGCAGCTTTGCATCCTACAGACGTAACCCAGAACCTCCCAAAGTACCAGCCTCTACAACAGACAGCGATCAGTCTTTGAAGAAAGAGACGGATGAAATATGGCCAAAACAGTACAAGGAGGGCCATGCCTCCACGGACGCACTGGACCAGACTTCCCAGAAGAACCCTGCAGAGTAAGGTGAAGCTGAAACGATGTGTTCACTTTTATTACAACTTAACCACCTTCCTTTTTACACACAGTGCCACTGCTGTAGCACTCTGTTGAGCTGCGCAAGCTATCTAGAGGTCGGTGCTCTACAGTGGACCACACAGTAGGGAATGCGTTTCTTCCTGCCAAATGACAACCTCTGACCGACTGTCCTCACATCCTAATTCTGCCCAGAAGGAAAGGGGGTTTAAGCTCTCTCCCAGAAGCTTTACAATCTTTCCAATTGATGGAAACTCTGGGACTTCTGCTGCAGTTACCGGCTAACTCTGAACAAGGCTCCTCTGTCTTCTCTGCCCTTTGAGTGGGGTTAATTCACGCAGGTGAATTCAGGCACCACTCCCAAGAATTCCTGGAACAAGGAATGCCAGAGATGCAGGATCTTTCACCGAACAACAAAACCTGTCCAGCAAGTTCCCTGACTCTGCACAGGTTGCTTTACACCACACTAAGCCTTCATCAAAAATCCAAGGCCATCAGGTGCAATCCAGCTGTGCTGGGAGCCGTGAAGCTCTGCCCCTGGATCACTGTGACAGTGTCAGCTCTCAGGTTTATATGCTCTTCACAGCTGGCAGGAGCTGAACTCTTAATTAATGTTTCCATTAGCTACCGTCCCCAGCACCCGATATCCCTCAGCTTCAGCCCTGCTGGTTGATGAGTCATTTCAGCTATTCATTAAAATCCTCCGAGGTCATGTCCAGGGCATGTTTGTTTACACCCCACCTTCCTGGCACCCTGTCCTCCTCTCTGCACCTCCCTCCCAGCCCTGGGAGCTCTCGGCAGAAGGAAGGGCAGAGACAGCTCAGCGGGAAGTTTCATTCATGAACCCTTCCTGCAGCTCTCCTTCCCTTCTCAGCAGCAGTTTGGTTCCACTTGCTTCCCCCAGGAATTTGCTCTTCGTCTATGTGCTTACAAATGCTGGCAGCGGCAGGAAGAGGCCTCGAGACATTCCCCGCGTGGCTGCCATTTGGTGTTTGTCCCCACCCCCTGCTGTCCCTCCCACTCACAAATTTACACACAGTTGGAGCCAGGCCAGTTCCATGCTCTGGGAATTAAAACCCAACAGTAGGCTGATTATGGCTCCTCAGGCATGTGCTGCAGTTTGCAAGCGGGAACCCAAGACGGTCTGCAGCAAACCCATGCTGAGTGCCCACAAGGCAATCCCCAGCCCGCTTCAGAGGCCTTTCTGTAAATAGTTTTGCTTTTTGAGGGTGAATAAGGCAGAATACATGGAAAGTATCTTCAACACCAAGAGCTCTTCTCTGACCATTGCCCTGCAAGGCTTTTACATCCCCTGGGGCCACTGCAGAACCATGCAGTGTGACCTCTATCACTGATAAAGCACTGAAAAGTTAATTTTGACAGAGCAGGCTGAAATTACACATAAGCCAACGTCAACAGGTTACAGAGTCAACAAGGAGAGCAAATCACGCACATCTGTACGGGATGAGAGTCCCTTCCCCATATAATGAGATTCCAGAACACTCCGCTGTTGCCCACTCAGTTTTCCAATACGGAAGTTATGCTCCAGAAGGGTGATTCCCTGGCAAACAGGCTCACAAGCCTTAGAGATGCTACTAAAATGAGCCTCAGCTACCCTGGAACAGCTGTGCCCCCTGGGACTCCACAGCTGTAAAGTGCTGAGAGCACCCTTTGTGCTGTGTCCCATGCCCTCACCCCTGCTAATGCAGGGGAGCAGGATAGAGGAAGAAAATGAAAATGAAAGAGAAGAATAAACATGCTGAGTAATAAGGCTAAAAGGATCACAGCAACCAACCATGATTCAGCGAAGGAGCCTAGATTAAGACAAGCAGAGAGAGCAGTTTAAGTAGGAAATAGAGAACAGTCCTCACATATCAGCAATCACGCTGATGGACTACGCCAACAGAGCTGCACAAACCTGTGGTTTGTGATAGCAACCCTGCCAATTCCAACCACCTCGTGCCGAAGCACAAGATCAGCTGTAGCACAGCCCTAGAAGGCAAAGTTGGGACCTTCACATACCACCACATTTGCTAAAACAAAAGAAAACCTGATGTACCCTCTCATCAATTCTGACAGGTATCTACTGCTGCAAGAAGTTTTAAGTGGTTTCCCAAACATCTCAACTCTCTCCAAATAAACTCCAAATGCTCTCAGCTTCTTTGTTCCACTGCATGCTACCTGAGGGGGCAAGAAAGATGTTTTGGAAAGAAAGTGAGGAGGGATTCATGATCGAGTTTAAGAACTTAGAAACAACATTAGACAGAAGTTTGTTATAACGAAACAAAAGTCATTTTCTCTTCACCAAGGCGAACCTATGCTGGGACAGGTTTCCTGACAGGTAGAAATGTATTTTTCTGTTCTTTAAGAAAAACTCTGAGAGAATAGATAAAAGTAATTATTAACACTATATTTAGACAAGAACACTTCCAGTCAAGGGCTTAGCAAGGCCGAGAGTGCAATCAAATAAAGAGTTCATTATCCCACCCTCAGGAGCTAGGCACAGATGACACCAAGTTTCAGCAACAAGAAGGCTTTTTTGTGTGGTTTTTTTTTCCAAACATTACAGGAACTTCGAAGTGTCACAGTTCTTACTTCACCTACACAAACAAGCTCCTGACCAGAAACAGCACCTGAGGGTTTTCCTTATAAGACAAGCCGGAAAGCTGGCAAGCTCAGCTGCATTTCAAGCGGCAAACTCAATGCAGATTAGATAGAAACTATGAGACCTTTCAAAGACTGAAGAGGACCGCATACACTGCTAGCCCAGCTGCTTCATTTGTTATTTTTTCTTTTTTTTCCTTCTTAGTTTATTTTAACAAATCTGAATTGAACTCTATGATTAAGTCTTCAGAAACTGTAGCACTCCATCAAATTTGAAACAACATCACAAAGAGTAATGAATTACAAACTTTTTAGAAGTTTAAAGGGCTTCATTTTAAAGGGCTTTAGTTCTAGCACATTTAACTCATAATAGGCTTAATAAGCTTGCAAAGCTCTCCAGACATGAAGTCTCAAACTACGCACTTGCTGAAGCCAAAAAGAATTAGCTCATGAGGAAGGTGAGTGCAAATGTACACCAACCATTTGTTCCTAGAAGGAAGAATCTGCATAGTCAGAACAAGCACAACTTTTCTAGTAAGTTTCAAAAGATCAAGCAGTAACAACGGGAGATGTTGTTAGAATGGGCAGAGAACATCTTGACAGTCTAAATCCAGGCTCCTCTCTCTCTCTCTCTCCCTCAAATTCTCATCAGGCATTCATGGACTGGTAAGCATTAAGGCATACGTACACAAGTACATATATGTTATACTCAGTTACAGAAGTTACACGCAAGAGCAGAACTACCCCTTGACTGTCATATTCCCAGTACAATACATGTGAAATTCCCAGTATTCCAGTATCATCCACATCCACATTACCAAACTATTTAATCTACAAACCACAGAACATCTAATTAAAGACAGATGGGGGGGCTTTGGGGAAGTCTGGAGCCAGTCTGACCCACAGCACATGCAGTCATGCATGCTGTGCTAGAAGGTACTCTGGTTCAAACGTTCATTGCGCACCTTAACTAGTGTCAACACTCACCTGGAGATGGAGGCTGTATCTTAGTCTGAGACTTCTTTGAATCTGCAGCTGCAAAGATATCTGGAGGGGGGTCTTCACCTCGCTCAATCTTGCACTCAAAGGCATAGAGACACTGGATGTACTGCTTCTTCAAAGAACTAGCTGCACTGCTGGATGTGCCCACATTGAGATTTGTGGCTAACTCACGCCATTTCTTGTTTTTGTTGACCTGCATGACCAAACAAGAGACTCTAAATCCCTCCCATGTCTCCCTCCAAGAAAGAATCACTTCCCAGCTAAAACAAAGGATGCAATAAGGGCTAAACAGAGCAGATACAGTTGTGTTCAAGAACTAGGAAAACCTCTTCCTCACCTATAGAAAAATTTCCAAGAGGTACAGATAACACCACACAGCAAATAAAATCAGCCATGAGATCAGTTAACAGCCAGGTGTAAAGACAAAGACAGCGTCTCCAAACTTTGCCAGGGACAAAGAAAGGAAAAAAATCCTCGCATTGAATCTCAAGACACGCTGTTCCCAAGCAGACGATGAGAAAGCAGGCATCTGGTTAGCTAAAAGGATCCTGGGTTTTATAAGCATGACTTAAAAAAAAAAATAAAAGTAAACACAGTTAAATGGGAAGTCAAAGTTGCCATCTAACCGCAAAGCCGACACTGGATTAGGTTGCCTACTGATGTGTGACTACCAGACACTGAGCAGTTCTGAGCACAAGTATTCAGTCACCACACCAGTTGTTCTACACTCACCTGAGTCAATCCTCCAATCTCCTTCACTGAGATGTAGAGCCGGTAAAGGTCCAAAGGTTTTCTGCCAACTGCTGGGAGGTTTGTCATGCCCATGGCCTTCTCTTCAGTAAAGGCCAGGTAACGATCTACCCAGATCTTCCTCTCAGGCTCTCCGCCCAGCTCATAGAGTTTGGTGATCTTCTCATTGGTTGTAGTAGAGGAACTGGACTTCTAGGAAAAGGAAACATATCAGGACTGAGCAGCACAAAAACACCTAGCTCACATCCAAGATGGCTTCAAACAGCAGTCAGAGCTCGAGGTTCTGCTGTTATACTGAGATCAGCTTTGTACTAGACCCACACATGTCAGTCTAAAAGAAAAGTATGACTCAAATGTATCAAGAAAACAGTCAGCACTCACAGGACATGTATTTTTAAAAAGAAAAAGGTTTCATGAATGCTAGAGAAACCAATCAAACCTCAAGGACACATTGCAGAACCACCTCTCTGAGATACCCGTTGTGGGCTCAACTGCTAAATATATCAGGAAACACTTCAGCCAAAGTGTCATTCCCCCCCCAAATCTACACAGTCCTTACTTTTCTGAGACCACTTATGATTCAAGCAACAGTATCATTAGCTATGTACTGCAATTGGAGACTTGGAAAAACGGACCCCCTACACGGGCATCTGTTCTGGTACATTCCCTGCAATTAATAAAGGCAAGACTGGCCCAGAATTGACATGAGGACAGATCGAACTCCGGTGAAGGACAGGAGGACAGCACTCATACAGCTTGCTCACACCGAACAGGAGATGCCAGCATATGCCACTATCCAAAAGATAACACATCCCAGAAGAAGGTACCCCACTCACTGCCACACTGTGGAGTTAAAACCATGCTCACACAGCAGTAACATCACATACTGCACAAACAGCCACGCTAATGGCCAGTCTGCTCACGGTAGATGGCAAGTCACATTGGGTTTCTCTCGGGAGATGCACTCACCACTAGATACATACGCTGTGTCATTAAATATACATATATACACACATCTTAAAAAAAAGTTTTACCTTTGACTTGGATTCTGCTTTTGGGGTCCCATCAGCCTTATTGTTCATTTTTGTTGCAGGGGTTAATTTCACATCTGCAAGACCCATCATTTCAGGACTTGCTGCCATCCCTAGGAAGTTACAATAATCTATGACAATGCTTTCCAATCCAGACCCATCAAGTCACCCAATGCCCAGCATTCAGCACTGCCTTACCTGCAGAGTTGTTAGCCATATTTCCACCCATGGGATAAGGTGGGCCCTGGGGGTTGATCATGCCAGCCATGCTGTTAATTCCCTGTCCATAAGGAGGTCCAGTGCCCATCATTCCCCCTTGGTTCATGTTGGGATAACCAGGAGGCCTAGAAAAGGCAAGGAAGAACAGACATTTACTCCAAATACAAAGCATTCACACTGTGCCTGCTAACAAAACAGGTTGACTAGAAGAAGCCTTCTACTACAGAACTGGACATTCAGCAAGTGGACAAAGATCTAGTGCTCTTTGAAAGCTTACCCACTGCAGAACCTAAGCCTCACTCTCAAAAGCAAAGGGGATGCAACCCATTAGGAAAAATGGACTTCAGCACTCAATGGTTTGACCTCTCATCTTCATCCCCAAACTGAATTTGGTTTCAGGTCCTAAGTCACCTTCATAGGAAAGAACTCATCTACAAACACTGCAGCACTGTGCATTTACGCAACAATGCAGCATTTCTACAGATGTGCAGCACAGCGCCCCAATATTTAATGGCTTTCCTCTCTTCACTTTTTGATATCCACAGAAGGCACATGACTGCACGTGTGTCAGAAAACCCTACACACAACTGTCCCTCAGACACATTAATCGAAAGGATGCACTTTGATGCCTTGATTGACTTCTTAGCATTCATCAGACAGAAGACTGCAGAAATAAGCTTTAAAGCAGGATAAAGAGTAAGATAAAACAGGATAAAGAGTACAACGCCACGTCAGACCACAAATGCATGTAAATCTAAAAGCTTCACTGGGGGAGTCTAATTTATAAGCAAGTTTGTGGCTCTCGTGGCGTTCTGGTAGGCCACATAACAACTGCTCTGAAATGTGCAATTAAAGCAAAATAAAACACAGAAAACAGCTGTGAAGTTCAGCGCTGAATTCCAGCTCCTTTACCCACAGGCTGCCCATCAAAGCCCTAAAAGGAAGAAGTTCGGTACAGCAATGCCTTGGTCCAAGACAAATGCAGCTGGATAGATGGATGCTGCTTGCTAGATTTATGGACACAACAGTTTTAAAATCACCCATGCCACAAAGCGGATCAGAAAGCCAAAGCAACCTAAGGAAACACCAAGTTAAACAGATTTCATCCATCAACATTAAAAATTCCCTAAGCAGGTCATTAACAATATATTAAATTACACCACTTATTCAAGCTTTAAAAAAAAAAAAAAAAAAAGCAACAAATTAAAGCAGTTAAGGTAGAGGAAGAAGACTTCAACAAGTTAAATCTCTAAGGAAGCATGTGTTCACTATCACCACAACTTTGGGTTACTGCATGCATGGTTTTCAAACCTAGGCACAACACAGGGAATGCACTGAATACGTTTAGACCAAGGGAATTTTCATGCCTCACCTGTTCTGGATGGAGTTGGCAGCAGCATGCATGGCGGCAGCAGCTGCTTCTTGTGCTTTGCGATTCATGCTCCCTGGTGGGGGGCACATCCCTGTCCCCACCTGAGGAGGCATATTTGCCATGTTAGGTCCGTAAGGTCTGTTCCCCATGGCTGCATGGCTCATCCTCCCGGGAGGAAGCCCACTGTATGGAGGCACACCGGTCTGCCCATGCATCTGGCTCCCTGCTGCCATCGGGTTCATGCTTCCTCCCATCCCGGGACTGGGATAGTTGGCATTGGACAGAGCATTGTAGTTTGGCTGCCTGGGATAACCTCCTAAAGAGATGAAACAAGGGGAAGACAACATTGTTCAACTACTTAGTTCATGAATCACCATACAAATCTTCTATCAGCAAATATTTAAAGATCATTAACGGAGATGAGGGGGAGTCTTAACACCTCTACAAAAAGTCAAAGCACTTGGATAGAAGCCATGTAACATGTGTTTTGACACAGCTAAGATACAGCATCGATTCTAAAGCTGACTGATATTCTCCCAAACCTCAGCCAACCACACTGAGCTAAACGGTCCAGGACAGGATCTAAATAAACTCTCTTAACCCTTTCCAAAACATATAACACACAATTTCCTTCCCCTCTGAAGTTAACTGGCTTTTCTCTAGCACACTGGAGGTGCTGCCTATACTTTTCTAAGAGAGGAGAGATCCTACATTTGCAAGTACAGCTAGCACTCAAATAACATCTTTCATGAATCTCAGCATAGTACTCAAAGCACAAGTTGATCCACCCCATAAGGCATGGACTGTTTTGCATCACCCACGGATTATGAGGAGACAACTCAAAACACATTCTCCAAAGACAAGATGTTGCCACCAATAGAGGCCTTTCGCTGTGCTCAGTTCCCCCTTGAGAAGCTGCCTGTGACTCACCTTGAGGTCCGTACTGCCCGGCCTGGGGTCCATAGCTTCCCATGGAGTTCTGCTGGTATGGCCCCATTCCGGCATGCATCTGTCCTCCAGAAGACTGACGGGGAGATAAGGCTGAGCCGGGCTGGGGAGAGCTGTACTGGGGCATCTGAGGATTCCTCTGCAAGTAACCTGGTCACCCAGGGAAAGGAGCAGACAGTGAGCAAAGTACCCAGAGGTGCCACTGGACACGCATGTCTTAAGCAACAACAGTTCACAGGAACCACTAACAGAACCCTGCCAGCCCCAACTGAGTCACATTCTACAGTCATTGCTAGTAGGGTGCCAGCGTTACCCACTGAGATAACAGAACCCTTTCAGCAATAGCCAAGGCACATTTTACAATTGCTGCTAGTAGACCTAGCCACTAAGAACATATTCAATTTCCTGTTTTAACCAAGGAAAAAAAAAGAACTTCACATTCCAGGCACTGACAGTAAATTGGCAAATTCTGGGGACTTCTTGTCATATTCAGAGTGTTTTTTAGTTTGTCTGCTTGCTTATTTTCTCTGGGTGACATCTACATACTTTCAGACTGACATTATACATTCATTTTCTCCTATTGTCATACGAGGAAATGCCACCCAATATTGTTATGACCACCCCTCATTTTGAGGCTTAAGGTCACAGAACTTGGGCAACTAACATTTGTAGAAAAGATCTGGAAAAGCCAGAGGAAACATCTTGCAAGCCAAACAATGAGCTTGCATCAAACATTCAGAGGCCAAAGGACCAGTGACAGCTGAATGTGGTGCCTGGAGCCAAAACACTTGCAGTTTACAATGCTGGCACAGCCTTCAGATGCTACCTCACCACAGAATTCATGTTATCAGGACAGGTAATTTTTAGCTACACATCTAGCTCTACACACAGATTTGTACCACTAGAACTTCTCTAACCCAAATCACACACCTCGATCTTGCGCTATGCTTGACTGGCTCATGGAAGGATGCATGATACTGTCCGACTGGCCACTGGGTGGTCGTGGTGGCATCTGATTGCCTGCACCACAAAAAGGAGAGTGGTTAATCACAAGAATTGCTCACCACAAAATCAAGGATGCAGCAGTGTTAAAAACCAGAACTACAAACAGTTTCACAAGGGCATTTTAGCCACAGTGAAGAAAAACAAGAGCAAGATCAGCCACACTAACCCAAGAAAATGACACTGCTGGTTTGTCAGCTATCCCACCCATTGGACTGCATTCTGTACATGCTGCAGGCATTTCAAAGGAGAAAAAAGAAAAAAAAGAAGAAAAAAAAAAAAGAAGAAAGAGATCGCAAGCTCTTAATTGCCACATAATACTGACACTGGCCAGTTTCTCCCCACCAACCATTTTAATTCTCTCTCTACATGCATGAGAGAGTCGAACCAAAGGATCACTAGGCACCAAGCAGTGTTACCTGGTACTGCAGCAGGTGAAAGTGGACCAGAGCGGGACTGAGCAACACTAGCTGGAGAACCAACAGGGGATGGGGAAGGTCCTCTGATGCCTGGCAGGTGAGGAGAGGTATGTGGAGAGAAAGGAGACTGAGCTGGGTTACTCTGCTCTCCTTGACTGCTGGAAATCCCTGATGTGCTTACTCCAGGGCTCAGGGCTCCTTCTGTACCCATGGGTAGATCATCTATTGAACCAGACAGGTCCTGCAATACACAAAGAAACAGATCAGCCATCAGCAAATAAAGAGACATGGGACTACTCTCTCATATACCACCCAGAAAGTGAATTTCTCCCTCAGGCACACTACAAATTGAAATCAATCAACTTGGCTCGTGTCACTGTCAGTAATAAAGGTTGCTGAAGACTGCTGAATGTGCTGCGTCCTGCTACCTGCCTCTGAATCCAGCAGTTCCCTTGGTGGTTTGATGAACGTCTGCTGATAGTCCAGACACCTACCTCATTCTCCTGCTTGCTTCTTTTAATTCAATTTAGAGGCAAGAAACTATTACGTGTATCAACAATACACGTACAGCTGCATATGGAGAAGGTACTCAGTGCAACTATGACTTGGAACAGAAACATGGCTCAGCCTCTCAACAACAGAAAACTCCTGCCTCACCATAATTAATTCATAAACCTCATGTGAGCTGGGAAACTACTCACTTGAGATGAATAAAAAAAAAAAAATAAAGAGGTATTTCAAAGAAAACCGTAGAACATTCTTCAGGGTTTCCACTTCCCTTTCTTCAAAGATAGCAAAATCTAGCATGTACAATATTGACATTCAAAGCTTAGGACTTCTTTTTTTTTTTTTTTTTTTCTTTTATCCAGAGAATACCCTTCATGTTGCATATATCAAGCATGTAAAAGGAAAGTACCAAAAACCAGCATGGCTTCACCAGGAGAGAAGGCATCAATGGACGGGGGAAGGGTGATGGATGTCATCTATCTGGACTTCTGCAAAGCCTCTGACAAGGTCCCTCACCACATCCTTCTCTCTAAATTGGAGAGGTATGGCTTTGAAGGATGGACTGTTCGTTGGACTAAGAATTGGTTGGCTGGTTGCAGCCAAAGGGTGGTGATCAATGGCTCTGTGTCAGGGTGGAGGCCAGTCACAAGCAGTGGCCCTCAGGGGTCTGTCTTCAGACTGATGCTCTTCAACATCTTCATCAATGACAGACGATGGCATCGAGTGCAGCCTCAACAAGTCTGCAGATGGCAGCAAGCTGAGCGGTGCAGTCGATACACTGGAGGGAAGGGAAGCCATCCAGAGGGACCTGGACAGGCTGGAGAACTGGACCCATGAAAACCTAATGAGGTTCAACAAGGCCAAGTGCAGGGTGCTGCACCTGGGCTGGGGCAATTCCAGGTATTTGTACAAGCTGGGGGAAGACCTCCTTGAGAGCAGCCCTGGGAAGGACTTGGGGGTCCTGGTGGACAAAAAGCTGGACATGAGCCAGCAGTGTGCACCTGCAGCCTGGAAGGCCAACTGCGTTCTGGACTCCATTAAAAGAGGAGCAGCCAGCAGGGAGAGGGAGGTGATTGTACCCCCCTTCTCGGCTCTTGTGAGGCCCCATCTGCAGTACTGCATCCAGGCCTAGGGCCCCCAGTACAACAAGGATGTGGAGCTCTTGGGGAGGGTCCAGAGGAGGGCCACTAAGAAGATCAGAGGGCTGGAGCACCTCTCCTATGAGGAAAGGTTGAGGGAATCAGGCTTGTTTAACTTGGCTGTGGGGAAGACCTCCTTGTGGCCTTCCAGTACTTGAAGGGAGAATATAAACAGGACGGGGAACGGCTGTTTACGAGAGTGGATAGTGATAGGACAAGGGGGAATGGTTTTAAACTGAGACAGGTAAGGTTTAGGTTGGATATTAGGAGGAAGTTTTTCACCCAGAGGGTGGTGATGCACTGGAACAGGTTGCCCAAGGAGGCTGTGGGTACCCCATCCCTGGAGGCATTCAAGGCCAGGCTGGATGTGGCTCTGGGCAGCCTGGTCTGGTGGTTGCTGACCCTGCACATAGCAGGGGATTGAAACCAGATAATCACTGTGGTCCTTTCCAACCCAGGCCGTCCTATGATTCTATAATTCTATGTAAAACCTAAAAAAAAGTTAAAATCTTCTATTGCAACAAAACTCACTGCAAAGCAACAGTGCCAAAAATCACTTGGCAAGTCTCAAAAATGGGGATACTCCCAAGTATACTCCAAACACAACTGCACTGGCTACTTGATACTAAACTGCACTGGCTACTCAGGGTCAGCCTGGAGTAAGAGGGCAAGGAATGGTCCACAACAGAGTAAGACAGTCTGTTGTGACACATTTGAACACTGCAAAGTTACATCTACTCCAGCAATAAGAGACTCAGAACATCACAGTAGGTTAAGAAATGGCAGACCAAAGCTTATTAGACCTTTGTCCACCCTTTGCAAGTCTTCCAGAGCAATCAACCCTAGCTCAGAAGTGCTCTGGATTGAGCCCTGAAAGGCATTTTAGATCAGGTTCCTCTCAACAGAATTCAGTTGATCAGCACAAGCAGAGCCAAACTTGCTGGAAAAAAAAAAAGCCATGCAGAAAGACTGAGCACACTGAAAAGTCACTGGGACACCCTGGTCCCCTTTACACTTCCTGGACGATACCTTGTTTAGCAGCGGTTCCAGGAACACTCTCCTAACTCCCTGTGACACACAAGGACCTCAGACACAAGATACTGCAAACATATCAGCCTTCAGAAGCAAGAGCTTTGACCACACCTCAGAAAGCAGAAAACTGGGGTTACAGAAGATAAAAACAACCTAAGAAATACCCAACAACCTCATCACACTTGTTGAACAGAGAGCAACATTCAGAAGGACAAAGGAGAGCGCTGGGGATCAGCTGCACCACTTTCAGTTGTCTGCTGCAATAGGGCAATCTTGTCTATTTTACAGTAGAACTAGTTAACTGTGTTTCTAGGAAATGTTGGAAAATGCTACATTTGAGCTGGAAATGCCAGTCACTTGATGGGAGAACTCTGTGCATAGCATGTCCTTCCTCTCCTTCTATCACTGCATCAGTTTGAGAGAGAACTTCCTGTATGGCAGTCTCAGAGGTACATTTGCTTATTTACGATGTATTACCTCTCTGAAAGCAAACAACCACCACCTACTCTGTTTTATTTCAAAGAAAGGTAAAAACAAACAAACAAACAAACAAACAAAAAAGCAGAAAAAGCCTAAGAATAGCACCTATGAGATTTTGCACTTTTCACTACCTTCCTAACCTAGCACCAGAGGCACTGCTCACTTCTGCAGCTACATGGCTTTTTACACGGACAGCTTCAAGAAACTGAGGAAGCTATCTCAAATGGCAGCAAAGACACCAGTTTCAACATTTTGCTTTAATAGGCATCAACCAACACAGCCAAGAGCAGAACATTCTTCTCCTGTCTGCAATCCCTACCTACGAGTGAGACTACCCAGCCTGAACTTCAGCCACTGGTGTAAGGTGCACATCTTGGTTGTTCCGTAGTCAGTGACAGATCAGAACATCCAGAAACCAATTTAGTCCAATCTAAAATTGGTTTTAGCAACCACTGACATTTCCTTTACCTAAAGGCATTTTTAGGCTAAATTAGCAAATGTATACAAACACTTTTGATCATCACTGAGATGGAACTGGAGGCCAAAAACTGCTGCAGCTTTCAAATCCACAGCATTTCAGAGTAGTTAAATCTTCAGACCAGGCGGGCAGAGTCTACAGCTACCTAAATGAGAGATTTGCAGGCTCAGAGGAAAAGCACACCACAATGTACGGCTGAGTTGGCATACAAGTACAAAAGAACAGGCACAGGGAGCTATGCAAGGTGAAGCATGGCACTTTCCTTCCCTTATGAGGAGTTGGGTGACACGCTCCTCCCAGGGAAGGAGGAGTTCGCCTGCAGGACCAGAGGAGGTGACCGCTCCGTGCTATGAGTGATGTTCACACACAACTTGGGCAGAATAAGAAGATGCACTTTGGCAAAGCCAGGCATGGCAATATCTGCAATGCATAAAATGAAGCAATGGGAAAAACTGGTGGAATACTAACTCCCAAGCAATCAGATAGCAATCTTCAAAGCTGATGTCTTCAACCTTGCCTATGCATCAAAGCTTAACCTAGAGACTGCAAATCATATCAAAACATTTCGTTTTAATTAAGTGGGTTAATACAGGGTTGCTTCAGACATGCAAGCAAAGGTCTCTCTACATTGCTGACATATCATCCTGGACCCTGAATACACAAAAGGTTGGCCTTCCAGCTGTAATGATCTAAGGATCATTAGCTTAACATGAAGTTATATGTAAACTTTTCTTGGATGTTAGGACACACATGAATGGACAGAAAGCAGTATCTTAAAAAATATTAATACATTAAGTGAATTTCAGCTTTTGAGATGTTTAAATTTTATGAATTGCAAAAATAAAGCCATTTCCCAGCAAAGCCGTGCTCTATCGGCACAGCAGCATCTTCTAAGTTAGCAGTTCTGAGTTTCTCAGAAGTGCGATTCCTGCATGTGGAAGAAGAGAAACAGAGACTGCAATGCTTACATGCAAGCTGCTCAGCAGCAGGAACTGTTTTCCACCTACCAAGTCATTTTCTCAGGATGCCAAACATCAAGGCACTGAGTGGTTTTCTAACTAAACCTAAGGACACCCTCCAGCTCTAACATCCCATTTATTTGAGTGCATCACAAAACAGAGGCGAAAGAAATCTCTCAGTCTCCTTGCAGACCACAGTCTGTTAGAGCACAGACAGTTAGAGCAAAGAAACCTTGAAAAGGGAAAGCCTCATTGAAATAACGGAAACCTGTTGCTGTCAGTAGGCTCTGGACCGAGCCAGAAGAGGAGGGCCAGCAAGGTTTTCTTTGCCTCCCTAAGAGCATCAGGACGGGACTTGAAAGGCATAGCACTACGAAGAAGGCTCTCCTCTCCTCCTGCAAGTGCAGCCAATGGAGCCCAGAGAGGAGGTGAAGCTCAGCAGCAGCAACTCTGCCAACTTGAAAGAAACGTCAGGGGCTGGACAATTTCCTCACGTGTTTCCAATGTGGTTTTTATGCATTTTATTGCTCATCTGCCATGCAGATCAAAAACGCTGGAGGCATTCCAACCCTTTCACACACAATCTCACACTCCAAGCTGGCTGCAGCCCCAAAGCCTGAGTTTCTTCACTTGAAATACTGCCCAGTGTTATTTTGGGATGTGACCTGATAGCGGAAGCCCACAGGGACCCTGAGACGATAACTGTTCCAGCTGCAATTGGCTGCCCATTTCTCCCTGATGCCAGCATGGCTTTGTCAGCGCTGCTGACAAACAGGGACTCAGCAGCTCACACCTTCTTCTCACACCACAACGAAACCATGCCTGAAATCACGCAATCTGGTACCCAAAGGAGGGGGCAGGGGAGTTCAGCTATCTCAGGGAGAGGGCTGCAAGTCTTGGCACAACCAGTTCAAGGGAGCTGCTTAGGTTATGCTGGATACTGTGAGATTTCTTTTACACAAAAGGGGGAACCACCACTGCACTATCTGATATGAGCTCATTTGTTAAACAAACATAAAGATGAAACAACGAGAAATACTTACGATCAAAGTAAACAAAACCCCAGGGGAAGACAGATTCAAGGCTCCCTGGCCCATCCCTCCAAACTGTTAAAGGAGGAACACTGACCAGAAAGCAAACTGATCTTCCCACTGACAGCTGTGAGCCTCCTACAGCGCTCCCCCACAACCTCCAGTAAGCATATATGAAAGCGTGGGGGAAGAGGGAAGGAGTGCAGGCAGACTGACACGACTATAGACACTGTCAGATTACTAGATAGCACTCAAGGAAATCATGAGTTGGTGACAAGCATGTGGTGGAGCTTATAAAATCTGTAAAACCAGTTGCTTCCATGAAGCTGCTTACAAGACCAGAGAAAAATGACTGAATTCGTTCCCCCGGTTCTTTCTGAAAGAGGAAAAGCTTCTTTGCTTGTGACTAATTGAAATACCCACTTTCTGTTACAATTTCATTCTCTCTGCAGTTTAGCTTCCACTCATGCAACATGTAACAATATTTAAAATTCACAAACCTGTCCTCTCCTTCCCCTTTACTTCCATACCCAAAATACCTCAATCTTTTCCATCTCAAAAATGACACAGTTGACTGGCAAGCCAGAATCTCCCTGCTATTTTGGGGAAAACTGACAGACCTGTTCCCCCTTTTAGAGTACAGCCAAATTAATCGTGCATCTTATGCCCCACAGTGCACTGCATATCCAGGAGGCCATGCTGGGCACCATCAACACCAGGCTTGGAGGTCTGAACCACATCCTTCAGGTGCACAGGAGAAACAGGGTAGAGACCAAACAATACACATCTTTAAGCTGTCGGTTTATCCACTACTGATTTGAGCTCATAAATGTGCACAAACTACATATACACTTACCCCCTTTCCCAAGCTACTCAAGACAACTAAGGACTAATTGAATACATTCAAAATGGAGAAACATGAGCTTACACAATCCTTGACCACACGCAGCTTTCCTCCATTGCCAGGCACCTCTCAGCTCTTACTCTCTGAGCTGCTGAAGGGTTTGCTTTCAGTGTAAAAGACAAAGATGACTTCCACCTGGCATAAGAAATAGAGGATACCCAGAAAGATGAGCATTGCTGTCATGTGAGCTGCACAGTGCACTTCTGCGATTTATGAAAGCTTTTTCAGCTTGGGGCATTGCCTCTTCTATCCCCTTGCAAGCAGTATGAGACCAGCAACAAGAAGGAACACAGAGTTCTAATTCTACACTGAAATCGCTGGCTTTGGCCCCACACCTTTTTCTTAGAAGTTCAAACTCTGACCTGAGCATTCAGAGGGTTCTCAGGCTCCGCATCAAGCTGCTGTGGAGAAAGCTAAGTTTCCAGTTACAAAACTAAGTGCACATAAAAACATTCTGGTTCTATTACACACCACTTCCTCATCCAAGGAGTCCTTAAATAAATGAAGAGTTAAACTCTCACTACTGCAGGAAAAATCCACAGGCCGGTAAAACAAAGAACAGGAGGGTAACACTACCAAGGCTTCAGCCTTTGCTCGATTGAGTTTATATTCCCGCTCCTAATGAGGAGTTTAAGCTCCTCTCCAGTGTCACTGCTAACAATAACAAACATAAGATGGGGACTAGAACATGCAAGAGAGATTGGTGCCGTTTCTTTGCTCAAAAAAGAAGTTGAGAAGCTCCTTCTTCCAGGCTGCCTTTAGACAAACTGGTAGAAGCTGCTGGCTCTAGCTGCACTGCAGGAAAAAGCGTTTGCAAAGGAGGCTGTCAGGAGGAGGGGCTCAGCATCACGCAAGAAATTTCTGCAAAAATAAGTTGCCATTCTAATCCACCTTAGCACGCCTAGGTGACTCAGGCTACTTGGCAAAAAGCAGGTCCAAAACCAAAAAGGGAGGAAGACAGACAAAGTGCTGCTGGCTTTGCTTCATTCCTGCAATGGGAGACCTGCAGAACAGCCGCACTGCTACCACAGCAGCCATTGATTTTTCAGAGGTCAATACTCCACTCCCACTGATCTGCTTGGCAGGAGCTTTAATCACATCTAGTGCTCCTACTCCAGGCCTGCTCTCTCACTCTTCCCCCTCCAAATACAATTCCTAAAAAGGGGGGAGGAAGGGGGGAAGAAAGGGGGCTTTCCTCCCCCTCCAAACACTGAACAGATTAACAAATTTCATATTCTCTCTCTTTGGAGGGGAGAGATTCAAAGCTGTAGCTGCAGAACAAAGTACAGAAGGAGTAACATGATTCATCCACAGAACAAGATGTCGCTGAAGGGAAAACCCACTGCAGGGAAGCCAGGGAGTGCTGGGTGCTGAGCTCCTCTGCAAGACCCTGGGAAACACAGCAGAAAGCTCTCTATAAGACAGCTCCCATTTAACCCATGTAAAGCTGCTCAACTTCTAAAATTACTTCCAGGTTTCTTGCTACAACAAATATTCAAAGCAACAGCGGTAAATGCAGAAGTTCAGCTTGGCAGAGCCATGTCACTTTGGCTCTCACAGGGGCTGGCCTGTGCAGCAGCAGCATGAGTAGAGAGAGGTGAATATTAAAGCTTCAACAGCAACCTCAACCCTGAACCGGCTGCAGGGAGGAGACATGCATGACCACAGGCACAGTGAGCAGCAGCATCACAGCTGTATCAGAAAACGTCCTCAGCAACACCAATTTTTTGGGGAGAGGGTGCTGGAGACACAAGGGGCAGCAAGAGCTACCAGCTGGCCACATCAGGCAGAAGGGCTACCCAACTCCAGCCCTTGGGAAGGAAAGAGCAAGTGGGAAACCTGCATGGTTCTCAGATGACAGACCACAACCTGGTTATTTGCAGAGCCTTTGCTCTTCTTCCAGGGGCTCCGATGGCATCTTCTGCTTCAAACTGAAGACAAAGCCCAGAGCATAAAACAAGCTTAATTGTCTAAGAGGCAGCAGCTACCCTCTGACTGCAGCCATAAGGATATTCCAATGCCACAGCAGTGCTCAGACTGGAAGGCAATTTTCAGTCTCTGATTACTTCAATTTAAACTCTAAAGCATTCACAGGCATCTCTGCATACAATGCCACCAGTGCCATCATGCCAATCACAGGAGTTTGGCTGAGCAAAGAAGGCAGCAGAGGTAGGAGTTTGGCTGCTCTATCTATGGGGAGACAGTGAGAGTGGCTCCAGGGGCCACAGCCAACCCCCCAACCCAGCGAGCAGGGCAGAGCCAGAGAAAGTGCCTTCACAGGCTGCAGCACTGCCCCAGGGACCACTGACCTAGGCAGGACAGGGGAACTGAAGGCAAACTGCAGAAGAAATGAGGAAATTCTGCTCCGAGCAGCAAGCAAGGGAGGTTAGCACAGCCCTAGCAACCCGCACTGTGCCACTCACTGATGCACACTCACTACCATCACACGGCCAGGGGTTGCCAATTCCTAGAGATGGCATCTCCTGTCAGTTCTGCAAATTCTGCTTTCTTTTCCTCAGTCAGACCTGATTTGAAACCACAATAAAGACATTACACAGCTCCTCCTCTGATTACCATGCAGGCCTTGCCTGAAATCTCAGTGCCAAGCTCGCACCCATGAGAACAGTGGCATGAGCCCAATCCAGCAGCACTGCCACCACCACAGCAGAGGGGCACGCACAGCCCTGGGCCCATGCAATGCCAACATCCACATGGAAGCAGTTTTCTCTGCTGCATTTATGATTGTGTGCATCCCCAAGAGAAACCAATCCCAAACATCAAAATGACATCAGCAGGAAAATGAATCTTGTGAACTTCAGGCTCAGGTAGAGCAGCACTCACATGGAGCACAGCGCTGTCAGCAGGAGTTAAATGCCCTCACTTATCCCTGCAGCCGCTCCTCATAGTGCACAAGGTCAGCTCAGCACGGCCCGTCTCTCCCGGCATGGTTTGGGACCTCCAGTGTGGTTCCGTTGCAATACCAAGGGCAGAGGGATGTGACTGCTGCTCCCAGCGGCAGGCTGACTGAGGATCCTGTGCTTTTTACAGGGTCTCCAATAACACCAACTTAGCAACAAAAATGAAGTGAAAACCTAGTTTCCCTGCCCTACAAGAAGCATGTTGAAAGTGTGTTTGAAAGCAGAGGCTCATCTTGCAACGTACGTGCTGCAGCAGTGATAGTGCAACACGCTACATTTCCAGGCTGCAGCACCACAGGGGATGCGTGTGACTGAGAGCATGGACTATTCTTCAGGATCCAACATCAGAACTGCTCATTCTACAACAATATCCTGATTAATGTCCCCCCTCATCACTCCAGCTGGGCCAGAGCTTGCCTGCACTAGGAACACAGGGTGCTCAAATCCCAAGTTAGCTGTGGCTGCCATCCTGCCCTCCATGACAGCACCGCTCTGCAGTTCAGCCTGCAACCGAAATCGCTCCTAAGAAATCAAAAGGCTCTGGGCGGGGGAATCTGCGCGAGGTGCTCAGGCAGGAAGCAGAGCTGAGCTGCTGATGACGAGAATAGAAACAGGAAATGAGCCCAGCATTGAGCACAGCGCAATCTGCTGCCAGCACCAGCTCCTGCGAAGATGAGCCGCCCCAGCAGCGCCGTGGGGTTTCTGCGGGGACCCCTCCCTGAAGGCAGAGCGCTTGGGGTGGCCTGGAGCTGGCCCAGCTGCTGCACGCAGGCAGGGAGCTCCTCCAGGGTGCTTGGGCGAGTTCGGCTCAGACCCAGAGGAGCTGAGAACAATTGCCAATGGACAAAGAGCAGAGCAGCCCTGAGGCTGGGGCTCACCTGCAGTGGCTAGATGAGGGGGGTACCTCTGTGAGCAGCGCTCAGCACTCTCCACACCTGTAAAGGCTGTGGGCAAAATTAGTTTTTTTAAAAAGCAAGGCCTTCTTAAGAAAGGACACAAAAACGATTGCCAAAATCATACACACCAAAAAAAGCCTAGGGAAGCCCCGGTCAGGACAAAAAAGCATTTCAACTCCCCATATCACCATAACTTGGGACAGAAACCTTCCTAACAGCAGAAACTGGAACGTACCAATCCCACAAACACTGGTGCTCCAGGTCCTGTGCTCCTTGGGGCAAGCCCCCAGGTGCCCCTTGTGTCCACTGATGCCCAGCCACCAGGGCCTGCAGCTGCCCTGCATACATCACTAATCCCTCCCTCTCCTGAGGCAAGGAATACACTCAGAACATCAAACACAACCCAAACATAAGCATGAAGTCCCAGAGGGGAAAAGAAGGTGACTGAACAACTATAAAAGCTTCTTCTCTCCTTCCTCAAAAGAAATTGCCAAAAGGAACGTTTTCCTAAAAAATTCCTTTAGCCCTGACATCCACAGCAGCTCCAAGGCAGTTTCTCACTGTATGTCATTTCCATGATTATTTCCAGGTCAGGGGATGCAGCTGACAGAGCTTCACTTTATCCCACTTCAGGTAGCCACAGAACGAGAACTGAAATGACCTCCTTATGAGACCCACAAATCCCTGCTACCCTTGCCAATGTCTCCACATTCAGAAATTACTTCAGAGGAAGAAATCAAACAACTAATACCCTACAACTGTGATACCTCTCCTCTCCCCACAAAATCTAACACTGTCAAATCCACACTACAAAGGTCCAAGACCAGAGTGCACATGCATGAGTTAAACACAGATGAGGAATTTGTTTGCATTCAGTTGAATTCCCTCCTCCCATCAACAGGACACGTTTCAGTCCTGAAGCCAGTGATGAACAAAGCTGAAATGCAGCTAAATGAGCAACAATTCCCCAGTGGTGAAAAATACTGAGATAGAAATGATTCCCACTCCACAATATGATGGAAGTAAGACACTCAGGAAAGGAATGGGGATTCTCCCTCAAGCTACACAGTACATCAACCAAACAAACTAAAGACATCCCATGTTCTACTCCACATCTAGATGTGGAGTAGAGACGCCAGAAACTTGCACTCAATGGCCCATAAGACAAAGACCACGGCAACTAACAAACCTGCTGCTTGTTCCATAACAAGAAACAAAATTACTCTGAACAGCCCCAAAATTCCGGAGACTTTTGTAGCAGAACTGACTTCAATTCAAACCCACGTTGATGTCCTAGCACCCCATTGGCTTCCCCTATACCCATGCTGCCAGAGCACCAGAGCACAGTCTAAGCAGATGCTAATTAATAGCTGGAAATATTTGACTTCCACTGACTCAATATCCAAGTTGCAAAGGTAGAGGCTCCAAATAAACCGGATACAACTTGCCAAGAAGAATTCTTTGCTGAAAAGACAAGACTGAGGAACCTCTTGGGAAAATATACTTATACTATGGATTACTATTCCTCTATAACACTCAAACACAAAAGACTACACTTCGCTTCTCCCATACACAATAGGAATCTAAGTTTAGTTGAACTGCAGTCCTGACAAGAAATTCCCGAGGGAAGCAGCAAATTCTTCAGAGAAATTCTTCATCCCAACTGCTGTAGGAAAAGAGTACCAGCCAGGACACTGCTCTTTAAAAGGCATCAGTGATTTCTAGCTAGCAGCAGTCTTCTCCTCAACACAGCAATTATAACCTTCAGAAAGAGAACAACTAACCCAGAAATATTTAGGCTAGGACAGAAATGAAAGACCAGGTATTTTGCTACTTAAAGACGTTCAGGCAAAGCACTAGAGAGATCAGTAGTTTGACTCTTAAGCTGTTCAAAGGAACACCATCAAGAAGTTTTAGTTAGTGGCCCAAAACTCATTCGAACGAAGGGTATCTTGAAGACCCCCATGCAGGGAGACCAATGTGACATTTCTCATTGTTAGGCAGGTCCTAACAAAGCCAGCAACATCTGACAGCAGTTCAACAGCTCGACATTGTCACCAAACCAACGCTTCCATCTCTAGGACATCAGAAAATGACAACTATGTCAGCCAAAAATACATTCCTGCCTTTGTTGCTTGAAATTTCAGCATTAATAATGGTGTACAGTATTAAATGGGTGACAGCCAAACACTTGTAAAGGCACTTGGTACATAAATGTAACACTTCACAAATACATACCTAAAAGCAGCAACCTCTTTTTCCTACTGGAGTTGATCTCTGTTTAATTAAAGATGATGCATCGTATGATTTGCCCAGATTCCAAGATACCCAGTGAGCAGTTCCCCACAATACCCACTGAGGCTTGGAAGAAAACTTAACTCCACAAAAAAAAATTAAAAACCCACAAATTATGATGCTGTAAGTCATACAGAATGGCAAAATACGAGTCTAAGAATCCTCCCAAGTAGGATAAAACTTTCTAAAACAGACAGAATGAGCAATATGTAAGGAAGATAAAAGAAATTGCTAGCACCGTTTCACATAGCTCCTCTGCTTCTAAGCACCTCCAGGTCAAGTTTCCTGCAAAACACCCATTATTGAAACCAAGAGCTGGTTTCCATACACCTCAGAGGTCCTCTTTAAGCCATTCCACAACATCACTATCCAATGCATTCTCAGTTCACAGATGGGAGCGCTGGTCCTGACCTACAAGATCCTGTTGTAGTGGGCGACAGCGAGCATTCGGGATGTGATGTGGTAGGACTCTCCCCTTGCTTGGTGCCGAAAGGTTAATGTTAAGGTTAATAAGGGGCGTAGACGAAGTAGGATAGGTATACAGGTAAATCGCAGGACGCAATAGACGCCATTTTTCTGCTCACCATATTGGTATTTACATGCAGTTCTTTGGCCCGGGTAGGTTTTACCCGGCACAGGCACAGAGCTAAAAGAACATGGGTTGCCAGGTGCACGGCAACAAAGATCCTAACTGGAGGACAAAGAATCGTGAAACACACACAGGTACATACACACACACACACACACGTATCATTTAACGTTTTTTGCTTACTGAAAAAGACCAGAAGCACGTGGGGGTTGGGTAAGCTGAACACTGCTTCATTTCTTAAACACTCATGATTTGGTGATAAAGGTATGAAAACACTGAGTGTAAAGTCTGTTTAATACAGAAAATAAACTTGATAGACGGCAGATTCTAAAAGCTGGAGCAAATTTTTGAGCCCTGGATTTCTCTTCAGAAAATCTGACTATCTGTTTAGAGATTCATTAGCATTAAAAACTTTTAAACTGGGTAAGTTCCCTCACAGCAGAGATGGTATCTTTTCTTAAACTGCTTGGGAAAAAGGAAAGCTTGAAAGGAGCCAAACACATTGTACCACAGGGTATAAAACAAACTCCCACTTGGTGCTGAGGAGCCACTTCTGCTAAGCAGAGCAGCTAATTCCTATAATCTGAGTCAGAGGGCGCTGATTGGTAGGATTCATGAAGGCTCTATCAACAATGCTGCTGAACAGGACTTCCCACCGTTCAGAGCTAGAGCAATTTCTTCAATTACTTCAGTGGCTTCACTTTTCCTACATTCTTTGCCAGAAGATGGCTCACATGGAAGAACTTGTGGAGAGGCAGAATGGAAAGGAACATGTTATTTTAAAGGATTTTCCCCAGGCCTCAGAACAAATTAAGCCTTCGTAATCAAGGTCCAAAATAACAAACAAGCAAATAAATAAATACATAAATAAAAAGGAAAAACAACCAACCCACAGCTACTCCCATTAGGTGGTCAGAACTAGAATCACTTTGTATATTGGGTGACAATTTGTACCCACAAAGGAAAGGAATTATTTCAAGGGGCTCACAACAAAACTGTTCTCATTGCTGAGTGCAAGAATAACTTTGCTATACACACAGCTCACCCTCCTTAGACCAATCCAGCAGCAGCTTAGAAAACAGACTTAGCCAGTGGCTAGATATATTTAAAAAAAAACCCAAACCTCACTCACTTCCTACTGGTTAGAAGTGAAAGTAACCAGCAAAATCAGAATTCAGCATCTCAACACTGTTCTTCCAAGTCTGAGGAACAGAGCAACTTGTGCAAACTAATCTAAACGTCTGACCCTCCTCCATTTCTTTTATGAAGTCTGAAGCCGAAGTTAAACTCTTCTGGCCCAAATCTGCTGGAAAACTAGGCACTCATCTTATACCCAGCTGTACACTGTGCATACAGCAAGCAGATTTAGATGGAGAATTAAGTTTTCTTTTGCATTCTGTCAGGGAAAAAGCTGATCTCCCTCATTTCAGGTACTAATAAACTTGTCTTTTTTATCAACCATTTGGTCAGATTGGAGCAAAAAACAAAACAAAACAAAAAAAACCTTAAATCAGCAGCACGAGGTTCCAGTGACAGAACGGGAACAGTTCCACAGCCAACAACCAACCCATGCAACAGTGGGCTAAAGAAACAACAGAATAAAATAAAACGAGACACCTTTTCCTGAAGGTCAGAGCCTACTCTAACAGCAGTCAGGTACTTCAGACACTATGAACAGAAACCACAAGAAATCCTTCGGCTAGAACATGCAGACCAGAGTACTTAGGGGTAAACTTTACTCTCAGATCCATTACTTTTGTAAATTACATTTAATCTCCAGTGGGAAGCCAGAAGCTAATGACTTAGTAAAAAGCACAGGCAGTCTCCATCATTCCCATTTCCACGAGGAATACCACCACTGCTAATTTATCCTGCTGTGCTTCTGATTGCTCTCGCCCCATTCGCTTCTAGAACAGCTCACCACTCACCGGCAGGCTAGAAGGTCTGGACTGAAGATTCAAGTTCATATCCTCTTGCCCTTTACTGGAAGCCATTGAGGGAGCAGACGATGTCTGGGAGCCAAACGATTCTTGAGATAACTCCTGAAAAATTAAAAAAAAACACCCCCAAAAAAATCACAAATGGGAATAAAAGAAAGGCTCAGCTGGAGTCACTCCAGTGAATTTTCACATTGTGGAAGAATTATGTACCCTCAGTGACATTTGCTTAAATCAGGAAATAGGACAGAAAAGAGTTGAAGCCAGCAAGCCTACTGCCCCACAGACTGCTATGGTGAGTGCTGGGTGTAGAACTCCGAATTACAACAAAATAGCAATTCTTTGCCTTTTTCTTACTACTGATAGATGCTGAAGAACAGAGACTGTCCTGGGAGATTGCCCACTCAGCTTCTTGATTTTCTAACATCACACAACAGCTCTAAGTACCTCCTTACACAAACGCTGCAAGTCAATTAAAACTCCCTACTTTTAAAAAGCTACTTTTGATGAATTGCAATGTTTGCTGAAAGGTCTCACCTAGCTTTTCATGACTATTGGAATATTATTAAACATTGCTGAAAATAAACACAGAAAAAAAATATCTGTTTCTTGATATTACCTTCAATTTCACATGCTTTGTGTTTTACCTCTCCTTCTTAAAGCAAAGCTTTACATTTAAGAGCAAACTCCCCCATCTATGTGTCACTCTGAAAACTGTCTTTACTGGTTCCATCTCCACTTGTGCTGCCTTCTGTAAACACCTGTGAAAAAACTCCACTCAAGCAGCAAGGAACCCATGGAGCTTTCCCATGCTCATTTCCTCTGTATGATCAATACACCTCCTGTATTCGTGGGATGAGATATAAAAGCACCAGGAAATAGGCTTGGTTTTTTTGAAGACTCAGAAGAGCTCTGCTATTGTGCTAAATTAAGTGGCTCTGGAGACCACCTGGAGATCTTCCACAGACCACGGTGTGAAAACCACACCAGTACGAAATCTTTTAGACCAGTACTGCTGATGAACAGCATTTACTTGCAACCAGTCTTCAGAACTGCAGCATTACTGCAGCTCGGCCTGTTACCAACGTAACATCTCTGTAAGAGATACAGATCTACACACAATGGAGAAGCAGCACATCTATTATTGCAATCGTTCCAGCCACCTTGTCAGTGTGTAGTTCTACTGACTTAAACCCACCAAGAAAACCATTTGCCCAAGTTTCTTAAAAATTGCTCAGAGAAAGAAGCAAAGCAGGAGATGGCCTACCTGAGGAGGGGGGAAGCGTTGCTGGGAATATGCAGACTGCTGCTGCTGAGGCTGTGTCTGAGGGTATGAAGATGACTGCTGAGAAAGAGCCGAGGAAGCTGTCTGCTGAGTTTGCTGCTGCTGCTGCTGGTAGGGTGACTGTGACTGCTGCTGTGAGTAGGGAGGCTGATTCTGTTGGTGCTGCTGGGCTGTGGACTGCTGCTGAGGATATGGAGTTGGGGACTGCTGATGGGGCGGCTGGGACTGCTGCTGAGAATACGCAGGCTGCGATGTCTGAAGCTGTGGAGCCTGAGACTGCGGCTGTTGCTGCTGCTGATAAGAAGTCTGAGAGTGAGGGGTCTGGGATGGAGTCTGCTGAGAATATGGAGGCTGCTGCTGTTGGGGATGAGGGCTTTGCTGGTTGTAATATGGAGTCTGACTTTGCTGCCCATATGCGCTGGGACCCTGCTGTCCGTAAGGTGGAATCTACAGAAGAGGAGGGTAGAATCATAACAGTTAAGGAGTGATTTTACACACACAGTCATGTTATACCCAAGAAGAAACAATTCAGAGACCTGTGCAGAGTAGTTGACTGGGAAGGTACATGAAATGTCACTACCTACATAAGGAAACCTCCCAGACAGTATCAAAAGTCACTTGTGCATGACATTATTCTCAGCAGTAAGAAAATTTTAATAGGCACCATTACTAAACTTTTAGGGATCCCTATTTGACCATGCTTCGATAACACTAACATTAAAAGGAAAGAAGGCTTGCTCCACAAAAAGGCAGCCTTTTGTATCTTGTTAACAGTCCAGCAGGAAGCACTCAGTTCACGCAGCGAGACAGAACTGACCTGGAAGTCATTTCCACTGTAAGAAACAGTTCTGTCATTAACGGAATATGGCGGTGAGAATATCTCAGTTGCCTCACTATTTATTTTTCCCCTGGTTCTGACTCACTGCTCTGCTGCTGCCTCTTGTGGAAAAGAAGGATTCCACAGACCCTCATACATAGGTAACACCTGGATCCAGGTGTGGTTCCTCATGCAGCCTAAAGAAATGCCATTTCACCCAATTCCAACCTGATGGAAGGTGGCTCCTTCAAAACACAGTACTTTCTTGCTCTTCTGACTGCCCCAGCTGCAAACAGAGACAGAAGCTTGGGTGCTCTACCTGCTGTGCATACGAGATGCTGCCCATTGTACTTTGTGTCCTGCTTTGCATTCCCATGGGATATCTCTGGGGAGTCTGTGGCCCATAGGGCTGTCCTGGATAGCCGTGTCCTTGCTGCGGCCCCACCTGAGGTCCCTGCTGTTGCGTGTAGGGGTTGTTTCCTCCATATGGCTGAGGCCTCATCTTCCCCATCTGATCCATTGGGCTTGAAGGCTGCAAAGAAAATTGTGACACACGATATACACCCAGTTTCATACAGGAATTGTTCACAACTTAAAAAACAAAACAAAACAAAAAAAACACCAGAAGAAAGCTTCACCAGGTTGGTGCAAAGCAGCAGAAGCCATCTGCCTCTTTGTGGGTGCTACAACCCACAGCTCTATTCTGAAGTACAGTACGGTTTCCTACGCCCTTTCAAACACCAGAACAAACCCAATGAGAAGCAGTCATTTTATGCTGACATATCTCCCATGGCCAGAGGACAGAAGGTGGGAAGGACCAGTAAGAGAGACGAATTATCAATCTAAGTGGCTTTTCTTCACAGTACGCAGTAGTTTAATGTCCAGATACTCCACAAGGTAAATTCACTCTGAAGATTTAAACATCCACAAGAAACACTTCTTCTTTCACATATAACAAGGCCTCCCAAAACACTACAGGCTGTTAATTTACACCTCTGCATTTCAATTAATCCATATCGGTGCAGTAATACTGGCCAGCACTACTGATGTTCATAGACTGCAGTTTTACTTTCTATTATTATTAACATGTGCTTAGTGTCTCATGCCTTTTGCAGAATACAGGATTCTAAATCAAATTTCTTTAGATGCATGAAGTAGTACTGGTCAGCCTTGAATGTCGAGTCCGTAAGTTTTAGAGCAGGCATCACGAGACGCGCGAGTAAATGCAACTTGAGTAGGTCTGCCTCACCGGTACTACCTCTGTCTGCAGCTGGATACACAGGAACAGGCAACCAAATTTCCTGAAAATACTGTAAGCCCCAAAACACAGTGCTGCTACCTAGGCAGCAGTATTACTACACTAAAGCAAGACCTGCCATCGGCTTGCTTCGGCATAGCGACCTCTAAAGGAATCCCAGCCGCAGTCTTTAACCATCACTTGGACTGTATAAGGAATTTCACTGATCTGCTGAAGACCTAACTAATACCAATTAGATGTTTTCCACCGCATCACCATGACAATGGACTCTCTATTACATCCTTACTTCCTACAACTAGCCCTAGGGTGGTATTTGCACCGATCCACCCTCTCTTGCTGAGATCGGGTGCTTGAGGAGTGGCACTACAGGCCTGCACAAGCAAACATCACACAAAGCCAGCTCCTGCTGGAAGCATAAAGAATCCCAGACACTAGAACAGTATTTCAGTTATGTTTGCAGAACCCACCCTCCCAGGAAAAAGTTCCTGCAGTATGTTACACTCCAGAAAATCCTACCTCAACAGCCAGCACAGCTTGAAGCCCCAACACACAGACCCTGACAACATTTGTTTGACCAGCTGTCTGCTACTTCCAGCCTGCCAGGCAAGCCCAGCTCCGAGCCCATGCCAAAGAGAAGGAAGCAGGGGCACCATGGGGAGCTTGTGACACGCTTGTAGGGCAGCAGGAGCTGGAATTCAGCAGAGGGAATTTAGTGGAGATGCAGGCAAAGCACCCCACAGTCGGTACAGTGGTGCCACCACCCAGCCAAACCAGGCTCCCTTAGAGCCATTTGCACCAATATGGCAGAAATCAATTAGGAACCAGATCTGAGTTCCCTCCAGTTTGGCCCTGCAGCACTGTGTTTGCCATCTTACCGAAGCCACTCCAGGACGACCGTGTGCAGCACACCAGTACGATTCTACCAAGCCAGTTTTACAGAGATGTGACCCACCAAAATCCTTAATGCATTTTTTTTTTTTTTTCTTCATTTTAGTTCATATATTGATACTGAAACAGCTCTGGAAAAGTTTGTGTTTAATATTCAAGCTACCACAGCTGCTAGAGCTGATGAGCAGCATGGGCTGAGACTGCAGAACCTCGGCAGATGGAGTCCCAAGAGCCCAGGATCACCCATGTCACTGCCTCACTGCCAAACTCCACCCAGCACATCACCAGCACCTCCATGGGTTTCATCTTTTCCCTCCCCGCACTGTTTTCTTTGCTATCTTAAAGCAGTACTGAGGATTACCTCCTTGCCCCCAGAGCTCACTCTTCCCCCAAGAGATGTACACTGCGCTTCTGCTGCTATCTGCTGGAGAACAACTTCTGTTACTGACTGCACATTTCAGTATCTTTTCCCTTTGTTACTTGTTTCCCCCAGTTGTTACCTCATCTTCACAGCCTGCTAGCAAGGACAGCTTCTCAAATACATCCCTGCTAATTCTGTTGTTGTTGCTGTTGTGTTTAAATGTGCACACACCCCATGCTGCCTCCTCTGCACAGGTTTTCTTGTCTGTGGTCACCCACAAGGATAAGAAACAAGATGAAGATCCACTTTTCCATGGCTCTTACAGGAAACACGATGACTGTTAAAGAAAAAAACTTGAAGAAACTTTTTTTGCAGCTACAAAGAAATAAAAAAAGGCAACACAAAACCCAAATAATACTTTGAGGATGTGACCAAGTCATCGCCTTGATGGCTCGGCATGAAGCGTAGGGTGTACTTTCAAACACCACAGCTTTCAGCTATGGCCATAGCACACAGAGATGCTAAAAGCAAACATGAAGTACACCACTCTGAATTACAGCTTTACAGGTAACATCCTCTAAGCAGAGAAATGTAAATCCCGATTCATCTCTTTCAAGTGAAGGAACCATTTCATACACACAGCCTGGACTTGCTGCTTACCAACAAGCTCACTGGTCAGGGCTGCCCTTGCCATCTCAGGCTGCAGCGCTTCATTTTTCCCCTCTAAATCTCCCATTAAAGACACATGTCTATTTCACTGATGGGGCTTTAACTACTCTTGTCTTAGCAGTGTTGTTCTGTCTTCAGGAGCATGCCATCAGGAAGGCCACTCCAATCTGCTATCTCGGCCCTTGTTGGTAATTTAACCACGTGTGCCTCGAGAAAGGAATATCTGAAGTCAAAATACAGAATTTGAAATCGATCCATGAGCTCTCATAAAGACTTTGGGAGTGGAGGTGGTGCAGAGCTGCTCTGCACACCAATGTGTGTGAGATGGGAGAGCCAAGAGGAAGCAAGCCCGCTCATGAGAACACTCCAGGATAAACAAGGAAATACCAAACCCTGACTGCAAAAGGCTGGAGACACTTCTCTGGACTGATACACGGGAAATCCTTTCAATAGGAAACCACAGGAGTAGATTACTGTGATTACACTTCAAAAGCAAAGGCCTTGCCACAGAGAGACATAATTGAGAGAAAGTGTTGCTCCTTGATCACTCGAGTCCAGACCCCCTGCTTACACCTCCTTGCATTCATAGAAATTGCCTCTATTCTCCCTTCAGTCTCAGTACCTCTGCTGTTTTACAACACTGCTAGACACCAAAACTTGGCAAAATACAGCCCTGTTCCCAGTCAAACTTTAAAAAGCTAAGTTGTTCTGTATGGTGTGAAATGAAAGCCACCAAAAGCCAACGTTCCACACAAACTGCAGAGCTTTCAAGAAAATTCAAAATATTCCTAGAGTAAGAGCTTGTAACAGCAAGCCCAAAGCAAGCTTCAATGGCTGAGCTAAAAAGCTCTCTAAGCAGTACCTGCAATGCACAGCGTGTCAGCCCCAGTGCAACAGCACCGCAAAAACCCACAAAACGTGCCAGGGTGCTGGGGCTGAGAGCAGGGAGAGATGGAAAAGCACAGAGTGGGCCCTGAGCAGAGAAACAGAGCGGCAGCCAGCGGCTCTGCTTCACTGCACAAGGAGACAGCTGCAGCTTTCTTTAAAAATAGTCAAACTGAACAAAATAAATGAAACAAACCCTAAGCAGATGAGAATTTCACAACAAATTCTTCTTAGGTTTTCTCCTGTAGAAGTACAGTTTGGCTTCTCCAAAGAAGCAGTTTGCTTAACTTGGAGGAGACTTGCCTTATAGCCCTTGCAGGAAAAGGAGTAAAGAGAAGAGGCAAATCCCATTATGGAAGCAGGAGCCAAACCCTCTGCAGTTGTACAGAAAAAAGAAGCTCCGACTTTCTCCATTACCTTACTACATGTTCGTATTTTATTAGGCCAGAGGAACAAAAGGAAGGAGAACTCCTTACTGAACTCTCTGGTTTCAAATTAGCGTCACTCAGCTATTGGCAAATGCAGGTATTGGACACAAATGGTTTCCTCACCTGCCCCAAAATAAAAATAAAAAGGCCAAAAAAGTAATTTAAAAGGCACCGAGCTCCCACCTCCAATCCAAAATCTTTTCCTGACCAGGTTTGTTGTCCATTTTTTTGTGATAAAAAATAATAAAAAGCGTTGCTGGCTGTATAACCGAAAGAAGCCCTAATTGATTCCCACAGTAATTAACCTGCATTTTACCTCGGAGAGTGGTAGTTAAGGAAGTCAGCACTGCTATTTATAACTCATCTCAAATTGAGGGCAGACTGCCTAAAATCTAACACATCCCAGCTGTACTCCTGTTTGAACTGGGGCCAAGGGAATTTTTTAAAGCAATCTTGGCACCGAATGAATGACACCAACAGTATGAGCGCGCGTGTGGTTGTGTTGTGGTGACGTAGCATGGAGGTGGGATGGGAAGGGGGGCCAACACGCCGTAATCCCTCTCCCAAGCACACTCACCACGCACGGCCCCAGCCAGGCTGCACCGGAGACACCCACCACAGCCAAATACAGGAAACGTCTTTTCCTGTGGAATGCCGTGAAGTGAGAAGCACATGGCTAATCTGCATAAAAGCAAAGCCACGCCACCCTGCCAGGAAGGTTAGTGCTTGTAATCTCTGGCCACGGAGCTGGCTGCCTGCAAGGACTTGGACCCGCGCCTGATAACCCAGAAAGAGTCAGGAACAGATGGGCAAGGACCCCGGCAGAAACAGCCGGGTGCACGTGACTCACCACATGGCCATGAGCACAAACCATTGTTTGGCTGCGAGCGGTACAAAGGAGCCACCGGGCTCTGCCAGCGCTGCTCGAGGGGCAGCTGCTCCCGGACCATCCTCAGGCTGTTGGCGCAGTGAGCCCTGAGGGCCTGGAAGTCACCGGGATGAGAAGACTCCACGTGCCACTGACAGTGGTGAATGCTGTCCTGCAAGCTCAGAGCGAGCTGGATCCGGGTGGGAACTTATGGAAAGGAAGAAGTTAGGTCCTGGAGAAGAACTGGTGCCTTCCTCATATCTCCAGCCCCTGGCTACCCAAAGGTGAGGTCAAGCAGTCTCTGCACACAGGGAGATTACAAAGTGGATTCCCACATCAGCTACAGAAAAGGCATCAGTGCTGGACCATACTGTGAAAGGGGTGTCCTTTTCCTTATGAACATATCAGCTGGAACCATGGTCATACTGGACTTTTACATCATTTAAACAAGGAAAGAGAACCGATCCATTAACGCTCTCCAAACCTTTCTGCACCATGCCAATCAAAATCAAGCAGCTCTACGAGCAAGAGCAAAACCAATGACACAAGCATCAATATAACAGATCAGTGACACCCGCAGCAGCTCATGGAAGATACCTGGGTCCCCACCCAACAGCTCCCCTCGCCCTTTCTCCAGTACCTCACGCTCCCATGCCACAGACAGCTGGGAAAACTCCACGTGAGTCACTCACAAAAATACTGCCCTGATCGCAAGGCTGCCGAGAGGATTCATCAACAGAGCAATAAAACAACTTCTAAAGAACAACTCTAACAAAATGGAAGAGCTTCCCCTGAACTTTGCTATTTCCAAAACGTTCCACATCCTTTGGAGCTACCAAGGGCTCAGGTTACCACGAGACACCAACAGTGGGTAAGGACGCTTGTTATAAGGACGCGGAGGTCCCAACATCCAGCACCATCAGCACACATTCACGGCGCTGCAGGGACAAGGACTTTAATCTAAATCTCCCCCAAAACTAAAACTCTGCCATATCTTCTTGTTAGAAGGTACAGACAGAGTGACACTCTCTGCAGCCCAAGGCAAAATGTTCAACAGTACTGCTAAGGCAGGTGTGATGGTCCCGGCACACAACGCACAGGCCCCTAAGAACACGAGTAACACCCACTGCAATGCCAGGAACTCACTGGCAGCAGAACCAAGGGTAACATCCAACAGACAACACAAGATGCTTCCCCAGGTACATCATGCTCTTTTGCCTCCATGGGCCTGCCGGGATCTTCCAAAACCCCACACAGAAATGACTCAAACTTCTCCAGACCCAGACTAGAGCTCAGGTTGAGAAGTGAGCACAAACAAACAACCGGCCTCATCTGTGAGCAAACACAGCTCATCATCCAGCCAGACAACTTCCTTCCAATCTGTTCAAGGCCCAACTAGCTGTGCTAAGGTCAACACCGCAGCCTGAGCTCACCCCCCTCCAGAGCTTTGTAAGGGGCCAGCACAGCAGGTCACACTTCACTGCCTCTCTCCCTCTGGTGCTCCACTTTTTAAAACGAGATGGAGGAAGCTAAGGTGAAATTAAGATAAAAAGAAAAATTCTCCTGTAATAGATGAAGGTCCCCACAAAAGATGAAAGGCTTAGAAAACCCCATAGCAAGCACTACACAAATGTGGATCAAGTGTCCCACTGGGACAGTTTAAATGACAAGCGTGCTTCAGAGTTACAAATGTCCTTTGGAAATCTGAAGGATACATCTATTTTTATGTAAATAAAACCATACCTCAAAGCCATGAACCTAACAGATTTGAACACATTAACTGAGAGACAAAAAACTCATCTCATTATCAACAGCCAACACAGATTAAATTATTGATTGCCAAAGTGTTTGAGTAACTGACCCCTTCTCTGCAAACAGAGCGAGCCTGGTTTTGTTTCTTACTTCTTCCAGTAGGTCAGAGTTTGACCAAAGACTTTCTAGTTCTCTAATCTCAAACTGAAACAGACCTCAGAACAAGCTACTGAAATCAGCACTGGGCACAAAAGGAAACTAGAACATTTTCTAAACAACTTCACCCACCTGCTTCTCACTGGGAGCCCCTGCTGGTTCACCATCAGCCCTGTTTGCGTTGCTCCTTTCCTTGCGTGCAAACTTACAGCACAGGTTCCTCTCAGGAGACAAACCCATGATACAACATCTTACCAGTAGAACCAAGATGAATGTTTCCTCCAAACAGCTATTCTGTGAATGTACCTTCCTGGCTCAACATAATTCAGTAATTACCCTATTAACACCTTTCAGCAAGAGGCCAGTCCACACATCTCAGAGGACTTGCCCAAGCACCACGTTTACTAATATTCTTCAAATTGATTAAAACTGACCAGAGTTTTGACACAAGACCTATTATTATGGACTGCTTTACTCCCAAAAGAAGTAAATCAGAAGACTTGGCAAGGAACGGAAATCAAACCATCATCAGAAAGAACCTGATAGGAGTACAGTACTCATGCCCAGTTGCAGGGGAGAATCTGAGGCTTTGTTGCTTGTATGTGCATGTGCTTTTTGGTCTTGGTTTTCTGCTGTTTTTTCTTCTTTTAAAGGCAGAGGGAAGGTGCTCCACCAGCCTCTGCTTTAAACGAAGTGCAATTGTTGACCTCATCTTTCCTTCCTAGACTGACTTTAAGCCCTCCTTAGCAAATTCAACAAATCCAGATTATCAAGGCTCCAGATTTCTGTTTCTTTCTTCAGTCCGTCATTCCTGACACATGGCCACATGGCTTATCACACACCACATTATTCAGGTATCTCTCAGCATCCTCAATGCAATATTTCAACCACTATCTATCTGAAGATGACACATAGCTGGTTTTCTGCAATCTTCAGAATCTACTCAAAGACAGATGCATGCTCACATTAGCAGGACATCTTTCTGTAGCGCAAAGGGACCTGAAGTAAGATTTATGGTGTAAGCACTGCAATGGGCTGAGCAGGGAGAAGGGCAAAGCCTCTCCTGTTTTTCTGCAAAAACCAGCGTTGGTAGGAGCTCCAGACAGACAAGCCCAGCCTCACCCGGGGGTCATGCAACACCAGCACTCACAGGGTGTACCAGTCACACCAACAGCAAGCTCCTCGGGGTCACCATTGCAATCCACAGACTCAGTGCACAGCGGAGTACAGATCCTTGTGGAAAGCATGCAAGTGAGCCCCTGCCACACCAACGTTAGGCAAGAGCAACCAGAAGATTCATCTCCCTCACCCTCCATCTCCAATCTGTCAGCACAACACCAGTGTCACAACTGAACAACGCAATCCAATGCCTGCACAGGAGCTCTGGCCTGCAGGGAAGAGGTGACCCAGCAGCCAACACAGAGCCTCCCCGCTCTCAGGGCTCCTGCCTGCTCTGCAGCTGGCTGAGTGGCACATGTGGGCCAATGCCCTGGCCAAGCAATTGGCTCCTTTTGCTCTCATCTCAATTTCGTTATCAGATACTGAGGTAGAGGCAGGAGCTTACAGCTACCTACAGGGTTATTTTACCACAGCAGGAGATTCTGACAAGCACTATTTACCAAATTAAACACAGGCTAAATTAACAAAGAATTCAGATTCTTCTGCAGCTGCTGGAGACTAGTAAAGTTTTCAGACATTTCAGAGGTGGATGGAGTCAGATTATCCACTTTGCTATTTAAAAGGGCAGTGCAATCCCTAACACCTTCAATTACATCTGCATGTACAGGTACAGATTGAAAATATTTCCTCTGATCCACATAATGAGGTAACTAGCTATACCCTCGCCCTCTAACTCATTTAGAAGCACACTATTCAGCCAAGTGATCCCAAGAGTTCCAAAGTGCCACTGTTCACTCCTCCCAAAATCTTCACCTCAGCTCCACAGGTGATGACCCCAAGGACCATGTATGTGATAGCCGTAACAAGGTGCTGTTCCTTTTAAGATGGAAAGAAACATCCTTTCTGAATATTAAATCAGGCTTAAGTTTAGCCAGCCTCCCGTGTCTGCTCTAATGAACTGGAACAAAGTCAACAAAAAGACAGCTAAGTGTCTTATCGCAGCGTTTTCATTTCAGGCCCACTTACGCATTAGGAGGAGCACGCAAGCTCCTGCTGTACCACAGAAATGGGCCCAGGCCAAGAGCGAGCCATAAAAGAGGAAGAGAAGGAAGAGCAAGGATGGAACAGCAAAATTACACTAAGCGTCACCACGGCTTAAGCGATCTGATTTCAGTCCGGAAGAGTGCAGCTGCTCCAGATCACCAAGACGCAAAATATTTGCCCTAAGAACCACTGGAAACCTGAAAGGCTCCTGAAGCTCAGCAAATGCATTTGGACAACTGAGACCTGTGGCAGACGTCGGTCATGCAGCTAATTCTCCATAACGCCCATTTCCCTTCAAACAAGCGATACTAATCTCAGAGACAGATGGCTTTTGCTACTCAACGCTGTGGATGTTTGTTTTCCAGACCTTGAGCTGAAGGAAGACCCAATGCAAGAGAGCTCACTACAGTTTGTTTTCCAGAATAAAGTTAACGTTACTGACTCGTTTAAAGTCCTTCATGCACAGAAATCTGAGGTGTCCCAGGATACACTTAAACGTCTTAGGAGGCACCTCCAGCACACCCTCCTGGCTTTAAAAAAAAATGCTTACTTGCCATGGAAGAAAACAACAAAATTTCTACAAGCTCTGAAAGACAAAAAGACATCAAGAATCAGCTGCTGGAGAGGTATTAAGTTGGTTTCACATATGCAGATGTAAAGCACTTCATCATCCTGAGTATCAGGCTGGAGAGGGACTTCATACAATTCCAGCTTCTCCCATTCAAAAGCAACAAAACAGCAAAGCTGCAAACTTCCCAGGAAGAAGCTGGGGATAAGTCTGTCTGAAGATGGGCCTTCCTACAACATTTAGGGAGGGAAAGAGGAAGACACAAACTGCAGAGACCTCTGCTGACTATACCTCATGTGGCTTTCCTCATTTTTACTTATGCTGTAATTCTCCATACATACAACAGGAATAAATGTGGCACTGCGGGTTTCTACCCACTTGTGTCTCTGTCTGAAAGCTCAAAGTATATTCAAATATTTCAACTTTTTTTTTTCTTGCAAATTTGTTTCATTTTACACTGGAACAAAGGGTGGCTGACCAGACTCACCAGACAAGTAAACTCCCATGGCCACTTAACATGTTGGGCTGGTAAGGGTGCCGAGGCACCTCAGCATCACGTCAGGGCTCTAAAACACCACAGGTGTCCAGCGGCCCAGTGTCCACAGCACTGCAATGGAGAAGCAGCTCAGCTCATGGTAAGAGAAGTAGAGCTGTCAGAGGCTACCTCATCCCAGCACACAGAGCTCTATCTTGTCCAGAGCAGCTGCTTGCTCTAACAAGAGCTGCGTGTCAGGGCCTCTAGCTTCTACAAACCACAATTCGGAATAACACAGTCTCTCTCTTGCTTCTGCAGAAGAACTGAATTTGCTTAAAAGAACGTATAACACAACACAAAGGACTGACAAAGTCATCCAAGTAATCTGAGGTTTGGAACTGAACTATGGAAGAGACAACCTCAGCTTAAGTAATGTGAATGAAAGACCAGCGCTGTACCAGCCCACCCTCGAGCACTCCTCACCTCTGGGCCCACGAAGCCCAGCCCACCGTGGCCCCTGCTGCACTGCACCAGGGTGATGCAGGCCCAGCAAGTGGACCACACACAGGCACACCCTCAGCCTCCCCAGGAGTGCTACTGCAACACTGCTAGAACAAGAGCATCTCTAACACACCTCAGTTCCAGGCCAGCACCCGATCTTCACAGTGCCCCTTGCACTGCAACATCAGCCACCTGCTGCCTTGTTAGAAAGCAGCTCGGTTCCTCTTAATGTCCATCCGTCCATTGCGACCCCCCTCCTATTTCATCAGAGGGATCCAAGATAACAAAGCCATTTTATACTAATAGGAAGAAACAAGACTTATTTCCCTTCTTTTTACAGCAGTTGACCAATTTGGACATTATTTTTGTGGGCTTTATAGAGCCTCGCATGAACCCCAGCTGTACAGTGGCACAAGGTTGTTGCTATTTTACAAAACAGAAAAATCCACCAGCCCTATGTAGCTGATTATAGCGATTTTGAGGCCTGGGTCTACCACCCTATGCTTGCTTTTGTTCTTGGGCTTCTATTCCATCTATGCCTAGAAAAATCCAGCTTCTTTTAAAGCAGAATGAACAATGTGGGGAGTCACTCAGGAAGTTAAAGTGCATGTGGACAGCTGGTGAGGAGACACAGAAATGCCTCGCTGCGCCAACGCCAAGGGGGAGGAGGATCAGACAACGCTGCTAAGTCTTCACTGGTTTCAGGAACAGGTATAACAAGAAACTGCAAGACAACTCATACAAGAACAGGAAGATGAGGCATGACTGTACCTTGACAGCACTGACAACTCTGAACAGTTTATTGCCTTTTACAGAGTGATCAGATTTAAAGCTAACATTAATACGTGTTCACCATTCAGTACAAGCATCGATGCTGCCTTGACACAATGCACTTTCAATATACTCCGCGCTCATCATTAGAGCCAGTAAATCTACGCTCTGAAGTTCAGCAGCAAATTATCCCCCAGTCTCCTAATACAATATGCCTAATAAGTTATTCTCCTGAGCATGCAGACAACAGATTTAGCACCTTGCACCAGAGAAGGAAAAGGAGGTGAGGGCTAAGGGCCAAGAACAGCTGAAAGCCAACAAGAAACATTCTGAGATATTTCACAGAACACTAATTACTTCATCTGATTTTAATTCCCGACACCAAATCAGCATAGAGCTTTTCAAAGGAAATCTTGTCCTAGATTGCAAAGTAATCAATCACAATTAACATGGGAACAAGCTTTTGCAATGCTGCCATGTCTCGTAAACCAAACAGGAAGGCCAACGAAGGCCTTTTGGAAATCTTTTTAAAGCACAGGCTGGTGGAATACTTCAGGATCGTCTGTCAGTCACTTCTGTACATCCACCAGTAGCTACTGCGAGACAAACAGAGCCAGGCATTCTGCCCCTCCTCCAAACCAGCAGCTCAGTGAGTGCTTTCCATGTCTTTTCTGTTCTAAACCCTCACCAGATCCAGGGTCAGTACGCATTACCTGAAAACCATCCCCCCACAAACACGTCCTGTTCCAGGGGAGCCAAGTTCTGTCTATGGGCAATCAGAACTGACATTTCCAGTGAGATGATTTTTTATACGACCAAAGAAGAAAAGTGTTCCAGGTGCAATGCCAAGCCCAGAGAGAAAGTCAGATCCAGCAGGTACCGCATTAGCCCTGGCCTGGAGCAAGAAGCTCCAAAGCACTGCAACTACCAAAGCCCCTTACAAACTCATTTGGTCACTACTGCGTTTTTAAAAAATAATAATTAAGCAAAACACACCCACCCACCCAGCTGCCCATGGGGTAACTGCCCTCCTCACACCATGCACAGCTGCAGCACAACCAACAGGCCGTTCCGAGGACCATGCGGTTGTGCTCCACACGCTGCCCTTCAGTGCGAAGCCTTTTCCAGGGCCAGCAATGCCAGCTATAAAGTCATAGACACCTCATGCTGAGAAGAAAGATCAGGCTGTGCCTAATTCCAGCACTTCCACCATTTCAATGTATGCTGCGCAAAAAGGTGAAAGATTTTTTTCAAACCATGTCACAAGAAGTACGTTTGAGGAAAGACCACCTCTAGTCTGGCACTGGTTTAATTATTTACGTATAGTTAATGAATACCAGATTCTCCTCCTAAACTTGCACAGGGTGCATAGTCCTACAGTCATTTGGACTTTAAATCCATCACCAGACTGTTAAGAATGAAACTCAAAACAAGACGATAGGAAGGATCCCATCCATGGAGGCACAGCAAACAGCTCTGGGACCCTAGAAGGTGCGCAAGTGGTAACGCAGGACAGCCCGATCCCTTCCACGCAGTCCCCAGCGAGCACAGTAATCTGGAAATAAAGGGAGACATTTTGCAACTTAACTAGCAACCTTGTCCTCGAGGAACCGGGGGGGGGGGGTGGGAGGGGGGGGAGGAAGCCAGATGTTTGTAAGCTGGTTATCATATAGTTTTACTCTGATCCCAATAACTAGAAAGATAAGAACAAGAAGAGATAATTAATTAAGACTGCTTGAGTTTGAGAAACATTTTTTCTACTGTCCAGTTCTAAGGACAGTAAAGCATTGAAACAGACTAAGAAAGCCATACCCCTTCACCGCTGTATGTGATGTTATTAGGTGTAGCTGACCCTACTCTAGAGCAGGACAGCAGGCTACACGGCCTTTGTCTGAATCCAGGTGCAGACCTGTGTTCAGTGAGAAATGCACCGTCACCCACCAAAACAAAGGCAGTGAGCAGACAGCAATATTTTGCAGGTACCATAGACTGCTCTGCACAATCTCACCAAAACAGACCAAACCAGCATCCCAAACCCAAAGCAGGATGGCCATTTCCAGGCACCCTGCATTCACACCGCTGCAACCACTGCTTCGGACAAAGCGTTAAGTACAACCTCACTGTCAGCAGTGGAAGCAGTAGTGTTACACATTGGTCTGAGTGCATCCCAGAGCTCAACCCCTGCTGGGGCACAACAGCTCTCCCGCAGCGATGTCTGGAGGTGCAGCTACAGCTGTGGCCTGAGTTCAGTTTTTAAAGCATTCCTGCTCGGTTATTCACAGGCAGGATGCCAGAACAGTGCTGACATCAGAAGGGAAATGGTAATTTTCAAGGTTTCTCTAAGTCAAACCTGAATGAAATCTCACAAGTGCGGGGGGTAAGGGGGGGAAGTACTTGTTTAACCCAGTAATTCTCCCCAGGGGAATTTCCAGAGTCATTCGAACTTCAAGAATTTCTATTCAAGAAGAGTCACACAATCTCCCAGGTTGGAACGTCACATCTTCTTTAGGCCACAGTCTGACACCAGCAACTGGCTGCTGCCCTGAAACACTCTCCTCCTTGCCACATGCCAGAAAAAAAATGTGAAGGTGTTCCTCAGTCCCTTCTGCTTTGCCACAGGGCCAAAAAATATTTGCTCTGAAATTCAGAAGTAGCTTTTACTAAATGTACCTATCATTACTTAGCACCCTTTACATTTCACCATAGAAAACTCATGCCTACATTGTGGAAATACTGAGCTGTGAATTAGTGTCAGAAATACTCCAGAAAGAACACAATGGCAAAGTGAGGAATGCTCTTCTTGATGTTTTCCAAAACAAAAAATTGAAAATGCTCAAGTTGCAGGATTGAACTGCTGAGTTACACACTGAGAGTGCAGGTGCACAGGAGAGAAAGGGAACCCCTCCCTCATCCATATGCTAATACACATCATCATCTGATTAAGACACTGGTAAAATATGTACATGAGCTCAGTCCTGAGAGAAGCAGCTCCTCCTGCTTTCACTCTCCAAGCCTCTGAGTGCAGAACTCCACTAAAAGGGTCCAATCCAATGCAGCTAACCAAGCACTGGGGGGATGGATGGCTCACACTCGCAGCACAAGATCCACGTTCCATTCTTTGCCCTGTCCCAGCCTCCATGCCCCACGTTGCAGCTTCCGACATCCACATCTCGGCTTCTCCCACTGAAGAACAGACGCTGTAAGAACTTCAGACCTTACACTCCTTCTCCACATACCAGAGCAGAACTATTGCCTGCAGCCTACAGTTTCTACAGGATTTCAGCCTTAAAGAACAAGCACACACTCAACATAGCAGAGATGACATTCCATGTTATTGGAATCAGTTTTTAAGTACACTGCAGTCCTCCTGAGCCTGCAGAAAATACACATGGCTCCTCCTCAGAGGCCAACTTCTTTGCTTTTTCAGTTGCTAAAGCAAAAAAAGAGAAAGTTATCGCCAACTTCCTAACGTCACCCAGGAACAGGTGGACTGCAGGGACCCAGACAGAACACATCAGTTTTGGCCCAGTGCACCAAAGAAAACCGCATTTTTTCTTCCAGCCCCACCTGTCATCCATTCCTAGCTGGAGATTTACAGCTTTGGCTAACAGACATCCAGTCTAGTTTTACCAGTGCATGTGCATAACCTCCTAATAAATACAGGGCTGAATCAGCATAAGACAGAAGAACATTTTCTAGGATTTCTCCTCAATTACCTTCTCCCAAGAAATCCCCTCTATTTCGTCCACTAGAAGGAAAGGGAAGATACTACTTCACATCCTTCACGATGCTTTACGGCCCCTCTCAGAAGAGAAAGCAAGTGACCATTGCAGCAACTTCAATACTGACAAGGTTACCTTTTCCCTTTTTGCCCCCGCACTTCTACCTGCCTGCCTTCAGTTTCTGCTTTGCTGCTGCTCGAGCGTTTCAAACATTCTTGGCAGGAATTGGGCAATGGAATGCTGACGAGCTTTTCCCCAGAGCAATCCACCAATCCATCACACAGGAGATACAATCCAAAAAATAATAAAAATAAAAAAAATAAATCGAACTGCCTGGACAAAGACTTTCAAAAACACAGAGTAAAAACTGGAAAGGGCATCTTTCTCCTCTAATATTTTAATTACAGAGATCACAGATTCAGATTCATAGGGTAGAAACTGGATTTCCAGGTCGGCAGCGTTCCCTTGAAAAGTGTAAAAAGAAAAATGGAGAAGTTGCATGTGAGGCAACAGGAATATAAAACAAACATCTGCACAATTCAGCCTACTTTCAAACTTTATTTTCTCTCTGAAGGAAAGCTACTGCGGGTTTTTTTTTTTGTTGCTGTTGTTTTTTGTTGGATTTTTTTTTTTAGTCTTCACGTCAATATTTCTGCATGACAGCACTCATTAACCGGCATTCTCAAATACAGCTAAAGACAACGTATGAGGAACACAGCAAGGTGTCTATCCATGTTTGATTCCCATGCTCCCCCCAAGCCCAGTTCCCGCTATCACCTAAGAACAGGAAGGGATGCAGCACGTTTGCCGAGCACTCATCTCAGGAAACTAAACTTTCAGCACATAAAAGGAACTGAACTGGACTAATAGCTTTAGGAAACTGGCAAGTACTCTTGCCAAAAAACTACGAGACAAAAGCCAAGCGTACAACCTTCCAGAAAGCACGTTTCTATCTTGCAAGCAACATGATTGCAAGAGACGTGTACAGAAACTCACCCCTAGCCCAGCTAATAAATAAGGACTGACAAAGCATTTAATTCACATTTAGCAAAATACAGTTGCCAAGCCTTACTAACCCCACTTCACTGAGGAAAAGATTTAAAAAAATCGAAAATTAAGGCTTTCTATCCTGAATCCTACTTTGGACACAGCCTGCCTAGAAACACCAGCTACCTTACAGCCAAGCAGCAGGACAAAGAAATTAGGGAAATCAAGGTATTTTACAAGAATCGGGCAACACATACCCCATACTACTCCAGAAAGCATGCCAGTAAAATCTTCAGTGTCCACATCAGAATTAACTAGATTGATCCTCACATCATTAAGCTAACAGTTTTCTACTTACGCTAATGCAGAGAAAATCTAAAATCATTAATTCAGAAGCAAACCATACATCAGAAAAGATGTTCCTCATTTTCATGGGAAAGATCCAGCGCATACGGCACCTTGCAAGCAGCACCAGGCCTCCTAGTACTACAATGCTAAGCCAGAGAAAACCCTGTGACAGAAGACAACGGGAGCCAGGTCTTGATTTCAGATTCCAAGATATCACAGCTCATTGGCAGCACAGAGCCATTTGGTGCCAATTTAGTTTAAAAAGCATATTTTCAACAACATTTTTCATGCCTCACTTGCTACTAAAGTTGAGATCTAAGTCAACAAAACATAACTATCGTATGGCAATGGGCCCAGAGAGCATTTCTTATTAACATACGATTTTTAAATCGATTTCACTGAACTTCTAATAGAGGCCTGGAGACGTTGGTGCACCTACAAAGACATTATCCAACACACTGAAATTTAATGCAACCCAAAGTCACCTCCGATTACAGGAGTCATCTGCTGTAGTGAAAGCGCGTATGAGAGGTGCCCACCTCCTCAGGGAGGGAAGCGCTTTCTCTTCAGCAGTTTCCTTTAAGTCTCCAGACACTGGGAAAACCAGCTGATTATTAACAACAACTACACACGCTCTGAGGGGAAGTGGAAACAAACACGTGATAAAGCTGTTAGTAAAATAGGAAAACTGAAAACTAAGATTCCAAGCCTGGTTTCTTACAAGCCATTCCCACAGAAAACCACAGCTTTCTCATCCCACAGTCTGCAAAAACGCATTCTGATCTCTTGACCCTACTTGCATTTCCCAGCTATAAAGGCCATCCAAAAAATGCCCAGTCCCTGCACACACCAGGCATACCTGCCCCTGCTCAGCACCGTGCTCCTGTGTTCAGCCAGCAAGCAGAGGTCCGAGAGGGTTCCATACCACCTACACAAGCAATTACAGTCCCCATTTATTACCTGAACTGTTCCCCCAAGACAACTTGCACTCCAGAAAGCATGCCGTCTTTCTTGATGAGCGATGCAATAAAACCCTCCATATGGCATCATTCATAAATCCTAACAAGTGTGGAGAACTAAGGGTGCTTCTGTGCACGGTGCTGCTGCCCACCCCAAAAACCCCAGGCTCACTGCCCCAGCAGTTCCTGCCTGGAGGAACCCCCTGCTCTTCCCATCACCTTCTCCTGCACCAGGAGATGCTCCTCCTCCCAACACGCGGCCAGGGGAGCCCTGTCCTGCCCTCACTGTCCAACATTTCCTCGGAAAGTTACAAGTAAGCACACACTCTCTGTTCACCACTGTACAAAACAAAGGAAAGACACAAGCTTTAAATTCTTCCAGTCCAGGGAATTCGGCAGACTACACAGTGGAAGGAGGCTACAATTTAGGACCAGAATATTGTTATTAATCAACCATTTCTCATGAGCAGCAGAAAAGACACGTGCAAGTTTTTTTTCATCACGCTAGGTAACCCTGCTCGGGTTGGGTTTTCTGGTTTTAAGCACAAAAAAAAAGGATCAGTCAGCTTGAGTCCAACAATCCTTCACACGAATAAAACTGGGGAGTTTTGTTTTGTTTTTTAGGGTGGGAAAGTTAAGTTACCTTTCATATGCACTATTCATACTACTTAGAAGTTGAACTAATTCTCAAAGCAGCATTAATGACTCCAGTTAATGAGACTAGTTACTCAGATATTATTAACACATAAGCATATCAGGAGATGCAGAATCAAGCTAAATTCACTTTCCAGGACAAAAACACAATCCAGAGACATCTCCTGTTCTATCATGACACAGACAGGAACATGTTCTTGTCAGATATGTAGCACAATAAAATACCTGCCTGAAAAGTTCAATCCAATACTGTCATTTAGCACACATTCTATCAAGATCCACGTATTCAGACTACAAAGAGTAAATTCAAGTAAACACCCTAGCACCTGTGTCACCTGTCCTACCTACTCCTGTGCTGCAGGTACACATGGACGCACCCCTGAAGACCTGCAGCCTTCACTCTGAACAATGGGATGCTCACTACCAGTTACCATCAGACGCTCTGAAAACCACAGCAGAGGTAAGATCAGCTCTCTTAGAAAGCACTGTTTGACAGAAAAGACAATTAAGTAACTCAAGATGCTGAAGGAGACCGCCTACAGGTAACCTAGGGACAAAAATTAAGCAGCTTTCATGTGGACACAAGCACTGAGCAAGAAGGGAAAGTCTGGAGGCTGCATGTCACACTGCGTGGGATCAAATGGCTCTAACCCAGGGCCTGAAGTTAGAGCAGAGCACACAGAACGAGGAGGGACATCTGCCAGGCTGCACAAGGCCACGACAGGCTGTGGGGACGCGTGTCTGAACAGAGAGGAAGCTGGTTTTAGTGAAGTTTCCAGATACCAGATACCAGCATCTCTTCGTCTTCCCCCGTATCTAAGATGTCTGATGCATACACCATACTGCTTTCTCCTCAGCATGCTTTCCTCTCCTCCATATTTCCAGCAAATGGGTAACTCTACCCATACAATGATCGTACTGATGTGCAGGCTTGATTTGCTATTCATACACCTTCAGAAAGTGAAGTGCTGTGACACAGTGAGGACCTGCAATATGTCCCTTAAATGCAGAAAGGGGACAGATGTTGTCAGTGCTCACTCAAAGTCAGAACATGCCCTGAGATGCTCGGCCAGAAGCCGAGGCCTGATCAATACCGAAGCTCCCCAACAAATTGAAGTAGGTAATCATTTTCAATGCTTCCACCGCAAGACTGGTTGCAACTGTTTGGTAGGGCTTTTTGTTTGTTTGTAAGGCTGCAATACACCCCAGAAACCCCCACATCTCCAGCTCGAAGAATCCAAGCAGCCCCAGTTTTGAAAAGGGCCAAAATTAGTTAGGAACAAACGCACCCTCAGATCCATCAAAGAAATCATTTGTACCAAAGGGAAAGTCACATAACCAAAATAAACAGCAAGCCCATTGTGCAGAGAAGCCCTGCCACTGTTCTGACAACACAGACTCTATTCCAGGCTGCATAAAACATCACAAGCAAAATAAACCCAAGGTACAAACAAAATGCCATCGCCTCTTCTTTTGTCTCGGGCACAAAGCAGCAGGGCAGGCAGGCCGGGGCTCCGCTCCCGCGAGGCCGACCCTCCTCAAGGTCACGGCCAATTTCGGTGGGGGGCCGAGGAGGTGGTGAGCAGCAGGGCTGCTTTGGGTCCGAGCTGGCAGAAAAGCCGAGTGTAAAAGTTTATGAGCTCATCAGGATTGTTGTACCATTACATCAGAGGCAATTATAAATGGCCAAGAGCAGGAGATGGGGAGCCAATCAGATCACAGATAGGATGTCAACCTAAGACCAACTGTCTCCTGGCTTTGACAGAAGGATTTTACCTCCATAATTCAAATCCCAAACCAAAGCAATCTGCACTCACTACTCCCATCGCCGAGCTGTTTACCAGCACTCCCAGCCACAGGCTCGGGCCGCCGGGCCTCCCGCGGGGGAAGATGGCCCCTCCGGGCCGGGCCAAGACGCGGCCACCTGGGCGGGCCCTGGGCGACCCCGGACAGGGAGCAAAGCCCCCGGGGCGGCGAGCGGGGCGGCGGCGCGGAAGGCAGCGGCACTGCCGGGGGACCCCGCATTAGCCCAGGCGGGCCGCCCGCCGCCCGACCCCCGCCGCACGGCCTCCGCCGGCCCCTTCGCGCCGGGCCCGGTCGTTCCCCGCCGGGGACGACCGCCGTTTCGTCCCCCTTCCCCCCGCGGGACGGAGGCCGCTCTCCGGGAGCCTCGCACAAAGGCTGGGGAGGGAGGAAGGAAAGGCAGCGAGGCAGCCATTTTAGAGCGAGCGAGCAGGCACAGACAATGGCAGCTCCCCAGCAGCGCCGACCCGGCGGGGAGAAGCCACGGGAGAGGCGCCGTCCCGTCCTCCCCCCACCTCCCCTCCTCAGGGCCCCTCTCTCCCCCGCCGCCCCCAGCCCCAGCCCGGCGGCCGCGGCCTTCCGCCCCGTCCCGTCCCCCCCGGCGCGCCGCCCGCCCCACGCGGCCCCGCAGTTACCTGCTGGCTCCGGCCGAGGCTCTGTCCCCCGCCGCTGCTCCCGGGGCTCATGGGCGCGTGGTGACTTCTCTGCGGGGCCCCGCCGGGCGCTGCGGCCCAGCCCTGGCCGTTGCCCCCGCCGTACTGCGAGACCATATCCGCGGCGGCCGGGCCCTTGCCGGCGGCTCCCCCGTCCTGAGGCCCGCCGCTATAGTCGCCCCCAGGGTACCCCTGATAGCCGCGGGCGGAGCTGGGGGAGGTGAGGAGCTGGTTGAGGGTGGGGGTGGCCGTGGGCTGTGGGGTGGCGCCCCCTCCTCCTGCTCCGCCGGCGGCCGAGGGCCCCATAACCCCGAAGCGCTGCTGCTGGAAGGCGGCGGCGGGGGACTTGGCGCCGGCGGCCGCCTGAGCGGAGCTCTGCGCGCTGCCCCGGGGGGAGCTCAGGGCGTAGGCCTGGGGGGGAGGCGGGTAGGAGCCGGCGCTGCGCCCGGCGCCGGCCGCGTAGTAGGAGTTGTACTGGTGGTTGGGGAAGCCGTGGTCGGCGCCGCCGTGCGAGTTCTGGGGAGGGGGCGGCCCCGCGGGGGCTCCCGCCGGCCCCGGGTAAGACTGCTCCAGGCCCCCGCTCTGCAGCGCTGCCATGCCAGGGCTTTGTTGTCCGCCATGTTGGTGGAAGGTAGCGGCGGCGGCCGCAGCGGCGGCGGCGGCGGCAGCAGCCTGGGCGCCCCGGCCGTAGGGCTGCCCGAAGCCGTAGGCTGGCGGGGGCAAGGCGGCCGGGTGGGAAGGGGGAGGCTGCTGCGGCGGCTGCTGCTGCTGCGGCGCCCCCACCCCGTCGCTGCTGCCGCCGCCGCCACCGGGCGGCTCCGGGAGGTTATTGTTCAGGGTGGCGGCGGCAGCGGCGGGCCTGGGGCCCGGGTTCCCGTTCGAGCTCTTCAGGTCGGACTCGGCCCCTGCGCCCCCTCCGTTGCTCTCGGCCCCGTCCTGCAGCTCCTTCCCCGGGGGGCCCTCGCTCTCCGCCTGCTTCTCGCCGCCGCCGCCGCCGCGCTCCGCCGCCGCCGCCTCACCCCCCGCCTCCTCCGGGGGACAATCCCGCTGCTGCGCCTCCGCTTTCTTCAGTTCGGTTGGAGCCGGGGCGCCCAGGCTGCTGGCGGCGGCGGGGGCGACCTGTGCAGCCATGATCCCCCCCCTCCCCGCCCAGCCACCCCCCCCCCGGACCGGTCCCCCCGAGCTGCTCCCTGCCTGGCCGACCGGCGTGAGGCCTCGCTGCTCTGCTGCTCCCCGCTCAGGCGGCGGCGGGCTCTTCAGGGCAGCGGGGGCTCATTCCCCCCCGGCCTGGTTGGCGAGGCGGGGAGGGCTCCGCTGGGCTGGGCTTCCCGGGGCCTGGCCCCGCTGTACCTCCTCGGTTGCAGCCGGCAGAGAAAGGGGAGGAGGAGAAGAGAGTGGGGGGAAGGAGGAGGAGGGGGGGACCCGGGACGGGGCTCCCGGTGCGGGAGAGGCGGGAGGGAGGGAGGGGGGGGACACGGCGGGCGGGCGGGCGGGAGCCGTCCCCGGAGCCGGGCCGAGCGGCGGCGGGGCCGGGCTGGGCGAGCCGCGCGGCAGCTCCCGACTCTGGTCCGCCGAGTGGGGCTCACTCCGACACGAGGCTCAGCACTGCCATTTTACCCAGCGCCGCGGCCGCCTGCCAAACCCGGAGCGGAGCGCGGCGCGGCCCGGACGGGAGCCTCCCCCCCTTCACAAAGGAGGAGCGGGCCGGCCCCGGCCGCTCGCGGCTCGGCGCGGCGGAGGCTGCCGCACGCAAAACCCGCAGCGGATCCGCGGAGCAGAGCCCGGCCGCCGAGAGTGGGGCGGTGTGGTGCGGCACGGCGGAACCGGGGCCGGGGAGCGGGCGGCGCCGGGGCAGCGGGCGGCCGCACGACCCTGGCTGGGCTGCCTGGCTCGGGACAGGGGTCAGAAGATCGGAGCGGCCTCGCTCGGAGCGGCCTCTCTTACCTTCCCGGGGCACCTCCGGGGGCAGCAGGGGCACAGGAGCCGCAGCCAACCTTTGGGGGAAAGCGGAGAGGGCACATGGCTGTGTTGCTCGGCGGCTCTGGGGGTTCAGCGAGGAGATGGCCCGTGGGTCAACAAAGCGCCTCTTCCTTGTCCTTAAAAATTCCATTTAGAATTAGCCTTTACAAACTACGAAAGATTGTCATTTCCTCTCTGCTGGTTGTGTCCCTCTGGAAAAAGATTTGGCAGCACGCCAAGACAATAGCTGCACACACCGACATCCAAGAAAGTCCGGTTCCCACTCCTGCCAAAGCAATGGCAGTGACCAGGAACTCCCTCAGGGTGGTTGAATGGGGAGAACCACAAGCACCTGAGTGTGTCTAGACACAATACTTTGAGCAATGGGCCAGGATGCTCCTGCAGTCTCCAGGATAATAAGGTGCTGGAGCTCCCCAGCTGTCAAAAGGTGAACTGAGAATTAGGCCATGCTCTTCTTTAACCATTTCAGACCCAGATTCCCATCTCTTCCATCCCCCCAGCCTTTCCCAGAGCAGAAGGGAGGAGAGGAATGTACCTGGATCTCAGTGCTGGACACAGGCTGTCTCGTCCCAGCAGCTCTTCTAGTTATGTTTTTAATTGCAATTTGTACTGGTCTGTGGAAGAGATACAGAAAGATGAGTTCGTTACACTGTAAAAAAACAACCCCCAGAGATGATGAAGTGGATGCCTATATGCTTTAGATCTCAGCCCTGCATCCCAAATCTGGCCGGCTGATGGGGAAGGAGTCTCCTCTGGAATACAGGAATATTTGGAAAAGTGAAGTTTAAGTAAATACAACTTTACAGAGAGAAAAGGTCAGAATACAACAGGCGGGGAATCAGAATAAGCTTCTGAAGGGCAGGCTTCCATTTTAGAACATCGCCTCAAAACAAAAAATGGAGCAGAATAACCTCAATTACCAGCTGTGTGAGGATGAAAGCACTGAACTCAGCTCAGGTCTTAACAACCAGCAGGACACACCACAAGAAATCTCATTTTAACAACACTGATAGCAGTGAGGAAACCTGAGTCCAGAGGAAGAGGCAAGACAATGCATGGAAGGACAGAATCACTGCCAGTGCTCCATCACTACTGCTGTGGATGAACTGAAGATCTCAGTGTCTGCTACTATCAACCCTCACACTCACTATGAAGCTGATCATATAAAATATTTATTATCTAGAATGCAGGTAGCAGAACAAAAGGTTTATTCCAAAGCTGAAAGTAGGAAGGGAACCCGGACAAGGCAAATAAATAGCAAAATTTTACATGTATTCTAGAGTGATAAATTGCCCTGCAGGCTCTCAAACAAAGACGGCTTTGCCGCAGTTTTTACAGTTGACTGTGCCACGTGGATGAGATTCCATCACAGCAAAACTGAAAAATGCTAGAACAGAAGGTTGATCTATATGCTCTCTTTGGAGAAGCATCTTATTTAACCAAGGCCCAAGTTGTAGGAGCAGGTGGAGAGAAAACCTTTCAAGACATCAGGTTAGGCACTGTGAGAGTGGCTTCACCAGAGTCCATGGTGGGCTGTAGCAGACCACGGCACTAACACGCGCTTTTTCCAGCTGTTTCCTTTGCTCTAAACCTAGAAAACCAAACTGGAGGCAATTCTGCCTCACAATCTTGAGAACAATCTTCTCAACTCCAAAGCTGCAGTCTACTTCAGGAAGCCCTGCTGTCCAACCAAGCACCACCAAGTTTACCGAATACAGATGAGGAGCTTAAGTTTCAGCTCAGGTGCACCCAAAGACTCCACGCTTGCAGCTCCTCTACGTGTGTCAGCCTTTTGGAACCTTCTTCAAAGAGCACTATGGCAGACTATGAAACCTGGTGTTGATTGTAATGTGAAGAGCAGACTGGATTCCCCAGCCACCCACACAATAAGGAGACACTCACTTTACCAAATGTTTGTGAAAGCTGAAGCAGATTTTGGAATATGCCTCATCAATGAGGCCTTGGCGTGTTACTAAATACTAAGGCATTCAATGAAATTCCAACCATGGGGTTTGGAAAGCAGATGATGGTACAGTTCTTAACAACATTTCCATCTAATAGCTGAAAATCCTCCTGCCAGCTGTGTCATCCCATGCCGTTACTCCCATCTCTCCAATCTGCAGAATTGGACTAGGTTTTTCGTTGCAACACGGTAGCACTCTTCTCAGCCTGAGCGGTCTCTGCTAAGTAGCATGCAGCAGTCGTCCCTTCCCCATCTCCCTAAGTGCTGAGCACGCTTTCCTCCACAACAGGCTCAGCCCCTGGCTGCTCAGATAGGCTGGGGCCAGCTCGGAGCTCACATGGCACTGCAGGCCACCGCAACTAGGCTGGCTCCTCCTGAGTGGAGTCTCCTTCATGAAGGTGGCCATGCCATTTAACCTGGCACCGAGGCAGGTTAGGAAACCTGGTGTAGATTAGAGTACTAGAAACAGGACTAGTGTCCCCCTCTTGAAAAAAAAAAAAAAAAAAAAAAAAAAAAAAAAAAAAGGCTCTGCCAGCTGTGTGATGGCAAATATGGACTGAATCGTTGACATGGAAACCGGACTAAAGTCAGCCGCGCTCCCTCTCTCTCGCTCGCTCACACAAGTTATCATTATCCCCAGCCTTTCAACCCGCTACAAACATGGACTGGATTTCTTCAGGGATTGGATAGAGTTTCTACAGTAAAGTATTAACTAGCACAACTGAGCTAGAATGAAACGAGCTGAGAAGCAATGAGTGCAGTTGGGTGAAGAAGGATGCTCTTCCATTTTACTGAGAGGCACAGTATGCTGAGATATGCAGCCTGGACCCAAGAACAAGAGATCCATCCATTATAATTCACAGAGCACACCACAAAATACGGAGTGGAATGAGGAAAGGTTATCTACAGTACCTCAGCTTATCCGAGAGTAGTTTTGCTAAAGAAAATTACATTTCCTATAAATATGTTTCTATTTGTCCAGCCCATTCTTTCCAGTATCTTAGCCACTATCATATTGAGGTTAAGCGCTCTTGTTGCAGCTTCATAACCACTAAGATTAACGTTATTTGAATTATTTGTTTGCTGTGAGTGGCTAATATGCTGGGCATTGTACAAGACAATGCTTATTTATCCTCTTAAAAAAATGTCAAGATATTGTATAATCTCCCTCTCCAGCACTGACACAATGGCACAAGAGCACGCAGGGAGAGAGCTCTACACTGCGAACTGAAGTGGAGTTTCAGCAGAAGGTAACTCTGTCAGTTCGCCGAACGCAGCAGCACGGCTCAAAGGCAGGAGTGGATTTTACAAGGGATTTGCTGCTTCCCACCGCGCTGGCACCAAAGGTTACAAAAAGGAGCCCCTGCCCCGGCCGCGCTCATAGCGCCTGCTGTTAACATTTGACAGTGCGCTGCAAAAGTTTGGATGCATATTAGGAGGAAAGTGGACTGCCTGGCTGAAGAAAACGTATTATTTCAGCAGCCCTCGCTAGGAGGAGTAAAAGGCGAAGCGGAGTTCGCAGAGCGGAAGGGAAGAGGCGCGGGGGCGGCGGGAGCGGGACAAGAGCGCATGTGGGGCTGCACGGGGAGCAGTTCAAAGAAATGGAGCTGGAATTTATACATTCCAGGGAGAATTTGCAGATGTTCTGAACGGGGACACCTCGAGGAGGAAAACAATAATAAAATGCTGAGAAGGAGCGCTTTTTGGAGTGTGTTTTGTACGCGCGGTTATGCACACAAGGCTCCGCAGCCGCCCTCGAACACCAGCTCTGCTGCTGAGCGCTCTTGGAGGAGTAAATCTACTTAACAAAAAAAAAAAAAAAGAAGAAGAAAAAAAAGAAAACGCGGACCGGAGTCTGCACAAACCCCCGCACTGGATCGGGAGCCAACCGTCTGATCTGTACAGAAACCCACCAGGTCTGGGAGCTGTTGAGGAGGCTTGCCCATCATGCACATCGCACTGCAAACCCCACTTGGAAGAGTTAAAAAGGCTGCGAAAAGAGAAAGACCTCAACTCCGGGCCTGGATTTTCCCACTGAAGCAAACTATTATTCTGTTTAAGTACTTGGGAACTGGCAATACCACGCAGGGAGGTGAAATCGGCAGAGTTCGCCAGCGAACAGAGAGGCAGCGATTCCCAGCAAGTCTGTCCCTCTGTTTCTTCCACCCTCAGCTGCTCTTTTCAGCGGAGTGTAAAAATAAAAAAATATTCCCTGCCGTGAAATTCTGCCCTCCTAAAGTGTATTTTTAGAGAAGTTTGAGTTCAGGAGTCACGACCGGGGGGGAGGGGGGGGGCTAAGGGGGGGTGTTGCTGCGGGAGAGCCGGCCGCCGGGAAAGGAGGGTTTTCACCCTTTTCAAAAAGCTCTCGCACTGCCATTTTTCCGAGCCAGGAAGGGAGCGAGCAGGGGAGGGAGGGAGCGCGACAGACAGCGCTCGCAGCGAAGTTTCTCACGGCAACTCCGGGCTGGATCTGGAACGGAGCCTTTTGTTCACAGCAAGTTCAGCAGGAAAGAGTTGAGCCTGCTGAAAAAGAAACGGAGGAGAAATAAAATGGAGGGAAGGAGGAGGAGAGGAGACGCAGATCGTACCGAGCTGCAAAAGGCGGATAGCAGCGAGCTCGGTTATTCTATGAAGCACGGCATTTATTTAAAGTTAGCGTTGTAGCTCCAGGCACAAATCCCTTGTTAAATGCCTGGGAATGAGTGAGAAACCCAAGGACAAGTATTAGTATACAGGAAGTGGAATTTTCCGAGGGGTTCACATCCTTCGGTGCTCTTTTTGCCAAGATTTTATCTCGTTGCTCGATGTAGGGTGCCTCCGAGAGACATCGGGAAAAAGGCCTTGAAGTGCAATGAAGTGACCTATAGATCTATTTAAACTAAATAATTAAAGGTAAAGGACACCTTCCATTAGAAATTACAGCGAGGTCTGAAGACCAGATGCAACTTTGGGTCCTCCCCTTCCCTTCTCCCCACTAAGTGCTGAACCACTGCACGCTGTGACGGTCAGCTCTGAACGGGGTGAAAAGATGACCAAAAAGATTCCCCACCCCCTCCTCCCAGCGCCGCTTCAGTGCTCATACAGACACCCAATACGCCCTGTATTTGCACGAACAGCCGCGTTGTGTCTCCCAGCACACACCAGATTTTCCCACTTCCCCCCCCCCGCGCTGTTCTGGAAATGCTGTTTGATTAAAAATGTTCATCACCTCCCGCATTCGCAGCGCAAGCGGGAAACAAGTGCATTCACCCCGTGCAAATGAACGCGCTGCGTGCTGTGACAGCAGCTCAACAACACACCACGTGGGAGAGCCGAGTTAAGGATTTAAACGTGCTTTTCCACCGTGGCCATGAGGGACTGAGAGCCTCGGTGGGAAAAACAAAACAAAACAAAACAAAACAAAAAAACACCAACCACGTTTCGTACTGCTCAGAAGCGACCTCTGTGGCTGCTCGGGAAGTGAAGTTCAGCAGCCCTAAGTGAGCACTGGCAGATGCGGCACTGTGCCACCGACTTCTGAGTCGCGAAAATCAAACAGAAAAAAAATAAAAAAAGTAAGAAAGAAAGAAAGAAAAGGAGAGGTGGGGGGGGACATCAGGGAAGTGCAATTGGCTGAGAAGCGTTATTCTGCGCTTCGTAATTAGGAGTCACACCCCAGCGATCGGAACTGGCTCTGAAGCGGCGATTTCAACGTGTGGCTGAACACAATGCTGCTCCGCAGGGTGCACAATTACGGAGTCATGTGCGCGATCTCCAGGTGCTGGAGACATCTAGCGCCGGATTTTCAAAGGCGCGGGCGCTGCGCGGAGCCCTGTCCGACCCCCACCCCCACCCCCGCTCCGTGCGGGCAGTGCGGGCCGGGAGCAGCCGCTCTCACACCGAGAGAGCCCGGCTGAGGAGGGGGGAGAAACGTCCCTCTGCTGGGGACCCTTACAAGGCCCGTAAAAGTTTATTAAGGAAATGCCGTAGGGCATCGCGCAGGAATTTCAGTTCATTACATTATTATATTTTTTTAATGGTGGCATTAAACTTATCCATATTTTGTGAGTAGATAACAGCTCCCCCTTCAAGACAGCTCCCCTCTCCTTTCTCTCTTTTTCTAAAATGGTGCAAATCCGCTTTGCCTCTGCTATGACATACAGGACAGAGGTGAGAGGACAAGTACCAGCCTCGCAGTTTGTCCCTTTGCGCGGGAGAATACGTTAAAACCTCCAATTAATTAAAACCTCCAATTAATAAAAATGTCAATTAGAATAAATGTTATTTGCTACGGTTATTTTTGGTTGTTGGGCTTGGTGTTTTTTCCCAAGTTTGTTTTACTGGAGCAGGGAAGTACACACACAAACCTTGCCTGCAGTAGATGCTGCTTTTTTCTTCTTTTTTAAACGGAGCCCAGATGCTGGTCAGGATTAAGGTTACACCAAACACATTCTACATTGCCATTTTCCAAACAGAATGAAGCAGATGGAAAAGACGGAAGAGGATCGCACGGGAACGGAGCAGTACTGAGAGCGGCAAGCGCTGCACTACGGCTGAAGAGGAGGGAGCTCGGATGCCAGGAGAGCCAGAAAGAAACCCGGCACGTCAGCTTTACATATTGCATTCCTCGCTTTTGAAATAACTATCGTTAAATCTGTCAGGATTTCTGCATTAAGCCTCATGTTTAAAATAGAGAAAGAAAATTCGGGCGCATAGTTTGCTGTGTGCTCCTCAGGGCTTAGTCCTGCAAGATGCACAGCCCATTGGCCCCGGGCCGCCAGAGTGCTTCAGTGGATGTGTGATTTTAAACAGCAGCAGTCCCTGGGATTTCGAGCATATACTCCCTTAAAGTTAACCATGTACTCAGCATTTTGCAGGATCTGCCCCTAACCCTCATAGCAGCTCCTCGCTCGAGAAAACGAGTATCTATGCATTGAGAACGCAAAGAAAATCTTTTGAAAAGAGCTGAAGATTTTTGGTTTCTAAAAGACAGAGGTTCATCTGTGGTGGGGACTCAGATCACAGTGAACTAAAATCTCGAGAGGAGGTTCGCTGAATCTGTGCTCACTGGTAAAATACCCCTATTGGGCAAATTCACTCCAGTATTTTATGTGAGATTCTACAATAGCTTAGTTCATCCAGAGCTGTGACTCAGTCACCTGATGTGCTTTGAAAATCTCTTTCAAAAATTGATTTTAAGAGTTTTTTGTTGATATAGAATAGGCGCACACACAATACTTAATACAGAGAAAGAACACAAGAACTATTAAATATTCATGCTATGGGGAGAAAACTGACTAACGTCCCTTCATTTCAAATGTACAAAGGCAGGCACAGATAAATAAACTTAATACAACAAATGCAACACTCCAGATAAGCAAGGTGTTGACCAGCCTTGAAATACTTGATCATGAAAGGGCCAGGCAGAAATATTACTCATCTACCTTTCAACAGCTGTCCATAAATGTGTATTGCAATGTCTGATTTCTGTAGTCTAACCCACATGGGGAGCTTGCAGTCTGCATGCAGGGATGCGACTTTTTTTAAGGCCTCCATTCCATCACCTTGCTCAGTGGTGCATGACCCAGAAGTACGGTTCTTAGCTTCACAAGTACGTACCTCAGAGAAGTTTACTCACACTTGGACTGGCTTCACTAGAACGTTTGGCACTCATTACTGGCGCTGAGAAACAAGGTCATCTTTTATCTAGCTGTTATCTCTGACTTTGAGAAGGCCCACAATCAAACCTTAGCAATACTACTTCTTCATAAGGGCTGATACTATCACAGGCACCTTCAGTAAAACAAAGGTGTTGTTTAAAGCAGAGTATACTGAGCAGAAAACCATTCAAGGTCGCCAATTGTGTTCCTGCCTTCAGAATTAGATACCTCAGCAAAAGGTGCTCCAAAAGGTAGCAAGTGTAACAACACACATTAAGAAATAAGTGTTCAAAGCATCATTTGTTTTCTTTGTTTCAGGAAACACAGGTAAGCCGTGCTGCTGAAAAACTCAGGTCCTGGATGCAATCACTGCGAGTGTGGCAGTGTTCTCCATGTCCTCCTCCAGATTCACTGCCTTCCCACCGTATCATTTTATTTATTTTGGCTAATCTTATACTGTGTTTTCTTAAGGATTACTTTATACATATGTATAAATGTGTACATGTACGTTATACATATGTATGCATCTGTACAGAGTAGCCAGCACAGTGAGAGGTACGAAGCTCATTTCTCACCTGGAGGGGAAAATCAGACGAAGTTTTAGAACAAGATGGGAATTCTGAGGACTGGACCAGCAGGAGTGGAATGCAGTAATGAGAGGATTGCAAAGCATGAGGCTGTTCAGTGAGGGACTAACAGCCAACATTCCTGTACACTGGGAATTCATCTCAGTTAACAGTGAAGGATAAAGACTTGAAAACATGATTTAGTCACAGAATGACCAAACACCACAAAAAATGGAGAAGACTAATGTGATCTAACGGCCAGGTAAGGCACACTCAGATGTTACTGCAATAACTCTCCTGAAAATATTCCATGCACAGTTTATATTCATGGATGATACATGAAAATTGGAATGGTCATAGAACGGCTCACTAAGACGGTTATAAGAGCAAAGAATCTATAATGAGAAAAGGCTTAAGTTTTACCTCAGCTAACTCCAACAAAAAGAAAGGCTGAAATAGGATGGGACTGGTCTGCAAACATGGGTTATGGGTTTGAAAACAGGAATTTAAATTACAGGGTTATGTTGGTACCAAATTTACAAAAAGGCCTGATTACACTTGAGAATGGAAGTCAGAATAGGAGGTTTTATTTTATATATATATTTAAAACAACAAAACAAACAAACAAACAAACAAACAAACAAACAAAACCCTGCAGGTTCAGGCTGAAAAGGGCTAACAGCTTTTATGGTAACATTTGGTGTTTCTATAGACAACATGAAGTATGAGTACCCGCTTAAGGCACAGTGACCAAGGGAGGCTCCTTAAGTTCAGCGTCACAGGGAACAAAGCAACACCAACAGCCCACTTGGAATATTCATCTGCAACCTGGTGGATGGTTGAAGAAGATATTTTTAATTAGTTTACTGGGACAAGCTGAAAATTTGTTTCTTGTCACTGTGGAATATATAGATACAGTAGAGAGATTTGATAGCTTTGCATCAATGCACCGAGAAGGAAAGCCTCTTTGCAATATTGTGAAGATGTATTTAAAGTGGTTAAAAGGTATTCAGATACCACAGTGAAAAACATCAAGAAGATCCATTACAATTGGTAATCCCTATTTGCTGCAGCAATTTGAACGATATACATTAAATAAAATATGTAAGCAAAAAAAAAAAAAAAAAAAGAACAGAAGTCACAAAATGAGACAGCATTTGAGAAGTCTTATTTGATTTGTAATTACAGACTGCATCACAGCGCACAGAACTGGATTAAGATGGGCAGAAGTGTCACACAGGAAACCTGAACAGACTGCTCAGTACCCTGCTAAATTCATCCGGGTCACACGAGTGTAAAGCAGCATGAAATACGCAGTGAATAATATGCAAGCTGACCCAGCAATGGAATACACACAAGCTCAGCAAATTCTGTCAGACAGCACTTGGAGAACTGAACAGTGACCCTTGCTGCAGCCAAACCTCCACTCACACACACAAACTCACCTCCACACTATAATGGCCCTCTGGCTCTGTGAGGAGCAGTAGAAAGAACTGTCTTTTCTCAGGGGAGAGCTTTCCAAAAAGAAGACCCAGAAGGTCCCAGATGACCATAAAATGCTTCCACTAAATTTCTATTTTTTGCCAATGACTTTCAATTTTGATCACAAAGAACTTCACCAGGAATAATTAAATTCTTCCAATCTAAGGTCTCTTAATTTCTCCAGACAAAAATACACCTGCTTTAGCAATACTTCTGTTTTGCAAACAAACCTTGGCTGCTCTTGTTGGGATCTTCTATTCTCAAGTGGATATGTTTTTCACGATTTTAAGCACACCATGTTCCATGCTGCCAGATTCCTTCCTCATCTGCCACTGCTTCATGTTTCTTTAAGCAATAATATGCAAGGAGCATTAGGCAGAAATACAACCTTTGTCTTGTTTGGTTGGTTGGTTCTGGCAGTGTTCTAACCAGATAACCACATGAAAGACCAAAAGAAGACACCTCACATCCATAGAGTGCATCTTTATGTTCTCAGTGTTTTGGACAAAAGATGAATTGCATAACTTTTCTGATTGTTTTCTTCTTTCTTCAAAAGCCTTTCAATTTTAACTCCAGTTCATCTCAACTCTGGCAGCCAGAACTATTATTTATTAAAAGGGACATTTATTAAGTTGTTCTGCACATCTTGTGAGTAACAGGAGAGTGAAAAAAAAATGTATCAAGAAGTATAATCTAAGATTCATGTACTGTAACTGTCTTCTTTCTCATCTGCAAGCAAACATTCCTACTCCAGCTCATATTAGGACTTCTATGATCTTAATAATGACAAAACTTTGTCATCCCCACCCATTATTGAGAATAAACATTAAGTGATAATCCCTCTTCCATAGGCAGGCTGACCCACTTGGACTTCCCAGGGGCAGTGTCTTTGGAAAAGCTCATCTCTTTTTCTCCTCCTTGTCTTCAGACATGACATTTTCAGCAGTTTTCTGTAGCCAATGATCAAGTCAGAAGCATGCACATAAGAGGAGTAACAGGCAGTACTGCACTAAAGAAGCCAGTGGTTGTAATGCATTACAAACTGAATTTGAGTCAATGCAATAAAGATAACACAGAAATATTTAATAATGTTGTTTTACATAGGACACCTCTGACAACTATCTTGTTCAACTCAGTACTGGTGAAATTCTCAGCTGGACTATTGTATCCAGTTTTAGGCACCACATAAAACATAACAACAATAAAAAAAACAACAGAGAAGAGCAAAAAGAACAAGAAGAATGCCAGGTGACTTAGAGAAACTAAAGGGGAGAGCTCACCTGAGAACCAAGAGGGGACAAAATACCCATCTTCCACTTAGTTATGCTGAATGCTGGCAATTGAATGTTCACATCTACTGAAAATGGGGCAGGTAATAGTCTTCATCCACAATAAGATTTGGTAAAGCAACAAAAGTGATGCGCAAACAATGAAAATACCAGCATGAGGAGAAAATATATTTTTTAAAGACAGGACATTAAACATCCACATGGGACCAAAGACTCCTGATATCTGTCTGCCTGCTATACTACTATAGAAAACACAGAAAGAAAAATTCTGTTGAGAAAGGTGCACAGGCCCTCCTCAAAGTAGCTACTTTGCTGTGGCTTTTTTTTCATTGGATATCAAAATCACCTTTCCGCTCCTTGTCCTCACCCACCCTTTAGTATCTATTCTTACAGATGTTGTACTAATCAGAGCAATTTCAAGTTTCTAGACTGTTATAAGAAAGTTTTGTAGTACTGCTCTATTCTATATCCACTTAATGGTAAATCAACTTCAATGATGAGCAAGGCCTTGTACAACCATTAAGAAATTGTTCACAGTCTTCATAAACTCTCTCTCCTGGCTCAACAGGCCACGTTTGTTCCTTGAACCCCTATGGCCTTTATCTGATTCATGGTCTGTATCTGGGAAAAGCTCTCAGTAATTTCTTATGCATTACCAAGCTTTACCACACAGAAGATTAGCACCTTCTTCAGCTATATGCATTTAAAAAAAAAAAAACCATGACAACATCCCTGACACAAACTCAGATGGTTTTCAGTTGCAAGTAATCAGAAATAATGCTTTTCCATAGACAGCAATGGGCTTCTGCACGTTAAGGGAAGTCCTTGCTTTGCATTTCACCTATGCAGCTGAGATCTGCATAGATTTCCATGAGTGCACTGCTGTCGTCCTGCTGTTTAGTTGCTGCTACTGGTCTGCATCGGCCTCCTGCAAGCTGACTACACCCATACACACCACACTGTGTCAGCTGCTCCAGAAACACTGCACAGAAGTAACAGGTTGAAGGGAAAGAAGTAACAGAAGTAAAGGGAAACCATATCTGATGGTTTCCCTTTTTGCATTTCTTCTGCTACATCGAGCTTTTGCTATTTACAAAGCTGTAGAACAAAACCTTTTCACCCATACAGCCTTCGAGGAATAAACATTATAATGGACTTACTGGCTTTTTCTTTGTGCCACATTGCAGCTTTCTGAGGAAGTTGAACAGGCAAAAATCAATGCCAAGAAAAAAGCAATAGTAAATTGTCAGTTTGACCTGTAGAATTCCCACATTCCAGAGAATTCCCTGTCAGCCTGCTGTGAGAAAGCACATACAGCTGAGAAGCAGAATAGGCGCTCCGTGGGATAACCACACAGAATATTTTGAGAGGTGAACTGATACAAAAAAAAAAAAAAAAAGGATGGTGTGCACACGATTAACAGTGAAAATACTTTAAATCAGCATAACAAAGTGGGATGAATGCACTTGTGACCAATATAGTTAAACAGCTGTAATTAGATCAAAAGGACGGGATTGATGTATCATCCCTTTGTAGATGTGGCCTTAGAAGGTAGATCAGGAGCTAAGTTCAGTTAAACAGTTTTAGTACTGCAGCTTTTATCTAACAAGGCACAGCCACGCACCAACTCTAAAGTACATATTACACTGTAGAATGACCGAATTCTAAAAAAAAAGAATTTATAGGGAAGCGTTCTATGACAACTTAATTTTTGTCAGCAGTAAAACCTCTGTGGCGGATTGGATAATACTAAAATACCTTATGCATAAACAACATACAAAATCTCAGTTACAAATTAATTCATCTCGAGGACTTGAAGGCCCTCATCGAATTGTTCCTTCATCAGTTAAGATGTATAGATGGAAATGGTGAATTCTAATTTGCTGTTCTTTTAAAACCTTTTTATTAAATTTTAAGAAAATAAGGTAGCATGCTGTTGCATGCAGCATGGTTACCAAATTTCAGAGGTGAGCAAGACATGAAGTAGCAGATGGTATGAAGAGGATATATGTGAGGAAATGTAAATAGTAGGGAACATCACAAAATCAAAAACATAAGACAGAACTGAAAGCGCATGCAAGACCCCCTGGGAGAGCAGAGGAGATGAAGCAACAACTGAGCTGAAAGATATCAGACTTTCCTTACTCAGAAATAACAAAACACCAACAGGAAGCTCTAATCTAGTTGAAGAAAAGACCCATCATATCTAGGGGAGTGAAGATAGGTTTATCTTAAAGTAAACATGGAGTGAGTAGATGAAGCAAGGACAAAGTTTGCAGGTGCCTACAAATATATTCATCAAACACTCAGAATCAAAAAGAACACCCTCAATTCCCGTAAGTAATGGAGACATTATAAAAATGCTGAAAGTAAAAAATAACCTTACATTGAACAAATACAAGACATACTGTTTAAGCTCAGAAAAAAAAGACCAAATAAAAAGCAGTGTAGTAACTAGTCAGAAGAGCTGGAACCATCAGAATTAGCTGCAGTGTTACTACAGGATTAGGAAGAGATGCAGTCTGCACATTCGCATCCTTTGGGACACAACCTGCACTCCAAGGTGCTTCAGTTATAGTGGCTGCACAGTTTTCTCTTTGGTAGTTCTGTTGTCTAGGATGCAGCCTGATAAATCAAGGAGTTAATGATGACATATCTGCACATCATAGCAGATCTGGGTGAAGACCGGGAATGTCTTTCCAATCTTTTGGATAAGAACAGTGGCGTTATTGCAAACAGCATAACATGGTTAAATGGAAGCCACCAAATAATACCTTAACGTAGAAGATACTTATGAGAGAAATGGGCTTAGTTTGCAACTGCAATTATTGAAGGGGTAGCTGGAAAATTGTAATAGTGCTAAACAATTACCACAGCTGCTTCAAAAGTAACGCCTCCTATATTACATTGGCTCACAACACCACAGGCAGGTGTTGGTGGCATGGCAGTAGAAGTTGAACCTTCCTGCCAATAGCCCATTATATTTTGTTGCCACGTGACAGATGGTAACAGAGGGACACACTGACAGAAGGGTGTCTGACATGGACATGCATATGAAGCAAAGGTGTGGAACCGAATTCTTCCATGTGGAAAAAAAACAGCATGACATTCATTGACATTTGTTGAACACTTATTGAGATCAAGCAGTAGATGTGAGCACAGTGAGGCGGTGGGTGCTGCATTTCAGCAGTGGTGGCATCAGTGCAGATTTTGATGAGTGTAGCATGCAGGCTCTTGTTCATTGTGAAAATGCACAGCTAACGGTGGTGCCTATGTTGAAAAGAGTGTTTTGCAGCTAAGATCTTGTTCTATCAAATAGTGTTATTGTGCTCTTTGTATCTGTTGTTGTTTCCATGGAAATAATGAGGTGGCAGTACTTTCAAAGAGACCTATGTATATCTTAAACAGTTAGAAATTAGGGGGGGAAAAAAAAAAAAACAGTTTCTTTTTTTCCTCGCAAGATTTGTTCTGGTCAGAGACAGGCCTATGAAACACATCAGTAATTTATGAAGTTGGCATAACTAATTTCAATTAATAACCTACCAAAATTGTGAGGCAGAGGGAAGAAGAAACAAATGACCTAGCGCTAACAAAGAACCTAGCATATACATTCAGAAGTTGGAGACCATTTTCTTTCCTTGTTTGCACCAAAAATACTGCTATCTGTACCCACATATAACATCCATCACCCTAAAGATATCTTTACAAGTTCCTACCTCCAACGGAAAAGCCAGAAACTGTAATAAGATGAGAGGGACACTGACATGTAGGCTGACAAGGGTGCAGAGTTTGCTTGACAAGTCTGTGTAATTTGCAGGAGGAACGACTGGGCCACAGATTTTCTTAACATGACTGTTTACTAATCACCAAAGGTTAAACTCAGATAAAACCTAGGAAGCTAGAGAGCTGCTGATTTCTGAAGTGGCCCTTCCATGTAGCTGCAGAAAATACAGCATCAGTGTCAGAACGTAACCTACCTCATACAGAGAACCATGGGAGAACACTGAGGAGACAGCAAACTGTCATCTGCTTGTGGAAAAAAAAACCCAAATCATTGCAATCTGAGTATCAGAAAGAGCAAAACAGAGAAAACAGCAGTACAGTATGCAAAAGACAGCATCGAGGAAATATGGGATGGCTACCTAAATACATAGCCCCACAGCTGAGCTCACTGAAGTCACATTGTGGTGCTCCCTCCATCATCAAGATGTGTTTGGTTACAGGTGGCTCCCTCTGGTTGTCTTTTACCAAGTACAATTCTGCAGCAGAACAACACAAAGTTTCTTGAGTCTAAATCACAACTGTTCTCATTTTACATCTTATTCTGCCCCAAGTTCAGTTTGTCCAGGTGAACTCCAGCTATGCAAGTCTTCTCTCCTGAATGAGAAACAATCCAGAAAGGAAATCTTTCTTGAGTTAATGGAGAAAACTGGACTAAATCACATTCACCAAAGTATTTATTATACATCTAGGCTAGATGAAGCTTCGGTGCTAGGAAGAGTAGAAAAACAAAACAGATTCACAAGTTTCTTAACAATTTAAATTAAGCTACTAAAGTAACAGAGAAACAAGAGTTGCTGGCAATAGCAACAGATATCTATCAATTCCAGCTTGCTGCTTATAGCAACATGCACGGATTGAAAAGCAGTTGGCTCTAAGTCCTCTCAGATATCCTCAGGCTGAGGGATTGTTAAATTGTAATCAATGTGAATACATAACCCCCAACGGGCACTGCATTACTTTTGTGGCTGCTGATTTCATAAATTGTCTTCAGGTTCTTTGTAATGAAAGACATTGTACATAATTACAGGGGGGAAAAAAAAAAGACAACTGCAACTTCCAGGCCTGGTCCTGTGCAAACTGAGCATTCTTTGACAACTCAGCAGATCACAGCATCAGCACATTGCAGATGTGAGCCCTGTGTTAAGATACAATTTTGAAGGAATAACTTGAAATTGTACCATAGAGATCTATCAGTTCAGAGGAAGACTGTGGGCAGAATCCTTAAAAAGAAATGAAGTCACAGAATTAAAAAAAAAAATTAAGCATAAAAACCATTAAGTCATCCGAGTCCATTTACAATTATTGATAGTAAATCCATCTACTCCAGATGGGAAGAGGTCAGTCTCCTTCTTTTTCCAGGGCAAGTCTATGAATAATTTGAGTGATTAAAGCTCAAGGCAGGTGTGAAAACGAAAACGATCAGCAAAGCACAAGGCTAAGAAACCACAGTCACATGAAGATAACACAGCTTTCCTCCTGAAATCAAACAAAGGCACCCTCCATTCTCCTCAGTCCACACAGAACATAAAATACAGAAGAGTTCGTATGTTTGGGTTTTTTTCCCCTAAAAGAGTTGTCACTTTTTAAAGCACACTGAAATCTTATTTTTACTTTTTAGATTTCCTCTTCCTTCTTCTATCAGAGATGACCTAAATTTTGAGCTGAAGCATTCACAAGATGCTTGCTGGGAATATAAAACAACAGCAAAAACATCAGGCTGCAAAAGAAGCAAAATAATAGGAGGGAAAATTACAGTGAAGACCTCCCTGAATAACGGGAGGTTACAAACACTGCAGAAATAGATGCTGAAGTGGTACTACCCAGAGACAGTGGACACAAAGCGATTGCATTTACAGAAACCTAGAAGACAGGTGGGAAGGATGCAAAACTAAACTGAGAGAATGGCGACAGTTCTGGGAACACCCAGCAGTTCTCAAAATTTCCCCTCAAATACATCACCCTATTCCTTGTACAAAAACATCAGAGACACAGACATCCAAAAGACTCCTGGTGCAAAAAAAAACACCCAAACCAAACCAACAAAATCCCACACAATTTGAAAGCTCTCTAGGAAACTAATGGAATCAACCAACTACAGACAGGCAGAGGCTATAAACCTGCATGTTATAAGCCAAAGAGGAAAAATGCACAGAATAAGCATGCACAACCAGCTAATCAGCACTGCAGACTATGGAAGATTCATGCAGCTCACTATTAAAAAAAAAAAGGCCATTGCATTTTACTTTGTTTTTGTCAATTCCAGCTTAAACAGACAACAGAAACTAAGATTATAATCTGTGCCTTTTAAAAAGTCCATTCAACAGATGTTCATAAACAGACTTGAGCCAAATTTCAGTTCCCCAAAAGGATATTCAGCTGGAGAACTTTTACAAATGGATGATAAAGTCCTGCTTTTTCCCTTGTAATGACTGCTTGTCTGAGACCTCAAATCCTCTCTTAGCCTCATTACAAAGTTCCCACCAGCATCAAATGTATTTTTAATTTCCATTTCCTATAATATTTTTTTTCCAAAAACAGCACTGACTTTCCCAGCACAAAACAACTCTCCTTCAGTCCCCTTCTGTGTCAGATCCTCAGTGCAGTATGAAGAGATTGTCTCAGCAAGAAGGCTCTCTTCTTAATAAATAAATAAATAAATAATCCAACTGATACCAATAAATATTTAACTCAATCTAAGGAAAGAAGAATTCAACAATTAAAATGAAAATTCCACCGGGAGAAAGAAAAAGGGGGCGGGGTGGGGGCTGGAAGACAAAGCTGTAGAAATTCTTTTTTTTTTTAAAGAATGACTGCTCAGCAGCTCCTTTTGGGACACAGTGAAATGATTTCCTTAAAAGTATTGTCTAGAAAACCCCCAAATCACACCAATTATAAGCCTCTGGAGGATTTAAGATGCAGTACAAAATTAAGAAATATCAGAACGCATAATGAAAACAGTGTTGCATTTTCTTGTTTATGTTAAAAACGATGGAGAGGGCTGAAGTGAAAGGTTTTATTTTTACTTAATAACCCTCAGCGTTCACTGGGGACTGCTTAGAAAGGGGATCTTACATTTGGACCTAAATGCAAGCAAGATTCAGCCTTGATCTTATTTCTTCTGGCAATGTGTTTCTTAAATTAGAAGTCCCACAACTAGAATGTTGATATTACACCACTGCGTTCCTCCACCACCTGAGAGTCTCTTATGTATTACCAATTTATTAATCCAGGAAGCAGTTAGCATAGGGAGAAAAAAAAAAAAGAAAAAAAAAAAGCAACAAAACAACAACCCAACAAACAAAGGCATTGTTTAAAATGAAAAACCAAGCCAGAAAATACTACTTTGTCGGTTTGTAGCATCCCAGGATTTAAATATATTTTGAAATATGCCATCTTACAGACATTTGAGAAAAACAAACACAAAAACCCAACCCCCTAACTTTTAGGTATGGTGAAAATGATAACACGTTAATTGAGCGAGCATCCACCTGTGATGCGATTACAAGAGTCTCCTACTGCAGCATTTCACATATTCAATCCACCTTCTGGTTACAGCTTACAAGTTTGTGCTATGTAGAGGGAACAGCAGAGCTGGTTAAAGATTTTCTCTTGCTTCACATACTCTGCAAGCTTCTCATTAACTCATACATGACTTTAATCAGTGCTGAAGCACACGCTTCTTCCAGCATGCATCACGACTTATCTGGGGGGGGGAACTCTCACTCAATGAAATATTATCATAAACATGAATCAGTAAAGAATAAAGCAACCTTTTTGTACAGTGACTGCCGATTTTCATACGTGAAGGGTTAAACTGACCTTCACTGATTCACAAAAGGTAATAAAACAGAACTTCAGGAAAAAAAATGGAGCACTTCAAGAGATTATTATCAAGAGCGACGACAGAAGACAAAACCTTATTCTTAAAGCACAGATACTTCTAAAACGAGAGATCACACGTTTATAAAAAGCACACTGCCAAGCCCTTATAATGAATAAGCAAAACAAGGGGAATCGGTTCTTTCTTGCACGTCTCAGAGGAAAGGGGGCATTCAGTCGATGCGCTCGCAGAACCAGATGCGTGCCTTGCACTTATGCAGGGCTGCGAGCTGGTATTGGCTGGTAGGGGGGAAAAACAGAGTCAGCCTGAGAAAAACCCATCAGAGCTCCTGTCCTCCCCTTTCAGCGTTAATGGGAGGGATACGCGGCTGTGGGAGCTGCAGTGGGGGATGGGGCTGCGGAGGGGGTGGGGAGAGCGGCGCGAGGCGTCGCGATTAGCGCAGCCCTTGTTCTGCTGCTCTCCTCTCAACGCGGGCATGTGGGGCTCGGGGAGCCGAGCAGGGGCTTCGTTTGGCTTTTGTGCTCTCTCCACAGGGCTAATGGGGGGGACCCGGGGCCGCGGCGCTGGGGAGCGGTAACGGGGCGGTGCGGTGCTCGGCGGGGGGCCCCGAGTCAAACCCAACGCCCGGGTTGTTCCGGGACGAACTTCTCTCACACCATCCAGCGAGTCACCGCGGCACGGGGCCCACCTGCGGGCAGCGGGGCGGGCGGAGGGCCTGAGGGCGCTGACAGAAACGCGGCTCCTCGCACAGGGGGAGGGCAGCCCGGGCCGCTCACCTGCCGCCACAGGCCGCGTCCCATCAGGCGGAGCCAATATGCGACCCCAGGCCCTCCACCTCAAGGCGAGGGAAAACTTTTCCCCAAACTTCGCCTTTTGCGGCTGCCCCCACTCCCGTCCGCCTACGAAGGGGGAAGCAGCAACCGCCCCTAAGCGCCTCTCCCCCCGCGGGAGGGGGCGGGAGCGCAGTTCCCGGCTCCGCGCCGCGTTTTCCCGCTCACCCCTCCCTCGCGCACAGCGCCCCGGCCGCCTCACTCCTCCGCGCTTGCGGATCCCTCCGCCGCAGCCAGCTCTTATTTTTCTAATCTCCCTTCCCCCACACTTCCTCACTTTTTCCCCTCAAATCCATAAGATAAGAAGAAGAGCTAAACGCTTCTCTTCCCCCGCTTCTGTAATAATCTGTCGCGAGAGGAGAACGGGACCACACTTTAAAGCGGCTGAGAGCAGAGAGGTGCGGGACTACTTTGCGTTCCTGCCACGGCCTCGGCGGAAGGGGCGCGCTGTGCGTGAGCGGAGCGGTACTGCGACTCCTCTCAGCGCTTCCTGGAAACTCCCGCTCAGGAGGGGGGGGTGGGGGGAGCGGCAGAGAAAGAGTCCCAGGCCGGCTGCGGGCGGGGGGGGGTGCTCCCTCCTCACCGCCGCCCCCGTGAGGCGCGCACGGAACCCGGGCGGCCCCCAGCGCCATTTCTCTTTGTGGAAAGTGAGGGATGAACTCCTCAGACCCCCTCCTCCACCGTCGAGGAGGCCCTTTTCCCCCTCATAACGCATGGAGTCCCGTCATGAGGGAGAGCCCTCCTCGGGGCCGTGCCGGGGGAGCGGTGGAGTTACCGCTCGGGGGGAGGGGAGCGGAGTTTGTGAGTGGAAACACGGGTACGGAAGCGCCCAGCACGGTCGGGCTGCGAAGCTCCGGCTGCAAAGAGATGAGAACAAAAAAAAAAAAAAAAAAAAAAAAAAAAAAAAAGTGAAATCCCTCCCTCTGCTGCCCCCTGGCTGCTGCGTGGGAAAACAGGACGGGGGGAGAGGCCGCCGGTGGGGGACGGGGACATGCGGCGTCAGTCCGCGCTGCGAACGTTCGGAGCCTAGCCGAGGGGCACCCGCCGCCCTCACGACCCTGCGTGAGATCCGGAATGGGACGAGGTCCGGCTCGTGACCGGGCATGGGTGGTGTTCCCCAGCGGTCTGTAATGGGGCCAGCCCTGTGTAATATCCTTAGTGATGGTCTGGATGAGAGGATTCAGTGCACCCTCGGGAATTTCGCGAGTGACACCAGGCTGGGAGGAAGCGTCGATCTGCCTGAGGGTAGGAAGGTCCTGCAGAGGGACCTGGGCTGAGGCCAGTGGGATGAGCTTGAACAAGCTCAAGTGTTGATCCTGCACTTCGGCCACAACAGCCCCACGCAGTGCTGCAGGCATGGAGTGTAGCAGCAGAGGGCTGTGTGGAGGAGCAGGACCTGGGGGTGCTGAACACTGCTGAACATGCGCTAGCAGGATGCCTAGGGGGCCGAGGAGCTCAACGACATCCTGGTTGTGTCAGCAGCAGTGCAGCCAGCAGGAGCAGGAGGTGTCCATCCCTCTGTACTGCAGTGGTGGGGCCGCACCTCAGTGCTGCTGTGCTCAGTGCTGGGCCCTGGAGTGTGGCCAGAGAAGGGAAAGGAGCTGTGAGGGGGTCTGGAGCACAGTGCTATGGGGAGTGGCTGACGGAACTGGGATGGTTCTATCTGGAGGAGGCTCAGGGGAGTCCTCATCAGTCTCTACAACTACCTGAAGGGAGGTTGTGGTGAAGTGGGGGTTGGCCTATTTTCCCAGATAACAGCAATAGGACATGAGGTAATGGCCTTAAGTTGCACCAGGGTAGGTTCAGTTTGGATATTAGAAAAAAAATATTCTCAGAAAGAATGGTTCCACATTGGAACAGCCTGCCTGGGGAGGGGATTCATAATTCATAGAGGTGTTCAAGAAAAGGGTGGATGTGGCACTGAGTGACATTGTCTTGAGTCCAAGCATGGGTTGGTGGCTGGACTTGATGTGGTTAGTGGTTTTTCTGACCTTAATTCTGTCTCCCCTATTTTCACTCTGTCTCCCACTTAGCTCTGACTTGGACATCAGAACCATTCCTGCACTGAACCCATGGGTTCCAACAACAGTGGGGCTCCATTCAGGAAAAGCAGGTGATGTGTAATGGAATGATGTGGGAGAAAAAGGTTAATGACAGCAAGTAGGTGCCTGTAAATCCTGTTAACCATCAAGCATTTCCATAGAAATATCCTGATTCCCAATGCCCCACACCTTTCATGAGCTTCCATTTCCTTATCGCTGTTCCTAAAATTGGTATGTGGCTTCATTTACAAACATAAAACCCAGATGTAAATCTAGGGTGAAGGGTTCTCAACCTTATGTCCCTGACCTATGGGTTTCATGTAGTTCTGTCTCATTCATTGCTCAGCCTCAACCTGTGTGGTGCAGGGGAGATGGGTATCCTAGTCTTGGGAATCTTTAGGACAAAGATAGGACATCATATGACTGAGCTCCTCCCGTCCTGACCAGTTACAGATGATCTGTTCTCTGCTTTAGGCCTTGGGTCCCTCTTAGCATCTGGTTTTTTGTTGCTCTCTTTGTTACACTTTTATTATTTTGGTCTTTGTACTCCAGTCAATTCAGAGTGTTTGGTAGATATCTGTGTTTTTTTCTGTCAGCCTTGTAAAATATTAAAACACAAAAGCTTGCTGATTATTCATCAGCAGATCTTCGGATTTGCACACAGGCTGCTTTCTTGGAGCAAGTCAGCAAATTAAAACCAGCTCCCTCAAAAAAACCTTTTTTTTTCTGAAAATTAATTGTTTCCAGATCCTCTTGCCCCCCAATAAAAAAAGGCAGGTCCTGGGGAAAGCTGATAGCCACAGCTGAAAAGCCCATAGCACACCAGATTCTGATGCTGGTTATGTTGGAGTAATTGCTATTCTGTGTTTGGAGATAGGAAAATGTCACTTTGTTTACATGTCCCATTGGAATAAATCTTCCTAGATACTTCAGGGGATGAAGTATCTGCTAACAAAGAATTGGTTCAGGGGTCTGGACTGAAAAGCTTTGCATTGCTTGGTGGATAGTTCAAATTATCATGGGAGAATTATCAAAAGCCTAAAAAACCACAAACACATTAAAATGAAGTACAGAAATTTGTAGTGTCCAGCTGTAAGAAATACAAGTATTGGAAAAGGGAAAAAAAAACAAAAACAAAAACCCACGTCTCCTGGATTTTGTGAGCTCTTAATCAAGGAAAAATGCTTTGTTCTAAACATCCTCTTTTTTGTGCTCTGTTGTAAGTTACTGCTTGTCTTTTTGTTTGTATGGAAACCAGTGCGGACCATGCTAATATTAGGGACCTGGGTGGTTCTGGTGGTTCCTGAGGGCTGTTTAATGAAGCTGCTCATGCCTGTAGCCCAACAGCAGCCCACAGCGTGTCCATGAGGTGGGAAGGTGCTGCTGGCAAAGGTTCAGGCTCTGTCATTAAGTATAAACCAATGATTCTGGCTGAAGTTTGCTCAATTAATGATGCTGACTGCTTGGCCAGCAGACAGCTTAGGGTTTGGAACTGTTTCACAGCTGAGAGGTAAAGGTTTTGCTTACAAGTAAGTCATGTAACAGCACTATTGATAATAGATGTGATATGAATCCCTCTCCTGCTGTCACATCAGCTTTCAGCACCAGCACCAGGTAGAATCACAGAATCACCCGATTAAGTTAAAAAGAAAAAAAAAGGGGGGGAAGGGGGGGGAGGGAAAGATAACCTGGTTGAGGCTTGTGCTTGATTTTAAATAACTACTCGGTCAGGTATAATTTTCATACCTGTGTTCTTAAAGTTCAGGTTTATATTTTTATGGGTAAGTGGAGATCACTCTGGACCTGGACTGGCAGCATCCAGAAGAGCAGAGGGCTGCTGCTCCCATGCTGAGTGCATTGGGCAGGGAAACTGTGGGTAGCAGCGAGCACAGTGCTCCCACGGAACACGGCTGGGTGACGTCACTGAACCACTGAGCAGGAAGCTCTGCTCGTCAGCTCTCAAGCCTCCTGCTAGGCCTCTGGCAGAGGATGAGGGGAGTTAAAGGAGCTTCCCAAATGAGAAAGTTGGTTAAATGATTTATTTGTGAGTCAGCAGCTGAAGCAACATTAGCATGGGAAGGGAATCCCACTATTAATGAAAGAAGCATTTTCATGCCTGCATGCTTAAGTGAAATCCCATGCAATACTACAGCCCAGTCACAGCTCCTAAAATGTACAAAACCACACAATTTCCATGCTCTGAGCATAGACAGTACAAATCTGAGGGAGTCAAAAGGAGGTGGCATCATTTGCTCCAATTTGCTGCAGCTGAGGCCCTTTCCTCTTCCCTGGCTCCTCACTGGAGAGTGCAGCATGCGGCACAGAGATGTGTTATGGTAGCACAGCATGTACTGGTTATGGAGTGAGACCAGCTGAGTGCAGAGCAGTAAGGGAAGAAGAGGTCTGCAGGTGAGTGGGTGGCTTTTGTGCTGGCAATGACAATGAATGGTGAGCGCAGAGCTGAGCAAACCTTGCCTGGGACAAACTCACATGGCACAGCTTTGTGCTGCAAATGGTTATTGCAGATAGCAAGGATCCAGAGCGCAGCATAATGCTGTGCAGGTCACAGCCAAGGAAATATAAAGTTTCAGCTTCTCAGAGTTGAAGAGTTAAAGAAATATAAATGTCCTTGCTGTAAATGCAAGGTAAATTATTCATTCTCTCCCCCCCCCCGTTCCCTCTCTCTAGTTCAGTTTATTCTTTTCATGCTTTAATCGTTTTGACACCAAGCTGTACAAAAGTAATTTAAAATTAACATGACTGACACTTGGTAGATAGCAGGACCGGAGTGGAACTCCACCTCCTGCTCAGGACTGCTGTGCAGGGAATGGGATTGGCTCAAGCAGCTGATGGGGACCAAGGAAGAACACAGCAAACAATTAATTCACTAATGTAGTTTTCTATTTAATTTGAAACCAGAAAATTGTCAGGCGCCCATCAGCCCACAGGCAAGTGGACACAGGGCAGCACTGTGCTCCCGATAGCAAAGAGGGGTCACAGTAGATTAGATGGCAAAACAATTTCTTACACAAGTTCCAATGGCATTTAAGACTTGCCATCATGTCTTAGCATTTAAGTTCAGCAACACTGCATTTTTATGCATGCAATAACTTCCTCTTTGAGTGGGAAGGAGGCAATGCACGCATGTTGCAAAGAATCCCAGAGCCTCTGCCAACGTGGCAATGCTGTGGTTGTGTAGCAGTGTGCAGGAAGAACTGCAGTGCTCGTGGAGTGCTGGTGAAGCATAACAAGCTTCATAGAGACTAATGTGCTCTGATGGAGAAATGCTCTAATTTGATTTCCTCCCTTCAGCTGTGAAGGAGAGTATGTAATTTCAGATCTGCTTGGAGTGGGTCTTTTGAGCTTATGTGCCCTTTATGCTTGATTTTAGGCCTGGTTTTGATGCAGTAATGGAACCGTGTCTATTTATTTTGTGTGTCCAGTTCCAGATTTCACTCCTGGCTCATCAGAACTGGTTCATTGGGACCAAAAAATTGCTGCAGCTCAAATTTCCATCTCATGCATCTGACTGGATTTGCAGCTGTGCTTGCCGGTGAAGTTGTGAACACATTAAGTAAATTGGTTCATTACCAGCAGAGGGAGCGTGGGTCAGGCTGGGTTCAGTGGGGAGTCAAGAGGCCAAAGCAGGGATCATCTCCCAAGGAAGTGTTGCTTTGCTGCCCGGATGGTTTCTCAAACGCAAATGAACCCAGAGATATGACACATGCAAGGCTTGGACCACTCCTGGGCTCCCCAGCCCACAGATCTCCTCATCCCCTTCTTAGAAGATGCTCCATAAGTCAGAGTCACTAGATGGTACTGTTGCTGTTTAATATTTATACCTCTGTGGACCGGCTGCTTGTGGAACTCACATTTCTGCTGAGAGATGAAGAAAGTCCTCATAGCTCATCAGGCAAACACAAGGAAGGAACTGAAGCAGGCAGGAGCTCGATTCTGTGGTTGGAAGCGTGGCAAAGGGGTTTCACTCTGGCTGCTCTGCTTCCTGAAGGGGAAACATATTCAGGCTGGCCCTACCCATAAATGCCCAAAACAGAGTTCTTGGAGACCTCCATCCGCAGAGGGTGGAACCTTTGCTGGGGGGGATGCCAGCTTATGGGGCTCAGCCTGCCCAGGTTCCCCAAACCCTCAGAAATACCCCAATGACATTCATCACGTGAATCTCAGCACTGCAGGAAATCAGCAACCTTCCCACAGCAGCCAATGGCAACAAGCAGGTCATTGTGCTCTGCATAGTCCCAGCCAGAATGCACTCATCCCAGCCCATGGGGCTGCTACAAGAGGGGAAAGTCAGGCCAATTAAATCAGGCAGCATTGAATCCCTAATTGACATAAATGAGGCAGACAGACAGCTGGGAGGGATGGAGCAGGTGTCCTGGCTGAGAAAGGGCTGGAATGCACCCTGGGGTCCTGCTGTGCCCTGTAAATATCTCAGGCAGCAGTAGAGCTGTGGTAGAGTGGGGTTTTTCCTAAAAAAAAAAAAAGACAAAAAAAACCCCAACAAACAATCCCCAAAGAACCCTCAAAAATTGCTTTTATTGTGCATGTTGCATAAAAAGTTTTTTTTGCTTCACGCAAGTTGCACATAAGGCCCTGCAGCTGAATGATGGCAAAGTAATTTTGAACCCTGTTTCTTTTTCCACATCTGGGCACTGCCAGACTGGGTATTCCCCCTCTGATTTATCAGGGAGTGTCCTTTCTCCTCGAGGAGACCCTTCAAATATGAACTCATGCCATTCCAAATTATTGAAATCTGCTTCGCAGAGGGATGAAGCACCACCGCTGCACTCTGTGCAGGAAACCAGAATTACCAGCCCACAGCACAGCCTCACCCAGGGCATTGTCCTGATGGAAACAAACACTGCTGGGCATTTTCTGGAAAAATCTCACCTGTGCCATGCAGAAAACAGAGGGGCACCCACAGGTGTGAGCACTCAGGGCCTGCCTGTAGAAACTGGAGTGGAGAAGCCCTAAGAGTGGTGAGAGGGAAGAGAGCGACATTTAGCAAATGATCATTAACAAAATAATTTTCTGATGACTTCAGGCAGAGGAGGAAGGGATTTGCCTTGCAGCTCTGGAAATGATGCTCACAAATCTGTGCTGGTGGAGGCTCCTGTGAGTGAAGTTTGAACTCAGCCCTTGTTGTAATTCTGTAATTTGAATATCATTTTCACAGACCTTGCAAGATGCAGATGAATGAGAGATTTCTGGCTTTGAGTCAAATGCAACAGTAATTAAATGTTTATAAAACACTAAGCTTGTGAAGTGCTATTATCATATACAGGAAAGCAATAGGCAGTAGAAGACTGGAGCAGAGTTTGAAGCACACACTGAGCGCAGCATGCTCCTGCAGCTTTCTTCTGCAGGTGCTAACAGAGCATTGTGAAGAACGTTACCAGGCTCCTTTTATTATAACCAGAATGTCAACTAGAATTGCTTTCTTCCATATGAACATGTGTGATTGCAAAGTTTTTCCCTATGCAATAAATATCCCTGCCGATGGGCAGCGTGCTGTTATCATCTGGGGAAATGAGGAAGCGCTGCCACTTCTGATCTCTCCCATCATGCCGAAGACATTCCACCTGTTACAGGTTTTTACCACCATCTGCTGTTTAAAAATAAGACAGCATTGGAGATACCATCACACAGAGTCTGTGCTCTTTTGATAAGCCAGAAGCAATGCCAGCTCATCTAGAAGGGTTGGTGTAATTGGCATGTTCCGCTTCTGTTCCTTCAGCCCCGAACATATTTTAGCTTGTTCCTAATTAGGAAGTGAATGATTTCTTGGGAACCCAGGGACCAGTGAGCAGCAGCTGAGAGCCAGACCCCAGCACTCTCCCACTGCCGGATCTGACCCAAAGAATCATAGAATCATAAAATCGTTTGAGTTGGAAGGGACCTTACAAGAACTTACAGATGTTTTCTTAAGAGAGAGCCACAGGCTCTGCAGGGTGTGGGGAACTCAAAGAAAACCTTTATTTTCTCAAAAATACCAGTATTTACCTCTTACTGTCTCATGCTGCTGCTGTGTAATGAAACAAATGCTCCAACCAAGGATTCTTTTGCTGCTTCCTAACTGAAAGCAGTATCAATTTTTTTGTCCCAGGATAAACAAGAGCACCTTGGACCTCACTAAATGTTCAAATCAAAGTTCTCATCACCAATGCTCTCAGTTTTTGTTGCATGTCTTAAAAAGCAGCAAAGTATTCTTAACAGTGCTTGTCCCAAAAAGAAGAGTTTACTCCAAAGGGTTCTAAATGGCTTCACCCATAATCAATGCAGTGCTTCTACTGCTGCAGGTTCAGATAAAAAGAAAACACCCCAATTCTTAAAGTCTAATACCAAACAGAGGATGCAGCTATGTGACCCTTCTTGAGTTGCTGGCCCATTTACAACATCCCCCCCATATTTAACATTTATAACCCCCTTCAAACGTATCATTTAAAGAGTCAGTGGCTCCTTTTGTAAGCGATTGGCTACTTACTCCGGCATTTTACATGCACTTCTCAACAAAAGAGACCTTTTACATGTCAATTTATTTTCAGACAAGCATATCTGAAAGGGAGTTTCTCTCCAGAGCAGAATTAGTATTAATGGCAGGTGTTCCGGCACTGCACAAAGGAGGAAGGCAGCAAGTGAGCTGCGCTGAGTGGTGAGACAGCTTGATGTGTTAATAACCAGAGCAAGAAAATGGAGTGGCAGTAGATCTCCAGGTTCCATAGCATGAATGAAGGTTTTATTCATTGCCCCCCCTGTACTTGAAAAAGATGTTGATATATTTAAAATGTTGTCTTTGCTTTCAAAGGGGGATTAAATTGTTGAATGTTACATGAAAGCACAGCACTTGCCCCACATCCTGGCGTGTGCCTACAATCCCAGAGCATCCTGAGGCCCTGCTGGGGGCTGGTGGCACCTTGAGGCCAACCTATCCTGGGCTTGTCCCAGCCAGTGACTGGTGGCAAAGCTGCAGGAAGGAGTTAAAACTGCATAAACTGATACAAAGGTGGGGACTGGTAGAGGATGCATGGAGCTGTGCTGAATTTCACTAAGGAAAAAAGGTGATTGCTTAGAGAGTTACCAGACTTCACTTTCCAAACAGCCCAAGAACTCATGGTGGGAACAGCTACCAGGCCAAAATGCATTTATTTATGCTCCATTTAATTTGACAGGTCAGTACCACATCATTAAGAGGAAGGCACGGCTGCTTTACGCAGTGGGAAGAAGGAAAACAGTCTCTCAGCTGGGTCAGCCCTTCTGCAACAGAAAACATTGCTGATTTATGCTCCCAAAAGGGAAAGTTCAACCTTTCCTACACAGAAGCTGTGTTTACAGAGAGAGAGATGCTCACTGCTATCTCCAGGACACGTGGCTGTGCGTTAACACAGTACCCAGGCACAGCTGAATAATTCCAGGTAGACTCCGTGATTAGAAGCTGGATCCCAGATTGCAGCTTGCCAAAGCTTTCCTACGGAGCTATAGGACAGCAGATTGAAGGAGCCCTGCTTTCACTCTGAGTAATGTGACCTCTATTCAGACAATAGCAGTTTATCCCTCTGTATTTTGGGAAAGCTTTAATGCTGTCAGAGAAAACCACAAAGGGAGCAAGGGGCTGCCTGGCCACACAGATACCCACAGCTCTCATACACAGAGATCAACACGTCCTTTTTTATTGAGCACTGGAATTAAAAAAGTAACAGCACTTGGTTGATTGGGAACTAATAATCAAAATTTGCCAGTAGCAGAAATTTGCACAAGGACCTTTGCTGACTTCAGTCACACCCTCGTGCACCCGCAGCCTCTACCATTCTGCTCTGCTAGCACTGGGGCAGCTCCAGCACTGGCCTGCAGGTGAGAGTGGGCCTGGGATTTACTTCTAGCACAGTTCACCTCAAAGTGCTGGTTTCTATTAACACTAAAATGCCCTGAGAGAAGGAGTTCCTCTCCGCAGCCCACAATCCTGCCACCTTTCCTGTTGATTCCTACCTTGTCCCAACTAGTTCTCATTATTTCCCACTGCAGTGGTGTAATACACCTGAGAGGAGGTGGCCCAATATGCAGCCCTGCTACAGTACTGCTGGTTTGCCTGTCACAGGGCAAATGACACAGCTCTGTAGATCTGTGTGCCCTGGTGGCCAAAGGAAGGCCAATGGTAACTTGGGGTGCATTAAAAAAAGTGTGGCTAGCAGGATGAGGAAGGTGATCCTGCCCGTCTGCCCTGCCACATCTGGAATACCATGACCAGTTCTGGGCTCCAGGCCCTTAATCATCTTTGTGGCCCTCTGCTGGACTCTCTAGATGATCCCTACCTTATTTGAAATGATGTAGCTACAACAAATATCTGGCCCTACGTGGGAAAGTGTGAATCAGAGCTGCTTTTTAGTGCCACTTGACATGTTAGACATTCTAGTTCTCATATACACAGATGGATGTCTTTAAAAATCAAAAATTTACACTTCAAAAAAGTTTTACAGTGAAGTTCTCTCAGCAAAGATCAGTCCACACAAGGAGGAGCCAGTCTACTGCAGGCAGAAGGCACTTGGCCTTGACGTGGATTTAAGAACAAGTCCTCAAGGGACAGGCACCGACTGCCCTATGTCCTGCCACACCTCAGTAGTTGTGCAAAGTCTGGTGTAACCACCCCATGCTGCCCCATTCTCACAGGGTGGTGGAGGGGAGCTTCTTCACCCGCCGCTGTGCCAGGATGGAAGACTCAATGGGTTTCAGCTGGGGGCTCGGCTTGGAGCTGTTCAGTGCAGAGTATGTGGCAGCCATTGCTCCCTTGGAGAGAAGACACAAGAGTGATCACTCAGGTGCAGGAGATGCTTTACAAGAGGAGGGAGCAAAGGAGCCAGAAACAAAGCCAGGAGCATCTTGCTTTTTTCCTTTAAATTTTCATCCCCCATTGACATGCCGTTCATAGAATGACAGAATCACTGAGGTTTGGAAAAGACCTCTAAGATCACCAAGTCCAACCCCAACCCATCCCCACCATGCCCACTGACCACGTCTCTCAGTGCCACATCTCCATGTTTTCCAGACACCTTCAGGGATGGTGACTCCACCACCTCCCTGGGCAGCTTGTTCCATTGAATTACCACTCTTTCTAACATTTTTCCAAATATTCAATCTGATCCTCTTCTGGCACACCTTAAGGCCATCACCTCTCATCCTATTGCTGCTACCTGGGAGCAGAGGTTAACCCCCATCTTATTACAACTTCCTTTCAGGTAGTTGTAGAGAGTGATGTGGTCTCCCCTGAGCCTCCTCTTCTCCGTATAGACTCATCCCATTTCCCTTAGCTGCTTCCCATAGCACTGTGCTCCAGATCCCTCTCAACTCCATGTCCTTCTCTGGACATGCTCCAGGGCCTTGATTTCTTTCCTGTAGTGGCGGGCCCAAAACTGAACACAGCACTTGGGGTGCTGCCTCACCAGTGCCATACAGAGGGACAATCAATTCCTGCTCCTGCCGGCTGCACTACTGCTGACACAGCCAGGATGCCATTGGCCTTCTTGGCCATCTGGGCACTCTGCTAGCTCATGGTTGACACTTGGCTGAACAACACCCGCAGGTCCTTTTCCTCCTTGCAACTCCCTGCCGTGCTGCCCCAAGCCTGTAGCATTGGCATGGGTTTATTGTGACCAAAGTCTTGCTGAACTTCATCCCACTGGCCTCAGCCCATTGATGAGCTTGTCCAGGTCCCTTTTTAGAGCCTTCCTACCCTCATGCAGATCAACTAAGTTTGTCCTAACTTGGTGTCATCTGCAAAATTCCAGAGGGTGCAGTCAGTTTTTCAGAGAACCTTCCTAAGCTTTCCTGCCCCAAACACTGGCATTGTGTCCCCAGCCCACAGCTCCAGGACCTTCCAGACTGCTCTGCCCACACCAGGCCCACTGCTTTCCAAAGAGCTCAGGGACAAGGAACCCGGCCCACTCTGTACCTTTACCAGCTGGACATCCTGGTGATTCAGCTGGCTCTGGGGTAAGCTGTCCTTTTGTGTTATCCATGGGTGCTGCAGGACCTGCTTGGCTGTCAGGCGCTGGTGAGGATCTACATGAAGCATCTTTGATACGAGGTCCTAAGGGAATCATTTGGAGAGTCAGACTTCTGAAGACTTCATACTTTAAAAGAAAAAATGCCACCCACCTTTTCCCAAATTCAAATTTCAGTTCAGAAGCCAAGTTTAAGGACCTCAGATATCAAGCTCCTTTTGTATAAAATATGTTTTCAGTGGGCCTGGGAGGTATAACACAGCAACAAACCCCGTGTGAGTCAGGCATGAGGTTGTTGCTGCATGCAAATTTTCACAGCCTGAGCTAGAACAAAGCAGGCAGAGGCGCACCGCTGAGCTGCTCATGGGGAAGATGCACACAGGGCAGAAGCCACACTACTGCTTTTCTCCACTCCCCTCTACCCTCCCTCTCCAGCCTGCTCTGAACCTGCATCACATATGCCTGACCCCCACCCTGTAATACAATGCAGGCAGACACCACATCATGCCTTGGCCATGTCAGAAATGGAGTCCCAGTTGCCTCCATTGACTGAGAACTTTCCCCTGCCTATTCGGGTCAGGATCTCTTCTGGAGTGTCACTGGGTCCGTTTGCAAATGGAGTGCAGCTGAGGAGAGATGAGAGCAAGAACATTTACCATCCTGTATCCAGGCAAGCAAGTGGTTCTGGGCAGCAGGAAGCCACAGAGAGAGGCACTTACCCTGCAAGCATAGTGTAAAGGAGGATTCCCAGGCTCCAGATGTCACAGCCCTCATCATAGCCCTGTCGCTTCAGTACCTGGAATAAGCAAAGGAGAAGAAATATGTTTGGTTCTGGTTGCTGAGCTTGTTTCAGCTTGCAAAGAGCAGCATGAGTTCCCTGTGCAGGCTGGGTGCAAAGCTGCTAAAGCCCCACTGAACAGCAAAGGCATGGACTAAAGGTCAGCATTCAAACCAAACTTCAGTTTCATGGAATAGAGTAGCCCTCCCAGCTGCATCAAAATGACAAGTGAGAAAGAAGCTGTGTTCCAAAGTGATGACACTGCATGTATGCTCCATTGCTTCCCATCTCTTTTTCTTTCTTCCACACCAAGATAGCTGGAGGGAAAATAATCCCACCTCTTTTAACAGGTCATTTAATCAGGAAGAGAAGCAGCCTATGAAATCACTGGGATTTTAGCATCTTATTTCCCCACACAGAACCCCAGCAGTATGGACAGCACAAGCTGGAGGACTGCACTCGGGATCCCACATTTGTTCTGTACTACAGGTATTGTTATTTTTCTAATTAACTAATCCAAGACAAAATATGCCAGAACAGGCAAAATTAGACCAATCTGTGCAGAGTTAGAACACAGGCTGGGGGTGGGAACTGAGAGCTACTGAGAGCTACTGAAGTCAGCAAGGCACTTACCTCAGGTGCCACAAAGTTTGCGGTATAGCAAGGAGTCATGAGAAGACCATTCTCAGCTCTCAGCTGCTTGGCAAAGCCAAAGTCACATATGCGAATGCTTTCTGGGTTTCCTGACTCATCCACATAGAGAATATTGCTGGGTTTCAAGTCCCTGTGAACTACCTGCAGAACAAAGGCAATGCTACATTCATGCCCCAAGAAGGACTGAAGTTGCATCAAGATCCTCAACCCCTGCTCTCGCCCCATATGTGCCTTGCCAAGACATCAACACAAGGCACAACATCAACACAAAGCACCCAGGGAAGCAGATGTAACCATACTCACCCCTTGAGAATGCAGATATTCCACTGTTCTGCAGATCGTGTGCAGGACTGAACTGGCCTCTCTCTCTGAGAAAAACTTCTGTCTCAGGATTTTATCTAGCAGCTCCCCTCCTCTCATCAGTTCTGTCACCAGATACACGTACTTCCCATCATCATAAACCTACCAAAGCAATCGTGGAGGGGGTTAATTAAAACCTGCTTCCCAGGCTTCCCTGTTGTATTTCTACCACCAAGAAGCAGAAAGAAGTCAGCAGCACAGAGGTGGTACTGATTGGATGCTTCCTCACCCCAGCGTGATCCAATGAGCAGCGCCATTGGGGTGCCCATGATAGAGCGGCATTCTCACCCCAACATACATGACAAGTCATTCAAGGTACACTCACATCTTTCAAGGTAATGATGTTTGGATGTTGCCCATATCTCAGGAGAATTTCAATTTCCTCGGAAGGGTCCCTTTTGCTCTTGTCAATAACCTGCAGGGGTATGAGTAAAGGTTATTCACAGCTGGATGGGACAGTGGCCAGGACAAAGCAAAACAAGCTGAAGATTTCATCACAGAAGCACAGAATGGTTGGGTTGGAAGGGACCTTAAAGACCATTGTCTTAGTTTCAGCTGGGACAGAATTGTTTTCTTCAGTGTGGCTGATATGATGCTATGTTTTGGTTCTAAGAGAAAAACAATGTTGATAACACACTGATGTTTATAGTTGTTGCTGAGCAGTGTTGTACAGAGCCAAGGCCATTCCAGTTTCTCAGTGAAGGGATGATGAGGCCCAAGGAGCTGGGAGGGGGCAGAATCAGGACTTGATCAGCTGACTTAAACTGGCCAAAGGGATATTTCATTCCATATGCATCACTTGGAATGAGAGTTTTGAAGGGAGTGGGAGTTCATCTCGCTCTCTTCCACTTATTGAGAGGCAAGTTGGGCATCAGTTGGTAGGTGGAGAGCAATTGCTTGTGCATCACATGCTATACACATTTTTATATGTACACACACACACATATATAGTGCTAACTATTATCCTTTTTTGTATCTTAGTAAATTGCTTCATCTCAACTCATGAATTCTACATTTTTTTTTCTTATTCTCTCCCCTATCCCACTGGTACAGTGAGACAGTGGACAGTGAGCAACAGATTGTGTGGTGCACAGCCACCTGCTGGGATAAATCACAACAACCATCCAGTTCCAACCCTTGCTGTGGGTGGCTTGCCCCCCACCCAGTCAGACTGCCCAGGGCCCCATCCAGCCTGGCCTTGGGCATTTCCGGGGATGAGGCACCCACAGCTCCTCTCAGCAGCCTGTGCCAGTGCACTGCAGACATACTGTGCTATATCCATCCCCTGTCATTTGCCCCAAAATTGTATATTTAAGTCCCACAGTCGGGGAAAACAATTTCATTCCTTGCTATTATTTTGGTCATTACAGGGATGAACAGAAATCTAACAAAGGGAGGTCAGACAGAACATCTCAGACCTTGACTGCATACTCCATGTTGGTTGTTTTGTGAATGCACCGTTTGCACACTGAGTAGGAGCCCACACCGATCGCCTCCTTCACCACGTAGCCATCACTGAACTGGATGTTCTTGCCATGCAGCTGCTGCAAGAAGAGAGGAGGGAGCAAATGAGCTGGGAGGGTTCAGGGAACGGTTTGTGCAACGTGATGAGTTAACTGCAACACCAAGTGAAGTGACAGACTGCTGTCTGCTACAGCCCACAGCCTCTCCTCCCTGCTGGGGAGAGAGAGGAGAGAACACGACAAATATAGGTCAGTAGGCTAACACTATCTGCATCCAGCACGCTGCATTTCTGCAGCACCTCTCATTCACACAGCCTGAGTCCACTTGGCAAGGAGGCAAACACTCAGCGTGCCCTGCTGACCTCTGCACATGACAGTCAGTAGAAACAAAAGAACATCAGGATGCAAGAATTCAAACCAGAATATCTTTCCTTTAGCTCCTGCAGACCCACTCTGGAATTACTGCAGTCTCAGAGCAGCTGTTCTTCTGTCCCCACATCTCACCTGCACCACAGAATGCAGAGGGGGCTGTGCAGGTTTCACCTTGCTGTCTTCCATCAGTCCGGTGGCCACAAAGCTGAAGCCGCGGAAGAGCTGATGTGCACCTGCACTGGGAGGGATGCCCGGGGAATCTGCAACAGGAGTTGAAGGAAAACTTGAAGAGGAGTAGCAGCGGAAGCAGAAGCCTTCCCCTCATGGCTGTGGCCCAGACAAGAGCAATATCATGCAGCACTGAGCTACCAATAACACCCTGCATATGGCTGGGACTCCTTCTCCCTGAAACAGCTAGGAGGAGGCAAACCTTACCCTGCACGGCACAGGCAAGGCAGGATTAAGCTGTATTATTTCACACAGGCTTCAGCTGAATTCATAAATTCATACCAACCTTTTGGTGTACGTGATGTAAATTCTGTATCAAAATAAAAGGTGTCATCAGGCTGGCCTACAGCAGGCTTGAAGGGCGGCTTGATTTCCCTTCGGTACAGCTTCTGCAAAATACAGGTAGCATGGAAGTGCTGTGATAGCTGAATGTGCTCTGAAGGGTGCAAATAGCTGCTAGGATGGAGAGACTGGGAAGAAAGATTACAACACTAGAAACAGTGTTGTGACTGTAGCTCAGCAGTGGGAGGGATGGCCTCCTGGCCAGGAGGGTGCCTTTCAGTCACTTTGTGGAGAAATTCTCTAAGTTTCTACCACCTATCATATATTAATCAGAAAAAAAAGAAAGACCTGGACAGCCTGGAGAGCTGGTAAGAAACCAGATGAGGTTTAACAAAAGCAAGCGTAGAGTCTTGCACCTAGGGAGGAATAATTGCATGCACCAGTACAGGCTGGGGGATGACCTGCTGGAGAGGAGCTCTGCAGAGAGGGACCTGGGCGTCCTGGTGGATGACAGGTTGGCCATGAGCCAGCAGTGTGCCCTCGTGGCCAAAAAGGCCAATGGCATTCTGGGGTGCATTAAAAAGAGCGTGGCCAGCAGGTCGAGGGAGGTGATCCTCCCCCTCTACTCTGCCCTGGTAAGGCCTCATCTGGAGTACTGTGTCCAGTTCTGGGCTCCCCAGTACAAAGAAGACAGGGATCTCTTGGAAAGAGTCCAGCGGAGGGCCACAAAGGTGGTGAAGGGCCTGGAGCATCTCCCCTATGAAGAAAGGCTGAGTGAACTGGGTCTGTTTAGCCTTGAGAAAAGAAGACTGAGAGGGGTCCTGACCCAGGTCTATAAATATCTAAGGTGTGGGGGCCATAGTGGTGAGGCCGGACTCTTTTCAGCAGTGTGTGGAGACAGGACAAGGGGAAACGGCCAGAAACTGGAGCATAGGAAGTTCCACACGAATGTGTGCATGAACTTCTTTACGGTGAGGTGACGGAGCACTGGAACAGGCTGCCCAGGGGGGTTGTGGAGTCTCCTTCTCTGGAGATACTCAAGACCCTCCTGGACGCCTACCTGTGCGGCCTGCTGTAGGGAACCTGCTTTGGCAGGGGGGCTGGACTCGATGATCTCTGAGGTCCCTTCCAACCCCTACGATTCTGTGATTCTGTGATTCTGTGTTCTAGGTACAATGCAGGGAAACACAGGTTCAGTTATTGCCCTGCTTCTCTGCAGGATACAATGCAGCTCTTTACCAGAAATGACTCCCTGAGCCCTTCCTACTCTGTGCAAGGCAATCCTTGTGCCAAACCCCAATTAAAACCTGCACCTTACTTCTGAAAGATCAAACCAGGGTGAGGTCATAGGCAACTCAGTATGAAACAGTTACTTGCATGACAAACAGCAGTTTGGTTTTGGGAAGGACAATTAGGAAAGATGGAAACATGGGTTGGTAGCACTCCCACAGCTGGTCAGCCTGCAAGCATCACCACTGTGGTCAGCAGAGCTGCATCACTGTGCTGAATGGGGTGAAATTTGCTTTTGTGTTTCTGATACTCACATTCCAGTCAATAGTAGAGTAGAATGGATGACGCTTTATCTCTTCTGCCCCGTCTGGACCAGAACCTGAAAGATGCACCCGCAGACTGTTTAACATTTAATCAGGATCACCAACAAAGCGAAGGCTACCACCAAGCATGCAACATTACCAGGTATTATGGAGAATCATAGAATCATAGAATCATAGAACCACCAAGGTTGGAAAAGACCTACAAGATCATGCAGTCCAACCGTTCACCTATCACCAATAGCTCCCACTAAACCACGTCCCTCAACACAACATCCAATCGTTCCTTGAACACCCCCAGGGTCGGTGACTCCACCACCTCCCTGGGCAGCCCATTCCAGTGCCTGACCACCCTTTCTGAGAAGTAATATTTCCTAATGTCCAGCCTGAATCTCCCCTGCCGCAGCTTGAAACCATTGCCTCTAGTCCTAACCTATTAACTGAGAACCTATTAACTGAGAATATTAACTGAGAACCTATTAACTGAGCACAAGTGCCAGCATGCTGCCAATCCACTGTGATGTGAGAGGCACAGCTACAGCATCAGGTGGATTCAGAAACAAAAAATGCCTTACCTAATCTGTTGGCTGGGTTCCTTTTGAAAAGGGCTCGCAGGAGGCTCTGTGCCTCAGCGCTCAGGAACTGAGGCATGCCCAGTTTTGCTCTAGGGAAGAAGTTACGCAATCAGCTGCAGGTATAAAGAAGCCAACCCACAAGCAGCACCTCCACCCCTGAAAGTACAACAATCTGTTTGGCATTTTGTACTGCAGCCTTCAAACTGAGTGTTGATACAACAAAGCTACCTGCCAAGTAATGCCATTACGTTGTGAGAACCCCAACTGCAGCACGCGTAGAGAAAAAGCAGCAGGCTTGTCTCTATACACACATGAAATCTCCTCTTACTTAAGGATGAGGGTCATCGTCTCCTTACGGTCCTTCCCCTGGAACGGCAGCGAGCCAGTGAGCATCTCAAACTGGGACAGAGAGAGAACAAGGGGAGGTCACATATATGAGCAGGTCTGAGGGCTGCACAGATCTCATTACACCTTCATCTGGGAATTCTCCACAGCTAGCAGAAGCCTTGCAAGTGATCAAAAGCCTGGCTCTGGAAAAAGAGAGCAGGCATCACATTCTCAGAAGGGAGCTGTGTATCACAGTGTGTAGTGGGGATGCGTTCCAGCAGTGTCTGCTCCTGCCACAACCCTTGGATCCAGCAGCTGCCAGATGGTGGCACCAGATCTGCACAGCAAGCAACCGCCTGCTCCAGGGCTGACATTGGCACCAGCACATCTGCTGGATGCAGTCACCAAATGGCATTTCATAGCTAGCCCCTGAGCAGATGCTGAGGTTTCCAAGCCGACCAGTTGGTACACACCATCAGCACCCCATAGGACCACCAGTCCGCGCTGTGAGAGTGGCCCTGACGGTTCACAACCTCTGGGGCCATATATTCCACTGTCCCGCAGAAGGAGTAGGCTTTCTTCTCGTGGTCTATCGCTTCCTTACTCAAGCCAAAATCTATGAAAGAGAAAAACCATCAGCATGTGCCCACCTGCTCTTCACAATGGCCCAGAGCAGAGAGGTCTGAGAGAAGCTCCACGTTTCAAGAACCAGGGTTTTTATGGAGCGCCTCACCTGTGAGTTTGATGTGTCCTTCTTCATCCAGGAGGATGCTACAGCAAGGAAGAAGAAAACAAGTTATTAGCGGCAAGAAAGGATGATAAGAACCAGCAGGCGTCCCAGAGCTTATCAGAGATTCTCCGGAACTCCAGAGGAGGAACTTATTCATCCTTCCAACCCCTGTACTTTAAGCTCCATCACCATGAATAGGGGAAAGCAACCCCCTTCTATACACACTAAACTTCACACTGAATCAATGAGCCACACACGTTACACCAACTTTGATCCCTCCCATGTCTCAGGTAAGAATAACCCAGTCATGCAGCTTCTGCGTGTCTCCTCAGAGGCCTTTTTCCTCCAAAGGCTCTCAGTTACTTAAAACTGGAGCCCAGCACTGGCTGAGGATTAATGCTCAGACGTGGTGCACACATGCTGCCTCCACAGTGCTCCTGGCTCTAACTGCTGGTGTGAGGAGCAAGAGCCTTACTGATCTACTCTGCGGCCTTCCATCTGCTTGGCCGAAGGCATTATTTCGTAGAAGAAGGTTGTGCTGTGCTCTGACTGCAGGCTGAGGACTGAACATAGATCTGTACCACACGTACTTCTCCGGTTTGAGGTCTCTGTATATGATTCCCAGGCTGTGCAAATGGTCAAGTCCTAGAGCAAGCTCTGCAAGGTAGAACTTCACATCCTCCTCTGTGAACATGACCTGCAGGAATGGATGGGGGTTATAATCCTGGGAGCATGACAAGCAACACCCTTCACACCCATGTTGCACCCTCTTTAAATCTAAGTTTCCCAGGCTTTGCCAGGGGACAGAGCTCCAGACATCCCCTCCTTCAGGCTAGCAGCAGGTTGGAGGCTCCTTCCAACTCTTTCAAGGACTTTCTGAGGGTCAGTCATTCCTCCAGGCAATTAACACACAAACTGAGAGCCTCAGCAACCCACTAAGATGCCACAGTATACCCACCTCTTTGGAAAGCCGAGTGAAAAGGTCACCTCCTCGGAGGAAATCCAAGATGAGATACAGCTTCCCCTCTGTCTGGAATGCTGAAACACAAGCCAGAGCAGGAATCAGACCCCTCCACTGAGGGAAAGCTCGATAGTGTGACATTAATCACTTAAATCCCAATGGCTTCAGTTGTGCAAATGCCCTGCGTTGTTACTAGGTTACAAGTAGGGTAACTATTCAAGGTAGATCCGATCTCTTGCCCATGATGCTGAAAAGGATGCAATCCCCTGGCAGTGCAGAAAAGCATCATTTTAGGTAGGATTTGTTCCCTTTCAGCCACTGATGCCCTGCTGGAAGGACTGTTTCTCAAGCAATACACTGGTCAATTTATAGGGGCAGAAGCTGTCCTCAACTTCCTCAGTGTCAGAGCATTCATCCTGCCATGCTCTGACTTGACCAGTTAACTCTGCTTTCTCAATTTCTCCTGAATTAGTGTTTTAATCTCAAGGATTTGATGTTTAAACCTCTTCTCCTGGTGCCCCATTCAAGGGCGAACACAAGACCAAAGGCCTTTCCAGGAAAGGATTTATTTTAAGGGGATTGTGAAGGCTCCAGCACAGCACAGCCACTGAGAGACATAGATTGACACAGGCTCTGCCACTGCAGGTGTCCAGAACCTGCTGGGGACCATGGCAGGCACACCTGTCCCAGCCAGCCCCGCACTCACCGTAGTGCAGCTTCACCACAAAGGGATGGTTTACATCAGCTAGGATGTCCCTTTCTATCTTTGTCCTTACACGATCACGCACTGTGGGAAAAGAGAGAAACAGCTCAGATGCTGGAGATAGCACAGAGCCCTGATGTCAGCCTCACCCCTAGCCATAAGCCTGCTGGGATTAGGCAGCTGGAGCCAGATCTTTCCAATCTCCATCAACCCAGGGCCAGCAGTGACTGGTGACATTTTCACAGTGCAATTTCCCATGAAGCAATAGGACATAGCAGTAAAGACTTCCCTACCTTTCAGTGTTGCCTTTTTGAGCACTTTCATGGCATAGAGGTGGTTGCTGTCTGGTGGTGTTATTTTTCTCACCAAGAAAACCTGAGGCAGAAGAACACATGAGCTGGTTTTAGACAGCTTCAAAAGTCCTTGCTTCAAAAAGTTCTGTGCAACAAAGCTGCTGCTGCACATGCACAGCACCCCTGCTGCACCACCCCTTGCTGTGCTGGTGGCTGACGGATGTGAAGTTGAAGACTTAACATGGGAGCAGATGGTCTGCAAGAGACCTGGGTTATTTGCACTTTGAAACAGATACAAATTACAGGCTACTTCCTTCCTCCTTCGCAGAACGGAAACAGCAAACAGGCCAAACCCAGTCCCTGGCACACAGCATCACTGTGAGAAGAGAGGCATGCCCCAGCCCTCTGCCCCACACAGCACTGCATGCTTCTTTCCTCCTGATCAGCTGCATAAAGACCCCCTGGGTAGTGCTGGCGCACAGACTTTGATGAGAGGTATCTCCACAGCTGCCCTTCAAATTAGAAACAGCCAGTTGCTAAGTGAGCATATCAGATTCTCACCGGATGCGATCCGGTGAGAATCAGGAAAGAGGTTACGCTGGGGACAGTCCCTCTGTCAGCTCTTCTTTCAACACCACTCATCTGCGTGACACGCAAGAAGAACTGAGCTCACCTTGCCAAAAGAGCCCTGTCCCAGAACCTTCAGAAGCTCAAACTGCGATGGGTCGGCCTTCTCAGAGCCCTCCTTCACATGGTGCGTGATGTTGATTTCCTTTACAACACCCTCGCCCTGGAAAAGAGGGGACATGGTTGGCTGTGAATATACTAAACAAGGGGAAAAAGATCTTATTGAGTCAAGGAACAAGGACTGCAGCTGCAGACTCACAGGAACCACATCTGAGAGAGCCATAAGAGCTGGTGCATGTCACAGCTATCTCCTGGCTTCAACATCTGGAACAAAGCAGTCCCCAGTGGGCTTCCACCAGGCAGCACCATTACATCCCCACACTCTCCCCAGCACCAGAGGTGCTGCATTCCTTTGAACTGCATTTCAGAAGACTGCTTGAAAGCACCTTCCTTTTTAAGGCACTGGTGGCAAAAACAGGAGTGTTTATGCCACTAAAAATCCCACAACACAAAAATACGGCGGTGTTGTCAAAACATGGCCAGGGCTGGCAAAAATCAGACATGTTGGAGCCCATCTGCTCGGCAATCTGAGCAACTCTGCAACATAAGCCTTGGTGCATCTTCAGCACATACAGATGATGCTTTTAACAGACTCAAGCCTTCAGAAAGATTGAGGGGAAGCCAAGGTCTTTGGCACATGTTTTGTTTAAAACACATTCTTTTACTAGTTACTAGCTAGATTTTCCCCTTGCCGAGTAGGGGGTGAGAAAATCAGACTTTGTTTTCCAGAGCTACTCAGATACTCGCTCCGGAACCCACCTAATCAAAGCTTTTAGAAAACAACAGGAACCAAGCTGCGGCTGCTCTGCCTTCCGCACACACCGAGCTCCCACCCTCGCTCCTCCTCACAGGGCACACGGATGTGGTTGCTGCCTGCAGCACAGCATTGAGCACCCTTCCTTTCCCATTCCTGTGCTTGGCTTTTCTCTATGTAAGGTAGGGCTTTGCTCCATGTCTGTTGGTAGGTTTGCTCTCTCAAGATCCTATGATATCCAGGTACTCAGATCTGTCAGAGAGACTCATGCACAATACGGCCTGAGTGCATGGAGAGGGTGGTGAGACAGAAGCTCCCCCTATGTCACAGAATCATAGAGCCACTGAAGGTTGGAAAAGACCTCTGAGATCATCTAGTCCAAGTGACAACCCACCCCATGCCCACTCATAGAATTATAAAGGTTGGAAAAGACCTCTAAGACCACTGTGTCCAACCATCAACTCATCCCCTCCATGCCCACTAAGCAAATCTCAGTGAGCACAGCCAAGAAAGCTCTTACAACCTCTACAACAACAAGGTCTCACATTCCACGTGATCTCTCAGCTTAAATCAACCATCTTATACCTCTAGTTTTGTTTGGAGGCTTTGCCCTTGGCAGACAACTGTTGGTCAGGAGAAGCTTCCCACCTCCAGCCAACAGTTGGCCCACAGGTCTCCATGGCTGTCCTTAATCCAGGTGCCAATGTGGGCCGTGCAGGGTCACGAGAACCATTAGGCACAGTAAATCAAACACCCTGAAGGCTGGCTGTGTCACAACAGGGCTGTCTGCAGGCTGCTGGGCTCCTTCCCTCCCTCCTGCCATCTTCATGAAAACTCAAGTGAGAAACCAAGCCTCCATGTCACTCCCATGTATTTCACCCTGCAGCTTCACACACTTCTACAGAGAGGAACATTCAAAACAAACACTATGCCTACCTCCAAGACACTGCCTCATACGACAGCTGTGGGAACTCTTTTGCCTTGGCCAATGGCAAGACCCACTGTGTCGAGCTGCAATGGGTCTCTGCAGCCCAAGCTGCAGCTCGTGGCATCCTCCAGCAACCTGCAGCTCTGAGACCAGGTCCTACACCACAACGCACCTCCAGCACAAGGGCCCCCGTGTGCCACTGAGGCACTAACAGCCTTCACTGTACCGCAACGAGTTTCTTACAATGGCACCACAAGGCAAACCACCCCACAAGGCACAAAGACAAAAGCAAACCAGAACATTCATCTGAAGCATTGGCCCACCGTGATGTGCAGCGGGCGACACAACCTACATACTGACCGGGCTGGGGAGCGGGCTGGGGACTGGCAGCTGCAGGCTGCAGGGCTTCGCTCGGTGCTTCCTGTGCAGCCACAGCGTGAGGAAGGTGCAGATGCGGGGCAGCTTGGGGTCTCTCTCCATTCTGCCATCCCGCTCAACATCGCAGAGTCCCAGTGACCACCTCAGGGAGCTCCTGTTGCTGGGGAGGCTCCAGCATGGGCACACGGACACTGGTGCATGGCCGTGCTGGAGGAGATGCGGGTGGTTAAAGCCCGCTGGCAGATGTGTAGCAGAAATGAGCGATTCGGTTGCACAGAGGCAGGTTCATGCTCCTTGGCGGCGCTTGTGGTTGGGGCTTTTTTTTTGTTGTTGTTGTTTTGCTCTTTAAAAAAGTCTCACAGCTCTGTGTTCACATTTGATTTCCACTCCCTTGCTCAGAAAAGATGCTCTCTGACAGAAAACGCGTGTGATGTAGGTCAAAAAGTCTGACTTCCATCTAGCACCATGGGCCATGCTCACACTTTGGGTATTTCCACAATAGGGGAATATGCTGATAAGCCTCTTTCTCTTTTAAAAGGAAGAGACGAATGAAACCTGATGCAGAAGCCTGGCAGCACTTCCATTGGCTCTCCCACAGGGATGATGGTCACCCTCAGTGGGATGTGGTGGGCACCAATCCCATGGTGAACCCTCTGCCATCATCAGGGTTTACACCTACAGCTTCATTTTTATTTTAAACCGAATCCTTTTTGCCTCATTCCCCCGTCCAAACCCACGTTTCCCTTTGACCTTTTCATGGGGTCAGGACAGATGTCTTCTGCAGCAGCACCCCCAGAGTGTAGGTAAGAAAGAAACCCCTTGAGATGAGTACAATAACACCCACACACCTTTGCAACTAGAAATAATGGTGTTGACTTCTGAATTACTGCAGAACACACAGTCTGAAAAGGGGACTCAGAGAGCCCATTTACGACTGTCCCGCCTCCTCCACCCCTGTACCATGCTCTCTGATAACCAATAACGAAAGAATCAAATGACTGAATGCCAGCAAGTCCCAGCTCTGCAGTGAGAGCCTCAGCACCTGGTGACGATGCCCAAAGCAAGGGGCTGGAGACAGAGAGCAGCATGGCACAGCACTGCACAGCTGCTCAACAGGAGCTCTCCAGAGCCTCAGCTCTCTCTGACAACTCCTTTGCTCTGCAGGGGTGCAAACAAGCAACACCACTTCCAAGGAAGCTCTGTATCACCACAGGAGCTGCAGTAACAGCTCTCTGCAGAAGCGCCTGGAGCTATTTAGATCTGAAAAATTTTGTTCTGACCACGGCAACGTTACATGTTGGGTTACCACCACTCAGCACCCTGAAGAAGAAGCCACCTTACATCCACACAGCTCAACAGCAGAGCCCTGCAAGCTGACAAGATCAGAACGTGGCAAGAGACAAGAACGACAGTGCGTAAAGGGGTTTGGTGTGGGCAGGAAGGAGGAGGAGGATGAAGTCAAGTCTGGGATGTCACATGAGCAAGTGACTAAGTGCTGTTTGCTCTATGAGCGCTTCCACTGAGTGGAGAGAGGTCTGTAGCCAAATGCTGCAAGGCAGGGATGGTGCTGGGGTCCCTGCAAGCAGTGCTTCCTCCTCACATGTGTTACCATGGGACACATGCAATTAAGTGCACCACCCTCCCGGAGGCTCTCTTACCTTGTCTGATGAGTCCACCAGATCTTTCTCTACCCAAGTGATGTCTGACTTTGCCTGCGGAACAATAAATAAGTGTCAGCACAAAGAGTCTGTGATACCCTACTAAAGCTTTCCCAGCAAACTCGTTTAGCAGGAATCATAGAATCACAGAATTGTAGGGGTTGGAAGGGACCTCCAGAGATCATCGAGTCCAAACCCCTGCCAAAGCAGGTTCCCTACAGCAGGTCGCACAGGTAGGTGTCCAGGCAGGTCTTGAATATCTCCAGAGAAGGAGACTCCACAACCGCCCTGGGCAACCTGTTCCAGTGCTCCGTCACCCTCATTGTAAAGAAGTTCATGTGCACATTTGTGCAGAACTTCCTATGCTCCAGCTTCATCCCATTTCCCCTTGTCCTGTCTCCACACACTGCTGAAAAGAGTCCGGCCTCACCACTATGGCCCCCACACCTCAGGTATTTATAAACCTGGATCAAATCCCCTCTCAGCCTTCTTTTCTCAAGGCTAAACAGACCCAGTTCACTTAGTCGTTCCTCATAGGAGAGATGCTCCAGGCCCTTCACCATCTTTGTGGCCCTCCGCTGGACTCTTTCCAAGAGATCCCCGTCTTTTTTATACTGGGGAGCCCAGAACTGGACACAGTACTCCAGATGAGGCCTTACCAGGGCAGAGTAGAGGGGGAGGATCACCTCCCTCGACCTGTTGGCAACGCTCTTTTTTATACACCCCAGTATGCCATTGGCCCTTTTGGCCACGAGGGCACACTGCTGGCTCATGGCCAACCTGTCATCCACCAGGACACCCAGGTCCCTCTCTGCAGAGCTCCTCTCCAGCAGGTCATCCCCCAGCCTGTACTGGTGCATGCAATTATTCCTCCCTAGGTGCAAGACTCTACTCTCTCCTGTCTTTTAGTTGAAAGCCATTTCTCCTTCTCCTGTCACTATCTGACTGTGTACAAAGTCTCTCCCTCCTGTTTTTAAGCTTCCCTCAAGTACTGGAATGCTGCAGTGAGGTCTCCCCGGAGCTGCCTCATCTCCAGGCTGAACCAGCCCGGCTCCCTCGAGCCATCTTCATAGATAGGGATGGATGGAAACTGCAGATGTGCTGAGATGAACGCTTCATCTAAAAAAGCCGGATCCAGAGCACTGCTGCCAAAGAGGGAGGCCCTGCACTCCTGAAGCAGCCAGGGGAACACGTCCAAATGCTGAACCTCACTGCATCCCTCCAGGGGAGGGCAGGGCAAGGCTGGCGCGCGCCTGAGCAGCAGTAGAGATATTGGTGTACACTTTGGTACCAGACGCGATCCTATGAAACCTTACGGTGAAACTAAGGAACGTTTAAAGGGAGCTTAGAAAAAGTGCTTCTCGGCTAGGATAGCTCTTTCTCCTCCGAAGGACTCAGACAGGTAAGAAGTTTTGGATGGACAGAGCTGAGATCTTGAAACCTTTTATGTTTTTATGAGTGCATGTAGATATGCTATCACAAGCGTGCTCTTTGGGATTTGAGAATGAGCTGAAGTTCAGATAGAAAAAAACACTCAAAAAAAAAATCAGATCAGAAAAATCCGATCATATTTGAAATGTTTCCCCCAGGGTCCAAGCCTTCAGCCCTAGTCTGAGCCCTGAGGAGGGACCCAAGCTCCTGTTGCTCCACCAGCAGGTCAGAAAGCAGCACAGGAACACCAGCAGGGAGAGGAAAGGTGAGCCCCAGGGGAAAGGAGGTGCAGCAAAGCCGCAGATCAGCACTCAGAACTGACAGATTGAAGGTCTGAATCACATCAGAGGGGCCCTTTGTTCACCTCTTCCCCTTCCTCCCTTGCTGCATCTCCCCGGGGGTGTGGGGAAGGGCTGTCCCACCCCCGACACCCTCCGCCAGGCAGGGACCCATTGCACAAGCGCAGGTCCCGTGGTCCCACCCCACCAACACAACAGCAGCCATCTCCTGCCCGCAGCCCCAGGGGAGGCCATTTTGCAAATTCCTGCATGCTGGGGAAATCACCTCTGCACTCCTGGAAAAGAAGAGTGCAGCCATGCACGTCCGGCAGCTCTGAGCGCAGGAAGTCGCAGAAGCTGGAGCTGGAGATGACTTCTGGTGAACATCCCAGCACAGATGGCTCATCCTATGCGAGGGCTGGGGGCACGCGCCACTCCAAATACAAAATCCAAGTCCTCCTTCCCACTTTCCCCTTTCTGAGGAAAGCTTTTGCGAACCAGAAGCCAAGAGACAGGTTTGTTTTTGCTCGCATTTTGTCACTTTGACAGTTGAGACAGTCACATCGAAATGCAAGAAAAAAACTGCAAGAGCTAGAAGCAGATTACGATTCTGGCATTTCGCTTCCTATTCATCAACAATTAACCAGAAGCTGTCGTAATTTCTGTTGCTTCACACATGCTCTGATCCCCAAATTCTGGCAGCACCTAGGAAAGACACTTCTAGGAAAGCAGTTTTACCATCAGAAACGCCTTTTGCAAGAAAGAAGCCGTTAATGAAGACAGGACAAGGTTCCCCACTCCTCCCTGTATCCTGCAGAGCAGACAGGACAGAGCTGTACACAGCAGATACCTTAGAGCTAGACACTTGCCTCCTGGATCCTCGGCTTGCTGCGGAAGAGGAGCCTCAACATCTCTAATGCTTTAGGCTGCTATTCTCCCATAGTTTGCAAGCTGGCTTCTGAACCCAGAGCTCTCTGCAGCACCTAGACTGCCACAAGAACCCCAAGTAGGAGTTACGTCACTGGGATGTATTTTGGGAGTTTTTGCTGAAAGGAAACTGCGGTTTCATATGGGGAAACTGCACTGTGCGGCGATGGCTGCACAGCACCACCAACTCAATGCAAACACCAGATGACTTCTGGGTGCTCAGACACGGCTCTTTCCACCAGCAAATCTCAATCTCAGCAGGCTTTCCAAGAGGACATGTACTGGGGTCTCACGTCACAGACAGAGCAATGTGAGGCAGCATATAGCAGCTGAGCCCCTTCAGCTCTTCCCTAAAGTTACACTGCCGTTCTTCTGAGCGGCACAAATGCTGTTTCCAGCATCAGTCCCCCAGTGCTGGAATGCAGCTCTCCAGGCAAGGGGTCAGAAGGAGCTGTTTTCTACACCTTCCCTTGGTTCGTCCCTGCCCCACGCTGGAGTCTCAGCTCGGCCACCTGCATCCCGCTGCATCCGGGCTTTTAGAAACTGCTGCAAGGCCCCACGTGAGCCCTGCACACTGACATCCGCTGAGCATTGTGCAATGCTGCCTGCTAGGGGTCAGCTCCTGCACCATGACACTGCTCTCCAACATGGAGATGTCCTGATACAGAAAGGAGGCGAGGAGATAGGAACTGGGAACGTTCACGTCCAGCAGCTCAGCCACGGGCCCTGGAGGGGCTGCAGGAGGGCTTCAGTCCTGCAGCTCTGAGCCAATCCTCTCCCAGTGTCTGCTTGTAAGGAAAAAAGCGAGCCACATGCATACTCCTAGCTCCCTTCAAGAGGCCATCTGCATTTCATCTATGCAAAGTAGATGCCCTATATGGCTTCTACCCAGCTGCTTCACCAGTATCACTGCTATGGCATTCACAGGAACATGCAGTACAGCACACGTACATGGAACGGGCAGAGAAAGCCAGGCTGAGCCAGCCTTCCCATATCACGCTTCCAGAAGATCTGAGTTTGACACCTGGGGAGATCTCAGCTGCTTGTAAGCCTTATTCCATATCAGCTACGAGGTGCTCCCACTGTAGAGCTTGGGGCAAACAGGAAGTAGGAGGTGCACAGGCAATAAATGCACTTTTTTGCTGCTGTGAAGACTAAAGAGACAGTGGCAACTCTGTCTGAAACTGTTTTTTGTTGGTTTTTTTTATTTTTATTTTTATTTTTGTTTTTGTCTTTTTAAAAGTGGTGTTTCTGAAAAAGGGGAACTTACAAAGCAAAGAAACCTCACCAGCCACTGCCTCCCCTCATTCCCCTCATGCACGGACCTTATTTGGGCAAGGCTGATGGCTACTCTTGTGTGCTAGCAGAGAACTGAGCAGAACCACGTCCGTGTGTCTCTGCTTCTCTGGTGGGTGCCCCTCAGGAGCTCCTGGGAGCAGTCAGGTACATTCCCATTCCCTGCCCTAAGAACCCCACCAGGTGCCCATTCCTGCTGCTAGCCTCCTGCACACCATCAGCGCCAGGCACAGGCTGCCAGGGGCTGCCAGGGGCTGCCAGGGGCTGAGGAGGCACCAACAGAAGGAGCGTGGCCACAGAACCACACACACCAGGCGCCGTAACATCCTGGAAGTGCTGCACTGCTCTGCATGCACTCCAACATCACATTAATTTGGTCACCCTTAGGAAAAACTTCAATGCCTGAGTTTCCCCCCAAAGAGGTTACAAGCAAATCCCTACAAACCGCAACAGTCCACTTTTACCCTGTTTGGTATTTAGAAGGACCCACGGTTTTTTGTGTTTTTTTTGTTGTTGTTGTTTTGGTTTGGTGGTGGATTTTTTTTTGTTGTTTTTGTTTTTTGTTTTTGTTTTTTAATTGACACTTTCTTTAAGCAGAGCAAAAGTTTTGCATGCCAGAAAACAACCCACACCTTCCCCTATGGAGGTGGAGGGAACTGTAGCAGGAAGGAAATGCTGCAAAATCCTGGAGGACACAAATGGATGTTGGTGCTCCTGGGCAATGAGAGGAGCAGCAGGGACAGTGTGGGACCTCCAACAGGGCATGGGGCAGCAGGTTCCAGGGTTACGGCACGGGCTGTCCTGTGCCATTGTCCTCTCTCATTGCCATGTCCCACTGCGGGATGAGGAGGGAGGAAGGCAGCAGGCTCCCCGGGGCCAGCTGGGCAGACTCCAGCAGGTGGCACTCGGAGCTTCTGCAAAGTCCTGAACAAGCAGAAAGGGCTCATTTTGTAACCACCCGTGGAACAAACGGCACCCCAAAATGGGGGGGTTAGGAACTGATAAAGGGATAAAGCCTGAGGCTGAAGAAAGGAAGCGGTAGAAATTGGCCGTGGCAAGGCAAGCCATGCTCTCTAACATCCCCATGCATCCTCTCACTGGTACCTGACTCATTGGAGCAGGAGCACCAAAACATTGGCCCATTGCTATGTTTTTCTAAATGCAGAACCTTACCCTTGGGAACCAGCACTGAGGCACGACCTGAGTGTACTGCGCAGCCACGCTGCCCTCACACAAAATGGACAGGCTCTTTCTGGCAGAATCTGAGGACACAGCACTGCTTTCACCACAAGAACTGTTTGCTGCCCCTGGAGCTGTCGTGGGATGTGGAAACTATTCTATTGCATTGATGCAGGAATTCCACACTCCTCCCATCATGCAGGCTGTGAGGAGTTTTCTCCTTGCAAGATGTGCAAGAAGACAGCACATTTTCAGACCGCTCTCTTAAGGAGCTTCTTTTCCACACTGTGCTTGCAGAGCCCCAAGCATTGCTCTGCCTGCACACAGCAGCAGCAGCCCCACACACCCAGCACAGAGCCAAGCTGGCTCAGCACACCGTGCACCGACATCGCCTCCCCACGTACGCACACCCTGCACACTGCAACCAGCCCAGCCAGAGCAGTGCAGTGAAACACACCTCTTCTGACAGTGAGGAAACTGATAGCTCCCCATCCCAGAGCACTTTCGGAGCACAAAAAGATTCTGTTCAATCAGTTCAGTATTCCCAGACCTGCATTAGAAGCTGTGCTGCTTTCAAGTACAAACAAGGGACAAGCGCTCTCATTTTTGGTACCTGAGGGTGAGAAGGACTTTTCCCACAAGGCTGAAAGTTCATTCCTTTGAACTCTGGTGGGCAGATGGATGACACGAGTTTCCTCCATATGGCAAAAGAGGTTTTGTGTAGGGTTTTTTTTTGTGTGTTTTTTTTTTTTCCCAGTAAAAGAGGCTTCTGGGAGACAGACTTGCAGCAATTCCTGTTAATCAATGAGGTGGATGGAAATGGAAGAGGAGAAGACAGAACAGAGTTCTGTGCGGGAGGGCCATTCCCAGCTCTGCCTTCCTCACATGCACTCCTGCAAACTGACCCCTCTTCAATTAATCATTAGAGCCTGCAGCTCATCAGAGAGGCTCTGCTTCTCAAGCAGACATTTAGTTGCTGTGTTTTGAAGGAGCTCAGACACTTGCTGTTAACCACAGCCTGGCCCAGCTGAGGACAAAAAGCTGTTGGGCACTGTACTGAAAACAAAACCACTCGATGACTTCAGCTGGCAACACGGAGCAGCCAGCTCACCCCACAGCTTTGCCACTGCCAGGCTGAAAGGCTGCATGCGGAAAGATGCAATAACTGCAGCCAGGCCAGGAGGGTTTCCAGGCAGTGCTGTGCTGTTCTGCACCCAGGGCTTGGGGACCCAACCAGCAAGAGCATGCTTTGCTATGCAGCTGGAAGCAACAAGTAGAGGCACTGGCAGAGAATGCCTTTGCGGAGATACCTGTCTCTTCCCACACTCAGCACCTTTCTAACTCTTACAGAAAACAGCAGCAGCTGTGCAAACGCAGCATTTCGCTGCTTCAAAGAAGAGTGCTCTGTTTGTTTGTTTTATAACCCTTTGCTTTAAGAGGCTGCGATACGAGCCACAGTCTGCGCTGATGAGGATGACTCTGCCACTCCCATCCACCCATCACCAATAGTTCTCACTAAACCATGTCCCTCAACACAACGTCCAATTGTTCCTTGAACACCTCCACAGTCAGTGACTCCAGAACCTCCCTGGGCAGCCCATTCCACTGCCTGACTGCTCTTTCAGAGCAGTAATAGTTCCTAACATCCAGCCTGAACCTCCCCGGTGCAGCTTGAATCCATTCCCTCTGGTCCTATCACCAGTTACATGAGAGAAGAGGCCGACCCCCAGCTCACCACAACCTCCCTTCAGGAAGTTACAGAAAGCAATGAGGTCTCCCCTGAGCCTCCTCTTCTCCAGGCTGAACATTCCCAGCTCCTTCAGCCGCTCCTCATAAGCCCTGTGCTCCAGACCCCCCACCAGCTTTGTTGCCCTTCTCTGAACACGCTCCAGGGCCTCGATGTCTTTCTTGCAGTGAGGGGCCCAAAACTGGACACAGCACTCGAGGTGCGGCCTCACCAGTGCTGAGTACAGGGGGACAATCACCTCTCTGCTCCTGCTGGTAACACTGATTCTGATGCAGGCCAGGATGCCGTTGGCCACCTTGGCCACCTGGGCACACTGCTGGCTCATGTTCAGCCGAGCATCAATCAATACCCCCAGGTCCATTTCCCCTACTCTGTCCTCCAGCCACTCCGCCCCAAGCCTGTAGCGCTGCCTGGGGTTGTTGTGGCTGAAGTGCAGGACCCGGCATTTGGTCTTGTTGAACCTCATCCCATTGGCTTCAGCCTGGAGCTGGAGGTGCCTGCAGTGCTGAACGCACAGCCTGGGCAATGCGGGCTGCTGGAGAGCACAGCCGTGACCAAGCACCAATGCACTGTGCTGCAATGGAGCACCCTGTGCTTGGCACAACAGCAGCTCCCTGCTCCTGTCTCAAAGGTCTCTTTTATAGTGTAAAGCAGAGCTGGAAGAGGTTACTCATTCACCTCCCCAGGTTTCACTGAGCGCTGTGATTATCACCCACGAACAAACGGCTCAGTGCTCCCAGCGTTACCTCCAGAGAGAGTGGGCACAGTCAGGGCTGCAAATCCACTCCTCTGCTCTTCATTATGAAGTGATTTCACTAATTGGGTGTTGTACTTTCATGTACAATTCCTCACACTCTGCACCTTCAGGGAGCACGTGCTCACCCCTCAGCCAAGCTGGCTGTAAAACCCCAATGACGACAGGTTCCATTTTTCCACTCAATTCAAGCCCTCTGTTGCTATTCCCCAGCTGAACAAGGATCAATCCTCAGCCTACCTGACAATTAAATCTAGAGAACATAGGAGAGAATGAGGTTTGGTCCCTGGAGAGCAGCAGGCGGCACTGGCAATTAGCCCCTGGTACAGAGCAGCCCTGGGAGCAAAGCAAGAGACCTTTGGCTGCACTGGGGAAGTTGCACTGAAACTGCATCAAGGGCATTGCTGATGGCTGAAAGGCAACGCCGAATCGTTTGAACACCAACATGAATGGGAAGCAAAGCAAAAAGGAGACACATTTGCACTTATCTTGTCCAAAGTTCTCCTGCTCAATGCAGTTGGATCAGCAATCCGGTTCTAAGGATGCTGCCAGGACTGCCTGGCAGACTGCAAACTCTTACAGTGGGAACAGCCAGAAGGATTCGGGCATTAGCAATTTAGGACTGTGTTTGTTGTCAGGTGAAGGTTTCGCTTGGAAATCCCAGTGCCACTCAGCTGGAATGCTGCCGGGATGGCTCTGACCATGCAAGTGAAGGCAGTCACTCCGGATAACGCTCTGCATGACCTGTAGGATCTTGCAGGCATTTCCAAGATACTCAGATAAACACAGCGAGGTACACTGCTTGCAGGGACTTGCACACCACAGCTGTTCTCGAAAGGTGGGAATCCACGCAGGAATAGAAGCCAGGAGTTGTGAAATGCCCCAGCTGTCCTTGGAAGGAGACCGAGGGCTGCCCAGCTGTTCCCAGACCACAGGCAGCTGAACCCAGACCTCCTCTTCCTACATCTGCAGCAATCGTTCCCCTGTGCTTCATATCCAAAGGCCCCAGTGCAGGTGGGATGGGAGGGAGAAGATGGAGGTGTTAGACCCCCGTGCTGCCAGCTGCCAAATTCCCAACTCTTTTGAGGAACCCTTGGGTTTCCTTTTTGTTGAGGTTTCTTTGGTTCTTGCCCAAGCAGATAAAGGTTTTGCTTCTGGCAGCATCCCGCTGACGGGGACAGAGGGAGGGATGGCACGTTGTGTGGGCGTTGAGGAATCGCCGCTGTCGCTGCGTCCAGCTGTTTTTAGCAGCGATCACAGAATGAGCCACAAAAGGATGAAAGCATAAACCCAGCATGGAGTGCCTCCTGTCCGCCAGCTCAAGAAGGGCAGCAGCAGAGCTGAGAAGGAGGGGTATGGGAGAGACCCTGAGCAGCCTTCCACTCACAGGCACAGGTGTTTGCTGCTGCTTCCTTCTCCTTCTTTAGCCCTTGCTGTAGGTAAAAAGGGGGCAGTGCCACAATCTGCTGCTGACATCGGCTCCCAAGAGAGCAGAAAAACAGATATATTGAGCTTGCTGCCTGCTCGCTTCCCCCTCCAGAGTGCTGGAGCTGGTGCAGAGTGCCAGAGTTAAGTTAAGTGTTTACAGCAAGGATTTCATTTGCCTTCGTGCCTGCAGAACATACACCTTGTACAAACTTGGAAAATGCACCAGAGGTTATTTCAGGAGGGCTCTGCAGGTTTAAAAATGACTGAAAATGGGATTGTTGGCACAGCACACGGACACAGCACCTCAGCAGAGGGCAAAGCAGGACGCTGGCACCCACGGTACCAGGAGGGCATTTCAGCCAAGTGCTAGATAATCAAAAAGGCATAAGCTCAAGCCTTAGAAGCCCAGCTGAAATCCAATCACAAGAGGTAGATATTCTCTTCCATGCCAGAGATGTGGGCATGGTGCAGAACCATATAACCATTATCTCAGGGGAGTGGAGTGTGCAGTGTTGTTGACCTGAGCTCATCCCACTTATGCCAGCTTTCCTGTGGTGCCAGCCCATCAGTCGGCCCAGAAGGGCAAAACAGGTGGCTGAGATGCAACAGCAGTGCTGGAAGTTCAGTGTAAGTTTCTGGAAAACGACGAGCTGAGAAGCAGCCAATTGGATTTGGCTTAAATTTCTTTTACTAAATGTGTAACAGTGACCAACTGGGAAAGCATTGCCATAATCCTCCAGGGCCTTTAGCATGAACAACACACCAGGGTGCTTGCTGTGAGGAGCAGGACAAGCTCCAGACAATCCATGCAGCAAGGGCTCCCAAGCCAAAGCAAACGTGGCGTCGCTCCTTATGTGTGCATCAGAAAAAGAAATCCTGAAGGCTTGTGCTTTTGAGGCACTGAAACGGCCTGAAACACTCCAGCAATTCTCTCCTGAGCCCTCTGCTCTGGCTGCTGTCTGACACCAGCATGCTGCTCCATAGCAGCGCTTTGGGATGGCCCAGGTGAGTTTGGATAACCAAAGGGATGGGGAAAAAGAGGGTCTGCCTGCTCTCATTCCCCACGCTGGCCCCCCATGCTCCTGCATGCACTCATCCAGATTACAAAGCAGCAGCTTACAGGATTTAAAAATAGCTGTCCTCAGCCCATTAACCCGCCATCACACACCGCATGCAGCTCAGAGTGACGGTGAAGGACTCGGCCCCACTGCGACTTTACCTTGCACGGAGGGTTCCTGCCTTCCTCTGGAGCAGCCTGCCCATTCTGCAAAGGAAGAAAACCTGCTGTTAGCGCATGCCAGGCACTGGCACTGCCTCTGAGAGCATCTCAAATGGGACAAACTGGAGGTGCCACTTTCCAACAGGGTACGGAGCACTCTCCACGCATCCATAGGATGCAGCAAAAGATGAGGCAGGGGTAGCAAAGCAGTGCCAGAGAACAGTTTGCAGACTCACAGCCATTTTGCTCTACACTGGTTTTAATGGGAACTTTTATCAGTTATTTATTACCATATCACAGCTGATAACACTCCTTCCCTGGAGAAGCAAGGGGACATCAACCTGACATCTGCCTTAGGAGCGCGAGTGCTTGCAGCTCATGACTGGAGTGAAGGAACAGTGTTGCCGTGAAGGCTCAGAGAAGCGCGGCCCCAGTGTTTACATGGAGCTATTGGTGCCATCAGCACAGAGAATATCTAAGAAGTGAAGTAAGATTTTGTGTTTATGTATATCCCCCACAAAGAGCTGCAGATAGCCAGACTTGGAAACACTCTCGTGTTTACTGGCTCAGCTGTCACCCATCAACAATTATTAAGTCACTGCTAATCAAAACCATAGCGCTGGGAGGGCTGTTTGTGTCCAAAGCAGCTCGAGTCCCACAAGGAACAGAACCTCTGTGCCAGACAGAGCAGTGTGTGGCACACAGCTGGGAGCAGATCCACGTGTCAGCAGAGCAATGGTCTTAGAGATGAAGCTCTAATGTGACTGCCATGTTTTCCAGCTGATGTTGGGCAGATTGGTGAGAACTGTAGTGTTTGGAGCTGAGTGCTTTCCTTCTGCCCCAGAGAAAAAGCAGAGCCTTTATGTCCTCATATGGGACTCGAGAGCCTTTTGGGAGCACGCAGGATGGAAGGGTAGCCCATCAGCAGGGCACAATGCTCAAGGAAGGGCTCTGCATGTGAGGAGGGGATGCAAAGTGCTGCTGCACACACTACTCTCAGAACTTTTCTTAATGGCATGCAGAGAAGTGCGCTGAAAAGGAAGTGCACTCGGTTGCGTAACCGCCAGCCTGGCTGAACTTGGAGATATTTCTCTTAGGACATCTTTCATTTTAAATCCCTTTAATTCCACCTAATCTGAAGCACAGGGAGGAGCAACTTACAGAACAGGGAACCGCTGCCCTGATACATAAGGAGGACAAGTGTCAGGGCGGGCAGCACCACGTGGGCTGTGAGCTGCTATCAGTGCTGCCAGCACACATCACCCCATGGCACCGGGGAAAGGACACAACTCTGCAAAAAGGAGCCAGTGCTCGAAGTGTATCAGGGACAGAAGTCTCTCTGCTTCCTCCCCTATCTTTGATCATCGCTGTCTTCATTTTTCAGCTAAGATGCATGCAGAAGAAGACAGTTACTCGTGAATAGCTTCTGCTCAATAAGGGATGAGCAGATACATACATACAGGCAAAAATAATTAGCTTGAAGTGGTTGGGTTTGTCGTAATCCCACATCAGCTGTGTTACTCTCTGTGTAACACGACAAGAGTTTAAAGGCAAGCACAGCCATGATGGCAGCTCCCATCGCTATGGTGATGTAGTCATTCAGCTCTGCTCCATCACTGGTGCTCTGCCCCATGCAGGTTTTTCTACCGCATAAGCAATATTCCGAAGAATATTATGTCAGAAGAAAGAGCAGGGAAAAAAAATTAAAGAACTGGAAGAAATGAAATCACAGAATGAAAACATAGAATGGTCTGGTTGGAAAGGACCACAATGCCCATCTCTTTTCAACCCCCCTGCTATGTGCAGGGTCGCCAACCACCAGACCAGGCTGCCTAGAGCCACATCCAGCCTGGCCTTGAATGCCCCCAGGGATGGGGCATCCACAGCCTCCTTGGGCAACCTGTTCCAGTGCGTCACCACCTTCTGAGTGAAAAACTTCCTCCTAATATCCAACCTAAGCCTCCCCTGTCTCAGTTTAAAACCATTCCCCCTTGTCCTATCTCTATCCACCCTTGTAAACAGAAGAAGGAAGCATGATGAAGCGAGCTCAGTCCCCAGGACAGCTCACTCTCCTACTGCTTCCCCAGCACAGCTCTGGGACAGTGGGTGCTGGCTGTGAGCAGCGCTCAGCAGCTGCTCCTGGAGAGCAGTGGAAAAACCCCCAGTCTGACACACCGAGTTGGGTGCCTCCGCAGCACAGTGCCGGCACCTCTGCTCCGTGACTCAGAAAGCAAAGGTTGTTGGAAGCTGGCTTTACACCTCGATGGCAGCAATCCCAGGTGACTTACGTAACGCATTCCAGAAAAGTCTCTTTGGTTTCTCTTTGGTGCCACCCTGCCCTACAGAAGGTAAACCTTTCTGCCCCTGGCAAACAGAACCTCACTGCGTGCAAAACTCCTACCAAGTCCCTCTCTGACATTCACAGACCGTGTCGGCTCTGGGTGCCTGCAGCCGGACCCAGAGGTGCAGAACGCCCGTGCTGCCGAGCATACCACTCACCTGAAGCCCGAGGGAGCAGAGCTGCTGGTGTCCCACCTGGCACAGCACTGAGATGTGACGTGCCTTCCAGCACCAGCACACTGCTCCCGACCCCACCGCCAACCTCCCATCCCGCCAAGGTGAGCTGGGGAAAGGCAGCCTGCAGCTGCAGTTTACACATCCACAACTAATGCAACGGGGAGAGGAGCTCTTGCTGCTGCCACAATCCTCCCGAGGGACTCTGGCTGATGAATGTGGTGCCCCCGTGGCTGCTTCCAGCCAGGGGAGATGTTTGTGGTGTTGGCACAGCTGCCACCCAGCACCCAAAGCCCCAGGATTAAGTGACACACCAATCCTGCCCGTGGCATCTATCGCCCCAGGCACCGGCATTAGTTTCCTCCCACTCCAAGTTTGTTTTCCAGATAAATCACAACTAAACTTCAGCTTTCATCCCCCCAGCACACCCAGCTTTCCCTGAGCACGCTATGGCCTCAGGACCACAACCCAGTCCCTGCAGGACACAGGCACATCCCCACACCCCAAGCAGAGGTGAGCGCACAACACAGGGCGCAGCCGTCCACCCCCACATCTACCTGTGACAGCTGGGCAGCCCGGCCTCTGTTCCCAGCAGAGCTTCCTCAAAAGATAATTTTAAGTAGGAATAAGCCAATCTGACCAATTAACCATTGCAACATTCCTAGGTGTGAAAGGAGAGGGAGGAGGCACAGGACCGTCCAAAACGGGAGAGCAGCGGGAAGTGAGCGAAGCGGGACAAAAACCACACGAACCTATCCAGAAAGCCGCGAGCTGCAGTTGGGCTGAGGAGACATTTGTGCGCACACCTCGGCTGCCCTGCAGTGGGGAAAAGGCTGCGAGCGGTGCCGACGTTCTGCGGCGGCCGCGATGCAACGCGCGGTGCGGGCAGCGCACACCTGGGCTGGGGGGGGCCTCGTTAAGAGCGAAGCGGAAGGAGCGGAGAGACGCAGGACGGCGGCTGGGCAGCGCTGAGGCGGGGGGAAAAGCCCCCAGCGCAGAGCCATGCTCACATTCACCGCTCGTACCGAGGAACTGAAGGGAAGCAGCGCAGCCGTCAGCCCGGCAGCTCCCAGCGATCCGCCGCGCCGGAGCGCTTCCCAACCCCGCGGGGCTCAGCCGGAGCAGCGGGGCAGGAGCGGAGGGAGGGAAGAAAGGGAGGAAGGAGGGAGGAAAGGAAGGAAAGGAGCAGGCCGGCCGGGCGCTCCTTTGTTCCGCGAGACCCCTGGGGGTCGCCGCCCGCCACCACGCTCACCTCCGTGTCCAGCTGCACCAGCTCCATGTTGGGCCAGGGCTCGGCCAGCTGGGCGAGCGGCATGCTGGCGGCGGGCAGCCCCGCGGGGCGCGGCACGGCTCGGCTCGGAGCCCCGCGCTGGGCACCGGCTGCCCGAGCCGGGCCGGGAGCGGCGGGGCGGAGCGGGGGGCGGCGCGGCTCCTCCCGGCTCCGGGGCGGCTCCGAGCTGCTCTCCGAGAGCCGTCGCTCCGCTGTGCTCGCTGCCCTGGGCAGCCCGCTCCGGGCCCCCCCCGCCCTCCGGTGCAGAGCCTTTCCCTAAGCCCCGCCTGACCCCCCCGCACCGCGCCGTTCCTTCGGGCGGCGACGTTGATGAAGGATCGTGTGCATATCCACGCGCGCCTTCGGATTCTTTAGTTGGAGATGAGGCGCTGTTCGCGGTGCCCTCCTCGAATACGGGTAACAAACCCCTACCCGCCTTGCCTCGGTGCTTGGGGATGCTCGGAGGAAAGATGCTATAAGCACAGCTGCTCAAAACACATCCAGCACTGTTTGGATTTGCCAGGTTCCTCATGCAGGAGGAGTTGTCTTCTTGCTTTTACTGATATCCAAAGTACCATGTTTTCAACCTCATTAAAACGATTTGCTATTAAAAAAAAAAAAAAAAAAAGAAGTCCAAGGGTGCATTGCTAAGGGCTGACTTCACCAAGGTGTGGCTGAAATATCATTTAACAAGCCCAAGGGGAAGCACGGCGCGCAGCTCTGCTGTTGCACTCGGAGGGCACTGTCCCACGAAGCCGGCCCTGTAAGGCCCGAAAGCCATGAGCTGACCAGTGAGGCAGTGAAGGCAAAGAAAGCCGAAGTAGGACAGAGCACAGCAGGTTGAGAAACTCCGGTTAATCTTCACAACGCTCAGGACCAAACTGCAAGCCGTCATCAGGGCCGTCTTGTTCACATGTGCGGGAATCCTATGTAAGAAATTCCCACGGTGACAAAGCGTGTGAGCCCAACGCTGCTGTCTGTGCTCAGAGCACCCCTCTGTGCCGTAAGCGCTGAGCCGCAGATGAAGGCATTAAATAACACAGATCCACCAGGCTGGTGCTAAGTGAGGCCAATTAAACTGATGTCACTTACTGTTGGAGCAAGCTGAAGCAGATCTTGCAGAGAGTTATTCATTCAGCTCCAAAGCTGTCCATAATTTTCCCCTTATTGCTCGGTACATGGTGTGCCGTCTGCTCACATCCCTCCTCCAGCTGCTGCAGATTGCAACCTGTTTTAAATGGCATCGATAACACGATGATGTCAGTGCTGGCATCCCGTTTACCTTCTACATTTGTTTGCAAAATGCAGCTCCTGTTCTGGATTTCCAGCTACTCTGAGTGCATACCGACCGGGTCCAGGCTGGGAATGCATAGAGGAGTGTGTGTAGGAAGCAGAACAAAATGAGACACCGCTCTTGGTGACCTGCTGTGCTTTCATGCCAACTCCCACAAAGGTGACCTTTCTGTGCCACATCCCGCTGCACTCCCAGCTCTGCTGCCCCGGGGGGAGTGGAGTTGCAGTCCCCGGAGATGCGGCATTGAGGGGCACAGAGGGGGTGGGCTGGGGCTGAGTGCTGGGAACTCAGTGAGGGAAGGAAGGAAGGAATGCACTGCTGCATCCCTGCACTCCCCCACCCCTCCCCCCCAGGAGGTGTACGGAGGTGCAGGAAGTCCCTGGTGTGTGTTGCAGCAGGACACCAGGCAGGCTGCCCAGGGAGCTTGGCTAATGCAGGAACTGTGAAGCTTTATGAAGCAGTGACATCTTTTAGGCCTGGAGAAACGGACAGCTCGACACCCACGGGTGTCGTTGCACCAAAACAAAGGACTATCCTGCTCAATTCTTTTCATACAACAGCAAACTAAAGTTACTGGGGAGACTACAAAGAACTTGTGCATGACTACTCCCTGCATCTGTGCAGCTACTTTGCTTAAAGGCTAGCAGATTTTTTTGCTGAGGAAGCTCTACAGTACCCTCCGGGTTACACAAGCAGCACCCCAAAAGGCCAGGCAACAGCACAGCAACTCAGCAGGGCTGGGTGGGCAACCTCAGGGCCCCTCAGTTCCTGCCTGTGGCACTCAGGGCAGCAATGCTATCAATTTGCAGACTGACCTTCCTTCAACAACTGTGATTCGAGTGCAGGAGATGAACAGGATACAGCATGTGCCACTGCTGGTTGACTGGGAGGAGGACATCTGGGTGAGCAAGACGAGGTGGTGGTCTCCCCTGGAGTTTATTTTCTAGCCAAAGGGCAGCTATTAAAGCACCCCCCAACCTGAAGGCCGGTACAAGAAATGCTCTGCCTGCTGTTTGGGTAAGTGTCACAGCTAAACACGGTGATTAAAACCTACGTGCTGACACTGTTTGGAGAAGGCTGCAGAGCAGGATTTCTGCACTGCCCTCTTGGCTGCTGCTATGCGAAACGGAGATCTCCAGCTAACCAGAGCCCCACCAATCAGTATCACATCTGGTGACAGTCCAAATGCTGAAATGTTGGGTTTGTTTCGTTTTAAAAGAACTAAATCATCCTCAGACACAATGGTAGCTGCTTTTTGCCTCTTCAAGCTGGCTGGCTTTTGGTTTGTAGCATCCTCTTCTTCGGGGAGGCTGGCAGTGTTCATTAAGCCCATTATCCCCGAAGAAGCACTTCCAAAGCAGAAGTAGTGAGGCTGGTCCTTACCCACACAACCAGAGGCCAATTTCATCTGCTTACACCGAAAGCTGTGGCAGTGATTCTCCACCTGGCTCACCGTATCCATTTGTTCCTCGTGGAGCCAGGAAGCGTCTTTCTTTAACTGCGGGCTTCATGCTACACTGCTTTTACACATAGAAGGAGATGCAAAGAGATTGAAGGCATGGGAACACACAAGCCAAATCCCAAATGCCTGCTGCAATTTGCAAAGACAGACTCTTGTAATCTGCTTTGTGTATACACTCAGAGGGCCGTTTAATTAGAGTTTATAGCAACCTTCTTTGCATTTTTAAGATTCACTCATCAGTTCATTGTTAACCCCATCACTAATAGGGAAACTGAGTCATGTTTTCAATAGCTCATCAGGACAGAACTTGAACTCCATGTCCTGTCTTCTAACACCCAGCTCTCAGTTCAGGCTCTCATTTCCTCACCTCTTCTGCTTAGTTTTTCCAGTGCAGAGGAAGAGATGATAAATCACCTTGTTTTGATCCCAGAAAGACATTTTTTCCTTACCACAGTTCAAACATCACACTGAAGATATACAGCAGGAGCCCTGCAGATGAAGAGCTCTGGCTGGATTCAGCAGCAGCTTTTTCCTTTTGTGACAGATTTCTTTCTGTTCCTCACTGCTGTGCACTGCCTCACATGGCAGCGTTCTCTAGGGCAGGTCTTGAATGCAGGAGGGACACTCCAGCAGGTGTGGGGTGAGGAACTCATTGGGGACCACAGTGCAGGCAGCTCTCCTCCTGGAAGGACGCGCGGAGCTTGAAGCTCTGCTCAGAGAACAACACATTTAACTTCTGCCAATGCTTCCAGCAGAGGTGAGCATCGTGCTGCCTCGCTCAGCTCACTGATTCCTGCATTTGTTAAGGTGGCAGGCATATCTGAAACGCTTTTGGGCTGCATGCTGCATTTTGCCTGCTGGTTCTGAGCCCAGCCTACATCTGTGCAGCGCTCCTGCAAACCACACCATTCCTCCGTGGAGCAGATTACTGAAGCCTCCTTTGGGGCTGCCAGGGAGTCCTTGGCAGAAGCAGACGCAGCTCAAGTTGGGGAAGAGTTCTGCTGATGGACTCGAGAACTGATTAAGCTGTCACCACACTTCATCTGGGGATTTGGCAGCTATCACTCAGGAACACTGAACTGCACCAAGAGGTGCCTCTGGGAGAGGGACCCACTGGAGCTCAGAAGGCAGAGGAGGTGACCAGGGAAGAGCTGCCAGGCAGCAAGGCCGTATCTGCTGGTTGTCATGGATACAATCACCCCGTCCGTCTCCCTGATATCAGTTACCTTCCATTTCCTGGATGCAAATCAATGAGTGGGGGGGTCTGTTCCTGCTTCTGTGAAGAATGGAACCCTTCACATCCAAACAAAAGGAGAAAGCAGTCTGTTGCAAACCTGGACACCTCTTCTTAACTAAGGGGAGAGTGGCTAAGGGGAGAGTGGAAGATGACTCGCTCCTTTGGTATTCGTACTATGCGAGTCTAATCACGCGCTGACCAATTGCGTTTGGTGCTGTCATACACCAGGAGCTCGGAGGAGCTGCTCCAGCCCATCCAGCCTTTCAGCTCTGCCTTTCCCATGCATCGCATGCTGCTGTGCAGTGTGTGTCATCAGCTCTGTTGCTCTGAGCTGAAGGTGGGCACACACCCGGGCAGAACAATTTGGGTGCCAACGGCTCCAGCTCCAAGCCTGAAAGGAGAACAACTGAAAAATACATTCACAAAATCCCACGTACAACCCAAGCAGTTGCTTTATTTTCCCTTTGAGGGGAGATTTTTAAAGCAGGTGTACGGCACATGTAATAAGTTACTCAGTGTGAGCAATGCTCCGGTACGCTTTGTTTTTAATTAGCATCTGGATGTGTTTGTAGTTAATTTAATCGCACTGCTATTCGAGGAAGTGACAACATGAAAGAGAAAACTCTGAGAAACTGCAAACAGAAGGGAAACCGTCCGGCCTGCTCTTGTTGTCCCCCAACCAGGGAGAAAGCTGAGTGAGCAGAGCTGCTGTGCGCAGCCTGTTCCTACGGTTCTTTTAGGTTTAAGAACTTGTAAAGCAGTGAGGGGTCTTTTAAGTGCATACAAACAGATTCCCTCTGCTTCGTGCTGCCCACAGAACAAATGGAGCTGTGCAGATCCTGGTTTCTCCAGACAGGGAAGGGGAATCTGGCAGCTGAAAGCAAAACCACATTTCAACAGAAACCCCGCTTTGGTGAGAGGAAAATGTCACTCCTCTGCTCTGAGCCTTCTCCACACAGCTCAACGGGTCTCGTCCTGCTTAACCCAGGGCACACACAGATACCCGCTCCACATTACTCCATCACACAGTTTGGGACGCCGTGATGCAAAGTTAGAAAACAAAACTATTTCAAAACTGGGAGCGCATTTCAGAAGTCCTGATGATAAACCTGAAGACCCCGAGCTGAGAGAACTATAAAGCAACTTCATATCAGATTTAATCAGAATCAGGTTGTCACCATTTAAGCACTTCCATTCAGCCCCAAAGCATGCCAGCACACCAACAACCTGCCTGCTTGTTAGGAGTGTGTGTCCCTTCATTGCCACTCCAGAACTGCTCAGAAAAGACCATTTCAGGTTTTCTAAGATGAAAAGCAAGAAAAGTACTTTTATCTTCTTTTCTTCAAACTCTGCAGGCTTCCACATGGTCAGAAGCCCCCTGTGTTATGCTGGGGCTTCATCTTCCCTCTGCAGCTGCGAAGAGAGGAAGGTGGTGTTGCTCAGCTTTAAAGTTGTATTTTGTCACCCGGTGGGTAAATAAAAGCTTCAGTGCACACTGCTTCCTACCAATGAAGGTGTCCTATACCAATAAAGGTTTTGCTAGAGGCAGTGAGCATTTCAATGTGTTCCAGCTCTGGAAGGCAGTTTGTGTTTCACTGCTGACTGCAATGACAGCAAAAATGAGACTTAGGCGGTGCTTGCAAGGTAGGTAGAGACTCCTTTCAGCCTTTTCCTGCAGTAACTCAGGCGTATGCTCCCAACACTGCTCCCCAAAGTCCTGGCCAGACCTTATTCGTCCATTTAAAATCTGCACAGAATCACTTTCTCCCCCCAGTGTGAAAAACGGCGAACACAGTGTTAGAGATGAATGACCTGTGGCAGCATCTCAGAATAAGGCATGGCGGAAACAAGGCCAATGTGCTGGGAATGGATAATAAATAACACTCGGTGTAATGTTATTTAACTTAAAAGTCTTCTATCAAATATGAGGACACTGGAGCATGCTATACAAGGAACGCGGTGCTATTAGCACTCAGTAACACCGCATGCTGGTTGAAAGGCAATATTGATTAACAGAGATGGAAACAGTTTTTTGGCAGCTGTTGCCCCCTCATTGGAAATTAATACAAGAGTCAGTTACTGATGGATAAACGTCCCTCCTTGCAGGGTACCGGGGCACTCTTGGCACGAGATCATCTGCTACTGGGAGCATTTCAGGAAAGGCAGATAGAGACCCTGTGAGATGGGTGTCAGAAACACAAAAAAGCAGCAGAATCAAAGCTGGTGAGGTGGCAGAAGTGGGAATTATCCCTCTTGTGAGTAAAGCGGGGTATTGCATGGGGACTTATGTAACTGCTGTGCATGGGAGCTGCTGCTGCGCTAACTGTACACAAGTGCAAAGAAGCCACAATTCTGTCTTCATGTGTGTCTGGTTCTGTAGCGGGTGCCCTGCTCTGTGCTCAGGCACCATTCCTTCTCTCCAGGCATGGAATGCACACCTTGGATGTCAGAAAAGAGGTCACTGCACTTCTCACTGCACAAAGGCAGCGTGCCATGCACACAGTGCTGAGCACACACAGTGTGTGTGAAGGACCTTGGGGTGACATTGGGGTGGTCTATCTTTGCAGTCCGGTTACTCGCCCCTGCAAGCCAGGCACTGTATATAAGCTAAGCTTGCAGAGGTCAGTTCACTATAGCCCACCTAGTATGCCCACTGATGCAGCTGTGAGGCTCACCACCTCAGTGAATGATAGGAAGAAAGGGTCTGTCTGGTCTCAGTTTGCTTTTTTCCCCTTCCCCCTTCAAGCACAAGCACTACGCACAACTTATGGCTGGCACATCCTTGCTTTGCTCGTAGAAATAGTTCCTTTCATGAGTTAATCAATAAACCCAACTTCTTAAGCATGCCTACACAAATGGTAAGGGCTCTGGTCTGGTCATTTTGCTTATCATTAAATAATCACTGTAGGTTTATTATCTAGGAATTAGCAGGGAACTGTGATGATGCCAATTTAATGGAGACACGTGAATAAAATCTTATATTTTCCAGTATGGTTTCACTTAGATGTCTCTGAAACAACTGGTCTCAGTGTTGCTGTATCTTCATTCCTTGCCTTCTTGTAATTCTGGGTGGTACTTTGCCCACTGCGTCCAATAAATCCACGGAGCACAGTAATCTCTGTCCAGATCAGCAACTGAGAATGGAAGAAAAAGAATTACAAGTTCAGCTTTCCAGGGGCTCATCTTCAAGGAAGTATCACAAGCATGTCGAGTGCTGCACATGCCATCTCTCCAGCTCTTGTAAGCAGCTGCTTCCTTTCCAGCTTCATGCACCGCTCCTTGTTAGAGGCAAACATCGAAAGCATGTGTTAGAAGGAGATAACCCAATGACTGAGGTATTTCACAACGTACAAGGTTAAGAACAAAGAGCTCTCTGCAAGTGGCAGTATTGCTTCAGCCCCATATGGTAGGATGTCATTCTGCCAGAGCAGACGAGGGCTTTAGTGCAATGCTGCTAAATGTTGCTAGATAGTGGAGTGCTGAATTTTACAATCTCTTTCCTAAATTTAGTGGAGAAAAATCAAATGCACTCCAGATGGTGGCATGCAAAAGCAAAGGGAGACACGACAAAAAGTACAGGAAGCTTCGTGATCACGTATTATTTCTTAGTATGGTACAATCACCTTAGGTTGAAGACTCAGCACATCTGACATAAAGCAGTTTGTGCCAACGAGCCTAAAAGTGACCAGGCTTACACAATGGCTATTTCAATCCGAGTTTAAGACATCCAGTGGCCCTTCTCCAGCTGAGGACAGGTGAGATGGATAACCAGCTTAGGCTTACATGTTCAGGACGCGTGTCATAGCAGTTGCACTAACTGCTTGAGGAACAAAGGAATAGCCCAGCGACTGTTAAAATGGAATCTAGGAGGCCTGTGTTCATAGCCCTGCCACACCATGCCTGTGAGAGGCCAGCAAACCTGCACCCCGGCAGCAAACTGTGCTGTGTGGGCATTAAGCAAAGGCGTAACAAAAACTGGAAAGCGTGGTTGGATGGAAACATTTGAAAGGATCCGAAAGGAGACTCACTGCTCAGGTGATTACCGCTGGCCTAACGCGGATCTTCTGATGCTGGCACGTGGCTGCGGAGCTTTGTGTAGGAGCACTGCTCCCGCTCTCCGAAATAGCACGCAGAGGGCCTGCCATTGGTTGGCTTCCACCTCCGATTCTGTGTTTCCTGGTTCCACCTTGTGGCGAAGGGAAGGAATGAGCCGTCCACCGAAACGTGGTGAGGAATCAAAGAGCGCTGCGTTATAAATCCCGCTGAGATGTGGCGAGGAGGCTGCCAAACGCGGCGTCCCCCTGCCAGGTTGGCTTACTCTCGTAACCACAGCTATCTTCGCAAGAGAAACGAAGTCAGTATCAATGGAATTTTCCTCCTTGGATTTCTGGATGGGTTGCCAACGCATTGCTAATTGGGTCACCCAACTGGGAACTCTGGGCATTTTCAGCCCAGGTGGTCCAAAAAAATCCATTTGGCAAATACCCAAATCATAGTGCCAGTCTCATGCGTTATCTCTAGAAAGAGAAACCAAAGAAATTGACTCGAAAAAAGCAATTTAGTGAGATACGTGAGTAACGTCAAGTGAAATCCACTGCGAAATCTGCCATCTAGAAGGGGAAACCCAGAATGTTCGGGTTTTAAGCATTCGGTAGAACAACACTAAGCCTGGTAGCTGTGGTGGGGCGGAAGGCAGAGGGCAGATGTGACACCTGGCTACTGGCCAGTTGATGACCTCTCCTTCTAACACATTTTCTTCATACGTTCTTCATACAGGCTGCTTTTAGCACCGAAGGCAATACAGCGTTCTTGTTTGGAGGCTGCAGCGCATTTTCATAGATCTCAAGTTTAGGAAGTGTTCCCTGATGTATTCTGTCGCTGTTTCCTTCATCACATCCCATGTTCTCTGGTACCCTCAAAATTCTGTTTGCAAGGAGATGGCTAAAAAACACACAAACAAACCCACAGAAGATTGCCTTCATATAAGCATACATACACATGCACTCTCTCTCTATTTTTAAAAGACAATTCCACAACCCCAGGGCTCACATCGTTCCTGAGATTTCAGACTCAGTGGGAAATCCCAGACTTCAAACTCTCCACCAGCCCTCGCTCAGCTGAGCTGCTCTTCCCACAGCGATCAGATCCAATTTGGGAGGGCAAGGCAGAGCAGATCGGACCAATGTTACTGCAATCTGAGCGCTGTCCTCACAGATCTGTAAATCCTTGAGCTCCTTTCCACTTGGACTCAACACCTCAGCCCCACACTTGTGCTCCAGGTCCTCAAGCAGCACCTCTTGGAAAATACATACATACAAATATATACATATATTGAAGTCCTGCATGTCAAAAATGTCCCTAACCTCAGCTTACCGAAGCTCTATTGGTTGGTATTTCCTCATCCTCAGTCAGACTCTTTTCGGAACCAGCTTCCACTGCCACAAATCCTTCCCACCCACTGCAACAGAGGACAGGTGCATTGAAAATTGTCTGCTTAACTCCATCTCCATTTCACCTTTATGAACTGCAGGATAAAGACCCATTTCTCAAAAATTATAGTTAGTGATATTAGTCCCTGGATATGGTATCGCCGTATCTGGGATGATTTAGGGACAGTGAAATCCCTGTGCTATCAAACTCGGTGATTCTTCTGACACAAATGGTCCTGCAACTCAATATTTGCTGTGAGCTCTCACTGAAGTGCGGTCTCTTTCCCATCCTTGTTCCTTTTCATATCACCCATGGCAGGGCTTGGCTGCAGTGCTCCTGTCTCTGAATATAATTAAGCTCTGCGAACTCAGGATGAGAACTCCTGCAGGACTGCGTTATTCTGAAACTGAAGGCTGTTAATCCAGGGGCACTGCTCTGGGAGGAGCAGGGCAAGGGTCTGTTGCTCTTGGGGAGTCCTCCCAGCACAACCTGGTCTACTTCTCAAGCTTTCTTTTAGCCCACAACCCACTTTAAAACAAATAAACGACAAAAAATGGAGCTTGGTTCTCTTTCCCAGACACTTTGCACTGAAAAAATAAGCTGAGAAATTAGTTAGCAGCACAGCTACTGATCTGATATGGCTTTACACCACACAAGTGCACAGATACTACTGCAAAGCCTGACCAGAAACACCGAGCTTTACTTTGCATTCCTGTTGTCCATGGTGAGCTTCTGGATCCTGGATGCAGCTGCTCCCCTTTGCAGGACAGCAAATCCAAGCAACAGATTTGTGCAAACCGAGTTCTTCTGAGGATAAATAAAACAAAGGTGGGAAAGGTATCAAAGCAGAGCAAGAAAAAGAATCATGCAAGGTGACAGTGGATGTTCAGAACTCAGGTAATTAGCAGGAAGACAAAGAGCTTTTCTGTCGTATTCAAAGCACGGGGCACATCCGTTGTACCCAGCGATTTCAAGGCTTAACTATCTGAAGCGAAGCGATCCAGGTACTTGGATGTTACCAGGGCTCCAGCCTTCCAAAATTCCACTGCTGGCCTTCAGCCACCCAAGTGACCAGCACCCAGCTGCACGAGTCGCAGTTCCACATTACACGCACGTTTCCATGTAAAACGGTTACGGTTTGACAGAAAAACTTATTTTTAGCTTAAGGCATTCTGGCAGCTGGAGATGCAGATTTGTGGCTATTCTAACCACTAACCATGCATGGGTTGCAGCACAGTGTTGTCTGCTCTTCAGCTTTTAATTCGTAGAACTAATTAGTTGGATTTACTGTCTTCAGCATCTCCTACCCCCCTATTTGCTTAAGAAGGAAGAGATGAGCTCTGTGTGTTAAGTCAAGCCCAAAAAGAAAAAAAAAAATACCACTTTCAGCACAAGGGCAAACCCAGCGGGAAACACCTCAGACACAGCAAGAGATCCCAATCCTGCAGCGCCAAAGGTATCGCTGTGCAGAGGGGCAGTTCCCCCTTGTACTGAGGTGCAGATCGCCCCGAGCTCTGAGCCCAACAAAGGCTCCTTCCAACCACAGACGTGTTCATTCGCAGCACAATGGGACGTTCCAGTTGACAGCCTGGCCAGCAGCAACCCCTTCAGAACCCATTTGGAACTGTTTGTTCCGTGTTCAGGGGACAATAAGGCATGTGGTTGGACAGCTGAAGATTTCTTCAGTCTTGCATTATTATTAAATCATTTAATTATTAATCTAATTACACTGTTATTGGGTAAAATCTCAATGTTGCCAATCCAGAGAGCATTTATAGCATCATCCAGGTTGCGATTAAGACCAACACTGCTGTACAACCTCAGGGCTCTCTTTGTACCTGAGACTCGGTGGGAAATCCAAATCCAAACTCCCCACCAGCCCTCACTCAGCTGAGCTGCTCTGCCCACAGCGATCAGATTTGCTCTGGGAGGACAAGGCAGACCGGATCAGACCAATGTTACTGTAACCTTGAGCGCCTTCCTCAAGCATGGATCTGTAAGTCCTCCAGCTCCTTTCCACATGGCCACAGCACCTCCGCCCCACACTCATGCCTGGAGCTGAAGCAGAGAACTCCCTGATATGTCACCACCTCTTTGCAGCCTTTCAGTGGCTGCATTCTACTGTTCAGTTTTGTCGCTCCTTTCCGCACTGCTGCTACTGGGTGGGGTACGTACAAGATTATTAAACCTCGTTAGTTTTCTCATTTCTGCTAAGGCAAATGTAACATGTTCCAGCTACAGTCATGCAAGATGGAAAAAATAGCTCTTATCGGTACATTTTGATCTGTTTTCTGTGCTCTAGAATACTTCTGGTGCTGTAGACACAGAATGCTCCTTGGTTTGAAACTCCTCCCCGCTTTCGTTGGATTCTCCTCCTAAAACAGCACAGGTTGGAACAGGCACTGCTTCATCAGGAACTGCCGCTCAAGACTCAGGGAAAACCAAGTCAAGATGGACTATTTCTTCCATCTCGTAAAGTTGCTGAAGGAGGCATTCGCACGTCGGGGTTTTTGGTTTGGTTTTGTTCTTCACTGGAAGTAGGGACTACAAAAATGCTGCATTTTTACTCAACAAATCTTATTTCCTCCTTAGCCACTGCCGCAGCAGTCTGCACTTGATCAGAAGCAACAGCGTCTATAAGCTTGAGCATGGAAACCCAACACGATCAGTTCTGTGGAACTACTGCTGGTTTCACCAGGACGGGAACCTTATCAGAACCAGTTTTCTCTGCAGCAACTGAAAGACTGCAGTGTTCTTCCCCTTTCTGTGTAGTTATCACATGGTAGATGCTATGTTTTAAACAAGAACAAAGATAAATGGTCTCAGTAGACCCGCATCCATGCTTCAATCTGGGCCTCCTGTTAAGACTTCCAAAACACCCAGCAACGAAGTTACCCTACCTAGCTCTTAGGTATAAAAATCCTGCTTTCCACTTGTGAATTAAAACAGAGTTAATTATCTGCACTAAGATACTTAAATTCCTTTAACCACATTAGAGATCAAATAACGGCAAGAGAAATTAGGAAGGCATTAAGAACAGTCCAAGCCAAACCGTATCCAGCTTTATTAAAGGTACTTTTCATAAACAATCATGGTAATTTAGGCAGGACATGGGCTACAATCTGCAACATTTTACAACAACTGTCAAACTCCCCTCCCTTCATGGACTACCCAAACTTAAAGGCTGCTATAAAACCGACAGACCTTCATTTTTGTATACTTGTAGAGGGAAATGTTTAGAGTGAGGGTGGACGCTTTCACATTTAGCATGTTGTTTAACAACTCTTCACAAATCTACCCTGACTTCGCGAGGAAAAATTAAAAACTGCAGATTCCTTAATCTGTAGATCCACAATATGAAAGAGGAAATGCAGCTCCTTTTAGAGCTATTATATCCCAAATTAGACACCAGAAGTCCAGATCACCTGACAACGCATTTAGAGTGGTGAGTCCCAACATGCCATTTCTGCTGCATTTTGGAGTGAGAGGCTCTAGGCAAAAAGGGAGGGCATGAAAGGAAACGCAGAGGGCACTGCAAGCCGCAGTTCTGAAGTTGGCAACAGGCATCTCAGGAGCTTCCGTTCACTCTGATGCTGTCCGCAAAGGGAAGAGGTGTGCAGCACGAAGGAATCCCTTCCTGCTCCATTTAGGAAGAGTCCTTCCAGAAACTGGGAAGGGGTAAACTTTCAAAATTTCAAGAAACAGATTAAGTGATATTTGTCCCACTGCCCCCCCCTCAAAACACAACAACAAAGCGGTCTGTGTGCTAACAACATAGCTTAAAAAAAAGTAAAACAAAATTCTGCATTGTTATAAAACTTGATAAAAAATAGTATTTCAAACTGTACAGTCACCAGAAGTACACAGTTATCAAAAATTCACACGTTTTACTTGGCATCACCAGCACCTTCGGCTTTCTGTGCCTAAAAGAAAAAGGGGAACCAGTCAATACACACCACACACCTGAACCAAGCAAATAACAATTCTTTTTCCCCAGTAACAATTCTCAGAACAGCTGAAATTTGTCACTGTAACCTTTAACCAAACCAAATTTAAGGTTGCAAAAAGTAACCTGAAGCTGCTTTATGACCTACTAAGTTTACACCACCTTGGAAAAGGCAGAGCAGTAACTTTTCACATAAGTACTTCATCCAGTAACTTGTTACCAACTGAGCAACACAGCTCCCTGCATCTCTAGCTGTGCTGTTTGTGTCATAATCAACGGGTCTAATTAATCGAGTGGTAATTCATCTTCATTACCGCAAGCCTAGACTTGTCTACGCTTGACACAGAAAACAGTAACTTGCTGATGTAACACACTGCTAGAGCCGCTGTTGTACCTGGTCTGTTTTGGCATCTCCGTTTTCTGCAGGGTTGTTTCCTTCCTTGCCAGCATCAGCTTTCCCCTTCTTTCCCTTGGGCACCTTGTCACTCTTCTGTCGAACACAAATGACACACGCTATTACAATTATCAATAGTCATTGAGCCACAAGGAATCCAAAACCTAGCGTGGTAAAGCCAACATGGGATGTCAGCCTGAAATGAACACAACTCGCCAACGTTCACGTGTTTAAGACTGACAACTGTTAAGTGCCTTCCTGTATTTTATCAGTCCTTGGATTTTTACAAGCAAATTCAAAAGCTGCAGCAAAAACTTTGTAGAAGTGACAACACAGCCTGATGCCACCACTCTGATTCCAAGTTCTACAATTCCAAGATCTATTAGTGGACACATCTAAAGCTTGCTTCCCACTTACATCTCAGGAGCAGCACTAACAGCAACTCACCTTTGGAGCTGCCTTTTTAGGTTTAGGCTCTGGCTTCGGAGGGGCAGGTTTCTGTAAGAAAGTGTAAGAAAACCCATTCTATTAATGATACATACGCTTAAATATTCACCCTAACTAGTCTACTTTTAGGAAAGGAAATCCAAATACTTGAAAATGAAGCAGTTTCTGGATTTGCCAGTGATCTGCTACTCCCCCAGCACACACAATGGTGTAGTTTGTTACACCAGTCTCTTTCTTCCAGCGCAGCAAAGCGTCTCTGAACGCCCACAGCTCTCACAGCCACAGTACATAATGCTCAAAGCTATGAAATGCTGTGCCATTCCAGAATACTCACAGCAGATAACCTCGCCGATCTCCGTTGTGGCTGTTGAAAAACAAAAAAGACTGCATTTAACGTGAGGAAACGTAAACCACCGAGTCTGAGTTCAAAGCAACGGAATCCCAAAAGTCATTGCAAAGTTTTCAATTTGCTGCTTCCCAGTTCTCAAGGAGCACGGGAGCACCCTGACATCTCTGCTACTAATTGGCGGGAGTTAAGCAGCTTTTTGTGGTTAAAAGCAACAGGTAACGCTGCCGATGCAGGGCAGCATCCAGCGAGAGGAACCCCTTCTACCCCCGCTTCTTGGCAACGATGTAGTTAAGCACCACCTCCCACCCGCAAACGTTCCCCGATCCAACTTTACTCAAGATGCCCAACTTCTTACCTCATCCTTAACTTTGGCCTTATCGCCCTTGGTATCTCCTTCAGCCTGCGGGGTGAGACAAGAGCCGTGCCAACGAGTCTGCGGGGCGGGGAGCACAACACCGGTCCGCCCCGCCGCAGGGGGGCGCTGGCCCCGGGGGGACTCTCTCACCCCCTCGCGGGGTCGGCGGGGCAGGGGGCAGCGCGAGGCCCGGCGGAAGCTCGGCCGCGCCCCCCTCCCCGCCTTCGGGAGGGCCCCTTCGGGGAAGGCCCCTTCAGGGAGGCCCCGCGCCCGCCCACGGGCGGCGGTTTTGGCGGCAAAGCGGCGGCGGCGGCGGCGCGCGGGCTGAGGGAGCGCCGCCGCTTCCCGCCCTTTCTGCGCGTCTGAGGGCAGGGGCGAGCCGCCCCCTCCCCCCTCATCCCGCCCTCCCGCCAAAAGCAGCCGGCTCCGACCGGCCCGCGCCGCGCCCCGCCCCTCCCGGCCGTTAGCCCCAGCGCGCGCGGCCGGTAACGGTCCCGCCGCCCGCCCCACCCCCCCATTCCCCCGCGGCCGCTGAGGCCGCGCGGCCGTTACCTCCCCGAAGGAAGGCGGGGGTGGGGGGGAGCGTGGAAGGGAGAAGGGAGGGGTGAGGCGCGTAGTCCTGCCCACCCCCCAAACAACGGCGCGGGGGGAGCGGGCCTCGGTGCGGGCCCCGCGGTGCCACGTACCTTTCTCTTCGGCATAGCTCCGGGCGGCGCGTGCGTGTGTCGTGCGAGGAGAGAGCGAGCGGGGGGGGTGGGCGGGGGCGGGCAGCCGGGCTCGCTCGGTGGCGGCGAAAAGCGGGGGAGGGCCGAGGGGGAGAGCGGGGCGGCGCGGCTGGCGGCCGGCTCCCTGCGCTGGCTGCCGACCCCACTAATTTGAATCGGGTGTTTATAAAGTTTTATATAGAGCCGGACGCGGCCCAACCGGTTCCAGCCGGATCCCCGCCGCCCCGCCAGCCCATTGGCCCGCGCGGGTCACGTGGGGTCGGGCCAGGCGGGGAGGGGACGGGGGGAGCGCTGAGGAGGTGGCGCGCGCGCAACTGGGCCTCACCGCCCCCCCACCGCGCTCTGCCGCCGCCTTCCCGCGCGCCGCCTCGCGCTGCGCGCGCTGCCCCACGGGCGGGAAAAGCGGTGGGGAGGGGGCGGCGGCGGCGGCGGCCGCGGTGGAACGGGGCGGGGCGGGCCGCAATCGCGGGATCCCCCGCGCCCTCGGGGCTCCGCAGGCGGCCCCGCACCGCGGCGCGCAGTGGAGCTGTTCCTTCAGCACCAGGCGCGGGGCCGGCGCTCCGCGGGCTCGGGGCCCTCACGCTGCCGGGACTTCTGCGGAGCGCTCCGGGGAAAGGAAGAGGGAACTTCGCACTTCCCCTCTCCCATCTTCTTTCCAGGAAGAGCTGAAAGAGAAGTAAAGGAGAGGATGAGGCAGCGCACCTTTAAAACAAATCAGATCACAATTCAATAAATCTTGCTCTAGAGCAATTTGCACAGGTGGTGTAGTGTAGCACCCACCCCTCACACTGTGCGGCTGCACAGCTGCTCTCCCTAAAGGAGCCCACGCAGATGCTCACACTTCTCCCCAGTAGCTGAATGACAGGACCAGGACAGCTCACAATACACACGAGCTCTACAGCTTTCCTTCCACAACTGTCAGTGCAAGGCTGATCAGAAAGATGCACTCCTGAAAACTCAGGCTTTGCCTTTATAGCTCATGCTGACCTTATACTGATGCAAAGCTTACAGGAATGTTTGCATTTCACTACAATAACGGGCGCAGGTGGAATAAAGCTCAGAGGCAAGAAGCCCTCTCCTACTGCTTGCAAAAACTCGCACACCCCATCCAACCCCCATCACAGCAATGGCTCTTATATAATGGATTAAGACTTCCCCTGCACACCTTTTGGATCTCAGTTAACCCTGCAGTTACCACAGCTGCCACAGTTACACCCCTTTGTGAGGAAGAAGCACTGGAGTTTTGGTCACTCACAACACAAGCAAAAAAAATTCAAGGCAAAAATACATTCTTGAATAGAAACAACCTCTCTGCATCTGCCTTGCAAAGCAGACTGGAGTGCGCTCCATCTCATGGAGAATGAGAGTTATTTCTCCAAAGAACTTCCCAAAACATGCAGAGAGACAAAATAGAGCAGAAGTTTCTAAGCTGACACCTCCAATCATCCCAGCACTCTCCATCCAAAGGACTGCTTGCTACTCACATGAAAGGACACGTGCACAAAGCCTCACTCAGCCAGGTCCTGGGATAGCAGCACGTTGCTCACACGACTGGAGGAAGAACGCAGCCTTCAAATCTTTCCCAGCCTAACAGAAACCAGATGAACAGTCTGCCATAGGTTAAACAACACGGTAGATCGGGATGCCAACTTCACTGCACTTTAGAACATAAAACTATGCGGTTTTAAATGCTCCGCTTGTTTTTAAAAATAATTTGATATGAATATACTTTATTCACTGTTTGACAATGTAGTTATCCTCCTCACAATCACATTCCAAATGCTCAGTTTGCAGTACGTAAAAGTCCTTTAAGTTTGTGTTTTCTCATTTTCACCTGGAGGTAAAAAAAAAAGAACACTTTGAAAACAGCACTAGCTGATAGCTGCACCTGTACGTGCATCAGAACCAACACTTCCTGCTATGTTTTCCACTGTAGGGACGGAAACCAGGGAGAATTAGAGACAGAATCAATCTTGGAAACTAGATAGTCCACCTCCCTGCTAAAAGAGATTGGAGAAGTAGCACTCCACAGCTGCTCCGGCCACTCCCATTGAAGTCAATTATATAGCACACACACATTTTGGCTGGGGTCAGAGGTTGGATTTGGCTACTGTATTCCTGTATTTCCACCCTCGTTCCTTGGAAATGGATGTCTGAAGTCATAGCTCTAGAGAAGTCTCAGAGGAATTTGGCATACTGTTCCTATCACCCGGCTTTAGCCAACTTTGCCTTTGTAAGCCATGACATTAATTCCTAAGTAATTCTTTTTCCTCTCCTCTTTGATTCATTCCCCCTTTTTCCTCAACACACTCTGTTTCAACATCACCTTCTACATTTGGGTATCCGCCCCCCCCACTGCTGGGAAAGGATCGCAGGACCTGATCAAGTTATGATGTATCTTTTTTTTTTTCCCTTTATGGCAAGGCTGACAACATCTTGCTTTATCTCTTTGGAAACCAAGAGCAAATATATCAAAACCTGCACAGTAAGATGGGGAAAAGACAAGATGCTACCCCGAAGCAGGCAGTGGGGAATATCTCTGCCAGTCCTTGGCACAGGGCTCTCTTACATACCAGGAACAATCCTCTCTGTTGAGGAAGGAGGTTGGATGGGAACACAGAGGAAATCTCACCAGATTTACTACTACCAAGTCACAAAGAATTCAAGTCCAGACTGACTTAATATGATTGAAATGGTTTGCCTGGGTTAATTCATGAGGAGCCCAACAGAATGGGAGGCTTGTTTTAGTTAATTCCTTGTCATCAAAACATCAAGCAGCGGAGATACAGTGAGGTGCATGTATTCTCCCTCTATCATCAGGGACAGGGAGGCAACATAGAAGGATGTCATTACCTCCCTCAGCAGCATTCACAGAACTAGAAAGGTTCACAGTACTCTGTCCCTGCCCTTACATAGTGCCAGTGGGGATTCAACATCCTATGGCAGCCCTGCATCCCCACAGCAGAACCACACCAAGTGAACTCCTCTGGACAGCAGCTATTCTAACATGATTAAATATTGCCTTCCCAAGAGTCACCCAGCATGTGTCATGCAGACACTGTACATAATCTTTCAAAGAAGTCCGCTCTCTTGTGCTCTAGTGCCTGTAGAAAGCCCTGGATTCTCTCTTCCCGCATGGCAGTGCATTTTTGCAACAGTGTCCGTCGGCGCCGAGAGTCTCCATGGGATGCAAAACCCTCCTGCTGCAGCTTCTTTGTCACATAAGCCTGATCCCTTTCCATCTGTTGTTGCTTCCTTTCCTCCATGTAGGAGTCTCTGGCCTTCTAGAGTGAAAAGCAGTAGAATGTTAGCATTTTACCAGGCCTTTCAGCTCATCTGTATTACAGATACAGGGCAGCACAGGCCTTGGAAGAAACAGCCTCTGCTTGGCTATTGAGCCGCAGGGTAAATGAAGAGTGGCTTTGTGTGTGCTTCTAGGCAGTCTGCTCAATTGGTTAGAGAAAACACAGGGATACACTTCAGGACCTTCTATCCCAGATAAACATCTGCTCTAAGCATTAACTGCTCGTTAAAATACATAGAGGCCATGACTAATTGTGGAAAAGTCCTCAGATATCCGAATCAAGAGGAACAGTGTACAAGAGTACTTCAAACTACAGATGTACACACAAGTCTGCCAATGTCATCACAGAATCTTTGATATTATTCATGCAACCGCTGAAAGGTTTTAGGGGATTGACAACAATGATTTATACAGCAATTCTTTTAGCTTGTGATCAAGTGTAGATGTACCCAGCTTTAACAAAAGAGCAAGAGTGGGCTCAACATTCCCAAACGTCTGTGACCTAATAGTTTATGAGCTCAAGACAGAGCAGGATGGGCAGCAAATGGTAAAGACAGTAGCTATCCTTGCCTACCCTTCGAGTGTAGGAAGTATTTCAGCAGAACATCCTTTTTTGGATTTCTTATTATGTACATCCTAGCCTGTAGCCTCTAACACACAAATCAAAAAGCCCTCCACAGCTGCATGAAGGGATATTAAGGGGAAGAATGGGGCTTTCAGATGAGGAAGGAGTAGTAATTGTTTGGAGTTAAACTGGCTGATTTTGCTACGTAACAGTGAAGACTGTTTACTTGTTCTGTCCTGTCAGGTGAGAGAAGGGGACACGTTTCCAGCTGGTACAGTGGCAATAACCAGTAGAGACAGCAATGACCTCAGGTAATTTAGTTATTCCTGAAAGCAGAGGAATCCGTCCACACACTAACACATTGTAACAAGACACAGGGGTACAGGAGATGCAACACATCTCACATTGGCTGCTGGTACTGCAACAAGGTCTTAACTAAACTCACTAAATGAACAATTCCCCTGTTTCCACTTCACGCACTCTCACCTGAGTTGCAGCTTCCTTACCTGTAATGCATTATAGTTCATCTGGAACCGAAGGATAGCCTCACACAAGTTCCAAAAGGAATACTCTGGCCACAACACTGACTGAAACACTAGGCATGAATGGGATGTCTGCAGAAAGCAAGATCACTGACAATGTAATAATCTAGCTAGGGAAAAAAAAAATCATTAAGATGCAGCTCTGATGGTCAAACTATGCCAGCTTCCCCATAAAGATTTTACCTAGGCTTTGTTAACAGAATCTACTTAGAATTAAATACCAGCCAGGATAGTTTGAAATTGCACAATGTAAAGTCTATCTAATAACTATTAATGCTAGAACACAAGTCATTCATTCACGTAAAAATATCTGCAGAATCCTCTCTAATGTGACACTGGTCTTCACAGAGGTGCTTTTAATAGCTTAAGCACCACAGATGTACAACAAAGCTGAAATAGCAACATTGGACTATCAAAGGCAAATAAGGAAATAACATATGAACTGAAGATCAGGAAATGATATTTAAGCCATTTATCAAATGACATGTCATGATATTCCTTGCTGCCCACTCATGGCATTTAAATTAATGAATCTAGGAGTTGTGGTGTGCTGCAGATATTCTAGAACTGAAAAACCCAAGCTTTCAGCTCTAAACATATTTTTGCCTCTTAGTATTCAGGTAATTGTATTCACAGAACAGCAAGAAACAGCGACTCCTTAGAGGTGCCCCTGCACTCAGTCCATCCAACAAGTTACCTAAATTCTGACAGAGAGAGTTTAAGAGCCATCATCATCCCCAGAGTCATAACACTCTCTGATGCAAAGATGGTATAATTAATGGAGAAAAAAAACTTTACCTGCCAGAGCAGGAAATCACTCAACCGGACCTCTCCAGAGGTTCGAATCAGGAGATCTGGGTTGGGGGAGTTGCTGGTGTACAGACACTTATCAAGCAACGATTCAGAGACATCACTAAAAGACAGATGCATCTTGTTAAGGCCACTTTCCTGATCCGATGGAGATAGCAATAGATCAGAATTACTAAGCATTTTTATAAAGACAGAACTACAGGTTAAAGTTAGGTGGATGGGACTGTACCGCTGCCCATCATCAACTTGTTTCTGACAGACTGGGGCTATTTCAAATACTTTCAGCACCTTGAGCATCCCCCGATGCTCTTGGAAACATAGAATAGCAGTAGAAAGACTGTGAAGACTTCTATCCGGAACAGATATAACTACTCCTTCTCCTCCAGGGTAGAGGAACACTTCAGAACTCATGATTCACCTGCTGTTTGACCTCATGGCTGAAACTGCCAACTGAGCAGACCAGCACTGCAGTATGAAATCTGTCTTCACATTTAAAGTAACTTAAGATACAGACCTAACTTCTCTTCTGTCTTAGTTGTGTACCTATCACCATGGTAACTGCAGTAATAAAAAAACAAATATTGCATAGTAACTTGAAGTCATTTGTTCCAGTTGGACTGGTTCAGTTGGATCTATTTAAAAGCCACTTGGTTTCTGAGAGGTTAGTATTAAAGCGTAGGAGGTAAGACAGGCAGCCTTTATCTATGAAGCCTCACACAGAAAAACAAGAGTTACCTGGGTTCAAGCAGTCCTTGCTCCACCCCCCAGGCCATCTCCCTGACAGCATTGCTGATTTCATGCCTTGATGTGTATGCAAAGCAGACATTTAGAAAGCACCTGAAAAGAGGAAAAAGATGTGGAAAACCTGGAAGTAAAGAAGGTCCAGCAGGTAACAAGGAGTCTATCTAAACTGTTCTGTGTGATTCCAGGACAAAGAAAAGCTACATCATGTCTGACAAATGTACCTGACAAGCAGAAGGCGGTATGAGGTATCAGCTACCTTGAACTCTATGTTACTTACTTGTTGTAGTTCCTGGTTGCCATCACAGCTTGGGCAATCAGCTCCTGAACATCCAAGGGTAGAAGTGGCAAGTCCCCAAGGACACGGATACACACACCATGCTTCTTCAGATTCTCCCTACACCCAACAACAAGAGTGAGGACTGCAGAGAACAGATCAGCCCTTATTGCACGACTGCCACATTTTCTTTGCATAACATTCACCAAATGAAAAAAGCAGGCATGTAGCAGGCATAACTTTAGCAAAACTAAGAATCAGACAAAGGCATAATAACTGGATGTTTTTTGAGTGTTAAGAATTTGCTTAAGATTTGATCATCTCAAACCCTTCCCTAAAGGAAAGATGATCATTCCCCATTCAGGTTTCTCAAGTACAGACATAACCAAAGGACTAGATAATGATCACAAATTAGATATGCCTACGTGAAGTTAGGAAGATCAACATAGAGCAAACTTAAAATAAAACCGTAGACTCTAAGCAACTAACTAACCAAAAAAACAGGAAAATAGCAGAAACACTGATTACTGGGACACAGAACAGCACAAATACTTTCTAGTCTATCGCTCATGAAGAGCTTCATTCAGTATAAACTGGGCAACTGGCCTCTTTGAATCATGGGGCACTGCAGTGCTCAGACAGAACTTGAGAAGACCAAGCAGTGCACACATGACATCCTCTCCCTTTCATGTTCCCAGCTGCATCCCCTCACAATTTACTTCAACCATATAAACAACTATTTCACACAGCACTTATCTGTCAGGCATGGGGAAACAATTACAGCCAAGGTACTGTGCAACACTGCAATGTAACGTCCCTCCCTGCTCACTCAGATCTGTACTAGTTCCATCCACATGCACTACATGAACTAGTTCTCCAGCTCTAGAGTTAATACATGATGTGCCCATATGTGGAAGTGTCAACTTGAGAGATCTCTCTAAAGTATGACATTCTGCTTTTGTTCTACACACACCCTGTAGGTAAGAGCCATCAGAGGATTCTTACTGTTCTTCCAGTAGGCGGCTAAATTTCTGCCTTGCCAGATCCATTAGTCCATCCACCTCCTCCTTGGATCGTTTAAAGTTCTCAATACTAAAGGCATAAACAGTGACCTCCCGAATACCCAGATTTAAACACCACCGCAGTGTCTGCAAGAAAACAAAAACAAATCAGATAAGCAGACTGGTAATCAGACAGGTCCAGAAGACCCATATCTGCAGGTGTAGAACTGTCATTTCCCACTATGCTAACACTGTTAAAAAAAAAAAAAAACAACAACAACAAAGAGAAATAAAAAAAAACAAACACAACCATCAAGAGCTGACAATGATTCCCATTTGAGAGAATTTCAGATTCATCTTAAAGAACAGATGGAACACGTCACCACCTAGGATGTGGCTCCATAACAGAGATGTGACTAATCCAGCCAGCAGAAGCAATTCCTGTAGACAACATGACAGATTATGTAACACCACGCTTTTAAAAGCAATTCACTTGCTTCACAGAATTAAGCTTCAAGATCTGCAAGGCAGGCATTCTAATCAAGTGTAAAGCAGAGGAAAAACCAAGCAATCAAGACGACTCAGCAAGATAACAGAATGAGAGAGAGCTGAAGTCAGGCCCCTGATGACTAGTATCAGCCACAGGCACAAGGCCTGACTCCAGTCAGAGAAGAGAAGGAACATACTGCATCAGTAAAGCAGTAAAGAAAGACAGTTGGCAAACACATCACAAACTTCTAATACACAACTCAGAGGCAACAAAAATTCTCCCCACCTGTGCCAGCTTATCAAAGCCCTGCAAATGTCCTTGCTGCCTCTCCACGTGACACTTCTGCGCATAACGGCGATTGCCATCCATGATGAAGGCAACATGCTTGGGCATTGGACCTGCCTAGAACATAAGGAGAAACAAAATGAGAGCTGACGGGCAAGCTGGCATCTTGCATCACAGAGTGTAGTTCCATCATCTTGGAAGCAACCTGTACTTGTAAGAGTGCAGTGAGTTTCTCTCAGTTTAAAGCCTGGAGCTGGAAAGATGAAGGTGATCAGCATCTATCTGGTAACTCCAGCTTAGGCTCCCACAAAAGCACGTCAGTACTGACAACGGCCCAGACTGAAAAAGCAACTTTGCCCTGTTTCTGTTTCATGACAGAGAACTGCAGTACTTAGGAACACTGTCACTACACACCTTCCTTCCGCAGCCACAGGGAAGGTGTACAGCTTCTGTGTTGCAAGTATTTTTATTTCAGAGTTCAGGGACATTTTCACAGAAGATTCATGTTGGTGAAGAAAAGTGAAGTCATGAGACCTTCAGCCCTTTAAGGTGAGCAACTCTTTTCCACTGACCTCATCAGGCCTGCACAGACTCTTCTGAGAAAAGGACAGCAGTACCTCTTCCAAGACTCTGCCGAGCCAGGACAACGTTTCCCTGGAACTAGTGGGTTTTTATTCCAGTCAGCAGAAACTCAGTTTCATTTTTTAGATCCATAATCCAACCAGCTCACACTCTCCCTCCTCCCGCATCCCGCCTTCATCAGCAAAGGCTCAGAACCTGGAAGCCTGGATCTATAAGCTCATTATTGGCAAGCACTGCCTACAGCCTTGCTCATTTGCAAGACTAAGCTTAAGTAATTTACCATCCCCAAATACTACTTAGAGATGTAAATGCAGTGCCAGCATTAAAACCTACACTTGTTAGCAACACTATTTCGCTAGAGCAGATCAGTCAAAAATAGTGCTACTTTGAACCCTGACAAATCTGTTAACTACTGTTTACCACAGGCAACCAAAGTTCACTCCTTACCTTAATTATGTTGGCACAAAACCTCTCAATGATGGTCAGCTCGCCTTCTCTGATCCACGACATGTCTTACCAAGAACTCTTCTTCAGCAGGAAGATGAAAATAAAGGGTTAGAGGTACAGAAGACTCCCTCTGAGTCCAAAGCAACACTACATGGGATCACCTTGAAAAAAATAAGCTTTGACTGGCTACCTTGGAGCCCTTTTTATCACGTGGATCAACAGACAATAGGGGAGGTGAATGGATCAGAAATCAGCTCTGGAATTTTCTAGCTGTATGTCAAGATTTGATGCTCCACTAGCTGATAAAAAACAAAAATCCTTACTGCTTCTACCTGCAGAAACAGCTGCTGAGCTCATACAAACACACAATAAACTCCCGCATTACACTGGACTACCATTGAGCTGGTCATGAAGCAATGATTGTAAAATGACCTTCAGTGCTTGTGTTGAAGTTGCTGGAAACCCTGCAAAGCAACCATCTAAGTCACCGACCACTCTGCTTTACCGACATCACTGCGATTTCTTCTCTTTTACTAGTAGAATAAAATCAGCCTTTAGTTTATGCTAACAGGACAGAAGAGTTTCCTGACATTCCGCATTCACATCCATTGCACTCAGTCTGGAGCCCGGAGAGATGTGTGCAAAGCAGCGCTATGGGGGCAGGAAAGCAGAGCCAAACTGCAAAGTCAGCGTGCATTTTCTGCACGTGCATTCCCTGCGGTACCCTCAGAAAGGGACGTCCGGTCACAGATACCGCCGCAAAGCATTAAGGAACCGCTGGAACACGAGCTGCATTCATAACGCTCTTAAATAACGCGTCCTAAAAGCACCTCTTATCCCTACACCGTTAACAGCAATCCATCTTTTACCCGAGATTCCGCATAATCACCTTTAAAAACGCTCCCCGCAAAGCAGCCGCTGTCCTACAAGCCAAGTAAAGGAGCCCCAAGGAGGCCGAGTCCGGCCGCAACCACACGGTTTCCTCGGCGAAGGACACCCGCGCGGCCCCCGGGCCCCACATGCCGTCCCGGAGGGAACACCTCCCGCTCCCCGAAGGGACGACGTCCCTCAACCTCCCCCCCTCGGCTTCCTGAGGGAAGAGGAAATAAAGGAGGCCTACAGTAGAGAGCAGCCTTCCACCGCCCCTCCCGGCCCCTGCCCCCTACCTGCCCCGGCAGCGCCGCCTCAGCCCCTCAGGCCACTGACGCGCCCTTCCGCTTACGTCACCCTCCCGCGCATGCGCAGACACGGCGGGGAGCGTAGAGGGGCGGAGCGGGAGGGGAGTGCGGGCTGCTGGCGGCGCTGGGGCGGTGCGGCGCGGCCGGGAGCGTGAAGCTGGGGCTGTAGAGCGGGGCGGTTCGTTGCGGGGGCTGTAGGCCTGCAGCAGGTGGAAGAAGCGGCGGTTTAGGCCGGTGGTGGGGCCTGGGCCTGCTCCATGGACCACCGTTATGTCTGCTCTTAGCACTGCTTTGGGGGTGAGCGGCTCAACCCACAGCCCACGGGGTAAAAGGAAAGACCCAGCACACAGAACGTCACCAGCAGCCATTGCCCATGGTTTTTGTTTATTTATTTTTTCCAGAAAAGAAAAAAAAAATCACCACATTTTACACAGTTGATACAAAAAAAAAAAAAATCACAAGGAAAGGGGGGGCGGGGGGTAAACCTGCAGCAACAGGAACTGCAGCCCTGGCTGTGGGGATTCCAGCAGGAAACCTCATTGGGAAATGCGGCCGAGCAGAGCCACACACACCGCTTTATTCCCTCCCCCCCGCACTTCATACAATTCAAGAGTTTGTCATAAACAAGCTTTGGTTGCTAGCAGTAAACATGGAGTTACATTCTTCTGTCTCCTCGTAGACGATCGTGGGACTCGAGCCATTCACACCAGTGGAGACACCATCTCGAGAGGGACATTTCCCCTCATACATTCAAATGCCTGGTTACAGCAGGACCCTGAGTGCAGCCTCATCCGCCTGCGGTTTGCTGTCCCGCAATGCATAGTGCCCAGCGTGAGCCGAGCATGGGCAGGTGGGTGATGATGCAGCAAGTTAATTATTGTCTAGACACAGGAAGAACCATGGCAGCAAACATGAGAAGATTCAAATCAATCCCATCTTCTCCAGCGTGGCTTCCCTCTACGGATAAAATCCCTGTTTTCTTGGATTCCAGTGCCGTACTGGCCTTGGGGAAAACCTGAGTGATTCTCTAAGCCGTTGGCTCTTTGCTTTAGGGACAGGGATGGCTACAGAACTCATATCCCCACACAGAGTTGCAAGGCAGAGTACACAGAGAAGATCCTGTCTCCCTGGTCCAAAACCTATTAGATGCTTTGGCTTTTTTTTTTCTTTCTTTCTTTTTTTTTTTTTTCCCCTCTTACTTTTGTAAACAATAATCAAAGAGAATACTGAGAGAAAGAGGAAAGATTTACAGAGGTATTTACAGATACTAGGCAGCTAGCAGAATATCACCAAACTATTAAATGGGGCAGGGGGGAAAGGTCCTACACGACTCTTCAGACAGATACAAGAACCAGAGACTGGCAACCAAGATGGGCCAGCAGTCCCCACATTGGGACCGAAGCCCAGGGTTAGACACGCAGCCTGGTGTGTTCTATTGCATTTACCCCGTTCAGACAAAAGCAGTTTTCCTGAAGTGGGTTAGTCTAAATCTCATCACTAGTCGAGAACTTGAGGTCCTTCCCCCACCCTCCCAAGAAGAGACCACCACCTCACCGTAGGAACTACTGGAGCAGGGCAGGTTCTGCTGGGAGCTTCTCTCCAACCCCACAAGCCTTGGAGCAGGGGTAGATTTGGGGCAGAAACAAACCCCAGAGGGGTTGCTGGGTGCAGTGATTGCTGCTGGTGAGGTTGGAGTAGATGCTCTCCATCTGGTCCAGCCCTGCTCCTCATCTAAACCTATCTTCTAGTAAAGAACATTAGAAACCGTGCACATGTCCTGAGACATCAGCATGGTAAGACCCCCTCACTGGGAAGGCTCCAGCCAGCCCCGGGCTGTGGAGCAGTGTGTTGATGGCCCAAAAGAAGGGATGCAGAGCATCCCTCAGCCATCATGAGCCCGTGTATGGGGAAAGCCAGGAAGGGAGGAGAGAGATGGAGCAGTTGCCCTCCTTGGCCACGAGCTGGGTTCACCTTGGCACCAGGTCCCTTGTACCAGCAGGTCCCAGCTTGGGAACAAGTGAGGGCTAAAAACAACGCTCAGTTTCTCAGCACCCTCCCTGGCTGCTGTCAGTTCTCATTGCAGGCCCTGGGATCCCCATTCTGGCTTTTCGGTCACCAACCCCATGGCGTGCTGGGAGCCTGTGTGGCATCCCAGCCCACGGGTGATGGGGAATCTGGTACAGGGCAGACAAGAGTGTTCCCTTGGGGCAGCAGGGAGGGGGCATGTAAACAGGAGAGAGAAATGGAGGACAGTCCTCAAAAACGACCGGGCTGGGAGAAAATCTGGAGTTGGGGAGCCAACATGGGCTCTAGCAGCTGTTCCCTGCCCTGCGGCACTGCCTGGCTTCTCTGTCCCTGTTCATGGACCCACAGACCCAAATTCCTCCTTAGTCCAGCAGAGAAGGGAAAGAGATTCTATTAATACAGTTAAAAAGGAAACAAAACCCAAACATACCAAAAAACACAACCAAAAAGCTCAACAACATGTCAGTCCACCTAGCGAACATCCAGTGAGGTAGATCTACTCTTCCAATACAAACTTTGTCACATCTTTGTGCTGTTAGAAAAAATCCTCCTCTCCGTCCAGCACTGGGCTACAGAGGTATTTTATCCCTGAGATTGCTCGAATACCTGAGAATAATTTGCAGGAATTAGGTCCTTTCTCTTTCTCTCTCTTTTTTTGTTTTTTTTTTCTTCTTTTCTTAAAGATTAAAATATACAAAAATACAAAAACTGAATATTTATATTAAAAAAAAAACAAACCAAAAACCAACCAAACAAACAAAACAAAAAAAAAAACCCAACCCAAAATAACCAAAACCAAAAACAAAAAACCAAACCAAAGACAACAAACAAACCCAAAGATACGTCATTCACGCACATCCTAGTGCAGCTTTCACTTGGCATTGGCTTTGGCACGGTTGGGGCGTCCGGCCCCGGAAGAAGGGCTGTCACTGGGGCCAATAAATAAAGGCAAGGCTGGGGAGGGATGAGGGCAGCCGCTGCCACCCCAGGTCCCTGTTTTCCTATACCCATGGGAGGCTTAGCCCAGGGTGCTGGTGCAGCGTGGGCAGGAGGAGCAGCAGTGTTTGTCCCACGTGGGTTTGATCCACGCAGAAGGCTGAGCTCCACTGAGCCACGTGCTGCTCTGTGGGGAAAAGAAGAGCGCACCCAGCCCTGTGTTTCAGACGTGAGGGGCTGTAGGATCCACGGGGCCGGCCTGCGGGCATCCCTCCCAGCCCTGCTACCCTCGTCTCTCCCTGCTCCGGCCATGGGGCAGGGAGCAAGGAGCCACCAGAGCCTCACTGAGCTGTGCCTCCCTGTTCCTCCTCCTAGCTTCCTGGAGAATGAAGATGAACCAATTTATATATTTGTTTATTTTTATCTGGGGGAGGTGTGTTGGATGCTCCCCCTCCTATTTTTGGAGCCATCCCAATTAAAGCCGGGCTTTAAGGAGAATAAAGTTCTGCCCTCATCCTTCCCCGTTTGCCTTGCCAAAGCCTCTCCATCCTAGTGTTAGCCCTCCCGACCGCCTGCCATCATTCCCGGGTTTCGGGGAGCAGGGCCGAGCTGTGCATGTCCTCCTCCTCGCGGAAGTAGGCAGGCTTTCCCTGAGAGCTGGGGGACTGCTGAGTTTTGGCAGGGCAGTTGGCGACCATGTGGCTGATGCTCTGGCAGAAGTGGCATTTCTTGGGCTGCGGAGGCAGCTTGCACTCTTTGGCATGGTGGTCCAGCCCGCCGCAGTTGTAGCATCTGCGGGGGGAGGAGAGAGATTCGAGGAGGAGAAACAAAAGGAGAGAACTCACTGGAGCCAGGGGGGGACCCTGGGTTTGCTGCCCGGTGGTTTTAGATCTGTCCCAGTGGTGCTGCTAGTACCCAGGAGATGGCAGCAAACCCATGTGCTGGAAACAAGCACACGGGGGTGGAACTGGGGGGGCTCACAGCCCTCTGGCACCACTGTATTTATGGACCGTGGGTCTGTGGATCCTGCATCACAGGTTACCCTATGGTATGAGCTGCCAGCGCTCGGTGCAACAGGAACAGGCAGAATCCAGTTTTCTAACTCACCGGGAAACCCAAAGTTGTGAGTATCGCTCTTTCCTTTTCCTCTCCAGTTCCTTTCCTGCTCATTGGAACCCCCAAACTTTTGAGCATCACTGTTTCCTTTCTTTCCCTAATTCCTTTCCAACTGATTGGAAGCCCCAAACTTGCAAGCATTGCTCTTTCCTTTTCATCCCCAATTCCTTTCCAACTGATCGGAAACCCCAAACTCAGGGGTGCAGTCGCAGCCTTGCCGGGGCACACAGTCTTGCTGGGGATGCTGAGATCCAGCACCCCTGGCAGCAGGGCTGAGGGGTGGCCAAGAACTGGCTCCAGAGTCCAGAGCCTGCCCATGGGAGCTGCTGCCAGGACGTCCGGTCATTTCCTCCCCACAAGCAAGGGTTTCTCTTAGAGAAAATTACCCCTGCCCAGCTCAGCCCATCACAGCTCCCACACACAAGGGGAGTGTCAGCCCGGGGTGTCCCCGACCTCTGCCCTCTTGCTTCTGCCTCTCTGCCCTTTCCCCACCAAGCTGCATCTGCCACTCATTAAGTGCTGGAGGAAGTGGCTTTCTCAGAGGAAGGGTCGCTGCCCACACTGTGCCCTGCAGCCCCTGGCCAAACGTGGGCAGGACAGGGCAACACGAGGGGTCCCTGACCACACAGCCCCCACCAAAGCCCAGCCCCAGGCAGTTCCTGGCACCCGCAGGGCTCAGAGCCATGCCTGGATCAGGCCCCATCTGCCCCTTACCGGTCTCCTTTCGATCTGCGTTTCTGCAGGCTCTTGCCTTTGGGTCTTCTCTCACTGCCAATGCAGAAGACTCCCCCTGGACCGGTCACTCGGATGGATTCCAAACCTTTGGAGGATTTCTTGAAGGTGAATTCAACGGCTTCGCCCTCCTTCAGGCTGCGGAAGCCCTCCATGTGCAGCTTGCTCTGAGGGCAGGAGAGGATGGCTGTCAATGCTTGCATCCGAGCACACCATGAGTCCCATCCCATGGCACCAGGGGTGCTGATGTCCCTTCCCCATACCCAAGGGAGTGGGCATCAGGTCCAAGCCTGACTGTGCACTTTTCATCTGTTTGATAATGCAGAGATGAGATGGACTCACTAACCCAGCAAATAAAGAGCTCTGACCCTAATATCTGCAGGGTTTGCTACAAAATGCTGGCTCTCCACACTGTAAACCAGCAGCCCCCTTCTCCCCTTCCAACCCTGCACTGCACCCTACAAGCTCCCGAAGATGCAGGGAAATGCAAAACTTCATTTCGAAGAGACAAAGGGATCTCGAGGCTTTGCACATGCACATGCAGCCCTTCTCTCCCCCCCATCAAGAGGCAGAACAGGAGGGACATGGATGCACGACCAGAAGATTTCGCTCCAAACCACAGCTGAGCTGCAGGGGATGCAGCACACTGAGCTGCAGAGGATGAAGCACGCTGGGGTAGGAATTGGGGCCCTCAGGGCAGCGTTTGCTGGTCCCTCCCTGCTGTGCTTTGCAGAACAATAAGGGGCTTTTCTCTGGGGCCCAAAGGTTGCTATTGCCTGTTGTGACATAACAGGGTTGTTCCCAAAAATGAGTCTCCTTTGGCCTTAGCTCACCCCAACTCTGTGCTACTTTTGCTTGAGCATCCTTTAAAAGCTGCTGAGTTGGATGCTGGAGCAAGGTAAACCTAAAGCTCCAGCCTTTTATGTGCCCCAGCAAGGAAGCAGCTATTTGGCTGTGGCTGCTGGGGGCATCCCCTGTCCCGCTGGGATCACCGTGCAGAGCAACACTGAAAGCAAAGCTGAGAGGTCAGAAGGACCCAGGGTGGGAGGGGGTGGAAAAATACACTGCTTTCATGAGACCCATCCATTTCAGCAGAACAGCATCACAGGGAGTGGAGGTGCGCCTGACATCTCCCGCCCATCCGTGCCATGAGCATTGCTGCTGGACCAGCACTACCAGATCCAGAGCAGACATTTGAGCAGAGGTTTTGCTCTGCTTCATTAGTGGAAGTCTGACAAGTGTAAGCAAAGAGTTAAGAGGGATTTGCTGTCAGAGGGAGGAGCAGCTCTGTGTCACTGGGCTGGGATTCCCGGCAGAGCGTGGCACTGACGCGCGGCCATAGGACCCCGCTTTTATGAATGAAGCATCTCCCATTCATGGGCTGCAAGTTCCGTCACGTGGCCGCCCACGCTTCCCACAGGGATGCAATGCAGGCACGCTGTTTGGCAAGGGCAACCACACCACTTCCCTCTTCCTTTTCCTCTTCATTCCCAAATCCGCCTAGGGCCCACATGGGGACACTTCACAGGAAAGCAGAGAGGGAGGAAATTGAGTTGTTGGTGTTTAGGAGTGATTTTTCTCAGTGTGATCTTGCAGGATGTGCATGCATCTGTGAGCACACGGAGGAACTGGAAATGCAGCGGAGCTTGAGGAACTGCCCCTTTTCCTGCTGCTTTTTCCCTGCTTCCTCTCCCAAACCTCCCATGGGGCTTTCTCCATACCAGTCCCTTACCACCACATCCTGGAGTCTGGCTCAGGGTGGGCAAAACCCCGTGGGCAGTGCGACATCACCCATATCTGCTCACCCATGGGGATGGGGGCAAGGACCCTCCAGATGGAACCACCTTTTCTGTCTGAGGGCCTCTGCTGCCAAAAACAGTGCCAAAACCTGCACCACAGGGCCTGCCACAAGTGAGTCCCCTGGCAAGCTCAGTGTAACCATAAACATCACTACTCAGTCGCAGCTCAGCTTCCCCAGGGCTGTGCGTCATGGTGAGGATGCTGAGCATTACCAGGAGGGTGACATGGTTTAGCAGGCATGCTGGTGACGAGCTGATGGTTGGGCTAGATGATCTTAGTGGTCTTTGCCAACCTTAATGATTCTATGATTCTGGGATGCTGGGCATCATCACCAGGAGGTTGCTGAGCACCACCTAAGCAGGAGCCGTGTTCAGGGCATGGAGGAGCTGAGCTCTGCTTGGTGGCACTGGAGGCACTGTTGGAAGCTGGGGGACATGAGACAGCTGCCTGCCCAGACCTCCATCTCCCGCAGAGATCTCCATCAGGGTGTTTACAGCCCAGCTGTGTTTACACTGCCAGCAATCAAATCTCACAAGCATCCTGCTCCGTACGATGGGTCAAAGCTGCACCGTGGAAAGGGGGACCCTGGCACCATTCCCTGGGTCCCACTCCTCACCCATGATCATAATTTCCCTCTTCCCCCATCTCTCTCCCCAGCATTGCTGCACTGTGGCTGACAAGGAAGAGGAGAACTGGAGCCAAAGCTGCCGCAACATGATGGGGAAGCTATTTATTTTCCAGCAGCGGGTGAGGATGACAACTGCCTCCTCAGCCCCCGGCCCCCTCCGCCAAAAGGCCAAAGGAAACGCCCTCTCCCTGGGGAAGGAGGGGGGCAGCGGCCAGGGCACCCCAGCTCTCCCCCCGCTGCGGCCTTTTGAAGTGAGCTGCGAGTGGCTGGTGGTCCCTGCGCATCCCCCTGCCCCCTTCCCAAAACACACACATTGCTGGCATTCCTCTGTTATCAGATAGGTAATCAAACTGCAGCCCATTGAATTAGCTGCATACCTCCTGCATCTGAAAGGAAGGGGCCCAGAGCCCCTGTCCCACACCACACACAAAGCGGGAGCCTTCCCAGGCCTCCACACCCCTCCCTCCCCAAAAAATAAAGAGAGGAAGGGGGGCCCAGAGAGAGCTGGAGATGCTGGCGAGGGGGAGCGTAGGGGAGGGCCTGGGCTGGGAGCCACCGGGGCTGGCCAGCGAGAACAAAGGGCTGGCCGTGCTCATGCCGGCCAAATTCCAGGAGTTCCAGGCCACGGCGGGGGGAGGAAGTGTGGCTGGCATGGACACAGCCTCACTGACCCTCTTCACGGGCTATGGGGCCTGGCAGCCCCTCTGCTGTGCTGTGGTTGCCCTCCTGAGCTCCACTGTGCCCCTCGCACTGGCACGGTGCCAGGGGGTCAGGGTTTGGGGTCTGGGGTTGGTCTTGGGGAGGCGGTTTTGGTGGGGAGGGTGTGGAGTGACCCCCAGCTCTCAAACACAAAGCGTTTGTAATAAAACTGTATTTTGAAGCGTAAGTACCGATGGGATTCTGCTTGTTGTCAGTAGGGTTCAGAGTTAACTGAAGGTAGGACAAGGAGCAACAGCAGCACTAACATTGCCTGTCCCTACTCCCTGCAGTGCCAGGCAGCCCCACTGTGGGCCCTTCACCCATCCCAAACCCCACCACCATTATTTAACACAGACAAAGCCACTGCACGTGAGTAGCTGAGCACTGCCCACTGCCCCAGCGCACCCCACACCCCAATTCCGCCCATTTCCCCTTCCCCACCCGCACTTCCCACCTCTTCCTCTCATCCCACAAACCCCCCCTTGTCCCTTTGGGGTTGGAGCATCCCAAAGCCAGGCAGTGGCAGCGGCTCTGTGGCAGCCCCGGTTTTGCCCCCACTCTGCTGGGCGCTGGAGGGGCTCGGCCGGCCCCAGGGTCACCATTGTCCCCGCGGCCTCCCCAGTGTGACACAAGGGGACATTTATTCCAGCCAGCCCTGGCCACTCAATCAAACCATCTTTGTGTCCAGAGGGGCCTCGGGAGGAGCGGCTGCTGCACCTTGCCCTTATCTGTGTGGGGAATTGCTTTGCTTTAAACTCTGAAATCTCTGGGCAAACAAGCCCTGGTGGGATGCTGCGTTAGGAGCAGCTCTGGTGCCGAGCTGGCCAGGGCAATTGGGGAAGCCCATGCCTGTGTTTCCCCAATCTGGGTTTGGCAGAGAGCAGATCCTTCCTCACTCCTGTGCCAGAGGGAACAGAGGGCTTGCACCCACCCACTTTGGGCTAATGCTTGCCCAGTCTGGGCTGCCGCAGCAGTGATTCCTGCCTGGAATTCCCTCTTCCCAAATCCTACAGCAAATCTTTTCCTGGTGCTGCAGCTTTGGGGCAGAGCAGGGAGCATCTGCCTGCAGCCCAGTGCTGGTGCCAACATTGGGTAGATGCTGAGCCTGGAAAGAAGGGGTGCTATAGGGATGGGGGAACCCAGCTCAGTGAGCACCAAAACACCACTGGGGCTTTCCAGGCTCTGTATTCCTGCTCAATTTCCTCAAAGTAAATCCAAAAATAAAGCCATTTTCTTGCCAAAAGAGTCAGACATTCTCTTCATTTTCCACTATAAGCAAGTGAAATTAAACACTAGGTTAATTTTGAGTAAAACAACCCATTCACTAACAGTCATCTGCCCTAAATCCACATTTCCACTCACTTTTACCAGGCCCTGGTTGCCAAACCTATGCTCTTCCCGTGTGACGGGAAGGGGCAGCAGCAGTGACCACACAGAGGGTAATTAGAATCAGCTGCTGCATATTAATTTCATACTCCCATATTTGAGCACGTCCGGGAGTGCAGCACCTTCCCTCGGTGAGATCAGCTCCATCCCGGTTATTGTAAGGAGTAAATAAATTTGGGGGGGAGGGAGGGGTGTTAGAAATGGTGGAGCTGGGGGTAGCCAGGGATAGGGCTCAGAGAATGGGAGAAATCCCATTCATTTGGACCATTTTCTCTCGCAGACCATGTAAGGGTTTTTTTTTTTTCTCTCCCTGCCATCACCCCCGGGGCTTGAGAGCAGCGGATGGGGGAAGGGAGGTGCCTGAAGCCATCAGTTAATCTTTAGACAGAGACAGGAGGCTTTTTTTTTGTGTGTGTGCATCTTGAGTGAGGTTTCAGGGCTGGGATAAAGCCGCTCTCAGTCGATTTGCCGTCGGACAGACATGGCATTCCTGGCAATTCCCATTCCCAGGATGCAGCAGTGCATTTTGTGATGCAGTTTTATCCCTGCACTTATTTAAAAATAATAATAATAATAATAGAAATAATAATAAAAACCAAATCAAAACAAACAAAAAACAACAAAGGGATTGCTCACTCCTCCCCTCCCCCTGAAAGCAGAGAGGCCAAAGTGCATCTCTGCCCCATGGAACCCTTCTGAGGGGATGCAACCCATCCCGCAGCTCCATCCTGCACCCGCGAGAACATCGTACACCAGACTGGAAAACTGAGATTTTGATGCCCCCCTGCCTTCATAGGCATCGCTGCTCCGATGTGCTGCCCCTTCCCTTTCCTATCAGGCTGCATCCAGCCCCACAGCTCAGCCCTGCAAAGGCAGAACCCCTCTCTCAAGGGAGAAATCTCCTGCGTGTGCCTTTGCAGTAACTCTGGAATGGGGCTGCTCTCCAACACACGCTTTTCTTAAAACCTCCCGTCGTGCTCGCTTCCCATCAGCATCTGTCCTGGCTGTGCTCAGGCGCATGGCACCAGCCCGGGGTGCCCTCATGGAACCTACAGCGGAAGGGCAGCTGATGTGCCCCTCTGTCCTGTTCGCCACACCCCTCGGTGGGGACGGAGCCCCATGCCCACTGTGTGGCTCCTGGGGCTGACGGCACCTGGGGGACCACAGCTCCCTGCCTGGGAAGGACATGATGGCCGTGTCCTGGCCGCATCTCTGGTATGGCCACTTGGGACCATGTCACCAAGATGTCAAAAAATGAACCCTTGCAGCACTCCTGAGTCCCAGCTGTGCCCAGCAAGCTCTCCGTGCCAAAAATCATGAAAAGGAGCAAAACTACACAACACTCTCACTTTTATCTAGGATTTCAGCTTGTTAGGTTGGATAAACACTCTGAGACACAGAGCTGAGTTGCAGAAAGGTATGAGGCTGGGAGAAGCCCCATTCCCTCTGCTCTCAGCCAGGGCTGTGAGGCAGTGTTTGCTCTGCAGCAGGCATTGGGCTCTGGGGATGCTGGAATAGGGCACGCAGATTTCCCCTTTCTCATCCCAGCAGCATTGCGAGCCCAGGACCACAGCCCCCAAATGAATCCATCTCCAGTGTCCAGGGGAGGCATTTTAACCCAAATGCCTCATTTTGAGCTCACAATGAGAGGGAAAGGCAGCCCTGGAGGAGCCCTGTTAGTCTCCTGTCCTGCCGAGATTTTAATCTCTTTGTGATCAGATAAAGGGGGAGAGAGATGGAGACGCGCTCCCCGCAGAGCGGGGCCATTCAGACCTGGTTCCTGTAATAAAGTGATTTAATAGATCTAAAGAGGCCAATTCCCTTCTTTCTCCCACAATTACTTCCTGTGGGTCATCATTCACATATGTAAATGAAGAGGGCACGGCTCTGGGGGGGCTCTGGTTGTTGTACCCCAATGGTTGGGTGGAAGCACTAAGCTGGGTGCCGGGTGCAGCACCCTGACCCCATACTGGCTTTTGCCCCTTAGGGTCTGACCCGCTCTCCCTGGGTACTGAGCAGGGTCGAGGCGATGTTGGCAATGCCCCGCAGTGGGATGGTCCCAGTTGGCTTCACCGCAGGAAAGCAGTGACTTTAAGCCAAGAGCAAATGGAGTGGTGACGGAAACACTGCATCAACCCCAAAGGCCTTACTGCGGGTGGCTGCACGTGCAGGAAGCATTCAGGCTCTGCTGCATACATCTGGGCAGTGGGAATCACACACCCACTCTGGGCTCCCCAGTGCCACCCCATACCCTAAATTGTCCAGTGCCCAGTGCTTACTGCCTTCTAAGCACACCAAGCACCGCTCTGGTCTCCATGGCCCCAACAAATGGGGAGTGCCAGCAGGACACCCTGTTCATCCTCTTTTCCTGCAGGAATGTGAGCAAGAGCAATCAGGAAACCAGACTGTCTGGGGGCAATAAAGCCTGGGGAGAGGGGCAGGAGGGAGGCTCCCCCCCCATCGACACAGCACCGGCATGCAAAGACCCATTTGCTGCCCATGGGGAGCACCTGGAGCTCGGCATTCCCTGGCAGGTTTGGAGATCTCAGACCCAAATCCAACAGAAGTTCTGCACAGCGGCTCCAAAAAAGAAGGGGTTCAGTTCTCCCCTATCCCTCTGGTCACCAAGGGAAGGCTGGGAGGCCCTCAGGATCCATCACCAGCACCATCACTCTGTCCCCACCCTGCCTCCAACCAAATGCACAAAACCACCCGAGTTTGCTCCAAAGACATCTTTATCCCCTGTGCTCATACTGGTTCCCATCCCTGACAGCTGCTGCTCTCCCTGGAGAACCAGGAGCCCAGGTTCAGTGCACAGCCCCGTTGCCAAGCACCCAGCACCAAACCCGTATCTCCCTCCCAGCACTGCCCCTGTGGCTCCAGTTCAAGTTCCATCCCCAGTCCCATTTCCCCAACCCCTGCACATGGTCCCCACTGAGGCTGGATCTGTTCCCCACCACTGAAGTGGCTTTGAGCAGCCACAACCCCAAAGCTGCAGTTTCCCTTGGTGCAGGACACCAGTGTGATGCGCACGGGTCAAACCCGGACACCAGACCACAGTTATGGTATGGAATCCATAGGGGCACGTACGCGACCCTGTGTGCTTTGTGCCATGCAGGACGAAGTGCAGCCCTGACCCACTGACAGGGAGTGGGGCACATTGCAGTGGGACTTTGCCCTGCAAAATGCAGCAGAGGGATCAAGCGCATGTCATCACATTATAGGTGGTTTTGTTTCCCCGCTTCCCAGGGATAAGCATCCTGGGGCTCACGTGGACTGAACCCCCACCCTTTGAGGATGAGATGGGAAAAGCCCCATCTTGCATCCCTGCACGGGGCACCGAGCACCCTGTATCTGGCAGTGGGGGAAATGCAACTCTTTCCCCCTTTCCCTCCGTGGGGTGAGCAGCATCCCTGATCCACTGTGCCCTGTGTACCCCTTTTTCCACCGAACGAGCACCTGCTTCTCTGCATCCAGCCCTCCAAAGAGCTCCCCAGTGAACCACAATAAGAAAATTAAATGATCCCAAGGATCAGTTTACGGGGTCGCTCCCTGGAGAGCAATCCAAAGGCTGCACTGCCCTTCTCTGCCCTCCTCTCCAGAACATGGGGGATCCAATCACCCCCAGGACACCAATTTGGGATGGCAGTAGCAGTGGTCCCCACTGCGCCAGCGGCATGGAGATCTGCAAGGCAGCATGCTGGGGCTGCACCCCACCGCCTCCAACCCCAAACTCGCTGCAGCATACCTGGTGCACGAAGACATCGACGGGTGAGTCCAGCGTCGCACCGCCCTTGGCGGTCATGGAGAGGAAGCCAAAGCCCATGCGGACGTTGAACCACTTACAGATGCCGGAGCCATGCAGGGGTTGGGAGTCATTCTCGGCTTTGGGTGAATCTCCCGCCGGCTCCTCACCCGGCTTGGCACCTGGGGAGAGAGCCAGTGAGCACCTGAGTGGGACTGGGGGGGGTCCCACACCCCTCCACCCCCCAGGGAAGGAACAGAAAGAGCCCAAGTTTGGGTCCTGCATGATGGGAAAGGCAAAAAAAATGACCGCTGTGACCCAAACGCGGCAATCCGCCGTGCCCGCATGTGTGTGCGTGTGGGATCGCAGCGGGATCGCAGCGGGATCGCAGCGGGATCGCAGCGGGACTGGGGGTGGGAGCGCTGGGGCCGTTCTCCAGTCCAAAGTGTTTAAGCAAAAAAAATAAAAAATAAAAAAAAAAATCAAAAATTCAAAAAGAATTAAAAAAAAATCAAAATGAAGCAGCCCAAAATGCACCACTAGGAAGAAAAAAAAATCAAAGCCGGTGGATTTTTTTTTTTTTTTTTTTTTTTTAAGAAAAACGAAAAGATAAAGGAAAAAAAACCAAAACCAAACCAAAAACCAGAAAAACTCTCCCAAAACACCGACCCGACCCTCCTACCCCAACACACCGCGCTGCGATGAGGATTCCCCGCGGCACCGGGAGCTCCGCTCCTCACTGACCCCAACCCGACAGCCCTGAGCTCCTGCGCTCAGTCCGGGGCTGGGCTGGAAAAAATTCCCCCCACGCCGGGCCCGGGGCACAGCGGGGCACAGCGGGGCTGGGGGGGTCCCAGACCCCCGTCGGGCTCTGCCGCCGTTATTAATAATCGCGGAGCCGAGGAGGGCTGCGACAATAATATAACTTAACCTGCAAACTGCTGGTTGGAAACAGACCCCATCCCGACACTCGCTTGCAAATTCCGAGTTGTGGCTGTTACCGCCTCCTCCCTCCTCCTCCTCGGCCAGCTTTGAGGGTATCAGCCCAAAAAAAAAAAAAAAAAAAAAAAAGGCAGCAACAAAAAAAAAAAAAAAAAAAGCAACAAAAAAGCCCGGCTTAGACCCCGACGGGAGGGAGCCGGGAGAGGTTTGACTCCATCTTCACTCCAACAATAGGGGTGGGAGGGAGCGTGAGGGTTTTTTCAAAGGCTCCCAAATTCTCGCAGACAATAGAGGCCCCCTCTGCCCCCCCCCTTCACCCCCAACTCAGGCCGGGACCCACCCGCGGGGCTGGGGGACGCCGGGCCCCGCTCCGCCATCCCGCCCCCACGTGATCCTAATTAACCCCCCCCCCCACCCCGCTAATAGCGACACATTCCGGGAGGGATTTGGGTGGAGGGCGGTGTGACCCCCCCCCGCTTAGGGGCGAGGCCACCTGTCAAAGGGAAGACACGGGGAGGAGATGGGACCCCCCCCCATACCCATACTCGGACCTCGGGGGGGTCCCCACGCCGTTTCGCCACCTGAGAGCCGCCCTGGTCGCTCGTGGGTCCGGGCTTTGAGGGGGGGGCACTGAGGGAAAGCGAGCCCTTTTTGGGGACACCGCGACCTTCCCGCAGCCTCATCGCAATTGCGGCACGCGGGATCTCCCCGAGACCCCGACTTCGTCCCTCCCACGCGTGGCTGTGGGGAGAGCAGGCCCGGGGCCGGGCGGGACAAAGGGCCGAGTGACCGCAGCTCCATTTCCGGCGGGAGGACACTGCCCGCGGCCTCCCCGCCCCGCGGGGGCACAGCGCCTCCCGCAGCCTCCGCGGCCCCGCGCGGTGCGGGCAGTGCGTGGGCTGCCCGAGCTGTCTTTGGCCGTCCCCCCATCCCTCCTCGACGCTTCCACGGGAGGTCGATGTGGCATCGTCCACTCTGAGAGCCGCTTCCCCACGCGGGACCCCGTCATGCGTGGCCCCAGTGCGCGGGAAAGGGGCAGCGTGCGGAGGCTGAGCACACGGAAGGTTGTGGGGGGCACCCATTGAGGGGGGAAAAAGCTTTGGGGTCCCCCAAGGAGAGTCCCGCGTGGGGGATCCCGCGTGGGGGGCGCCGCCGGGCCGAGCGCTACGGAGCTGTCCGTGGTGCTGAAGAGAGCGCTGTCCAGGGTTCTGTGCGGCGGCGGTTGTCGCCTTCCTCCTCCTCTTCTTCCTTCTCTTCCTCCTCTTCCTCTTACCCTTCTCTCGCCCTGCTCATCGCCGGAGCCCTCCACTCCCGGGAGTTACACGTACCCCCTTCCCTGCTGGGTTTAGGGGATGAAGAAATAAGAGGAGGAGGAAAAAGATGGTTTTCCTCTTTGCAAGCGAGGGCAGGGAGGTGGCTGAAATGGGCCTTGGTGGTTGTGAGGACATGGCCCTAGTGCCCACAGCCAGTTGAGTCTCGATGACCTCATGCAGCGGGGATGGGCAGAGCAAACAATACTGCTACCAGCACGCAGTGGTGTTAATAATGCAGTGATGCTCATAGGTTGTCCATCATCTTTACACGAATGACAAGGGGTATAGACGTGGTGGAGGGAATCCACACTAACAAGTCTGTTATCCCAACATCAGCCTTGAGTCAAGTCCTCAGAGCCAACGAACTATCTACAATAGTAGGAGATAAGAGTCTGGCTGGATGCTCTCCCTCTCACTATGGCAACAGAGAGGACAGACGAAGAGTCCTTCTATTCGTTCGCCATGTGCCATCATAAGTGACCAAGCTCCCTGTCCCCCCCTGCTCTTTGGGGACCTCTTTGTTGCCACTTGCATCCCCCTCCCCACCAACACGCAGCAGTCCGGATGTCTGCTCTGTTCCCCATTCCCTGCTCCTGGGATCGCCACTCCGGGACCGTCCAAGGGAGCGGCAGCTTTTGGCACCCTCTCCTGGCCAACCGGAAGCAGCTAGCTTTGATTCTCGTTTTTGTTTGCTGAATAATTTGGATAGGGATGTGGAGTGAGAAAAAATAAAAATAAAAAATTGGGATACTCTTTCGTGTCACTCCTTTCCTTTCCTGCTTCCTGCCGGCACCATTTCTTAACAATCCCCAGTTTCTGCCCATTCTCGGTGACAGCCCAATTACACTACCCTGAGCACAGCACCTCAGTGTCCCACTGGGATCCATCCCATCCACCCTCTGGCCTGGCGTCCTCTTTCTGTGTGTGGAGTATTTGTTTTTGGGGCCTGTTGAATGGCACATGTGAACGGGAAGGGGACTCCTTCCTGTTCTTTCAGAGCCAGTTGCTGCGTGCGGCTCCGCTTCACGGGAATAGCCAGCAAAGCGTTCGCTTTCACAAATAATGGCTTCATTAGATTGAAAGAAGTGGACAGTGACCTCTCTGAAATGGACTTTCTGACCCCTGCTGACCTTTGGCCCCGGCTCTGACAGACGGTAAATCTTCCCCCATGCACATGGCCAGGGTGAGGGACAGCGGTGCCCAACCCAGTGCCAGGCACCACTGTGCCACCCAGCCCACTGGGTCCCAGCCCCACAGGGTGAGGCCTGGGGGCTGCATGAAACCAGTTGTATGGGGTACAGATGTGGCAAACATGGGGACTGGCATCCTTTTGGTGCTGTGGGTCAGGTTGGTGGCTGGCCCCAATGGCTGTTCTATCGTGTCACCTCCCAGCATTGGCAATACCAATGTGTGATGATCAGAAAGGTACAGAGGTGTTATCTGAGCCCACTCTGGGGTGAACCAAGCTGTCCCCCTGCCCATCCCATTGGGCTTAGCCCTCCTGGCTGCATGCACAGAGCCCACTGCCACTTGTCTCTCCATCAGCACAGCCCCAGTTGGGTGCTGATAACCGTTGTGTGGCCAACTCACCCCAGTTCTTCCTGCTTTCTGTTGGGGAACCTGATGAACATCAGGGATCCCAAAGATGGTGCTTGCCACCATGGCATGGTCCCCAGTCATCCTGGTGCCACCCACCTCCCTCCTCCTGGCTTTGTGCACGTGCTGCTGACCTTTGACTACGAAGCAATCAATAACAGAGGTTGTGGTGCTGCTCCTCCCCCTTGGCCAGTGCCCCTAATGAGCTCCGCTGTGATTGAGGGACTGTCAGGTAACTCCCATTGGTGGTGACATAGGGATGTATCAACCGGCTCGAAGCACAGGTGTGCTCCCAGGGATGGCCTACATGGGAATCCCAGCACTCCAAAAGTGCTCTCTTGGCATCAGTATAGTCTGATGGAAGGGTGAGCAGTGCTTGCTCAGGGTGTGCCATGGTGCCACACTTCCCTGCTTTTTGGGTAGGGTGGGAGGGGCACACAGTTATGGAACCAGAGTGAGGAGTCCTGCCCAGGTCCATGGGCTCTACTTTGCACACCAGCTCCCTTTGAAAAAAGCCCCAGGGCAGCTCTGATCGATTGGCTGCAGAGCAGGGATTGATCAGGATTTCAGCCCCATACATATTCCTTCTCTCTGATAAAGGGAAATCAATAGTTGAAAGAGATCGTCCTCTGATGTGGCTCCTCCAGAGGCAGCAGCCTCCAGCAGGCCAGAGCAAGCCCTGTCCTTGCCTCCTAAATAGCAAAGGGGGTTCTCCTCCTCCTTCTCCTCCAGGTACTACCCCACAGCCCGTTCATAGCCCATCACCTCTATGTCCCACAACTACTGCAGGCACTGCCCTATGCTCAGCCCCTTCCTTAGTGCTGACAGATGGAAACTCATTGCAGGTGTGGCCAGGCTTTAGGTCAGCCCAGATGGCCGCTCTTTCTTCCCCTTCTTGTATCCCTTCTCCAGCTGTGCCTCAGCTTCCTTACCTGTGAAATGTGGACTTGTGTCCGGGCCTTTCTCCTGGCTGCTTTCATTTCTCACACCCTGAGCTCATGCTGTGCCACCCCCACAGTGCCATGGGGATGCGGCTCCTCCCATCTCCCCCTGCTGCGGAGATGGGGAAGGCAGCTGGCATTATTCCTGTGGTTTTATTCAGTAACAATTCCTTCCTTTGTAACAGGCCCCCAGTCCTGGGGCTCTGTTTGCTCTCTAAATACCGGCGCTGATCTCCTCCAGAAGCTCCAGCACAGCACCAACCTTTGCTCCCAGAATCTCCAGCGCTGGGGACCCCATCCCGGACCCCACACTGTGGCTTTCCCAGGGGTTTCACAACCCTGCAATGGGGCAGACAGCGGCAGGGCAGAGTCCAGCTCGAACTGACAAAGTGTCAGAAGGTGGAGGACAGCAGAACTGTGAGCTCCTCAGATCCCATCCTGAAACCACTGGCCAAGGTGCGGGGTGCCCCAGTGTCCCCAGAATGGTGGCCTCGCGTGTTGAGCCAGTGGTGACTCGTGGGGTGGTGGCCCGGGGCGAGGCTGGGAGCCGAGGGCAGAGCAAGAAGCCAGGGCGGGTGCCATTGCCCCGAGCATTTCTAGGACGGTGCAGCAGCTCACACCCCGGGCCATGTCTTCTCTGCTGGCCCAGGGCCACCGCGATCACTGGGGGGCAGCAGAGTATTTACGGCACAGGGACGATGGATGTCCGGTCGTGATCACCCTGTCCCTTTGCGTGCCAAGAGCTTTGAGTCCTGGCAATGAATTCAGCTGTGACCATAGCCCCGGGACACCCGGTATCACCGGGGACGGACCCAGTAGTGGGAGGAGGCAGTGGTGGGGACAAAGGTCTCACCAAGGTGGCCCGGTAGGGCTCTGGGGACTCCACCAACCCAGGCGGGCCGGTCCCCCAACCGGCGCTGCTGAGCCTCAGGAAATGGAGGAGCTGGGTTGCTGGGGAACCAGCCCGACCGGCTCCCCGGCTGTCAGCACCTGAGGAATGCCAAACCTCTGCTCGCCAGGGCTGGGTGCTCACCGAGGACTGGGTGTTCGCCGGGTGACTCTGCCGGTCCGCCCAGCCGCGGCGTGCCGGTGCAGGGAGCAGCACCCCGAGCCCTGCGCAGTGCCTTCGGTGCGGTCGGTCAGTGCGGTGCCCAACCGGCGCGGCAGGACCCTCGGGCGGCAGGTACGTGGGGTGTGGGTTGGGGCCCGCGGATGCTGTGGGGGCCAGGATCTGTAGGGCACCTGCTGCCACTCGGGGCCGTGCTCAGATCCATGTGCCAGTGCTGCCGTTTTGCCCTCAGTGAGCTGAAGTTGGCACAGGTTGTGTTGCAGAGCCCGTTTCTGCCACTCTCGTCTTCAACTCCTTCAGGCTTTTAACCCTATTCCCACCCTAAAGCACATCCTCACGCCCACTGAGGACAAAGAAGTGCTCACCCACCCCCAGTGGCCTTGTGGCTAGCAGATAGCGGGGTCTCTGCCCACCCACATCCCCTCCTCTCTGCAGGGCATGTGGCTGCGGGAACACCGGGTAACAAAAGGGGAAATGGAAATTGTCCTGCCCTAATTATTAGTCCTGATCTGTGCAGCAGCTGCTCAAACCAAATTCTTGATTTTCCCAGAGGCAGCAGGTCCGCTCTTACCCGCATACATCGGGAACATCCCAGTGTGTCTGCAGGGCCAGATTTCCCCATGGCCACCAGCTTAAAGCTGGCCGCAGGTTGCTGCCACCCAGCCCTTGGTCCCTTCATTACATCTCAGGCATCTTGACCAGGTTCCAGGAGCCCCAGTCAGGCTGCTTAGAGACCCTTATGAATAGCAGGAGCCAACAATTAGCTGAGCGGGTTTGCTTGGGTGGGACGGGTGATTAATTGCTGTGCCGGGTGCCCGTTGCAACAATACAGCTGGGTTTCATTGCAGCGTGTCCTGGCGTGCAGGGACGGCCACATCCTCACCTGCCTCCATCTGGGGTGCTGGTGCCAGGCAGGGCTGCAGAGCAGGGAGGTGGTGTGTGCTCTGCACCCCCATCACCCAGCTGTGGCCCTATGGATCCAGCTGTGGCCCTGTGGATCCAGATGTAGCTTTGCTGATGCAGATGCATGGCCCTACCTGAGCTCTTCCTAGCATCCAGCCCTGCTAGCTGTCCCAGACATGGTCTCATCGCCTACTGCAAAATGACACCAACCCCTCCTATGTAGACTAGAAAGACCTGCCAGGCTGGGGAGCGTGGTGGGCGGGCAGGAACCAATGTTCCTGTGCCATCACTGAAACATTCTGGTAGAGGGCAGAGCAGATGTGATGGGGTTTGGAGGGGTCCAGCCCCGGGTGAACCCCACAATGGGGAACCCCCAGAGCTGACCCCAGGGATGGGGGAGGTGACCCCATGGGAGAAATCCATTTCTCATCCACAAGGAATCATCCCAAGGAGGGCCTTCCCCATCCCCAGCCAAGAAAGTGCTAAATTTTACCACTCTTCAGGCCATACCCAAGTCCCGAACCCTCCTGCTGCCCCTGCAGCCCATATGCAGCTGGTATTTGGTGTTCGGGTTGGTGACACCAAACAGTCCCTAGCTGGGAGATGCTTCCGGCTCATTCACCCGCAGCTGCTTCGTCAGCTGCTTTCCATATCCCAAACACAGCAATAAAACCTTTCTGGGGCAGTCACGCAGCCCTGCATGGCGTCACTCTGCCAGCCACAGCCTCGGGGTGCCCATGTCCTCGCTGGCAGCATCCAGCACCGCCCAGCACGGGGACACAGGTACAGGGTGCTGGGTGCCTGCTCTGATCAGGGTGCAAGCAGTGGGTAATTAATGCAGCTCATTTTCTTGTGCCAGTGGGGCCTCAGATGTGGATGGAGCAATCCCATCTTTGCTGAGCAATAATTGCCGTGATCAAGGGAAGATGCTGCTGGCCCCAACCTCCTACAAAACCCCTGGGTGCTGTGGCACAGCCCTGCTGAGGCCCTTTCACCTCATGGAGCTGCTTCCCTGTTATTTTTTGGGCTTGTTTGTTTGCTGTCTTTGCTGACTCGGTGCAGTCCTGCACCCTCCTGACTCATCCTGCAGCTCGAGGCATAGCACAGCACAGCCAGATCCTGCCCAGGTGGTAGAGTGCTTGGACATGCAGGCATTGCACTGCATTGCATTTTGTTGCGTTGCATTTTGTTGCAGTGTTTTGTTGCACTGCATTTTGTTGCACTGCATTTCATTTCAACGCACAGCATTGCATGTCATTGCATTTCTTACGTTTTGTGTAGCTGTATTGCATTTCATTGCATTTCACTGCATTGTGCTCCACGTTATGTCATGTCATGGCATTGCATTTCATATTGTGTTGTTACACTGCATTGAATTTCATTGTATTGAATGTTACTGCATTGCAATGAAGGGATGGTTGTACCCCAGGTCATGCATGTGTGAGCATCCCAATAGGTGCTCTAAGGAGACACAAAGTTACCATCTGTGTGCTTGAGACCCCCCAAAATGTTCTAAGGGACCGTGGAGGGGGGGACCGAAGTCCAAAGGGATGGGCTCAAAGTTTGGGGTCTCAGCTCAGCTGGATTCCTGGTGCCTCTCCCTGCAGCTCCACCAGCCCTGCTGTGTGGTGGCAGGGGCCGCATGGATCTTCCATTCCAGCACAGTGTTGCGAAGGGCTTCGTCTCCAGTGCCGAGCTGAGCATGAAGCAAACAGCAGCACCCAGACCTGAGAGCCGATCCCGCTTCCAGAAAGTCTCGCTGGTGTCACGGCAGCTGGAGCACACGGCAGGAGGGGGGGGCCGGGATGGCAGCCCCTCCCGCGTCTCCCTGCTGCTGCAGGCCTGGGAGAGGGAGATTGTGGAGAAGACGGCGTCGGGGCCGAGCACAGTGGCGCAGCACAGCTCTTCACCCTCCGTCAGCACCCTGAAGGACTTTGCAGCGCATGGCCCCATCTTCTCACAAGTCTTCTCACCACGGTGGCGGGAGGAGAAGCGGGAGGATGACACGGTGCCTGTGCCCCGAGATGTCCCTGTGCATCGCGAGAGCTACATGCACGGTGTGCTGCTCCCCACTGTGCCCTGCTGCCAGCGCTCAACCCGTGACCCCAAGCCCAGGGCTAGGCATGTCACCGTGCTGCGAGAGGGCAGGGAGGCAGAGGAGGGCAGGAAAACCCAAAATGGCGTCTGCAAAGCTACTACTGTGCCCTCATTGCATCAGAGAGGCTGTAAGCAGGATGGCGGTGGCATCACCAAGATCACAGCACGTGGCAAAAGCTCATTGAGCACCCTGGATACCAGGGAATCCTCCAGGGAGAAATGTTCAGCACCAGATAAATCCATGCCCAGTGCAACGCCAAGAGGCAGAGACAAACCCCAGGACCTGCAAACCAGTACAACCAGTGCCCAGTGTCCTCTGGCAGATCGGTCTGGAGTGGGAGAAGGAGGTGCGGTGCATAGGGGTGGCTCTATTTCAGCCGCACAAACTAGGACAGAGAGCTCTGAGGAAGCTGGTGGTACCTCCAAAAACATCTCCATGGAAGCAAACAATGGCCCTGGGCTGTTACCTGGAGCACAAGCATCTCCAAAAGACACAGAAGTTAAGATGGAGGAGGGTGAGATGGCAGAGAATCACCAGGGTGTGGCTCAAGATACCCAGAGCATCCCTGAGCCTGTCATGGAGAGCACTGCAGAACCTCAGCCTGAGAGCACTGCAAAGCTCCCACCTGAGAGCATCCCCAAACCCCAACCTGAGGGTGTCCCCAAACCCCAACCTGAGAGCATCCCAAAACCTCAACCTGAGAGTGTCCCCAAACCCCAACCTGAGAGCACCCCAAAACCTCAACCTGAGAGTGTCCCCAAACCCCAACCTGAGAGCACCCCAAAACCTCAACCTGAGAGTGTCCCCAAACCTCAATCTAAGAGCATCTCAAAGCCCCAAACTGAGAGCATCCCAGAGCCTCCCCATGAGTCCCCAGACCCACCATCAGAAAGTCCCCCAGATGCATCTGAGGAGGATCCTGAGCTGGTGGTGGACATGGAGATCTTCGTGGACACGCTGCGCAATATGGAGCCCTCAGAGATACGGAAGGCACCCAAGGTTCAGCGCCAGCCCCGGCCCTCAGCGCTGGGTCGCTGCGCAGCACTGCCACCCATCCATGAGGACCTTGTGGCCCCACGCACCCACGTCTCACTGCCTGTTGCGCTGCAGGAGCTGCTGGCATGGGGGGAGGGAGGACAACGAGCTGAGACCACCCCGGAGGGCACAGGGAGCCACGATGAGGAGGAGGAGATCGAGAACCCCTACTTGAGCCCTGGGGAGAAGGCACTGAGGAGGGCTCAGAATGGCAATGGGGAGCTGGGTTTGCACCTGGGGGGGCCGATGCAGGGCAGGGCCACGGGTGAGCACAGTATTCTGTTCCGAGGAAACGTCCTTAAAGGCATGGCACTGCTCTCTGACTTCCTGGAGCACCGTGCAGCTGCAGTGGATGAGGCCAAGCCCTACTCACGCCTGGACAACAGCATGCTTTACAGCCGCTTCGTATCCCCTGCCAGCATCCACAATGGGATCTCCAATGGTGTGGGTGCTGGTGACCACCCCAGCACTGAGCTGGAAGCACTGAGTCCTGACCACATCCCTCCTGTTCCTGAAGAGCCAGAGAGCACAGGTGCCCCATACCACACCAACATCCTGGTGAGTGCAGCCCTGGAATAGTGACTGGGGGTGCTGGGGCATATAGGGGGTGTCAGATCCAACCCCCCCGAGAATCTTATCCTGCTTCCAGCCTACAGATGGTGTGTTGCATTATGGGAAGCTGTGCTGCATAGCCTCCAGTACGATGGGAGGGTGCTGGGTGGGTACCAGCATAGGCTATGAGAGAGGGTACTGGGTTGGCAAGGTGTTGGGCTGGTGTTGTGAGGGTTTTGGGATGGGTAATGGGAAGGTACCAGAATGAGCACTATGAAGCTACCAGTGTAGGTGATGAGAGGGTAATGGGATTGGAGGGTGTAGGGCTGGGGATAGGAGGGTGCGGGGATGGGTGACGGAGGGCAGGGGCTGGGCAGAGGCTGTTCCAGGTGGTGCAGGAATGCTTGAGGTGTGGCTGCTCGGGGCGGTGGGAGGGATTTGCTGGCTGCAGATGCAAGGCTTTGGCTGCTGCTCTGTTGGGCTGCAGCAATGGCTGGTGTGGCTGACGCCCCTCTGCGCTCTTCATGTGTTCTTGGATGTGCACAGCAGGAGGACAAGGAGGGCTCTGTGAAGATAAACGTCAGACCTGGCAAGGTATGGGGCATGGGGCAGGGGCTGGGCAGGGCTGGCCCTGAGGCCGCAGTGCTGAGCACTCTGCTTTCACCCCAACCAGATCATCCTCTTCTCCGAGGCCGGCTTTGCAGGGCACAGATGGGAGATTTGGGGTGATGTCCCTGACGCTACATCTTGGGAGCTGTCATACAAAATCTCCATCAGGGTCATCCGTGGCGGGTAGGGATCATGCAGGGACAAGGCTGGGGGCAGCTGGGGAGGAGGCTGTGTCACAGACCATGTTCAGTGGTCACCATTCTGCCGCGGGCAATGGCTATGGCCATGAGCCAGTACTGTGGTGACGGGATGTCCCCACGCAACCCATGCTGCTAGAGGCTCCGTATGGCCACGTCCTGCACCCTGCCATTAGGCAGAGCCTGGTAAGCACAGCAATGGGGATTTCCCTGCTGGCAGGTGGGTGATGTATGAGAAACCACGGTTCCATGGGCGCAAGTGTGTGCTGGCAGAGGGGGATGTGGAGATTGACAACCCCTGGATGGTCTATGGGCAGAGTGATGAGCCACGTGGCAGTCAGCCCTTCCGCATCGGCTCCTTCAAGAGGGTGGTGAAGGTGAGCAGCTGGAAAATGGGGTGCAGAGACCCCCAGATTCAGCCACCCTTCATTCTGCTCTCCCCACACCAGGATTACCGCACGCCTGAGATCAGCCTGTTTGCTGAGGAGAACGGAGAAGGTGCCAGGATTCAGTTCAGCGACTCGGCTGAGGACACCCGTGTGCAGGGCCAGTCACTCACTGCTTCCTCCATCATTGTGCACTCGGGACTGTGAGCAGGACAGGGTGTGGGGTGCTGCTGGCACAGGGCGCTCCCAGCCACCAACGAGCATTTGGGTATTTCCTCCCCAGGTGGCTGGTTTACTCCAAGCCCTTCTTCGATGACGACCCCTATGTCCTGGAGCCAGGTGGATACCCCAACCTGAAGGCCTGGGGAGCAAAGGATCCATCCATCTGCTCCATGCATCCCATCAGGCTGGTGAGGACTGGCTGCTGGAGCGCTGGTGCTGTATTCTGTGTGAGCACATCACTCTGCCTCTCCTTCCATTTCCCAGGGCTGCCCGGTGGTGGAGTGTCCTGGTGAGCCACAAGTGCTGATCTATGAGGACACGGGCTTCCAGGGACACAGCTTCATCATCAGCCGGGATATCTATGACCTGAAGCGCCTGCCCGAACTGCTGCTGCCCACCGTGGGCTCAATGCGTGTCCTGGGTGGCTGGTGAGCAGTCGGGTCACCCACAGGAGAGGGCTTGGGGGCTGTGGGACAGCAGTGAGGTGGCACATCTCAGAGATGTTCAGCTGTGGGGATCTCAGTGCTTGTCTGATCTCAGTGTCTGCACGCAGCTGGGTTGGCTATGAGAAGGAGGGCTTCCGTGGCCACCAGTACCTGCTGGAAGAAGGGGAGTACCATGACTGGCGGCAGTGGGGCGGCTACAGCAAGGATCTGGTGTCCTTACGGCTCATACGGACGGTGAGGGCATTGGGTGCCACCACCCTGCGTGCCCATAATATCATGTGTTATGGAGAGCAGCCATCCTCCAATCCCTTTCCCACAACAAACTGAGGGCTTGGGGTTGGTCCCTGCAGGATTTCTCTGACCCGGCACTAGTGCTCTTTGAGGCTGTGGACTTTGAAGAGGGCCCCAGCGTGGAGCTGAGTGAGGCACTGCCCGACACGCAGCTGGCTGGCTATGGCACCATCACACAGTCCATCCATGTGCTGAGCGGCGTGTGAGTATGGAACATGGGACACGGGGACAGAAGGGACATAGGGATGGCTAAGCCTGAACCTGAGCTTGCACCCCCCCGGCAGGTGGGTGGCCTATGAGGGCCCCAACTTTTCAGGCGAGCAATACATCCTGGAGAAGGGAGTTTATCGCAACTGTGAGGACTGGGGGGCAACCAACTGCCACATCGCCTCGGCACAGCCCATCCTGCAGGTGGGTGCGCATGGACTCCCCAGAGCCCAGATCCCCCCTGCACACCCCATGGGTGGGTGAGCTGGAAGCCAGCTCCACTCTGTTTGCTTGCAGGTTAAGGAGCACAACCTGCACTTCATCTCCAAGGTATACAGTGGTGTGTGGGGAGGGGGACACACTGATTTTGGTGTCACCACTCTTTGGGGGATGGTGACAGTGTTACTTTGCCTGTTTCACTGAGACACTCCATGCTCCCTCCCCAGATCCTGCTCTTCTCGGAACCTGACTTCCTGGGGGAACATCTCGCCTTTGAAGATGAGCAGAGTGCTCTGCCTGACAGTTTTGTGCCCCGCTCCTGCAGGGTCCGTGGTGGCAGGTAGGGCACTGGGTCCTCAATGGTGGGGGCAGGATGGGGAGTCCCGGGGGACACTCACCCCCCACGATGGCTGCAATCAGCTCAAGCATGCTCTTCTGCTCCCCGCCAGCTGGATCCTGTTTGACAGCCAGGCGTTCACTGGGGAGCAGCATGTGCTGTCCGAGGGCGAGTACCCCACGCTGGGTGCCATGGGCTGCCTCTCCTCCACCACCATCCGCTCCTTGAAGAAGGTCCCAGTGGTGAGTGCCCATCCAACATCGCTGGGGCAGAAGCTCTCAGGAGCCTCCTTGTTTCCCGCAGCATTTGTTCTCCATACCCAGAGCCCATCCACACACATGGGTGCTGGCTTCCCCCAGCTTTCCCCCTTTACACCTTCATATTTGCCCCCTCCCACAGTTCTTCTCAGAGCCCTCCATCTTCCTGCATGGCCTGGAGTGTTTTGAGGGGAAGGAGATTGAGCTGAACAATGAAGTGCGGAGTCTCCAGGCAGAGGGCTTCAACAACCACGTGCTGTCAGTGCGTGTCAAAGGCGGCATGTAAGTGAGCCCAGCCCTGCTGTTCCCATCCCAGCTGGGGTCTGTCTGCGCACTGAGGCTAACTGCGCCTCTGCCCGTCTCTGCAGCTGGGTGCTGTGTGAGCACGGTGACTTCCGAGGTCGACAGTGGCTGCTGGAGTGCACTGAAATCACCAACTGGCTGACCTACAGCGGGCTGCAACACGTGGGGTCCCTCTACCCCATCCGCCAGGTGAGCACCCAGGGAGACCCAAAACCAGCCCTGGTGCAATGGGGCTGGGGAAAGCAGCATGCTGCTGCCAGTGCTCACCCACGAAAAGTGCCACCAACATACCATCGGCTCCTCCCTGCAATTTGTTGTGGCGAAATGCTCCCCACAGGCAAGCACCTTGCACAATGTCTTGGCATCATGGCCTGGTGAGCCATGCTGTACCAGCTGTGAGTTGAGCCAGGGCCACAGCCATCACTCTGGCACTGCAGAGACATGCACAATGTGGTTATTGGGTGCTGCAGAGATCCTGAGCAAAAAGAGCTTCTCTCCTTCCAGAGACGCATCTATTTCCGCATCAGGAGCAAGGAGCTGCAGCTCTACCTGTCTGTCCCTGATGACGTGGAGGACATGAAAGCAGGGCGCGTAGTGGTCTCCAGCCTGAGCGAGCAGAGCAGCTCTGTCTGGTACTATGAGGATGGGCTGCTCAAAAACCAGGTGAGGGCTGCAGCTTGGAGCTGGAGGGGACCTGGGAATGCCCCAGAGCGACCTTTTAGGGCTTCCACCAGTTTTTTCCCAGGATAACCTCAGCCTTGTCACCAAAGCCCATTGATTCTCCCTTCTCCTGCTCTCTCCTGGAGACATGAATGCATTTCCGCCACACCTGAGGATTTTCTCACATCGATCATGTCCGCCCCTCATTGTTTTCCTGCCTTCCCCATGTCCCACTCCAGAACTAGATGCTTTTAACATGGAAACCTCCAAGCCCAAAGTCCCTGAGCCTCACCAGGTGGAGGCAACGGAGGGGATGGGGCTGACGTGTCCACCACCTCCCACTGCAGGTTGCCCCCGCCATGAGCCTGCAGGTCATCGGGCCAGCTGGGAAGGGAGCAAAGGCCGTCCTGTGGTCTGAAACCCGGATGCCACGTCAGACCTGGAGCATTGATTCTCAGGGACGGATCCGCAGCCAGATGTTTGAGGACATGATCCTCGATGTAAAGGGTGAGGCTGTGGTGCCAGCACAGGGGCTGCTGTCCTAGGGACCCCATGGAAATGGGGTGTCAGATGGAGCCGCTCTCCTCTTTGCAGGAGGCCGATCATACGACCGGGACCATGCGATCATTTGGGAGGTGGCTGAGGAACGACTCACACAGATCTGGGATGTACAGGTGCTATGAGCTGGGAGCATGTGGCCCTGCTCCCAACAAGTGTCACAGGGAAAGACAGGGACACCCTGCAATGGTGGGAGCTGCCTCCTGCCCCACTGCCCCGGCAGATGAAGTATGAAGGATGCCACGACCACCTCCACTGCCTATCGCCCTCCTGAAGCATCACAGGCACACGTGCTGCTGACCGCTGTGGGATGCTCCGAGTGCAACACGGCAGAGCCTCTTCCCTAACCCTATTCCCCTCTCTGAACTGTATTTATGTATGTGTGTAAGATATGGCCCCATTCGCGGAGGCCAGCCCTGCCTGGGTTTGCTCTCCTTGTCCTCCTTGCTGAGCTGCATGGTGCTCCTCACAGCACAGGGCCCAATCCTGCTCACCCAGACAGGAGCTCAGTGCCTTTTAGTGTCCACTGTGAGCAACATCTGAGTCCTCGGTTCTGAAAAGCAGCAGGCTGCACTCCTAAGATGGCAGTGTGTCTGGCTCTGGATGCCGATGTAAGGGCAGGGGGCTCTGGGTCCCTCTTTCCTGAGTGCAGCAGGATGAGATGCCCTGGGGAAGTGTCCTGGCACTGCCAGATTGGGCTGGGCTGTACCAAAGGGATGGAAAACAACACAGCAAATCACTTGGGGCCCTTCAGAAGGAGGGTATTTAACCAGGGGAAGATCTGACACGGAGAAACATAAAGGCATGTGAGAATCAGAGAGTGCTTAGGTGTACAGGATGTAATGGTTTCAGTCCCACACGGGGATAGTGACGATCCTGGGCTGCCGTCAGCACCCTGCTCTGCTCCAGGCTTGGGACTGCCAAAATCCAACATCACCAACACGAGCCTGGCTGCACGTCCCCAGCGCAGCTCAGCTCCTTCTCCAGTCTCCAGGACAGAGCTGTCCTCCATTCAAGAAGGGCTCAGAGCAGGGCAGGAGCTGCCCAGGAACGTGATGCAGAGCCAGAGGAGATGCAGTGGGGGATGTCTGCACACCCAGACACCGCGTGCTTCTGTCCTCACTGCTGGGCAGAGCAGCACTCCTGGTTTACTCAGCACTCCTGGTTTGCTCAGCAGGTTGGGCTCAGCTTGGGGACATCACGTCATGAGGGAAGCAATCGGTTACCAACCCTGCAGCAAAACCGGGCTGTTCTGGCAGCGACAGGCAGCACAACGCCTTCCCTGCAGGTCTCTCTTGCAGACGGTACACTTAAATCCTGACATCAGGCAGCTCCAGCTTGCCAGTGATTGCTCTGGCTGTTGGCAGCAGCCATGGCCAAACATCTGTGGTTGTGGTGAAACATCCCGAGCTGCTGCGAGACTCACTGGGGCAGGAGGTCACAGAACCACACAGATCACAGCGCAGCGGCTGGAGCCCAGCAGCCGCCCGCAGGCAGCAGCAGCAGCGGGCAGGGCGGGGCGGGGCGCACACACACGGCTGCGCTGGGCCGAGCAGAGCCTGGAGGAGGGCGAGGACAAGACGCAGGGACCCAGAACTGCCGACCCACCACCGGCCTGCAAAGCTGGCTACGGCCTGGAGGCGACCACCTGGGAGAGGGGCCTGGCCGAGGCCTGAGACTGCCCGGCCGCTGTGTGGTCGCCCCGCAAGGTCCATGCCTGTGGCACGGATGCTGCCGGTGCGGTTCAGCCCGCCTCGTATGGGGCGACAGGCAGCGGGCACACAGCCGCACCACACACACGCAGCGGAAACAGCATCGCGCCGCAGAGCAACACCACTACGCGCATCCCGCCCTTATATAAACCCCGGCAATTGGCAGCTTCGGATTGGTGCAGAGCTGGAAGATTTGAGCTCGTTGATTGGTCTGCTCGGCGAAGGCGGTCTGTGATTGGCCAGAGCTGGGTCGAGGGCGGTGCCTCGGGTCCGCCCGTCCTGCTGGGGGGCGCTGTGCCCTTGTGCTGCGGTCAGGGTGCGGCTGCGGCCGCCCCGGAGGCGCGGGCGGGCCTCGTCCTCCCCTCAGCGAGCCCGTCCCAGCGCCAGCCCGTAACAGCGCGAGAAATAAACGCGTGAGAGCCTCCGTACTTTATTTCTCAGAGCTTCGCGGCGCGATTGCGGTGGCTGTGTTTAGAGTTGGTCTTCTTGGAGGCTGCGGCCATAGGGAAGCACTGTGGGGACACGGGGATAGGAGTTGGCTGGGCCCGGCGGCGGAGCTCCAGGGCAGGGGGATGCCGGCCTGCGGGGGTCTTCGGGCCCAGCTCAGCACAGCTGCAGGAGGAAGGCCGCAGCCAGCCCCAGTGCGAGGGGCAGGAGGGCCGGGCTGCCACAAGGCGGGCTCTGGCCTTGTATCCCATGTATTATGGTGCTGTTGTCCTCTGCCAGGCCTAAGGGCTGGAAAAGCAAAGAAGACAGATAGTGATGGCTGCAAAGTGAGACAGAGGGGTGGTATCTCCCCATCTTGTAGTGTCTCAGTGCCACGCGGTCTCCTCAGGCCCCACACGCAGGCAGAGGTATGGGCTTCTGGGTTTTCCCACTACAGGAAGCAAAGCAGGCGCTCCCTCATGCTGCTGCCCTATTTCGAGGCAGGGGCTTTTAGAAATAGCAAGTGGGAAAGCAGAAGGGAGGGGCCGGCCTCTGAGGAAGTGGCTGGGGATGTGGGGCCTGCGAGCCCAGTGCTGGAGGATGTGGGGTGCAGAGACAGCTGGGAAGGTCCCTGGTGGAACCAAGGGGGAGGGGTGCGAACATCTTCCTGTTGCAAGGGGCACTGCAGTCATTACATGAAGGGGCAATGCAGCTGGGGTGGAAATTTCAGGGCAGTTTCCTTCCCTCTCTAAAGAGCTCCTTCTGAATTAAGGCGTTTGCTTGAACACCTCCCACCATGGCTGTGCAGAACCACTTTCTTTGTATTTCACTGCTCCTCAGCTCCGTGGGTTCCCTCTGGAGCTGCAGTGGTGATTAGGAAGGGGACATGGATGGGCCCCATTTTGCAGGCACTCCTTTTAGCTGTGAAGGTTTGCTGTCACAGGGTGGGATGCTGAAATGTACATGCATCCCATGGAGCCTGCAACATGTCACATCTGTGTGGCATTTGAGAGTGACACCAGCTCAAGCAGATCTGGCCTCATCACCAACGTACAAATAAAATCAACCCAAGAGCTTCTCCAAGGAGCATCACCCTCCCCAGAGATCTTTACCCACTTCCAAGCAGCAGCCCCCACCCAAGAGATAGCTGCTGTCTGCCCACATGGTGCTGGAACCCTCAAAGAGGACTCCCAGCAGTAAATAGACACAAAAGGGGAAAGGGAAGGAGGGAACCCTGTGGCTGTGCCCAGTATCCCTACAGCCATGCTCAGCAACCTGGGACCAGGCAGCAGCTGGGGATAGGGAGGGGGCCATCAAGCAAAGGAGAAGCTGCACGATGTGGGCGAGAGATGAGAAATGGCAAGGTTATGGCTACGTGTAATGCCCTTAAGCCAAAAAAACCCTCGAACATTTAAAGAAAAAAAAAAAAAAGCAACATACAGAAGTATTTAAACCTTGCAGCCTGCAGTGCAAAGCTCCTTTTACGACAAGCAGAGTTAAAGGAAAATAAATTGCTCTGGTTCCCAGCTGAAGGCAGCAATTCTCCCACCAGTTAGATCCCAGACCCCTAACCACTGTCACACCCCAGCAATGGGTCTGGCTGCTCCCCAGCTTTTGGGGTGCTCAAGCAATGGGCTTTCTCTTACCAAGCAGAGGGCAAGCAGGGCAAGCAGGAGGAGCAGCTGGGCACACCGGAGGGGCTGCATGGTCTGTGCTCAGTGTGCAGCTTGCTGCAACGCTTCCTCATCTGCTCATGGTGATTGCTATCAGAGCCTTTAAAGTGCAGCCGTGGCCCCATCTCACCAATCACACTTTCCTTCCTCATGCTGCTGCTGCAGAGCACAGCCCATCACCCAGAGGGGACACAAGAATTGGATCCATGGAAAAGCACCAGGAAGGCACTGCTGGCACTGCTGATGCTGCAAGGTGGGGATGATGCCCTGAACAGGATCTCCCAGCCACTGTCTCCAGCAAAGGCAGTGAGCCCCTTTCCCTTCTATTTCCAGCACCATATAGCTCTCCCTACCCTGTGCCCCATGCCTGTGTAGGGCCAGCACCAGTTACAGGTTCAAACCCTCCACTTCAGCAGGAGGGTCTGCAAACGCTGCACCACGAGCCTCCCGTCCTGCAGTGAAGGATGGGAGCTGGGCCCAAGCCACAAGCATGGCAGGGTGCTCTGATCCACATTGCAGATGGCGGCAGTGCTCCCTTCAGCCCCGACAGTGCTTGCAGCACATCGCTGAGCTGCACCACCCTCCTGCCAGCAAACAGCAGAAAACAGAACGGGTTATTTTAGGACAGGTTGAAACGAGCAAAGCTACACCTGTTGTTGTGGCTTTCATTTCTGTAAGTGCATCGCAGTGAGACCTGCGTGGGGGCTGGCAGCTCAGAGTGCAGCAGACTGAATGCTCTTGGCATTGCATCTTCTACTTCACCCCAAAAAAATCTGGAATGCAGAAAGTCCGACAGCTTTTATGCCTGAGTACACAACCGAATGACTGCTGATTTCTCAATCAACCAAGTTCCGGCCTTGCAGCTTTCTGTGGCAGCCAGTGAGTGCCTAATAGATAAGTGCCATCTTTCCTTCTTGTTTTCCTCTTATGTTTCCTTATGGTATATATAAAATCAGAGAATATTTGTTCTCATTTGTGATATTTTTGTCCTGGGCACTGGCTGGAATTATCTGGTAGGGTGGCACAGTGGCCTGTGGTTATTTCTCCTCCACTCTCCCTTATTTCCTACTTTGTGGAGCTCCCCTGAAGCTCATTCCCACTTCCTTACGGTCAACTTTTAGGTACGATACCCGCTCTTGCCGCGGTGCACGCCGGGACTTGTAGTCCTCGTCCGGCCGCCCCTCTCCAGGTGGCCGCGGCTCAGCCAATCACAGCGTCCAGGCATCGCCGTGGCAACCTCTGGTAAACAAGATGGCGGTGGGGGCGCTGAGAGTGGGGTGAGCGGTGCGGGAAAGCTGGCCTTCCCCGGGCTTCGGGATTCCCCTCGGAGGCAACGCCGAGAGGCTGGGGTCGGGTCTGGCCTTGAATTCAAGTCCCCTTGTGGTGGGGGGTCCTCGGGATGCTGTCACTGGCCTTCGGGAGCGTTCACGGCCAGGTGGATGCATTGGCCATTTCTGAGCTGTGCTGACTGAGGGGTGCAGGAACGCACCCTGCCCAAAGGCACACAGTGTAGGCCGGTGAGAAAGAGATGCAGAGTTTGAGCCCTTCTGGACAGCGTTTTCCTTTATATTTTAGGAAACTTGCTCATCTAGCAATCCCTTCCTCCCCCCTCCCCCCCTTCCCCCCCAGCTAACAAAACTATCCTCATTTTTTATATATTCCCTCCTCACCATTTTTCATAAAAAGGGCCGAGCTGAGTTGTTTGCCTCTGCTGGCAAGGCGCTTCTCCCATCCTACATCTCTTGTGGTGAGTGCAGCTCTTCTTCCTACATGTCCAAGATCAGATAAGTAATGGAGGATTTCGACATCCTCAACAACCCCTAGAGTACATTAGAGCCTCATTTTGTTTTACAGCTCCACTTTAGGCCATAGCTGGCCTGATAGATTAACAGCACAAAAGCTGTTTCTCTGCTCTCAGTGAAGTTTCCTTTTTCTGCTACTCCCAGATGCTGTACTTTCTGTTAAAGCAGCTCAGTGGTACTTTCTGCCTCGCTGTGTGGCACAGGATGTTCTGTATCAGCATCACAGTCTTTTTCTGCCAGCCCCATTTTGTGTTCGCTCTTCACAGCTGCTGGGATTTTACGTTCCTTTTGGTTCTGTGCCATAACAAATGCCCTCACCCACTCATTGTTTTGAGTGCTTCTGGGAATGAATAGCCTGGGGCCACTCTGCTTTCTCCTTCCCTCAGTGTAACACCTATATTTCTTTACCTGTTTTTGGAGAAGTCATATGCAAAATACTGACCTTAGTCAATTCTTTCATACTCTTTGTGCTTCTTCACAGGTGACACAGCCTGTCCCTTAGGGCAAAGAACCCAGTGCAAGGCTTCCCTTGCAGGGACAACACTAAAAAAGAATGTATGACATCACAGAATGTCTTAGGTTGGAAGAGACCTTAATCATCATCTAGTTCACCACCTCACAGTCCCTCAAAGATAAGGGGGTTCTTGACCATCATAGTCTCTCAGTGACAATCTGGTGGACTCAATATCCCAGGCTAATTTGTGTTGTCTCCCCTTGACATACACAGCATGCTGCCAGTGACGTAGCAACCTCCCTACCAAGAGCTCTCAAAGATAAGAGCTGAGGGATTTCCACCCCACACCCACCAAAGGTATCCTCTTTTTACCTGCTTTGGTAGAACAAGAGCTCATGTGTGGGTTCCCTTATGGTACAGATAAGCCTCCCCAGTATGAATTGCCTTTCTAGAGGTAATGTTGTATTTGTGCTTTCAGGTACAGTTCCCACTGACATGGAGCTCATGTCATCCATGATGCAAAAAAATCAGTCTGTTGGAACAAAAAATAGATAAACAAACACAAGAAATCCAACTGAAGGTAAAAGTTCTGGCCCTTACCAGGCCTGTTCTGTGTCCTGCTTTAGCTTTTCAAGCCAGGGTAATGATACACCCGCTTATACACAGTCTGGGTTAGAACAAGTTAATCCATAGCTGGCTCTGTTAATTAGACAGGTTAGCCTTTGTAAAACAGCAGAGCAGTCATATCTGCCCTTGTCTGAACAGCCCTTACTGCTCTGATCCTACTGTGACTTTACAAGCTAATGACTCTCAGCGTCCTTTCACTAATATCTGTTTACCTTCAGGCTCTTTTTCTTTCTTTTGCATTCTGAAAATAAGACGAAGCAACCAGTGGCTTAGACAAGTAATCTTAGAACAGGTGTCTTTGTAATACTGCAGTGGGTTGGGTTTTTTTTAGTGGTTTTGTCTTGTTTTCTAACAGCTGGTGACAGAGATGCTGGCCTGCTTTCTAGATCAGCCACTAACAGGCCTGAGTATGAGCTGCATTCTCGTGCAGATGGAAGGGGGAGATAGGTTACCAATGCCCCCAGTCTAATATTGAAGCAGCGTATTACATCCCACCCCTCTGCTGAGTCACAAATTAAGACATTTGTGAGGCCATTCTAACCCTTATTTTGCCTATCTGAGAGAGAGCATGTGCAGCACTGCCTCAACCAGCCAGGACTAATTATGCAGACTGCATCAAGGTCCTGAAAGCAGAGGATCTTAACAAGGTCATTATTTGTTCTGATCTTGAAGGACAGGAAGATTGCTGAGCTTGAGGAGAAGAGAAAGACTCTTCAGAAAGGAGAAGGTAATAATTGTTTGACCCTTGGCACCTTGCTCCTACCCATGGGAGTTACAGGTCTCCTGGTACTGCAGCAGAGCAGGGTTGGAGACCCTTCCCCTCAGCCATCCATGCCTTAAAAGCCTATGAGCCTCTTCCATGGGTGGTATACACAGTGTTCTTTGCCAAGGTAGATCCTCACTTCATCAGTTGCTCTGCTTTTCAGGTCAGCACTAGACATTATTTCCTGACCTATTTTCTGTGCCTTAATAAGTTTCCATGAGCACAGAACAACCACAAGCCTGAGGATGGCCAGGGAAAAAAAAAAAAAAAGAACAATATACACCATAGAGTTCAAATAGGCTGGGGAAAAAAAAACAAAAACAAAAACAAAGCAACTCATAGCTAAGCAAAACCAAAAATTGACCTGCAGTCCCAAACAGCACTTACAGGTCCAGGCTCACTCGTCTTGCAAGGCAACCTAACGCTAAAATAAGCTCAGCTTTAAGTGAGTCACTGAAGCTCTTCTGCTCCTCAATTCCTTGGAATCCCCTGCTGAACCCAGATGCATTTCCTGTCATGGCTGAACTACCTTGTTAGTATAAAGCTGTGCTGCATCTCTATTTCCTGAGCAGAGAACACAAAGAAGCCTGTCAAACCACAATTGTGTTTTGTACCTCATCATACACTGTGCCAGCTATGAAGCTTAGGTTTCTGGATCCAGCCTTGGTGGACATCTGCTGATTTTTCAGTAGGTCTCTTAGAACTGAGCCAAGCAGTTCTCACTGTACAACAGTGAACAGCACCACCTACATCAGCTTCCCATAGCATAAAACTTCAGCAGTGCTTTACGGGCATGAGTTTACTGATGGTGCAGGAAGACTGCTGGGGCATCCACACTCTGTGACATGGGTTACTGGTAGCTCTTCTTTAAGGCTATGCAGAATAAAAGCAGGTCTTCCCTCTCAGATGCTCCCGACTCATCCACAGCAGAGGATCTGGAAACGAGGTGCCTTCAGCTGCAGACTCAGGCCCAGGAGATGGAGGTGAGGTGCCTACTTTACTTGCTCCAAGCCATCTGCACCTTCAGTTTGAGATTGTTGCAGTCCCAGACTGCCTGGTTCTTTTCAAGCTGCCGCTGTGATAACCACAAATCCTCTCTTCATTCCTCTGAAAGAAAAGAACAGGTTGAGTGTGAACTACAGGGTAGTATATTATTTTATACACAGATATTTAAGCCTGCCCTGCTGCAAGCCTCATCATTTTGATTTCCAGGGTTGTGGAAATAACCTACACAGCTACTAGACTCTTGGGAGACTACTGTATCACTACAGATAGTTTAATCCTTCCTCCTTTTTGCCTGCTTCTAGTAGAGCTGCTACTTCTACTGCTGGTGAGTTGGCAGCCCGCCAACCCTGAGATAAACCTTCTTGTTCACCTCCACTTCTGCTTCTCACTATTGCAGTCGAGCACTGTCAGGCCTCTCTGTCTAGTTTCCAGCTCTCATCTACACTGACTTGTCCTTTCCTCTTACAGCAGTTTCTAAATGACTACGATCTGATCTGGGTTGGAGACAGACACGAAGAGCTGGAAGACTTAGAGTCACTTAGAGATGACGAGCTGCCAGCAAAGAGGCTCTGGAAGCCAGGTAAAGTATCAGTGCTCTTTGCTAAAGCAGCCATCCTAGCTCCTGCTGCATGCTTAGGGAAGGTATGATACTCCCAGTCACTGGAATCTGACCCTGTTCTGAGGTCTTCATGTCAGTCCCTCTCAGGGTTAGAGACATGGAACAATTTAACAGGAGCTGGGATAGGCAGAGCACTGGTATTCTGTATACACCTATATTTTATAAACTACATCTGGGGAAAAAGGAGGGATCCTGGTGGCCCAGCCGTTTGGAAGAATACCTTCATGGCAGCTGCTTCCTGAAGAATTCACATACCCTGAATGTTTGAAGCTTGATTGCTCTAAAAACACTGACGTAAAATGGGTGGAAAACAGAACCAGATGCTTTGTGTATTTAGTAGCCATAGCAACTTACCCGTATTGTCTGGCTCCATCAGAGTATTGTTTGCCTTTCCTCCCCGCCGCCATGTGAGTGGTTTAACTGGGACCTGATTGTGCTGTATGGGATCCAAGCATTTTTGGCAAAGTGGTAACAGGAAAAAAAAAAGAATACTACTTGGGCTATATAACTTGCTACTAACCAACAACTGTGCAAAGATTAGCTTGTTAATCTAATCCCTTAGATGAAGGAAGGAAGAAGACATGAAAAGCAGTAGAAATATTTTCATACTTTTCATATTGCTTACTCTTTTTAAGGGAGATTCCCTCCCTCTCATTTAAAGATTTTTTTCCCCACCTTTATCGGAACAGAAATACCAAAGGCCTTACCCTCTGTTTCATTTTCTCTTCTCATTTCATTCTTCTGTCCCACTGTAAGGCATTCACTGCCTTGCTCTACCACCCTCCTCAAACACCCTCTGAGAGTGCCAGCAAGAGAGAAATAAATCTGCTGTAGTGAGAAATGCAGGTGGCTCAGAGCATGCAGCCACACTGACGTTTCTTCAGCAAATCTTCCCTGGTCCGTTTAGCCAATTTAGATTACTCATTCTTCTCTGTGCATTTTGCAGCATCACATTAAGAGACAACACTTAAGAAATTACAACCAAAACCAAACTGCCAAACAGCTGGCTGTACCTCAGCTAGCAGCTGCTAAGCTCGCTTGTAGGTGAAGGCTGTTTTTCTGCTACCATGCCCTTGCAGTTTTGCACACACCCATGTAGATCTGGCAGCCCTGAACCACGGCAGGATTGTTGCACCACGCTTTGCAAAGGAAAGGTGACACACAAAAGGCAGCAATGACAGCCCCAAAATGTTGGGATGCAGGGGCTCCTCAGGCACATCCACACAGAGGTGAAAGCTGCTCAGCTGGCATCTCCTTCCCCCCATTCCTCTGCTCTTTCTGCCACAGGTGAGGCAGTCGTTTCCAAACGCTGGGTTGATTTTGATTTAATCTTGGAAAATGTGAAGGGTTTGAACATGCCGGCTGGAGACGGCGTCTCTCACGTTGAGCACACACCGGGGGGAGCTCAGCTGAAGCAGCCAGAGCCCCTCCCTGTGACGCTGCATCAGAATGGGATCGTCATATCGGATGGACACTTTCGCTCCTATGAGGAACTGTCTGCACAGGTATGGAAAGGTTTGTGCAGGAGTCAGACATGGAGCCAGCCTGCTGTGATTCACTGTGTATCAGCAAAGGGAACTTAGAAGAACAGGGCCGGTGAGTTTATCTCAGTTCCCAAAATGAGCGGCTAACGAGACCTCCAGCCTTCACATCCCACTGCCCTGCTGGGATGCCTGCTCTGTTCTGCAGCACAGTTGGAGAAGTCACAGTGCAAGCTGCCGCCATTCACAATAAGTCTCCCTCCAACCCTGATGGAGAAGATGGAGTAGCAGTATGAAACACTGGCAGCAACATCTCGTGGCTTTTTCTTTTGTGTTTTGGAAACAGAAATGCCGAGGCACTAACAGGCTGAGTCCCGTTCTTAGCCCTGCCATCAGAATGGTCCCAAAGAATGTTTATCGATCAGGTGATAGGCGCCTTATGTATAAAAATATAAATATATGTATAAAAAACAAACCTTAAACCTGTTCCCAGCACGCCTTTAAAATCAACTGAGTAGCAATTTTCTTCTTTTTCTTTCTGCATTATTATTTTTATGAGAGGGGGAGTCTGGGTGCAGACTTCTTTTTTTACACAGCAGAAATAATACAAACAGGAGCAGCCCAGAATGTAAATATTAGTCATCAGATAAATAGAAAATCAGAGGTATGACCATGAACGAGCTGTCATTTTTTGTTTCAGCAATGCCTGCAGGATATTATGGATGGTTATTTCCCTTCAGAGTTGCAGGCACGCTACCCAGATGGTGTCCCTCTGCAGGTAAGCAGTGCAAAGCTCTGCTCTCATGGGGTTTTTGGAAGAAATGGCTCTTTTATTTCCCAATAAAGTTGTTCATATTTCTTTCACCAAACTGCATGTTCCCCATAGCACTGTCTGGTTGAGGTTTCTGAACGTGGCGTACAAGCAGCTAAGTTCTGTGTATGTGCGTATGGAAGTGGTGAGGAACACACCTGCCTGAGCCGTTACAGGATGTAAGCGAGCAGTTGTGCATTAGGGCTGAACAGTTTCTCTGCCTGGTTGAATCTTGGCTTGGATCAAGACTTGTGAGAGCACAAATAAGCTTTGCAGAAGATAAGTGGCGTATGCAGCACCTGAAGAGCTGCGCAACAGCAACATCTCAACTAGTTCTCTTGGAAGAGATTCTAAAAACAGATTGGAGAAGTACATCTTGCAGAGTTTGCAGAGTTTAATTTGCAGTAGTTTAAATGGGTTTGGCCACCTGCAGTCCTTTTGGGCCCTCTTTCTTTCTAATTTTTCAGGAATGGCAAAAAGCCAAGGCCACATTTTCAGACTGAGGGCCTCAGAGGACTCTGATTTATGTCCTTGAGTGGCTCAGAAAGGTAAGTGGGCAAAGGCAGAGGGGTGCACCTGCCACCACCGAGAAGAAAGCAGGGCACATCTGTACAAGTGGTTAGAGCAGTGTGAGCTGGTAGGGGTGGTGGTTGGAAAACCAGATGGAAGGGGAAGGACTGTGCAGGGCTCTTGCGTATGTGGTTGCCTACAGCCAGCTTATTGCTAACCACATCTACAGGCCACAGGACAGTACTAAAGCCCAGGCAGAAAGACTGACCCTCTTTATATAGTTTTTCCCACTGCTGGGGGCCTCAGTCTGGCACTGTCCCTTTGTTGGAGTCATCCATCAGGTCCCACTGCAACTTCTGTAGTGCAGTATGAGTGACAGTAAATCCCCCTCCACTCCCAAACAGCTGCTTTCACATCATAGAGAGCATTTTCAAGCATGGAAACAGACAGAGGAAAGGTCAGGACTGCGCACGTTTCTTACAACTAACGGAAAGGGGATGGCTGTCCAGTGCCTGTTGAGACAGTGAACTACACTGAGGCCCGAACAGTCCAGGATCTAGCAGGATTTGCACTGTTAGAGAACCTTGAGGAACTGGAGGTACATTTTGTTGGGTTTGGTCAGCTGGAGCAGCTCCCAAGGAAATACCTCTGTTTCATTTGGGATTTACTGCTCTAGGTTGCTGTAATTTATTGTTTTCTGATACAGTGAGCCTAGCTTGTAGCAGTCGGCCTTAATCCAACAGATCGCTGACAAAAGAGATGTGGTATTTCAGGAGAGAGACCTTCCTGGGAGTTTTCCTGGCCACGGCCAACTTGTTGGCCATTCAAAACTAAGCAAGGTAGAGGAACCCACCGAGATCCCAGGTAAGTTCCTACACCTATCTCGAAAATGCATCTCCCAAAGAGAAGAACTGAAACCTCACGGGGGCAGTCCAGCTAGCAAGAAGTGAATGTGTGGGATCTCAAAAGACAAAGGCAACACTTCTGGGTCAAAGTTTCACCTTTCTCAGTATCAGAGGATACAAAGGGAACCATGTATTCTTTGAATGAGGTCAAGCCTCATATTTTCTTTTTGCTTCTGGGTTCTAGCAGCCTGCATAAGCAAAGCTGAGATACCACGACTGGCTGGAGAGCCAAATGTGGTCAGCCAGGTAGGCAGAAAACAGTAAATCTATGCATGCATAACTAAACAACCTGTACACATGCACTGCCCTCAGCAGCATCTTCATATTTATATACATTAATACTCTTGCTTATCTCAGGGACATTCACGAGCAGAGAAGTTCCCTTTATCCACGTGGGAAAAAAAATATCTGCCCAGCAACACCACACCAAAAGGAACCGACACGATTGCAAGATGAGCAATTTTCCAAGCATGTAAGAACTGCCACAGTATCAGACCTTCCTGTTTGCAGCAGAGATAACAGGGTTTCTTCCTGTTGCACATTGCAGGTGTGAGCTGCACAGCTGCTCACTGGTTACACTGGCAATCACGACATTAGTGGGCCAGAAAGTGGGACAAGCTGCAGCTGGGGACCAGGAGCCAGCATCCACATGGCCAGGAGAGGGTAGAGCTCTCTCTGCCAGATCTTCTGCTCCCTTTTCACTAAATCAGTTTATTCTGAGGGAGAATTCTGTACATGTGTGATCTTTTTGACATATTCCCTCTTCTCTGGCAGGTCCCAAACCCTCTCTGGAGCAGTTTTGGTACAAATATTCCAAGTCATCAATGCACAGCGAAGTGATGGCCACCCGAGACACGGTCGGAGCAATGCAGCAGGTATGGGTGCGCCCAAACAACACCCCAAGGAGCAGGCTGGCATGGCTTAGGCTCAGTGCTCTGCATGCAACCACACCTCCTCCTTGCAAGCTCCTCTTCCCCAAATGCTCCATCGGAGCGCACACGCAGCATTCTGGCACCTGCTCCTGGTCTGTTCTGGCTCTGGTTTGTCTCTGTGTAAAACAGGTGGTGATACTCACCTGGTTTGGTTGCAGGGCTCTGATGGGGTGCAGAGCAGCAAAAAGATCGTGGTGGGGACACCCAGGCTGCCTGCCCTGCAGAGGTGTGGCTACACACACCCCTGCCCATCAGCTCTCCCTCCTATTTTAGTTTTTTTTTTCCAGAGGGTTCTGCCCATTGATCTTAAACCTTGGGAATAACTAGGAAAAAAAAAAAGCCAAATTTGGTCTCTGGGGGAAAACCTGCCACCCTTTACATCTCTAACAAAATTTCCATTGCTCAGTGCAACTTAAGGCAGTGAAATACTTTTCCTGACAGCAAGGCAGGGCCTAAGAATTTAAAGCCACCTGAAGCTGTTTGCTAAATGGAAGAATCCCTCCAGGAAACTGATGTGCAAGCGGGAGGTGACATAAACAGCACATTTTCACTCGGTCTTCTGGGCAAGATAAGACCCAAATAGCTAATGAAAAAATCCCAAGCAGATTATTTTTAATCAAAAAAGTAGGGCAGAGATCTTACCAGACTGCCAGACAACCCTGATCTAAAATAATAAAGCAAAAAAAGGTCAGCAATCCTCTTCTCAAGGCAGTTTTAAGCAGTGAAAGCAAAAGCAGAAGCTGGGTCTGTGGGCCAGGCTAAGCCTTGCTCATCTCAAGCACATTCCCAGATGGAAAGCTCTTCTCCCCGGTTCAGATGACCCCTGCACACCAGAGCCCTCACTTCTTAGCTGAGACGGCTTTCTGACCTCCAGGTTAGAGACAGCTGAAGGGGCAGAAGCTTCTGCTCCTGAAGTCTGCACTCTCCGCATCAAATCTGAGAGTGGGGAGCAGATGTGTGTCATAGAGATGCCATTCTCAGAGACATTGCCCATGCCAGGTAGGACTCCTGCCCTCCTTGCTCCCCACCCTGCTCCATCCAGCTCCAGGGGAGGTTTTGCTGCTTGGAGCAGAGCAACCTGCACTGAGCAGGGCTGGGTCCTGGGCACTCTCTGCTGCTTTGGCTCCTCTTGACACCAGAGCTGCTCTCTAGCTGGCAGGGATTTCCTCAGAGCACCTATTGTACATCTTTGACAAAAAGCTCACACGTTACAAGAGATGCCTTTCATCCTCTCAAAACTAACCGTTCCAGATGGCTGGGGGGACCTTTTTGGTCTTCACCCATAATAGGCTGCAGCCCTTGCCTCTATCCTCTATCTGAGCTCACTTCTGCTGGACTCACTTCTCCTTCCCACTGCAGCTGTGAAGCCTGGAATGGCTGCTCCATGCCTGGCTTCGTGCAGTTTGGGCAGGAAGCCTTTTTTTCTGCTTGGCCTGCGCTTGCAAAGCAGCCTCTCCCTCTGCTCTTAAGTAACTGCAATTGGATGAGCTACAGCATCTCTGCAAAATCTTGGGGGATGCTGTGCATAGGAAAAGATTGTGCTGTTCTTTCCTAGGGGTGGAGATTCCGACTCATATGAGATCATCAGTACCTTTTCCCAGAGGGTGTATGCAGACAACTCCAGGAGCCTGCAGGAATGTGGGCTGATCCCCAATGCCTCCCTGCTGTTGCGAAGAGACCCCTTCCCACCAGAGGGGACGGGGCTGCAAACAGCCTAGCAGCTCCTCTGCAGGAGGAAGGAGCTACCTTGCACTGTTAGCTGAGTTACAACATCCCCCTTGCTGGGAAGAGAGCAGAGTTGTCTTTCCAGATCTAGTTTCATTGCGCTGTTACCTGGTATGGAGTGCAAGGTTCCTTCTTCGGTCTCTCCCGTTAGCTGAGTGCCACATGCCAGCCCCAGTGTTCTGCTGCCCCCTGGGTGGATGGTTGCCCTTCCCCAGGGCAGGTAGGCTGCTATCACAGGGAATTCTGTTAGCTCAAGGCAGAGGCCTGATTTCTCACCTCTGCTGGAGGTTCTATTGGCTGATCTCTGCTCAGGGCAGGTACGAGGGCAGTTGCTTAGCTGGACCCAGGGATTCTCTACAGCAGCAGATATCTGGGCAGTACAGACAAACAGCAAGGGTCAACCTACTTTCCACAGACCTGCTGCCCAGAGATTTCAACTGCATTTATACCAGGAGAAAAACAGGCTCAGTTATATGGTCTTGAGCAATGGCCTTGGGCCATTTCAATACTGGGACTGAGCCAGCCTCCTTCCAGCCAGGAGATCCTGCTGCTGGGTTTCCTGGATGTGAGCAACTCCTTTCCTTGGACAGCCCCCAGCTGCAGAGGGGCTGAGGCTCACAGCCACACGGAGCCAAGCCTGCTGCGGCTCCAAGCTGCTGCCTTCCTCCCTCCCAGCCTGCTGCTCTGCTGCAACAGGACACCGTGTCATTAGAGACGAGCATAATCCCTTTGCTTCTTCTCTGCTGAACCCTGAGAGTAAAGCATCTTCCTCTCCTGTAGGCTGGAGCCATGCTCCGCAGACCCCTTTCTGCACACATTCTTCCCATTTCAGCTCTGACAAGTTCCCACTTGACTCCCAGCTGATAACACTCCCACGTGTGCAAGGCTGTGCCTTCTGGCAGCTTCCCTTTTAGCAGAAGCCCAACACGTGCTGTCACCCGGCCCTCATTAAAGGCTCCTGATAAAAACATTTCTTTAGTTGCAATTTCCACTTTCATTAAGTTTCAAAGGAGCAGCTAGATACAGAAATGGGGTAGGATGGTCTGAGCACTTCCTGGAGCAGCTCTGCTTTCCCCAGCCCTCTCTGACCAGAGCCGAGCCACGCACAGCTCATACAGGAAGCACCACAAAGCACCAGCCAGCTGCTTCCACAGCCTCCCTGCAATCCGTGACTCAATGCCTGCAGCTGTCCATTGGTTTCCTCCTTTTTCCACACACACTCCTGTATTTGCTGTAACAGACCCCCCTACAGGGCTCTGCCCTTTTGTGGAGAGCTGGTCTATAACCAACCAAGTAATTCCAGTTCTGTTTTTTGCCCCTGGGTCTGGCTGCAGCTGTCCCTCCCCCGGGCTGTTCTTACTACGCACAGGAGAGGGCTGCTTAAGAGAGGAACCTGGAGGAGCCTGCCGCTGCTGCTCTATCAGATACTGAGACGAGTCCCAGGAGCCCTTCATTAGCGGCAGCAGTCTGAGGTGTTAAGATCTTTGTGTCGGGCTGCAGCACAATCACCTCAGCTCCTCCAAGCTGGAACTGACTTAGAATCGTTATGTGGGCTATTTAACCTGTAGTCCAAATAAAAGCAATTTAAAAGGAACCCACGAGTACCAGCACAAAAGGTACAGTAACATTTAATAGCATCTCGGAAGACAACACTGGTAATAAACTTGCTTTTTGGCAGGAAAACAAAATGCACTTGGTCCAGGTTGCAAAAAGCCAACAGAAAACAGGAAAGATAAGACAGCTGGAGCATCAGCTGTCGTGAAGCAGCCCTGAGCCATCAGCGCTCACCAGGGAGCCCTCACACCGCGTCACAGCAGAGAGCAGCGCAGGTCCCAGCTCCCGGCCCATCCGCTCCCAGCCTGCCAAGGGACACCTCAGCCCCAGCTCGCTCCCCGGTGGGTGGTCAAACCCAGCTCTGTGCAGTATTTCTGCATTAAATGATTAAAAAACAAAACAAAACACGTAGTGGCCATGATCGGTGCGGCTGAGATGAAAGTTTTGTTTGTTTGTTTGTTTTAAAAAAAAGGAAGTGCAGCAGGATTTACAATTTTAACAGCAACTGGGAGGAGTGGGAAGTAACATGCAACCCTAAGCCCTCCCCTCCTAAAGCAGAAGCTCTCCTTGTAGAGGAGAGGGCTGATGGGCAGCTGCACTTCGCACAGCCCGAGAGGCTTTGCTGTTTACAGAGGCACTGGAAGCTGCGGTGCGAGCCAGGCCCAGCTCTGTTCTAAGGCCATGCGCAGCGAGCATCAGGCTTTCTGTGCATCCCTCTGAGATGACACTGGGGTTAGGCAGGAAGGAATTGTAGGCAGCTGCAATGAGTAGTTTTGGTCAAAGACTTCCCGGTGCTGGACTACAAGTCATGGTGCCAGGACAGCGCTGACAACCTGGAAGTGAAGATGGTCGGAGATGAGGGTGCTCAGGAACGCAGGTAGAGTCCAGGACGGGTGGAGAGCCTGCGGGTCAGGCCAGCTTCAGGAACTCCTGCAGGGTGTTTTGTTCCACCGCTTCCACAAAGAGCTCATAATCCTGCAGGGAAGAAACCCCCCGGTTGCTCACAAGCAAGAGGCACGCAGCCCCAACGCCCGTGTGCTGCACACGCAGTGCGGTCCTCCCGGCACTCAACACAAACTGCTCTGCTGCCAGGAGGTCACGTGGAAGATGATGGGGCAAAGCCACAACGGCCCCACACAGCACAGCCCCACTGCCTGCTGTGGGTACACACGGCCACCCCAGCACTGCACTGTGCTCCAAATGCAGATTAATACTGACCGCGTTTTGTCCACGCACCTCAGGGGAAACCCCTTTCAGAAAGCATCCCGACGGCATTTGTAGGGAAACCAAGGGGATAACGGTATTCCCCACCATCCAGCTCTCACAGTACCTACCCCCAGGGCAGTCTTACCCCGCAGTAGTGGTCTCCATTGACAATCTGGGGTGGGATGGCTTTAGGGTTGCCTGCCTTTGCCCTCATCTCCTCCCGGAGAGCGTTGTCCTGCGAGATATCCACCAGCTCGTACTTGATGTTCTTCCCATCGAGGATTCTGGTCACTTCGCTCTGTTGGGATTTGATCTGGAAGCCGGGTGGCAAAGGCAACGTTATCGGGATGCGGGGAGGAGCTCCGAAGGGTGAACGCACACTCAGCGCATCAGGCTGCACCTGGCCAGGGGGCCCCTGTGGGGGACGGCCCGCAGCACCGAGCAGCGAGCAGAGCGGGTGGGGATGGGGCGCCGGGAGAAACACGGCGGGAGAGCAGAGAGGGAACGCCAGGATGGGGCGGGGTGGGGAGGGTCGAATCTCCATCGGAAGGGACGCCCGCCCGGAGAAGGGGTCCCCGCGGCGCCCATCCCTTCCCCAGCCGTACCGCGCGGCCGCTCACCTCCCGGGAGCCGGTCACCGACGTGCTGTACACCTTCAGAGTGCTCATGCTGCGCCCGCGGCCGCTCCCTGCGCACAGCCCGGGCGGGGGAGGCTCGGAGGGCGGCAGCGCGCCGGCACCGCCCTGCACGTGACTGCGGCGACCAATGGGGCCGACGGGCGCGGGCATGCGGGGCTGCCGGCAGAGCAGGCCCGGCCCGCAGCTGCCGTCACCCCGGCGGGACCGCTCGGAGCCCGGTGAGCCCCAAAGCATCGTAACCCCTTCACGCCGCCGCACAGGACTGCTTTGCACGAGTGGAGCAGAGCAGCTTTATTTTATATTCAAAATATTCGGTACAAACAAGCGGGTGAGACAAACGCTCATATAAATACACCCGCGCTCGACTCGATGAAGGAAAACACAACACGAGGCTGAACGCCAACCGTCTGAATACGAACTGCACAACAAGCAAGGAGGGGAGGTACGTGGTCCTGCACCCTGTGCCGGGTGCTCTCAGAGAAAGGGCCGACATTCCCCGCTCAGGTGGGATCTGCGTTAAGCCCGGAGGTCATTTAACAGGACAAAACCACAGGGACGTTTCCCTGCAGGGTAACACGCAAAGCAGCACAGAAGCCGGGGCTCAGTGAGAGTGCAGGGCTGGGGCGGCCAACCCAGCCTTAGGGCTGCAATGTTCTGCCCGGATCCCATTTGTGCAGTCGGTTTCGAAGGGCAGGAGGCACACGTGTCCCTGCATCTGAGCGTCACATCTCCCACTGCGCCCTGAGGAGGACGTGGCTGGTGCTGAACAGCACATCCTGACCTGCACGAGAGCGGCTGTGTGGCTCTGCCTTCCATGCCAGAGCTCCCTGCAGCCAGGACCTCAATAAGCTTGGACCCGCAGCGAGCTCAGGACGTGGCACCAGCAGCGTGGGGACAGCCAGCCAGAAATGTAACAACAGATGCTGGGAGCTCTGCACGCTGTGCTGGGGGCTGTCTGGCATGGCACACTAACCAACTTGTTGCCATCAGCCCCTACGGTGGCCAAACTCCAAGAACAAAACAGATTTGGTCTTAAATCTTAACACAGAAAAGTAACAACAGTGCTTCTCTCAAAATTAGGGCTCACGACCCCAGTGTGAACCAAGAGCAATTGAAGGGGCAGTACGTTCCCTATTTTACCACTGACTTCATAGTTTGTGAGTCAAGAGGTGGCAACCGACACAGGTTTCACCCTTGGCACCACAGCACTGTCTCGAGCCAACACTCAGAACGGTAAAGTTGCCATTAAGATTAAGGAAGTTGTGACAAAATGAACTGCATCCCACACCAATTGAGATTCCAATTATTTGGCACAGGAGTGGGGAGCAACCAGAGAACCGGAGGCAGGACTAGAACAAAACCTGAGTGGTCGCAGCCTTGCTGGCATCAGGAAGAGCTCTCAGATCCAGCTGTACAATCCTGCTGCTATTTTAGGACCAGAATGGCTTTCTCCTCAACAAGCAGTAAGCAGAGTCATGCAGGAGTCTCCTAACAGGCCTGCAGCACAGTCCCCCTCCCCATGCAGAGGGTCCCTGCAGCACGGGCAAGGGTACATTCAAAGCTCTGCAGGACTGTTTGCAATGGCTCTAAAGGCTGCTAGAATAAATAGTAATTCTCACCCTGCCAGCAGATGCATTAGGCACAAAGCAGTGTGTGGACAGGAAGCTTCTGTAGCACATTAAGGCACTTCAGCATCAATCCATTTCCTCCATAGCCTGCATCATACACACACTCGGTGTGCTCTTTCAGGGGGATAAAGGTTTAAGGCTTCTAGGATAACCGGATCCAGGGTACAGAGCTTTGAGTCTTCTGTTAGTGTTGCTTTATTCCCCGACTCCTGTTGGCTACCAAAAGACTCTTGGTTGCATTCACCTGAGCAAAGCAGGTCCTGGTGCATGAATGGCTACACAAGCATCCAAGCCAGATCTGCACACGTAGCATCTGATAAACCTGTAGCACCATGATGTAATTAGGGGTCGCATAATCAGCACACCTGCTTGCCTACAAAATCCACAGACAGCCCCTGAACGCTCTGATGGGACTGCATGCACTCCTGTAAGTTGCACAGGATCTGCGCAGAGAATTTATCAGAAAGACCAGGGCGCGTGTTTTCTTTTAGCGTTGGTTCTAATTTGCATGTTCAGTGTCTGACATGCCTGGGAGGCTATTCAGAATTCATCTCCCAGCCCCAGCAAAGACAACAAAAAAAACCACATTTCATACGATCAAAGCTACTGCAAAGCCCGACACTGAAGCCCTGAATGATTCCAGTTAGCCAGCCAGCAGATACACACTTCTGGCAACAACCCCCAATTTCTCCTGGATAAGCCACACATTTGTACCCAAGCATTGGGATGGTAAAGTGCTGAATAGGTTTTCAGTTATAGGAGTTCTAGTCTCCCGAAAGTTTCAAGTCTTCATTCACTGTCTTACTTTGGGGGAGAGCTCTCCTCACTGAGTGATGCAGTTGTCTCCCATATCTTGGGCATATCTGTCAGATATTGCTGTCCTTAAGTCCTCCACCTCTTTGTGAAGCTGTTTTACCTCCACCAGCTTTTTTGCAAGCACATCGGGGCTCAGCAAGTCGTCCTTCTCCTTAGCTGAGTACTGCACAGCTGTGGAATCAGAGAAAGGAGTTACCTCAGGTACGCACTTCTGACCAACAGTCCCATGCATTCGCAAGCGAGACAGAATGAAAACCAATGCACGCTTGCAATAGACATATTACTAACACATAGCTGTTACTGCATGCACTCTTAAAGCTTGCTAACTGCAGTAAGAAAGTTCAGGAAGATAAGAATCTTCTAAACTACACGTGAGGCATTTAATTCTACTGCAGCACACGAAACAAAGGGTTTGCTGTGCCATCACTCTGCATACTTACAGCGAATGCCCAGAAGCAGGGAGAGATTAGGATCCTTGCCCTGAGCCCTCTGAGTGACAATGCTGTAGACAGACTGCAAATCCTGCAGGCAGCTGGCCAGCTCACAGTGCAACTCCTGGGCAAGGCAGGCAGTCTCAGCAGGCAGAGGCTGAGCTGTCAGCTCTGCCTGCCGGAGCCGTTCCTGAAGGGTCAGGTTCTTCTCAATGAGATCTTGGTTCTGCACTGAAAGCTGAACAAGTGGCAGCAGATGAGTGGTCACTTGGTACAGAACAGAAACACTTCAAAGCAACTTAACACAATTTCTCAATGATGATGGGAGCACCAACTATGCAGGTCTATACATAAAGCCCTCCAGACTCTCTCCAGATGAGAGTGAGAGAGCGAGCAAGTGTCAGCCCTGCAGGGTGTGAGCAGTCTGCTTTCCTGGCTGACAGGAAGCACTCTGTGATGCTGTGCCATCCCTGACAAGGTGTCACAAAACAGAAAAGTTCTCAGGAAACGTGCACCAGCCTCTCATCCCCATGTTGGCCATCTCTTCCCTCAAGGGCTACCACTGCGCTTAGGCTCCTTAGGCTGAGACTGAGGCTCAGTCCTGCCCTTCAGCCAGGACTGCAGTTGAGTTTGGACTCATGTTCACTGCCTTGCTGCCCCCAACTGGCCAGCCTGGTGTTCTCCAACACAATCCACAGCCTCATTCGAAGTTCCCGAAACTGCCTCTCCCCTCCTGTTCTTGAACAGCAGAGCTCCTTTCGGAGCGCTGACAGGGCAAGTGACTCGCAGCAAGCAGGACTGATCGTGCTGCTGACAGATTAGCAAATTAGGCAATTCAGAAGCCCTGCTATAAACCACAACCCGCTGTTCATTCAACTGTTATGCTCAGATACTCTACACTACTCTGACCTCTTTCACTGCAGTCCGGAGCTGCTGCAGCGCATTTTCCCTTCTCATTGCCTCCTCTTTCAGAGCTTGGCTTGTTTCTTCTTCCTGGGCCACCTGTTCTTCCAGGTTCTGGAAAAGACCATGGGAAAATGGTAAGTCTAGCTTGCTTTATAAAAAAAATTGAATTCTAGGTACCTCCACAGCCACCTTCTCACCTTCACTTGCAAAGACAACTGCTCCATCTTCTTCTGCTGTTTTTCCACAATCTGGAATCAGAAGCACAGGTGTAACTGTGGGCCACATTGAATCTCAGCAATAGCACCAGGACTCCTCCTTCACTAGTTCAGCAATCCCTCTTCCTTGTTCCTGTCCACTTACTACTTTAATTACTGCCTATGTTAGCAGATTAAGATTCCCTGATAAGGCACATTAGAAATATCAGCTACAAACAGACCAGCAAAGTTACATTCTTGTGGTTTTCTTCTCTACATTCTGCAGCTTTTCTCCAGTATTACTCTAGCAGTGCATGGTTATCACACCAAGAGCAGTTCTTAAAACCCTTTGGTTTAGAATTCCAGGAACTGCTGTTTCAGTGCAGTTGTAACTACCTATAAATGCGAAAGTCCTTGATTTCATTTTTGTGCCCAATGTGATTTGGTGAAAAGCAAAAAAAGATAATGTTCCCAGGTGGGAAGGCCTGTTACCTTCCTGAGGCAGTCGCATTCTTTCTTCAGAGAGTCATTTTCTATTTTCTGTTTCTCCCCATCCTGTACAGGAGGCCCACTCTCTGCATTCTTTACACACTGCTGCACCTTGTCCTGCAAGCTGAAAATAGCACAACACCATGGGAAAACCACGTTTATTTGGGGCGTTTCCCTCACTAGACGATGTGAGGCGACTGATTTTCATAGCAGATGTCAGTGCTCCCAGTTTGCATCTCAGCTTGCAAACTCCAAGGGCTGCGAAAGAAGGAATCCCATTCCCTGGGCACAGCCCTGAGCATGATATTGGTGGCGACTCAGACACCGCAGGCCACAGAGAACCTTAATTCCTTGCAAAATAGATAAGGCCAATAATCAGAAGAAAGAAAAAACTCAGGAGGACAAGAAAGGCCATTTTTCTTCCTGCTACTTCGATATTTTTCCACTCTCTACTCTTGGCATGCAGAATTTGAACAGTGCTTTGGTGTGTGGTTGCATCACCTTCACAAATTCATGGCAACCCAGTTCTGAGGTGGGACAGCAGATGTGCTAAATCATCGCTGTTCTCATGCAGTTATTACTTCAGTCCTAAGGTGACGATTAGATCTAATCCTCTATATTTTTACCTGCGTACAGTAGAAAGAAGTTCCAGTTCTTTATGTTTTTGGGTTTCTAGCTGCATCTCTTGCTCTCTGAACGCAGCCCGTACATCTCCAAGCTCTGTTTCCAGTGCCAGCACTGTTTCTTGCAGAGCAGTGCTCTTCAGTTCAGATTCCTTTAGCTGTAACAAAGACAACCACAACACTAGAGATCTCTCAGGATGTGTCCCCCTTCAGCTATAGCTCAGAACATCCCTTCCCAAAAAAGGGAGGGCTGTAACTTTACTTGGGCAGCTACGCAAGGGTTTATTTTCAGCTGAAGAAAAGCCACCTGAGTAACTATTTGAACGGCTATCATCATTACCCAGAAAAAGTTTTACCTTCTGACTCTGCTTCTGGTGTTCCTCAACAGTTGGAAGATCAGCCAGGTATCGTTCCAGGGTCTCGATTCTCTGCTGCCTCTCTTTGTTTTGTTCAGATTCCTTCTGGCATTTCTTTTTAAGATTATTAATATGCTTGTCTCTTCCCTTTACCTGCAGGGATGGTTATATGCGAGATTACTTTACACTATTCCTTGTCCATTCTTCAGTCATCTGTATATCCACTCATTAATCCGTTTGTTCAGCACTCAACACCAAAATGCAAGACCACCTTAGCCGAGCAGTATTTCTGCTCATTTAGCTAAAGACAGGCTTCCTCTCTGCTTAAAAGTACTGAAATACTTGTAACTGCAGGAGGAAGGACTTTTCCTTATAAAGCCAAAGTACTCTTTAAGGAGATCAGAATACACGTACAACGCATAGCTGTGAAAAGCTTTCATTCACTTCTCTACACTGACTTTTGACTTTTCAAAGATAAGACATCTTCCCATCTCTAGAGCAATGGCATCATACCCTTTCTTCCTGCTTCTTTAAATCCTCTGCATATTTCTGCATATTTTCCTTCAGCGCCTCCCGGATCAGCTTTGTATCCACCTCTGCAGCAGCCAGTTTTCTTTCCAATTCAATCTTCTCCTTACTGAGAGATTCGGTCTTCTCTGTGAATTGTGCTCGGAGAAACGTGTTCTCTCGTTGCAGCTCCTACAAAAACAGACAGCCTGTGAGTTCTGTCCACCAGATCTAACAGTTACTAACCGGCAGTAAGCAGATGAGCTGTCTCAGAGTTGTGTTCTTTTAATTCCCAACCATCGTCCAGCCCATCTTATACGCTGCAGTCTCTGACATTGCACTTGACAGAGCTGGCAGGCACTCGCATCAAAAGCACAGCTTCTAAGCAAGCCCTGCACTTCAGGGCTTGAGATCTCAAGAGTCAGAAGCTGACATAATAAGGACTACACACACGGGATAATTTTACTCTGCACAGCCCTCCTCCTTGGGAAACAACTAATGAGGAGTGGTAAGGCCACAAATTTCAAGACATATCTCCCACCGACAGCCTGCAGCACCTGCATTCTCAGCATGTAGACATCTCCACAGGGTGCTGGACAGCCAAGCAGGGCACCATGAACCTGCAGTTCACTTTCCTGGACCTTCTGCTCTAACTGAGATATGTGTTGCCTTTGCCTGTAAAGGAACAAAAACAAAAACAGGAACAGGTAAAGCAATGTTCTCAAACATATCCCTTTTTTTTTACTGGCAGTGGGGAGCAATACCACAAACAGTGCCACGGCAACTCTAACTAATGCTTGACACAGCAACAAGCACAGCGGAAAGACAAATCTGCAACTCAGAACTGGCCCGCACAGAAGTAATGCGAAAGCTGCTCATTCTGACCTTTCCAGAATTTGCATAAACTTTCCTCCTCTCTCCTCCCCTCAAAAATTCCCTGCCCCACCCCCACAGCAATGGTTATACATAAAACACACAAGCCTTGCATGTTCTGGAGGATCCAGCTTGACTGCAGAGTTAAAACAGACATCAGAGGACTCAAGATGAGCAAGCAGAAAGGATATTCACAGTTCAAATGCTGAGGGCAGCTTTCTTTAGAACTTTTTCAAAAAGCTTACAGTCCACCAGCATCATCTATTAGAAATGTTCTTTGTTGGACTAAACCCACAGAAACAACCAGCAAATTCAACAGGAAGATCCCCAAGTGCTTCCAGAAAGTTCCCAAGCACAGAGGCGGGAGTTTCGACATTTTAGATAACTGTGATGTAAACAAAAACATTTATCCATTACAAAACACAGAAAACTGTAATTGGTTTATTTGAACTCTTTAGGATCACTGTCTCATTTTCAAGATGAAGGGGAGGAGAACATGTTGAAAAAGCCGATAAAACAAACCGTCTGTTTTCAAAGGTCAGTATGTTCTTCCTTGCAGGAAAACAAAGAAAGTCCATTCAGGTAAAATGGACTCAGATACGAGCTCTCCTTTGTATCTTCAAAACTGTCCCTTCCCAAAAGGAGATACACTGGAACCCTTTAGCCCAGTGTCAGTATGAAGCTCTCACCTTTCAATGAGGAGCTCTTTCTCCTTGAGTATGTTTTCATGGGAGTTCAGGATATTGATCCACTGGGCTGGATCGGGTGTAGGTAGGGAAGGAGAATACACGGAGGGGTGGTGGCAGGCACCTCCATTTTGTAACTGAAAGAGGAGACAAAATAAGGAGGGAGAGGTTTATACTCCACAGAGGTAATTGCAACATTGCTAGAGCTATTTTGCACACTGTGTGCTCATCTGCATGCTATTTCAGTCTCTGTTGATGTCCAAGAACAAGCAACTTCACCCAAGAGCAACTGGAGATTAACAAATAATTTTAGATCACTGTGCTTGCTCACTGGAAACAATCTGTCTCTGTCAGGATAGAGCTAGCAAAAGGCAATAAGCAGTTCCCCTCCTAAAAATGAACTGCAGTTTAACACATCTGAGAAAAATCTAACAAATATAGAATAGAATTGTTCTGTAAACTGCTAAGAACTTCTGAAAACTGACATGTTCTGGTTGATGGGATATTTCACCTCTGCATCTGAACTGAACTACTGTGCAGTGTTTCAACACAATGCAGAGCTGCTCAGAGCAAGCAGCAGATGATACCTGTGACACCACATGTTGTAAAAACAGGTCATTAAGAAAGTTACTTCTTTTGTAAGATAGGGAAAAGCAGAAGATACTTTTTCCCCCCTCACTTCACAAGTCCAAAACAATAATTCATGAGTAAAAAGAAAGGATGGGTTTTAAACTCACGCACACAATGTGCTCCCTACCTGCATTTGCTCTATTTGCAATCGCACATTATCCAGCTGTTGTTTCCAAGCACTGAGCTCACAGACCCTCTCGTGTGGATGCAGCGTGCAGGTCTCTTTCATCCATGCTCGAGATGGGGCTGTTACAGGTTTTGGAAAGAAACTGTTGGTCTGGAGTCCTGTTGGCATCAGCCTGCTGCCACTTGGCCACATTCCGTCCTGGGATTCACAGGCTCCATTAGCCCCTGCAGCTTGCTTGATCTCCGGCAGCACCTTATAATGGTCTCCTCCTGCCTCAGCTGCCCCAGAGTTCAGACCGAATTTCTGGAACCTTTGGAGAGGGTCAGCACACAAACTATCCAGAAAGAGAGACTGGTTAAGGGTGCATTCAATGGCAGGGGTGTCAAACTTCCATGTATCTTCTGTTCTCACGTGATCAGAAACAGGACGCCAGGATTGCTCAAACCCATTTTCCCCTGAAGTCCCATAGAGACGCAAGAGATCCCTGTGCGGCAGCTGAGACGACTTCCCAGCATTAAAGTCTCCATTTCTCATGAGTCCTGCGTGTTCCGAAGCAGATCCTGGCACAGCAGTTTTGGAAGAACTCTGCAAACAGCTCTGCTCTCTTGCCGGGCACAGCTTGGAGGGTGAGGCACCCAATGTGGATGGCATAACATGGGCTGTTGGGATGGTCACTTGGGTTTTAATGGGCTGGAATGAGGAACTGTTACTGGAACTGCAGAAGTCTGGGAAAAAAGATAAGCCACGCTTTAATTAGTCCTGGAAATATTCTGATGTGAACAGCCATTCCTCTGCTGAACAATTTTCCTCAAGAATAAAAAACAATCATCTGTTAGAAATTTAGATAATTTCTAATAGAAATAACATTAAAAAACAATTCTTTGCCCCCGCCCCAAGCAGCAGCATGATGAAGACATGCCTGTGCTCCCCCTCACTACAAGTTGCAGGAGCCGGTTGACAGTTTCCTACCACAGTAAACTACAGGGAGAACCCAAGTTTAGTTCAGTACACATTTCTAACTGATTCTAGTTAGCTAGTATACTAGCTATTCCTGTATAAGCCTAAATAAACAATAAATAAAACAAATTATCTTCCAATAATTTTAGAAATCAAACCCTTTAAACCGAACAAAAAGGCTGAAACTTACTCAGCTGAACACTGAGACCTTGATCCTGCTCTGCCCATCCCACAGCTCAACGACTCTGAACCATACCCAAACCTAACTGGAGCCTTTGCTAAGCCCATCATGAGCTTCACACACAGCAGAGCACTACATCACCAAGCAGTGGACCTTCGAACTCCTCCAGGACACAGCAGCAAAGGAGCTTTTTCCAGAGGCTACAGTAATGGCTGTTGCCTTATTGCTACAGGAAATGACACAGCGCAAGCACCCCAATGCGAGCCCGTCCTGTCAGATGGGCACCAAACCTGGCTACATGGAAATACAGGGTTATTCTTAGCAGCTCTCAAATTTCAATGCAGCAACAGCATGAGCTGAGAAAGGCAAACACCGAAATGCCTGTTCCCTCTCCTCCTCCCAACACATCGCATATCACGTTAATGCCACGTTTCTTACTGATACACAAACCTGCTTTCTCGTTTCTTAGCCAAACTTGTTTGGCTAAAGGCCCATCTCCAGAGGATGTTTCTTTAATCCAAGGTCAGAACTGCAAGGTCACCTTCCCACCTGCTTGTAACCTCAAAGCATTGCTACAGGCAGTAATAAAAGGTGACACTTTGAGTGTGACTGAGACCAGGTTCTGAAAAGACCGTCATAAAAACACTGCAAAACTATCACAATAAAGGACAAGACCCTTTCCTCCAAAACGAGCAGGAAAGGCGTTTGGGGGAAAGAAATCTCTTCAGACATTACTTGGCTGTATCCAGGAACCCCGGAGAACACTGTGCTACCAAGCAGTCACAAGAACACCCACTTTGGCAAACACAGAAGAGACAGTACAACTTCCTTTTACAGCCTCTGAATTTATATCCCAGCATCACTGCCAGGAACCTGAGCCCTCTGACCAGCATGCCATGCATGGGCGCTGCAATCAGTTCCTTGAACACACTGAGGATCATCACAACAACATTTCCACGTAATTGATGAGCTGATTTGAATGTCAGTGTGGCTCAGCCAGTTGTCAGTGCTGCAATTCAGCCTTAGCTCTTGGAAAGACTATGGCACCGCGAACATTCAGAAGGGTGATTTCCTAAAGAAACATGGTTGTTACCTCCCCTGCTCTCAGCATACAATTGGATGCTTTATTACCCTGAGAGGGGCTAGATGAGACATTTAAATGTGCACTCTAGTAATACATCCAGCAATCATAGAATCACCCAGGTTGGAAAAGACCTCCAAGATCATCCAGACCAACCGTCCACCCACCACCAATATTTCTCCACTAAGCCATGTCCCTTAGTACCACATCTAAATGTTTCTGGAACACCTCCAGGGATGGCGCCTCTACCACCTCCCTGGGCAGCCCTTTCCAGCACCTGACCACTCTTGCAGAAAAGTGTTTCCTAATGTCCAACCTGAATCTCCTGAGCACAACTTGAGGCCATTCCCTCTAATCCTATTGCTAGTTGTGTGGGAGAATAGGTCGATTCCCATCTCACCACCATCTCCCTTCAGGTAGTTATAGAGAGCAATGAGCCTCCTCTTCTCCAGACTGAACAATCCCAGCTCCCTCAACCACTCCTCAGTGTATCCTTCCTGTATTAATGGACCCAACACTGAACACAGCACTCAAGGTGCAGCTTCACCAAAGCTGAGTACAGAGGGATGATCACTTCCCTGCTCCTGCTTGCAACGCTCTTTCTGATTCAAGCCAGGATGCCATTGGCTTTCCTGGCAACCTGGGCACACTGCTGCCTCATGTTCAGCTGAGCACTGACAAAGACCCCTGGGTCCATTTCCTCCACAAAGTCTTCCAGCCACTCTGCCTCAAGCCTGTAGCACTGCCTGGGGTTGTTGGGGCCAAAATGCAGGACCTCACACTGTTGAGATTCATCCCATCAGCCTCAGCCCAGCAATCAGCTTGTCTAAACCCCTCTGCAGAGCCTTCCTACCCTCAAGTAGATCAACACTTCCTGCCAACTTGGTGCCATCTCAAATGGCACTTAAAAAAGCCTTAAAAAAACAAACAAACAAACAAAAAAAACTTAATTTCAATTCACACATTAAGATCTATAGCTCGTTCAAAAGGCATAGACATAAAAGGCTTGTGAGAGGTACAAATGCATGAAGCATACTGTTTTAAAGAACGACACATTTTCTCTCTGCTGGAACATGCATCAATGAATCATTTATGTTTTATGTCACTTTCATGAACAAAAACGCAAGTAGAAAAGATCTATGGGACAAGAAATTTCACCTTCAGGGCTTTAGCTGAGTGCAAACAGCTGTTGTTCTCCAGTTAGAAGCACGCAGCTTTCACACTGATAAGACTTGCACACAAAGGTACACTGATTTTAAATCTCTAGAATCAGAATGGCCTGGGTTGCAAAGGACCACAATGCTCATCCCATTTCAACACCCCTGCTATGTGCAGGGTTGCCAACCGCCAGACCAGGCTGCCCAGAGCCACATCCAGCCTGGCCTTGAATGCCTCCAGGGATGGGGCATCCAGCGATGGGACATCTACAACCTCCCTGGGCAACAAAGCACACAAGAGACTTGCTGGTAGATCACTTGCATGTATAGGTAACAAACATCAAATCACCAAGATGGCTCTTTCAATCTGTTAAAATGCTTATTAGTCAAAAGTCAACAATTTCTTAAGGAAATTGCTGTTTCTCTAATTACCAGTTTATGTTTTAGACAGCATATCTGTATAGTGAGGCACTAGTTTTGAAATAGTTACTAGATTTCATTACAGATTCCTCTCCCTCCAGCTTGCACATTCTAGAGTTCAGTAATATCAGGCTGTTTAACGCTGGTGGGTCTTTAAAGAACACCTTAGATAGTTATTGTGTGATCCCATGCTGACAATCACCTTCTGTGCTGTCGGAGCAGGAGGTCCCTATGTCCACATCACCGCTGTTGGCCACGCTGGAGCAGCGACTGGTGCGGCTCTGGAACTTCACAGACAGCATTGGTGTTTTCCAGTCAGTCTCTGAGACATGACTCTTCTGAGCAGCAGTAGGATCTAGAGAGAGAAAGCCAGCGATGTTTGTGTTTAGCCAACAGACTGAAGAGCCTTTTAATATATGTATCTTATTGAGCCATACCTACTTGTCCTTTGTAGCAGAAAATAAATTGATGCTCGCTCAACTTCCCATACTGCTGCTAAAGAAATCCCTTTTGTAACTAAAAGGAATTGAAATACATTTACGTGATTGAAAAATCAACCCTGTTATGGAAGTCAGAATGCAAAAGCAATAAATATTTCCAGCGATACATCTGGTGGTGCTGTGAAACTGATTAAAAAAGGAGCAGCAGTGATGTCACACAGCAGTACTATCGATGGCAACAATATGTTTTTAGATTAATCGTTAAGAAGTGATCAGGTATTACTGAAGAAATGGGCCCACTATCAAACGACGGTTGAGCCACGAATCTGCTTCATAGGAAGCAGACGCTGTGTTTTAATAAAGCTATGGGTCAATAACTCCTCTCAGGGCCGCACGTCCCCCAGAGAACTGAAACGGGACCCCACAGCAGCGCGGCTCTACAGAGAAGGCAGCCCTTACCCGACGGATCGCTGTGCTGCAGCCTCAGGTCCCGATGTTTCTCAAGAGCAGCCATCTTATCTGGTGCACAACTGCAGGGCGACAAGGAAAGACGGCGCCTTAAGTCAGTGCAAACCAAACCCCGCTCCCACTGACCGGGCCCTGCGGTGAGGCGGGGGGGGGGAGGACAACCGCCCAGGATGGAGCAAGAGAAGGTGGAGGGGAACAGTAAGGAGGGGAGCAGTAAGGAAGGGAGCCGAGCGCGCCGCACAGGACCGAGGAAGAGCACCGTGCTGTACAGCACCGTGAGGAACGGCCGCGCCGCGCCGCCCACCTGCCTCCACCACACTGCCCGCGCGCCCCGACCGTTACAGCCCCGGGGGGGGGCGGAGCCAGCAGGACGCACCTCCCCGCCGCTCTTCCGCAGCCTATCGGAAGAAGGGGCTCCACCCCCGGCTCGCGCCGATTGGCTGGACGGAAAGATGGCCCCGCCCCGTGGCCTTTGGTGGAGGAAAAGGGTCGACAGCCGCCTCCGCGGGGCGGGGCTGCTGCTTTCTTGCGCGTGCGCAGCGCCGGCACCGTGCTGGGGCGTCCCGAGGTGAAGGCAGCCCGGGACCGACGTGCCGGGGCTTCGCGCCGCTCCCTCGGGCCTTGTGGCCGTCAGCAGAGAGCAGAGCTCCTCGCTGCCCCTCCGCTCCCTGTGAGAGCTGTAGGCCACCACGAGACTTCCCTTCTGCTCCCTCCGCTCCGGGCCCAGCAGCCTGGCAGCTTCGGCCGGGCTCCTGCCGTGCTGGGGTATGTGGGCGCTCAGCGGTGCTGGAGGGCTCTGTCGGCTCCTCCCTTCCCCAGGAGCACGGTGGCACATGGCACGGGGGGCTGGATGTCACCGCAGGGACGCTTCTCGTGGCACAGCTGTCAGCGATTTATTTGCAGCAAAAGAGAGCCTGGCTGGAGGCGCTGCATTGGGGACACGTTCCTCCGGGAGAAAGCCCCTGTCCTCAATGTAAAGTGTCCTCAGAAAAAAGCAGGACTGTCCCTGCAGTGTCCCACCCCTGTGGGCGATTCAGCAGAAGCCACTGCGGGGGCTGAGCCTTCTGCAATGTCACCAAACTCCCACACACCAATCCAGGACAGGCAGGGCTCCCACTTTGCTGTGAGTTCATTGGGGAACGACTCCTGGGAGGGTCCCGGGGGGTGTCAGGGTTCAGCTGCCCCTGCCGGGGGTCTCTGCTCAGCCTTGTGTCTCCCACTGCTGTCCTGGCCCTGCTGCTGTGCCCACCACTCCTGCAGCTCCTGGTACAGGTCCTGGTGCTCTTCTTTCCAGCGCTGGAACTTCTCGGAGGTCAGCGTGGCATCATTCAGCAGTTGCTCGAGGGCCTGCAGCTCCGCCAGCTTCGCCTGCAGAGAGGAAGGACACATTTTGGGGGTGTTTTGGTGCAGGAGCAGGGGCTGGGGAAGGGCTGTGGGATCCCACCTTGAGTGTGCTCTGCAGGGCCCTCACCACATGCACCTTCTCATTGATGCAGGGGTTCTTGTTGCGCCGGATGAAGGACTTACGGCACTGCTCCTGCGTCAGGAAGCGCTGCCGTCCGATGAGGGACACCCCGCCCTGCCTCAGGCACCACATCAGGCTCTCAAGGTCCTCCTCGCAGGGCTCTGAGCATGGAGATGGATGCCTTGACATAGGGCAACCCTGAAACCCCACTGGGACACCCCCCCCTACAACCCACATCCAAAGGGGAGTTTGGGCCAGAGATCAGCATGGGCAGAAACACTAAAACACAGCCCCTTAGTGCTGCAAAGACAAAGTTTAGCCTCTGCACTTCAAAACGGGGCAGCTGTGAATTTGGTTGAAGGATGCACCCAGGATGACAGGTGACGTGCTCCTTTTAGCACAGGACACAGAATCTCTTGTGCCTACCAGTACCTACCTACAGGTGAATGGGGCCGAGGGCTGCTCTGTGGGCTGCTGGATTCACCACTGGTCTGGAAGAGCTGGGCTTTCTCTGGGGCGTTCTGCAGCCTTTTCTTTGGCTGGACGAGAGATGGGATGGGGATAAGGAACTGCCTTCCCACCCCGGGATGTCCCTTAGGGCCACTCACCGAGTCACAGCCGTGTCGGGGAGATTCGTCATCAGGGTCCTCAGCTTCTGTCTCGCTGTAGCAATCTGGAGGCCATGGGGGAGGATGGAAGCAGAGATCCTGGGGTAGTCCCAGCAGCAGCACCGAGCAGCACCCCCGTGCACCTCCTCTCCATTTCTCACACCTTCCCCAAATCATGAGCAAAATTCCCAACGCTCCCACCCGCTCCCCATCTCCTTTCTCCATGTTACCTTCCTCCCTGTGTGGGACAGGCTGGTGGGCCAGTGCATGCTTTGTCTTAGCTGTAATCAGGTGGCTGACCCACCTAGGGAAAAAAGGCCAGACAGACAGAGGGTCACAGACAGCCCACTGCAGCAGGACCACTACAAGCTGCCACATCACTCACATGCTCAAATCTGCCAGCGTTTCTGCAGCAAAGACAAAGGGCTTGTACTTCTCATGGGAGAGCTGGAAGACACTGCGAGGAACACAAGCTGCCATGAGCCCACGTCCTGCCTCCCCCATGTCACAGCACCCGCTGCTCTGCAAGGTCCCTGCCAGCACCACAGTGCCCACTCACTATTTCTTCTTCTGCTCCCTTGTGCTCTCCAGGTTGTAAGTGGCCACATTGATGAGACCTGCAGCCTTGTCATCCTGTGGGGGACACACGGCCGCGTCCACTGCCTGCCTTGGAGCAGAGCCCGGTGGCAGGGTGTGAGGGCATCCCCACTTACATTGGGGTGGTTGTACCAGTAGAGCGTGTGGCCCTTCAAAACAAACCAGCAGCGCTTCCACTTCTGAGCCATGAAGCCCACGTGGTCCTTCTTCTTCAGGAGCCAGCCATCGCAGTCCACCCGGCCCAGGTCCCGGCATGAGACCCGCCGGCGGCTCAGCCTGGTCGCCACTCCTGCAGCATTTTGGGGTGCTTCAGGAGTGGGGCAGGGGGACGAGCCCCCAGCCCGCCTCACCCCAGCCTGGTGACACTGGTGTCCCACTCACCTTTGGGTCTGCGTCCTGTCTCAGGGCTGCCCTGGATGGGGACAGATGAATGGTAAAGCAGTGCAGCACCCACGGCCCAGTGGGACCCCCACCTCACCCACCCTTCAGCAGCAAGCTGCCCCCGAACACGATCCTCATGTTTCCCATGAATGCTCCGCAAAGCTCCATGCTCCCGCCAGCTCTCACCTCCCTGGGCTCTGCACTTTGTTCCCTGGGGGCTGCTGTGGGGCTGAACTCTGCAGTGCAGGGTTGGAAGGCACACAGCGAGCTTGGGGTGCCTGGTGGGGTGCCGGCCTCCCACACCGCGTCCTCCCCAGCACCTGTAAACAGCGAGCGAGGCTGCAGCCTCCTGTCCCAGGGGGAGAAATGAATCCTTCCCCTCGGCTTCCTCCATACCGAGGCTGAGTGCCGCCGGCCGGAGCTTACCCACGTCCTCCCTGTGCAGGCTTGTGCTGTGCTTGTCCTCGTCAGCGGTGGGGTCTGGCCCTGAGTCCACGTCGGCAGTGGTGCTGGGGGGAGAAGGGTCTCCTGAGCCACACAGTGCCCCCTGCTCGGCTGCGGGGCTCCCAGTATCGCTTCCACCCGGAAAAGCTCCCAGCGGCAGTGAGCTCAGCCCATGGAGCCAACGGCTCGATGTGCTTCTTTCCATTCCGGGAGAGGAGAAGGGTCATTTCTAAATATAGTTTCCTCCCCATTAAAACGTTACCAAGTGAATTAATTACAAACAGAGGCACTTCTCTTTGTGTATGTGTGTTGCTTAAGACTCCTGGCAGCTGCCCGGGCTGCTTGCACGAAGGCTCAGCTCTGTGGCAATAGGACGTGAGGTCAGGGCTCACCTGGATGCTGGGGATGAGGGGCTGCTGGGGCACTCGCTGCTTTTGGGGAGATCCACAGCATCCAGATGGGCACCCGGCACCTGTGGATGGAGCCTCAGTGCTTCACCTTGCATCGCCGCATTTTGGGATGGCCTCCCATAGGGCTGCAGACACCTGGCTGTCTCCCAGAACAGCCCAGTCTGACACTGGGAGCAGTGGGAATGCTCACCTGCTGCCTGGTGTGCAGGGGAGAGCCAGGCAGGCTGAGGGGCACCTTCTTCAGCACAAGTGACACTCCACTCGCCTTCTCCAGCAGCTTTTTCACCAGGTTGATGCGTGTCCAACCCACCTGCCAAGGGCATCTGGTGAGTAGGGTCACAGCCTGGCCCCATGTGCCCTCCCAGTCCCTAAATCCTCTCTGTTCCAAGATCTTGCATTGCAAAATCCTTCCCAGCCAGAGGCAAGCACCCCACAGCTCCAGCTGTACCGGGGTTCCTCCCAGCCAAACCAACATCCCCGTGTGCCCCCGTCCCCAACTCACCACCACTTGCTCATTGACCTGCACGATCTCGTCCCCGGGCAGGATGTGACCCCCATGCACAGCCAGGGCCTGAGGCAGATACAGGCAGCAGGGAGCTTTATGGAGCTTTCCTGGCTGGGAAGACTTGGGGGTGGAGTGGCTCGGAGAGAGTGGGGTTAACCATTAACCCAGGGACTGACCCTGGTGCCGGGCAGCCCCAAGGGTCTGGGGGTGGGGAATGGTGGAATAAGCTGCAGCCACTCATGGCATGAATTGCCCAGACTCAGCCACACACAGCCATGCAGCAGTCTGGGGACAAAAGGGTGGCGCAAGGCCCTAAGAAGCTCCCAGGACCCAGCTTGACAGGCTGCAGTATTCCAAATAGCCAAGGGTAAAAGGGGGGACAAGGTGGCACCAGGGGACAGTGACAGACAAGAAGGGGACAGGCCCCAGCTCACCTCTGAGTTGGTCATGGACACAAAGTGCATGCAGGAGCTAGTGGAGGTGATCTCCAGGCCCTGCAGGGCAGTGGGGAAGGTGTGAGTGAGGAGGGATGAGGGGGAGTGAGGGGCACTGGGGCAGTGGGTATCTCACCAGTGGGTTGTAGGGCAGCACTGGGGTGCTGGGGGATGCTGGAGGGCTCCCTGGTGGCTCGGGAGGCAGCATTGGGGTGCTGGGGGATGCTGGAGGGCTCCCTGGTGGATCAGGAGGCAGCATTGGGGTGCTGGGGGATGCTGGGGGGCTGCCCCACAGTTCAGGGGGCAGAGTGGGGGTGCTGGGGGAATCTGGAGGGCTATAACATGGCGCGAGGGGCAGTGCCAGCTCCACATGCTGCAGCATGGCCCTGCGGTCCAGCAGTGCTGGGGGACTGCAGCCCACGATGCTCTCGCAGATGCCTATGATGTGCTGGCACTGTGGGTAAAAATGTGGAGATGGAGTGGGTCCAGGACTGCTGGGATCCCCATGCCCACAGCCCCTTCCTTGTCCAGCACTCACTATATGCAGAATCTGGCTGTTCCTCTCTGCAGTAGAGCAGTCCTGGGAGGAAAAAGAGCAGGGGTGAGTGAAACAGTTCAGCATTTTTCTTCCAGCCCTCCCCACCACCTCCTCCCTCACCCCATCTCTCCCTCCTCTCCAGCACAGAAGGGGTTTAGGGGGTGGGAGATCGCCTGGCTGTCTTCCCTGCAGTGTGCCCATCACCATGGCCGTGTGGCTGTGAGGCCACCCACCGTCTGCAGCACCTCCACCAGGCGGGCACAGAGCAGGACGATGTCCCGAGTGGATGAAAAGTCATTCAGGGTGGAGAAGAGGTACCTGGAGGGGAGGTTTGAGAGCTCAGCACCAGGTGATGTGTGCACAGCACCCATGGGTGAACCTTGCCCGCCCCAAACCTGTTGAGCCAGGAGAAGAGCCTCTTGGCAGCTCCAATCAGGTCGACGACGCAGGCCAGCAGGGTGATGGGGGGTGGCTGTGGGGTGGCCTCCCCACGTGACCCCTCCAGTACCATGGTCTCAGTGCGCTGTGCCAGCTCCCACAGCCTCTCCGTTAGTGTCCTCAGGCTGGTGCTCCCCAGCTCTGTGTCCTGCAGTAAGGATGTGGCCAGGACAGTGACCAGGATTCCCCCCCAGCCTTTCCCATTGCCACAGCTCAGGGCAATCTCAATGTCACCCCCTCCATCCAGCCCAGAGTGTCCCCTCGTTCCTTACTCCATCCAGACCTAGGTAACTGCTCATGTCCTGTCTAGTCCAGGTATCCCTGCATGCCTCCTCCAACCAGCCCATTGTGTCCCTATGTCACCTCCTCAACATCCATGCAGTGCAGGGTGTCCCAATATCCCCCTCTTCATGCAGCCATGGTACCCCAATATCTTATTCCATCCAGCCCATACTATCTCCATCTCCCCCTTCAACCTCTGCCCATCCCGGAGTGTCCCTATCTCCCAACTCTATTGAGACTTAGGTGTCCCCTTTTCCCCTCCTCAACCTCCAACCAACCCAGGGTATCCCCATGTCCCCCTGCTGTATCCAGCCCTGGGTAACCCTCCATGTCCCACCCAGCCCAGCTGTCTCCATGTTCCCCTTCAATCCGTCAATCCCAGAGTTCCTTTTCCCTGCAGCCCACAGTAACCGGATGTTCTCCTTCCATCCAGCCCACACTGTTTCTATGTCCCGCCTCCATCCATCCCAGACCCCACCACCCATTGAACCATTGCTCACCAGAGCTCGGAGCTGCTCCACAGCCTCCAGCAGCAGCTCCTGGTGTCCCACACGCCATACTCCCAGTGCCTCCAGAGTTCCTTCTGATAGCCTCAGTAGCTCAGAGCCTGCCAGACCCCACTCCTCAAAGAGATACCCCTGCACGGCTGCGTCCAGCCCTGCTGAGAGCCAGACACTTGGTGAGGGGGAGACCCTGACACCCACCTGCTGTTCCCTGGCTCGGGTGACTCGATGGTGGAGGGTGACACCTGGTTCTGTCCATGCAACGAGCACACCAGGCCTCAGCCAGCACCGTGCTCACAGCCCCCACCTCTTTCCCTTTGAAATCCATCAAGGTTTTGGGAAAAGGAAGGGTGAAGGTTGGGGAATGGGCTCCCAATGTCACCACGGCATTGCCCCCAAAGCAGGGACGCAACCCTCCCACCTGAGGGCTGAGGTCCTCCCCCGGTGAGGGTCTTGGGGCGGGGGGCTCTCACCTCGCAGCCAGGCCGCAGTCTGCGCGGGGCCCCAAGCGCCCACAGGCTCCATGGCGGCAGGGCTGGAACCGCCCTCGTCGCTGCTCACCTGCGCCAGGTGAGGGCAGCCCCATTGGTGGACCTGAGTGCTGCTCACTGCAGCTTCCTGCCTCCTCTCCTCCCTCCCTCTCAGTACGGCTCTGTGGGGTGAGGCACTGCGACGCACCCAAGTGACTCACGCTGCAGACAGCGACATGCAGCCATCAAAACCCCTCATGGGGACAGCACTCACTGCAGGGAACTCCATCCTCCACTCCCATCTCCTGAGCTGTGACTCCTCCTGCACCGCAGCTGAGGCCGGGCACAGCTCCCAACACCGATGCAGACACACTGATGCGGGATTTTGGAGTCGCCCCTAAACACAGTTCCTTTGCAATGGGGAAATTGAGGCGAGGCTCTGCCTCACTTCCAACCATGTCATTTCCAAGCCACAAACCCGCCCTGGTTCCCCCCTGAAACGCCTCCGTGCCCCCCCGCCGCACTGTGTGCGCTTGGGGGAGCAGCGGGCGCTGATCGCTGCTGACAGCCGCGCCGCGCCGGCCGTGGGTCCGACCCTGCCGCTTCCCTCTGCACCATGATCATCCGCCCCCGCCGCCTGACCCCGGGCTATTTCCGCCTGCTCCAGGTAAGGGGCTCATGGGGCTTGGAAGGGGCTCAGGGGGACTCCAAGATCCTGCCCACATGACCTGAAGGCCACAGAGCCGTGCTCGGCCCTATCCTGGCTCACAGGGAGCCCAGGGCCCTGCCTGTGAGGCCTGCAGGCTGCGGAGCTCGGGGGGACCTCGCAATCCTGTCCGTGTGGCTGGCAGGCCTTGGGGCTGCACTCGGCCCTATCCTGGCCCCAAGCAGGCCGTGAGGGTGCTGGGGTCACCCCAATAGCACATCGGGCGTCAGCTGGGTGCAATGGGGGTGCTCAGGCCATGCAATCTCCCTGCTGGGGTTTTGAGGTTGGGGTCTGCTATTGCCGCCTTCTTTATCTCCTCCAGATGCAGCTGGCAGCAGGGCGGGGGGCTGAGCCCAGGGAGCGGGCGCTGCCCTCCATGGCTTTGCTGCTGGCGGCTGCTGGGCTCTGCCTCTCCCTCTACAGCATCCGGAGGATGGCTGGGCCTCCCAAGGTCCCCCCACAGCCCTGATGGGCCACGGGGATGGTCTCCTGGTCCCCATCTAGGCCTTGGGATGGTGCCGTGGCTCTCCCCAGCCAACCTACGCCACTACCCCATCCTGCCCTTCCATGCCTTGGAGCTGGGGAACATACACCTGTCCCTGTCTTGGGAGCTGGGATGCCACCAGGATGCGACACAAAGTTGACTCAAGCCCCCAACAACACGAAGGGATGCAGCAAGCAGGGCCCAGGGCCACCAGCACAGCCCCAGGCCCCAGCAAAGCCCCAGGATTGGACACAAGACCAGAAGATGGAAGAGCGTATGGAGGAGCCGAGTGCCATGTCTCCCCCCCCCCCCCCCCCCCCATTAGAGGCAGAAAGGAGGTCAGCTGTGTGCAGCATTAGATAATAACGTGCTGCGACCAGGAACAGCCTCTGAAACGCGTGGATATGGGGTTGCCTCCTGCCCAAGGTAAAGAGCACAGTCAGTGCATCTCCCAGTGCAACCACAGCCTTCCCCTTCCCCATGCTTATTGACCCTGAGCTGCTCCCCCCAACAGAGAGTTGGATGCTGACAGCTGGACTTGGTTGCTTTGATTTCTGAAGGCAGGGGGGGAACAAATCCAGGCCGTGTGCATGGAAATAAATCCTTTCCTTCTGAACAAAGCTGTGTTGTTATCACGCTGCTAAGCAGCAGGGAAGAAAAACCCCTGATGTGTGGCTCAGTGCAGGAACACAGCAGTACTACTACTGCCACCAGCAGCAGCACAGGTACACAACGCTGTGTGATCAGCAGAAGCAGGTGGGGGGCAATGCAATGAGGGGGCCACACCACACTGTGCGCACAGCCCCAGCCTCTCACTTGCAGAGTTCCACCAGACCAAAACTCAATGATAGTGATTTTCTACAAGCCTAGAAGTGTACCTGCTGGGGGGGAGAACACTAGCATGTCCTCTTCAAGGCCCAAAAGAGCAGGGCCAGCCCCACAGTGACCTGCTTACAGTAAACCCAAGTGCCTGATGAAGACTTCATTCAGAAACATAACCCCCAGCAGGTGGAGATTCCTCCCACCTTGGAGGGAAGAACAAAGAGATTTTGCCATCCTGCCCCAGAGAGCTCCAACACCGGTGTTTTGGTTGACATATTTTAATGGCAACACAACCTCTAACTCCAGCAGAGGCACCTAATACCTCTCTGAAAGCAAAGAGGCGAGCACAACACTGAACAGCATGGAGCTACCCGTTCTGATCCCCAGGAATGGGGATGCAGACAGGGCACCAAGGAGCATGCTGGCTGCCTCTTCTCATTAGCGCCTGGCAAAGAGCTGAACAAAGAGTCCTTTCAGCAGCACAGTGACAAAAGAACCCTGTGCAGGGACACTCAGCTGGATGCCTCCATCTCAACAACTTCATCCAGGGGCTGGGTCTGCACATGGACCTTCTTTGGGGGGATGTAGGAGCCCATCCCAGCAGCACGCTCAGCTTCCTCCTGTGTATAGGGCTGCTCACTCAGCTGCTTCAGCCTGTGGAGAGCAGAGATGGGTGGGAAGCACACGGATGAGTTCAGCACCACCACTGCCCTTCTTATACTAGGAATAGGGCTGGGCACAGCTTTGCTTAGCACCCCTCATTACCTCTTCTTGTGCACCTTGGATCTGAAGTGCTCCTTCATGCTTGTCAGGTCCACAAAGTAGCGTCTGGGGGAGAGAAGGGCAAAAGGCCACAGTCAGGGGGAGTATGGAGAGCCTGTATGGATTTGGGAATCTCTCACCTCCAGAACCATCACCCCCAGGGTTGGGGTCCCACTGGAGCCCAGGATCAGTGCTCAGAAGGCAGAGCTTCCCCAGATCCAGATTCCTCTCCAGCCAGATCTCCACACCAGGAATCCCTCCTCCCCCAGCAGGTCTCCCCCCAACCCAGGACACACCAAGACCCCTTCCCCCGCAGGCCAGGACTCTCCCCCTAAGAACTCCTCCCCAACACTCCCAGCCTCCCCATCAGGACCCCCACACCTCCCCTCTAGGGACCCCATCCCCCTCGGGACCCCCTCCACTGACCACCACTCTCTCCCCACTAACCCCCCCACCAGAACCCCTCTCCTACGCACGCGCAGTGCAGGCAGTAGAACTGGGCGCAGCCCGGCAGGTCAGGGTCGGGATCCTGGCGCAGCAGCCGGGCAGCTCGCTCGGGCTTCAGATCCCCGTGGATCTCATCCAGGTCCCGACGTCGCCGCTTTGTTTTCGCCTGCCGGGCCAGCGAGTGCGCCCGATGAGCGCCTGTGCGCCGGCTGCTGCGCGGCGACATGGCAGCCAAGTAAAAGGAGCAGTGCGCAGGCGCGGACGGAAAGCGCTCCGCCCCGCTCTTCTGGGCCACGCCTCCTGTGGCCCGCTTGTGCAGCTGATTGGTCTGGAGCCGAAGTAGATTTGCATGTCCCCGCCCCATCGCCGCACCCTCTCTTCCTGGTCACGCTGAAGTTGCCTTCCTCGTTCCTTCGCCGCTCTGCGCTGCCAGACTCTATGGTTCGAGGTCCTCCGCGCCGTACTACGCGTGCGCACAGGCAAGCGGAAGGAGGAGCGTGGCGAAAGCTGCAGTGCCGCATTACGCTCAGCGAGATGGCGCCGTGTAGCAATGCGAGAGCTGCTTGCTCTGCTGGAGGATTCCCAGTGTGCCTTGTCGGAATTCAAGAGCCACCCGTTATACCCTAGGGTCACCCTGTAGTGCTCACACAGCTCCTCGTCATGCTCCAGGGTAACCTCGAAGCTTCGCAGAGTGCCCTAGTGGGCTCCCAAGGCCCGCAGTGTGCTCTAGGCCGCACTGGAGTTCTCTCAGTTCTCCTCATTGTCATCTAGGGTGCTTCCGTGTCCCCTCAGTATGCCCTTGAGGCTTCCAAGTGCCATCCAGTGTGTTCTGGGGGCATCCAAGAATCTTCCTAGGGCTGCTTAGTTTTCTCTCGGTTGTCTGAGAGGCTTCCTGGAGTATAAGCAGATTCCCTATACCCCCCTGTGTGCTGTAGGGAGCCCTAGTGTACTCCCAGAGCTCTTCAGACTGCTCTGCAATGCCCTAGAGGCTTCTCAGTGACCCTCAGAGGACTCCCAGGACTCTCCACTTTAACTTAGGGCACCCCAGTGTGCTCCCAGAGCTCCTCAATGTGCTCTAGGGCACATTCTGTATACACTTGCTAATAATCTATGTTGCACACCTACTTTGTGTTCCTTGAGGAAGGTTTTACTGTGTGAGGTGGGTCTGCTGTCACCAAAAGGCTAGCTTGGATTGAGTTTTTCCATGAATGAGAACCACTGGAGAAAGAAATATGAAGACTACTTGGTTGGTTGCCTGCTTGGATGCATGGAAGGACAGTAAAACTTTGGAGACGTATATAATAAAACACTGTTCACAGTACTGAAAACAAGAGCTGCCTGCATGTAGGTTCTTTGCAACATCCAGGACTGCTGCTATGAAACAAGGGAACTCGGTGACTTTGGAAGACACTGTGTCTCTCAGGGCCTTCCACAGCGTGGCTTGCATACGCTGGAAGGAGCAATGCTTGGTACCTTTGACCTTCATGTCCCACTCTGAGGTGGTGGTTCCTGGGCACGGTCCTACCTAGAAACAACTTTGGGTTCAATCTCCAAAGATGTTCAATACTGAGTTTTAAGGTGCAAGTTGTTGGGTTAAAATGGCAATGAGAAATGTAGGCTAAATGGATGCAGTCCTGTTGAAGATACATCCTTCACTTTACATACCTTTATCTCATTACCAAGTCAGCCAAATGGATTAAACTGCAGAATGACAACAGTAGTACTTTTTTTTTTTTCTTCTTCCTTCGTTCCTTCCTTCCTTCCTTCCTTCCTTCCTTCCTTCCTTCCTTCCTTCCTTCCTTCCTTCCTTCCTTCCTTCCTTCCTTCCTTCCTTCCTTCCTTCCTTCCTTTCCTTCTTTCTTTCTTTTCCCACATAGACATTTCTTGGGTGCCAAGGCAGGGATTTAAATCAACTCTTTTAGTTCCTGGTTTACCTACCTTTCTTCCCTGGACGTACAGCGCTGGGATTTTTGAGCCCAGGCAATTTCCTACTGAAGCCAGTAGAGGTCATGGTAAGAACTGTTAAATCTTTTCCTTATTTTCTAGTCTATATCCGACCCCTAGTTTCAAGCAAAAGAGAAAATAAGTAAGTAGAGGAGTTGCTTGAGGTTATTCCGGGATCTAGGCTACACAAGATTGGACTGAGACTGCTATTTTTTGCTATCAAATCCTGACTGTAGTCCCTGGAATAATGCTTTGAAATGTGTGGACTTTATTCCTCCAAGTTGTTCAAGAAGATTTTTGTTTAGAGAGAAAGGTCTCAGTATCTCTATGGACCTATTTCTTCTCTAGCATTGAAATAAAAGTGTGTGATTTGAAATGAAGGCTTTCCTATCTGCTGCCAAGACTTTGGAAAGGTGTTGGGAATGAAATCAAAGGTTGCGCAAATAAATAAATTTAAAATCATTTTAAAAGTTTTTAGCAAACTTTTAATATTTACCCAGAAAACATCTGCAATGGCATCCATCATTTCTGAACAGGCCAGGTCATCCTGAAAAGCTTTTCACATAGTCTCAAGTATAAATATTTTGATACAAACAAACAAACAAACAAACAACCCCTCCCCCCCCCCCCAAAAAAAAAGAAAACAAAAACCCTCCAAACTCAACCGCTCGTGCTCACATTCAGTGGCGCAGCACTGTGTTGTATAATCATGGCCTTCTCACTCTGCTCCCAGCCACGCTACAGCTCTACCAGACAGGCAGCGGGATGCTTCTGGCCCACACTGTGCTTTAATTTTTATTGTTTTTCTTGCCAGTGCTGGGACTCCAAGAAAGGATGTCTGAAGGGTGTTGAGATGGGCTGACTGGCTGTCAAGGTGCTCAGAGGTGGGCTGAGGAAGGAGCTGGTGGTCACCGCAGTGATGAAGGCACCACTTCCATCGGCAGTAACTTCAGCAGCAGTTTCCTGGGTTCTCTGTAGGAGCTCAAGTTGTGGGTGTGGAGGGCAGAGAGCCGAGGAGCACAACTGGGCTGGTGCTAACAGTGCTGCCTTGTGCTGCAGAGCCACGACTGCAGGCTTATTGTACATCATCTCAGAACATCACCAGAACGGGTCTAGCTCAGACAGGAGCTACTTCACTCAAACATCATGAGAACAGCTGCTAGCTAGGAAGCCTGAGCTTTTTGTCTTCCTGTATTTTACAGTAGCTATGGATAAACCCAACGAGCAGCGGCATCCTAACCTATCTTATCTGCGATGCAGGTCATTACTATATTTCACCTACTAACTGACAAATGGTTCATGTTTACAATAATAAGCCCATCAGCTGCTCCGGTTGGCTTTTTACACAGCATCTGAATTGATTTTAAGCCACTTTGACTTTTAAATTAAATTACCTCATGCGTACAAACAAAAGATGCAGAAGAACTCAGCATGGATTCACAGTAATCAAGTACTTTTTAACACACACATATATATTAAGCTTTAAATCAAAAACAAATCTTCCCCATTTTTTTCTTATATATGCACTCTATAGGATGCAGTGAACATTAGCACGGTCTAGCTCTCAGCCACGCAGTGCTCTGCCTGTTATACAATGTCTGCTCTACTCCTCTACTTTTTCCCTTTTAAACAAATGCAGGTAGACTAGACTCTTTAAAAGAAATACAAGCTGGCCATAGCGCTGTGGCTGAGCTGCCCTCCATACAAAGGAAGGAATTCTAGTTTTGTTACATTAGGAAAGACAGAAATAGTACTGTTATGGGGTCCTAGACGATCTTATTCTCCAAGGCTTCAATCCTTTTTGCCACAGCTTCCAGTGAGTGAGAGTTAAGGGGAAAAATGACAGTGCACATCAGTGATTCATTGCTCAAATCTCCCCTGCGCAGACAGCAAATGGAACTGCCTTGCTGGGAGCAGGTAGCAGAGGAGTGCTGCCATCATCTACCCTGGCATTTCCACAGCTGTTCAGGTTGATGAACTTTTACTGAAGGTAGAAAATGTTTATGCACGCACACACACTCGCGTGCACCTATAAATTTACTTTAAGAATGGTTGGTGTGTGTTTTGACCGGTTGAGAGAATTCCTGACCTTGAGCAGTATGGGTTGCACGAAGAACAGAGCACATTGCTTTTCTTAGAGTTACACTGTCTTGCAATTTTCTGCTCTTTTCACTAATTGCTTTTCATGATGTGCCTGCGAGCGGCAACCCACTGGGTGAGAACTACTGATTTACTCTGACCTTTTGCTTAATATAAGTCACTCAATTTGATTTAAAGAGGAGAAAACATACTGTGTAACTGAAAGAGCAAGCCACAGAAATGTGTGGATAAATTAAAACATTGCTTCTAAAATGATATTCTCTCCTAATTTTCAGTAATGAAGTCTCTCCCTAACCATTTTGTGAGTTGCTCCAGTGTTTCACTAATTCCTCTCTGCATGAGACATTTGAATCTTATTCACATTTCTTTTTCTCATTTCTCTTCCAAGAATTCCCAGTCTTTGTGCAATATCACAGAATCATTAAGGTTGGAAAAAACCTCTAATATCATCTAGTCCGACTGTCCACCTACCACCAATACTGCCCGCTAAACCACATCCCTAAGTACTACACCTACCCTTTCCTCCAACACCTTCACCACTTCCCTGGGCAGCATGTTCCAGTACCTCACCACTCCTTCTGAGAAGAAATTCTTCCTATACCTCAAGTCCTATTGCTGTTACCTGGGAGAAGAGGTTGACCCCTCCCTTGCCACAGACTCCCTTCAGGTAGTTGTAGAGAATGATGTGGTCTCCCCTGAGCTTCCTCTTCTCCAGATAGAACCATCCCAGTTCCCTCAGCCACTCCCCATAGCACTGTGCTCCAGACCCCCTCACAGCTCCTTTCCCTTCTCTGGACACACTCCAGGGCCTCAGTGTAGTGAGGGGCCCAGCACTGAGCACAGCAGCACTGAGGTGCGGCCCCACCAGTGCAGTACAGAGGGATGGACACCTCCTGCTCCTGCTGGCTGCACTGCTGCTGACACAACCAGGATGCTGTTGAGCTCCTCAGCCCCCTGGGCCCTCTGCTGGCTCATGTTCAACAGTGTTACCAGCACCCCCAGGTCTTTTTCCTCCTTGCAACTCTCAGCCACTCTGCCCTAAGCCTGCAGCACTGTGTGGGGCTGTTGTGGCCAAAGTGCAGGACCTGACACTTGGTCTTGCTGAACCTCATCCCACTGGCCTCAGCCTAGCAACCAGCCTGTCCAGGTCCCTCTGTAGGGTCTTCCTACTGTCAGGCAGATCAACACTTCCCCCCACGTTGGTGTCATCTGCAAAATGACTGAGAGTGCACTCAATTCCCTCATCCAAATCATCAGTAAAGATATCAAACAGGGCCAGCCCCAGTACAGACCCCTGTGGAACACCACCTGCGACCAGTTGCCAGTTGGATGTAACTCCATTCATCACCACTCTCTGGGCCTGGAACACAGCAAAGAATGTACCTGTCCAAGCCAAGGGCTGCCAGCTTCATCAGGTTCTGGTTGGACCTGATCCCTTGGCTGTCCCTCACATGCCATGTGCTCACACTCAAGATGATCTGCTCCATAACCTTCCCTGGCACTGAGGTCAGGCTGACAGGCCTGTAGTTCCCTGGATTCTCCTTATGACCCTTCTTACAGATTGGTGTCACACTGGCAAGTCTCCAGTCATCTGAGACCTCTCCCGTTGACCAGGAATGCTGATAGGTGGTGGAAAGTGGATTAGCAATCACCTCTGCCAGCTCCCTCACACCTCAGGGGGATGCAACAGAATATGGCAGAATCCAGAAGGAAACAGGTGGTCCAGTGAACTCCCTATAGACACATCCTTTATGGTTTAGTGAGCAATGATTGGACTTGATGATCTTAGAGGTCTTTTCCAACCTTATTGATTCTATGATTCTGTGACAGAAAACAGTCCCAAAGACACATGGGATCAAACTCACCTCACTGAAGATATTTGCAGTGAGCAGTTATGTGAGACAGTGAGCAGTTTCTCAGCACTGGAATTTGACCAAAGGAGAGAAACTGGACCTACGCAGTGCAATTCCCCTGACTTTACCAAGACCACCAGCTATATGGTCAGAAGTTTTGTGCTGTAGAAGACCCTCTGTTTCAGTAGTTCTGTGGGGAGTTTAGGCAGTCAGATCAGGTATTTGCATTGTAGATATTTACCATTGTATACAAAGTATTGCATCTACAGAGCTTTAATAACTTATCAGTTGCATGCAGGCACCAGTGTTTTTGTTTTTTTTCTGCTCACAGGCCAGTGATAGCCACTGCTGCTCTCAGCCCTCACATTCTGGCTGCATCACAGGACCTGAAGCATGCAGAGGCAGCAGCAATATCAGATACAGGAACCTTGCTTCCACACTTCTGGCATTGGCATTATTTAAGCATCTGCCTAAAAACTGACCTAGGACCTGATATCTGCATCTCACTACTGCCTCCAATGATTTAGCATATTCTACTTTGGCTCTATTGCTTTCAGTATATTTCTTATTTTGTGTCAGGCCAGTATCTTGAGTTCTAGTGCAGGAATTCTTCACATTCAGAACCCAACTGTCTAGTTTCCCAACTTCCCGACCATTATCTAACCTGTTTTCCCCATGGATAGGCTTTCTCAGGTGGTCCCTCCAGAAAGCCCAACTCAGCCCACTGGGCGCTGAACAAAGAGCTTCCAAAGGATATATTTCTGTTGCAATGTATTGATGAGTTCTTCTACTTTTGTCTGGAACTTCACAATAGATTTACATTCGCATGGATCTTCCTCTGTGGGCCAGAGTATCAAGAAGATGTGTTAAGTGACACAAAAAAGAATTAAAATCACTGAGATGTGAAGTAAAGCAAGTCATATTCTTTGTCATAAACATGAAGGAAATAAAAATACCATTCCTCCTAATTACTGACTGATCACTTCTGCCTTTAACCTCAAATGACTAGAGACTCTTACACCTCATTGCATCCAGGACAGGCTCAAGTCTTTCCTGGGCTTTCGGTTCCCTGAATACCCACTGAGATCTATTACTAATGCTTAAAGCATGCCCTAAAGATTTGAATCTGATCAAATACAGTGCTCAAAACAATCTTTGTTTGTCAGTTCATTTCCCATTAACATCACCATGGCAGGTCATACTCTGCTGCTCATAAATTTATGCAAAATAAAAATTTGGAGACACTGTTTGCAATCTGATTGTCAAGAATTGTTTGAGCTTTGCTTCAGGGCTCCGTTTCTTGAACAGACAAAGCAATGTGCATTCATCAGTCCTGCAAATGCTGTGAGTAAACCTCCCCCTCTCCCCAATCCCCCACTCTTACCAATGCAGATTTTCATTTGCAGCTTCTTCCCAATGTTGCTGATGGTTCTGAAGTCAGCTGTGTAGAAGTAGTGCTCAGCTACTGGTTCAGAAGCAATTTCCCTCAGTTCATCCTCCACTGCGTTACCAACTCCCACAGCAAACATCCTAAAGCCTGTAAGCAATAAGAACCTGTCAGTTGGCACCAATCCCCCGTCAACTTCTACATCCCTGTCTGCCTTCGGCACCTCCATGCAACTCTATAGTTGTTAAGTTGAAAACCCCCTTACTCTCTACTATTACTGACTTATTTCAGGTCATAAAGGGTTGCAAAATATTTTGCAGGCGAAGTTTTACTAGACTTATCTAGGTAACGACCCCTGTCACCACAAGAACAATGATTTGGAGATACAAGAAACAGCATTACAAACAAACATTACAACACCTTGACAGGATAATGCATCCAACTAATAGGAAAGCAATGATACAGCAAAAAGGAAACAGTGGAACTTTTCAAAACAGCCTGCAGCCCCCATTCATCAGCCTCTGTCGTAGCAAAGTCCCCTCTGCAATGGAGACCTGTATGTTCAGTAAAACTACTTGGATTGCTTTCCAATATTGCAGATCATATTGTCTATCAACACTAATCCATTCTATGAGGTAAGAACACAGGCCCAGTTACTATGCTTCACTACCAGAGGTTGATTGCTACTTTTGTCTTCGACCCTGTTTCTCTTGAACCCAACTGCAGTTTGCCTCTTGACTTGAATGATGATACTAGGTCAAGACTTCAGTAATGCTTTCCCTCCTTCCCCTTTCTGCCTTGTCTTTCTTCTTCTGGATCTTTTCAGCCTTTTTTTCCCCCAGCATTCAACTCAAGGAACATGTTTGGAATCTAGTTATAAGTAAGTATTTTGTTATTTATCTCTGTGAAATCACTTACCAACTGATGTTGGGGTTATCTGCGCAGGGAGAAGAGAGGAGGAGAAAATAAGGCCTGAAGTCTTGTTTCTATGCATACAGTTTTTAAGGACCTTTTGTCTTTTAAGGACTGAACATTCACACAACCTGTCAACCTGTTTAGTAAGCATCAGCATTTCATGACCTTGTACATGACCTGCTATTATGTGCTCGCCCTTAGTCCCATCTAGTTGTTGAGACTGAATCTAAAAGGAATTGAAGGATTTAGCAATTCATGAACTTATTCACATGGGCTGCATCCATTTAACACAGTGATGGCAGAAGACTGGGAACTTGTTCAGCAGGAGGTCAGCAAAGGGGCAGATCTCAATGTATTTGCACTTTGTACAGCTGATAGTAGATGCAGTGCCTGGTCCAAGGGAGAAATGAGCCGCCGAAAATTCAGTAGACCTACCTAAATCTTTGGCTTTCTTAGCAGCATCGGTGATGTAATCCTGTGACCGTCCATCTGTGAAGACTATGCCCACCTTGGGAACCCCAGGCCTAGCTCCATTAGCAATGGAAAAGGAACTGTCCACGAGATACTTCAGAGCCTGGCCTGTCATGGTGCCTTTCTCCATGTAGGCCATTTTCTTGACTGCTGCTTTGATGTCCTTCTTGTTCTTGAACTGTCCCAGAGGAAACTCCTGCCTGACAGAGCTGGAGTATTGAACCAGGCCAACCTGGGCCTGCTTCTCTGACACCTCCAGGGATTCCACAATTTGGTTGATGAATTTTTTTACCAGCTCGAAGTTCTCAGGCCGAACGCTCTTGGAGCCATCGATTAGGAAAACGAGATCCAGGGCAGATCCTGACCCACCACTGCAAGCTGAAGTAAAATAAGAGAAGGGAAAGACAGCAACTAAGCAAAATAAGAGAAGGGGAAGACGGTAACTAAGATTCTGTGTAATTATGTAGGGAAATGTAATTCTAATACCATTTCATTGCTAATGAAATATGCTAAATCAATCAAAAATCAACAACAGTTCACACTCATGTTTTCAAAATACTCCTTGGTTACATGTTTGTGGTTTCTTTTTCTTCCTTTTCTGAACAGAGCATGCTTGCCCTGTCTCAACCTTACTCCTATCCAACCACGGCAGATCACAGCTCAGCTCAGTGTAGATGGAAATCATTACGTACCACTGCAGGTCTTCCCATCGTTGTTCAGCGTGAAGCCCTCTTTACAAGCACACTTGTACGATCCCGGGGTGCTGATACAGATCTGCTCACAGTCGTGGTCACCGGTGGCACACAGGTCTGACACCACTGCAAGAAAAAGTGCAGATTGAAACCAAAGACCATGCCAAGGCTTCTCAACCAGAGGATACACTGTGCATGAAGAAAGCATCATATTTGTTCTATACACTTAGTGACAACTAAACCCATCCTGCAGCAATACAAAGCAGCAGGAAGTCATTACTCTTAGATAGTAATCGAGGTAGAAAAAGCAAAGAGAAGTAGTGACAAGTCTCTGGACTGCAAGGCACAGCCAGGGCTAAATGTAGTCTCCACACTGAGGGCAAAAGCCATCTCTCTGTCAAGCATATCACAGTGTACTTCCCTCTCCAAATATATGGAATGAGATTTGGTTTCCAAACTACCATCTGGTCTGGCCAATACCCATTTTTTTTTCCAGCTATATGGTGCAGTTATGATTTGTGAGTGTCATGTACAGCTGCCGTTTCTGGGTGGGATTCATGCCCAAACACACTTGGACTTCACTTCAGAGCTATCCTTGCACGTGCAACTCTCAGAATCATTCTCTACAAATATTTCTGCAACCATGAAGTTGGTTCTAACACTAGGCTCGCAGGCTGAGTTCTTCAAAGGTTGCAGAGATTTGATGAGCCTAACTAGTAGCTGAATCAATAAGGGTTTCCCTTTTCCTGTGCCTATTGAGCACTGTGGGAAGCAATTGGGCAGTGCTGCACAGTTCTTCCTGCTGTTGGTGGCCACAAACTGCTTTGCAATAGCAGGTGGTGTTTGGGTACATCTCCAACGACAGTTCTGTGCAGCTGCTTGCATAGCATGATAACAACCCACATGGCAGTTCATGCAATGCTGTTCTCTGTTAGATGTAATAATCCCTAGCACAGCGCTTCCCTCAGATGCATCTCTGCGGGTTTTTACCATGGGGAGAACTTTGTCATCTGCACGTTACACATTTGAAAAGCAAGGCACAGAAAGGATTTTTTTTCCCCCTCTGTCTTTTTGAATGACACCAATGCCAGAGCTTCAAAACACACTGTCAGGCCTCTCTGTCTCTGGCTGACTCCTGACTCCAGGGCAGCCAACACAAACTCCCACGAATATTCATGCCCTGCCTTCCACCTTCTTGAATTTTGTCTCTGCTTCTCTTAGTATGTAGTGTTTGTAGTGTTTGTTCCTTTCTTTCATGAGCTTCTGCTGCAGTGACACCTGATTATAATATATGACTCACTTTGTATTAAAATTTTTCCTCCTTCCTACAAGAGGATGAAGTTTTCCTTGACGGAAAGCCGCTCCCCCCATTATTTTCAAGCTGAAAGGTGATCATGAAACTTTACACCTCTTGAAGAAATTGGTCTCAGAGGGTTTTGCATGTCCATCTGCATCCATTGGTTTGCAATGCCTTGCTGCAGGCACTGTGGTACATCACACCTTTAAGAAGCGTTGCCACACTGTGCTGTGGCAGGATGGGTGTGTGAAGCCCCCAGGCCCCTTCCCAACACATGGTGGTTATTTGTAGACCACTTCCCACACATTTGAAAGCAATAAAGCTTTCTCATTGCATTCACTGGTTCGTGTAGGAGTGTGTTCAAGAATCTTGTAAATCTGGTACTTAGGAATGTGATTTAGTGAGCAATATTGGTGGTGGGTGGACAGTTGCACTAGATGATCTTAGAGGCCTTTTCCAACCTTAATGATTCTGTAAGTGACTGTAGAATAGTCAGGCTCTTTTTACATATTATGCAGCAATTATCACATACTGCACCAACCACGAGAGTTTCCAAACCCATAGGGCTTCCAAAAATAACGTCACAGTCAGGGAGACGTGGTAGGGTAGTGAAACCAGCCCTTGTTTAAATAGGAACTCAGAAGATGATACTGGCAGGGGAAACTTGAAGCCAGATCGTCAGTACTGCCCTGCTACATTAAACACAAGGGCAATGATTTCGGCTATTTAAAGATCACGTTTTCAAGGTTCTTTTTTCTCTAGAAGTACATGGATCATGTTTACAAACTCTTCATACAAACAAAGCCTTCTTTAAGGAAACTTCTTTAACCCAAACCTGAAATTCCCTAAACAAAACCTCAAATTCCTGAAAGATGACTTCAAAGAGCATCCATCTTCCACGTTTTTTTCCTCTGCATACCCAAATCCTTGGCAGAAAGAAGCAGATGGATGAAGGATGATCACATGTGAAACTTCCACGTGAAAAGCTTGCTGGTGGCCACTTGTACTTCTTGGCTGGGAACCTAAGGGATGCATGGCAAGGACTTACCACAGAACGCTTCTTGAAACTTGTGGGTCAGCTTCTCTATGACACTGTAGCTCTCCACGTAGTCCACGTGGTCGTCCAGCGGCTCACTTGCGATTTGCCGCAGCGTGTGCATGTCCACCCGGCCAACCCCGATGGCGAAGATCTCAATGCCAGCCTGCCTGGCCCTCGCTGACACGTCCTGCACTCCGTCCTGGGGACGTCCGTCGGTCACAACAATCGCCACCTGCACAGAGGAGGGCACAGACCAGGAGCGCACCTGGATGAGCACTCGTACTGCTATTGCTTATGGGTTACTTCTTTACTATAGGAGGTTTCACATTTTTAAAGTTAAAGAAGAAAGGAAATACCACCTCCTCCCCCTCTTCCTGTTCTTCCTGATATCACAGAAGCTGTTCCCTCAATGTATGGCTTGTGTCCTTCTGAGCTGCAAAAGTTAAACTGCCATGTTTTAATTATGGGACATCTGGTGCATCTCAGCCCTAAGGAAAAGGTTACGTTCTCCATAAGCAAACCAACACCCAACCCAAACTTCAGCTCTCTTTGTGAAACCTCAGACAACACTAAGGACAACTCTGGGACTTTTATATCACCTTCATCCATCTATGAATATTTCCATAACATCTCTCGAGAGATGTTATGGAAACATTAGGAGATTAAGGTTGTCCAGAGAGGTGGTGATACCCCATCCCTGCAGGCACCCAAGGTCGGGCTGGAGGGGCTCTGAGCACTGATGGACCTGTGGGTTTCCCTGCTCATTGCTGGGAGTTGGACCAGATGGCCTTTAAGGGTGCCTTCCAACTCAAATATTCCAATGACTATGAGTCTAAGGCTTCTCCCCTTTTTCAAGATGGAGAGACTGAAGCACAGAGGTGAAGTAGTCTGCCTGAGGTCACGACGTGTCAGTGCCAGCTGTGATCTCTGATTCCTCATTCCACCACAAATACCAGTGTGAGATCCTGCACTGACTGACATCGCTGTTAAAATACCAAGGGGTACAGGTAGAAACTGGATTCTGCCCTGGGTGGTGGAACCCTAAGCTGCTGGAAAGCCTCCAGGAGCCCTGCTGCTGCTGCTAAGCTTTCTGTTTTCCTCTTTATTCTTTTGCTCAGTGACATTGTCACAAAATCTTCATGCTCTTTCTTTAGCAATTCAGCTACTCCTGCCACTTTTCCTTGCAATTTTTTCGTTGTGACACCACTGTCAATACAATCAGCAGGAACAGCTAGCTGCAAGCAGAGAACAAAAATCCACATTGCAAGCAAATAGCAGGATGTAGAAAACATTATATGCAGATGCAATTGGGGAGACCCACCAGCTGCTCGGTTAGGGCAGTGTGACAGCTGTTTTGCACCCTTAGCAGGGAGAAAAGTCATCTTGTAAGGTCAGAAGTGGGGTTCTCTGCCTCATGTCTCCAAAGGGCCCAGTTGGACTAGATGATCTTTGTGATCTTTTCCAAACCTTATTGATCCTGTGATTCTGTGAAGCATCTCCTTCCCCCTCTGCCCGCCCTTCTGCAGTGGGGTGGCTGAATGCTGCACCCTGGGCATTTCCAGTACTCAAGTAATCTGCTGCCCCGTTCAGAGCTTTCCTTCTGTATGAGAGATGGGTGAAACTGGAAAAATGTAGAGCTTTCAGTCAGGTGAAGCAGCAGCCAGCTGTGCAACCATGCCTTCTGCCAGGAGGGAGACCCTCGACTCAGCAGCAACACTAGGGTGTGCTGCCAATTAGAGCTTATTAGGAGCCAGAAGCCTGTCAGGAAACAAGATGTTCTATCAAGTGGCTTCTGTGAGGAGCACTACCCATGAGCAGGTTTCTGCCAGCACTGCGTTTCTTTCTTGCAGCATTTGTCATAGGACAGAGGTGTTCTGCGACCCCCTGGTATTTTTCTGTCTAAAGAAAGTGATTCTCCCAGTTTGATCAGTTCCCCAGGTTCTTCATATCAGAGTGGCTAAGCCCCAGATATAGCCCAGGAGACATCTAGCGACAGCATCCACATCTCGATCTGATGGGAAATGTTTTCATAATAAAACACAGCGTGCTCAGAAGTTGTAGGGCTTTCTGAGCTGCTGTTGGAATTGGGAGAGAACAACAGTTGGAGGCACAAGCAGTCTGGATCAGGCACTGGGAATTTATCAGCGAGCCCATGGCTAAAATGAATGTAACATCCTCGTTTGCTAAGACACATGAGTATTCATGGGCATCCCTGGGAGGTCATAATTCATGGTGCCATGTGCAGGCAATCCAGCAGCTAATGAGGCAGCAGCACCTCCTGATGCAGTGTTACATGAATGTTGTAACTGCACTGACAGGGGACTGGGAAGAAAGTTGAATAGCCCTCTGATTTGCTCGGCAATTTGACTATCTATTTGTTGTTCTTCCTGAAGAAAGATATAAGTAATTGGGCACCCCTGTAGTTTTGATAGGGGTATAAAGAGACGTTACTTGGAGCTCCTGCAGAAACAAATAGGTTTTTTTCCCCTGTCCTGTGGTGATATTTGCCGCATAGAGCACAGCAAGACTGAATGAATGATCTGGTTATGTTTTGACCAGTCCCACATGGCTGGAAATCCTAGCACTGATTTCCATGAGGTCGTGCTGGATTTCTGCTGTGTAAAGGAGCAAGAGATGTATACGGTTGAAATTACTGTGGCCTATTCATCATCCAAGGCAAATGAGGGGCTCATCCTGAATGAATGAGGGTCTGAGGAGGGGGAGTTTACTGGGCTTACTTTGTCTTACACTGGGATACCTTGGACTGGAGGTACTGACCAAGAATTAGTGCAGTGAGAAGGGAAATGAGCTTTTTTGCAAGGGTGTATTGGAAGAATAGAGGAGTAAATGGCCTTTTTGCCTATCAACATTCAACAACAGTGGTCTGGCATTCAAACTGTTGGGATTTTTTTTTGTGTGTGGAAGGCAAAATGTCTATTTTGCTCATATTTAGGTGTTTTTTGTTGTTGTTTTTTGTTTTTTTTCCCATTTCAATTCCATTTCAAGAATTTCTGAGGAGCAGAAAAAAATAATATCATTCAGATACTTCTTGTTTCAGTTAAGTTGCCTGTTCTTGGGCTAAGAAATACCCAACAAGACAAACGTTTCCTGTAACTTTTTCCTTCTGAATGGAAAGTCACAGAGTATGGCCACAGATGATCCTTCTTGGGGGTCACCTGCAGCTCCTGCCCTACCCATGCATTCCCAGTACTGGGTGCTATGGCCAAGCCTTCCCACTGGCTGCCTGGAATGGTTTCACTGGAAGAAACATCTCTTGCTGTTGGATTTTCAGCTGGTGGCTCCTATGCATGAGGAGTGATGTGATGGTGAAGGCTGATCAGAGGAATTACTCTGGAGAAAATTCCCAACAGAACTTCATGAAAGTTTCTTGGAGCATGACTTTCTTGACTTAGCATTCTTGGCTCTCCTCCTATTGTATCAATCCAGATGTAGGTTAAAATATAGACAGTTGGGTTAAAATATGGAGAATCCCATCATAAAAGACAATATGAGCATATTGGGGTGCATTAAAAAGAGCGTTGCCAGCAGGTTGAGGAAGGTGATCCTCCCCCTCTACTCTGCCCTGGTAAGGCCTCATCTGGAGTACTGTGTCCAGTTCTGGGCTCCCCAGTATAAAAAAGACGGGGATCTCTTGGAAAGAGTCCAGCGGAGGGCCACAAAGATGGTGAAGGGTCTGGAGCATCTCCCCTATGAAGAAAGGCTGAGTGAACTGGGTCTGTTTAGCCTTGAGAAAAGAAGACTGAGAGGGGACCTGATCCAGGTCTATAAATATCTAAGGTGTGGGGGGCAAAGTGGCGAGGCCAGACTCTTTTCAGCAGTGTGTGGAGACAGGACAAGGGGAAACGGCCAGAAACTGGAGCATAGGAAGTTCCACACGAATGTGTGCATGAACTTCTTTACGGTGAGGTGACGGAGCACTGGAACAGGCTGCCCAGGGGGGTTGTGGAGTCTCCTTCTCTGGAGATATTCAAGACCCGCCTGGACGCCGAGCTGTGCGACCTGCTGTAGGGAACCTGCTTTGGCAGGGGGGTTGGACTCGATGATCTCTGGAGGTCCCTTCCAACCCCTTCAATTCTGTGATTCTGTGATTTTTGACTTGCCATCCCCAAGCATCTTTTCCATGTACTGCTTTGCCTTCCTTAGAACTTTACTATCAGTGAGGAAAACTGGAAGTGTCTGATGTTCCAAAAATGTTGTAGTCAGGAAAAAAATCCCAGGCTTCCTCAATCCATCAGCTGGGCTCTTGTCCAGCTGCTGGAAAGCCCTCATTGCTTGCTAAAGCCTTTGCTTATTTTTCTGGTCTGGTCTCATAGCAGACAGCCAGTGGAGCTGGCACAGGACAAAAAGGCCTGAGAAGCTCAGGATGTTTAGCTAAAACTCATATTGTCAATAATAAACATTTTCCACATGCTCAGATTAGAGTTTTCCTGATGACTGTCTGAGGTCTGATTGCCTTCAGGGCCAAATCCAGAGGGACAGATGAGGTATCTGGGGAATACTTCTTTAAAGGCTGAGTTTCCTGAATGGGGAGTCTGGGTCAGGAGTGGTGATGCCCATTGCAGCCAAGTGTGGAATTAATCTGATTTTATACCACAGTCTTAAATGTTAAATAGTCATTAAAGTCAGTGTACATTAAGAAAATACCCAGAATGGAAGACACAGGCATTAGCCAGCCTATGAAAAACTAGAAGAGCACTGGAGGACACAGAAACAGCACTTTGCTTTGTGCATAGAACTGAAAGGGCCCATTTCAAAGGAAACTTTCAGAAGTTTGTCTCACATTTCACTATGGTGGATTTGGAAGCGTTTTTGTTACTATTTGTTGGGTAAGATGGCTGTAAGTGTGCTCATACCTAGCAAACCTGGCTGAATGAATGTCTCAGGGTGGTGCGTTGCTCTCAAAGAGCATAAGCCACTCTTGTCCTACAGAATCATTTTTTCTCCTTTTCTGATTTTCCTAACCATTGCACAGTGTGTTAGGGCTTCCAAGAAAGGGATAACATGCTTGATCTAGTGATTGGCAACCCTGCCCATGTCAGGGGGCTGGAACTAGATGATCTCTGAGGTCCCATCCAACCCAAGCCGTTCCATGATTCTATGATTCTTACCTTATTAATATTGGGAGATCTCAGCCTGGCCCCTTCTGTGTCACTGAAGGCCCTGCTGATGGCAAACTGGATGGCCAAGCCAGTCATGGTCCCCGTGGAGAGTGGCTCTATCCTCCGGACTGCCTGCAGGAGCCCGGCCTTGGTTTGGTGAGTCTTGAGGGAGAACTCGTTCTTGACTGCGCTGGCGTAATTGATGACCCCGACCCGTGTGGAGTTGGGGCCCACGTCCAGGCCCTCAATCACCCGTGACAGGAAGACTTTGACTTTCTCGAACTCTTGTGGGCGCACGCTCCGAGAGCTGTCAATGATGAACACCAGGTCGGTGGGTTTGGTTCTGCACAGGGTGCCTGGGAAGGATTAGAAGGGAGAAGAAAGAGAAAAATATGCAAGGAGGGACAAAATCATTCCTCTTACAGCCGGCAGCTGAGGCGAGACGACCTGCGAGCTGCAATCCTTTCTCTCCCTGTCTCAGAGAGGCCCAGGGAGACCAGTTTAACCTAATACTTCCAAATGTTCTTTTTCCTTTCATAACAATTTCTGTAAGAAAAACACATTTAGCTGTTGACAATATGGACTCCTACAGCAGCTCTGCACTTGTGGGAGCAGGTTATCCACTTGTCACACCGTTCTATTGCTAATGGCTATAGGAAACGTAATGGAAGGAGGAATTAAGCTGAACTAAAGCCTGTTATATACACTCCTGTATCAAAGAAGGTCTCAAAAGAGCTCGCTGTGGTGTATAAGCAAGCTACATGGGTATTAATTAATGAGCTTGTGTCTTCGTCATGCATGACCAGAAGCAGGAATGAAACTCAGCAGTTCAGATTCAGTCACGAATCACGACTCCCAGACTAACTAACCAACATAACACAATCCAGTCTTCTGTTTTCAGCTAGTGGCAGTAATAATGAAATAGAGCAAAGACCAGCACAGCTTTATGTCTGTGAGCTGGTGAGGGAGAACACAATAGAGAGATGTAGAACCATGCAATTGATAGTTAATCTCTACAAGCCAATAGTAAGGCATGAATATCCACTCTAAAAGATAAATGGTATAAATGGGAAACATTAGCATTGCAAACAGCTGACTAATATTTTTCTTTCCAATTTCTCATTTTCATGCTGTTTTCCATCCTAATGTTCAGCTGTGACAAAACATAAAAAGGACTGACATTTTTTATGAATTTCAGAATGAATTGACCCATTTTCCCCGCTAGATCTATAGCATTCTGGTCTTTATTTTTTTCTATCATTTAACCTGCCTCTGTAGGGTCATCAAGTGCTCTGTTAAGATTTGATTTCCGCAGAGAGGGATGATATAGGTTATATCATAAAAGAGATTTCTGTGGACAGATTTTTAAATGTGAGCTTTTGGGCCAACAAATCTGTTCTAAATTATGACATAAATATTACAGCTAGTCCTCAGTGTGAGATCTAATGTGGCTCTCGGTCTTTCAGACACGTGAAAATAAACACCCTCTGATATATCCATAAAGAACATAATCAGGTTAGTTTCCTGGGAGACATGAATGCTGAATCTGCTTCTGGCTCCCAGGAATGTCTGAACGATGCGATGTGCAGAAGAGAAGAGGGCAGTGGTTACTCCATCAAGTGCTCTAGTTTCCACTAAAACACAATATTACCTTTTCCCATAGGGGTGGCTTTCACTTTGTCACTGTAATTCATTGCAGAGGAAGGAAAAACTCACTTGGCAGTCCACACTGCAAATCCCTCCAGCAGGGGTTGGTTGTGCCCATTTTACAGGAGGTGCAAAGAAAAATGCAAGGTCTTGCAATCAACTCTTCTACAAATAAAGCACGGATTTCCCTTTGCCACTGTTGCTAATGCATCACATCTGCTTTGAGTGACAAACCAAACAAAAAAAAGCTTATTTTTTTCCCCTTAGGAACAGTCAGATCAAATAGGAGTTTTGCAGTGTGTTTTCTTTTTGCGTAGAAGCTCCGTGATAACATTTTAAATCTCTCTTATTTTTTTCTATGAAAGTGAAGTATATTTAAGAGAAGTAGAACATATTAGATGGAAGTGCTGGGATTTAACATGCGTCGGGCTCTGCAGGACAGACAGATCCCCAGGAGGGGACAGCTCTGGCTGACATCCTGACTCAGCATAGTTTATTTCAAAGTGGAATGAAACCTGAATTGAAATCCTCTGGTTTTAAAAACATCCACACCTGAAGCTATTCAGGAGCAGCTGAACTTCATGCATCAATTTAGCAGAAAATCTCTCTCAGGGCATCCTTGCCACATTAATTAAGAGAACAGGAAGCCTACCTAGTAATTCAGGATGAAACGCTGTTTATTTTAGAAATAGTGATTGCTCATGGTAGGGCTGGGTTAAATGAGTGCTCTGTTCGGTCTCCTGCCTTCATAGAATCATCGAATCATTAAGGTTGAAAAGATCACTAAGATCATCAAGTCCAGCCATCAGTCCATGCCAACTGCAGCAGTGCTTAGTGGCTCTGCAGTGAATATATCTCTCCCTTTGTTCATCAGAAGAGATGGTCAGTGCATCGGGGAAGTGCCCTTCGTACACAGCAGCTAATACCACAGTCACTGGCACATCTATTTTACTTATTGTGGGCCCAGAGCTGCTGCCATGGGGCTGAGGCCAACCTGCTGCTGCCTTCAAAGCAGCGAAACAGGCAGAAGGAGTCCATCTCTATGTCTGTCTGCCTGGTGGAAAATAGTGGAGGAAGCTCTCTGCTTTTTGGTCAGAAGTTGAGCGTTGCTTCCTCCTTCAGCGCCCTGCAGTCCCCAGCAGGTTGGTGACAAGAATCTGGGGACAGAGCCCACAGCATTCAGCTCCCACTTACCTCTAGGTTGAGGAGGTGCCCCCCAGACTCCACAGCTCTGGAGGAGAAGCAGCAAAGAGAGTGGCAAGGTGGAGAGAATCCTGTCCATGGCTGCAGAGGAGCCGCCGGAGGTTGGATGCAGAATGGCACACGGGAGCCTTGGCCCTGAGGTATTAACCTGCCCTTCCACGGGGAGGCATGGGGCCAGCCCCTGACACGTGTGAGGGGCCGGGGGGGGGGCACCGAGGGGTGAGTGGGAAAGGCTGGGAGAAAATATTGCACGAAGGTGGGGAGGAGGTGGATGTCCAGCCCTGCCAGCCCCTCCACAATGGTTCCATTGCTCGGAGAAGGGGATGGGAAGCTATAAAGGGACCCGCAGCCACGCGGTATGTGGGGAATCTGGGATGGGAACACTGGGAGCAGTGAGGGCAGCCCTGGGGAGCTGGGGTTAGCCTGTCGACCTCCAGCTCCCATCTGCATATCTTTGCTTCCTTTGCTTAATTTGTGGGCTGGAGCTCTGTCACGGGAGGAAGGGAGAGGAAGAGGAGAGCAGGCGCAGGGGCAATGCGTGGGATACAGAGCAAATTCCTTCCTGCGGGAAACAGTCACTGCTCTATGAGGCTGTGAGCAGAGGCAGAGAGAGAAAGAACGCAACGGTCTGAGTTAGATAAATAGACAAGCAGTGCGGGATGGACGGGCAGATTATAAGTTTGATTTATTTTTAACAGGGGAGCGATCAGGTCCATACAGCTCCAGCCACAAGAAGCCAATAATCTGAATCCACGAATAAGACCGATGATGCTGCAAGAGAGCAGAAATCCAATGTCTCCTTTCTGGAAGAACAGCAGGGAGATTTTCTACTAGAGTAAGACGAATTTAATGATGGGTCCATTGCAAAGCAGTGCATCTATTTTCTTTTTATTAACTGCTGTATTACACTGATTAAAGCCCTGGATGTTGATGGATTGGTCTTTGCCCACCTTTCAGCTGCATGCTTGGAGCACTCATGCACTGCATTTGCATTGTGTCGGTGCAGCACTGTGGCAAACCACCTGTGATCCAAGGGGCTGTTCTGCCCTCATGCAAATCTGTATTACTCCAGAAGTGCTTTGACAGACTGAGAGCTCCCAGAGAGAAAGGCTGTTTGATTATGCAGAGGGGGACCTGCCCTTAGTGGTGCTGCCAGACTGTTCTTTGCTCATTCAACATTAAAAACATTGATTAAAATACGTAAAGATATTGTAGAATGTGAGCAGGGATTAGTATAGAAAATACAAGCAGATCTTTGTGTGGATGTCTGCATGCACAAAGACACTTATATAAAAACTTTATAAAAGCTTATGGCTGTGAGTAGATGCATGAATATGTATGTGCAAATGAAAATACATGCTTGGAAATATGGTTGCATGTATGTACTTACATATCCATTTGTATGTGTGCACATATATGCAGACATAACTCTCCTCCTTGCATGATGTGTTCATAGATGCATGGATTTTTGTGAGTTCAAACATGTATAAATCCGGTGTGTGCTTATGGGATATCGTTTACCCAAAGATATGTAGAACAGATACAGACGCACACTGACAATTAGTGGGGAATGAAGTGAAATGCAAGTGTAAAATCCTGCCAATTTAGCCTCCAGCCCTGTCTGTGATGGGGTTTCTCCTGTTGCTCTGCCATGCATACAAGGACCCATTGGTGCAGACAGTGCTTGCCATGAATAGGATCATTCAGAGCCCTCTGTAAATGAAGTCTCTATGGCTGTTCTTGCTGAAGAAAATATAAAGTTTCTCTGTGTCATTTTGCTGCTAATTAGTAAAGAAGGATAAATACATTTCAGGTGAATATTTTCACTAGCAGAGGTTGGGGCACACAGGCAACATTAAAGCTTTGAAAATAAGGCAGGAGGCAAAGGTGTGCTGGATACTGTGGGTCTGCATTTATACCTCTGTACAAGCGGTGTTTATTTTTAAAATATGAAACATAATTTTTCCCCAGGCCTCCAAAAAAGAAAACACTGGACTCAATATTCCAAGAGGAAAATATGCATTTAAAGCTCTTCCCAAGCCCACTTGAAATGTAAACAGACAAGCCATTGATGGGCTCTTGTGCTTTCAGGTGCCCATCATCAGATGGTTTGGATACAGTGAGCCTGGCTGCAGTGCGTGGATGTCAGAGCATGGAGGGGACAATCCTTGAATACACCACTGCCTTCGTTCTTTGGGTCGCCACATCTGCCAGAGGGTGATGGGGCTGGAAAGTGTATGGCCCAGTTTAAGAGTAAGAAATACATGAAGCAAACAAATACATGGGATGTGGTCAGCTGGGAAAGTTGCTGGCTTCTCATTTGCCATAAAACAAGCATGTCTGATAGCGTGGGCTGTGTAAATGCTGATTCTTTCTCTAACAATATATACACAATACTTCACAGGAGAGTAGATTGCATGGAAAAAGACATGAAAAATGACATTTTAGTTCTGATAATGTAGAAATGCCTTGATTTGATGTGGCATTTGACTTTTCCAATTTCTTTTGCTCATGTTTTCTTTAAAAAAGCTTTTTAGTTTTATATCTACGTTTCCAATAAACACATTATGTTAGTATAAATGTCATTCCGCAATGAGCTGAAATGACCATATCAAAATGAATCAGTCCCTGAGTCATATCCGTGTCAGTGACCCAGAAAAAGGTGATAGATTCCTGTGCAAAAAAGGAAACCAGACCATGATGTCAGGACACTTCCAAATTTCTTCTAGAGCTCAGTCAGATGGCATTTAAAATATTGGATTTTCCATAGAAAGGAAGCACAGTGTTTGTGGCCCTGGACTATAAATAGTTCCTAGAGAGAGTCTGGCAGTGTGGTTGAGTTGCGCCAGTTGGCCATGGAGGCACTGAGCAAGGAGAGGGCTTGGGGAGGGATGAGCAGCCAAGTCCCAAGTAGTTTACTGTTGAGTTGTATTTCATTCTAAACAAACCTGGTAGCTGTAGTAAACACAGCTTTCTTGCCCTCGAGCAACCAGGAAACTCCTATGTTTAGCAAAATACTCAGTTTTGTCTTTTAATTTTTTTCTTTTTTTTTTTCTTTTTCAGGCTTCCTTTGATGTTCCCGTGTGTTTCCAGGCCTCCACTTTTCAAATATTCAGATAAATAGTGACCAAAGCTGCCATTTAATCAAAGCTCCAATTCTCATGTTTCATCACCATGATGTTTCTTTATCAGTTACGGGGAACGGAGGAGCTCATTTTGGCCTGCTTCATTATCAGAAAGGATGTTTACTGCACCACTGTTGTATTGCAGAAGCGATATTTGCAGCAAAGGAATTGGTGCAAAGTACAAAACAGGTTATGGAAACAGTGAAAGACTGCAGAGAGATGAATGGCTTTAAATACAACCCTTTTGACAACTTGAGATCAAAAGAAGTACTGTTTATCCTTTAAGCTGCAAATGGCTGGCAAATATCCTTCTGCTCTGATGCTGTAAATAGTAAATGCTGTTTATGACTAGTCAATGTTTATGTATTTTATGGGTCACATTTATTTCAGAGGGATCATTTTTTATTTGCTGTGTTAACCTTGCCCACATCCCCCCAGGGCCAAGTTGCCTCCTGGGCGCTATTCCCGGCTCTGATGTTGGCCACCTGGAAGGGTTGGGCAGCTTGTGCCCTGCCTCCATGCCTCGAACTCTGCACCAGTGGTGTTGGCCTGTCCCAGAGGGTTATAGCTGTTCCGCTAAATTGCTTGGATGAAGCAGCAATGTAAGACTTGTAAAAGTTGAAGGTCACTGTGAATGCAGCTCTTTTTCTTCAACAAATGATTTAACATACCAACTGGACCAAGGCAAACCTTACAGAAGGACCATGGCACAAAGGCACAGTGGTAAAGACTGTGGGATGGTCTAAGAAGAGCTATGTAACATCATTCTCAATAGCAGCGGTGTTACAAAACACTGGCAGACAGAGGGATGAGGGAGATCCTTGGCTGCAGTCCATGAGGCGTCTGGCCTGATGGATGGGCACCTAGATGGAAAGCCAAAGGTAACGAAAATCTTTGGGCTGATGCATGACCACACTTGTCATCTTCTGTCATTCTGGGCCAACCACTGGGGACAGCAGTTGCAGTGACTTCGTTCAACTGATGCGAGTAATTACTTTAATGAACTGTCTACAGGAAAGCTAAAGAAAAACACGTCTTGTAATGATGTTTGATTAATGCGATTATCATGGCAGCTATCCCAGGCTCTAAGTCTGACCCTGAATGGTTTGTAGGTGCCACTCAAAGCAGCAGGAATGAAGGCAGCAGGACAACCAGGCAGGGCAGTGCAGTCCCTGCGTTGTGCAGGGCGGTCTGCGGTGACAGAGTCCTGGAGAGCCGCCACACGTCCATCACCCAGGGTTCCCTCAGCTGCTCCGGAGCCGCTCAGCACAAGGGCTTGAATCAGCTTGAGGATGTGCCAGGGAATTCTGCCAAGTTGCTGTCTTTGCCCTCTTCAAGGTCTATTTATGCTCTCTTATAGACATCAGAAGACCCTTGGGACAGAGGAGACCTTTTCCATCATGGTGGATGCTACAACTAGATCTGCCCGATTTTGAGTGCTGTCGTTCCTGTTTCATTATGCATGGTTTTTGCCAAGTTGCTGTAAGTTGCATCATGTTTCCAGATGCTATCAGACAAAGTCTGATAGAATCCAGCACCAGAAAAATGCTTCTGATCCTCCCCAGCTTCTGTATCCACTGTATTTTCTGGTGGCTTTGGTGCAGTTTACCCTCGAAGACTATTTGCAGAATCGGAGTTTCTTGATCAAAGTCTCTGACAAAATGTTGTGGCCTGGATTTCTGGGGCAACCCTTTCTGGTTTCCTTCACTATAAAACATTCCTGATCACTGGACAGGTTTGTCACACATGTGTCTACAAGGCTGTGAGTGGTGCATGGGAGGGCTTCCAGCACCTCTCTTGGGTTTGCAGCACTGATTCAGTGAGACGAGCTCAAGGCTGAGGGAAAGAGCCTCAAGAAAAAACATCAATAAAGCAAATACTTTCACGATGAAAGAGGCTCAAAAATAACTACATTTCATCAATAAAACAGATACTTCTGCAGTGGCAGTGAGCACAACCTTGTCTCTTCCAGCCATGAGGGCTACCTGCAGGCAGTCTCTATAGACATAGGCATGGGCTGGTGGTTGGACTAGATGATCCTAGTGATCTTTCAAACCCTAAAGATTCTATGATTTGCTCGGACCTCTAGAGGCATTTCATGCAGCCTTGAGTACTGAGCCTGGTTTTGAAGCAGACCAAGATCACCCTCAACCATTTTGCACTTTCTCTCCCCTCCTTTATGTCCACAATTATTGCAAAAGGTGTTTCCTTTCTATTTACACCTCAGTTTCCCTTTTTGTGGCGTAGGGAGAGCAGTGATGTATGTTTGGTTTAGTTTCTTCTTTTAGAGCAGACTGAGGCAAATAAGCAACTGAAGGCAATGGCATGAGGACGCCTACAGAAGAACAATAAATTGAACCCAGGAGAAGTGTTCAAAAAATGGTGAAAGACAATACAGACCTATTTCTACTCATGTGAATCACTTCTCCAGCCAAGTTTCTTAATTTCCTCTCTGCAAAAGGGGAAGTGGGAGTGGTGTAAATAAAACCAAAACAAAAAAAGTCCTGTTTCAGGTCAGATGAAGGGAGTCACAGTCAGACGGGGAATCTGATGGACATCTTGACTGCTAGAGCACATCTTGCCTCTATGAGATGCTGCTTCTGGAGGAGGTCCTGTCCCTCTCACACCAAATCTGTCAGTGGTGACATCGTCTGCCCAATCTTCTGTCTGTATCAAAGAATTGCTGCTCATTTTTCCTCTGCACTGAAAAAAGAAAGAAAGAAGAAAAAAAGGAAGCGTGGAGCAGCATTAAGCATGTGAGTGTGAATTGGTTCTAAACCTATTTTGAGACTCACGTCAGTAAATTAATTTAAAGGAGAGAAAACTGTGTAAGAGTAACATATTAAAAAGAGTCTTTTATCAGACTCAAAACCAGCATTGATAGTGCCATCGTCTGACTTCTTAGAAAGCTTGTGACAGCTCGCGTTTTGTTTGTGTTGGCCAAATCTTCTAACATTTCAGAAAACCCAAACGATTTCCTGTCTAGAACTCAGACCCCAACCTGGCTGGAAACTCACAATAAATCTATACATTTTATCAGATTTCATGGTTTTCTGAGTCAGGCTTTCAGAGGGAACTATTCTGAGCCCCATAGAGGAAATACTGAATGAAGCAGAGATCATTTAGCTTGCTAAGAGCCATGAAACATCAGGTTCATGTCAAGGATCAGGTGTGTACCTGAAGGCTCATTTCCTCCACATTCACTTTGCAACCAACCCGATATCTGTAAGCAGTGTGTTGAGCCTATTTTGGTTGAACTTGATGATTTTAGTGGTCTTTTCCAATCTTAATGATTCTATGATTCTATTTTAGCGATTTTGGTTAAAATTCAGAACAGAATTTGAACCACCTAAAGAGATTTTTAAAAGGATTTTTAACACCGTTCAGTTAGATATGAGAGATGGGATGCCATCCAGAGGGACATAGACTGGCTTGAGCAGTGGGCCCAGGTGAACCTCATGAGGTTCAACAAATCCAAGTGCAATGTCTGCACCTGGGTTGAGGCAGCCCCCACTACCAATACAAGCCGGGAGATGAAAGGATCGAGTGAAGCCCTGCTGAAGAAGACCTGGGAGTACTGGTGGATGGGAAGCTGGACATGAACCAGCAATGTGCCCTCACAGCCCGGAAAGCCAACCATATCTTGGGCTGCATCCAATGCAGCATGGCCAGCAGGTCAGGGAGGTGCTCCTGCCCCTCTGCTCTGTGCTGTGAGAGCTCGCCTGGAGTCCTGCATCCAGATGTGGAGTCCTCAGTACAGGAGAGACGTGGAGCTGCTGGAGCGTGACCAGAGGAGGGCAACAAAAAGGATCCAAGGGATGGAACAGCTCTCCTATGAGGACAGGCTGAGAGAGCTGGGGCTGTGCAGGTGGAGAAGAGAAGGCTGTGAGGTGACCTGAGAGTGGCCTTCAGTATCTAAAGGGGAGTGACAGGAAAGAAGGGGACAGCTGCTTTAGCAGAGCTGTGGTGAGAGAACAAAGAGAAATGGCTGGAAGCTTTAAGAGGTTAGATTTAGGTTAGATATAAGGAAAAACCTTTTACAGTGAGGGTGGTGAGGCAGTGGCACAGGCTGCCCAGAGATGTGGTGGGTGTCCCATCCCTGGAGACTTTCAAGGTGAGGTTGGATCAGGCCCTGAGCAACCTGATGGAGCTGTGCACGTCCCTGCTCATTGTGGGGCGGTTGGACTAGATGGGCTGTAAAGGTCCCTTCCAACACTAAGGTGATTCTATGATCACACTGATCACATCAGTGTTCAGCCTGGTTTTCAGGAGTATAATAAGGAAATCACTGCTTTTCAACAATGAAAAGTATATGGTCAATATCGTTATCATTATCATCACCATCTCTTTTAGTCATCAAATGAAAAGAACACGGGCAAATCATTCATTGAATTTTTGGAGCAGAAGAAGAATCCTGGGCTTTGTGTTACAATGTAGATGATGTCGGAATAGTTGCTACTGAGCAGATTACACTTTTTAAAAAGCAGGGAGCCATCCAAAAAAAGTAAGCAGATGCTAAATTCCAGCTACCAATCGTCAGCGACACCAGCATTTACACAGACTGACCTGTGCAGTCAGCGTGGGTCACGAATGTGCCAACCCTTCAGAAATCAGACAGTAAAAGATTGAAGCTGTTAACAGGGTTTTTATTATTGAAACTCATCTTTCAAGTCACAGTAAAAGCAAAAAATAATAATAATAATAATAATTAAAAAAAGCAAACTCTTGGGTATAAAATGGCAGAGCAACACTGTCACAATTCCAGCATGTTTTATATGTGGAGTACAAACTGAATCATGATCATAAGCAGATAGAATGAGAATTGAGAACTTCATTCTTTTGCTAACTCCTTTCCCTTAGGTCCTCATTAAAAGATGCTAGTAAGCATAATATACTTCAGGGTTGGGCTCAGAAAGCAGAAAAAAGGTTATTGCTTGTTTTTCCCCTCATTCTACTTCTTAAATGCCTCAGCTGCTGGGTTAGAGATGTAAGACAGATAAGAAGCAGCATCTTGCTGGGGTAAATAAGCCTACCAAGGGATCCAGGACAAATACCTGGCAGATGTCAGAGCCCAGTGATGGGAACCTCTAAGATGCCTGGTGTCAAGTTTATTAAAATCAGCACTGCAACTCAGTAGTACCAGCTCAAAACTGCCAGTGAGGCACCAGCTCCAGTGGTTCATCACTGCTCTTCATAGGCTCATAAAGTGAGCTAAGGTGCAACAAGCCTTGATGCTGCTGTAAAGTAAGGGCTTCTCTGTGAGGCTGAGTATCTGGCAGAAGGGATGGGAGGCACCAACAGCAGAACTCTGTCTTCTCTCCACAAGTAGAGCTTAGACTTCTACATAGGGTGGTGGGCATTCCTTGGAAGGCAACTCCAAGGCTTCCTCATAAGATGGCAGCACAGCCTGAAAGAGGAGACAATTAGTCATGCTTTGGATACATGAAGGGTTCCAGATGGCCTTGATCTTGGATATGTTTCTCTTCCTCAAGTATCTCTCATTTTTGGAAGGTCTTAGATATCCCTTCTTTGTGTCAGAGCAGTTGGATGCTGCTACTGGAGATTATCAATAATCTGCATAAGGACATTCATTAAAATGAAGGGCGATGCACCAAATCTCTCAGACATTGATCCAGCAAAAGGTGAAGACAAACTTCATTTGAAACATGAATGGCACTATGAGGCACAGAAACAAAAGTTGATCTGAAATTAAAAACACCCCTTAAAGTCAGAGATTAAGAGTGATATATTCCCATTTATTTACTTCGCCCAAAGTCTGAGTATCAGCTTCCTTGCAAATACAATTGCCTTTGGAAGGTTTTACAAAAGAGTAAATTTAAAGGCATTTTACATAATTGGGAATTGATTATTAACACCTGTTAATGCACATTTGAAGTGCTGGACTGTCTCTCATACCACCAAAGGAACAAACTCAAGGATCATCAAGCATCTCACCATCTAAACCATGACTTTTCATTACATAAACCTAGAGCAGCCTTTACTCACCTTCTCAACTGCCTGAGGGTCAACCTTCACCTCCTCTCTCTTACTGGCTTTAATATACTTAAAGCATCTCAGGACACATTTGAACATATAGGCCTGAAAAGGAAAGGGAAAGGGAAGTCTGCCTTGGCACCGCAAGTCAACAAGAGCATTTCTGTGTTTGCCATCATCCTACCACCATCCTTCTCTTAGGTGAAAGCCTTGAGAGAAGCCTGACACCACACGTTCCAAGCCCAGTCTGTCCTGATCCTTTGTTGGAAGGGTGGCAAATCCATCTGCTCAGAGCAGCACACTGGTGTGAAGTCAACAGGACTATAGGCACACGCTTAAGGCTGCTGAGTGCCCAATGTCATCATGCAAGAAAGGAAAACATGTCAATTTTCATATTATTTTTCTGAGCAGGCTACGAGGTCTGGGTGTCTCAGAAACACACGGATGGGTACAACATCCACCTCCCAGAGATGCAAGGCTCCCTTGTCAGCTGGGACTGACCTCAAAGGACGGCTCATTCAAGAAAACCTCGTGTTCCCATTAGTTTCACTTTTCTGACAGGCCTGCCTTGCACCTCGTGGAGTTACACAATGCAGTGAATGGAGAGATTTTCTGAGAAAAATGGATCGATTGACAGATTGTGGCGCAAGAAAATAAGCAAGGCCTGTGAAACATACCATATGAAATAAATATTTTCCCTGCACTGCGCAGTGAGGCGAAGTCATGTGTCTCTTATTTTTATTGGCTTAAGGCTGCACTTTAAAAACAGTTGGTATTTTCTAAGGAACACAGGGAGTTGTATGTCCCAGGAACAAGCCCTGTAGCTGAGGATTTCCCATAACAATGAGGACTGTTTGCCTTGACACGAAGCCAAGACAAAGAATGAGAACAAGGAATGGAGTATCTGAGTCAAAGGAATCTGTCTCTCAAATTGACTTATGGAGATGAGAAGGTAAAGCCATGCTTTGACCATCTCCAGGGAAAAAACACTGCGAAAACCTTCCCATACCAAAAGCCTCTTCATATAGAAGAGCAAACATGCAGTACACTGAAGCTATCATGCTAGTTGTACAAAAAAACCCCACTCAACTCCTAAATAATCCCCAAATAAATTTAAAAAAAAAAAAACAATAATTAAAAAAATATGTATATTTATGTATATTTTCTTCAATTTTGTTACAGCTAGCCCTGTAGGAAATTCAAACCAGCTGATCTGCCAGGTCACACAGCCAGCTGGGTTGCAGAGTTACCTCCACTATTATTGCTCAGTTTATTCGAACATTAAGATATGCTGAAGTCACATCTGCGGTGCATCGCACAGGACTCACCATTCCACACTGCTTGTTCAGGCCACCTGGGAAGAGTCTAGATAAAAAAAATGCTTTCCAGCTAACAAGTAGCAATTGTCACTGTGCAGAATCTGCTCTCTACCTGGAGAGATGCAGTTTTCTTTTTGAAACCTCTCAGTGAAAAATCTGTTCTTTGATCCATTGAAGCGAGGAGAAACCCTCTCACTGTGCAGAAAGTCTCACATGATGCAGTTTTCTAAGGTGTAAGCAGAACCCAGCAGCTCATTGCTTTTAATTAAGTTTCAGGACATCTGACTGCATAACTCTGTTTGCATCAGCGCAGACGCAGCAACTTACCCAAGTGGAAGATCCAACCTGCCGCTTAACGACCTCATTGATTTTGTCATACAATAGCAGAAGAGTTTCCTATAGTTTGTTTTCAAACATCTTATCCTTTTAGAAATGAATGGCCAGTCATAGTTCTCGCATACAGGCGGAGCTTGCTTTATAACTCACACCCTCAGAATCATAATAGTGATCTGACTATCAGACCCTCACTGAGGCACGGCTCCTATTGCTCCCAAGGGGAGACACAAGCAGCTTTCTATGGCTCTGGCAGATTTGAGAGAGAAGTAAAAACCACTTCCTCCTATCCCTCAGGCAGCAAAGCTTCCTTTCTGCCCTCACTGCTCACCATACCCTGCAGCCATTTACCTTCACGAAGAGGACAGCAATGAACGCAACAGTGAAGGTGACCATCACTTTGGCATATTCCTCTGTTGGTAACTTCTCCAGGGCTGGCAAAAAGCCCTGTGAAAAGAAGGAGAGTGTCTCAGTCAAACACTTGTCCCCTCTGCCAGAGTCGTGGAATGTGCTCACCACCTACCCTGTTGTCTGCAGACTTGAGGCTGAGGTAGGTGGGAACCTCCATGTAGGAGCTGCAGAGGGTCAGGATGCTCAGGCAGAAGTCCAGCAGCTGCAGAGCCAGGAAAGGGGTCTTCAGGTGTTCCTGCTGTGCAGACAAAGGTCAAGGGACAGGGTTTTGGTTATGACTACAAGACCTTTATAGATTTTCCCTGTTTATAGGGGTTTGTGCTTTGTCATCATTTACAGCCTAAGTTATTTAGGGGTTGGGGCTCAATGTTATTTAAGGTTCTTTCCAACCTCAGCCATTCTATGATTTAATTAATTTATGCAAACCATCTTGCTGTGTTGGTTTCTACCAGCTCCTCTGAAGAAGCCTCTAGCTGCTGCAAGTGATATTCGTGACTTATCTCACAAATATCTCCCCGGTGCCCTGAGACAGAAAGGAAAACCAACAGGAAGTGTCCCAGAAGTGGGAAACCCAATTTTGTCCCAGCTGTCACCAGTTGCCCTTGTGGACCTTCTAACTCCCAAGGATTGCAGCCGTTGTAGGAACAGCTTCATCATGAAAAGCCATCCCATATAGAGCAAAGAGCATTCCGACATGACCTGTTACCTACCGTGTGCCTGAGGGATGACACTGAAACCATGGCTGGGACTTGGACGTAAGAACTGAACATTGTTAGGAGGCTGAGGAGAAAGTCCATGACTTGTAGAGCAAGGAACGGGATCAGGAGACGTTCCCTCTTCTGTGACAAAAATCAGTGTGAGTTATTTCTGTTCTGAATGGGAGAATGAGCCCAGCCATCACTACCTAAAATGACATGTGTTAAGGTAGTACAAGAACAAAACCTCTCCTGGAACTTCTGCATCTAATTCTAGATATTGTGATGACCATGGTAGCTTCAGCAACAGTGAAGGGCATCAACATTGACTTTAATCCTTTTTCCCACTCTGCACTGAAAGTTTCTGTGAACTTTCACTGCGTGACCTTGATGCTCGATCCCATCAAATCAGTTTCCATGAGTTGTTCAGCTGCCCCAAGCTTTCTGCTGCAAAGAAAGTTGGGTTCCCAGATCAGCACACGGTCATTTCTCCTCCAGAAATAGGAAGGGAATCCTCATGTAATGGGAGAATTATGGTTCCCCTCCAAGATTTGACATGTACAAGAGTATGGAAATGAGGCAATAGAGCAACATTTCCAAATAGGAGTATTTCTACCCCACAACAAAACAAATAACCTTGATTTAAACGTCACTCATTCTTGGTGAGCCTGGCATCATTATGGTCACACCTCAGCACTCAGTGAGCATCCAGTCCCCAGTACCAGAGAGCCCCCAGCAAGCAGCTGAATGATGTTTGTGGAGAACGTACCTTCACCACCCCGAAGAGGAGGTTGAAGCTGATGACAAACAGCATGATGATCAACAGGAAACTGGTGGTGACATCAGCTAAAAGCGACAACATTAATTTCACATTACTAAAAGCTGGAGCCTAAATGTCCACCTCCCACATTCAGGCACATGGGATTGAAGTTTTAGATATCCTGGGCTACAGTATTAAAGTAAAACAAAATGAAAAATGGCAGTGAGGTTTTAAGCAATGATCAACAACTCAATGGTCAGGAAATCATTTTGAGACTCAGATAAACTAATCAACAGCAAAAGCTGTGGAGAGATCTAGGAAGGAAACAAGACTCAAGCAAGGAAGAAGATTCAACCACCAAGAGTAGCATGGACCACAGTGCTGCAGGGTGAAATACTTTGCCTCCGTCCACTCTCTGTAGTTGCAGAATGCGAAATACTCCTTAAAAAAAAAATAGATGCATGAGGAGAAACAAGGGAACTTTGCTTTTACTTATACCTTGTTAAATAAATACTGAATTTATTTCTTTTTTTAGCCACAACGTAATGAGAACCGAAACATGGAGGGAGGCTTAGGAAACAGCAAAGAAAGGAAACCCCAGCCCAAGAAGAGAACAGAGGAGAATGGATTGAAGTAGATTGCAGGAGTTGCTGCTCATAGTTTGCATGTGGGAGAGCTCAAGAAAACCAAACCCACCTCAGGAACATGAGGACAAGGCTGAGATTTGATGCACAGAAAACCAAAGGCCAAAATAGACTCCAGATAAAGAGGAGCTTGATGAAGATCTCAACCTGTGCAGACAGTCCCAGTCCCACTAAGCCCCAGTTGCCTTAACCCGCTTTCCCTGATTCTCCTCCCAAAATCACCCATCCAAGAGAGTTTATCCCTTTAGCAGGATGTTTCCTCAGACTCAGCCAAAGCAGCCGCATTTTTCTGCCTCTTTTAGTCTGGCTTCATGCTTTGGGCTTGCTAATTAATTGGACTACTGGCCATTGCCTCTGCAGGCTAATTGCCCAGATGAACTTTCCAACTAATCTACAAAGTGCCTTTGCAAACCTTCCATGGGATGGGAGCACAGTGCCTGTTGGAGAGGCCAAGTGCCACCTGAAATACCCCACCAGGGCTGACAAAGTGCTGAGGAGCCTTCCAGGACCAGAATTAATGGGGTCCCTGGAGCTGGAGCCTCTCACAAGCATGGTAGAACCTGCAGCTGGGACTGATGTGACTTACAGGCCCTTTCTATGCCCAGTGTCCACGGCTCAAAAATGTATTTTTTAAGTTCTTTTAGTACTTATCTCCGTTCCTAGTTGGCTTTTGTAGAATGAATGTTTGACGGTTATACTTAAGGGGCCTCAGAAAATGGTTCAATATAGGACTAAACTGTAATTTAAGACTAAATTGTAAGTTAGTCTTAAAGAAAGGTTGCAGTACCTTCTGTGAGAGCAGAATTTAGTTTCTGCTCAAGTTTGTAATACCTGAGTTTGGGGGAAGGAGAGCTCAAATACCTTAGTAGGCTTTGCACTGTGTGTCCATTGGCAATTTTTACTCATTAGTTTTTCCAGTGTTCTGCTCTCGGGGAAATAGACCCAAGACTGAGCCCTGGAACAGGTTGCCCAGATTGGTGGTGGAGGCTCCTTCTCTGGGGATGTTCAAACCCACTGGGATGTGATCGTGGGCAATGTGCTTTTGGTGACCCTGCTTGAAGCAAGGGAGTTGTACTGGGGGATCCCATGGGGTCCAATCTCAACTTTTCTGCAATTTTTAAATTTCTGTCGCAGAGATCCCAGGGAATTTCATGAGAAGGAGCTCATATGTGTTATGAAGTAAATGCTGTTTCCCTTGGGTTGGTGATATCACCAGAACGAAGCCATATGGCAGAGCCTCTGCAGAGCTATGCTGGACATCTGCACCACCAGCAAGATATGCCAAATAGTTAATGCCAACCAAATAAGCCTTCCCAACAAGTAGAAAAGCAGAGAATTTATTTACCAAATGTCTATATTTGATTAACTTCACATCAGGATTTATGTCCTGTATCCTTGTAGCCAGGAGGGGCTTTGAGTGACTCGTAATATTTTTGATGAATGCCAAGAAACTCCTTTCTGTTTTATGGCCCAATAAATGGGTTTGGGAAATGCAAGCAGGGCTCATAATGCTGTGTTTAACAGAGCATTGAGATGTGAACCTGGATCTTCCAAATTGCAACTGAATGTCCCAAAATGCCACACGACCATTTGTCTCCTGTTTCTTCTGCCTGGCCAGATTAATCTTGTTCTATTTCTTAAACATCAGGTGGTAAAAGACCTGCTTTAGACCAGTTAACATCCTGATGTTGACCCCACTAAGCTTCGGAATGAATAGAGAAGATATTGGATATTCTTCCTGTTTTAATGTTATATTTTTAGTAGATCTACTAATCTCTTTATCAACTTCTACTGAAAAGCAGCTTTCAGAGGGGTGCTCTTGGTGCTACCCTGCCTGCAGCATCTTGGAAACCAAGGCAGCAGGGAGAGGCTGCTAGGAACAGAGCATTTCTCCTAAAGACAGCTGATCTTGTCATCCTCCCCACTGTCCCAGCAATGGCAAAAACAATCCCAGTTCTCCTACCTGGGTAACTACAGGTTGGTGAGCCTCACCTCTGTGCCTGGGAAGATCATGGAGCAGATCCTCCCAGAAGACATGTTAAGGCACATGAGGGATCAGCAGGTGATCTGAGACAGCCAGCATGGCTTCAGAGGGGGAAGGTCACATCTGACCAATCTGGTGGTCTTCTATGGTGGTGATGGCAAGGTTTTGCACTTGTGTTGGGGTAATCCCAAGTATGTATACAGACTGGGAGAACTCCCTGACAGCATCCCCGCTGAGAAGGACTTAGGTTTCCTGGTAGATGAAAAAACTTAATGAGCCAGCAGTGTGCACTTGCAGCCCAGAAGGCCCACGGTATCCTGGGCTGCATGAGAAGAGGGGTCACAGCAGGGCAGGGAGAGGATTGTTCCCCTCTTCTCTGCCCTTGTGAGGCCCCATCTGGAGTACTGCATCCAAGTCTGGGGCCTCCAACACAGGAAGGAATTGAAGCTTTTGCGGAGGAGGGCCACAGATATGGTCAGAGGTCTGGAGCCTCTCTCTACAAAGACAGGCTGAGGGAGGTGGAGTCCGGAGGAGGGAAAGCTGCTGGGAAACTTCATTATGGCCTTCCAGTATTTAAAGGGAGGTTATAAACAGGAGGGAAATCAACCTTTTACAAGGACAGACAGTGACAGGACCAGGGGGAATGGTTTTAAACTTGACACCCCTTCCAACCCAAGCTATTCTATGATTCCGTCATCTACAAATAGAGCAGCCTATGCTGAGGACATCCACAGAACCTCTCCCCACGCTGTTCTCCACTGTTCTCTCCACTGTTCTTCCATCTGGGTTCTGAAGTCAAACTGAACTTTTCATACTGCTTGCCTGCCTTGTTTTCCTGCTTGTTTTCGGAAATAGAAGAGTTGCACTGTGTTTATTCCAACTACAATTAGAAAGTGCTCTCCATCTCCCAGGCAGAGCCCTTTGAAACACTTGGGAGGAGGAGCCACGTGGAAGGGGGAAGCTCTGCAGAAAGCGTTTTCAAAAGCACTCGTCATGCAAGTTGGGCATTGAGTTCCCTCCGACCCACCCAGACTTTTCCTCCACTTTCTGCGCATTTCTGCAGCTTGGGGAAGGAAACACTGGAAAAGCAGGGGATGGGCAAATCCTCCCTGCTGTGGGCTTTTTTTCCTATGTGGTTCCTCATGACTTTGTACGGTGAGACGCCGCAGGGCGGAGGACTCTGATTTCCGCCATTCTGAGCGCAGTGCAGAAGAGTTATCTCAACCTGCGGTTTTACAGCAGAAAGTGACTAAGAAGAGGAAAAAAGCACCCTGCATCTGTTGTCCCCAGCAGCTTCATGCAAATTGTTTTTCTGGTTAAGTAATATTTGAGGTTCGGGGATCTATTTTCTTTTAAATTTTAAAATTTTCTTCTTTTGAACTTTTAAATTTTCTTTTTCTCACCTCACGTGAAATGTGTAGGAATTCAATCAGTTGTGACAAATGCGATGCTTGGGACTGTGTGTGACATATGGAATAGCTTGGTTGTTTCTTGCAGGCAACTCATGTCGTGCCAAAACCACCAGGGACGTGGGGACAAAGCAGCTGGGGTTGGAAAAGGCTGGTTGGAAAGGTGATGGCACGGCTGCCAAGAGAAGTGGTGGAGTCACCAACCCTGGAGGTGCTCAAGAAATGTGGAGATGTGGCACTGAGAGATGTGGGGATGGGTTGGGGTTGGACGTGGTGATCTTGGTGGTCTTTTTAAACCTAATGAAAGAGGAACCTAAAAGAAAGAGGAACCAGTGTGGGACCCCAATGTGCCCTGCTCCGTTCCAGCACCCTGGCCACCTACCAATTTTGTAGTAATCCTTGCCCAGGTCTTTGCAGTAGCCCTTCCTACTCGCCACCTCCAGGGAATACTCGATCAGCAGCAAAATGCTCATCACCTAGGAGAACAAAGGCAAAAGGCACAATGCAGCCCACTGCAGACCAACTTGCTTTCGACAAATCTGTTTCCAAGGAGCATGCAGTGGCTGCAGCCCTAAGTGCAGGGTAGCTCTCCAATGGCATTTTGAAGTGCTAAAAGAAATGCAGTAAAAATTAAGACTCTTCTGTAAATCAAGTTATACCATTTCACTGACAAAAATATCATTTTCTTTCTTTTATTTGAGAAAATCTTCCAAATGTGCTTTTTTTTTTCTTTTCTTTTCTTCTCTCCCCCTCTCCCCCCCCCCCCCCCCCCCTCCATCGAACCTAACTGGATGGATTTTCTCTCATTTCTCCCCAAAGAAAATAAAAAATGGTGCAAACATGATTCCATCACCCCACAGTGTCCAGCACTGGGAGCACACATTCTTCATGCTTGAGGCATTGACAAAAGGACAATCAATGAAGACGAGGTCATTGGGAAGAGGTGAGTGAGGGAAGGTATTTGTCTGCTCTTCACAGGGGTTGCCTGGAACCCCGTGATGATGCGGAAAGGAAGTCTGTATCTGACACCACAATCACAAACATGGTACTGTGTAGCTGAAACAGGTTGCCCACAGTAGCTGCCACAGCCTTCTGTGTTAACACTCGCTTAAAGAAGTGACGCAGGCAAGGAGGAAACTGAACTGTTGTGGTTGTGCTCCTGTTTGCAAACTTCGTGTATGGGCAACAGCACAAAACAAGCAACTGCAGGAGAAGAGGAAAAGCTTAACAGTTAAGCAGAAGAGATTATTTGTTCTTTTTGAGCGCTCAGGCTGCAGTAATGCATGGTCATATGCCTCCTGCACTACAGTAGGTATTGCAGGCAAAAGAAAGAGGCATGGAGGGAAAGACTTTGCAATGGGCCAGAAATGAGGAAGCAAAGCTAGGAGATCACTGCTATGTGGCAAAGACAGGAAACAAATGCAGCCTCTCCCACTGTCTGGAGAAGACCAGAAACTCCCCAGAACCAAACCCATCAACTTTCTTTGCAAAACAACAAGTGCTGTTTCCAGAAGAGCTGGAGGTCCTTGGAATCCTTCATTTCTGATGAGCACATGCTCCCAAAGAGATTTCACTTTCCTTATTGCTGCTACTGTTCAAACTCCTCAAATGGCAGCATGTGACACTGAGGAAGAAACTGCTTTTTCAGGTTTCTGTTAAATGGAGGAAAGCAGAAGACTTGAACCCAAAGCATCCGTATGTTTCCTGAATGACAAGTGAGTGAGAGCAGGAGATGGAATCTCAGATGAATTTACATCCAGAGCCAAAGCTTCAGCACAAAGGACCATCCCCAGTGCCTATCAGGGGGATAATAAATAAAAAAAAGACAACCTGAGATCCTTGCAATTGTTGAAAAAACAACCAAATGAATGGCAGTCCCATATCAGATAGCCAAACCAAATATAAGCAGAAGGTTAGTGAGTAGACATTTTAAGTGAAACTTGGCTTTAAGTTTCCATTTATAGGGGTTTTTGCATAGAAAGAATGAGCCACTGAACTGCAATGAGGTAAGAGACAAAGCTCTGGGGGTCATTTCTGAGCTCTCCATCCCATGGGTAAGTCATGGCCAAGAGATCCCTCCATCACCCACCTCTGCATTTGACATCCCACTGCCTGGCCTGTGACAACCCCATTTATTCCTGCAAAGAACAGAGAGTAACTGAAGCCCCACAGTGGGGCTGAGCAGTTGGAGGAAGGTCGGTGACATCACCAAACAGTGCAAGACAGGGGCACAGTGAGCTGTTAACCCAAAGCAGATAACCTGAGCAAGCAAAAGGGTATCTTGTAAGGTGGAAACTTAACAGCACGTTGCACGCAGCCCCCATTCCCTGGGGGATATTTGCTGCAGCCATGGTAGGGTTAAGCTGCTGTAAGAGGTTGCTTCAGGTACTTTTTCTTTGCTGAAATCCGTGCAGCTTGACTAATCTCCAAATTATTTATATGTGTGCACATGGCCTTGGTGCGACATGTGCTGCTTTTCTCACACCCAGGCTTTGCAAAGAGCCTGAAGCTGCAATGAGCAGGGGTCAGTGGGGACACGAATGTGCTTTGAGGTTTCCTGACCTCTGTGCATGCAGGGTGGTGACACCTGGCACAGGGTTGTCAAATGGTGCCTCATATAAGTGCTTTACTTTCAGCGCTTCACCTCTTCTTACTTCAATTTGAAAGTGGTTGCTGTGGTTCAGAGCATTTTGTCTTTTCCTTCCTGCTGCTTCTTTTTTCCTCCCTGTTCGTGTGATAGAGATGGTCTGGGAGGATGAGGGAACATCCCAGGGCAGACACTGCCTGCTGACAGCACAGCTCCGTGCCAACACAAACCACGGACACGGTGAGGACTGGACCTGGGGAAGGTCTCAAAGATGGAAATCTGCTCATGAATTACCAAAGCTCAGCTGTGACAGGTCAACCCAACAAGATGCCACTTTCCAAGACCTTTTTCTCTTGTTAAGAATGAGTAGCAAAAGAACTGTCACTTTTCTGCTTATGCAAAGAAGCAATAGCCAGGCTTTGCTCTTGAAGCTAACACCAAATAATGTGGAGTCTCTTCTTGTCAATGAGCAGGAGGACAAACTCCTCCATGCTTCCTTTAGAAGTCACTACCCGACGCCTCTTGAAGCTTTGCTAATCACACAATTGTTCCCTCCTCATCCCCCTCCTTCTCCTTCCCCATTTGTTTGAGAACATCCACATTTATTTCAGCTGTCTACGGAGAGATCAGGAGTAAGATAAATCTGATTTATAGGAGTACAAGATATCACCAGGAAGCCCGAGAGCTTGTGTTTGATGGCGTTGCTATCACCCAGCATCACTATGATTCATCATTGGGACCCACAGCAATAATTTATATTGATACAAACGAACAGTATTGATGTGGCAAATCATCCATGTCACCACTGAGTTATAAATTCCCTTTCCCCTTTCCCTCCTTCTGCCAAGCTGCAGCAACATCATAAAAAGGCAGAGAAAAGGTTGGAAATATGAACGGTTGCTGCTATTCTTCTGTATTATCTCTTAAAGCAGTACGCTAAGACCATCTACTGCAAAATCCAATGGCAGTCTCCTTCCTGAGAACACTGTGAAACCTCACCCCAAGGCTCTGCCTTTTGCTGTTCAAAACTCAACTGAAAGTCTTTAACAGACCGACAATGATTTCTGCAATAACAAATCTTCCACATTATGTCATTGGAAATGAAGTTTTCCCTGTTGGTCACCAGCACCATGAGCTGACCTCATTCTCTTCCAGTAAATGATGGTGCAAATTGGGAATACCTACTGGCACCACAGTGAAACAATTGTTAGAAAAATGTGTTTCGTTTTGAAGCACTCGGAGGAACACAACGGAGGCTTTATGATTCACCCTCCCAGCTAGGAAAGATTACTTCCCTTTCTCTCTGTGCCTCTGATTCTCCAGTGGCACCAAGCAGCTTGAATCACGTGCCATGCCTGTAGCTCCTTGTCATGCATTTCCTCCCTTTAATTTTGCCACTTCCTCTTCAAACCTTGGGAGTGCTTCCTATGAGGATCCCATTTCCAAGTAGGTCACGACCATCCCTCCACGATGGCTCCATGTTTAATTGGTCATCAGAAATCGCTTCTGCTCTGCTGAAAACTCTCCACTTTCATACAGTTCAGTTTTTGTCACTTGGGGTCATAAGACTGCACAAGAGGTACAGCAATTTCTGTTTCTTTAAAACAGTGAGATTATGAGCTTTGAGTCTGTGGTGAGAAGATGAGAAACCTGCCTGGGCTGTAATCTAGACACTCAAAAAGCAGAAAAGCAAACGAGGATATAAAATTGCAATCTCATCACGTTTCAAGGACCACAAATGATTAAAAATTGGCATTGGGAATGCCACTGCAGCACCTGGATTCCACATAGTGCCAGGGGGAAGCTCTGCTGTTCTGAGCTGGCGTGGGGCTATCTTCTGTGATCATTAATGGCACAGGTGCACAGAGACTGGTGGAGTCAACATCCCTGGGGGTGTTCCAGAGCCATGGGCATGTGGCACTGAGGGACGTGGTCAGTGGGCATGGTGGGGATGGTTGAGGTTGGACTTGATGATCTATAATCATCCTTCGCTGAATGCTGTCCCTTTATCCCACTATCCAAATCAGCAATTAAACCCACCTCCAGTTTCTGTTGCCTTTCATTGCATGAGTTCAATGCTCCATCAGTGGATGCAGGGATGGCATTATGGGAGTCAAAGCTGCTATGTCACCTCATGCTGGACCCCAATCTCAGCTTTGTGTGAGCAAGAAGAGGGCCGTGGCATAGTGAGGGCATGTCTGGCCTGCTCCAGCTGCTCTAGAAATGCTGTGGGGACCATGACATGTCCATGCCCAGCACATCCTTGAGGGTGATAGTTCCCCTCACTCCACTTCTGTGCACGGAGAAAGGTCAGGTCCCCGTTAGATGTTATCACACTGTGTGCTCCCAATGTGTGATTGTGCACAAAAGCGCAGCGGAAGGGATTATTTTAAGTGTGCCCTGCTGTGCAAGAAACCACATCCTCAGTATGACGTGAGGCCACCTGAAAGCACATCTCTGCAGCCCGAATGGGGGGAGAAATGTCTCTGAATGGGGGAAGAAACATCCCCGACTGTTCCCTGTGCTGCCTGTCTGCAGCCAGCAGCTCCAGGCAGCCGCACCAGATGCCTCTCTGCACAAGCAAGAGCTCCTGAACTGAGCTGCAAGGGAAAGATCAGGAAGCAGAGATGGTTTCCATGAGCTCCAATGGGTAGAGCATTATGGGGATAACAAATGGGGATAACAGTTTTAAAAAATACAACTGTAATAAATTTCTTCCTGCCTGCTCCTCCCCTCCCACCTAACCTCCCACTTTGTACATTCCCCTTAAACCATCTGTCTTTTGTTTTTGGCAAAACATGAAAGTCAATAGTCAGGGAACTCCATGACCTGCAGTGCTCATACCTTCTGCAAGCACTGCTCCCATGCTTCTTTCTTGTCTCCCTCCATCCCCCATTCTGTCACTTACCACGTGGAAGATCCCAAGAGCAAGAGTTGCTGTCTTGATGTTGAAGAAGCAGCATTTTGGGGGCTTGGTTTGGGCAGTCATGTTGGGATCCCTCTGCTCTGCTGGGAGTTACAGCAGTTCAGTCTGCAGCAGCCACCTCACTGGAGAACAGAGCGAGCAGTGCAGTTCAACTTCCTTCCTGGTCTATAAATGTGTTAAGTCATCCACATGGTCACATGAGGTCTTTGATTTCTCAGTAAGAAAGAAAGCAAAAAATGATTTTGCTTTTCTAACAGATCTTTAACTGCTTGCACATCCCTGATGGCAAATGTGAGCAGAAAGCTGCTTTGGGCAGATAGTGAGAAGGGTGTAGGGGAGCAGTGGGCTTTCTCCTAGAAAAATCATCAGAAATAAAAGCAGGGGGCCAAGAATGTCACCTTAAACTTGACCCACTGTTTTTGCAGTGAGGCATCCAAATTCCTGCGCTTGAAGCAGCTGGTTCCTTGCCAGCAAAGACACCGCTCCCTGCAAGTGCTGTTCTGTGGGGCTGCAGCAGTGGGGCCACCAGAGATGGGGTCCTTGGCCACCAGACTGATGGATCTGCTCCTGGTTTGGGTAAGGAACGTGAAGCAGCAATGAGACCTGAGCCCAGGTGACAGCCGTTGTGCAGATTGTCCAGTGGAGGTTGAATCGTATCTTTATAGAATAAGAATCATTTCAGTTGGAAGGAACTTTTGAAGGCCATCTAGTCCAGTCCCCCTGCAATGAAGAGAGACATCAAGGCGCTCAGAGCCCGGTCCAGCCTGACCTTGAATGTCTCCAGGAATGGAATTTTGACAATATCAAAGATCTAATTTAAACCTGGCAACGTAAACATCTGCATAGGCTTTCAGAGAACCTCTCTTGCTTGGAAGAGATGGACTGGAAGATTTCAGTATGGTTGAGTGGATGCTCACGGAGGTTCTACAGTGATGAGCTCGTAACCATAGCTTTGTGCTGCAGTGGATCATAGAATCACAGAATGGTTTGGGTTGGAAGAGACCTTAAAGATCATCGAGTTCCAACCCCCTGCTGACTGCCACCACTGCAGCACAAATTTTACAACTTTTCAGATGGCATGACATGGCATAGTACATGTCTGGGTAGCAACAGAAATCATACAGTCATAGATTTGTAGAATATCCCAAATGAGAAGGGACCCAGTAAGGATCACCGAGTCCAACTGCTGGCTCCACGTGAGAATTTAAGACGCTAAGAAAATAGACACTATCTGTATCTTCATAGGAATAAGAACACCACTGTTTGGAGGTTATGTCCAAACACCATTCAGTCCCCGTAATTTTCAATGCCAGTATTCAGGCCAACATTTTTTTTCTGACTAAAACATTCCAATCACTTCTATTCTGGTTTTCTCACCACAAACAGCACACATTCATTGTAGTATTTCATCACGGAGGGTACATTCACAGTGTAAGTTGACAGCACAGATTCTTTCTCCACTTCTGTATGGAATCCATAATGCAGTATAACACTTTTCTGTCCTCATAGCCTAATTCTATAGAAAGTTCTCCATCATCCCATCCCTTTGACAGAAGAGCTCAGAGCCCCCAGGTTTCCCCAATGTTTGTTCACTAGCCAGATGGGATGTTGCTGGGTCAGGGCCCCAGGAGGGCTGCAGAAAACCCAGGAAACAAAGGCAGGATGGAGTCTACTGCAATTACACTCCCACATTTGCTGCTTTTCTGGCTCCCAGCTGGCAGGTGGGAAAGTGGGTGAATGCAGAAATACCCTCGTTTGTGGCTGCACCACTGGACAGAAGAGAGCCAGCAGGTAACCGGTGCTTATGGATTCCCAGGCTGCTCAGTTTTCATTGCAAGGAAAACATGAAATTTATAGACTCTGAAATTACAGGGTTAGCAAAAGATGCCATTGCTGTAAGCTATATTTCTGCAACCCACTCCAAACCTGCCTAGCTCTGGATTTCAAGGATACATTTTTTTATACAGAGTAAGCTTGAAATATGTTTGGTGTCCTTCCTGGAATGCGCTTCTACAGATTCTGCCTTTTTCTTTCAGGATGGGAAATAAAGTGTCTTCTACAGAGAATGGGTATGGGTGTCCTGCTACAAGAGACCTCCTCCTGCCTTCGTATGCAAAGGCAAAGCCAGGATGGCCAGCAGCTGGGAAATATACCTACCAGGTCCCCAAGCCTAAAAATTGTCTTCTGCCATGAGACACTTCTCTGTCCTTTGTGTCTACATGGGGAGAACTTACACTGAGCCCAATACCAACTGGCCACCACTCTTCCAAGGCTCCACAGACAGGTAGCAGGCACCTACAAAAGCACTCACTTCAATCATTAAATCATAAAGGCTAGAAAAGATCTCCAAGACCACCTAACCCAATGGTCAACCCATCCCCACCATGCCCACTGACCACGTCCCTCAGTGCCACAACTCCATGGTTCTGGAACACCTCCACCGCCCCCCTGGGCATCCTGTTCCAATGCTTCCTCACTCTTTAGGAGAAGAAATTTGTTCTACTATCCAACCTAATCCTCCCCTGGTTCAACTTGAGGCCATCACGTCACTACCCTTCTCTGGACGTCTAGTGAGGGGCCCAAAACTGAACTCAGCACTTGAGGAGCAGGCTCACCAATGCTAAACACAGAGGGGCGATTGCTTCCCTGATATTACAAACATAGATTTCAGTCCAGTGTTTTGGTGCTGTTTTGGAGCCCCCAACCTCCAGAAAACCATCAGGTGGAGAGAGGAAGCAATGGGAGATGGGTGGTGAAAGGTTGCTGTGGGTTTTAATGGACTCCAGATTAGGTTTTGTTTAAATCCTACTACCTTGATGTCTCTCGTGACAAATATCTTGTATATCCTGACACCACTTCTGGTTGTCTCCATTTGATGGGCTAAAAATGTGATTGCTTTAGTGCATTTCAGAATGGTCGCTGGCAAGAGTAAAATCCAGCTGCCAACATTTACTGGTGGGCCTAGTGCAGAGAATGAAAATGAAATATTTTCAGACTACTCAGGGAAAGCACAAAGTTATAGATGGGGGCCAAAGGCACCACGAGCTTTGAGTCCTGCATCTGTAAGGACCCCTTGGGAACAGAACACTGCGTCAAACCACAATGATGTCTGGAGCATCCTTGGAGGAATATGGTTAAAGTGGGTTTTATAAACAGGTCTGCTTAAACATCTTTCATTTACACATCAGTTGCAAAAACAGGCTTTGCTTTGCCTTCTCCACATGAAATGTATTTTCTTTGGGGGTTGCCCCCCCCCAAACCAGTTTGTGGGCCCAGCTGAAGGAAGATGCAGGAGGATCAAGTATTTCCTGCTAATATGAAAAGCTGGTTCATAATCTGAACGTGACTTTCCTTGAAAAGTGTACTTTCCTTTTGCAATCCCCCATCCTTTTAGAGGCAGACAGAGGCTTGCTTGTGCCTTTGAGCATACCATACCCAAACTTAGCTCACGATGTGTAAAAACAAATAGAAAGTGTGGCCCAGGCTGGGCCATTGGCTTCAAATAGCCCTGCACTGCCTGAATGCCAATGCATTATGCTGAGTGGCCTCTTTCAGCAGTCTGCATACCAGGTCCTTCAGACACCCAACATTGCTGAAAGATTGACGTTGTAGGAAATCAGTTGAGTGAGGAACACAGCCCTACTTCTTCCATGTTGCTATGGACCTATATATGATGTGCTCCTTGAGCCCTGCCTCAGCTCCTTCCTGGAAGCAGTCCCAGGTGGGAGCTCTCATTTGAGGGGTCCTGACAACACCTGGACAACAGCTCCTTTCTCACAAACACCCATCAGCCTCCTGTAACCATTTCCCAGTTTCCATGCAGCCCTGATCCTGGCCCCAGCCAGTGGGAAATGTTCTCTCCTTCCTAATTGGCTTGCTTGAAAGCATGGCTTAATGTATTTGCACTATACAAGAAGCCAAACAACAATGTGAGAGCCTTAATGAGAGAGGTGCTGAATTGCCAGCAGAGCAATAAATCTCCGGCAGAAGCTGGCATGGGGTCTGCTACCACAAATTCCCACTGCAAACCAGTTGGGCTCAGGCATCTGCTGCTGCCAGGAAAAAAATGGAGTGTTCAGTTAACTCTTGTGACTTTCATCCATCAGTTCATTATGCTTTATGTCTATGCTGATGCGTGTTTTGCCATTTGCTGCTTTTTATCGACATTATGTGCCACGCTGTATTCATTGCCCCAGGATTTATATCTGCCCTGTTACCTGCTTTATTCTTTCATTATATTTTATATCAGTTTTGCTATGCTTGGTGACTGCATAGCCTCCCTCTAGATGCACCTTACCATATTTTACACATTACTTTACATGTCTTCTGCTTTATTCTGACATAAAAAATAATAATCTTGGAGTGTATTTAAGTGCTTACAGAGGTAAGAGGCCATTGTTTTGGTTCAGCTGGATGCAGGAAGCGGCTGGGTAGGCTTTTACTCACAAACCTACACAAGAAAATTGCCATCTTTTGGGTTTAAATAAGGCAGCAATTCCGTCTAAATCATGGGTTAACAAGGATAAATGAAGGAGCCAACATTTCTGTTTGTTATTTGTATGTCTGATAATGGAGATATCCCCCCTACCTTGAGCTAGCCCAGATTATGATTCTAGAACCATTCATAGACCCGTTCTGTGATTCTGATGCTGACATTCAGGTGTTTCCACATGTGCCAGTGCCTAAATTCCCAACACATCTGGTGAAGATGATGTGTGCTATTCAGGTCCCTCACCCAGCACACAGAGGTATCCCCAAAGTGCTGCTCCTTCCCCTGGAGCTCAGTCCCACCTCAGCTGTCCCATAGAAGGTCTGTGGGATGATTCCCTCTCCTAAACATATGAACCTGGATAGAAGTGTAGAAATGGTGCTGAGGGATGTGGTCAATGGGCATGGTGGGGATGGGTTGGTGGTTGGATTTGGGGATCTTAGTGGTCTTTTCCAACCTTAATGATTCTGTGATTGTGTGAACCTGGATGAACAACTAGCCCTGTTAAACAGCTCATTAGGAGAGAGGATTTATTCTGCAGTGGCAGTTGGACTGGTTTCCAGAAAATGGAGAAAAGCATTCCATAGGAAAACTCCAAAATGGACATGGAAATATGGGTACAGAAGGACCTGGAGATGCATCTATATGACACACAGGCAAATCTCTTCTTGAGAGATGGCAGGGCCGTGGGGGTGCACCCATATGTAGGCACAGCCTCAGGAACACAATGTCCCCAGGACTCTGCAGCATCAGCACACGGACTGTGAGGGCTGTGGGTGCTGTCCTCTTCCAGCAGGATCAGGTCAGGCCACGAGTGAGGCATGCTCCACAACGGCGGTTCACATCCAGAGCCAAGCTCACCTTATTCGAGGGCAAAGGAGAGCCCTGTTCCACCATTCCTGGAGCCTGCCCATCGCAAACTACAGGAGGTGTGCCTGGTCAGTGGTTTGCTGCTTGCCACAACAGGAAAACAACTTCTTTCTTTTCTAGAACGTACTCACCATGTACAAACTTTACCTCTTTTGCATTTTCCACCCCTAGGTTTGTTCGGAACCTGTCCTCATTGCTCACTGTGAGCATCTGCAGCCACCTCCTGTTAATGATATTTTTGTCCCTGTGCCCTGATTTGCTCAGGAAACAAACAAACAAGCAAACAATGGATTATTTAGCTGCGAAAGGGAACAACAAGTCTGCTTGCTGCTACATTTGCAAACCCCCAAAGATTTATTAGGAGACACCAGAAAAGGTGTTTTCAGCACAAAGCTGGCAGAACACGCTGTATGAATAACTGCGCGACCTTTCCAATATTTACATGTACCTAAGAGCCTGTGTGGAGGCTGCTCCTGCTCCTGCACCCACTCTAAGCATTCCACCCAATCTCAAATGGAGAAGCACTGAATAGGTGTTTTTCAGAAAGCCAAGAACAATAGCTGAAAAATGCAGACAATTTGCACTGTGGAGCTGAACCTCTTCAGAGCTGTGAATGGCAGCTGCTGAGACCAGAGAGCATTTAGGAGATGGCCATACTGATCAAGGAGTGGTAGGGAAGAAGGGAAATGTGGGCCACGAGGCTCCTGCTGGCCTGGTTAGAAAGAAATCCTTGCTGTGTCCATGATGAGCATCCCATTAAATTGACCTGGTTGCACTTCCAGTGTGAAAAATGTTGCGTTCAGTGGGCTATGTGCCATTGGAAAGCAGAAAGGCAGGGAATGGAACTTGTTCAGCCCTGCACGCCTCAAATGCATGGACACAAAGGGAGCATCCTCCCTGGGAGCTGAACCACAGTGCTGGTTCAGGAGAGCTGTAGAGAAGAGCAGGTCTCATTCCACTTCAGCTCCTCATTAATTTCTAAGCACTTTAGACTGCTGCATATGGGAAGCAATTGTTGTCATTATAATACTAAATATACCATTCAAGTTTTGCTGGAGAGTTGAGAGGTTTAGAAGCTCCACAACTAAAAATGATGTCTGCAGAGTGCAGGTAGAGCGGCGGGAGATGGTGGGCAGGCAGCAAGCACCACCCTCAGCTCCCAGGAAACAGGAAGAGCAATTCAGTGCAATTCCCCAGAGCAACACCTTCCTGTTTCTCTTGGAAACCCCAAATGAGAGCATTGCTGTGCCTCACCTGGATGCTTCATGTTCCTGCTCAGCCCGAGGCACAGTGAGAATCGCAGGTTGCTGCTGCTCCCTGATGCACCTCCAGCTGCAGGACAGGAGCTTCCATCTGGGGTCCCCAGAAAAAAAGAAGCTTCTGGGTGATTTTTTTTCCCCTGGAAATAGCACTTCAGGTTCTTTATTAGCCTTGAAAGCCTCAGATGCAGCATATGCTGGGCAGCTGGGTGCTAGGATGGATCCATGCAGCTGCACCTCGATCCCTAGCAGCTCCTGCTCCCCTCCTGCTCCATGCTCCGCACGGCAGCTGTGTCCCCAACAGTGGCCTCTTGATGTCACTGTGGTAACACCGATGGGTTCGGTGGCCTTGGATCGGACCAGAAGCATTTTGAAGGCTGCAGGGAGGGATCATCCACTCGTCCACGTTTTTCACCCATTCCTGGAAGGAAGCATCAATCTTATGGGGTTGTGCAATGGTATTTTCTTGTGACTGTCCTCAGTACCATTGATCTTAAAACGCTGCTGCAGTTTGTGTGTATAGATCTCAAAACATTCATCTTTTCTGCCAAAATGAGAACAATCCATTTCCCCACGCACGGCCCCCATATCTGCCTGCATCCCGACAGCGCATCCTGTGCTCACCACCAGCAGTGGCATAGCAAAAGGTCTACGAAGGGTCTGAAGCAAACTTTTCCAGCCCAGAACTCAGATGAGGATCAGCTCACAACCTACACAAATGTATTCCAGAGTCCAAGAGCTTTAAAAAAAACAACAGAAAAACCTCCACCCCCAAATTATAACACGGAAATGGGAGCATTCTATTTGGCCATTTTCAAGAATCAAACGCTTCACTTTTCCAGGTTGATAAAACACTTGACCTCAAAATATGCTTCAGTGTTAGATATGGGGAAAAAAAGTGTTGTAACCAAAACAAAACGTTTCACTTGGTCAGATTTTGGCAGTCTCATTTTTGGGGGTACTTTCAGGCTGATTTTTCTTTCCCTTTTCTTCCAGATTTCAGAACTGCCTAAGGACTACAACTGCAGTTATTCACAGATGCACTGTAATTAGCTCGAGCTTCTCTGAATCTCCGAAGAATCCAATCAATGATTACTCAAGTGAACTGCAGAGGCCACGCAGGAATTAAAGTAGGGTAGAGTCCTTAAGCTGATTTTCTGCATAGAGATTAATTTCATCCTGGTTCGAAACAAATGGAATACATCCTGCTGTCCCCTTGTGACTGTCCTTATTAAGGGTCTGAGCTTAAAACTCCAGATCAGAGCAGGCTCCCACTGGGCTAATGAGGTCTTTGAATGGGATTTTGGGTTGGTTTTGAATAGAGCGGTTGGAGCTCCGTGGTGTGCACAGCTCTCCTTTGTTCTCCTTGCTACAAGGTCTGCGCCGCCCATCTGCTGTCCGGCAGCTCCACCATCAAAGTCCATCAACGTGGTGGTGAAAAATGGGACAGATCAGCAATTCCCAAACTATTCTTCTCAAGCAGACAGACCAAGAACAGAATGAAATACAGTGACCATATCCCTCCCCATTCCACACTCCAAGAAAAATGGTCTAAGCAGAGTTTTATGCAGCCCAGTAGGAGAAGAGAGCAAAGATTTCATTCAGTTCACTGACAACTTCATCTCTTCTGTATGGATGTCATTTGGGGGGCTGAGCAATAGCTCTCAGTGAGAAACATCTACTGAAACAAAAATACGCCATTTTTACATATTAATTTCCTGTTCTTGTGGATTTTAAGAGTACTACATGGGTAGCAGCTGCATGTCTGATAGTAGCTATGGAGGAACCTCAGCAGCTGGGATGTTCTTTTGATCCTGGTAATGATCTAAAATGGCACATTTCTCCTTTATGCCTTTGAAATCCAGGCCAGGAATCCCTGAAGAGCAGTGGTATGGCAGAACATCCTCTTTAGAGTCCCCTTTGGAGCAGAGGAGGGGCATGGGATTATCAACACTTGGCATCACCGCCCAACCTTCACACCTGCTGTCAAATGGTGTGAAAAGTTTGGAAAACTTCTTTAAATTTTTAATAAAGTTACTCTGCAAGAAAAGCTCTGTGCCATGTCTAAATGGGATATTCCCTCTTCTCCCCTCCATGATGTCTACACGAGATTTTTTTCTCCTCCATGATATCTAGGTAGGATCTTTTTGGGTTCCCCATAGTGCTTTGGACTATTCGACTTCAGAATAGAGAGAACTTCTTGAAATAACTCTTCCACTGCTACATATGTGTCTTCATTGGGTTTGGGGAGAGTTCTCAGGCTCCCTGGATGGAGGATTTGCTTGCCTATGGGGATCAACCCTCCAAGATCCAAGCCTAGCAGACGTCTCTCTGGCAGCACCATGGTCTGGATGCTCACTCATCCTACCAACCTGGGGAACATCTGCTACAAACACGTCCCATCCTTACAAGTGCTTTACTGTGTGTGAATCGTGGAGAGGAGAAGGGCATGGTCTGTGTGGGCAGTGGTTGGGTCGTGGAGCCAAATTTTCCCAGCATGAATCAGCAATCCAACAGGGCAAATGGGTGTACAAACAGCTTTCCTTGGAGGAAATTCTTGTTGGAGGAAATCCTTATTTACACCTGCGTGAGTCAGAGGAGCATCTGCTCTGTGAGCTGTGTCTTTGCCAAGCCTGAAGTCATTGCGTGAGCATGGGTAGCCTCAGACTTGCCACCACCCATCCCAGAGCCATGCTCCAAAACCCCATAAGAGGACACTCCTGGGTCTCCCCACAGACACCTCAGGGCTGGAAACCACATCACATCTCTTGGAGAGGAGCTCTGGGCAAAGTGGTTTCTCACTGGGGCATACCCCCAAGCTCCCAGCCAGGAGGACACTGCTGCCTTTGCTCCCTGCACACTGGGCTGCAACCCATCAAACGGGTACATCTAAAGGGCCAAATCCTGCTAATTTTTTATTGATGTGGTTGTAGCGCTTTTATTGGAGATATTCCATCTCCATTGAATTCAGTATTGCGAACACAAAGAAACCCTACTTAATTTGATGGGGAAAATCCTTTGATAAAGATGGTTTTGCTCCAGTTTTATGGCAGAATAACTGCAAACTCAATATGAATGAAAGGAAAAGTAATTTATATTCCTGGCCAGCTTTTCTTCCCCAGCTCCTGCCCAGCACAATTTCATATCTACAATGCTCTTCTGCAGCTGTGGGAAATAACAGAGAAACCTACTCCAAGGTAACAATGATATTGGCTGCACAGAGCTAGATTTTAAAGTGAAGAAATTAGACTGGCACTCTTTTGTGGCACAATATAAAGAAACAGCCTGAACTTTCTCCAAAAATAAATTAGCCTGTTAAGGTGTTGAGAAATAAACATAACTCATTTGGCCATGGAAAGAATAATGAAACAGGGTTTGTTCCCAGTCAGACTTCCTGATTGCAGGTTGCATTCCAAAAAGAAAACCCAAAATAAAGCAACAAAGAATAACATTGTCATGCCAAGTCCTTCATGTTTTACAGAGTGTTATCTTCCTTTCTTGAAGGGTGCATTGGGAAAAAGGTACACTTAAGACAGACTATTTTGGAGAGCATTTGTGATGCTCTAGAAGACCAAAGAGATCTTTATTAGAGGAGGTCTTAATTATACCTGCAGAAGACAGGATTCACCTGTCCTAACTAGCTACTAAAGGCACCCTGCATTTAATTAGCCCTAATAGTACCTAAGATCTGGGAAAAGGCATAGAAGAGACAAATGCTGCCAAGGGTTGATCTGTCCACTCACCCCACACCAGGGATGGGGTGACACCCAGACTGGACCTCCCACTGGATGAAAAGGGTCCATTTCATCAAAGGAAAACTCTCCTCAGCTTCTTTGCTCTTTCATTTTCATCCTTAATTTTCCTTTTTGTTGCTAAATTCTAACCACTGTTAGTAACAGAAACAAAGGCAAAATTAAATTATGGAGGAAGAGGTGCTGCATAGGTTCCCTGCCATGGGAGCAGTGCCTGAAGTCACTCAGTGTAGAATGATAGATTCATAGAATGGCTTAAGTTGGAATAGACTTCAAAGATCATCTAGTTCAATCTAGGAACACAGACAGGTGTCTGGGATTTGTTCTCCACAAGACAATGCTGCCTCTCCTCTTTTCCCCATCTCCCGGGCTTTTTGATTGTAGAAACCTGGAAATTCACTGCATTTAGACAATGTGTTGTATGGGGCCGAAGGACACAATGAGCCAGGTGCACAAAGAGAGGTTGTAATTGTTACCCTTACTGCATTTTTTGGACTAAAGAAACAGGACTGTATGAAAATCCCTGCAGATGGGTGCATGGTTCAATTTACCCAGTCCGTAGTCAGCTGGTAGAAAACACGGGTCACTCAAATACTGATTTCTCTCTATAGTCATGTTTATAGTCATTATTAAATCTGTTGAAATAAAAGCAATAAAGAAGGAGGAGGCAGGACCTGGGCTTAGCACCTTTGTACTCTGAAGCAACGAAGTAATTCTAAAAGAGCACAATGTCTGCTGATTCCTGTCGCAGGCTGATTTGAGTGGAAGAGGAACACGACGGCTGTCAGTGACCTTATCTCGGGAGAACAGCTCTCAGATCACACCCCTCCAATATGCCCTTTCATCTCCTGAAACTGCCCCAATTTACATATTAATTCACTACCCATGCAACATCCCATTCCGTAAGATGCAGTGAGCGAGACCTCATCTGACTGGTTAGATTACATCCGTGTTGCTTTCACCTTGGCAGTGGCAGTAAGACCACCTATGCATCATTTGCAGAATTGGCAGACGTATTAGGAATGCTCATTTCATCACAGCCTCACTTTGCTGATGGCTCATAAGGACACTTGAAGCTACAATCGCATATTATCTCCTCTGTGCACACTCTAGATATACTAGCTAGTAGAATTCAAGATTAATTGCTTTCATTACTCCGCTGTATTAATTTTACTGTGTTACACTAAACATTATTACGTATTTCTATCATACATATGTTACTACCTTTGCTAAAAAATTTAGCAAACTCAGTGAGCACACATTGAGAAGCTGTCATTTCCATGTGGCAGTGCCAACTCTCAGCTCACAAGGGCCGTGGTCAGTCCAGCATCGTGAACCAAAGTAAACCTCCCACCAATCCATGCAGGTGAAACAGCCCATAATTGTCCCATTCCATAAGTATTTCCTAGCCTGAATATGTGCAGGAATTGGACTCAGTGATCCCTATGAGTCCCTTCCAGCTTAGGATGTTTAATGCTTGACTGTAAGATAACTCTGTTCTGAAGTCGAATAGTCCAAAGGACTATGGGGAACCCAAAAAGATCCTATCTAGATATGATGGAGGAGAAAAAAATCTCATGTAGACGTCATGGAGGGGAGGAGAGGGAATATCCCATCTAGGGAAAAAGCTTTTCTTGCAGAGTAATTTTGTTATTAAAAATTTAAAGAAGTTTTCCTAGCTTTGCTAGCACTACTCTATTGCATACCTCACACTTCCATTCTCTTTGTTGGGCTGAGGTTCCCTACATGCCTCCCATTCCCACATCTCAAGATTTGCACGTGGATTACTGGCGGAAGATATCCAGCTGGAGAATCCAGCCACTTCTGGTTTGAATGAAAAAACAAAGCTTTTTCATGAAGGTTGAGGATGTCTAGAGAAGTGTATGTATTCCACTGAAAAAAGACTCTCCTTTGAAAAAGCTGTGATGGATCATTTGCAACAAGCTGTAGCCAGAAGTTAGGGTAACGCAAAGGGTAATGTTTCTTTAATTATTATTGACATTTTATATCCTTTTCTCCCAAGTACTCCTCCTCCTCCTCCTACTCTTCAATAGACCGATTCCCACTGTTACTTTTAATCCTATTAAATGTGCATGTGCTTTGTGGCATCACTGCACTTCAAATGCTGTTGTAGCACCTGAGCACAGAACCAGAGGGTTGGAACAAGGACCCGGGGAATGCTGTGTGCACTGCACACCCCTGTAACACATAATGGCTTTTAGTACTCCATCGTTAAATACAACGACTGTATTTTTTTTTCCACAAATGAAATCTGCAGCAATCTCCATGAACGCAGTGTCTGTCGCTCTCAGCCTACAGCCCTCCTCTGTGACTGCAGCTGTAGAAAAACAAGATCTGTTTCATAGCAGACGAAATGCTGAAGGTCATAAATCCCACCACACACCTTTTTAACACTGGTGCTGTTTTTTGGGCTGGGTAACACAGACCCCGGTGTTGTGCTGAGGACCATTGTGAGATCCACGGCAGACTCCCCAGTGAATTCTTCTTCCTAAAAGTGATTCTAGCTCCCTTAGCCAGTCTGCTCGTATAAAGACACCTTTACAAGGTGTGTTTGTGTGCTGGCTTCAAGGCTTTTCATTGATTTTTTTTTTTTCCCCTTTGCCTCTATGACTGGATGTTTTTTCTCCAGCAGGGAAAGGGGAGAGAAATTTTTTGAGGATGGGAGTGATTCAGAAAATCCTATTGATCTGAGGTGGTGATTTATTCTGATTTTCTATAGCAGAGATCATCTTTATCCAGAATCATAGAATCATTAAGGTTGGAAAGACAAATAAGATTGGCTAGTCCAACCATCAGGCCATGCCACTGACCACTCTGAACCATTCCCTTCAGTGCCACGTATCCACATTTCTTGAACACCTCCAGGGATGATGACTCCACCACATCTCTGGGCAGCCTGTTACGACGCATTGCCACTCCTTTGGAGAAGAAATCCTCCCTAATATCAAATCTGAATCTCCCCTGCCATAACTTAAGGCCTCTTGTCCTGTTGAAGAACATTTTTGCTCTGGACTGCATCCTGATGGTGTTCCTCAGACTCTGATTGATGTTTTCGTCTCTGGGTGAGGAATGTTGGGTTTCCAATTTCCAGTCTTTTGCAGAAGTCTTTGCCAGGCATGAAACTTCCATGAGGTGATGAAGTGATCTGAACGATGGAAGCCAAGATTTTTTTTATCTTCTTTGGATTTTGTCAAAAATCTTGAATTCCTTAAATTCCCAAAGAAGTCACCCCTAGAATACTCCAGCTCCACTTTCCTCCCATCCTCATTTCCACACTGAGAACAGATTTTCTCTGCATGTTTGCACCAAACATCCATATCCTTGGCTGTATGTCCACAGACCAGATTCTAACTGTGGATGTCCCTGTTCATTACAGGGAACTTGGACTTGATGACCTTCAAGGGTCCCTTCCAACTCAAATGATTCTGTGATTCTATGATTTTAATTTATGTGTTTCTTCCCTTGGCTGTGTCCCCTTACTAAACTCCCTATTATACTCCTATTCAAGACGTTCTTTGAAGATGTTGTCTTAAATATGCATAAATATATATATATATTTGTGTGTATGTGCATACGTTCCCACCACGACCAACTGCAACCACGGCAATTTGGCTGTAGGAAAAAATAATACCCATGAAACATTTTCCAAATAACTGTGGTAAGAAGGTGGGTTGGCTCATGCTCCCTTTTCCCCCCACAGGGACTAGATGCTGGAAAATGCATTTGGTGGTTTGGGCAAGATCCCAAGCAGCTGTTTGTGCATCCTGCAACACCACCACACAGAGTCATCTGTGTGCAGGGTGATAGCAGGTCAGAGGGGATGCTTGCCACCAGGATCCATGTCACACCTCTCCCGTCCCTGCCTCTGAATGTCCCCTGGCCAAGACGAGGCACCTTTGGTGCTATTCCCACCCACGGGATGGAACAGAACAGGGCTCTTCAGGAAGAGGTCATCACTTGTACCATCAGAGCCAACTAATTCCCAAAGGAGGCCAGGTCTTGGGCTCTCATTTATGACAAAAACAAAGACATCATTTTTTTCCCCCAAGATTCCCTATTTTATTATTTTTTTTTAAAACCGGTTAATTGAAAGGTGAAAACTTGTCAGGTATTTTAGGTCATTACCCCATCCAAAATCACTCATCTCAGATTTTTATCAGAATGAAGCATCCTCTTCATCTCGAAACAAACGACTTCACATCTGTTTCTAACTATGTCACGTTTCTGCTTGCTTGGAAATCGGTACAAAACTTAAGAGAGTAATTTTTAATTTGAAAATGCTGCCCAGCTTCTAGAAACAGATTGCTCAGATTGTTCTCATTGAGACCAGCGTGGAGCAATGCTAAAAACCCAGTTCTGAAATTCAGAGGTCCTGACTCTCTTTTTCAATTAAAAAACAAAAGATGGGAAAAAAAAAGAAGAAGACAAAACACAACCTTTTGTTCTCGCGTGTCCTTTCATGCTTTGCAGCAGAATCCAGGTGAGCCACAACCCGAGGGTCTGACTTTGCCTTTTCTTTCTTTTAATTAACTATCTTGATCTATGGCAGCATAAAAGAATAGATTTTCACCTTAAAACTCCTCTCTTTGTGCGAAGTGAGCTGAAAGAAGTGCCATTAAAGACCAGTGCTTTTAAATCAGTCACTTCATATATATTCATGCAATTTGCACTCTGAGAAGCTGCTGTGTCTGGATATAGCTTTCATGACTATTCAGTAGATTCTAATCACTCACACATTCACATCCCTCCGTGTGGATATGTGTTTCTTTAAAATCAAATGAAGCGATATTAAAAATATCCAAGGAAGATATCGCTCTTTAGATTAGGGACTTTGTGCCGCAAACAGTGGCAGTGCACAGCACAGAAGGGCTTTTGTCTGCTCAGAAACCCAAACTGCATCAACTCTATAAATAGCAACTCAGTAATGCTGTCTGTGTCCAGGTCTTCGTGCTGTGCTTATTGCACCAAAAAACAAAAACAAAACAAAACAAAAAACATTCTTGAACAAAGCCTTTGTGGGTTGGATGCAAAAATATCCCCACCCACAAATCCTGTGCTCCTAAATCTGTCCACTGCTAAAATGAAAGCAAGGCTAAACATCTCTATAAACTCTGAAATGGACCTTGAAGAGCTGGAATGGAATGGAATGGAATGGAATGGAATGGAATGGAATGGAATCAGCGATAGAATCAAGTCCTGGATTTTTACTAACTATGAAAAGGCTTTAGATCCTAGATTATGCACTGATACCCGTTTTCAAGAGTCTTAACCCAGAGCTGAATCCTGAGGTGTCTTTGTTAGACGTAAACGTCTGAGCTCTGTTGTCACTCTTAATCACCACTAGAGAGGAATGGACACCTCCTGGCAATTGGCCCCATCTATCCCAGTGTCTGATTTAGGAAGAGATGAGTCAAGTTTCCAGGGCTGTCTGCCTGCTTCTCAGGAACCAGAGGATGGATTCTCTTCCAGTTTCCTTTGGTGACTACTAATCATTCAATAATTCTGAATCTGGCATGCATAGAGATGATAGCCACCTCTCATTCTACATCTGCAAAACACTACGTCCTCTCCTTGAACACCAAACCACAAGAAACAAAACTTTCTTCCAGATAAATGCCTTTTATTCATACATGCCTTCTAGGGTAGAGATTATTGAATGAAGTAGGGAGCAGTAAAATAAGAAACAGGTGGATGCTCTGACAATGATGGCCAGTAGCCTCATGTGGAGGCTTACTATGCTGTGGTTGTACCTCAAAAGACCCATTGTCAGCAGCTAGAAGGAAAAAGTAGGGTTCGGATCTGTACCTCGGTCATTAAACTTTTGACCCAGCAAGGAGGTTTTGGTGTAAGAGGATGTCTTTCTTATCATATGTCAGTTCTGTGTTCCCAAAACATTTGTTTGCATGCGTCAATACTCATTTAATTATGAATTTCTGTGATGGAGGAAGGTGGACGGAGTACAGTGGAAAAGTGTCACAACCCAAAACCACTCAAGTAGACAAGGAATTTTAGGGAGAACTGGAGGTACTGGGAGGCTGGAGGCAGTGCTGTGGGGCACTGCGAGCGTACTCAGGGGCTCCAGGCAATACTGGAAGGCACTGGGAGGTTATTGAGGAGTTCTACACAATACTGGGAGGGTGCTTAGGGCACTGTCTCAAGCTGGCTAATAAAAACCCAATGATACCAATGTAGTCTAGAGGTACCCCCAGTGTCCCCGAGTGCTTTCTAGAGCCTTCTGAATCATTCCCAGTGACATCCAGTGCCGTCTAGACCCTTACTAAACACTCACAATGCCCCCCAGTGCTCTCTGGATAACTCCAGTTCCATCTCAGTGACTCCCAGTGCTGTCCTGATCCATTTAAAACACTGCCAGTGTCTCCCGGTATAATTCAGAGCTACTTCACAACACAGCACTCCCCCACCCCTTTGCTGTCCAGAGTAATTTAAAAGACTCCCAAGCCCTCACACTATGGTGCAGAGCTATTTAAAACATTGTCAGTGATCCCCAGTGCTACCCAACAAGCTCAGTGCCCTCCAATGCTGTCCAGAGGTAGTTAAAAGGCCCCCGAAGCCCCCCTCGGTGCTTTCTATAGACATTGAAAAGACTCCCAGCGCCCTCTAGTGCTATCCATAACCATAGAAAAGATTCCCAGTGCCCCCCACTGCCGGTCCAGAGCCATTTCAAACAATTCCAATGCTCCATCAGTGCTCCCAGTGCACCCCAGTGCTCCCCAAGTACAGCCTAGAGCTCCATGTGTAGTTACGTTGATCAAAATGAGGCCCTCAAAATGAGGGCTTGGTCTGAAAAAGGAGGTTTGGCACCCGGATTTTTGCCTTTGGACCGTCAAAATCAGGCTTTGAGCCCGCAGAATGGGGTTTTGATTGAAAACGAGGCTTTGGATGGTAAAAATGAGATTTTGGATTGAAAAGGTCTCTAGCTCTGTAACGAGCCTTTGCACCTATAAGAAATCCTGAACTGTTGGGATTTAGAACATAAAAATGAGTCTCTAGGCTGGCAAATGACATTTGGGGCCCTAAAAAAGGGGGTTGGCTTCCAGGACTACATTTTGGATCTGCAAAATGGGAAATCTGGACCCTGAAAAGGGAGTCTGTGTCCTAAAAATGATCATTTGGACCTTAAAAATTTGGGCCCTCAGAAAGGGTGTTTGAACTCTCAAAGGAGGCTTTAGACCATGAGAAGGGTTTAGGCTCACAAACCAAGCTTTCAACACTAAAAAGGAACTGCTGGTCATCAATAAATATGTTCTTGTAACTCTCAAATTAGGTTTTGGATCCTAAAACTATCCTATGGGATGTAAGGATTAATATTTGGGCCCCGGAACTGAAAATGCGGGCTTGAGAATGAATCTTTGCACTCTGAAGACAAGGCCTGGACACCCCAAAAGGAGCTGCTGGGCCCTAAAAAGAGGCTTTACCAAGAGCAGACACACACCAAAGAGGACTCAACACTATTTTGTGCTTCACAGACGCACATTTCCCCTTCCCCTGGCTGACTGGGCATGTGCAATGCCGCAAGGCATGCTGGGAAATGTAGTCCACAAGAGATACAAGAAAGTAGTTGCTGCTTAATAATGGTAGACTTTGACCCTTAAAATGGAGGTTTTGTTTCTTCAGTGAACCCTAGAAGCGAGCCTGGGGCCAAAAATGGCAGATGTGGACCCTAAAATGAAACCTTTGTCACATAAAATCAAAATTTGTTGTTCTTCAAATGAGTCTTTGAGCCCTCCCACATGAGGCTTTGGATCATGCAGTGAGGCACTGAGCCTTCAAAAGAGGGTTTTGAGTCCTCTAAACAGGGGCTTGGACTAACAAGGAGGGGTTGGAGCCATAAATGAAGTTATGGGCCCACTAAGTGGGAGTCTGAGCACTCAGCACGGTGGTTTGAGCACTCAGCACAGGAATCTGAGTACTCAGCATGAGAGTTTGCATGGAAATGGGAGGCACTGGGCCATGGAATGAAGCTTTCAACCCTGAAATTGAGCTGGTCAAGAGACAAAAGTGTTCAGAATGTAGGATTAAAAACTGGCAGATGGTCAAATCTCCTGACTCCAAGCAAAGTGTTAAAGGTGCTAGGGGAGTGGCTAATACTAGCAAGACAGTTTATCAGAAAATTCCTTGGATAATGGAAAATTAACAGTGGACAGAAGTGATGTGCACACACCGCCTGCCAAAGGAAAATGCTGTAGGGAACAGCAAAGCAAGACTGCAGGCCTGTAGATCTTGACATTGCCAAAGGGGAAGGTTCTAGGGAACATTGATGAGGGACAGATGAGGAATAAAAAAAAAAAAAGAAAAACATGAGTTTTGATTTAATTAAAGAGAACAGGCCTAGATTCACAACTGAGAGATCACTTATAGCAATCCAGGTGAAGCATTTTTGGCAGGGAGAACCATGAAGATAGGGTAATGAAATTTTAATAGTGCATTGCAATGGAAGCAAACTTTCAGGTCACCTCAACACTGGAGCAATGAGAAGCGTGACTGGTGAGCAATGGCCTGGCACAATGATTTGGAGGAAGCTTGGAAACTGAAGGAAAATTTGGTACCCCACATTCAGACTTCTTGAAACTTCTTATTCAACAGCCTAAGATGCTGGACCTTTCTCTAAGCTGGAAACATGCCATATCTTGGTGTAAAATCCTAATGGATCAGGATGATGGTGCAAAAGGAATAATGTACCCACTTCATCATGGTCTAGATCGTGTTGCCTAGACTTTCTCATTTTTGGAAATAGAACAGAAAAGGTGGATGTTTGTAGTGTTGCTCTGCCTATGGACACAAGCAAAGATGCCATGGTGGCAGTTTTGGTGAGATCTTTGCCTCTCTGATTTTCCTGTCACCCTGGCTATCAATCAACATCCCCAACAACTGGGCTGTCTCCATCCTTCTCCACAACATCTTTGATACTTTTGTCAATAATGAAGGGCACTTTTTCTCCTCTACTCCATTTTTTTGATGCTGGCTACAAACTTTCCCCATTCGCTCAAGCAGAGATTTAAGATCTACTGAAATGGTTCTCAGGGACTCTTTCCTCCTATTTGTAGCAATCTTAATTTTAGATACTGTCTTTGAGGAGGCTGCTAAGTTTATTCTCCTCCTTGTTCTTCTTAGTGTTTTTTTTTCATCTGTGTTGCTCGAGCCTTTAATCACTCTCTTTGCTTGTATGACTTGGCATCCCATGGACATGCAACACTCCCACGCTGGGAAAAATGTATGAAAAATACACCAGAGAGAGCAGAAAAGTACTTCATTTGTGGCACAGTGTGCAGGTTTATAGGCACACTTAGACATTTCACCAAAAGCCTTGAATTTGTACACCTAAGTAATGTTTTGCAAGTGTTTGAGGTGAGAGCCCTGGCTGCAGACTCTCCTGATGTGCTTTGAACAACTGACAAGAGCTCAAGTAATGAGACTTGGAAGTCAGCTCTTGGCTTTGCTGTGAATTCTCACAGCTTTTATTACTTATGCACCTCCAGCTGAAAATTCATCGTGCATTCCCAGCACACAACAAAGGAATGAAAACATGAGAGCTACCTCTGTGTGCATAGACGTATCAAGGACTGAACAACGATTATTCTCCAGGAGTCTGTCTGTGGGCAGAACATGGTCAGAAATGAGGCAGTTTGTCCTGGACTGACTCAAGTGTGTGTATTTACTTTGCTTTTTACTTCCGATCTCACTCACTCTGGCTTATATCACAATTCCTTCTATTGACATCAACACTGCTGCTCAAAACAAGACTCTGTGCAACCAAAATTTAGGCTCACACAGCAGTATTCAGATTTTATTTGTACTGGAGTCATCCCACTGATTTAACTGCCAGATTCATGGCAGTCCTTACAGCAGGTTCAAGTACAAGAAATGGCCTATTATTATTAGGCACTCCACGGGCTCCTGTGATGCAATACAGAGAGTTTCTGATTCAGTAATTCATGCACAGGGGACTCATACGTTTTCAATGTGATGTATTAAAGATGCATTTTGAGTCAGTGTTTCTTCTTTTCATGAGCCCACTGTAGCCACAAAGAGATCACTCTCTAACTTCAGAAGGACTTTGGGTTTTTTCTTTTGATTCTTTGACATAAACTTCGTAACACTTCATAACTTTGTTTTAAAAACCTCTGGGGTTAAAAAGCAATCTCTTGTGAATTGTGTTTTCTTACAGGATATATCCTTACTGTAATAGGGATGGAGAGAGTGTTCAAAAATAACCTATCCACTTCAAATTATGTCCTATTATTTCTTTCCTCATGAAAATTATACATTGAAAAGTATAATTCAGAAATAGTGGAGATAGCTGGATAGTGATGTAAACAATTAGAATAAATAGACAGACTGACAAAGTATAAAGCTATCAGAGAAAAGCTTTAGTGTCAGGCAGGAACTCATCCTCAGATGAAAGACTTGGTCAACGTGTAAATTAGGTATAGTTTTAACTTATCAGCATCTTGATTAGGTGGGCCAGATTGACTGACTTTAGTGCCAGACAGAATGACATGCTGCTACTGGAGTGGAGGCTGGCAGGTACTATAATTATACAGAAAAAGCAATTAGAATCATAGAATCACCAAAGTTGGAAAACACCTCCAAGGTCATGCAGTCCAACTGTCTACCTACCACCAGTATTTCCCCACTAAACCATGTCTTTTAGTTCCACATCTAAGCACTTCTTGAACACCTCCAGGACTGGTGATGCCAGCATGTCCCTGGGCGGCCCATTCCATTGCCTGACCACTCTTTTGGAGAACGAATTTTTCCTAACCTGAATCTCCCCTACAAATTGAGGCCATTCCCTCTAATTATATCCCTTGTTATGAGGGAGAAGAGGTAGACCCCTCCTCACTACAACCTCCTTGAAGGGAATTGTAGAGAGCGATGATGTCCCCCTCACCGAGCCTCCTCTTCTCCAGACTGAACAATCCCAGCTCCCTCAGCCACTCCCCATAAGCCCTGTGCTCCAGGCCCCTCACAGATTTGCTGCCCTTCTATGGACACGCTCCAGGGCCTTGACATCTTTCTCGTAGTGATGGGCCCAACCCTGGACACAGCACTCAAGGTGCAGCCTCACCAGAGCCGAGTACAGAGGGATGATCACTTCCCTGCTCCTGCTGGCAACTCTCTTTCTGACACAAGCGAGGACGCCATCGGCCTTCTTGTGGCCACCTGTGCACACTGCTGGCTCACATTCAGCTGAGTGTTGATGAAGACCCCTAGGTCTGTTTCTGCCACAAAGTCTTCCAGCCACTCTGCCTCAAGCCTGTAGCGCTGCCTGGGGTTATTGTGGCCAAATTGCAGGACCTGGTACTTGCTCTTGTTGAACTTCATCCCATCGGCCTCAGCCTGGCAATCAGCCTGGCCGGATCCCTCTGTAGGGCCTTCCTACCCTCAGGCAAATTGACACTTCCTCCCAGCTTGGTGTCATCTGCAAACTTACTGAGGGTGCACTCTATCCCCTCATGATTAGACCTGTGCTAGATAGTGTGTGGCTTGATTGGAAAGTCCACGTCCAACATTCCAGCACCTGGTGTTGGTCTCCAGGCTATCATTCCCCACACCCAATGCTTTTATCCTCCACTTTCAGAGGAGGAATGCAGAACAGAGCTGGCTCTCATATGACCAGTGAATTCCCAAAGAGGCCAAAGGCTTGGACTAGGATGCTCCTGGCAATGCTTGGTCTGCTAGGTCTGCTGACAGCACATCTCTGAAGATCATTCAACTCCTGCCTGAGATATGAGCTATGTGGCACATTCTGAGAAGTGCTGCTTGACTTGCAGAGAGAAAAGTTTGCTGGATTACACATTTGACCTGGCAAAACTACAAAGATACATTCTCAGTGGAAGACAGTAGACAGATTTGCAAGTGATGGACAGCTTTGCAAGTGCAGTTTAACCTGCTGTGCAGCCAGATAGGCGATAGAGACTTCTTCCTCCTGTGCTCAGTTAGAGTTAGAGTTAGTTAGAGTTAGAGTTAGAGTTAGAGTTAGAGTTAGAGTTAGAGTTAGAGTTAGAGTTAGAGAGCTCTCTCAGTTTCTTGTAGTATCAGAATAGATCTACTTTATTGTGTTCAACATACACCTTATATGCCATCCATTTGCAAACAAGAAGTTCCTGTTCCTCTAACAGTTCCTCTAATCAGTTAATTGGCCCTAACTTCTCCCAAATAACAGTGATAAAGGATGAAAGGTTTCTCAATTGTGACAAGATTAACAGCGCATACAAAAGAACCTCCTGTTTATCCTCAGACTCCATTTGCTCTTTGTCTTCCATTCCAGTCTCCCAAGGCTTCACAGTGATAGGGTCTATCAAGGAGTCTGTTGAGCTCTTTGGTATCTTGCTCACAGTTACCCCCACACTCCCCTTCTCGATGTCATGGCCCTTTAAGCTAAAGCGTGGCTCTTCAGTCATTTTACATATCCTGGATATTGCTAGTAAAGACTATTACCAGAGTGATAAATAATGTTGCTCCAGTATTTTTCAGAAGAGGTTTTTAGGTTCAAAATCATTGTTTCTGAAAGGTTTAAAATCTTGGTTTTTAGATTTAGAGTTTTTCTTCCAGGCTACCTACATTTCGGTGAACAAACAAATCATGCCTTCCCACCTTGCAGTGTATCTAGAGACTTTGTTATAAAGCACTGCCTGCTGCATTTTTATTTTCCTTTCAGTATGATGAAGCAAAAAATCAAAGATAGCAATCAAAAATAAATCTATTACTATTGAGATAACTGGATACTTCTCCTAAAAGCAATATATAAATCAGTGATATAATGAATACATTTTCTCTGCTATGTCTTTTTGCATTAGTGTTTATGGCTTAGAAATACCTATGTTTTAACACACAGTAGACATGAAGTGACACTAAGTCTTACATCTAGACTCCTTTCATTAGGGAAAATACTGCATAAATGCAAATGTATGGAAGTGGCAGCAGTTGCGCATCACCTACAGTCAGGAAAATGTCATCAGTGAGAGTGATGTGAGACAAAGTTCCTGGTATCATTCATTCATCAAGGGCTTTCTGGGTTGTGAAGTAAAAGTGATTCAAATTGGGTGTACTGAACGTAGGTTTTGATAGATTTAAATAAATACAAAGGTGAATTCCAGAGGCACCTCCATTGACAATAAAGATCTGGCTTTGATGAGGAGCTTAATGTGAAAAATATAACATTAAGGAAAATCATTTCCTAGCCTGTATATCCACATCAGAAAAGAAGGATTCTACTCTGTTGCTCTGTGGCATGCTTCCCTTGTCTTGCACACGCTTTGTTATGCTGACACTGAGTTGACTTGACCAAGCAAAGGGCTCATATGGCTTTGCCATTTTAATTAATGACTGAGAAGCAATGGCACAGCCACCTCCATCGGTTCATCTACTGAAGAGATGACTTCCAGGAAAGCTGTCACCAATACCTATCAGGGTGACAGCTTCTTAAACTGCTCCATCCACCCTTATAGACTCCGTGTATTCCGGAGTTAACTCACACTGTGCTCATACGAAGCATGTCATGTTTGTTCCTGTCTACTCCTTGCATTAAAAAGTACATTATGTGATTCAAACCCAAAGCAACAAGAAACAGAACCCTGAAATCTCCCAGGCAAACACTGCAATGTCCTGGGATTCCTGCCCTCATTCACCAGAATGAATGTGGCTTGGAAGTCACACTGGTTTCTAAGCACCTGAGGAAGGGTGCTGTGCTTTCCTGTAAGCCTCCGCCTTCCAGTCCCAAAGATTTGATGCATCATGACCTAGGTACAGACTGTTTGCTGGCTCTGACCTGAGAAGGAGCTGCCAGTGTTTATCAGCAGCCTCCCTGGGGGCACTCAAAGGAAAACAACAGCCCTTCCCTGCTTGCACATTCACTGGCGTTTGGAGAAGGATGAATGAAACCTCAGAGAGGGGCTGTTTATTTTTTCCTATACGGGACTGGTGTCTCTAATGCTTGAGGCTGTAGGGATCCCAACAGATCATATCTGCATTCTCTGAGGGATTTGTGGGGAGAGAAAAATGTCCTACAAATGCAAACTCTAGTCCAAGAACACCCATCTCCTGGGGATATAGTCTCTTTATGTGCATGAGGAAGATGTTTTTGAAAACCAGCTCACACTTACACAAAGGAGAATCTGTATCAGTCACCGTGTTTGCTTGAAAGAGGCTCTGGATGCCTTATTAACATACTAAATCTGCTTAGAGAAAGAATTAGCACTTTCTCACACCTGCCTGCGCCATGAGAGGAGCACATTCCCGCTGGTCTGTCCTCAACTCCATGTGTTATATAACGTCTCATGGACTCTGATGAAATCCCCAAACCTTCACAGAACTGCCTAACATTGCCCAGAGACAGACCATGCTCACACTGCTGGGACAGGTCAGAACCCTTTTACATCAAGGGGTGTGTCTGTCTGTCTGTCTGCTCAGTCATGAGACGTCATTGGGAGCAATGGACTGGGGTTGCACAAGGGGCTGGAGGGGACACAGCCGGCACAGATGGCCCAGGCTGACCAGAGGGACATTCCCTATATTATGGCTTCATGCTCATCAATACAAGCTGGGAGGAAAGAAGGAGGAAGGGGGGACATTCAGAGTGGTTGAATATTGGGAAATGCCATGTTATTCTGTTCTTTTGTTCTTTCCTAGGGAGATTGTTTTGGCTACTGTCAGAGACACAGCTGAATAGACAAACTTGTTTGTCTGTGTGGGCTTTAGCACGGGACAAAACTCTGTAGGAGCCCATGAGCACATGCAGTGTATCAGCCCAAACACGGCGGCTTTGTGCATCCTCATCTGCTCTCATGCACATGTGCATAGATCCTTTTACTCCCAACAGACCACAGCATAACGCCTCTATCATAGCTTTCCTGTAGCACCTTGCTATTTCCCATGTACGTCTACTCAGCACCCCTGGAGATACCCATTTCTCAGCCACATGAAGTGCTTCCCTAGTTAAAATGTCCTTGCAGACTTCATGAACTGGCTGTAGAGCAAAGACAGGGTCCAAGTACTGGCTTGAAGTTCACATGATGCAATTTTGACTAGGCATAAGACCTTCAATCCATGTGAAATTTGACATCATTACCATGGAAGAGACAATTTCAATGTACAAGTCAAACTCTTTCCTTGAGCTATCCTTGGATAGAGGTTTCATTTATTATTATTATTTTTTTTTGTGCCACATTACGATATACATGGGTGGAAAGAAGAACCATGACAAAGAGCAGGCAAGGTATTTTAAGCACTCTGCTGTGTTGTAATTCTGTCCAGATGAAGTTGTAATCAAGAACATAAATAACTTGATGGCTTCTTATCCCAAGATCTTACATTAATATTTTTGTACCTGTTTTTACCTCAGCTCCGTCCCTCCTTCTCACATCAGTCTCAACATGACTGCTGAAGAATCCAAGCAACTGCCTACCAGGGCTAAGCCATGAAATCCAAATCTAGATAGAGATTTCCTCCACTTTCAGAACTGCAGAAGTTCAGACAGCTGCCCTGTTGGAGGAGCAAGTTTGGAGGTCATCCCCACACCCCAGTGTAGGAAGGCAGAGGGCTGCTGAAGATCCATTGCCAAGATATCAGGCAGCATTTGAAGGTGCATGAGTAATTTAATTATTTTTTTCTCCCCAAACTTACATCAGCACCATATCAGATTCACTTGAAATTTCTGTATTTTAGCATTTTCACGTTTCAGGCTGTCTCTTCTGCCCATGCAACAGTTCCAGCAGTGGTTAAATTTAGATGATTACACTGAATATTGCAATATAGCTCAGGTTTGGAAACCTCAGGCTTTTCAATGAAGTTACAGACCTGACACAGCCCAATCCCTTCCTAATTAGCCCTGACAGCAGAAAGGGCCCTACAGCATCCAGCTATCTCAGAGTCATTATGAAATTAGCAGGGTGCCTGATTTTGCTTTGAAGTCAGTGAAGTGTATCTGATGTAAAGGTTGAGACATGGCGTGATGCCACAGACTCTTAATATCTGTAAAATGATCCAATAATGATTTTTTTTTTTTAATAAGTGCAAAATACTGGCAGAAGTCAAAGATACCAAAATAATACTGGAAAGGAAGCAAAAGTCCTAAGGAAATTATAACAAAACCATAAGGACTCGTCTCTCAAATCCAAAAGGTTCTATTAAGAAATATATTTTCATCTCACTCATATCACCTTATTTAACCTGTCTAAAAGGTTGGTGCTTGTGTTAGGGCAGGTATCACGTCCTGGGCATGCTTAACAAAAATAGACAAAAGGTTTTGGTCTGTTCCCATTAACATCTCTACAGACCCACTGTTAATGCACTGATTTCAGGTTTCTACAGAGACAACCCCAAGGAAAAGGAATCCCATGAATTCTACAAACTACTAATACTGATACTAATCCAAGGCCTGGAAGAGGAATGGCACTGCCTGTCCTCCTTCCAGCAGGAAAAAATAATATCATTAAACATTCTGGTTTTCAGGTTCCAAGGGCAAGCGTTGCACACAACAGCACAAGAAGAAAACCTGTTTTCAGCAAAGCCTCTATGGTAAGCCTGTTGCAGAGCTCCTGGCTCCTCTCCCAGACTTTTTCTTCCCACCGCTGGACTGAGTTCTGTTTCTTTGGGTAGGTCAAAGCACTTACGCCAGGGTCAGCTTGGATCAGGCGTTCTTCACCTCAGCTCACCCTGTGTTTGGCAGTCAGTGTCCTTGGAGCAGAGTGAGAGCCTCTACTGGGACACAAAGTGTTCTGAAGGAGTTGCTCAGCAGAGAAAGTCGCCCTATGCTCGCAGAAAGCATGCAATTGTCTGTGACCCTGTGTGCTGCAAGAGGGCATCAAGCTCCCTTGCGGGTGTGGCGAAGAGGTGCGGGCTCCTTCACTGGTGCAGAACAAAAGACTTTCACTGTAGGTGCTTATAGCCTCTTATACCCACACAGCAACAGTCGTCCCACGCAACCAAGACTGGTTACTTGTAAGGGCCGGGGGCCTTGTGGGTGTTTATGTCTGGGTCAAGTTGTTGAGCTTTACCACTCGTTAGCAATACAACAACCTTCTTTACGCCACAACTCCCCCTTTTTCTATTAATAGAGTAAGATGCCTGGTTCAGAAACAATTCTAAAAGTAGCTAAACTAAAATTAACACGCTGAGTAAACGAAGGGTTCTTTAGAATACAAACAATACTCCATGTTAACCAATTCCCAGTGATTCCGGTTCTTATGATTTCTTGGTGAGGCAGCTTGACAAACAAAGTGTGACATGACGGTGAGTGTCCAAACCGCTGCTGGAAGTGCAGTGATCCCATTACGGATGTGCTGAGATGGCTGGCAGCACCCATCGTGCTGGTACTCATCTCAGACCTGTTCCTGTTACGGCACAAGCATAGCCTCGGCCCCACCTTATCAATGAATAGGGCCCTTCCCACTGATTAGAATTCAGATTTTTTTTACCATAAACTGTGCTCCTTCCTTGACAGGAGTTAAAGCATTTTGACCACAGTGCCTGTAAACTGGGGGCTCTCTGCTGTCCACCAATTTAGAAAATTAAGAACATAACATGCTTTAAGCTATTCTTTCCTGAGGGGTCATACCCGCACTCCCCCTTTTTTGTTTTTCAAGCATGATCTTCAAAGTACCCTGTGCTCGTTCAATAATAGCTTGGCCTGTGGGAGAGTGGGGTATGCCTGCCAGGTGTTGAATATCCCACTGCTGAAAGACGTAGTGGGGAGCGTGGGCCACATATCCTGGCCCTTTGTCTGTTTTTATTGTTTTAGGGACCCCAAGGGCTGCAAAGACCAATGAAAAGTGTTTACAGACATCTTTTGCTTTTTCTCCTGTATGTACCGATGCAAAAATGCAAGTTGAGAAAGTATCAACAGAAACATGAACGTAACAGAATTTCCCAAATTGTGGTAACATCTGCTTGCCAAATTTCTAAGGAATTTAATCCTCGGGGATTAATACCTACAGAAGGGGTTGGTGCAATAGTTTGACAGTCTGGGCAAGATAGTAGAATCTGTTGGGCCTGGTCTGAGGTTGCTGTAATGCTTTTGCATTCCGATGGTAAAAGCCATGAGATAAGCATGCTTGAGCAAACTGATCAGGGACAACAATTGCTCCTGCCAGTTTGTCTGCCTGCTCATTACCCTCAGAAATAGTGCCTGGCAGAGAGGAGTGAGAGCACACATGCTGAATGGAATAAGGTCCTGAGCGATGGTCCAAGAGCCACTTTAAACATACAAGGAGTGCAAACAATTGCGCAAAAGCTGTCTCTTTTAGATAAGAATGTTCGAGTCGCATCATGATGCCTGCAACATAAGCAGTCTGTTATTATGTTGATGGGTTCAGACCATCGTTCGAAAACACGAACCACTGCTGTTAGTTCAACAGCTTGTGGAGAGCTGGTGGTGATACGGACATCACTACCCCATGTTCCAGCACTGTTCCTCCGTATTATAACTGCATGGCCTGTCCTGCAGGATTCATCTGTAAAAACAGTAAGAGCACCTGCAAGAGGGGTTAATGATAGTTTAGAAACTGGCAACAAATAGAGGGAGTTAAGGGACTGTAGGAGCCAGCGGGCAGGCAGGTGAATACTAATTTGTCCTGGGAAGTCGGCAAGGGCACACTGTAATGGCAGCGACCGTCAGAGCAGGAAATCCAACTGCTTGAGACCTATAGGCAAGTAGATCGTATTGGGCTCGCTGCCATCTGAGGCCATCAACCGTTCCCATCCTTTCTGCACCACCACTGCTATCGTATCTATTACTGTGGTTACTTTTTGCAAACTTATGGGGCAGAAATATCCATTCCACTATGATTAGGGTGTCAGGGTCCTCCATGACCCATTGTGCCAGCAACCCATACAGCTGGAAAGGAGAACTAATAACAAAAAGGTTAATAGGCTGATTTAGCTTTCTGCGATGTGCTGCTTGTTGAGTCGTCTTTGTAACAGCTGTATTCAGAGCTGTTTTAGCTTCAGCAGTCAAATGCTGAGGTGAAAACAACTCCAGGTCCCCTTCCAATAATTTAAAGAGAGGATGGAGGTCCTCTGTAGAGAGTCCTGTTAGTGGCCTTACCCAATTTATGGTGCCTAACAGTTTCTGTAAGTCGTTCAAAGTATTAATCTTTGTTCCTATTGTTAGGGTCTGTGGCTGGACATCTGTTGTAAAATCTTCCAGCCCAAGTATAACCAGGGGGGTGTCTTTTGCATTTTATCTTCAGCAGTTTTTAGTCCAGCTGTGGTTGCTGCCTGTATAATGCAAGATGCTATCAAATTCACCTCTGGCTCTGTTGGTGCTGCTACCAAAATATCATCCATCTAATGATATATGTGAGCATTGTTATTCTCTTGGCGGATTGGCGATAGGATTTTGGCAATAAACTGTTGACATATCGTAGCACTATTTTTCATCCCTTGTGGCAAAACTGTCCAGTGATAATGACGATGCAGTTCGGCGGCATAAATGGAAGGGACAGAAAAGGCAAAGCGAGGAGCATCCTGAGGGCACAATGGGATGTTAAAGAAACAGTCTTTTAGATCCATCACTATTAGTGCCCAAGGCTGAGGGAGCATAGTTGGGGATGGTAACCCTGGCTGAAGAGCTCCTGTGTCTTCCATGATTTCATTGATCTTTCTCAAATCATTCAACAATCTCCACTTTCCACTTCTTGTCTTAATTGCAAATACAGGTGAATTCCAGGGGCTGGTGTGGGAACGATGTGTCTTGCTTTAAGTTGCTCACTGACCGATTTATGTAAATGCAGCAGCTTTTCATGAGAAAGTGGCCACTGGTCAACCCACACTGGTTTGTCAGTCTTCCAGGTAAAATGCGGGGTCTGCTGCTGCCCTTAAGAAAAATCCATACTAAGGGTAAGCCCCCATTGCCCCATACAGTCCCTTCCCATAATGTCACGGGGCTGTGCAAAACAAAAGGTCGAACAACGGACATTCTGCCTTCCAGTCCAATTATATTGATAATTACAGAACTTTGCTTAGTGAAGCATGCCCCCCTATTCCCGTCAGGGAAGAGTGAGAGTTTATCAGTGGCCACTGTGCTGGCCAAAGCGCTGCAGGGACAACGGTGACATCAGCACCACTGTCAAGAATTATCTATAGTTATCTGTACCTTTTGATTCCCCTTCTGCAATACACAAGTCAAATTTGGTCTGCCCACAGAGACTTTCTAACTGCAATATATATGGCACCCTGGTTGACCCGAAACTATTTGTACCCCACGAGACATTATCATGTAGGGGCCGGTCAGGCTGAAAGTAGACCAACTGTGCAATACGACTTCCTGCAGGGACAGTGCGGGGGGGTGGGGTGGGGGTCAGTGTCCACAGCATTATCTTAATCTCCCCAGTGTAATCTGCATCAATAACACCAGGCAAAACAAAAAGTCCCATCCAAGTAACAGAAGACCGGCCGATCACAAGTGCCGCCATGCCATTCCCTGGGGGTCCGTAAGATCCTGTGGGGGTTAAGGCGACAGCAATGTCTTTTAAGATTGTATCTGAGGAGATGGCCAGATCCATCCCGGTGCCTCGGGCATAACTGTTGTGATCTATTGCCCTCCTGCAATACACAATTTGGACACAAAGGTGTCCAAATTGGTTACGACCGTAACATCTGCTCTGCTGGTTAAGGGATATAGCGGCAAATGCCTGAGCTGCTAGCATAACTTGGTGCTGATGCGTGCCAACATTCATGCATGTGTTAATCATCTCCTCAGTAGTGGGATTCTTTAGAGCACAGAACACCTTCTGGCAACCAGCATTTGCATTCTCAATTGCTAACTGTCGAAATATGAGAGCCCTTGCCTGCTCATTGTCCACCTGCTTTTCCAGTGATTCCTTGAGCCTATCCAAAAATGTCATATTCTGCTCCTGAGGCTGTTGTTTAATATTAACAAAGGACTGCCTCTGTTTTCCTGCCTCTGGCACAACCCGGAGGGCACGCATAGCTAAATGCTTAACTTCTTGCAATCCGTCTGCAGGAATTCTTGCCTGCTGAGCTGGGGTGAAGAAATCTCCTTCCCCTGTTAGAGCAGTCACACCCACATTCCGAAGTGGATTTCTCCGTGGTAACATTACATTTTTTGGTTGCTTGAGTCCGTGCCAGACTTCTCCATTTAGATTCCCACACAGTACATTGCACATCGGTCATAATAAGACGACGCATCTTTTTGAAATCACGTGGCGTGAGAGCAGAGCTATCGCACATGGACTGAATCAAATTAATGGTAGACGGGGCGCCCCAACCATGATCTGTAACTGCAGGTCACAAGTCCCGCAGGACAATGTATGACAAAGCTTCCCAGCGTGGCTGTTGATCTGGGGCTACGATAACGAGGAAAACTTTCAACATGTCCACGTCTTCAGCTTCCCTAGCCTCCCTCCGAATACACGCCCACGTATCATGTGGATTGGGGAGAAACAGATCCGGCTCCTCCTCAAGATCTATTCAGCCAGGATCAAAAGGGTCGTCAGAACCTTTAGGAGAGGAGGCGGTGAGGACACCTTGCGGCGGAGCTGACGGTACAACGGGGGAGCCCGATAAGAAGCCAGAGGCTCCTTCATCCTCGCATGAATCAGAGGAAGTCAGTGATGAGCCTGTCTGACTTCTCAAGGCTTCCAAAATCTCTCTCCAAGTTCCAAGTTACCCGGCCTTTGTCTTATCACCTTTTGTGAATGCATTCCACAATTCTACCCCGATCTCATCCCATGTTTCCAGGTCACAAACTGATTTGTTAGTGAAGGATTGTTCTAAGCTGCCCGTACAAGCATTTTTTGCAGGTCAGCAGAAGACACTGCCTTCCCCTGTTGCTGAAGGTATCGAGGACCTTTTTTGGTTCAGAAGTAATTTTGTTCCCCATAATACACAATTGCTTACCTTCGTCCAGCGAAAGGCAATCTTCTTTGGAGACGATGCGTTTATCTCAAGGTATTTTTTTACAAATTGCTCCACGTTTGTCTCAGCGTTCTCCAGACCAGACAGTCTTCAATTCAGCTTAAGTTTCAGGCTCCTACTCATTTCATTTGTGTCCTTGTTAGTTCTCTTTCTCCAGTCCCAGTTTGAGGGCCAGTTGTTGCAAGAGGGCATCAAGCTCCTTTGCGGGTGTGGCGATGAGGTGCAGAACAAAAGACCTTCATTGTAGGCACTTACAGCCTTTTGTACCCGTGCAATACAACAGTTGTAACCAAGACTGGTTACACGTAAGGGCCAGGCGCCTTGTGGGTGTTTATGTCTGGGTCAAGTTATTGTTGAGCTTTACCACTCGTTAGCAATATGACGACCTTCTTTATCCCACACCTATGGTATCCTGTTCATCTATCTACAGAGAAGATCCTGACAGAGATATATCAACAAATCTCATTTTTCCTTCTTGCAGATTTTCGGAGGTGATCTGGTCCACCATTGAGCTGAGTGTCCATGGGATTTAAGCATAAGTAAGGGATGTGATGAAGGAAAAGAGCAAGGCACAAAACCCACTCACTAGAGAAGACTGAAATCAGAGTAGAGGTGACTACTCTGGGAGTCAGTGCCAGACAACATGGCTCAGCCTAGGATGATGGAGAGTGAGATCCTGGAAATGCAAATCTTGAAATAAAAATCCTGGATCTTGTGGTATCCTTTTGCGTACCTTCAAGTGGGATAATTTTAATTAAATTCTTCTCAAAAGGATCATAAACATACATGTCCACACATCAGTGTTTGAGTTCCCCATGGAGTCAGTAGAGATTGACAGCTCTGCCTAATCAGAGTTGCCTGGGGCCATTGCATATGCCCAGATGTCAAACATGGCACCGATGGCCCTAAGCTATCCCTAATAGCAATTGACACCACCTGGTCCTGCCATCCACAACCACTTGGTAGGAGCCAGGATCTCCTGCTTTCCATGGATGGGATGTCTTGCTTTTCCCTGGATAGAACTGCAGAATCATAGAATCACTCAGGTTGGAAAAGACCTTAAGATCATCAAGTCCAACCATGACATAACCACACTACCCTAACAACCCTCTGCTAAATCATGTCCCTAAGCACCACATCCAAATGGTTTTTAAACACATCCAGGGATGGTGACTCACCCACCTCCCTGGGCAGCCCATTCCAGTACTTAACAATCTTTTCTGTAAATAAGTTTTTCCTAACTTACCCTGGCACAACTTGAGGCCATTTCCCTTCGTCCCGTCACCTGTCACCAGTGAGAAGAGACCAGCCCCGCTCTGCTGTGAGCACCTTTCAGATATTGGCAGAGAGCAATAAGGTCTTCCCTCAGCCTCCTTTTCCCCAGACTAAACAGCTCCAGTTCCTTCAGTCTCTCCTCATAGGGCGTATTCCCCAAGCCCTTCACAAGCCTTGTTGCCCTTCTCTGGACCTGCTCCAGCATCTCAATGTCCTTTCTGTACTGAGGTGCCCAAAACTGAACACAGTACTCGAGGTGAGGCCTCACCAATGCTGGGTACAGGGGCAGGATGACTTCCCTAGTCCTGCTCACCACCCCATTCCTGATACAAGCCAGGATGCCATTGGCTGGCTTGGCCACCTGGGCACACTGCTGGCTCACATTCAGCGGACTGTCCATCAGCACACCAAGGTCCCTTTCTATCAGACAGCTTTCCAGCCACACCTCCCCAAGCCTGTAGGGTTGCCTGGGGTTGCTGTGACCAAAATGCAGGACCCAACAGTTGGCCCTCTTGAAATTCGTGCAGTTTGCCTTGACCCATCGATCCAGTCTATCCAGGTCCCTCTGTACTGCCCTTCTCCCCTCAGGCAGATCAACGCTCCCTCCCAACTGTGACACGCTGAGGAATTCGGGTCCTCAGTGGCACAGAGTGAAGTCATGATGTTCCTGGCAGGATCCAGATTTTCCTTTTCCTTTCCAGCCCTGTGCCAAGAAAAATGAAATGCACTGATTTCACCATAAGCTGTAGTTATATTAAAAGCCTGTTACCTTCTCAATGAAAGTCAGGGCCCATCCAAATGGCTGCTATGAACCAAGAGGGCAGAAACAACAAGGTAGAACATATCTGTTTCTCTGCCAAACGCACCAGGTATTCCCAGCTACAAGGAACTTTATGTGCCCTGAGCTGTCCCTGGAGCAGCCAGGTACAAGGCACCTCTTCCCACTAATGATCCCATTACACTGAAGAACTTGAGGCTTGTTTGGTTGCCAGCATTTACAGGTGTGTTGGGCTAAAAGGTATCTGCTTAGCAAAGCACATCTAGGCAGGATCAACCTGCTGTGCTTCTCAACATTTTTGGTGAATGAAGATAGAAAAATAGTCTTTATAAAGGCAGGGGAGTCACTGGCAGTGATTCTTCCTAATAGAATGGTTGGGAGCATGTTGATTCCCCTTCCTTTGCCTCACTTTCTGTTGTGGAAAATGGCTGATGATTTGCCTTTCCAAAACCTTTCCAAAGCACTCAGAGCTGCTGCTGAGTGTGTACGTGACTCTGATGGAAGGTCACATCCAACTGAGCAGCAACGCCCACACTGCTGTGCACTGAATGTCCTAGGTGAGCCAAGTGCATGTAACTGATGAGCTCTGTTGCAGGGTTTAGTATAGAGAGCTAATAAGGGGATCTTGCCCTATTTTGGGCATGTTTTGCAAACACACTGCTGATATTTGATTAATTCTGTTCCAGGAATACTATTTTATGAGCAGCTAACCAGGAAAAATAGGAATGAGAGTAAGCACCTGCCTTTAAAAGAAGCTTTGGCCAATGTCAGTTTTCAGTATTAAAGATTAAGGGGAGGAAAGAACATTTTTACCTCTTGCTACCCTGGCAATTTAATGCTTTTGATTGTTTACAAACAGCTGCTCTCTGACAGAAGCAATTGCCTGCTATATATCATTAAGGTAAATATATATATATATATATATATATAGAGTCCCCCATAATCTGGGGCTATTTCTTTCCCAGCTATTTGCATTTGAAAGATCTGACTGAATTAATTTCAGACAAAATGTAAATATGGCACCTGGATTCTGATCAGGAGAACAAACTGTCTCTGGGTGTTTTTTTCATGACTGAAGTAAAATCTTTAGGAGGAGGAGTACTGGCTGGGCCCCATCTCTTTCCCCAAACGTGTGCTTTCATAACGTCCCTTCATTAATGTCCCTGTTCATTTCCCCACGGAGGACATTTGGGATCCTACACAGAGAACTTCAGATGAGGAAAAAGGGTAAAAAAGCCTTCCCACTGCAAACTGGATCTGTAGATGCTCAGAAGACTTGCTGGAAACACGAAAAGGATGGCTGCTGTTCTGCTTAAAATCAGAAAGAGTCTTAAAAAGAAAGCACTGATTTAAGACAGCTGCCTCTCCTACAAAGACACAGGCAGTTTGTTTGCCACAGCCTTTGAGGTCCAGCTTTGCTCAACTTATAGACCAGGAGCTGGGCTGGAGCAAGCCAAAACCCACAGCAACATCTGCAGGCTGAGCAGCATCTGCAGGCAGGGCAGCATGCTGCAGGCTGTCAGTTTGCTTTGCTGCTTGTGATGTTTGCATAAAACATCATTCAAAAGGCATAGGTTCCCATGTCCCAAGTGTCCCAAGCCGACATCCAAGTGTCTAAGCCCATGTCCAACCCCATGCACACTCCCATCTCTACCCTCACATGTGCTTCTGGAAAATGTGCTGCTCATGAAGATGTGCTCAGGACACAAGCTAAGCAGAAGTGATCAAATCCCAGGCCTATTTTGGTGAGCAGAAAGTTCTTCAGGTCTCCACTGGTTACTGATGAGGAGCTCAATGTGATACATGGTTACAACAGTAATTGCCCTAAGGTACCTCTCCTGGCCTCTTAACGTCCCTGCAGAAGGCTAGTGGTCCCCTGAGGTCCTGTGTCACATTTTCCAGGCCACTGCACATCTTTTGTGCCCCTAGGGTGTGCCAAATGAAACAAATGCTTGTGCTTAAGTAATTCAATTGCTCCCAAGATCTTGATTGACTCTGATGGGATGGTAGAGGCTAAGCACACACAGAGACGTGTATATTAAAGTGCCTTAATCTGGAGATAATTCTTATTCAAGCGAGTCCCAGGTGCTTCAACTGTCTCCCTTCATCTTTCTGTAGATGGACATTTTCTATCCCCTTCAGATCTCAGCGCCTCCACTAACAGCTTCCTAGTTCAGGAGCTGCTTTCCAGCTTCCCCCTTCCTAAAGCCTTTGGGAAGGAAATGCCTCCAGGCATCACCCTGCAATCGCTTCTCCAGACCTGCAGCTTTTCTGTGGGCTCAGCTCAATCCGAGGGCCACGATGGCTCCGTGCATTTCCAGTGATAAATTTTGCAGCATCTGCTCTCAGGAGTATTCATTTCCATGAGCATCGCTCTGAAATCTCAGAGCTGGAGGTACAGAAACTTTGGAAATGTTTCTCGAGGTGTCATTTGCACAGTGGGAAGAGCACAGAGCCGCATCGGTTGAGTTAGATCAAGGCTCAACAGCTCGTGGTTGCACGTGTATCCTAGGAGAAGGATTGCATATGTTTCCCTAAACTGCTGTGGCAAAAATGATTAATGAGTCAGCATGTTAACTGAGAGGAGAGGGACTGTCTTTTCTCCTTGTGTTGCACAATCTCTGTTGGACTCCAAATAAAGCCACCCAGAGTCTCACACAAAAGAAACATCCATGGTTTTGGTTTCAGGTTTCTGATTTTGCTGTGAATCCAGCCCTTGCCCCATTGCACCAGGCTGTTCTGCACTCCCACAGACTCTGCTGCTGTTGGGGCAATGGCCAACAACTTCCAATCAATGCAGAAAGTCCAGAGCTTGCAATTTCCCACATCAATCAATTCCTTTCCTCTTCTCTCGCCTTTGAAGCTGGATCTTGCAAAACCTGTGTTCATTAAATGGGACTGACTTTGGAAAAAAGCTAAAGAAATAGAAAAAAATATATATCAATAAAATCCTCCCAATCTTTGAGTCTACTTCCCTACTTCCCAACTCAGCCAGGCAGCATGGGCTTAGTCATAGGGGAGAGCATCGCTTGCTTTACATTGGAAGGCACAGCTCTGTGGATAATCTTTAAGCCCATTTTGTGAGCAGGATATGTATTAAATTACAGCACAGGGGGCACCAGGGAAGCGAAGGGGGAAGCTCAAGTGCTCTGCCTCCCTTCCTGGAGCCATTGCCCTGCTCCTCTTGGCCTCACTGCTTTATTATTGCTGAGTAAAGTATTCCCTCTGCTGACCATATCAAGTAACTCTTTATTGGTGCATAAGAGAACAATCTTCTTCAGTGTGATTAAGCATCGTTTGCTACGTCTGCAGTAAAATGACTGAAGCCAATACATCCAGGGATGAATGAACTAAATAAAGTTTGGAGTGAGGTTTTATTTATTTTATTTTTTTTCACTGAAAGGTCCTATAGGTTTGTACCTACCTATCAGCTGAGTTATGTTTGGAAAGCTGAAGAGTTTGATCTTCCTCTGGGCTATGTTTGATGAGTGCAGGAAGCCTAGATATTCATTTTTAAGCTAATAAACCAGCACACGTGGTCTGCCTCCTCTGTCTGTGTAGCACCGTTAGCATTCAGAAGTGTTCCAGCTAAGCAGTAAATTTTACTCATAACTTGTGTTTGCCTCTAGAAGACCCAATTGTTCATTCCCAGGCTGTTATCCCTATACAATTAATTCAACCACATTTCAAAAATGATGATGGCATTGTTATAAACCAACTGAATCCTGGCAGAAGGCACCACCTGAAAAATGCTCTGGCTTTTGAATGAGGAGGGTATTCCCTGTTGTTATTTTTTTTGTTGAGATTTGCAATATTCATTTCTCCATCACCCAAAAGTTAAGCAGACAAACAGGATGTGCGTAGGTTGGCGGTGAAGGGTGGTGAAGTCTGATGAAGGCTGATGGAGGCTGAACTCACAGCACAGGCATGGGACTGATTGGAGCTGAAGCAAGCACAAAACAATTTGGCCTAAAAAGCAACACCTGGTTCCCAGCCCTGAAAACAATGAGCTTTAAAAGCAGTTTTCCTGCAGCTGAGGGAATGAGATGATTTAATAGCAGAGCTTTGTGATGTGGGTCTTCCCATCATGTGCAAGTCATGGGATGGGGCACATGTGCATTTCTGTGCTGTTCCTGTGGGACTGGGCATGAGTCCTGCAGTATGAGGTCGTGGTCTCACGTGATGGGCAAACAAGAAGCAGGAGGGCAACACTGAGGCTGGATTGTGTTATTCAGCTCAGTGGGAGAAGCAGCTTTGCCTATTTAAGATTAATCTGAGCTCAAATTAAATTATTTGATGTATAAAATTGAGTTGATAATGTCATGGTTTGTTCCCTCTGTGGAAGGAACCGACCACTCTTATAGGAACGGCTCTATTCTTGGCTCCACCAAGAACAAAACAATGCCATTTTATGCAGCAGTTACGCTTCCTGATGACTCACATTGAGAGAGAAAGTTGGGATATATCTTTGGAGCACTGCGTGCAACCTCCTTTGTACTGGGGGGTCTGAAACAGGAGTTCAGGCAGAGTCGTTACACAGGGCCAGCTCCCAAATTCAAACTCAGATGACAGAATCATAGACTTATTAAGGTTGGAAAAGACCACTGAGATCATCAAGTCCAACCCATCCCTACCATGCCCATCAATCCATGTTTCCCAGTACCATATCTACTCTTTTCTTGAAAATCTTTCAGGGACCTTGAGATCTGCAGTCAAGGGCACCTCAACAACGTGGGATTCAGCTTCAGAGCTGAATTAGTTAATTAGTGCCAGGGCATGCTGAATATGCCCATCTCTCTCGATTTCATTTTAAATTAGTCATAATCACATGTTTTTCTTCCCCCTCCCTCCTCCAAGGCCATTAATGCTTGGTGTATTCTGTCAGAAAGGCACTACCCCCCACCCCCCTCAACCAACCATAAATTTGACTTCTGTATGCAAATCACAGCACAGTTGCATGCATCAGTGGGAACATAACCTTAACCACTGTCCTCCAAACAGCACCTGGGGATGAATTATGCGTAATTCTGAGTTAACCTTAAACCTCCAGGCCTTGGTCAGTCAGACGTTACAAAGGGCAATTCCTAATTAGGATATTTTTTAAACCATCTGACATTAATTGCTGTAAAATCTGCTTTCAAAGGCTAAAAGGTCTCCTTTTCTAGTAGTAACTCCGAAGGTAAACGTTTTCCACATTGATGAGGGGGTGGCACAGCCACGTGTCCCCTGCCCGTGGTTGGGTGTGGATCCATCACAATCCCAAATCTGCCATTTTCTTGAGAACAGTTGAGCAGAGACAACATTGAGACATGTATTAAAGCTTTCCCAGGAGGGAAATGCCCCTGTGAAGGTGGCTTTCTGAAGGCTAAGGAGTTTGCTGTACTCGTAAAGACAAAACGAAAGTCATTACACAATGAAGTTACCACCCCCAGTGCTGCGGTGCCATCGAGCTCCAGCGTGGCTGGTATTCAATTAAAACATAATCGTATCAAAGGCATTTTGGAGTTGTATGACAATGACTGTACGCAGCACTAATACTGTAATGACACAGTAATCAAGTCTCAGTTGCATCCTATTCAAGTCCCAGCTGTTCTGAGTGAGGTATGACTTTCATCAGAGCTAATTATTTCGTATTAATCTAAATACTTTAGCCCATACAGCTTTATAATACGCAGCTAATGAGGGTTCTCTTGTTGATGCCACAAACAAATGAGACGAACCTCCTCTGCTGCAGGGCCATAGGAGAGAGACAGAGTGACTGATTGAGACAGGACTCCCGCGGAGGGATATGAATGATTTAATTGTGATTGGGTTTCATAATTGGATTTCATTTTAATGGTTCATGCTGCTCCCAAAAGGCTCTTGGAGTGGGAAGTGCTTTATAAATAACATTTATTAATTGTTGTAACCTCTTTTTCTTTTGTGGTGGGAGGTCTTTCCAAAAGCAGCTCTCCATCCCTGTGCATGCCTTCCGGAAGGAATACAGTGTGGATACAGCTTAAAATCATGGTCAGCATCTTCCATAGTGCTGCCCACCCCACAGCCAGGGATGGGCACCGCTGCTCCACCTGGATTTCTAGTAGGGATTGGATATCAGACCTTTCCCATTCAAACTTCCCATTTCTGCCACTTGAGCTGAGGAATTAAGCCAAAAAGTTTCCAGCAGCAGCTCCTTCTGAACACACGCAGCCACTTGAAGGATCCTGTGATGGTGTGGGTTACTCACATGGATGATTAGTCATGAGGCTTTCCACTTAAAGCTTTAATCCATTTTCCTTTAAAGTCGCTGGAAGCTTTGGCCCTATATGTGCTAGGGTATATATTGCTTATGGCAACTATAGTGTAGGTTGCAAACCCTTATAAATCCTCTCTTGCCATGAACTCCTAACATTTTCCAAACCTTTCATCTTTCGGACTGAATTTTTCATGCTTGGTCTCTGCAAGGAGATTGTTTTTAATGGATAATTTGAACACAATCCCTCTGGCCATTTGAGTTCAGGGACAGTTAGGCACACAAAGACTCGTCTACATTTAAAAAAGAGAAAAGCATTGTGATAGAAGTGAATCAATTTAAACTCAATCTTTTACAGATGTCAACTGGCTTATTTCAGCATAGCTTGTGGAGCACGGACAAATTCACATGCCCCAATTCCAACATGTGTGTGCCATCATTTATGCTGTAAAGAGATCACAGTGACAGTACTGAGTACAACAGATCTCATCCAGCTGCGTTTCAGACCCGCTTCCCTCACTGGGGCTGACTCAGATCCATGCAGAGCAAGAAAGAAGCCACGGTGTCACTTGTTGAAATCCAAAATACACTGGATGTCCTTGAGAAATACACCGATAGGGATGGAATGTAATTTAATAGCACAAGGTCCGTGCATCTGAGAGGCTGAGAACAGGAATTCTTACCCTAAATGATTGCTGAGCAAGGAGGAAAATCCTGGAGTGCTGCTGACAAGAGCTCACCTGCAAAATAGTGCATGCATTTTGGGGGGAGTTGCCCAGGTTCAAGAATGATGAGGACTACAGCTCTACACACACCAAAGCAAGAGCAGGATTGGTTGCAGAAGTCCTGACCTCTAATCTGGGCACTGATTGGTGACACCATAAAAAAGGAGGAGAAATTCTTCCAGAAAATTCCAACACATCAGAACTCATGATTGCAGAAGTGCAGCCAAGAGCCCGAGCGCCAGAATTTCCAAGGAAATTGCCATTCCTGAGCATTTCAGCTCAGAACTGCCAGCTCATTGCAGGCAGCTGGTAATTGAACAGCTTCTCGTCGTGATGCCCAAGTGATGTGTTTTGGTGCGCCATATAAATTGCCGTCGGTATTAGAATGCAGTGGTCGGGGCGAAATCGAATGAGGTGATCAGGTCACTGTGATGAATTGGGCACAAGTAGAAAGAAGGAAATGATGCCATTTGCAGTCCCTCCACACGTTTCACCAGAATTTTATGTTCCTGCAAAACAACCTGAGACAAGACCGCATTTTGATGTCTGAAGGCTACATCATCTTCCAGCTCCTGGGAATACTGCACCAATTACCACTTCTGTCTGCTAATGCAAGAGAAGAAGTGTCTTTAAATGCAGAATAATTGCTCTGACTTATTTCTCAGAATACCCATAAAAACCAACAACCCTCTCAATGCCAAACCAGATTTCAGATTACGTTGCACAGGTAAATGGAAAGCCAAGGCATCTCTTGTCTATGTGTGACCAAGAGGAAGCCCTGCGTCACTGGAGCCAAATCATCCCCGTTGGCAGAGGCAATGAGCAGCGTGGTGCTGTGTTAGGAGCAGTTTTTCCTACAGAAAAGCCTTCAGCACAGTTTAATGGCAGCAGCTTGCAATGTGGATCGCACACACTCTATTCATGGCCAGAATCCCTATCACTCTATTAGTGTCACAAGCTATTAAAAGGACGTTTCAGAAATAGACCCCTCCAAGTGGAACCAGGAAGAAGTAACCATGGCTATTTGATATAGTCATAGCAACACGGGAGCATCACCTTGGCAACACACCAGCTTTATTTACTGAGGTGTGTGTCAAAGCATATTAAAGTCATTTATATCTCAATGAGTTCTGATGCCATCTTCTAATCCTCCGAGCTTCCAAACAGCTCTGCAACAGCGATGGAAAAGTAATCAAAGGCAGAGTTTTTGTCACACAGCCTGCACCACGCACACAAATAAAGGTATTTTCATTTATGTCAGCTTTCCGACCCATTCAAAACTAATAACTTGCACGTGGCTGCAATAATAAAAGCATCGGCTGGAGGCAACACTGACGGAAAGCCTCAAGGGGCAAATGAAATGTACCAAGGATCATAGCATGAAAAGTCCTCATTCTGAAAGAAAAAAGGCAGAGTCACTCCAGCACAGGACACGAAGCAATGAAACTCACCTTAGCACAAGCACGCAGGGAGCAAGAGTAAAGCCTGGCAGAACCAAAATGATGAGTGGGAGTACCAGAAGCACTTGTAGCACTGGAATGTCAAGGGGGCTTTTTTTTCCAGTGCCTGGACTGGATCTGGACTTGGGTGCATTTGTTCCCCCATGATGCATTGCCGTTCATGTGACTCTGCAGCAGATTAGGGAGCAGAGCAAAAGGCATCTTAATAGCATCTTGTGTGGCAAAAATGCTTCAGCACTTTAATGTAATTCCTTTACAAGCATGAGGAGCAACAGAAGCCTCTTAAACAGTCACTCAATTAGCTTTATCCCACTTCATCTGCAGAGGTTTCCTTGTGGGCACTCACCTTGGAGAATTCGTCTTTTTCTGACCATCTCATCATGGGGATTCAAGGAAAGAGGAAAACGAAGAAGAGAAATGTCTTTATTTCTGTTTGTGTCAATACCACGTGCCCCACTGGTGTGGAGCCATGGGAGCCAGGCACGACCCCAAGTAGGGGTCTTTTTCAAACTGAATTTGAGAATGAAGCCATGAGACACTGGTCCTACCTGCTCATATGGGATGTTCTCCCGACTTTACCTTAAAAATATCTCCAAAGACAGATAAATCCCATGTGCCTCCTACACCCCAGCATTAGGATTCATGTGACCCAACTCCAGATCTCCCTTAGAGGAGAGGATTTGCCCCCAGAGGAGCCCGTTCCATCTACCTGGAAGAAGGGTGATGGTGGCAGAGCAGCTCCACACCCTGCCCTCCTGGTGCAGCAATGTGCCCCTCCAGCTCCTGTTTGCTCCCCTGATCTCTGCTTTGTTCAGCCTGATGCTCAGAGAGAGGTGTGACTCATAATAATGCAGGCACTCCAGAAGCACAGTGAGATCTTTTGACTGCTCCATGATAACCTTTTAAAGGTTTTGTAATGGATTGGATCATTTCAGGTACACACAGCACAGCTCGCTGGCAGAACTCAGCAAGAGCTTATGAACATGTGCGAGGGATGTCACATTTCCAGCTCAGATACACTCTGTGGAAATATCACCAGGCAGAAATGAAGCAGCACTAGCCCTGTTCAAGGCTGTTATTGAGGGATGACAGCATCGCATTCATAGCTGTGTTCCACACAATGCAATCCTAGAGAGAGGGGTCACCGAGGCAATGAAAGCAGTGACAGGCTCAGCTGCTGGGGGAAATTCAGCTCTTGTAGTGGCAGGCACAGCTCCCTGGGGTGCGTGTGGAGTCCTTCCCTTCCCAGAATCTGTTCTTGGTGTGGATGAGCCAAGGAGCTCAGCCAGGAGGGGCTGCAGCAGGGTGCTGGGACTCCTCTGGGCTTTGAATGCGTTCCCAAGCCAGCTGCACCTGATCGTGGCAAGACTTGCCTCACGCACATCTTGCATATCTAGCACTGAGTTTTTTAGACCAGCACTTGGTTACTCTCCTGTTTTGGAGCTGTGAAGTTTGCTCTGCGTTAGGAGTGAATTTCAAGAGCCCAAACCTACTTGAATAAATGCAGCCAGCAAGGCATGGGCTGATAGCTCTGTGCTGTGGGGTGGGGACAGCTTTTGTTACGGGAGAGGAAATATTTTTTTATTAGGAGGGGACATCATTTGTTGTTTGGTAAAGCAGCATTGGTGAAGTGCAGAGAGAGCCTTTGGAGCTGCACAGGCAGTGTGATCTGAGCTCAGAGCCGGGGGTGGAAGTGGGGGCTGCAGTTTGAAGGAATATTCCTTTTATAGGATAAACTTCCCACCCAGACCTGACAAATAGGAACCATTTTTACACCACACGGGGCAGCGCTCGCAGGGGCTGTGCCCACTCTGTTGTGAGCTCAGTAAAAGTCCTTCCCCTCCTGGTTTTCATGTCAAACGAAAGCTCTTTGGGGCAAGAGCTGCCTCTCCCTGAGTGCAGAGGACTTAGAAAAACAGCTTCTAAACACTCCTTGACATTGGAAAAATCTGGCTAAAGTGGCCGGCTAAAAGACTGAGCAGCAAACACGCATGCACAAACCTCCTTTGCTTTCTGTGCCTCATTTGGGAGAAAGGAACTGCACAGGAGCAGCGTGTTTGCTTGTGCTGGGCGGTGGGGCTTGCATTTAGCTCTGCTGTTAAAAATGGTGGAGTGCTCTGCGAGGAGGAGATAAAAAGCCTATTAGCAGAAGGCATAAATTCATTATAACAGACTTCTATTCCGCTGGACAACGTGCTGGGCTCTGCAACTGCTGGAAAAAAAAGCTAGATGAAAGAAAAACTCAGCCACTTAATATTCAGTGACTCCAACAGCAGTGAATGCACTGGATGGAAAAGTGGGGGCGCTGCCCTCATCCTGTGCCCCACATGCTGAGGGTGCCAGGTGGCTGCTCCAATCTGCATTAAGATCCTCTGTCTTTGCAATCTGTAGGATTCATCCACCCTAATCTGGGCATCTCAAATGGCTCCCTGTGTTGTCTTGTTGTCAGTGAGCAAAAAAAAAAAGGAAGAAAAAAAGAAAAAGCAGCACAGTGGGAGCATGATGTGTGCACCTTGCTTTTGACATCCGTCTTGGGCTGTGATGAATCACTCTCTGGAGCTGGTTCTGTTCCCTCTATGAGGAACTGAGGAAGACCTGCTCAGATCCAGACATTAAAGACTCTCTGATTTCAAAGCCCACCCTTCAGGTGGGAATGTTATCCCCATGTATAACCCCGCCTGTCCTCTCTCAGGCACAGATTTGCTCTCTCCCACCCTCCATGGGGATTTCATTTGTGTGTGCTTCCTGAAACTGAAATAAAAGCTCTCCTAGGCTGTAAATAGATGTTTCACAAATACATATTTTTTCTCTTTGTGTCTATGGAGAAGAACACAATGCCAGGGAAGTTATTTACTTCTTGGAGCATGTCTGCAGCCCTTCATGCATAAATACAAACAGACTGCAGTGGAGTGGGGTTTCAGATTCACAAATCCCAGTGAAATACTTCCCAATGAGTTCTCAGTGGGGTGAAGGAATTTATAGGTTACGTATTCTTACCTTGTTACTGCAGACTATTAGAGATTTAGTTTGGCTCATCCAGATCAGCTAAACAAATATACCCAGCCTTCCCAGCAATGGCATTTAATCAAACTGTGGGTGCTTTATGAAACAAGCTGTGCAGGTGACTCTGAGTGGTATGAAAAGCGCAACCATAGGTAATCCAAGGGGTGATGGAATTTGAGGGAGGGAGGAAGATTTGTCACTGTTCTGTTTCTCAACATTGCAATTGAGAGCCTACAGAGATCTAGGCACAGTCGCTCACACACTCGTGTGAATACCAGGATCGGGATTTCCTGAGAAACCTTCAGTTATATTCCACCAACTCTGTCTTCTCTACAAACAAAATCCACATAGACCGCTTTGCAAAACAACCCACATTCTCTGGGAACAGATTTCAGATGTGCTGTGTGTAATGGGGCTGTTTTGGATGTCTTCAGGCATTTATCCAGCCCTTTTTCAAGGAAATTGATTGGTGTTTTAATACTTCAAACTTAATAGCACTTTTTTTTTTCTCTCTTTTTCTTTTTTCTTTTTTATTTTTTCCCTAGCTCTGTCCTTTATTTCTGTTCAGTGAAAATGTTCCCTAACAGCCCTGCTGATGATCCCCTGTGGGCCTTTGTTCTACAGAGGGAGGTGCTACATCCTAGAGATGCAAAGGGCCCCATTTGGGACTACGGGCATTTTGTGCCCAGCGCTGGATGCAGCAGGGCAGAAACCTTCCCAAGATGCCCTGATGCCCTCCAGGCGTGTGCACCATGCTGAAGTGCCTTCGTTTGTTGGGACCAGAGCAGAGGAGGCTGAGGGGAGGCCTCACAGAATTGCTCAGGTTGGAAAAGACCTCGTGGTGGGCTGCAGCCCCTGCATGGCAGCCTGCAGCTCCTCAGGGCAGAGCAGGGGGGATGCGCTGATCTCTGCTCTGTGGGGACACAACGGGGCCTGAGGGAATGGCATGGATCTGTGCCAGGGGAGGACAGGGAAAGGTTCTGTCCCAGAGGGTGGTGGGTATGGAACAGCTCTGCAAGGCTGTGGGGATGGCCCTGAGCTGCCGGAGCCCAAGGAGACACAGCTCACAGCCATAGGGTTTGGGCGTTGCTGTGGGGTTCAGAATTGCCCGGGGGGGGGAGGGGGGGGGGGGGGATGGCAGAAAACAACCCCTTCTTGCAACACCTCAGGGCGAAGCAGCTGATGAGGGACAGTCCCCGCATCTCTCAACACGCCCACGATGTTCAGCCAGCAGGGGGAGATCGAAGCTATGGAAAGCACCCCGGAGGCTGGGAGGGAGCAGGACCCCCACTGCAGCATGGCCCTCGTCAGTAGGAAAAGGAAACAAAACAGAAGCATTTCTTTTTCCTTGCTACACTGTAGGCTGTGAACGACTGACCCCTCTCTATATTAAGTGTTATAATTGCTTAATTTTCTTGGATAAAAATATCCCATTATCTACATGTTTTAATGAGCCTTGGCGATACTGCAAGGACCTGTGTTTGTGAAGGAGAATTACAGCCTTCGATAGAGCCAAGTTCTGACAAGGAACAGCATGGGTGCAGCCAGTCCCAGTAATGGCCACAGACCAATTTGCGTAAGCCAAGAGGTGACACAAGAAGCCTATTCAAAGCGATGGTTAATTAACCAACACAACAACCCACCACGTATTTAACAACTCATTTCCTCTGTTCTTACCTGCTGCCTGGCTCCAGAAGCACCTGGTTGTGCCATTACACCCACTTCGTTGTGACCAAAGGATGCTCCCCTGGGGACTCTGATTCCCAGCACAGAGCTGGGTTAGCTTTCCTAAATTTGGAGGTTAAGTGCACATTTACAGCATTTGGGTGAAAATGTTTGCACCCAAACAGTGAATTTCATCCTCAACCCGACCACCAGCGGGGGGTGGGGGGGGGGGGGGAGGGGGGGGGAAGGAGCAGAAAGATAAAGGGAATCACCCAAAGGAGGGATTCAAAATGCTGAGGGTGAACGAGTGGGAGAGAGCCAGGCATGGCAGTGGTCACAGAGCTCCAAGTTTTCCCATTAGGCAGATTTAAAACCGGCTTTTCTGTTAATGGGATTTTCAGAAATCAGGTGTCTGCAGGCTGGCATGTGGGCTTCGTTTGGAGCCCGGGGAGCTGCAGGGGGAGGTCCAGTCCTGGGGGTGGGAGGCAGATGGGTCCCATCTGTCCTGAGGATGTGGGTTCTGCTGTCTCCTCTCTCTAACCACACCCAGCTTTGGGTAGATGTGTAATTTGTGCATCACCGCAGTTAGTGCAGGGCGGTTCTATCCAGACAAGGCCCTCTATTTCCCCAAAGACTCAGAGCAATTTTCAAACGGAGGGGCAGCAAACTTAAAAAAGCCAGATAAGATAAAACAGATTTTGTTTTAGGAAGGAGAAAGGGAGCGATTCCTGCACTTCAAGGCAAAGGTTTCCGAAGTGGTAAAATTCTCTCTCCTTTCTCAATCAGCTCTTTATAAAATTGCTCTGTGCTACGTAAATATAACATCAGCTTTATTTGATCATAATTGAACATCCATCAGACTTCTCCACCTATCTGCTATCTTCGCACAGTGCTGGGAACACCAATCACCGATACAACCGTAGGCCTCTTCGAATTTAAAATGAAATTATTATTGCCATTGTTCATGGATGTTCGTATGCCACAAATCCGAAGCTACGGATGAAAACGGATAGTTTATCTGGATAAATCATCTAACCTACACAGATAACATTCAGAGCTGCCAATAAAGGCACAAATCTCTCTGCGTGCCGTTATGTTCGGGAGCAGAGCCATGCTGTCTATGTAATCAAGGTCTTTCCAGTCTCAGGAACACGTACGAGTCACTGTATAATGTATTTTTCTCCTCCTCCCATCAAAACTACATTCACTCTGCACACAGCAACCTGTAAGATGGCACAGGAGCACAGCTCAGCTGCAGAAGAGCTATCGTCGTCCCCCTACTGTATTTATTTTGCTGTGTTGTGTCTGCTGGAGAAAGCAGAGGCAATTTAAAAAATTGGGCACCTGTGGGTCAGACAGCTGGGGATGGATGAGGAGCGAGGACAGGCAGGTTCTGTAGTGACTGGTGGGTTAATTTTCCTTCCCTTCATTTAGATGCACACCCTCTGCCTTTCTGCTTTCAATATATTCAGAAACTTGAAGGGAAAATTGCTCCCGTGGTGTTTGCTGTTGCACTAGATTCCTCTGGCAAAAAAAAAAAGCGCTCAGCTCCAGCGTGCAATGTGCATTCAGAGCAGGTGAACAATTAAATGAGGGCAGTGCCAGGAAAAACACGCCGCTCTGTGTTTGCCTGCAAAACAAGAAAGTGACAAAACTCTCCGTGCCCTGGATGTGACAGAGTGCCACGATGCCATGGGCAGCATCTCCCCAGTGTGTTCTGAGCATATTTCCATTGGGAGTTGCCAGGACACCCTTTTTCTCTGCTCACAGACTTGCAGCAGCCCCAGAAAATCAGGAAGGGATGGGGATGCTGAATCAGGACCTTGCTGACAGCCCATCAATAGCTCTGAACATTTGTTTTCAGGTGGAAAACGTAGATTTATGTGGATCACTATAATTGTTGCGCTGTGAGATTTGAGCCTCTCTGCATGCAGTATGGTGGAGGCACGAGGGCTGCCCCTGGAGGCTGCAGGCTGGCAATGTGAGCTGGCCGTGCTCATGCAATAATGCTTTGGTCTCCTGGCCTCTCTGACTGATGTTTTTACCCACTTGAACACAAACTGGAGGAATTAAATGGCTCTCGACTGATTCTCAACTTGCTGTACAAAAAAGGGCTACGGATTGTAAAGGAAAGGAGGAGGGAAGTTAATTAAAAGGGGCGTTTGCTTTCATCCCAGAGGGGGCTGGAGCTGGAATTCAGTGAATAAGTGATGGAGGAAAAATGCACAGCCCCTGGAGAAGTTCTGGCCCCGAGCCTAGCCCCAGCCCTGCTCACCCTCCTTCACAGCATCCATAACCTTGGGCTGGGGGTTAGTTGTGAGCTGTTGCCTCCATGCTTCTTCTCCAGCCATTTACTTGGCGTTCCCCAGCACATCTGGTGCTGTCTCCAAATCTCCCGGAGCTCCAGATCACTGAGTTTTACAAATGATCCCTGAGAGTAAAGTCAAGGGGATATCAGGTAGTCAGGACTTTGCCTGCAGGCTGACATGTCTTAATATGCATTAACATTTAACAACCAAAGTCAGCCACGCCAATGGCAGCGGTAATTACTCTGCGCTAGACACTGCCCCAAGGTGATGCCTGGAAATTATGTAAACTGACATCTGAATGACACCAGAGGGGTTTCCCACACCCCTCAGAAAGCCCCTGTGAGGTTGGTGTCTCCCCTTTGCTTGGTCAAGCCCCCAGGGATCCATCAACCCATCAACCAAATTAATTGCTATTGTGTGTCTGTGCAAACACTGGATTAGAACAGCTTTTTTTTTTTTTTTTAAATTATTATTATTATTTTTTTTTTATTCTTCCAATTTTTCTTTTAACCCTTGTTAACTTTGTCCTGCAAACATGCACAGCAGGAGCCGCCTGAAGCTCTCAGCCTGCCAAGCAGCATTGCATTTTCAGGCTGTAATGATATGGCTGTTATTTTCATTGCAGCACAGGAGGTGAAGGCACCTGCCTAAAGCTGCAGATAACTCCAGCAGTGCTAGGAGCTCACCCCCTTATTTATCGAGACCAAATTCAACCTCTCTCAAAGGCGCTCATGCACAGTATGGGCTGCATTTTCTATAGGGGAAAGCCAGCTTGTTGTCACTGGTTCGAGTAAGCTTCAACCCACGAAGCTAGTATTTATGCACTGTGTGTTACATATCCTGCAAAGGCAAAAGCCTTACTTAAAACAAACAAAAAAAAAGAATAGATCAAGGCTACATTCACCCCCTGCTGAGCCCTCCCCACACTCCCTTCCTCCTTTCCTGTAGTAAGTACTAACTTACTTGTTAGTGTTTTCAGCAGGTTTTCCCATGAATATCACGTAACTTTGAGCAGGGTAATGGATGCTGCTATACTCTTTCTTGGCCACGCTGCAGAGTGGATTGCTGAGCAGGGAGGTGGTATTGGTGCAATTTGCAGAACCTGCTGCTCAGGTCAGCTGTGGTTCTCCTGCCCTGCTCAGCCACAGCCCTTTATGTTCTGCCCTGATCTCTGAGTGGGGAAGATTGCTGTCAGGGTGAGCATCAGCGCTGTTACACATCTGTACTGAAGGGGAACGTGGAAGACATAAAAATATCATAAAACTGATGACAATCACACTTCTCTGTGTTACTGCCCACTGCTCATACCTTTGGATGTTTGGGCTGAAACTGAGCATTTACAGAGCTTTAGAGAAGTGGTTCAAGCGTGGCCTAGTGAGAGCGTGCTACAAAGATGGGGTGCCAGGAACCCACCAGCTCAGAACCTGCATCCATCATGGAACAAACCCATTGGTATCCACCCCCAGTGACAATGAGAGGCTGTGACTCTCAGCTCCTTCCCTGTTCATAGGACAACAGCCAACTCTTCCAGATGATATGTGGACAGGATGTGCCAGCACAATTTGCTAACACTAAGGGCAAGGGACACAGCCTGGCCTCGTTTGTGCTCATCTCTTTAATCGAAGTGTGTGGGTAAAACCCTCTTGCACCCTTCCACAGAGCCCTCATCCATCTCACCTACTTGGAGCATCCCCTCACACTGCCTCATAAACAGAGGTTTTGGGGTAGGCTGTAGCAGTTAAACAGCCTCACACCCACTAACCCTATTCGTGCCCCTGTTCTTGAGAGAAAAACAAGCTTAAAGCAAGAATAATGGCTGATAGTCTCTTTTTAGAGGCTTTGTGCCAAGTCTGGTCCTGAGTCTCAGCTGAGGCTGCTCAAAGCATCCTCACAGCTCAGAGAAATCAAATATCCGCACCAGATCTGCATGCTCATCTGAAGTGGCTTTGTTTGCAGGGATGAAATCAAGGTTGAGTAACGTTGGTGCACTGTGAAAAACAATAACTGGAACGTGCTGCTCTCAAGGGGATGGAATCTGTGCAGAAATAAAGGAAATAACAAAATGCAGTGCGTTCAGCTGCATAGGTGGGAAATCATCAGGAGGTGAGCGAAGGCTGCAGAGCAGCACACAGAGGCTCCTTCCATTCTAGGTGATAGTACACCTTTGCTGCCAGGGCCTAAATTGCTTCATAAACGATTACGTTCTAGTCTAAAACTTGATGTTCTGCAAATTACAGACATCGACCTTTCTTAAACAAATTAAGGGAACTTCCCGAGGCAACAGTAGCGGGGAACAGTTTTTATAAAGTGTAAACTCACAGAAACTCTATTCAGAAGATTTTTTCTTTCTTTTTCCCTTTCCCTTCCCTTTCCCCTTTCCTTATTCCTTCCCCTTCTCCTTCCCTTCCCGCTTCTCTTTCCCATTTCCCTTCCCCTCCCATTCCCCCTCCCCTTTCCCCTTTCCCTTTTTTCTTCCCCTTCTCTTTCTCTTTTTCCTTTCTCTTCCCTTTCCCCTCCCCTTCCCCTTCCCCTCCCTCTTCTCCTTCCCCTTTCTCCTTCTCTTTGTCTTTCCCTTTTTCTTCCCCCTTTTCTTCCCTTTTAATTTCCCTTCCCACAGTACTGTGTAATTCAGGCTGCCTTCCCAGCAATCCTAAATCATCAGCACTTCACTAAAGCCAAGGAAGCATTGCCAATTATACCGAAGGTGTATACGTCTCAAATAACATAAGCCAAACACAAGCTACACCGAGTCCCTTTCCTCAAGACAATTTTTCCTACATTGAGAGACCTGGATCTGCTGCTGAGAAAAAAAAAAAAAAAGGGACCTCAGTGCCTCAAATGTTGCTGTATGAAGTAAAAGAGAGAAATTCCACCTGTGAGATTTTATTCCCCTTCAGATTTAACCCTCGCAGATATCATTTCTGCAACCTTTTCTGTTCAGCAGCAAAAGGCACTATCTTTTTCTTTTCCAATAGCAGCTGAAATGCTATGTTAGCCACGAGGTAGAACAAGCAGGGCCTGGAGATAAAGAAATCAGCAAAGAGGACCAGAAGTGGAGGCATCTCTCAACGGCCACCACTGTAGCCCCTGTTGGGCCACCTCGGGCTTTCTGACCCATTCTCAGCCACCCCAGTGAGTGATACACCTGTCTGAACATCAGCTTAGATGTTTAGAGGGGTCATTGGCCTTATGGTTCCTTTGTTGTTTGTTTGCAATTCTTATCATCCAAGATGAGCATTGGATTTTCCAGCTCCCTTCCAAATGGAGAGAAGGTATTTGGAGCGGAGAGGGAAGTCTGGGTTTGTCTCACTGGTTTAGGGGAGTTGCAGACATTTCTGAAGGTGCTTCTATAGAAAAACTGAGACCCTGCAACATGATGTCGTAGAACCATAGATTCATAGAATCATTTGAGTTGGGAGGAACACTTAAAGGCCATCTAGTCCAACTCCCTTACAATGAACAGGGACACCTAGAGCTCCATCAGGTGCTCAGAGCCTGGTCCAGCCCAACCTTGGGTGACTCTGAGGACAGGGCATCCACCACCTCTCCACGAAGAGGGACTGGAAGAAGGACACCTTCTTCCATTCCAATGGTTCAGAGCTCTCAAAAAATCAGTTTTCTTGCTGGTTCCTGGGAGGAGAGGAGTCACTGCTGCAGCTCTGGGCCCTGGTCTGCACTGTTGGCTCCCAGGGAGTGCGACAAGACAGAAAAGCTGAAGGCAATGGTGCTGCTATTGGCATTAATTAGGCAGCCCGGGAAGTGGGTTTTCATTCTGTTTTCTGTTTGCTTTTTAATCAAAGCTCTGTGGGCTGTTGCAGGCAGGGGGGAAATGAGGGGAGATGCTTTTCTAATGTATGTTCATAAGCAATTTGGAGGACTTTGAAACATGACTCTCTGTGGCAAGTGAGTGGCTTGTTGATTAACAGCTGCGAGCGAGGGCCACAAAGCTCCAAAGATCTCCTGTCAGGTCTCACTTGCCAAGCAAAAGAAGTATTCAGATACCAATGTAATTCAATTGTGCCTGGATTGCCATTCTCTGGACCTCTGTGCCATCACTTCTATCGAGGCAAAGTGGATGAGAAAATGTCAGTGATCAGATTTGCAGGGATGCAGCACTGTCTCTTTGCACTGCCTCGTAAATAACTGCCTAAGGTCCTGGCTGATGGAGAAATCAGAGCTACTAAGTGCAAACTGTCCTCAAAAACCATACCAAAGCCAGGCTGGCTTGCAGCATGGTTGCCCACCAGTGCTGGTCACCTTGGAGAGTGCCTTCACATGCATGTGCACACAAAGCACGTTGCTAACTTCGGTTTGGCTTTGAGGGGCAATAAATCATGCAAAAGCAAAATATGGCTAAGTGAAGAATTAAGGCTGATGAACTCTTGTGGAGTGACAGCTAGACACCTAATCGCTTCCAATAGTGCAAAAATACTGAGCCCAGAGAGACATCCTGAGCTGGAAAATGGAATAGAATCACTAAAGCCTCCCAAGGCATAAATCACTGCAGCATTTATTAATCATACAAAATACAAACAGCCATAAATCTGTCGTAAACAAGCAGACCAGGCCGTTGGAAGGACTGGGGAGAAATAAAGTGGAGGGAAATGGGAAAAAATGCCGTAGAAATCAGGAGAATGAGAAGACAATGACAAGGGAACAATTCTTGAGCTTAACATTTCACAAGAGAGCGATTCAAGCCTTTTTTTTCCTGCCTGTAGTTAATGCTGGATTTGTGTGAATGCCCTCTCACTCACAGCCATTCGTGGGGGTTTGGGTCGCCTATCAGCAGAGTGTGATGGATGTGGCTCTCAGGGTAGATGCTGGAGTGGTGTTGGCCGTGGGGCTGCTCACCCTGGGCTCCAGTCTGCACCCATTATTTGGGATAACTCATCCATCCCCACCGGTGCGACCTCGAGGGCACAGAGCCTCAGCGTCTCTGCAGACAGCCTCAAGTTGTCCCCATTGACTGCTCTGGAACAACACTGGCTGTGGGATAGGATAAGTGATCTCATCAGACCCTGATGCAAAGGGTCTGCCTCCTTCTGGGCTTTGGGATTTCTGCTTCTGGCAGAAAACCTTCCACTTGTCTCACACCACCTTTCAGACAGCTGATTCTCCACGTGGCATTTGCTCTCCCAGTGTTCACTTTTTCTCTTAGGAATGCAATTACCTTTGAGCTATATACTAACATGAAGATATTTTGCAAGCCATGCCTCATAAAACTCATTCTGCATTTTTGCGGCTCGTGTTCAGTCATCCTTTGTTTCACTGTGACCACAACTCTTCCTTTTAGGACAATTGCATCACGTCTCCTGCCTCCCAGGGTGGGCATCCTTGCCTTTAATCTCCAGGGCATCCTGCTGTAAATCTTCCCCTGCCTCAGCAGTAGCCAAACAAAGAGATCAACTCTGCAAACTGGCTGAAAGAGCTCTTTGTTTTCTCTTTGTCGTATGGGGCTGCGTTACAACTTTCCAGACCATGAGGAACAACTTCAAGTTTAACTTTCTTTTTTTTTTTTCTTTTTAGCATTTTGTAATTTTGGTGATTTCCAGCTAGCTGCAGCAATTACTTGCACTGCAAAAAGTTTTAAAGCAACAGACCATGATAATTCCCACCCAGCAATACTAAAAGGGATTGGCGAGCTCTTGTGCTTATTTTTGACTATCTTGGATTCTTGGGGTATCTGCAGGAAGCTGAATGCACGCACATCATGAGTGTTCAGAGGTGTCCGTGTAACTTAACAGCTTAGCACCCCGTTAACTTCACGCAAGTCCCTGCAAACTAAATGAGAACAGAATGATGAGGAGGTGATTAACAGCAGTCAGCAAGTTTTGTTGTTCTCTTCTTTTCCTTTATTTGGCCCAGAAATAGGGCTCGTAAAAGAAGAATTGATTTCTGCTAGGCCTTGGATGTCCTGTTGCACAACATTCCTGATGTATTTATAAGGGACCCGGTGCCAGATGAGCAGGGTACATGTTAAATGGGCTGAGCTGTGTTTGCTGACAGCTCTCTGAACGCGGTTAGCAGCGGGGCGTTGCTGAGTGGGGACATCACTGTGCCTTCTGCCAAGACCACTTCCAGGCCAAAGCCATTCAATATTCATAGCAGTGATCTGGAAGCAAATCACCGCTGATAATTACAGATGCCGCAACAATTGGCAGAGCAATTAATACCAGCGAGGGCTGTGCCGTTGGAATAACCTGATTTCCTTAATCACTCGGATCCATTCAAACAATGTGAACACCAGCAAAGTGCTGGCCACTTGTTGAGGTGAAGTGAACCAGAATCTGTCTGTGGGAGCTCAGCCTCCCCCAGCGTGTGGGGTGAAGTCCCTCAGATGGACGTGCTGAGAAAGTGGCTTACGTGATGCTGAGAAATGAATGGAGTTTGGAACTGATCTTATGCTCAGGGCTGGAAGAAAGCCCTCAGTTTTGGTGTTGTCGTTTCAGAAAGGTTATTAAAAATAAGGAGATGAGCAGTGAGAAGATTTCCCAGCTGTCATGAACGTCTCCTGGAGATGCAGCATTCGGCCTCTTCAGCGCATCCGGGGGAGATCAAAAGGTAACCTGGTTATTCTGCATGGGAACCATCGCAGGGGGAAACAGCGAGTACTCGAGGGCTCTTTAATCTGCAGGGAATGGCAGAAGGGCTGCAAGCAAGAGGTGGGCACATGCAAATGAGCAAGGCGGCCGGCTCCTGCGGCAACAGGGCTGGTTGGCCACCGAGACAAATTGTGGTCATTTTTGGAGCACATCGTGTCAGCACTCAGCAACTCCTGCCTTGGTGAAATATTGTCCCCGAGCGTTGCAGCCCTTAGAAATTGGTCTGTCAGCTTTCCAGCAGACCATGGGGCCTTGTTTGGGGCCACAGAGCATCACGCAGCGATCTTTGCTGGAGGGGACTGTAGGTATGGCTTCAATTCCTGCCCCCCAGAATGAGGTTTGGCCATAAAATCTCCCACCGTGCTGTTGGCAGGGGCGCTTCGAGCCTGGCGCAGCTCTGGTCTGCCATCCCACACAGATGACAGGGACATTCCTAGCCCTTTCCCTGCATTTCACCGTGTCTGACATACCAGCCACGTTTCTCGCTAACACAGAGGAGAGAGAAATCTTCTATGATTTAAAGGCAAATTTGTCGATACAAGATTGGAAGCAAAAGGTGAGAAGTAAAACAAACACCAAACACAAGCCTAGCTGAGGTTTAACACACATATCCCTCCCCTGAAATGCCTCTGAGCTGGCGAGAAGCATTCTCAGTGACAATTCATCTTCCAGGTGTTATCCTCATCTCCAAACACTTTTCTCCTGCACCAAGGCTAAGCTGCCTTTCCGTGGAGCTTTGCTTCATTCGTGAACATAATAGTCCTTGATCACCCTACGTGGAGCCAGGTCCCCTGGGTTCTTGAAGGATGTCTCATCAACAACTCGCATGTTCATGATGGCTCTGCTCGGATCGAGCAATAAGTGTTTTAAAAGCAATTCCCTCTTTGCTTCTGGCTGGCTTGCTGGTGTGGCTGCCACCCACCCAGCTTGTTTTACCATGGGCTGCCAAGCTGCTCACACTAAATATTATATGAGACATCAGGTACACAGACCTCTCCAAAGTGCATTTTGGCTCATTACCAGCTTCTCATATAGACCACACACCACAAGCAGGAATGCAGATGGCGGTGTGGCAGCAAGTGATTTCCCCACCTCTCACCCATGTTGGTAGCACAGTAACACGGTGTCCTAGCAATGAGTTAAAGTCCCTGCCAGGACCTCCCAAGGAAGGGGCCAGAACCCTGAACAAGGGGAATCTTTGCAGACAGCTGTGGGGTTCTGGGAATCTCCCACACTGGAGCAGAAAGGACCACTTCTCATCCATTCACACTGCCAAGCTTTAGAGCCCCTTGTGCAAAGACTGTGCACTGTGCAAGGAGGACCTACTGTGGGGAATCTGCTTTGTCAGTGGGTTGGACTGCATCATTGGTTTCCAACTTCTTGACTCGCCAGGGCCACATTGAGTGAAGAGGAATTGTCTCGGGCCGCATATACATAGATCACTCCAAAAGTAATACCTCCTATTTATTTCCACAGAAACTACAACTGATACAAAGAGCACAACAATGCTGCTGGATTGTGCGAATTCTCAGCTCCAAAACACTGTTTTTTTTTTTCACCTGGTCACCACCATTAGCTGTGCATTTTCACCAGTGATGAACAAGAGCCTGCATGCTGTAATTGTAAAAATCTGTACCAGCGGAGGTGACCCACTGTCACTGTTGTCACTTCTGGAACGCATCACCCACCCCTCACTGTGCTCACAGTGACACAAATGAGGTGTGGTTGTGCAGAGAGAGGCATTTCTCTCTCGTAAGAGAGGTCTTATAAAAGTCTCTTATGAAGAGACATGATCAAATTTTTAATCACAACTCTATACCTTCCATTTGAAAATTCGCAAGTAATGTATTTACGTTGGCCATACGTGGAGTCCCAAATAAAGCAAAAGATGCTCAAGAAACATTCGGATGTTGTACCGAGGGACACAGTTTAGTGGGGAAATACTGGTGGTAGGTGGATGGTTGGACTGGATGATCTTGGAGGTCTTTTCCAACCTTGGTGATTCTATGATTCTAAGTGGGGGCATCAGCTCTTCCAAAGCCCACGGAATAAAGCCGAGAAGTGTTCTGAGAAATGAATGAGATCTGGGATGGGGTCATGTGTTGAGGAAACTGCATGCAGGTTTTACTCCATCCTCCATCACTGCTCTTATTCTGAGCAATGCCATCTGTATTTCCCCCATTGTTAGTTACTTTTGCTGAGATATCTTCTCAGAAAGCAAAAGAAGGGAGCAGAGGAAGATGGAGTTTGGAGTGGGAAGAGGAAGAGCCTTTTGGGACTGAGATAACTGGGGAGTTCAGCTGGGTGCTGGTGGTGTGGGGCGGCCTTCCGAGCAGCACCCAGGGGATGATTCTCCTCCATCTCACCGACAACCATTTCTTTCCTAACAGGAGTTACAAATGCGATGATGGAAGGAGTGGAATGAGGTTTGAACATCACAAAGCACATTTTCTGTAAGCTCTGACTGTGTGCAATTTATTTGGTTTAATAAATTAAGTATTATATGAGGGACCACCATTGCTCTCTGCAAAACACCTGGGTTGTTTTTTTTTTCCCTACGTTGCAGTTACTCCATCTGCCAACATAAACAATAAATTCTGTCAGACCTCTTTTTAGTGCATTGTATACATCTCTGACTGGTGCTTAAGGCAGTATGCTCTTCCTTCGTTTTAGCAAAGACTTTGATTAAGAAATGTTCGAGGGGGAAAGACACAACAGGACGAGGGTGGGGGAGGGTAATTGAGTACAATGAGAAAGGAAACCTTGTCACTGTGTCATGTTTAATTTGGTTCCTTGCCAGGTTGCTAAATTCAATTCAAATGCATGATCACACCTTAAATTCAAAGGTGAAATTAAAATTTAACTATCTGCTCATGAAATGTTCATGCTGTTGGTAGTGTTTAATGACTAAAGACAGGATATGTTGAGTCAAAAAAAGGGAGATACCGGACCTGATTTGCTATCGGGACACTCCATAAAATTTATTTAATCCTCTGGGTTCTACACTGGAAAAGTAAATATAGGTTTAGATGGAAAATTATAGGAACTTTTGGAATGGGGGTTTTCCACAGGTATGTGAGAGAAGATCTGTGCTCAGGACCTGCACGAGCTCCAGCAGAGCCCATGGTTTAGTGCAGAAACCTGCAGTGGAGGAGTGTGGGCTTCACCCTGTGCTATTTCCAGTGGTCCCCGCTGGCTGTAACTCGCAGTGACCCTTGAAGAGAATCAAGTCCCTAGAGTAAATTCTTGCCATTTACCTGTGGCTGTAGATATTCAGCCCCCTTGTGAGGCTACCACTCAGCCTCCACCAGGGAGAGCAACATCTGAGTGTGGTGAGGACGAATGCATTCAGGTATCTGATGTCTGATAGAAAGAGGTATAGGCAAATATTGGTCTGATTTTTGACTGGTGGAGCCAGGAGTTGTATTTCATGATCATTATGGGTCTTACGAGTCCCTTCCAAATTGGGGTATTCTATGATTCTATGAAGTATCACAGTTGGAGGGCTGCTCCAATGGATTGGACAGTGATGCTGCTTTATAATAGCGAAGCATTTGAGATGCTCTATTGGATTTGAGTTGGACAAAGTACTCCAAAAAGTACCTGTAGGTATCACTATGGGTACCCAACCCAGCCCATCACAGCCATCTTGAGGCCTGCACAGATCCTCTGCCATCAACAGGGAGTTTAAATCATCTACTCATCTTGTAGGGCAATAAGCATCATGCAAACTCTTCCAAACTGGGTCAGTACCCACTCAAAGAGTTGAGGTGGATGGAGATGGTTGAGCACTGTGGCTAAATCAAAACCATAAGTGCTGTGTTTGCTTTCATCCTGTGTTGTTTGCAAAGTTACACAAAAACTGCCCTCCTGATCACTGAACACTCCATAAAACCTGGAGTGGGAGGTTTGGTGTGCTGCTAAGCCCAGGAAAAGACCAATCTCACTGCAGATGTCTGATAAAAGAGGCATAAAAGGCGAGAAGGAAAAGGTCAGATAGAAATGGCAGTGGAGGAAGCTGTAATAGCAACTCATCCCAGCCCCCCACCAATCCCAAGGGAAGGTGCAGGAGATTCAGAAGCCTGCCTGACCTCATCGATAAGAGCTGAAAATACCAGAGATGCCTCTAGATTTTATTCATTTCTACAGAAATGAGAAATAAGCACTTTATTTTTTGGAAGGGAAACTATAGGGAACCTTCAGGTTGGGCTTCCTGGCACTCATTATGATAAACGTTTCCCGCAGCCTTGGGAGAAGCTTCAGCCTCTTCGTCTTTGTGGGATGCTTTGCAGAGGACCTCTTGCCTTGACAGGCACATCTGCCTAATCTTTTTGACTTGCAGCAGGAGTTATTTGAGGTGAAAACTTGGAATGTCTCTTAATTTTATTCATCTGGAAAAGTTTTAGAGGCAGAACAAAGATTGGAGGAATAACTATTAAACTTGGCAGTGCTTTGACTTTGTAGTCTAAATAGCTTTCTTTTAATCAAGTAGCTGCTGTTGCTTCTCCTTCTTCTTTTTTTTTTTTAATGGAATATTCATTGCTATTAGAGAATCCAGCCAAGCCTGAAACCCCTTTTGCTAAGTATAGTACCTATGATGTCAGTAATGGTCCCTGCCTCCAAGAGTCTGAACAAGCAAGGCAGCTGATGGGCAGGGAATAACAAAGAAGGTCTGGGCGGGCTTGCAGTACAGTCTGGTGACCCAGCCCTGTGCGAGGGTCGGGTACAATGTAAGGACATGGTGATGCAGAAGCAGATGCATTGGTTGCAAGGTCGAAATTAATTACATAGTCTTTGTTGGCCAGTACACCAGAAAAAGAAAATCTCTGTTTTTTTTTACAGAGCCGTGCCAGCTTCATACTTCTTCAGCCAGCAGCTGGGTGCAGGCACCTGAAGGTCTTCAGGCAGCACTGCAGTACAAAGGTGCTGAGCTGGAGAACCTTTCCAAAAGAGACATTTTCTTCCTTCCCTTCCCTTCCCTTCCCTTCCCTTCCCTTCCCTTCCCTTCCCTTCCCTTCCCTTCCCTTCCCTTCCCTTCCCTTCCCTTCCCTTCCCTTCCCTTCCCTTCCCTTCCCTTCCCTTCCCTTCCCTTCCCTTCCCTTCCCTTCCCTTCCCTTCCCTTCCCTTCCCTTCCCTTCCCTTCCCTTCCCTTCCCTTCCCTTCCCTTCCCTTCCCTTCCTTCCTGCTGAAACGCAAAATAATTCAAATAAGGCTATAAATATGTTAATTACGCTGAAGGAATTAAGTGCTCATTAACTTAAACTTCCTGCTCAATTATTTTCATTGCTGTCCCTCCTTTTACAATGGGAGGAAAGGACAGGTACCTGCCCTAATGCTCTCCACCAGTCCTTTCCCAGCCTGCCTTTCACTGCTGCCTCCTCCAGCACTGCCAATGCATATCTGGAGGCAATGTGCACATCTGGGCATGCCATGCTAGCAGGCAGGGCAAACGGCAGGGCAGGTCTTGCAAAGGGGGCTCTGCTCCTATCATTTCCCTCTCTGGATGACTTAGAATCAGAAGCATTAAGGTTGGAAAACACCCCTAAGATCATCCAGTCCAAACATCAACCACTTGGACTGAATTACACAGTGTCTTCCCGTGCCTCAGTTTCTCCACCTGTGATATAAAGAGGCTGATGAAGAGCTCAGAAATCCACTCATGGAAAACCAGAAATGAAAACCTCAGGGGACGTTAGCATTAAAACAACATTCAACAGCATATTAGGAGTTGTATTGAGAAGAGTCATTTTGTGACAGCAGGGAAACAGCCAAGCGATTTAACACCCACAGTTGTTGCCATCCCTTGTTTCTGTCCACAGATATGCCTGGACTGATATTCCAGGTCATTTCTCATGTTGGCAACTTTCATCTCTTTCCACTCAAGCAAGCCCTATAAACTGTTTGTATTAAAACAATTAAATTATGTGCACAGTGTTTACATAAATGCTGGCACCGTCATTAGTGGCAACACTTAGGGATGCGGATGGTGTCTGTGTGTGCTCTGCAATCCTTCAGGGAGAAGAATCGAATTTGCCAGCCAGTTTGGTTAAAATATTTAAATGAGAGGTGGCTGCACTTCGAGATGGAGGAAATACTGCCAAGGAATGTAACTGAATAATCAGAGCTCATCGTGACACCTCTCAGAGGGCCGTTTAGTGTGCTCTGCACTGCCATGGTACCCAGTGCTGCTCAGCCTCAGTAGTTTGGGTACAGCCTGGCTTGCAGCTTGACACCATGGGAAGGCAGAGCTGCCTCCCTGCCCTGTATTTACAACCGTAAATTCTCTGCTGGGAGAGACAACCCATGGCAAATCCCCCTTTCTACCCTATTTCCCTGCAGGGCTGCATTGATGCTCCTGGAGAATCTCCATCAGGGCTGCTGGAGCAGGAACCTACCTCCCCATCCTACAGCAATTTATTTTGTGTGTGCCCACCTTATTTGTACAGATGAAGCCATGCAGAGCAAGGAACAGGCCAAAGCCAGTCTTTGCCTGCCTGTTTTCTCCACCATGTTCCACCATGGGATCCGGTGCTGGAGGCTGCTCACCAAGCCGTCTCGCGCTGAGCTGCCAGGAGAGGCAGGGAGCCAGGAAAAAGCAAACAGCCCTGGGAAAAAGAGACTTCACAGAAAGAGTCTGTGGTTTGTCAGAAGCAAGAAGGCTGAACAACGTTTCCTTGTGGTCTGTAATTACCAACAGAGGGAAAAGATAGCTCAGACTTGGGGATGCTTTCATCCGGCAGACAAAAGCTGGATGAATCCAATGGCTGGAGGCTGAAGTTAGCAAGATTGAAAGGTAGGATGCAAATATCTAAGACTGGAGGTAATTAATAAGTTCCCTGATGGTTGCTGTGCCAAGTGGATGGCAGTCAGTGCAGGCGAGCTGCCCATGCTTGGGCCCAATGCCTTTCCTCAATCAGTGCTGTGTGGCACACAGGCAGCAGGGTAGGGCTGATCCCAAGTGAGCAGGACACACATCTGGAGTGCCCAGAGCCCCAGGAAGCTGAGCTGGGGTTTGCCTGAATGCAAGAAGACAAATGAATATCCTAAGCTGGAGCAGGCTGCCCGGAGAAGTTGTGGATGCCCCATCCCTGGAGGTGCCCAAGGCCAGGCTTGCTGGGGCCCTGGGCAGCCTGATCTGAAGGAGGGCAACAGGCCACGGCAGAGGTTAGAGCTTGATGGTCTTTAAGGTCCTTTCCAACTCAATCCATTCTATGATTCTATGATAAACTGCCCGATGCCCACCACACAGGAGAAGCCACTTGGACTCAAACCTTTTTCTACTGAACGCCCCATGTGTGGATCACAAGAGGAATTAAAGACACTGGGGTCCCCCAGCCATGCGATGAGCAGTCTGTGGCTAATGCCTTCATTGTAGGATGTGCTTTTCTGTGGGATGTGTCAGGCTGATGTGCTACAGGAGTTTAAATGCCTGATGTGAAGCCTTTCCTTCAGTCCTTGTGTTGTAGGGACTGCAAAGCTGTATGGGGCATACCATGCCTGATTAGTTTTATGGACTGCTGTGGCTCAAGGTTGATTATTTTCCAAATAAAATATCAGTTTAAGAGTAACTTGGTGTGCTTGCCAGCTTGGGAACATGGGGTGCCATTTTATTGGCCTGGGTAGATTGCTTGCTGGATGTTTTTATTCTTTAATAAAACCTTTTGGCAGAGCTCTGGCTTCTTGTTGCCTTACAATTAGGGAGAGAACAACCAGTGCTCAACTCTGACACAGAGGTTTATGAAACCAGCAGAGAGATGCAGGGAGACCTCTAAGAACAATGAAGGCAGAGCTGCTGGCTGCTAACGAGGAGGAAATATGTTATTTTTAGCTATCCGAGAAGGTGGAAGGTGAAAAAAAACAACAACACAAGAACAAAGAAAATCTATAGTTCAATGCAGGAAGCCAAAAATCACTGCCAAAAACAACACAGAACTGACTCTCTGGGCAGGGAATGCGTTTTGCTAATAGGATGGAGGGGATGGAGTGGTTGTAGAGCCCTGGGGCATGAGGGTCTGCACACCCTACGCCAGGACCAGGACCAGATGTGTCTCCAGGTGCACAGGCAGTGCAAGAACAGGACAGAGAATAGCATGAGGAAAGGGGCATTTATTCGGATAACGAATCCCAGCTCTAATGAAATAAGGTATCAGGGGCTGGAGTTGATTCCCTGCCAGTGACTTGTAATGGCAGTGCTGCATGGCAGGACTGTAACCCAGGCAGAGCATGGTGATGGAGTGCTGCAAATCTGCCTCACTCAGGATCCCGGGGGCTGCGATGTAAATCCGAAGGCAGTGTTATGGGAACAGTGGGAGTGCTCCACCATCCCTGGAGGTTTTTAAGAGCTGTGGAGATGTGACACTGAGGGACATGGTTAGTGGGCAATGTGGGGATGGGTTGGGGTTGGACTTTATGACCTTAAAGACCTTTTCCAAACTGAATTATTCTATGATTCTATAAGAGCTGTGCTGCATTTCTTCTGGAGAAGCTGGCAACCAGTGTCTTGAACGCGTATACTCTTTGCTGGGTACAGGACTGGATGAGGGCCGGGTGGTGAATGAGGTTACCTCCATCTGGCGACCAGTCATGAGTGGTATTCCCCAAGGGTCTGTATTGGGGCCAGCCCTGTTTAATATGATGATCCGTACAAGGGGATTGAGTGCACCCTCAGTACGTTTGCAGTTGACACTAAGCTGGGAGAATTTCTCTGAGGACAGGAAGGCCCTACAGAGGGGTCTGGACAGGCTGATCACTGGGTTGAAGCCAATGGGATGAAGTTCAACAAGAGCAAGTGCCAGGTCCTGAACTCTGGCCACAACAAACCCAGGCAATGCTACAGGCTTGGGGCAGAGCCTCTGGAAGACTCTGTGGAAGAAACAGACCTGGGGGTGTTTGTTGATGCTCAGCTGAACATGAGCCAGCAGTGTGCCCAGGTGGCCAAGAATGCCAATGGCATCCTGGCTTGTGTCAGATATAGTGCAGCCAGCAGGAGCAGGAGGTCTCCCTGTACTCAGTGGCTAAGGGAACTGGGTTTATTCTGAAGAACAGGAGGCTCAGAGGAGACCTTATCACTCTCTACAACTGTTTGAAAGAAGATTGTGGCTAGGCGGGGTCGTCCTCCCACGTCTCTAGTGATGGGATAGAGGGAATGGCCTCAAGTTGTTCCAGGAGGGATTCAGGTTGGATATTAGGAAAAATTTCTTTTCCAGAAAGAATGGTCATGCACTGGAACAGGCTGCCCAGGGATGTGGTGGAGTCATTGTCCCTGGAGGTGTTCAAGAAACATTTAAATGTGGCACTCAGTGACATGGTTTAGTGGGGAAATACTGGTGGTAGGTGGTTGGTTGGAGTGGATGACCTTGGAGGTGTTTTCCGACCTTAGTTATTCTGATTCTATGATTCTATCATTTTCCATTTATCTGATCCCCAAAGAATCTTTTACATAATGGAGTCCCGTGGGCTCCATTTGTCTTTCATATGCATGGATTTTGCGCTTTCTGAGCTCCAGCAGCTGCAGGCAGGGCATTGCATGCATCCCCTTTTCAGGCATTTGCTGCTCTGCCCAAAAATGGGTGTGACACAGAGGTACACAGAGACTTTTAACGCTGCAGCACACTGGGCTTCCCCTACCTTGGGAAAGAGTATTTCTGTATTTCCATCTCTTTGATATATCCCTGTCCCTACTAGGAGAGAACAAAGCCCCTTAAGGCCTCCCAAAACTTGAAAAACAGAAAGAAATCAGCATCAGAGTGAAGGCTGGGTAATAACAAGGCAGAATCTGGACCTGGACCCGGATGTTGTTTGGAATGCAGAACTGGGAGTGGCGAGGACAGTGACCAGGAGGCTCCATCAGAAGCAAGGTCTAAAGACTTCATACTCAGAGACGGTTCAGTACAGGTTTGTTGGCCAAGCGGTGCTGTCATTTCCTGCTTGAAGCAACAGTTTACGTGGCTGATAGACTGAAAACAATTAGTCGCTTCTATTCCTTTCTTTGAGGAAAGTACAGGGTGAGCACTCTCTGGCAGTCTGCACTGATTTCTGATAAAATAATTCATCCAAATGCCTATGCAAATCAGCTCTGGCCCATAATCACTAAAAAAAAATTAATGCTGTAAATATAATGAAAACATAATTAGCAATTAAAGATGGGGGTGACAGACTGGTGCTAGGGATGGAAATAATGGGAGCGCCGCTCTGCATCTGAATGCTGGCAGAAAGCAGCAGCCATTCAGGGTCATTGTTTCAAGTTCTGCAAGATGGTAATTGGAACCTATTTCCTTGGCTGAAGACCTCATCATCTCCAACAGCTCAGGGATTACCGAAGCACTGGGGAAAAGGCTAATCCTGTCTTCCCTTGGAGGGTGTCAGCACATATGCCTGCCTCCCAGGCTTTCTACTGTGAGGCAAAGATGGAGTGGCCAAACGGAATCATGAGATCCCATTCAGTCCTCCATCTGAGGTAATGGCCTCAAGTTGCACCACGGGATGTTCAGGTGTGATATTTGGAAAAAAATTATTCCCCAAAAGAGTGGTAATGCAATGGAACATGCTGTGCTGGGAGGTGGTGGAGTCACTGCTCCTGGAGGTGTTCAAGGAAACAGTTGGTGTTGCACTGAGGGACTTGGTCTGCAGCAGCCAAAGGTGTGGGCTGATGGTTGGACTAGGTGATCTTAGTGGTCTTTCCAACCTAATGATTCTATGATTCTATGATTTCATCTCTTACCATCCTCTTTTATTGACCTTCTTGTGAAAATCTGAGTTTCCCAAGTTAACTGTTCAACTTTGGAGGGTAAAACTGCACAACCTGAAAGAGTTGAGCCTGATCCCTTTGGAAAGCACAGCACAACATTACATTCTTGGCCTGATATGGAGGAACCTGTAAAGATTTTCCACTCCACCTTTAATGATGCAGAATCAGGAATTTAAATGCAGAACATTCAGCATCCACTCTTTGGCCTCTGCCTATGCTCAAAACTCTCTTTTAGTTGAGAGTAGCAATTATCTCCTTCCTCCTTCACAAGAACAGTGAGAAGCGTAATTAGGCAGGATAGGAATTTTTGTCAGCTGTGTGCCTGCACCTCACATTAAAGCCAGTGGTAACTGAAGGGATAATTGTGTTTTTGAAGCACATTTTGGGTGAAATGCGGAAGTTTACTGCCGTGACCGCAGCACCATGGGCTTGCACAGAGTCTGACATCCCAACCCACTGCACATCCTACCGAGGCCTTTGTGGACAGGCTCACACCATTTCTTTTGGTCAACACACAGCACAAGGGCACTGTGTGGGCAGGGGACACATCTTTAGGGTCTAATTGTATGTGACATAAAAAAAAAACCCACTGTTTTCCTACTGTAGAAGCTCAGAAACCCAAAGTTGTATATGAAGAGGGAACAGATGGAGATACATCTTGGTCCAGCCCTGGGACCACTTTGGGTTTAGATCTTCACAAAAACAGACAGCAACATTAACCTTTTTGAAGCTAGGATTTGAACTAGCCCATTTCCTGGGACTGACTGAAGACCCAGCGTACTGCTCTGCTGGAAAGTCTGACATTTAGAGCTCTTTTTTCAATCCAAACCTAAACCCAGCAGCCCAGACTTAAAAGTTCCTCAAGGCAGAGAAAGTTCTAAAAATTCCACTGCCACATCATGGAAATGCTATCTAGCACCTGGCCGAGTCTACCCCAGGATCCAGCCTAAAATCTGGGGCCTCATTTTTTAATAAGAATGGCTATAACTTTGGACAGTGAATGTTTGAGTGCAGCTAAAAAATGTCAGTATATTATGGGAGGAGAATGAAAATGTTGAAACTATTCATTTTTTTTGTTCTTTCCATGAGTCAAAATGTCTTTGCAACCAACGTAATTCTTTGGGATTTTTGAATGACGACTGCATCACATCAAAGCCTGTGTTAATGTCAAGGTGGAATTCTGGTAGAGAGGGACCGTTTTAATACTAAAAGGTTTATACTGTATTCTTTAGCATGGCAGTATAGCACAAGGAGAGATTTTTGTCTTGGGTGTTGAGTAGCTGAGAGGGCTTTTGGAGCCCCTTGGAAGTCAGCAGTGAACATGGTTCCTACCTGCCCCGCACACCAGGTGTTTCAACAGCAAGGATGCTCCTTGCAAGTTCTCATCCTTCCACCCTTCTCCATGTGTCCAACCTACCCTACGATCCTCTCTTCTTCCCCATTTACCTCCATTCAGCAGAGGCAGCTTGACCAAGCTCTGTGTCCCTCTTTGCCTGGCTGGCAAATTTGTTGCCCAAAAGGATGCCACTAAACTCAGATGACTGGAACATCCTGCTATTCACCACATTCATTAAAAACATCATCCAGACACCATGGAAATTGTCTAAATTTGTCCCTGAAAACTCTGGGCCGGGGAGATCATTTGTTGCTTACACGTATCTGAGCATGGCATTAAAATGGAGAGTTACTATACGCTGCCGAAAGGGATTTATATCTAAAGTAATAACTTAACTCCATGGCAAATGCTTTAATTTCTTTGTAGTATAAATTAGCATACTAATCTGATAATAATGCATTACAGGCTGCAATAAAAAAATGAAAAAGATATCATGCATGGCTAATCATTATAGGAATTGAAACCAAGACAAAGGATCGCACTGTAATTTGGCTGAAATTTCATGGTCCTGTAATGGGGAAGGTGAGGGGGGTCAGATGGTAGGAATGCTCTTAGGAAGGGCCACCAAAGCAAAGACTTTCCTGGGCACAACCAGCCAAAATTTTCACTGGTTTCTCTCCTTCTGCATGACAAGTATTCACTGAGATCTATAGTTACAACATGGAGTGATGCCTACACCCATCTGGGAATGTTTTGTTCAACTTCTGGTCCATGACCTACAGCAAGTGCACATGCCATAAAGAGGTGGTGTGATGGTGAAGTGTTATTTTGGAAAGCCAATACGTATGCACCAGAGCTTTGCTAAAAAGCAATTAGATAAAGGGGAGGACAGCGTCTTCCAGAAGTCACACTGATAAGTTCTCCACTGCCCACAGTAGGAGCTTGGGCAGGTAAATATACCATTGGACACCTAAATGTGGCTCCCCTACACCGGAGCTGAAGCCCACGCTTTGTCATATAGCAATCCATATCCCAGTGGCATTGCTGACAACGGACCAGAGACAAATCCTGCTTGCAGAGCGAGTCTGAGAGAGTAATTAAGCAGCAGGAGTGATTACCAGAAGACATGGTGGGATCTGCATCCCTTGAAATCCTTAAATCCAGACAGGCCAGCTTTTGCAAAACGCAGTTGTGGCTGAACCTGTAATTACAGGCAGGATGCCCGCCAGGAGATAAGATGTTGCAGTCTGTATTTATGCCGGATGATCGCTGGATGCTTTCTGTGCTGCTGGGAGGCTCCAAGCAGCTTGAGGAACGTGCTCACCTTCCAAGGTGAGAACATTAGAAGGTTGACATGCTGGGCTTCTTGTTCAGGTTTTTCTTCTTCTTGTTATTATTATGATCGTTTTTTAAAGGCGGCTTTTTTGTTTTATTTTTGAAAAGCCTCTCTAAAAGGCTGACTGTGTCCATCACACTGCTGAAATGAGGTGTTTTGGCAGAAATAGCAGAGAATTTAACTGGAAATAGCTCTGAACATTTTCATAGCTGACGAATTAAACTGCCTTTTGTGGCTATGAATTTCATGGTGCTCATAATGCCAATGTCCTCGTTAAGTTCTCTTACATTTCTAGAGATGGACTGAGGATTATTCTGCTCTGGATATGACATTCCTTTTCCTCTATTACATCTGTCAACAGGATTTAGGGGCCTTTTTTCCCCTCCAAATGGAAAAAAAAATGCTTTCAAAGAGGAGCTTGCTAGTTAAAATACTTTCTGCATGAATTAGTACCAAGTAAAGATGTGGTACCTGGCTTGCACGATTCATCACCAGTAGCTCTCACCAAAGAGTTCCTATTTTAGTGAGCAACAAAAACAACCAGAAATGAGTAATTTTCAGATCAACCTGCAATGTTTTACATTGTCCTGAATGGAAGGACTTCTAACTCTATGCTTGACTCCATTCTGTTTTTTGTTTTGTTTCTTTTTCCTTTACTTTTAAGGAATTCAACCTATTTCTGTGAAAAAATATGACGCTTCCTTACAAGCTGATGGAGTCCTTCTCTTTTAGTGCTACTTCCCCATCACCCATAATGTGATCTCTCATATCCACATGCTCAGCTACTGCAGGATCCTGTCCTGTTTTTTGTTTGTTTGTCTAAAAGGGATAAAGGCAACAACAGACGTCTTCATGGAAGTGTAAAGCTCAAATTAAACCTGGGAAGGAACACAGAGATGTTTGGTTCATGCAAAAAAATATCCCTAAAGGTTAGGCGAATTCAGCTTAAGCAGCATGCAGTTGAAATCTGAATTGTCATAGGGTAATTTCTAGTCTGATTTACTCTAGTTGAAGATTCAACCTTAAATGCCTGTATGGCAGTGAGAGACGTGTAGAGGCAAGGGAAGCGAGACTCAATGGAAAAGGAAAAGGCACCAAGAGTTGCCAAGCTGAGGCCAAGCAGCAATGCTCAGGACCCTACTCTTCCTCCATCCACAACATCTGCATGGCTTCCACATTTCCTTCAAATGAGAGGTGAGGAAATCACAGGAACGGATGTAAGAGATTCCAGCTCTTCCTGGGGGGCACTGCTCAGGCAGAATTGCTTCCACCTTCATTTTTGTGTTTTTGCTCCCTGTTCCTGCAGACCCAAACCAACCTCGCACCTGTTTTGCTCTGTGTTTCCATGGTAATTAGAGAGGTGTTGCACGGTCCTTCTGCAGGCTGCAGCAGCCCTGCATAGAAAATCTCACAGAAAGAAAAGATCTGAGCTGGCCTTAAGACTAACCCAAAATTAAATACATGCAGCTGCACTTGGAATCATCACATCTCTCATTCCCTCTACTAAGGAGGAGGAACTCAGTTAGGCAAAAGTGGGGCAGATGGGCAAAATGCACCAAATTGGGAACATTTCTGCAGTTTCCTGATAAGCTGGATGCGATGCCAACTCAATTTCTAGCTTGAGGAATCAAGCTGCTGTTTCACTTTAAAATATTCCCAAGGCCTGCTCTGAAATCTTGATGTGCACTTCCTAAGAGCTGGAGGTCCCATGGTGGGTGCCCCCTGCTCAGACTTGTCCCACCAGTGCAAATGGAAGCATGCTGATATTGGTCCCAGATGGTTGCTGAGTTGTCTCTAGACTTGCCAACTTAACCAGGATTAACATTAATTATCCCTGTCAGCAATTTTAGCCCTGGGATTTCCCCTGAGCCATTCATGGTTACGTACGACATGGGTTCAGTTTATACAAGGGCTTGGAATACCCCAAGTGCACGTAACATCTGGCACGTCCCAGGGTTTCCACGCTCCTGGGGTCTCAGCCCTGTCACAGACAGTCCAATCCCTGAGGATATAAGGATCAGGACCTATTGATTCTCCAGTGCTTTGTACAGCATTTGTCAGTGATTAGGGAATGGGAACTCAACCCAAAGCACAGTGATGTGGGCTGTGCGTTGCAGAGTTAGCTGTCCGGCTTGAGGCAGTAGTTAGATAAAAGGGCATTTTTATTTATCTATCCCTTCTCAGTCATTTGGGGTTGGAAGGAAAGCAAAAAGGCTGCACTGTGAATTCCACAGCCCAGGGTGCTGGTAGAGACTGTCTGACTTTTTGCTGTTCAGCCGAGGAGATGTGGCCTGAAACGGTTTATGTTGGAGTCAGCAAGTAAAGAGCTCTTAAAATGCCTTTTACCGGCTCTCCCTCTGGAAGTACATGGCAAGATAAGTTGCATCACAACCCTTACTGTGCTGGGGAAACTGAGGCACAGAACAGCATGACTTGCTAAGTAACCACCAGTAGAAGTGTCGTGTAGAGGGGATCAAAGCGCAGCAGCCTGTGGCTCTCCTTGCCATTTCTGAGCTGTAGAGCATGCATCAACCACGGTGCAAGGAGAGATTTTAAATAATATGGAGGGATTCCATGCCCCGCTGAACACTGCTGCTTCTCATAGGTACCTTATCCCATGGAAATCTCTACGTATGTCATGAAGGTACCCATGTAGCTCATGAAGGTACCTACGTATCTCATGGCATTACTCTGTGAGATGCAGTTGACACACCAGAGGGACAGGATGCCATCCAGAGGAACCTAGACTGGCTTGAGCCCAGGAGTCCTGCATCCAGATGTGGAGTCCTCAGTACAGGAGAGACATGGAGCTGTTGGAGCGTGACCAGAGGAAGGCAACAAAAAGGATCCAAGGGATGGAACAGCTCTCCTATGAGGACAGTCTGAGAGAGCTGGGGCTGTGCAGGTGGGGAAGAGAAGGCTGTGAGGTGATCTGAGAGCGGCCTTCAGTATCTAAAGGGGAGTGACAGGAAAGAAGGGGACAGCTGCTTTAGCAGAGCTGTGGTGAGAGAACAAGGAGAAGCTCAAAGAGGGGAGATTTAGGTTAGATATGAGGATGCCTTTTGCAGTGAGGGGCACAGGCACAGGCTGCCCAGAGATGGAGTGGATGCCCCATCCCTGGAGACTTTCAAGGTGAGGTTGGATCAGGCCCTGAGCAACCTGATGGAGCTGTAGTGTCCCTGCACACTGGGGGGCAGCTGGACTAGTTGGCCTTTACAGGTCCCTTCCAACTCTAAGGTTTCTATGATTGTAGAATACACACATAGCTTATGAAGGCACCTACTTCACTTCTGCCCTTGGAAATCAAGGTAATTCCTTACATTGCAGCGTTCCCAAGGCCTGCACCAGACCCTGGATATGTGCCAACCTGTCACACACTGTAGGTCAGAGCTGACAGCTTCACCCAACGCCACAAGAGAAAGCAGCTTTGGAACTGCCTGGAGAAGGCAACAGTCTGCACCCCAGGCTTGTCTCCACGAGGTCCCAGAGCTGCACAGAGCTGGATTTTGCCAGCTCAGCACTGGGGCAGAACAAATCCCACTGTCACAGTGCTCCTGTACAGTCACCGAGATGAACCGGATTTTATTTTTAACTGACTGTGAAGATTGCTTGTGCCCAAGAGCCTTCGAGCCTGAAATATCAATTGCCCAGGGCAACACAGCTAGCAAACACATTCATTTTTCATTCTTGGTCACTGGAGGGAGAAAGACATGTTGTGTGCTCAGATCTGTCTTCCCAGGTTGTTCAGTCCTTAATGTCTCTGCTCTTAGCAAGGGCACAGGCAGGACTGGGCTCACCTGGAGGCGTCCATCCCATCACAAGACAAGCAGAGAACTCCCGGACTCATCCGAGGCTTGGAAAGCATGGCACAGCAGGGTGCTCTTGGAGCACAAACCAGAGCCCTGAACTCGGTGTGGACGCAGGAGGCCTGCCCTCAGCCCCCGTTGGTGACTTCTAGTAGAGGTGCTAGGGGCACTGGAGCAATAATTCACACCACAGCAACATTCCACATCACACTGACATTTCAATCTGCCTGGCTCCATTTCCCAGCGCTCCTCAGCAGAAGGCTGAAGTCAACCCCTTTTGGCATGAGACACCGCAGGGTGAAAGCCATGTCCTATGAGCATCCCAGGAGGAGAAGGAATGCATCCACACTACAGCCTCCTTTCCCTGGGAGAATCACATGTGAAGGATCTAAGTGCTAGATGAGCTCCCCAAGTACAGACACTGTGAACGAGAAGGAAACCGTACTCCATGGGCACTTGGGCTTTATTACACACTTTATAAATGATTTATTTTTAATTATGAGGAGAGTTACAAGCAGCCCAGAGCCATGCAGCTTGCATTTCATGTTGCTTACAATCAACTTTTAATTTATTCTTCATTTATTTTGCTGCAATTTTCTCCTTCCAACCTAGGAAGGAAATAATATCTGCAATCCAAGACAGTGACTTCAGGGTTAAAGGAAAAGCTTGGAAAAAGCAGAGTGATGTCTGTGGTGCAGGTTGGTTGGTTCAGCTGCCACAGCACTGAGGGCAACGAATCTGTGGGGAGCTGTGTGCAGAGACACAGCCTGGAGATGCCAGGAAGTCAAGCACTCTCTCCAGGCAAAGAACCCTTTGGAGGAAGCTCAACTATTAAACCCAAAGCAATAAAGAGTCAAAAATCTCAGGCATCCTCCAGGAGTGTGACAGCCCCAGGTGGCTCCAGCATGATGGAGCAATCCCGTGTCACCCTCTATCACCAGGGCAGGGCTTCAGCAGTGGGGAGAGCAGCTGCCATCTTGTGCTACCAGTAACACCCGGGGCCACCAGTGTGACACGTTCTGAGCCTCAGACAACAGCTATGACAAAGATGTTTAGACATTCACAAAGGTTACTTGCTTTGTGGAGGAAGAGATTTTAAAAAAGCCACTGCAGAGCTGTATCAGGGCTTTCCATTGAGCCCGGGCTTTCCATCAACCCAAGGCAATGAGTGACAGAAAGATGACATCTACCTTTTCTAGGGAGCATCCCTGCAGCTGGTGCTCCCAGGGCACAGCAGCCTCTTCATGGCTCTGTCCCCAGCCCTGTCTGTGCAGGGAAAATCCCAAGCTTTGTTCTCAGCTTGTGGCAAAGATTTTGCTTGCATTTTTGCAGCTGGTGGTTGGATGAGGGGTTTCCTCGTGCTGCGCTCGGAGGAAGAGCAGCGGGCTGTGTCTTCAGCAAAGGCTAATGTAGCAGAAGGCAATTGCAAAGGAAATTACATCTTGTGAATGCAGGTAGCCATGCAATGATGTGAAAAGCTTTTTCCCTCCAGTGAGTGTGTGCATGCTGCTGATGTTTGGGTTTCCTTTCCTTTTCTTGCTTTTTTTTTCTTCTTCTTTTTTTTTTTTTTTTCTTTACAAGGGCAGCTCAGGAAGTGATGCTCAATGTTTGCTGCAGGGAAAATGATTTCATGGGGCAACACACTGTGCAGACACATCCAGGTGTGGCTGCTCAGGCTCAGTGCACCTCTTCCCTCCTTCTTTAGCTCTTTTTATAGGGATGGAAAGATCCATTTTCTTGCAGAGGAAAGAAGAAAAGAGCTGACAGACCTGCAATCATAGTCACCTGATTACAGTCCCCGCTGGGGCTTTCATAATAAAATAAATAAGGATTTGCTATCCCAGCCAAAGATATATATCCTTTGTTGAGCAGCTCATGACTAGTTGGGTTGATGTGGGATCTCTGGACCTGGATCTATGCATCCAGGTGTGCAAATAGCACCGCTGGATTAAAAACCCATCTGTCAGCCGCCAGGGATAGGAGATGCCCAGAAACACTGGCTGTGATTCTATTACTCCCAGTGAGTCACGTCCAAGCTGGGTCTGAGCAGTTCTGCACTCTGATTTGGGAACCAAGAGGGCACTAAATGAGTTTTGTGCAGTACCCAGCTCATCAAGGATTCAAATGTAATAACGGTATTTATAATGGATTTAATGGAAAAAAAAAAAAAAAAAGAAGATATTCCCATCGTGCATAATTTATTTACACCATGTATATATAGAGTTGGAAATGTGCTGCGTTAGCTGTGAAAACTGCAGAGCCAGCAAAGGGAGGGAAATTTCCCACCCATCCTCTTCGTCTGATGGGTCAAAGAGGCACTTCAAACCGTCAGTGCTGCTGGCCCTGATGAAAATGTTGATCTCAAACCCTCCCCAACGGTGGTACAGCACTGGGTAGGCAATGTCCATCCCAACCAAGGAACCTCCAGGAGAGCAGGCAGTGTGTGCAACAGCAGGGATTGCAGGGCAGAAGAAGTGTGCTCCTGGATCTCCTGTCTCTTGTATCATGTTGCTGCATGTGTTTGAGAAAGATGTGTGGAAATCCACTGAATGCTGTTGGATGTCCCAGGCATTCCTACACCAGAACTGGGGTCCTCCAGCTACGCTGCACAGATGTTGATGTGACAGTTCAGTGGCAAGGCTCGGGGAGACACAAGGGCTGCTGAGAACTGCAGAGTCTAGATTCTGTAGAAAGAAACACAGCTCTTTGAAATCCAAATTACATGAGCACAAAGCCAATGTCAAAGCCCTACGCCCAACAGGCTGACCCAGGGCTCCTATCAGCACTCATAAATGCTCCTTTGAGAAATAGCTGCAGACTTGACAGACTTTCACAGACAGTGGGCTGGAGCCACAGAGGTACCCATCTGTACCTGATAAAGCATGAGAGGGAAGCGGTTTCAAACTAAAAGAAGGGAGATTTAAACTGAATATAAATAAGTTTTTTTATGGTAAGGGTGGTGAGGCACCGGAATGGGTTGCCAGGGGAGGTGGTGGTGCCCATCCCTGCAGACACCCAAGGTCAGGCTGGAGGGGCTCTGAGCACTGACGGACCTGTGGGTGTCTGTGCTCATTGTGGGGGGTTGGACTGGATGACCTTTAAAGGGCCGTTCCAACCCAAACAATTCTATGGTTGTCTGGCCTGAGTCAGTCGCTGTATGAATGTACCAAGAGAGGATCTTTGTCCCAAAGAGTCTACAAGAAGGCCAAAAATAATCCATGCTAAACAAACAAACAAACAAACAAAAACCAGACAAAAACCCACCCCCAAACAGTACTTTTGTTTGGCAAATGCAGATGGAAAACTCCGTGGGGGTGAGCTGGGGACTGGAGGGCTCATTGCTGGCCCTGTGTTGCTTTTGATGCACAAATTAATTTCCTCTTCCTTTCCTTCCCTGCCTGGCTTGACATTTAGTTCAGCTCTTGTGGGGCTCAGTGACCTCCCCCTGACCTGGTAGCTGGGTCTCAACGAGCCCAGGGGAAAGGGAACCATAAATTTACCTTCACTCTCTAAAATAAATTACCAGAAATTAATGTCCCATAATGAGACAATTTGTCATTGCTGATAGGCCTGGCTTTAACAGAGGGTTTTAAAACAGCACCATTAATTTATATGGCTTTGCTATTTAATATTTAAACAGGATGAAACTTGCCGAAAAGGCAGTTTGCTTGGAAAGCAGGGAGAGGGGGAGGAAAGGAGTGGAGTGTACGGCAGTGTAGGGAGCACCAGAGCCTTCAGTTCAAGGAAAGGTGGTTCTACCTCTATAAATTCTGCTGACAACTGAAAATCGTCTTGGAATACAGACTGAGAGTCCCTGACTGCCAAGGATGACAATGCACTCCCTGAAAGCAGTACGATCATGTTTCCAAGGGTCCCTGCATTCCAGACGATGCTGTCTCCTACGTGCACTAATTACCACCAGCTTTGCCCATCTTTATAACTATAGGTTTCTGGCCAACTTCAGGCAGGACGTTTCTTGCAGCAGAGTAATCAGGGCTGGTAGTAATGCAGCCTACAACCTCATGCAAAGCTTCTGCCCTGAGATTTGCAGATCATCAAAACATTGAATTGTTAAGGTTGGAAAGACCACCAAGATAATCTAGTCCGGCCATCAGCCCACCAACACCATACCACTAAACCATGCCACTCACTGCTTTTCTTGACAACCTCCAGATGTCACTGATGCAGATGAGCAGAGAGGCCCATGGGGCAGCACATCTCAGCTCCCAGGACCTTTTCCCTTCCATCTGGCTTCTGCAGGTGGGCTTACAGAGATGCACAATGTGGGGTCCGCGTATTTATCTCACGGCAGGAAGCAAGCAGCTCACTTTCTGCGTTTTAAAGATATGTCCTTATGATTCTGCAGTTTGATCCTCTCTTTATACTCTTTCTCTAACACAGCCTGCACCTAAAAGTGCTGAAAGAAATAAGATTTAAAGGGGATTTAAGCACCAATGGGCACCCTGAGCCTTGAGATGGACCTTCTCCATCACCTTTTCTGGAGGTCATGCTCACACCAAGCAATGATGTTCCCAACATCTCCCACCTCATCTCCCACCTCCCAGTGAGATTTCATTCTTATCTTTTTTTCTGCAGCCCACTGTTATTCCAGAGGAAATCTCTGCATTCATTCCTCTTACAGAGGGCACTCCTGCCCACACGAGGTGCCCACAAGGTGCCCACCCATGGGTTCAGCAGGGGAGGGGTTTGGTGGCTGAGCAGCTCTGTGCCCAGCCAAGCACCCAAACCATGGGAGGTCTTCATTCTAATTGGATTTACTTTTTGCACTCCATACTAAGTAGAAATTATTTTGGTGTCATGCTCTACATTACATCAACTATTACATCATCAACTAAACATTTCAAAACCCCAAAACATTTAGCTCAATGCCATCTTAGAATTACACTGTTTATGAAAGAAAGGCAAAGCCACTCCATTAAAGCCTTTGTTCCCCTCAGTGCCATTAGGCTTCACTTACTGCAGTGAGTTATCATGCACCGTGAGAATGCCCCGAGTGTGACATAAAGCACAGTCCTCTGCTTCTCCAAAGATCATAGAATCATAGAATGGCTTGGGTTGAAAAGGACCACAATGCTCATCCCATTTCAACCCCCCTGCTATGTGCAGGGTTGCCAACCAGCAGACCAGGCTGTCCAGAGCCACATCCAGCCTTGAATGCCTGCAGGGACGGGGCATCCACAGCCTCCTTGGGCAACCTGTTTCAGTGCGTCACCACCCTCTGGGTGAAAATGATGACTTCAGAAACCTTCCCCTTACAACAAAGATGGAAACCCATTCTCATTATTTTTAACCTGCAACAAAACAGTTCCTTTTGAGGAAAAAAAGAACTGGGCCACTTAATCCATTCAAATTCTCTCTGTAGGAAATTTGATTAATCCAGAATAATAGTGTGCATGATGTGTGGATTGATGAGATGTGATATCCTATCTGGACACCTCCTTTCAGGTGGCATTGAGGGCTCATGCTGTTGTTCTGCACATATCTAAGGCACATAAAATACTGTATGAGATGTGATCAGTCATTCCACACCCCAGTTTTTCTTGTAATGTTTGCTGAGCTCATTCATACCCAGTACTGCCATATTAGAAACAAAGGCAGCAAGTCCTAATCTGGTGTGTGCTCATATGAATTTTACATCACGTATCTAAGGGGACAACTTTGTTCTTTCATCCTCAGATGGTGCACCAATCTTTGGGGGCAAAGAATGAATGTGCTCAATGGAGCAGACATCCCATTAATTTTTATGGGATCAAACACAGTAAAAATCACTGTGTCAGGCAGTAAAATTTCACATTTGACCAAAATATTTTCTATTGGGTTCCAGCACCCTCTATCCTAAAGTGTAGATAAGGTCCAAAGCATCAGACAAAGGGCAGAAATGATCATAATGTGCTTAGCTAGTTGTGCAGTGTGCAAAAGCAAATTCATTCCTCTTCCCTTGCAAGTGTTCTTATGTCATGGAGCATGAGGTTTCATTACCCTTATCATTATCTTAGTTTGCACAATATCAAAGGTTATTAATGGTCATAAAATTACCTATTGCAGTTTCATCTGTAACCATTGTATTCCTCTTTATGGTGAGCTTGTTCCACACTATGATTACCCAAAGCACTTGCAGAACAATGCCTTGATACTTCAAGTTGGACTAGCAGTCATTTTATTCACATTATCAATGTGCACAATATAATATATGCAATAATCTTTGCCTATTATTCTGACAACACCAAATCTCATTAAGGTCAATGGTTCAAGAACTCATTTGACTTTCAGTGGAACGCAGGCTCATTAAAATAATGCACTAATGCCACTTGAGGGGGACCCAAATCTCAGGAAAGAGGAGCAGAGGGGCCACATTCCTATCATCCTTCACTCCTTCCCCACCTTGGTAATGTCTGGAGCACTTGCTGACCTAAATGTGTCTGTGTGTAGGGTGAAGGGAGACCTCATGTCCATACATCAGTTACCTGTTCAGACCCAATATACACAGATAATCAAACCTGTCATTCATCAGCCTCTAGAGGACAATGAAGAGGTGAATCATAGCCAGCACAGATTTGTCAGGAGCAAACCAATCTCCTGTTTTGACAGGGTCGTAGGCTTTGAGGATAAAGGAGAAGGATGGGCCCTGGTGGAGTGCTGGCTGTAAAAGCAAGGTGTGAAGGCATGACTGGCTATTTAGAGAGCCCAAAACGCTTGAGAAAACAGCTATTCAGAGAAAATAAACAATTCTCGGGGCTGTCTGTGGTTGAGCAGAGACCCAACTTGGGCCTGGTTCTGTTTGATGAGTTTATTGCTGACTCTATGAACTGGAGAATATTCAGGTCAGGTCTGAAGTAGGCACGAATGCTGGCAGACATGATTAGCTAAAGACAGTGCAGAATAATTGAAATACTATGCTAGCAATATACTCAAATAATTGAAATATTAGCTCAATCTCTGCTCTGTGGGAGAGAACCTCAGAGAGACAAGGGTTGCAAGGAGTCAGCATCAGCAGAAGAAAATGTCCGAGGATATTCATTGATGGTTGGACTAAATGACCTCGTCGATCCTTTCCAATCTTGTGATTCTATGATTCTATGATATAAGTACAGAAGGGTTGGAGAAAGGTGTGTGAGGAGCCTAGTCCTTCTGATTAGCCCAGAAAGGTCCTAAGCTGAGAGTTCGGGGACACAGAAGAGGTAGACCTGATGAAAAGAGATGGGCCTGCCTAATCTAGGCACAAACTGACCAACAGGACCACGATAACCATGCCTAAATATATGAAAAGAAAGGGTTAAAAGGAAAGGAATGAACCATTCCCTGTGAACTTTGGGGACAAAACAACAAATAATGTGTTCACCTTCAGGAAGGCTGGCATGGCAGGAGCCTTTCTCACAGTAATAATGGCACAGCATTGGAATACATTGTGCAGCTGATTGCAAAATCTCTCATTGTAGAGTTGCTTTTTTGTTAGGAATGGGTTGTACAAATATCTCCTAAGAAGGGTTTCTACAGAGCAGATCCTACACTGTGGCTGTGACCAGACGAAATGTCTTCAGTCCTGTCACTGTGAGTCTGTATTCATATAGAAAATGTCATTCTTAATATTAAAAACCCATGCAAGACAGATGGTGTTATACACCTATATATACGGAACTGTAAATATACAAGTGAATATTAATCTTTATATTCAACAATCTTGGAGAAACCTGTATTTAATGAATTTTAAAATGCTGATGTAGCTTATTGGAAATGAAAGCATCAGCTTTCAAATTCCACTTTATTTGTAGGTGTAAATATCACTGAAATCGGTGACAAAGGGTTTTATTTAAAACAAATAAAAGCATTGCTTTATTTTCCAATCGAATATGGATCGGTCTGAAATGCAGAGTCACCCTAATTCCCAGCAATTAACTCTGAATAGCCTCCAGAGAGTTTTCTGCTTTAAAGAAGAGAGTTAAAACATTAGCTCTGTGCTCTCTCTGTGTCTTTACACGACTTATTACTATCATTAATAGACCCTTACCTTTGCAAGGGTACTGGTGAAAGAGGAAAGCATCAGTTCCATAGAGGGAAGGGAACAAAAGCTTCCCCACATCTCCAGGGGGGCTGGAAATCCATCCCCACCTTCCCAGATCTCACCCTTGACCTTACAAGAAAGAAAGCAAAGCCCACAGAAGGCCAAAGTCACGCTGAAAAGTTATGGGGTGAACCATGGTGTTTCTCCTGCTCCTCTCCCTGCCCAGAGGCAGAAATGCCTTCTTGTTTCCTTGAGGTTCTGTCCAGTATTTATTTTCAAGTGTCTCCCATTAGTTAAAAGTGCACTGTTTCATAGATCTTCATGGGCATGGAAAAGGGCAGATGGGTTAAATATCAGACTCTGTGGGCAATGTTCAGACATGGTTTTGAAGGTGTGACCTGGACACTGGAGCCATGAAAATAATGGGATGTAAAGCCTCAGAGCAATTTGTGCTTTCTAGATCCCTCCTTCCATGCATTTCTATCCCATCCTACTTCTGCCACCCCAGTTTCCTCTGGTTCGTTTTCTCCCACACTCCCAAAAGCCACACCACATGCTCTGTTTGCTTGTGGCTACCTCTGCCCATCTATATGCTCAGTGGCTTTATATTTATATGGATGCAACGAAGTAAGAAAGATCTGGAAATTTTTGCTGACGTTATTTTCCAGCTGACTTTCATTCTTTTGCAGAGTCCCTTAGTGCCATGAATGTGGTTGGGAGGGAGAAAAAAAGCAAGTGCCTTGCACTTCTTCAGAAATATCATAGAATCAAAGTTGAGGCTGGCAGAGACCTCTAAGATCACCAAGTCCAACCACCAGTCCATCCCAACCATGCTCACTAACCATGTTCCTCGTTGTGACATCTACACTTTTCCTGAGCAGCCCCAGGGATGGTGACAACCACTTCCCTGGGCAGCCTGTGCCAATGCATTGCCACTCTTTCTGAGAAGAATTTTTTCCTAATATCCAAACACGTTCATGCAAGCAAGCAAGGCTGACAGGTCAGGGCTGAATCTGCCTTTCTTGGTTTTGCAACAGGAGCCTGGGTTTAGCTTGATGTCTTGCACATCTGCTCACAGCTGGGGATGTTTCTTTTCCGTGCTTCACCGGGCATGGGCTAAATATCAGTACCCAGAAGGTGGGAAACTGAGGCATGTAAATGCCTTATGCTGAGGGAATCCCAAGCATTCAGAGAGCCATTCCCAGACTGGCAGGAAATCACTGCCCTTAAAGCCAGGAGTTTGTTCTTCACTATGAGAATTCGGCACCAGCAAGCAAATCAGTAGAGAGCCACAGAAATGGAAGCTGCAGTTTTTCTTCTCTCTTCTACCAACAGCTGCTTTTTATTCCTGCATGTATTGGATTTCCCAACCCATTTTCTAACGATGTTACGATAAAAAAGCTCACTGAAGACTTGAGAGCAGCATGGCAACAGCAGAGCTCTCCAGCACCACTTCATCCTGCCCTGTCCATTCCAACCCACATGGAGCACTGGAGAGCTTGAGCTTTGCTGTAATTCAGCCCTGATAAGGATCTTCACTTTGTCCTTCTTGTGGCTTTGACAACACGAAAATCACCCCCTGACTGGTCATATCATCCAGTGCTTCAAAACTTCACAGGATTCCCTCCCTGCCTTGCTTTCTCTCAGCTCTGTTTCTAAGGTTGCAGCCTTCGTGGGGAAGGTGAGTTGCCCTGGCAACATCTCAGCGCTTTGGCTGGACATAAATTACCTGTCAGTCTCTGAGAAAATGATGAAATGGGGAAATCTGGAGAGATTTTCCTTCTAAACCAGGATTTTTCTTCCATTTTCCCCCAGCTAACTTAACCAGCGGTGCTAAAACTCTATGGTAAATGAGAGAAAATGAAAAAGGAGGTGGAATCACCCATCTGTGATAATTTGGTTCTCTGCCTGCACCAGAGGAAGGACAGCTAGGCTGCTTCCAGGTTGGGGGTAAAGGAAGGGGAGCCAATGGGGGATGCTCACTTCTCTCTGAACTTGCTTCACCCCACCCCAAAAAGGGTACGTGAAAATACATAATACATATAAAAATCACCTCCAGTTCTTCACAGCCTCATCCAGTGTTTTCTCTTTGCAGGAGACCCTGAGAATGTGGGATCCCTTGAATGGAGCAGATTTGACCAGCACCAGCCTCAGCACAACACTGCCAATCAGACAAACCCCAGTTCAATTGGGACTCAAAGACCCCCAAGGAATGGTGCACCCAAGAGCCATCAGCATGCAGAGGGAGTAAACATCCACAGCCTAATTCTGTGCTGAACATTGCAGCTGCTGCTGGGGTTGGGATGTCAGGAGTATTTTCACAGTGTCCCACAGTGTACAAGGAGGTTTCAGTCCTAAACACAGTGACTTTAAATCCAAAAGTTTATTCTCCTCTCCTCTCCTCTCCTCTCCTCTCCTCTCCTCTCCTCTCCTCTCCTCTCCTCTCCTCTCCTCTCCTCTCCTCTCCTCTCCTCTCCTCTCCTCTCCTCTCCTCTCCTCTCCTCTCCTCTCCTCTCCTCTCCTCTCCTCTCCTCTCCTCTCCTTTCCTCTTTACCCCTCCCCTCCCCTCCCTTCTCCTTCCTTCCCCTCCCTTGCCCTGTGCTTCAGGGCTTTCTGCAATCCATCTCCAAGGGCATTCTTTCAGTGACAAGCAACATAGGTGTTTCCTTAATCTCAGCTAATTAACTCCTAATGAGCACAGTGCGACACGTGGTTTTGCACGCGAGTCACTGGATCAGGGCAGGATTCCCTTGGCCAACATCTCCACGGAAAAACTGTCCCCTCCCTTCAACAGGAGCTTATCCCACGCTCCAATGGCCAATTCAAGTCACGTTCTGCCTTCCTTCAAGGAGAATGAGCCTGCAGCACAAGGGCTGCAGCTTAATGAGGAGGATGAGGGACAATCGTCCACATCTGCCTGTTGTGTTGGATGTGTGGCTGCATTTTCTGTCCCCTTTGGAAGCAGTTGGTGGCAGCTCCAGTGCAGCTCAGCCTCCAGCCCACGGGGGTGGCTGCTTTGATGCCATCTGCCCACTTATAGGGGAAAAGATGTGCTTACGAGAAAAAGGAAGCAGAAGTGATGCCGTTACCCAAATGGGAACAATGGGAACAAAGGCCAGGCGGAAGAGGTGGTGTAGATTAGAGGGAAGTTTTCAATCAAAGTTTGTTTCTTTTTATATTATAATTCTTTTTTCCCCCTCTGCTTTTTGAAGAAAAGCTTTGGGAATGTGTGTTCTTCTAATTACCATATCTGAGAACACAGAGTTGTAGAATCATAGAATCATTCAGATTGGAAAAGACAACTAAGATTATCCAGTCCAACTGTCTGCACATCCCCATCATAAACGTGTATGAAAGGAAAACAGAACATCTCCACCCATCCATCCCTGCACTCCTTCCTTCCCCAGCTCCCTTCTATCCACGTCAGGAAAGGACAACCAGGCAGAGGGGAGGGAGCAAACCCTGACCAAAGCGTGGCTGTATTTCAGCACCTGATTGCCTCTGGGGGTCAGCTGCTTTTTTCCATAGGAAAAGTGAATAAGGATGCATTTTTTGGTGGAAGAGAATAATTTCAGATCTTCCTGTAAAAATCAACTCGAATCCATCAGCCAGCTCCTACTACGGGACCTTGGATTATTTTTCCCTTGTTCCAGATTCCCAAAAGTGCATTTAGATCCATTTGAGAGACAAGGAAATGAAGGCAGGGAGAGGCAGAGAGAGCCGAAAAGTCACACGATATATGCTGGGCATGGAGAGCCAAGCAGATATTCACCAGCCCTGAAGACAAGTGATCATCAGCAAGCTGTTGCATGATGCAAACTGTCACCAAGCATTTGGTCATCTCATCCCTAAGAAGGAGCAGCCCCAAAAACCTCATGGCAGCACCTCCCCATCCCTAACACCATCCCTCTCCTCATGCACAAGGGTCCATCCGAGGGGTTGGATGCCAGCATAAGAATAATGGCTCACACTTAGCAGCCAGCTGTGATATTTATAGAAAACCATTAAAACAAATCCAATCTTCTTATATCCTCCCTTGTATGCTGTTCATTACATTTCATTTACTCTTGAAAGCCGAGGACTCCACGCTGCAGGGACCAGACCGCGTTCGTTTTGTTTTCATCTGCATCTGCTAACTGGGTTAAAATCTAAAGTAGGACTAATCAGGCTAAAAATAACAGCGCTCCCTCCCCAGGATCAGGTCACCAGCACTGCTCACGTCACTACGGCTCTTAGCGTGCTCCTGACACCCAACAAATGGCAAGCTTTTAAAGGCAATTTGGAGAAACTGTGAGCTTCCCCTGAGCTCTGCCTCCTCCACGCTCTCAGTTGCGTTGGTGCTCTGCATCCATTGGGTGTGGTGCTCTTCTGACCAGCACTAATCCTTGCAATGAGATCAGTGTTATGAAAACTCCTAGAACAGACTTTTAGATGAATAAAATAAATGAAGAAATGCGTCTTTGATTTTTTTTTTTCCCCCCAAACCTCTCCCCCCAAGTGCTTCAATACCTTTCATCCATTTCATTCATTTTTTTGGAGAGGTGCAGAGTCATTCAACACAGCCAGAGTCATTCCACTGCACCATCTGACTCAGAAACAGTGTTTTTTCCATCAAAGTCCCAATAATTTTGCACTTTTCAGGAGACGCCATCCAGAGGAGGGGATATCAGTCCTCCCAACACGGGGTGCAGCCAGAGATGTGGGTCCTGATGCAGCTACTTTGTTTGTGTGAGTCCCCTCCATTACTACAAGCCATCACAGTCCCTAAATCTCTCCTTTTCTCCTTATCTTTGATCATACTCCTAGACAGAACCTTCTGCCAGAGACTTCAAGCTCTTCCATACGTAGGAGCCTCTTGTGTCCTTGGATACATCTTTAGGAACAGGGCCAAATTGCACTCCAGTCCACAATTCCTTGTGGTTTTTTAAAGAAAACGGGAGCATAATTGGTGTCCATACAAACTCTCCAGAAAAATCAGCACCGTGTGCACCTTATCTCAGCCCCACTTCCGGCATCTTGGCATAGTAGGGGCTATTTATGTCCCTGCCTCTTCTAAAATGAAACACATTCTTTAAAGTTTTGCAAGCGAGATCGTCTCTGTTTATTGAGCAAATGTATAAATAATGATAATGCAGCTAGAAACACGCTCCGTAACTAGGTCTTTGGCAGCACAGGGAGTTGCATCAGTCTGTGCAGATGTTCGGCCTCCCTAGACAGACACATGGTGCTTCTTCATTGCAGCACCAAATCCATCTACAAACAGAGATGAGGTATTTGTACTCCTGCCCTGGTTCAGTCTCTCAGGACATCGGTCCTCCAAAAGCACTGATGAAGTTAATTCATTTCTCCTTATCTCCTAAAACAGATCACTACGGGGTTCTTCATTAGAACTGGGCACTCCCACTCATTCTGTTGTGACTTTGATAGCATCTTGCATTGCCTAGTGCTTGGCTTCTGTAACATTTTTGTCAATAAATGGAAATCCTGACTTGCCAATCTGCCCTAGCATACCCAGAGTGCTGCACGCCTTTGCAGCCCTCTCATTTATCTCAGTGCTGTTACCAACTGTGCCCAATTTGGATGCTGGAAGTGGAACTTTGGGTTTTGGGAGACTTTAAACAGGACATCATCTTTAGATATGTTTTAACCACGGAGGTGGAAAAAGGTTTGAATGAAATCTAGTTATTGCAACAGTGACTGAGAGACTGAGTTTTGCAGTGACACCAGTCACTGTGATCTGCAGATGGTCAGCTGTGGGTCTTACATACAGGGCTATGAGTTCCTGCATGAATAAAACCAGGCAGGTCTGAAGTACTTTCTATCCTCACGGTTTGAGTTCTGTACCAGGTCCTCATGGTGCTGCAACACTCAGCATTGCTACAACTACCACGGTTGGCATTAGGCAACAAGAGAAAGATTTCCCATTCATACAGGGCCAGCAGCTTGGTGCAAAGGCCAGTGTGGTTTAGTGACACACTCCCATTGGTTCAGCTAATCCTGGATTTGGACACCAGGAGTGGATCTCGCAGAAGCCGTGCTGGAAATGCAGCACTATCAAAGGGCTCTTTGGAGAGGCAGCAGCAGAGGTGCAGTCTCCGTTACAAATTTTACAGCATAGGTAATCATAAATGGGTTATGAGTACATGGAATCATCAAGGTTGGAAAAGACCACAGAACCACAGAATGGCTCGGGTTGGAAGGGACCTCATGGATCATGAATCTCCAACACCCCTGCCACAGGCAGGGCCACCAATCTCCCCATTTAATACTAGCCCAGGCTGCCCAGGGCCCCATCCAACCTGGCCTTCAACACCTCCAGGGATGGATGGGGCATCCACAACCTCTCTGAGCAGCTGTTCCAGCACCTCACCACTCTCATAGTAAAGAACTTCCCCCTGACATCCAACCTAAATCTTCCCTTCTTCAACTTAAAACCATTTCCCCTTGTCCTGCTGCTATCTACCCTTTCAAACAGTTGACTCCCCTCCTGTTTATAGGCTCCCTTTAGGTACTGAAAAGCTATGATTAGCTCACCCAGCAGCCTTCTTTTCTCCAGACTGAGCAAGCTCAGCTCCCTCAGCCAATCTTTGTAAGACAGGACAAGGGGGAATGGTTTTAAACTGAGACAGGGGATGTTTAGGTTAGATATTAGGAGGAAGTTTTTCACCCAGAGGGTGGTGTCGCACTGGAACAGGTTGCCCAAAGAGGCTGTGGATGCCCCATCCCTGCAGGCATTCAAGGCCAGGCTGGATGTGGCTCTGGGCAGCCTGGTCTGGTGGTTGGCGACTGTGCACATAGCAGGGGGTTGAAACCAGATGAGCATTGTGGTCCTTTTCAACCCAGGCCATTCTGTGATTCTGTGATATGACCATCCAGTCCAATAATCAGATTTACACTGCCAAATGTGACCAGTGATCAGGCATAGGTCTGTGCCCTTGAATGTGGCTGTCTGTGCTGCTAACCTACTAACATGACCACAGCAGCACACACTTCAGTTGAGACATCTCTAGTCTGATAAATAAGGCTACTGGCTTGAGCTACTCTCAAGCTGTGCCCAAGCACCAGGTGGGACACCACTTGGTGACACCAGCCAGTGTCATGCCAGGGAGTTATGGACAAATCAGACTCAGGAAATGCCCTGGCCCTGCTGGTGTACACGAGCCTTGGAAAATCAGGTGGAATAAAGACAACCAGCCCCTACCACCTGCCCTCCCTGGAGTGATTTACAAACTATTTGCAGCCACTGTGGGTGCACCCACACCTTCCAGCAAATTTAATACAGCAGCCCGTCTTCAAGAGCTGGGAACATGCCAGCACAGCGAGCAGAAAGAAAGCAGGTAAAGAACAATAGGAATTCATTAAGCAGCACAGCATGCTCCTGCGCCTGAGCGCCTGGCTGTGATTTCACTCCGTTCCTGAGGTTTGCACAGCTATTAGGAGATAATTTGGCCATGTGGTAGCAGAAACGACTTGCTCGGCTTTGAAGCTGTTGATTTGTTTTGGAGTATTTTTCTTTTTCCTTTTCTTTTTCTGGTTTGTTTTTTTCCCCTCCCGGCTTATTCTGATTTTTCTTTCAAACTCTTTGGAGAGATCTGTGTTGATTTGTTAACTCAGGTTTGTTGACTTGGTTTATCTTCTGCTGTGGCGTGATGCCGTAAAGCCACTATCAGCATGGACTGGGGGATAACTCTCAGGAGTGTTCCAAGGGAATGGGAAGAACTTCAGGTGGTTGCAGCCCAACCTGAAAGGGGTTTGATCCTTAGGAAATGCTGTTTGCCCTGAATCTGTGATACTCAGAACTTTTTATTTATTTTGACTTTTTAATATTAAGAATGGGTTATTGAGGTTTTCTTGTTTTATCATGAGATTGTCCATTTTTAAAGCGCTCAGCTGATAACGCCCTAGGATGTGTCACCAGCAGTCAGCCTGCGCGTGGGGTTGGCAAACATCTGTCACCACTGCTGCTCCGGGATTTATCTTTTTTAGTTTTGCTCTTTAAAAGAGACACATTCATTTTACAAGGAGATGTGTGACTATCCACTCCTGGAACATAAAACGTGCAGACATGCAGCATCTGCTCATTGCTGTCTGCCCTGCTTACTCTTCCAAACCACTCACACCTAGAAAACCTCTCCAGAAGGCCAAGGCTGGCTGAGCACAGCCCACAGATCCTCAGGCTTCCAAACACTAAGCCCTGCAGCTTTCTGTCAGCAGCTGATGCTCTCAGAGCTTGGAGCATCCCACATCCCTGTGGCCACCCCTGCGAGCCACACAGTGATGGTGCAGCCTCTTGACTTACTCTCGTGTTAGAGTTTCTCCTTGTCATCCTGACCCCATTCAGTCCTTGTGCTTAATGAATTCCTGGCACTTTATTAACAGGAGATACCCAAGTGTGATAAAGGCCATTTTACGGTGTTGGATGGGTTGCAAAGAAAAGCAGAATTGAATGCTGTCATCAAAGAGACTCTTAGCTACAGATTATAAGAAATCTTTACATTGCATCAAAGAGGTCTGAAAGCACAGAAATGGGGTTTGGCAAATTGGGGCTCATGTCCTTGTTTTGTCATGGGCAACCTATATGTCTTTGCTGAGCAGGCAAATAGTTTAATCCTACAAAGTTGTTGACCCTTTTCTATTGATGCAGAAAAACATCAGCAGCATCAGAGCAAACCAATGGATGGAGGGATTCATCTGGGAACAAATCTCCGTTCCCGAGTTCTCTATGCCAACATCCCAAACACCAGAATTACACTTTGATACGGGCAGGTAGGAACCCAAACCCCACCAACACCTGGCTCATAGGGGTCACCGACGGCTGCAGAGATGGGGCCCACCAAAAAGGGTCTGGAGAACCAGGGGAGGTTCAGTTTGTATCTTAGGAAAAATTTCTTCTCAGAGAGAGCGGTGATGCATTGGAACAGACTGTCCAGGGGGTGCTGGAGTCCCCATCCCTGGAGGTGTTCCAGAACTGTGGAGATGTGACACTGAGGTTATTAGGCATGGTGAGGGTGGGCTGATGGTTGGGCTTGGGGATCTTAGAAGCCTTTTCCAACCTTAATGATTCTATGATTCTGTGGTGTGTCAACCACCTCTGTGCCAAGCAGAACGAGTGAGCTCAGGGGGCTGAGCTCCCCCAGGCACTTCTCATTTCAGTTGTGTGAAATTTATTCAGTTATTTTCTTTTTGCATTCTGCTTTTGCTGCATTAATGAATCGTAGCAGGCAGTGCCCGCTTCAGCATTATCCTTGCCACATCCACCTGTATTCTCTTCTCTGTGATGGGTGTTTCTGCTCTGGCTCTCATCTGTGCTGTCTTTTTCACTCCAGTTTTTTTTTTTTTTGCTGAGTTGTCTTTTCCAGGCTGCATTTGCCAAGGGGGGATTTTCCTCCTTTGCATTTCTAAGGGTGCTTTCATCCAGGGATCCCAGCAAAGCCATTCTCCACAGTGAAGCAGAGAAGTTGACAGAACGATTCACTCACACACAGCAGCTGGAGCTCAGAGGAGCTGAAAGGATGCAGTGGAGGTCAGGACATTCAACAGCAGTAAGGATGTGCAAAATGCAGTGAAGCTGCCATCAAATTGTCCCAGAGCGGTGCTGCACCATCAGCCCACTGCAGGGCAGAAAGGGAACGTGCCCTGAGGTGTACACCTCACTGCAAGGTTGAACTCAGATTTATATCCTGAGAGATGCGTTGGTGACACAGGAGCTGAAATCACACATATTTTCCCCAGATATAAGGTCCTAAAGGATTGAGTCCTGCTTTTGGTTTTGCTGCTGAAAAAGCAATACTGTCATGGTTTTGCTACTGAAAAAGAGACGGAGGAACCTGCAGGAGTGAAGGCCTACACTGTGGTGCTGCTGTCTCTCCTGCCACCCACCAGCTGCCATCCCACCTACCAAACAATTCCTTCAACACAGGAGTGGCTTCTTTCTTTCTATTTCCCTCATTGCTTTTTGGGTTGTCCTGTGTGGAGCCAGGAGTTGGACTTGATGATGCTTACGGGTCCCTTCCAACTCAAGATATTCTGCTTCCATGATTCTATGATTCTATATTTCCGTGAATCTTTGACTCTGTGATTATGTGATTCCATTATTTCATGATTCTACACTTCCATGATTCCACATTTCCATGATTCTACGACTCCATAATTCTATGATACTATAATTCTATGACTCCATGATTCCATAATTATATGATGCTATGATTCCATGATTCTGAAATTCTGTGATTATGAGATTCCATGACTCTGAGATTCCATGATTCCATGATTTTACGGTTCCATGACTCCACGATTATATGATTATGATTCATGATTTCATGATTACGATTATCATGACTACATGATGCTATCATTTCATGACTCTGTGATTCTATGATTCTACATTTTTCCAACACCTTGCTGTTGTAAGACAGAGCAACGAGCAAAGGCAAAGTCATATCTGATATTCAGTCCTCCTTGGAAGAGCAGACAAAAAGGAAGATTTATTGCTATAGAAGAACGAATAGCAGGGGATGGAAAGGAAGCCGAAATATCTTTTCTTTTTCTTCATTCCTAATGAGAAAGAGAAAACAACATCTTCATAATTAATACAAAGAAGGGAGAGAAGTGCAGCCCAGCAGAAGTAAGCGACCCTGCCACGATGGGCTGTCAGAGGAGGCAAAAATAACGCCTGTGCTTGAAAGACCCAGAGCTTGGAAGTGCAGCCACTCCATTTCCATATCCCCAAAGACCCTCAAACAAATCATTAAGCAGTTTCTAAGCACCACAAGGATAATAAAGTGATAAAAAAACAGCCAGTGTGAATTTGTTAGGAGCAAATCCTGTCAAACCAATCTAATTGCATTCTCTGACAGAGTAACTGGCCTTGTAAATAAGGCGAGGGGGCTGCAGATGTGATAAATCTTGACTTCAGCAACACTTCTGACATGGTCTCTCCTGACATCCTAAAGAAATACAGTGTAGGGGAAACTCCCATGGGGCAGATGTATAATTGGTGGGAAAACTGTACTCAGAGAGCATTTATTCACATTTAATTGCCAAAATAGGGGAGATTTGTCATCCAAGGTCCCATAGGAAACAGTTCTGAGTCCAAACACTTCCACTGAAAGCCACAACGATGGCAAGGAGAGTACATTTTAAATATTAAATGTGACCTGGGGAGAAGAGTTACAGCCCACACTCAGGACAGTTGTTGCAGTGAGCACAGTGCCTGCAGGGGACAAACAGCCCCATTCTGCCCCACATTCTGGGGCCACTTTCCCAGCCCAGAGCGCATCACTTTGTCATCACTCAGGTTTATAGCTGGCCTCTGTGTTTAACCCACGCTGAAAGCATTTGGACATTCAAACACGTTAAAAATGCAAATTGTGGCAGATCTTAGGGAAGCTGAATGCCATCTCCCCATGTCTTTGTTTAAAATCAAATCCAGCTTCATTTAATGTCCTTCTTGGGCTGAGGCATGGCAGTAATTTTCACTTGTATAAATACACTCACAATATGTGCATACATATTTATGCTATTCCAAAAGGAAATAAAATGTAATCAATAAAGCATATTATTTCTGCAACTACAGCAATAACACAAGCAGCGATAGCAGGCACAGAACATCTCTCCAGGGCTTCACTGGAGCATTCAGCACTGTATGGTATCAAGTAGGGCAGAGAGAGCATCCTGCCCAAAGTGCCAGGCAGGAGAAAAGGATCTGTAGCATCTTTATAAATGATGGCATCCCTGTAATGTTGCTTTCACAGTGTGTCGTGGAGCATGGCATGGATTCAGAGCACAGCTGGTCCCCAGGTCTGAGATGAGCCTGACACCTGCCCAGGGACCCATAGAGGGGTGTGGATGGTGTAGGAGAGGACAGAAGTGTTTCAACAGAAGCAGATTAGCCAGCTCCCGCCTGGTGTTGCTCAGCAAAGAATTGCAAGCCCCACGCAGCTGATGTGCTGCCCAGGAAGGGGCAGAGGGGTCCGGTCCGCATGGATGTGCTGCAGTGATGCTCTGGGTCTGATCCCTGGCAGATGGCAAAGGGCACTGGCTGCTGGCTCTCCTCTACAGAAATAGCTGATGTGCACAAGCTTCCTGTGCATTCAAATCCAAATTTCCAGGGAGGAGAGGAACAGGCTGGGTCACGCTGTCAGAGCAAAGATCAGCTTTTAAATCCATCAGGATCTTCTCTGCTCTCCTCCTCCTCCTCCTCTCTATTCCTTCTCCTCTATATGCTCTTTTTTTCCTCGTAATTCACCTACCTCTGTTGTCACAGAGCTGGGAGCAGGATGAGCTTCCTTGCCCTAAAGGAGCTCTTTGCCCAGGCTGGTTGTAGCCAGCATGAACATTTTGGGTGCACCATTGCCCCACACTCCCAGTTCCATGGGGGTGATGCTACAGTTTTCCCTTCCATCAATTACTCGATTTAATGCACTGCTGCTTTGCAGAGAAATGTGCTTTCTGCTACATGCCTCAGCACTTTGCACAAGGCAGGAGGGACAGAGCCCTGCCCAGCCTAAGGCCTGGGGAGAAAAGACCTTTTTCTCCTGCCGATCTCCATCTCCATTAGGAACCCCAGCTTGTGCCATAATTGAGTTACAGCTTAATGCTCTGAAGGCAGGATGCTGGACTTCGCTGCAAGTAGAATGTATCGTCCTGCATTAAGCATTTCTCTTCAGACAGATAACTGGAGAAGATATGTTTCTATTATTTGTGCATGCCCTCATACAGAGATGACAGAAGGCCTAGGAGAGGATTACAATGTTTTTGAATTCAATAAACAAATGTATAATTGTATCTCCTGAGAACTATCCAGCAGGAGGAAGCAGAACTTTGCCTCCCTGCTCCTAAACTCGAGTGCTGGTTAAAAACACCTTTTTCCTGTCCAGCCTTCAAGGCCAGAAGAGAGCTTTATCACTGCTGGGTTAATCCCAGCAGTCCCACCACTGCGGGCTCCTCAATTTTGACCTGAATGCCTTTTCTTTAAGGGCAGAGCAGAATGTCCCATTTGAATTTGATCCTCACCAGCTCTGGGCAGACCACTTTCCCCTGGGTTTATAGCAGAGCAGCCCGTGGTGGCAACAGGGGCTGAATTAAACTTCCCCCAAACCAGGAGAATTTAATTAAGGCTGATGTTTAAATATGCAACGCTAAAGACTCTAAATATAGGTTGTGCTTTATGGAGAGAGAAGAGAGATCCTTTATTGAGATAGAAAGCAATGATTCTAACAGCAGAGCCTCTGGAGCAGCAATATATCCAGCTGCCAGAGGCATCTCCTAATCCAACCCCTTCTTGGTGGGAGAGAATAACACAGCCACCACTTTTGTCTTCCTCTATATTCATGAGCATCTGTCTCTTGCCTCTTCAAGAAAAGCCCTGGTTGTCCTCAGGAAGTATTGCAGTGCTCATATGGGAAGCTGTGTGATGTTTCACTTGAAGCCTCACATCACCGGGAGGATCTCTATTGGCACTCTCTTGTGGTGTCCTTCCCTGCTCCCAAGAGATGTGGCCTTGAGGGATGCTGAGAACTGCCTCCATCTGCCTGCAGCAGCAAGGGCTGCTTGGGATCACAGTGCAGGGTGAGCGGCAGGGCTAAGGGATCTGCAGGCTTGGGGTGGGACTCCTGTGTTCTCTATTTGTTTCAAAGTTTTCATCAGAATCAAATAACTCAATTCAATAGAAAACTAACTCAGAAATTCAACAGCATTAGTGAAAATGTTTATCTGAGAGTTTGGGTTGAGGTAATAACTGGCCATCAGATCTATCTTAAAGCATGGTCTGTATACTTGCTGCACTCAGCAAGAATGCCAATTACTCAAACAAGTGCCCCAGGAACACACCAGTCAAACGTACAGTTGCAGTGATGTGTCAGGGACTCAGACAAAGGGAGGGGAGGTGTCTGAGCTCTTTACTTAATTCTCAACCCCACCATGATGGTTCTTCACCAACCACTGAACTGGGCATTGGCCAAAGGATTATTTAAGGTCTCCAGGACAGTCCAGGGCACAATGGGAGCTTTTGAACATATTGACCTACTCCAAAGCTTTGTTCCTTTAAGCAAGCATCCTGAGCACAGCTGCAGCCTTCCCTGATAGCTCATTTAGGAGCAGTAATTTTCCCAGCAAACAGCACACAGATGTATTTTCCTTGCTGTTATGATCACACTTGTAGGTGATGGCAATAAAACAGCCCTAGCTGTATTTCATCTGGCCGAGAATCAGGAGAAAGCACCTGAACTGAAGCATTTCTGCCTTCTGCTTCTGGAGGGATGCTCTGGATAAGATAGCAGCTAAGTCACCCATCTGGCAGAGCCCTCCCCAGTGTGCCCAATGAACAAGGAAACCTCATGTGCTAGTGAGCTGGGGACCATGGCAGAGTGATTGTTTCACAAAGTCATTTAACACAAAATCTGAGCATTTCCTTTGGCAGCAGTAACAGCTGAAAGGATGAAAGATGAAGCCATGCAAGCCAGGTTGTATTAGGCTGAACAAATAGTGGAATAAAAGCAACACGTGGTAAGAGAAAAGGAAACTCCTCAGCTTGTTTTACTGAAAAACACTCGAAGGACAATGTGATCATTGGTCACTGCCAACATGACTTAACAAGAGGAAAGTCCTGTTTAACTAACTTAATCTGCTTTTATGACAAGGTCACCCACCTAGTTGGCCAAGGGAAGCTGGTTGATGTTATCTTTCTGGATTTCATAGAGCTTTCAATGTTGTTTCTCACAGTATCCTTCTGGAAAAAACTTCAACATATCACTAGACAAAAACATAATGCGGTGGTTGAACAACTGGCTGATGGGCCCAAAGGGCTATAGCATATGAGGTTACTGGACAATGCTCTCAGGCATCTGGTCTGATTTTTGAATGGTGCTGTGAGAAGCCAGTTGGATCCTTATGGGCCCCTTTCAGATAGGGGTATTGTATGATTCTGTGCTTCTGAGATGCTGAGAGGGGTTAAAGCCAACGTTCATGGTATTGGCAACACACTGAAACAAACTGAAGGTCTCTGTCCTCACCTTATGGGCAAGTTGGGTTGGTACCCAACCTGGGTTCCAGCTTGGGTTGGAAGTCCAGCTAATATCCAGGATGGTGAGCGTGTTCAACAGATGAGCATCTTGGTACCACCAGCAAAGGCAAAGGTTATCTAGGAGGGGAACAAGCTTCCTCAGGGCAGACAGGCTGAAAAACAAATGCTCTGCCAACATGGTACTTGGTGCGGTGTCCCAGAGCCTGATCTAAGAGGAAAAGACATTTCTCCATCACACCTGATATACCCCAAAGGCAGTGCAACTGCAACAGAGCAAACGAACTGCATAAAAAACCAACTCTTACAAAGTGAAATAAAACTTAAAAATGCCTGGAGATTATCTCTGGAGACACTTTGCGTGCATCTCACCTGAGAAAGGATGAGGGAACATCTTATGGCACTTTCTTTCCCCTCTCACAAATGATAAATTTGGCAGAGCAATGAATTCTGGAAAGAAGCAGTTTCCCTGAAGTTTGGAGTGGATCACTGAACAATTTTAGCATTTCCAAAACTGGAAGTGCTAAGTGAGAAGAGAGAACAAAAATTCCCACTACCTCTTCAGTATGTCCAAACCAAGCTTGCTTGGTTTCAGTTTTGTAGCTGTACATCTCTTTTTTTTTTTTTTAGAAAAGACCAAAATTGAAAAATTAAAAAAAGAAAAAGAAAAAGAAGTATTCAAGGGGTAAAATATTTCAAGAAAAGAAAAGGGGGGGGGGGGGGGGGGGGGGTGGTTAGTGAACTCAGAATGGTGTGTTCTGGGTGGATGGGGTGTATAGTTGAGGCTGACACAAAATGCTGCACAAAGCATGGAGCACACAGCCAGGTCCTGGCAGGGCAGGAGTACCCACACTTGGGTTAGGGCTGAGGGCTGTGTTGGACATGGCCCACCCTCCCTAGGGACAGTTCATCTGCACTGCACCCTCCTGACCAAAGCAGTGATAAAGCAGCTGAAGCAGTGACAACTTTCCAAACTGGGGCAGGAAACCCTCCCTGTAATCCCCCAGATCAGCTGTAGCATCCAAGCATTTTAGCGAAGGTCGTCCCCATGCCATCTGCTAGACTGTAGCTGAATCTGTGCCTCCAACATTCTCCTTCACTGAGCATACAGGAACTAGAAGGAAGTGGAAACAAAAAGCTGCAGCCTTTCACCCTACCCTGAATGATGCTCGACAGCATTTTAAAATAGATTAATCTGTGAAACCAGGCACATTTGGAGCAACATTGCAGGCAGAACAGACTCCCTCTTTGTTTCTTGAGCCTTTCTCTCTGCTGGCTCACAGTGCAGACAGATCTGTCTGTTTCCTCCTTCCTCTTACTTCAACCATAAGAGAGACTCAGTCCAACCCCAAAGATGAATAGAATAGAATGAGAGAGGAGAGGAGGGGAGGGAACGGGAGAGGAGAGGACTGTCACAGAATCACACAGAATCACCAAGGTAGGAAAAGATCCAGAGGATCACCCAGTCCAACCATCCACCCATCACCAATAGTTCTCACTAAACCATGTCCCTCAACACAAAATCCAATCGTTCCTTGAACACCTCCACAGTCAGTGACTCCACCACCTCCCTGGGCAGCCCATTCCACTGCCTGACCACTCTTTCAGAGCAGTAGTATTTCCTAACGTCCAGCCTGAACCTTCCCTGGCCCAGCCTGTCCTATCACCAGTTACACGAGAGAAGAGGCCGACCCCCAACTCACCACAACCTCCCTTCAGGTAGTTATAGAGAGCAATGAGGTCTTCCCTGAGCCTCCTCTTCTCCAGACTGAACATTCCCAGCTCCTTCAGCCTCTCCTCATAAGCCCTGTGCTCCAGACCCCCCACCAGCTTTGTTGCCCTTCTCTGAACACGCTCCAGGGCCTCGATGTCTTTCTTGCAGTGAGGGGCCCAAAACTGGACACAGCACTCAAGGTGCGGCCTCACCAGTGCTGAGTACAGGGGGACAATCACCTCTCTGCTCCTGCTGGTAACACTGTTCCTGATGCAGGCCAGGATGCCGTTGGCCACCTTGGCCACCTGGGCACACTGCTGGCTCATGTTCAGCTGAGCATCAATCAATACCCCCAGGTCCATTTCCTCTACACAGTCCTCCAGCCACTCTGCCCCAGGCCTGTAGCATCACCTGGGGTTGTTGTGGCCAAAGTGCAGGACGCGGCATTTGGTCTTGTTGAACCTCATCCAGCCTGTCCAGATCCCTCTGCAGGGCCTCGCTACCCCCAGGCAGATCCACACTTCCAGCCAACTTGGTGTCATCTGCAAACTTACTGAGGGTGCACTCAATGCCCTCATCCAGGTCATCAATAAAGATATTGAAGAGGACAGGCCCCAGCACTGACCCTGGGGAACACCACTTGTGACCGGTTGCCAGCTGGATTTAACTCCATTCACCACCACTCTCTGAGCCCGGCCCTCCAGCCAGCTCCTTACCTGGCCATGAGTGTACCTGTCCAAGCCACGGGCTGCCAGCTTCTGCAGGAGAATACTGTGGGAGACAGTGTCAAAGGTTTGCTGAAGTCTAGGTAGACCACATCAACAGCCTTCCCCTCATCCACCAGGTGGGTCACTAGATCATAGAAGGAGATCAGGTTGGTCAAACAGGACCTGCCCTTCGTGAACCCATGCTGGCTAGGCCTGATCCCCCCGTTGTCCCGCACATGCCGCGTGATCTCCCTCAAGACAATCTGCTCCATAACCTCCCCTGACACCGAGGTCAGGCTAACAGGCCTGTAGTTCCCCGGGTCCTCCTTAAAACCCTTCTTGTAGATAGGAGTCACATTAGCAAGCCTCCAGTCTTCTGGGACCTCACCAGTCAACAAGGAGAGCTGATAGATGATGGAAAGTGGCTCAGCTGTCACCTCCGCCAGTTCCCTCAGCACTCTCGGGTGAATCTCATCCGGCCCCATGGACTTGTGGCAGTCCAGCTGCAGCAGTAGGTCTCTGACTGTGTCCTCCTGAATCATGGGGGGTTTAGTCTGCTCCCCAGCTGAGACTGCCAGGTCAGAGAGGAGAGTACCCTGAGGATAACTGGTCTGACCTTTAAAGACAGACGTAAAGAAGGCATTCAGAACTTCTTCCTTTTCCTTATCCTCAGTGGTCACATCCCCAGCCTCATCCAGTGAAGAATGGAGATTCTCCTTTGTCCTCCTCTTACTGTTGATGTATTTGTAAAAGAGTTTCTTGTTCCCTTTTACCCCAGCGGCCAGGTTGAGTTCAAGCTGGGCTTTTGCCTTTCTGATTTTCTCTCCAGACATCTTAAGAACCTCTCTGTACCCTTTCTGAGTCACCTGTCCCTTATTCCACAGGTGGTAGATTCTCTTTTTCTCCCCAGCCTCAAGAATAGCTCCCTGTTCATCCACACCGGTCTTCTTCCCCTCTGGCTCATTTTGCAGCTCAGGGGGACCGCCTGCTCCTGTGCCTGTAAGACTTCCTTCTTGAAGAGCGACCAGCCATCTTGGACCCCTTTACTCTCTAAGACTGAATCCCAGGGGACTCCCCCTACCAGTCTTCTGAACAATTCAAAGTCCGCCCTCCAGAAGTCCAAGGTTGCAGTTTTGCTGCTCCCCCTCCAGGGTCCACCAAGAATCAAGAACTCTACCGTTTCGTGGTCACTCTGTCCAAGACAGCCCCCGACCTGCACATCTCTCACCAGACCTTCTCTGTGAACAGCAGGTCTAGAGGGGCAGCTCCTCTCATGGGCTCTCTCACCAGCTGCATCAGAAAGTTATCCTCCATACACTCCAGAGACCTCCTAGACTGCTTCTTCTGCGCTGTGTTGTGTTCCCGGCAGATGTCAGGGAAGTTGAAGTCCCCCATGAGGACAAGGGCTGGTGATTGCACAGCTTCTGCCAGCTGCTCGTAGAATACCTCATCTGTCTCTTCATCCTGGTTCGGTGGTCTATAGCAGACACCCACCAGGATGTCTGCCTTGTCAGCCCTGATCTTTACCCATAGGGATTCAACCTCATCATCCCCAGCCACAAGCTCAGTAACATCAAGGCACTCTAACATAGAGAGCCACACCGCCACCCCTCCTTCCTTGCCTATCCTCCCTGAAGAGTTGTAGCCATCCACTGCAGCACTCCAGCCATTGGAGTATTCCCACCATGTTTCCGTAATGGCAACTAGGTCACAGTTAGCATGCCACACAATGGCTTCCAAGTCTTCTTGTTTGTTGCCCATTCTGCATGCATTGATGTACAAGTCCTGCCAGCTCCTGGGCAAGGATCCATTTCCCCCTCTGAGATAGGTGATGCCCATCGGCAGACCTCAGGCCAGGTGCTGAGTAGATTGCCCCATGATCAAAGAACCCAAAATTCCTGCTTTTGCACCAGCCTCTCAGCCATGTGTTTATAAGGTGGGTTTTCCTGCTCCTTTCAGTGTCCTTCCCTGCCACTGTAGGAATACAGGCAAATACTACTTGTATGCCTGCTCCATCAACTAACCTCCCCAGTCCTCTAAAATCATTTTTTATAGTCCTCACTCTTCTGCCAGTGACCTTATCATTGCGGGCCTGAACTATCAAGAGAGGACAATAATCAGAGGGGTGGATCAGACTAGGAAGTGTTCTAGAAATATCCCTGACCCAGGCCCCAGGGAGGCAGCACAACTCCCTACGGGTAGGGGCAGGCCAACATATTGAGCCCTCAGTTCCTCTTAGAAGGGGGTCACCTATGACTATCACCCTCCTTTCTTTACTTTTTATTGGTCTTGCACATAATTCATGCTTAATGATATCTGTCAGCACAGGGCTATCACCTCCAACAGCCTTAACTGTGCAGTGCAATCTCCTCTCACTGTAAGTCCTCCCTGTGAATCCCAACAGAGACATGAGCAGTCTTAGGCTCTGTTGCTGAATCCCAACAGAGACATTAGCACTTAGGCTGAAGGACCTGTGATGTGGTGGATGCCCTGTCCCTGGAGACATTCAAGTCCAGGCTGGACCAAGGTTCTGAGCAACCTGACTGAGCTGTGGATGTCTCTGCTCACTGCAGAAGCGTTGGACTAGATGACCTTTAAAAGTCTCCTCCAACTCCAAGGATTCTACCTATAAGGATGGGTTTTTCAGGCCAACGCTTAGTCTCTGTACATGACGCGTAAGAAATAACATCTCTAATACTCAACTCCCCTCCTCTTTCTGAAATCATGTCTACTGGACACTGGTGGAGAGGAACCCCAAAGAAGACATGATTTTACTTGATGCTACATGGATTATCTTCGGTTAGGCCATGCCAAGAAGACCAGGGGAAGGGCAACAAGTCAACAGTGTCCTATGTAATGCAAAGAGCTCTGGATCCCAATGCTCATACCTTGCACAGACATTTGATCTCCACGGGGAAAAAAAAAGTGCAAAATGCTGCTATTACTCAAACAGAAGCATCAGTCTTGAGGGAAACTTAGGCACCCCATGGGATGAGCTACTTTTTCTCCAGTAGGATGGGCACACCCCAAGCCCAAAATGAGCTGGCGTCCTTGCAAGGAGACAGCCCAAACCAAAGCCAGATGGCAGGTCTCTCCCAGTCCACAACAGGTTTTCCTTAGTTCAGAACAAGACCCTGTTGCTGAAGGCAACACTTGCAGCTTCTGACACTCCTGGTGTGAGTGGCTGCAGGACTGCCAACCCAGGACACAGCCCAAATTGGTTACTAGATGGGAAACAGAACTAATGCCAAATTCCACCATTAATGGTAAAGAACAAATCTCAACAGGAGCATCCAAGCAGCACTTCAAGAGCAGGGCTGCAGAAGGCTTCTAAAAGCACAGCTGATACCAGGCACCAGGCAGATGGCAGTTCCTGCCCATGGCATCTGCCCTCTCCCAGCCTACCCAAGCTGGTGTCTTAGGTAGGAGAAACAACCCCTCTTGTGCTGGATGACACCTCAGGGTGCCATGGCATGAGGCAACCAGGCACCGAGGCACAGGACAGAATCCATCAGCCACTGAAGCTGTTTTGTCAGAAATGGCAACAAACCTCATCTGTCTTCTCCACCATAGGGGAAAAAAGGTCAGAGACTCACAGACTGATCTGTACAAGGGAACACTGCTGTAAGTACATCTGCAGAGTGGCTCAAGCTGTAGTCCTGCACTTCTAGAACAGGTTTTCCAGGGTCTGAAAATGAATGGCATGGCCTAGACTCAGTGACATCAATGGGTATCTTCTCCAGCACAAATTGAACAGAGGAATCCCATCTGCTCCTGATGACGGCCATGCTGATATCCCACAGAAGTAGGGCTAGACCCGGGATCTGCAGTTCTAGTTAAAGTGGGGAGCCCTGGGTCCTGAAAGGGAGATGGGAATAGGAGAAGAAGAGGGTGGTGTGGAAACTTTCCTGTGTCTGCAGCACATCTGCAGCACCAAGAGGGATGGACCCAGGAGACATGGATAAAGTTGTCCTTCCCTTGGCATCTGCCTGTAACCATTGCTGAGACAGTACTGTATGGGCCTTGGGTCTGACCCAGCACAATCACTGTTACTGAACAATTTCTGCACTTCAAGCAGCACATTTAAGAAGGATCCAGAGGTCAGAACATATTCAAGGGGAGCCATAATTTGGTTCTGATGTGCTTTTGCCTTCTCCCAAGCAGTTCAACCCATCAGATCCACATAGACCCATATCAGGGGATGGGTAATCCCAACCCACACAAGCCTAACACTGATTTTTTTCTGCTGGTCTCCTGGGTGTTCAGTTTACAAGCCAAAAACAATACTGTGGGATATTTCATCCATCCCATTTGGCCCATCACCACCAAGAGCAAAATCTCCTCCATGCCATTTGCAAGGTGGGACTCAAGCATTGCCGGTTGTTCTCTCAGCAGCATAAGGCAGAGAGCCCTGAGCTTCTTTAATTTTCTCTGCTGCTCCAGACTGGACAGATTTGTGTCACACCAAAATCCAATTAAGTCAGCCAGCGTCACTAAACCCTCCAAGTTGAACTAATGGATGTCACCGTCTCACTGAGTAATGCAACAGCTTTTGCCATGGAGATCTTCTCCATGGGGAGGGAGAATACAGTCCTGTGCTCATGGGAAGTACAGCCAAGGACATGCAGACCCCTTAGTGGGGACCCCTAGATCCCTCAAAGCACATCATGGTTGTGAGATGAGGAAGATCATCCTCTTCATGAAATCCTAGGATATTTACAGTGAAAAAGAGCTATTATTTTTATTATACTCATAAGCTCCCCTTATGAGATGCAGTCGTTGGAGTCTTGGATACATTTCCCCGAAATACAGGCAATAAAATAATAACTATAAAATTTAACAATAAATCCAATTCTGTGGTGCTGCTGGGACCATCCCTATGAGAAGAGATAATTCATTAACTTCCCCTCTCTTACTCCTAAATTAAAATGAATTAATTCCTCCAAGATCAGCTTGTTTATCACATCTGCAGACTGTCAATGTATGACAAGTTCCTTCAGTCCTATGGGCTCCTCCTACTTGGAAAAACTCAGTCTGTCTTTGAAACAGCCCCATTATGACAGAGAAAATAATCCTTCTCCCGGGCACACGTGTCCATGTCTGCCTTCCCAGGTGCACACCAATGCCCAGTGTTTCTGCAAGTCCAAGAAAAGGGGCCATGGCATCCACAGGGATCACAGAAAACCAGAAAAAAACATCATTTGATTTCCCTCAGCCATTCTGAATCTTCATGAAAATGAAAAGCAAAAACAGTTTTTATTAATTTGATAGGTTCTTGGTAAAATTTCTCCCTCTTGCCGTGATCATAACTTCTCAACAAATGAATAACTCGGTTTCCCTGGGCCATCAGATTTGTCCTCAAAAGGGGGTCTGCTCCCTGTCCATTGCTGGTAGTGGAACTCCCTGTCTGTGAGGGCAGAACTGCTCCTCTAAAGAGATGCTTTCCTTCTTTTTTTCCTCTGCTAATCAGCAAGATTAGCAGCAAAAGCCCATGAGTGGGAGCAGCACCCCCAGATGCGGCATCCTCAGCAGAGCCCCTGGGATGATTGCTGCCTGGGATTTATTAACCCAGTGCTGTGCCCTGTTTAAGAGGCACCAGCATAAAGCTCTCACTTCACCAACAACCTCTACCTCAAGGCATCCAGGAAATACTTCAAGCACCTGCCCTCATTCAGCCTGGCTGCCAAGAAAATCTTCATTTACAGGTTCCTATTCCCACATTCCACTGGGAAGATGCCCGCGGGCACATCAGGGCTTTGTCTATGTTTGACTTTCATTCTCTCGTCCTAAAGATTAAACATCACCTTTTATCTTCTCTCTCACAATATTCCCCCAGGTTTATGAGATGTAATAGCCCCCAGACCTCTGACTACACCAGATATTCCTGCTCAGGCTTCCCCCATCCCAAAGAAAAGCAGCAAGGACTTTTTGCTTAGACATACGTCTTTATCAAGGGAAGACCATGCCTGACAAATCTGGTGGCCTTCTATGATGGAATGACAGCATCCATGGACAAATGAGGGGCAACTGCTGTCATCTGTTGGACTTCTGCAGGGCCTTTGACATGGTCCTGCGCCACATCTTTATCTCTAAATTGGCAAGATACAGATTTGAAGGCTGTACTGTTTTGTGGATAAAGAGTTGGTTGCGTGGCTGCAGCCAGAGGGTTGTGGGCAATGGCTCTAAATTCAGGTGGAGGCTGGTGAACAGTGGTGTTCCCCAGGGATCTGGCTTGGAATTGGTACTCTTCAACATCTTTATCGCTGACTGACTGTGGGATCAAATGCAGTTGATATGGCAGAAGGAGGGAATGTTCTCCAGAGGGACCTGGACAAGCTCAAACAGTGGGCCACTGTGAATCAAACAAGGTTCAGCAAAGCCAAGTGCACGGTGTTGCTCTTGGGTTGGGACAATCCTAGATATGAGTACAAACTGGGAGAACTCCTTGAGAGTAGCTCTGCTCTCAAGGAGAAGGACTTGGGGGTCCTGGTAGCATCTGTTAAACTGCAGCTGTCCAGGCAAGGAGGTGGCATGGTAGGAAAGGGAGATCCAAGCAGCATCTGGAAACAGATGTTCAGGCAGCTGCTGATGGGGCAGCACAGCCAGGTCTAGAAACCAGCACTTCTGGTCAGAACTGTCATCCATCTGACCTGATCGTTTCTCTCAGAGTCACCCAGAACACGTTTTCCTCCAGCACCTTATGTGGCTATTTTTGAACTCAAAACCTTGGAGACCCTGTGGAGAGGAGTTTCACATCCTTACATGAAAAATAACCTCCCCTTGTTCCTTTGAGCTTATTCTGGTAGTTTCATTCAGAGTCAGGAAGCAGGCTGGGAACAAGAGCCCCTTGTCCACCTTTCCCACAGCCCATCGTCTTCCCCAGCTTCTTCTCAATGCACACTTTACAGAGAGATGCCAGGAAAGAGGGTCATAAAGGATGCCTGCTTCCCACCCTGTGAAAAAACCTACCCAGGACAATACGTTATTAATCAGAAATGGGGAGATGAGGTGATATTCCAGCCACACAGCCTTTATGTGCCTACAAAGACCACACAGCTGCCAAGGTTTCCATTTCCCCAGCATCCACTCCATCTCTGGCCAAGCATTTCCCTGTGGCAGGTACTGCAGGGTGGGAAAGCAGCAAAAGGTCAAGTGCTGCTTGCTCAAGCCCTGTGTTATTCATTTAACCAGCTGAAAGGTTCTTAATCTTTTAACCAAGCTCAGAAATGAATTTGTCAAGCTCTTGATCCAAGAGTTCCATATATAACAACGTAAAAGGGTTAATTTAGATTGGTGGCCATGAACACGCAGATGCATGATGGTTGGAGGGTCCATTCCAGGGTCACTTCAGACAGTTTGGAGCATGTCAGAAGAGGCATGAAGGGGATAGAAGGGGATGGGGAGCTTGGAGCATTCCTCCAGCCACCTGGGGTGCCCCAGCTCCTCACTTCCCTCCCAGCCTTGTCTCCAAGCCCTGGGGGCAGGAACAGCATCTTCTCTGTGTTCATTGCTATTGAGCCCCAGAGGACATTCTGCCCCACGCTTCTTGGATTTGAGCTCTTTGGGCATAAAACAAAACAAAACAAAACAAAAAAACACAATTAAAAAAAACCAAACCAAACAAAAAGCAGTCTGTAACTTTTCAGCATAGGTAATTTTAGGGATTTCTGCAACATCAGAGTGACTTTTTGAAGGTTTACAGCATAAGTCCCACTACAGTGACGTGAGTCATAGACGAGTGTATTTGCATACGTCCATAATAAAAGGGATTTTAAATCAAGCAAGACAAAGTGATTGATGGTTGAAACGTGCATTCCTGTGTTATCAAAGGAAGATGTCTCAAGCAAGCCTGACCCTTTCCTCTCAAAGTTTTCTTTCAAGCTGTTGCTCTTCCTTTTAAAACTCCAGAGAAAGCTTGAACAATGAAGCCTGCTTGGATCAGCTTGACACCTTGAAAGGGAAGGCACCTCTCCTGCCTGTGGGAGCTCCAGCATCCACCTGAGCAACCCCACCTACACCCCTCCTCTGCAGCACCCAGTGGGTGCTGGCCCAATAAGGAGCTGGCTGTGGTAGCTGGCGGTTTGCCTGCACTGCACAGTGGCATCTATCCGTAATTAAAAGGATTTTAAGTGAAACAAAAGAAAGCTATCGATGGCTGCAATAAGCATTACGGTTTATCAAAAGGAGCTATCTCCAGCAGATGAGGTTTGAAAAAAAAACACCCGTCCATGTCTGGATGGATCTCCAGAGAAACTTCTTCCTCGGCACTTCATTATAAATCTGATAAATAAAAGTAATTGTCGCACAATTAGGTTCCCCATCTCCTCCAACTTCTTAATCACATCAAGATTAATTATTGCACACTTATTGTTTTGCTTTATGGGTTTCGGTTGTTTGTCTGTTCTTTTGGTGCTACCCTGAGATGAGAAAAGTCTTTGAAGCGGCTTAAATGGGAAGTTCAAGGCAGCGGTTTTGTTAGAGTTGCTTCCTCTTAACAGCCAGATTCATTTTCTCATCGGGTCTGGATGTTCTGAAGTCATTTAATTGCAATTTAATCTTCCTACTTTCTCCTCTAATATATTTCGGTGCAGTTCACTGGGTTATATTTGCCAATTCATTAACAGTCTCCCTGATATTTGACATTTTGCTTTAGGGAAACGCAGGTATGCGATCTTTAATATTTTGAGCAGTTCTTAATGAGATTTAGGGGCTGTGGGCTGGGAAATCTGGTTTTTTGTTGTTTTTTTTTTTTTTAATTTAAATGTTTACTTTGGGGCAACTTTGGGCATTTTTCTTGAATTTTCTGATGCCAATAAGTCCGGGGAGGGAAGAGAAATCAATGGGAAACAGTTAGCAGCGCCATTTATAAGTGGAGAAGCATGTAGCACTTCCTGAGCGTATAGGGATTAAAACCAGGAGAGTTTCCTGCTTCCAAATCCCAAATCCCAAGTCTTTTTCCAGTGTTGTTGGGGTTCTTTTTTGTTTGCTTTTTTGTCCACAAAGCATCCAGTGCTTTGCCCATAGGGGTTTCTCTGCCTGCCAGTTTTGCTGCTATCACACCCAACACGCTTAGCTTGTGGCATCCTTTTGTTAACACAGATCTCTGGGAGGGATGGTCTGGGATGTGGTTCTGCATCCCAACTCAGCTCAACATCTGCTGCGAATGGAGCTGAGTGTTGGATACCTGCACATTCACATTGGCTCAGCTCATCACAGTGACACTGAAATGAACTCCAGTCCTCTGCACTTTACCCTTTTACCTTGAGCTCACTGCTTCGCCTCTCTTCACCTTGCCTATAAAGGAAACCATAAAGATAAAAAAAGAAAAAGAAAAAGCACAGGTATGTACATAGCCATGAAAGCAGACTTTGAAAGACTCTTGAAAAAAAAAATTAAAGCACTTGAGACTTTTTCCTCCGTCCCCAGGCCTCTTAGCTCTCAAGGAACAGCACTCATAGCAGAAAGCCTACGACCTGCACAGACAAACCCCATCAGATCCCAAAGGGAAGGAGCCTTAAAACAGAGTGCTGCTGTGGCACTTGGCATAGGCTCCAGCTCCATTTCATTCCTCTTTGTCTCTTTGGATGGTGCTGAGCGCAGTGCAGAGTATTACTGGGACATGAATTTTTGCATGCGTGCAGCAATTCATATTAAGCGATCATTATTAGAAATGCAGAGTCAAATATGCAAAAAAGTTTGGAAATACCAGAAATTAAGTTTGCCTCCACCAGCCTAATTAGGCCCCTGGTGAGCACGCATCACCTCCCAGCATTAATCACAACCCACAGCACTCCAGCCTCCATTGCTATTGCAGCATTTTTTTAAATTACAAAATATTTATCTTCCTGTTAACCTTTTGCAAAGCACACATCCCCTTCCCACACTGCAATACCTGCCTGTGCCTCTTTCAGTACAGGAAAATGCCTGTGAGATACCACTGTGCTTTTTTTGGGGCAGGAGCCAGCCGGTGAGTCAAAACAAATCCTAAATGCCATCAGCACGGCTGGCACCTGGAAGAGTATTTTGTCTGGCAGGAGAGCTGTTGCATTTATTTGTTCCAAAGCTGTCTCCAGATAAAAGATGCTTAATTTCGCTGTTGCTTCTTGCAAGCTGCTCCCCATATCTCCCAGCTGTGCCCTGCAATCCAGCACGGAGCACCCCATAAAGTTGCTCTTAGGGTAACCTGTGGCTCTCATGGCATTTTGAGGGCTGGAGAAACGCTTGCAAAACCCACAAATCCCAGAAAGAACCCATTAAATAGCATCAGACTTCCTCATGTCCTATTTGCTTTGCTGGCTGTGGCTCGCCCTCCTTGAGCCAAAGGGAGAAAAAAAGTTGGCAAGGGACAACTATCGTGACTTTGTTTCTCAAGGGGCTGTCAGCAGTGGGAATTTGCCTTTGGGAAGGATTGATTATTTGTTTACAAGCTCTAGGGATGAAAGGGAGAGCTGTTCTTGAGGGATGGTTAAACTCTTCCATGCAAATCCAGCAGCACAGAAAAAAAAGCAGGTTATGCTAAATGGTGTGCAGTGCTTTTGGCTGTGTGAGCCTGGCAGGGAGCATCGTCTCGTGGTTAGATGGAGAGATCTGGGTCCTTTCAGCGACTCTATTCATAACACTTACTGGTAGGAGACCTATAAAACCAGGCATCTTCTTTAAAGCAGTATAATTTTTTTTTCTCCCTGTTCTTCAAGAGGATGGCTTCAGAGCCACTGAGAATGGAGCTCCAGGTAATGCAGTAATTAAACTGGGAGACTAATGAGGTTTGTAACTGGGTCAAAAATGGCCATGGGGTGATCTATCAATGGCGATCCCATGTCCTGCAGTCACCAATGGCAGCCAGGAGACTGGGATGGGGCAAAGGGGCAGAAGGTACTTTGTGCCCATGCACTGGGCATAGAAAACAGGAATATTTCTGCAGAAACAGGTTTGTAGATTCGTATGTAGAACCATTTCTGCCCAGGGAGGTGGTAGACTCATCGTCCCTGAAGGTGCTCAAGATGGAGATGTGGCACTGAGGGACATGGTCAGTGGCCGTGGTGGGAGTGAGCTGGGGTTGGACTTGGTGATCGTAGAGGTCTTTTAGAACAGAATAGAATAGAATCCAACCTTAATGATTCTATGATCTTATGACTGAGGTTGGAAAAGACTGCTATAACCATCTAGTCCAACAGTCAAACGCCGCATCGAGGCTCACAAACTATAAATCCAGGCTCTGTGATGGCTTTGGTACGCAAATATCCCCCTCCTTCATAATATCATATAGGGTTGTTGCCTCTGAAATGAAGCTTAACCCAATAACACTGCCAAAAGTAGAAACACTGTTTAGTCATTAATGGAATTCTAATAGCAAAGCTATTAATTGAAACCCAGTAACGCTTTTCCATCCCAGTAACTTTCTGCCATTGTTTATGCTGAAGAGGCCCAGACCTGGATCTGCATCTCGTTTCCACGTTCTGCACTGACTGGACTGTACTTTTTATCATTTCATATGCCTTTGGATTGGGGGATTTTCTGCTTGTTATTCACTCTTAGGAAATGTAACAAGTCTACACAGGCTCTTTAAAGCTAATGTTGCATGAAATGCACGGATAAACCAAAGCAGACAGCTTCATAAGTACAAACATGCTATCAAACTACTCCCATCACCCAGTCTTCTCCTAATGGGTTCATTATGTAAAATGGTTCAGAGTCTGGAGAAAACTCACCACTGCCAAGCAGCGGTGCTAGGCAGGTATTTTGTGCCTTCTTTAGATTGGAAATTTAAATAAATTCACACTGTATCCAAACAACTCCTTAAAAGACTGATTCCCAAGCTGAGGAATTGAGGAAAATTACCATTTTGGATGTCAGTGGGGATGGGTTTATTCACCTGGAGAACTCCTGGTGTGAAGAGGTAGGGTTTGTTTAGACAAGGGGATCCCATTATGAACCCCATCATGTGTGAGTCCTCTTCTGTTACGCTTCCAGTGTGTGAGCAAGAAGTATCCACACTCACTGGAGGCTGGAATCTACTCCTAGACCTTTTCCTTTCTCCGTTCTGAGCATTGCTGTTTTGCTGGGTAGTGAATATTGGCCCAAGTCAGAAAATCATGGAGTCACTAAGGTTGGGAAAGACCTCTCATGTCATCTAGTCCAACTGTCAATCCACCGCTGTCACGCCCACATGGGCATGTCACTTGGCCCATGTCACTCAGAGTCTTGCCATTCTCTTGTAAAACGGAGCAGAAAAACACCAACCCATTTCCTCAGATGAAGGGGATGGCCTTGATTAATTTGAGTGGAGCGTTACAAGGTCAAAGGTATATTATTGCTAATTCATCTACGTATTGAAGAGATGTCCAACATTTTCCAGAGGGCCCAGAGTGTGACATATTTGGCACTACAAGCCAAGGTGTGTGCTGTCACAGCCCGCATCCTTTAATCTTGGCAATTACTGGGCAATTTCAGCCAAATTTCACAAAGGGGTAAAGGTCTCGAAGCCATTAACATCTTGCAGCTTTCTTGAGAAAAGGTGTGATCTGGGCACTAAAATAGAAGAATCAATTTTACCACCCTAAAAATAAGGCAGACATTTGCAATTCTTTCCATATGGAAAAGTCATCTTGCTCCATAGATTTGTTTCGTGTGGAGTAATACCTTGTACAAATCCACTAACATACCTCATACATATATAATTTTTATTGCCAGACGCGTTGCAGAACAGCCCTGCTTGCTCATAGTTAAAGCTCGTTGCGTGTCAGAGTGTGCCCCAGCTCTACTTAAAAGACTGTAAAACTTTGCAAGCACATGCACAGCATTTTATCATGCCTCAGCACCCTGGCAAGCCACTCAACAAGCTCCCTCGAAGACTGAACCGATGTCCTGAAATACCAGGGGAATTTCCTTGCAGCTCCAGAGACCAGACTTGTTTTGGCTGAGAAAGTGTCACAGATTGTCATGTCCTTGTCTTTGTAGATTAGATGCTTTTGATCGCCTCTGCTCTCACAAACTGTTTTTTTTTCAGCTGCCAGCAGAAAGAGAGCTTCTCCGAGCCCCAGGGGGTTACACTTAAAGAAGGGGAGGTTGTGTTGCCATCTTAAAGCCTTCCTGACTCCCTAACTCTGGCTGGGGCAACCCCAGGACTCTACAACTCATGCTCCTATCAGGGTATCTTACCCTTCTTCACAATTTTTGACTAAAAAATCCCCAAAGAAATGAAACTTCCCCGTGCAACAAGATTAGACAGCAGAAAAAAAATCTACATTGTTGAAGCAATGGTTCCTGCAGGCCAGCATGGTGTCCAGGAATAGGAAGGAGGTGGTGTCCAAGGAGAACGTGACCCTACATCATCACAATATCATTTTTCCTTGGACAAGCTCAGTGTTTCTGACTGTGTTCACTGGGAGAGTGATGGAGGGCTGTTCTGCTCCAGAGTCCTCTGTGCCCCTTGAGTGCTGGACATAGGAGCATCAGATGTCCACTGGTGCCAAACCATCTGGAAGAGCAACAAATTGTTATGGCCTCATGTTGCACCATGGGAGGTTCAGATTGGATATTAGGAACAATTTCTTCCTGGAAATGGTGGTGATACATTGGCACAGGCTTCCTGGGGATGAGGTGGAGTCACTGTCCCTGGAGGTGCTCCAGAACTGTGGATATACGGCGTTGGGGGGTCTGAGGGACATGATGGGGCTGAGCCAATGGTTGGATGTGGTGATATTGATAGCCCAACACCCATACCTACATTGAGGTTGTCTGCATGCTTCCCATCCCAGAGTCAGTGCTGGGGGAATCTCCTCTCTCTGCTTTTAGTTGTCTGGATGCACTATTTTCCTAAATCTCACCTTGTTACTGACACACAAAAAACAACCTTCCCTCATCACCTCTTCTCTGTAGATTTAACATCCGAGTGCTGTTATTAAGGCTCCATTACTTTTACAAAACGCATGACAGATCATCTTGTGGTACCCTGTGAAGTACTATAAATAATTAAACTTCAACTAGACTTGTCAAAATAAATGAGCACAGCAGACTCTGCTCCATGGCGCCTTTGATTTTGTTTGTATGTGTTGGTGCTTTTATTTTGTTATCTGCTAAATTGCAAAGACAAGCAAAGCAGGGAGACCCTGTCACCAAGTTTGGTGGTGGAGCACAGGGAGGTTACAGAACCTCCTGCTGCCTTCTGCGGTGTCCAGTTCTATGGGGGACTTTGTTGGCCAAGATCTTTCCAGCTGTATTGCACCAGGGAAGGAATCTGGATCCTTAGGGAAGGTACACAGCTCTTTGGCCATGTTGAATTATTCATTGCAATTAGTACATTTGACATATCCGGTCTTCTCTGCATGAGTTATCCGAAAAGCAGTGGTGATAATGTGTTCTGCCCAAAATTTATTTTTTATTTACAGCTGGACCAGTGATTAAAGTTACTGCAGGCAGGATAAGTCTACACCAGGAGCAGACATCCTGCAATGGCTAATGGGTTCAAAACTGCTTTTTGTTGGGCATGAAACAGGGAGGAGAACAGGTGCTGGACAGGAGCTACACCCCCAAAACATCATCTAGGTACAGAATTCATCATGTTCCATGATTGCGAGCATCCCAACTGGCTTCAGAGCAAAAAGGTACCCCATGTGTAAGCTGAGACTCCCTGTTCCTGCTCCAACAACTGTCACAGATAATACCAGCCCCATCAGCAGGACTGTGAAGTGGAACACCTTAAGACATCGTGCTCATGTTTCAAGTACCTCCATAACCCACTGGACATCTCCCATCAGCCAAGCCAGGCAAAACATACATACCTGTATAGCCCGGCATTAAGCCCAAAGCCAGCACAGTTCCCAGATTGCTCCCATAATATATGGGATTAACCTGAGTAGCTCAGTGCCACCTCCACTGTTCTCATGCTGACTCCTCTCTCCCTGCTCTGAACAGTTTGGATGTCCCTAAATTGAGAAAAAAAAATCCCCTCTTCTTGTATTCAGAGGGAGACTAAAAGGAGAGCTCTAAACCTTCATAAAAGTAGGGTATCAAGGATGGAGGGGGAGAGGAGCTGTGCCCAGGAGCTGAGATCTACAAGGCACCTCATTAGCATTAATTATCCCCTCCCTGCGCAGCCACCTCCGCCACTCACCGCCCATCAGCCCAAGGGCCACCCTTGCTTTGCTCACTCTCCTGTTCCTTAATTCCACACTCACTACAGCTTGCTAGAGGCTTTTGTGAGCAGTTCGGTGTACGTCAGACCGAGATATACACGTCTCTCTCTTCCCGCTGTACTCGTGGTAATTCAGTGTTATCAGCGACACACTTTACCTTAAATCTTCTATCCCCAATCCGAAGTCTGCAGGGGGAAGCATGCACTTGATGTGCTCTAAGCAAACAACGTCACACTTCGCAGCATCCCACCAAGAGGAATATGATCTCCCACAGTACCCTGGTGAGATAAAGTATCCATTCTTCTGCACATTCATGACCTGAGCTCGCATCCATTCGGCTTAAATGCGCTGTCGGGCTCCGTGGTGCGACTCACATGCTAAAAATAATTGCAGTTTTCCAAACGTATTACAGAATTTCTTAGAAGATGGAAGTCCAGGGAGGATTCCCAAAAGCGGAATGTGAGGCTTAAGGGATGAAAGAATAATTTAAAGCCTTAGAAATTGGATCGTTTATTTATTAGTATTATTTTTTTTTAATATTGCAAAATTCATAAAATCAATGATTCATGGAAATATTTGCCCAGCCATCGAGCCAGCTCTGTAGCGGGGTAAATAATTGAGATGCATTTATTACATTATTTATTTGAAAAATCACAGCATAAATAATTCAAAATCAGCTAATTATCTCAAAACTACAGGCTAAAGGGAGACAGCACAGTCCATTAGCCATGGCCACCCGACGGGGTTGTGCTCTCCTTTACCAGGAGGTGCACGGCACAGCTGCAAGCAAGAATTATAATACAAGATTATACAGCTGCTTTATAAGATACCACACAAGCAGATGAAGACTTATGCACACACTTTATAGACAGCATGAATTTCTTATTATGCAGCGCTGTTATTGCAATAATAGCAGCAGCTGCTATTATTCTTAATTCTTATTTCTTAGTGCGCAGCAGTGATCGCAGATCCCACCTTGGAGCAAGGGCTGGGCTGGGGCTGTCACCTGTGCCTGGGGGCAAGGGAATGGGGTCTGTATGGATCATAGAATCATAGAATCACAAGGTTGGAAAGGACCTACAAGGTCATCCAGTCCAGTCGTCCTCCCATTACCGTTGCTACCACAAGCACTAACCCATATTTCATAGCTCCTCATCCAGACCCCTCTTGAGCACTGCCAGGGATGGCGACTCCACCACCTCCCTGGGCAGCCATTCCAGTGCCTGACCACTCTCTGAGAGAAAAAGCTCTTTCTTACGTCTAGTCTAAAACTCTTCTGGTACAACTTGCAGCCATTTCCTCAGGTCCTGTTTGTTGTCTGTGAGAAGAGGCCAAGCCCCTCCTCATCACAACCTCCCTTCAGGAAGTTGTAGAGTGCAATGAGGTCTCCCCTGAGTCTCCTCTTCTCCAGGCTAAACAATCCCTGCTCCCTGAGCTGCTCCTCATAAGACTTGTGCTCCAGACCCCTCACCAGTTCCATTTCCGTTCTCTGGACACATTCCAGGGCCTGTATGGTGACAGAACAGGAGGAGGTGGCATAGGGAACAGAGGAGAGGAGAGGAGAGGAGAGGAGAGGAGAGGAGAGGAGAGGAGAGGAGAGGAGAGGAGAGGAGAGGAGAGGAGAGGAGAGGAGAGGAGAGGAGAGGAGAGGAGAGGAGAGGAGAGGAGAGGAGAGGAGAGGAGAGGAGAGGAGAGGAGAGGAGAGGAGAGGAGAGGAGAGGAGAGGAGAGGAGAGGAGAGGAGAGGAGAGGAGAGGAGAGGAGAGGAGAGGGGAGGAGAGGGGAGGAGAGGGGAGGAGAGGGGAGGAGAGGGGAGGAGAGGGGAGGAGAGGGGAGGAGAGGGGAGGAGAGGGGAGGAGAGGGGAGGAGAGGGGAGGAGAGGGGAGGAGAGGGGAGGGGAGGGGAGGGGAGGGGAGGTGAAGGGAAGGGAAGGGAAGGGAAGGGAAGGGAAGGGAAGGGAAGGGAAGGGAAGGGAAGGGAAGGGAAGGGAAGGGAAGGGAAGGGAAGGGAAGGGAAGGGAAGGGAAGGGAAGGGAAGGGAAGGGAAGGGAAGGGAGGGGAAGGGAAGGGAGGGGAAGGGAGGGGAAGGGAGGGGAAGGGAGGGGAGGGTGGAGGGGAGGGTGCTGATGGCTGGAAGAGTGTGAGGCTGGGTGACCTGCTTCAACCAGCAGCGATCCCATCAGTGTATCAGCAGTGGATCCCATCAGCAGTGCCCATTGGTTGAGGGTTGCTGGGTGATCTCCCAAAACATTCCCATGTTCAGCCCAGGGCTCTGCTTTTGTATTTGGTGGGAGCATCACCTAAGCTGATGTTCACATCAGGGCAGACAGAAAGCTTTAGAGATATTTTCCTTGACAATACCATGGAAATCTCTCCTCTGATCAGTATGCCAGGGCGTGCTCCATTCAGCACACATCCCCTTGCGCTGTCCTCTGCCAGCAGCCTCGCACAGAGCTGCCTTTCAGCTCCAGCCCTGCTTTTGTTCCAGCCTCGCCTCTCCCCAGAGGAGTCATTAACTCCACGTCGGGGCTGCTTTTGCCACCAGCCCGGCGTGACAGTCACTTGCTGTGACATTGGCTCTTGTATTTTTGCCCAAGTCCCTTCTGTCCCTGGTTGGAACAGCACTTCCATCTGGACGCAATCTAGCCCTTGTGTCACTGCAGGAAGTGGGGAGGAAGCCGCTGGTTCTGGCAAAGGAGAGCTCTGTTATTGAGGACAGTTTGTCTGGGAATGGTGAGAATCGGATCCTGGCTCTTGCAGCACTCTGGAGTCACTGCAGATGACCCACTGCAGACCTCCCTACATCCACCAGCATGCGAGAGCCCAAGCAGGGTCTCCTTTTCCTCTCAAAATCTCCCCTTTGTCAGGCAAAGGAGCTGCTCTGGAGTGAGGGATGCAGCCAGGAGGAAAAGGACAGCATGGGAGGGTTCCTAGGGCACCTGGACAACGGTATTTCTGCTCAAGAAGTTGCTGAACTGCAACATCTGAGCAGTCCTGACCTGGAGGAAGCATTTTTGCAAAGAGTGGGCTGCAGAGGTGCACAGCACCCAGGGGAGAGTCCCACTCCATCATCTGCTCCTGGAGCATCTCCCTCTGCAGGAAGAGCTCAGCTCCTGACTCTTCCCCAAGGATGATGAAAAACTGATGGTGTCCCTGCCATGGGCTATGAATGGTTACTGATCTTGCTGTTCACCTCCATCCACCCCACCATGCCTCCGCAGGGGCTATGGGGAAATAAAAAGAACGGTGATCGTGCGGCTGATTTTAATGGCTCTGACTGTGCTGGAGCCATCTGCCCACCCAGCACAGGGGCCTGTGATGCCCTGACCTGCCGTGGGGAAGTACTGTACCCAGTGCTCTGCCCCTCGTTGACATGAATCAAGCACTCTCCCCGTGCCTCACTCTGCCCATTAAATGGGGCTGCAGTGCCCTCCACACTGGCAGCCCTCTGCGCACTCGCAATGGAAACTCTTTTCTCCATGCAAGGCCACACTGCATCGCTACCTGTCACTTGCTCTCAAGAAGGCCATAAATACATGTCAATTATCTCATCCAGGACACCCATCTCAGGCAGCCGTATTTTTAATAAACTATAATGCTATGCAAATTGGACTTGATGTGCGTTTCTCTTTTTGCATCTCAGAGACATTTGTGCGTGCCGGCAGACGCAGCAATATTGTGTTAGCTCCCTCGCTGCTGTGGCATTGGGTGTATAAGTGTGATTTATTTGCCTCTTACAGCACCAGCTGAGCATGCCTCATGCCCAAGATGCTGCAAGGTTCCTTTTTTTCCTTTTACCAGCAGAAATGTTTTGCAAAGAGACCTTCCCTTCCTTGTGAAGCTTGTCAATAGCTGATGGGGGGACCAGAATAACACAGAGGGGCACCAGAATTGCTGATGCCTTTCCCTTCTGTATGAAGATGCCATCCTCTCACAGTGCCAGCTGACACAGTGCTGGATTTTCCAGTCACGAATCATCCCAGAATTCATCTTAAAAGCAACAGAACCAAAACCAAGTCGTGGCTTACCAATTTATTAACAGCAGCTTTAGGGTACTTAACTCAGAACAAAACCATTGCAACAAAGCTATGCCAAGAACTGAGGCTGAAAAATCTCTCTTGTGTCATATTTCCATCAGTACGGCCCAGCCAGCTTCACTGCACATCCTCTTGGTGTGCCTTGGTACCGGTGAGATGGAAAGAGGCACGGCACAGTGAGAAGGATGGAAAAGACAACTACGTCTTAATAGGATGAGAGGCCTTACGTAGTGTCAGGGGAGGTTCAGTTTGGCTGTTAGGAACAATTTTTTCTTCTCAGAAAGTGGTGATGCAGTGGCACAGCTGCCCAGGGAGGCAGGGAATCACCATCCCTGCAGGGGTTAAAGAAATGTGGAGATGTGACACTGAGGGACGTGGTCAGTGGGCATGGGGGAGATGGGTTGGGGCTGGGCTGGGTTATATTAGAGTTCTTTTCCATCCTTAATGACTCTATGAGTCTATGAGTGCAGTGAGGCAAAGGCACAACCTCTCCAATCTCTCTTTCCTGGAGAGCAATTCAGAGGGGGGAAAGAAAAAAAAAACAACAAGAAAGCAAAAAGCAAAAAAAACACAACTAGGATTTATGAGAACGGAGCCACTGGAGCCCCCCTCCCAGCCTTCCGACAAAGCAGAGCTTCACCCAGACTTTTTATGGGCGCAGCGTGACGCTCTCCATAGAGACGGAAATGTTTCTTTAGCCAAAACCCGACGTGCCCCCACCGAACGGCCCCGTCAGGCCTTTCTCAAACAGCCCTGATTTATACAAAGCCGGGAGCTGCAGCACAGCCTCCCCTCACCCCTGCAGAGGGAATTGCTTTCTCCCACTATTGGACGCTTTAACTGCGGCAGTGCTGGGAGCCCTGCCCAGGGCCGAGGCACTGCTGCAAGCACCAGAGAAAGGTCAAGGGATGGAAATGGAAACATGCCCTAAAAAAGAAGAATTCCCAGGAGTGGGTTCTGGGCAGCGGAGGTTGTTTGTCTCTGGCTGTTTACAGCGGGAGAAGCTGCTGAGGTTCCCAAATGATCCCAATGGCGGCTTTACAACCCGTTCCTCCGCTGACCTTCTGGTTATTACCTGCCCAAGAGATTAAATGTGTTGAAGTGGGGGCTGCTCCCCCTGTGCCCCTTTCCACTTTGTAATGGGCTGCATCTGCAGAGCAGAGCTGCTGAGTCGGGGGGGCTGCGGGGGAGCCTGGATGTGATTAGCAGAGCTGGGATCCCATCGGCGAGGAGGAGCTCAAAGGCGTTTTGCTGGGGTGCTTCAGAGGGAGCATCGTGCATGGGGAGAGGGTGGTTGGCTCCCAGCTGCAGGCAGTGGGGTTTGGGTACTTCTTGGGGTCTCTAAAGCTGACCCAGGTGCAGCCCCCCATCCTGGCACAGCTCACACATGTTGTGTTTGTCTCAGGTTTGCTACGCTGGGCATTTGGGATTTACTGAGGTCAGTGCCTGTGGGTGAGAAGCGATGGAAATGCGGGTTCAAAGCAGCCAAAGGTCAGGCTCTGCAATATCCACTGGGAGCAAGGTTACAGAGAAGAGGAAAAAAAAGCATGAACCCCCCGCCCCCCCCATCCCAGGTTCCTGTTTGCTCACCACGATCCCTCTTACCTCAAATCCTGGAAAAACACCGAGCCCTTTGACATGGAGGACAGCTCACATCCCAGCAGGGTTGTGTGCACCCCAGCCATGAGTGAACCTTAATTAAAGGTGGATTTAGATCACAAACGTACAACAGGCTGTGGATCCTTCCTCAGTGCCCCTCAGGCTGTAAGCACCCCGTGGCTCAAAGCTTTGCAGGTGGTCGTGTGGGTCAAACCCAGGGCTCCAGCTCCCGTGTAATGTAAATTATGAGAAATAAGGGATACAGGTTACAGGAGAAAATGGGTCTTTTCCCGCTGAGGATCCATGCTGAGGGCAATGCAAACGTGTGGTCCCATGTGGAGACGTCAGAAGGGGTCACCTACACACTGACAGGAAGTTATCTTTGTTTTGGGAGACTCTGTAAATGTTTACCACTTACAGTCTCCACTGCAACAGCCCCATCCATGAAGCTAATGGCTCTGCTAATGGCCAAAATCTGGGGCTGCTCCTGCTTGCTGGTGACCTGCCAAACCCTTTAAGAACCTCAGCTGAGCAGTGCTTAGGGAGGGGGAGAAGGCTGCTCCATCCAGCAGCAGACACAGAGAAAGATGATGGCCAACTCTCAGGAAACCAGATCTCCCCTAATCCCCAAATTGTGTCTCCTGTGGATCGTTAACCAAACATCTTGTCCACAGCTTAATTGCAGCCAATTATGCCAGCAGGGAAAAGTGCATCTTCATTGTCTGGACACAAAGCAAAGCTGAGCAGGAAAGCTGGATCAATCTACTCAAAGAAAAAGTAACAAATGGGGCTTTGTGAGTATCTTTCTTGTCTTTTTTTGTTCTTTCCCCTCCTCCCCCACCCTCCCTCCTTTCCTTTTTCTTTTCCTTCTCTGGCTTCTTGCCAGGCCCAAAAAATCTGGGGCAAGTGGTGATGTGGGGGAGCAAATTTAGGTCAAACCGAGGGAAAACACCAGGCAAATTAAAAAGGAACGGAGTCCGTGCAGATTTAAAGTGTATCTTTTAAACTTCTTAAAGACGAAATGAAAGTCTTAGCTGAAAAGGTCAGGCTGGAGGTGAAAAGAAAATAGCGGGGTCTTTTTCTGAGTGCCGTAGCTGGGGGAAGGGGGAGGTGTTCGGGGAGTGTGTTGGTGGCTCAGTCTGTGCTATTCACCACGAGGGGAGCACCGCAGCCAGCTCCAGCCCTCAAGGCTGCCATACACACCAACCCCTCCCAGTGCATCCCAGCCCTTCCCAGCGCCTGCTGGCAGCCAGAGCAGCTCCTTCTGCTTGTGCCTGCCTTTACCTGGGCTTTTGCAGCTGCTGGGGAAGTTCCTCCAGTTCGGCCTTTGCTCCTCTGCCTGGTGTATACCTAATTGTAGGACCCTCCGTTTTACAGATTTTCTCAAATCACAGCCATGCATTTCCATCTCTTGGGCTCTCCATCACTCATAGAGTTTCTATTGAATGGACTGCGTGTGCTATAAGGAGGAGGAGTCCCTCCTGATCCATCCAGCCTCTCCCAAGGGATGGGAGAATGAAGAGGTGTCCCAAAGCTTCGGGATCTCATCCCAAAGCAGCAGGATGCTGTGGGGATGCTGAGTACCAGGGCTTGATCCGGACACAAGTAGTTGGTTTTGCAAAGCTGTCCTCAGACCTCTGAGCTGATTAAAGGGATGGAGGGTCAAATAAAGAGGAAAACTTAGGATGCATGGTGAGCGAGAGCAACAGAAATACTCAAATGTGTGATAAGAAGGAGGAAAAGCAGATATGGGCCCTGCACAGCCAGGGAACAGACCAGGCAAGGCAGAGGAAGTGTCAAAGAGTGAATCTGTGTGTTTTCTATTAAAGTGCTCTGAAAGGCAGACAATTCACCATGTGTCTGCCTCATCTCCTACTCCAATTAATTCAGCAATAGAAAAGCCTCACACAGGCTCATCAGCCACAATCTTTCTTTCATGACTGCTTTCCATCAGCTTATACATATTTAAAATACCTCAGTCCTTGATGTGCAGTGGGCATGCAGCACTGGGTAAAAAAACCCAACCCTTTCTGAAGAAGTCAGAAGCCAAAAGAGTCCATTACTTTACACTGTGATGAAGGATAATCAGATGGTGATGTGCAGGGCTGGGTTCACATCCAGCCCTTGGCTGGTGGCAACCAAGAATCACCACTTTCTAACTGTGTTTTTTACCAGTTTTCCATTAAAGGGTTTGGGAAACAGGGTCACTTCCTGTCATCTCAGGATCCCCATCACTGGTGGTTGATGATCCTACAGTGAGGCTTGGACCACACTGGCCTGCCCAGGGAGACATGAAGAGGAGCTCCTGCAGGTCCCAACTGGAAGGTGATGCTAAAAGAGGACCTCATGCCCAGGGGTACATGCACATGGGAGCCCGAATTTCAATTAAAACAGCAAAGAAACGAAGTTGCCCATGGGGATGGAAGCTTCCCCAGCTTGCACAGCAGCCCCTGGTTGTGAAAGTCCCGAGCCTGTGCATGGCCACCACCGAAAGCCAGCGAGCTGCAAGGAAGGGATGTCAGCAGGTGGTGCTCTTCCCTCGAAATCTCAGCCCCAGCCTATGGGATTTAGGGGAAGCTCCCACTGCTCCGGGCATCCTTCTTAGTGGTGAGATATAAAACAGAGGTCTTGACCGCTCATGACCATTAAACTGCTTGGAGAATTGACTGTAAAAATAGCCCCTTCAATCAACAGCTCCATTCCCTCTGATATGTCCTAGCTATGAGTAGAGGCTTTATCACATTTAATGCCCACGCAGAAATTGTTAGTGCCTATGTACAGAGCCGGTGGGATGGATCTGATGCCCTCCCACCCCAGAGAAGGGGTTTGATGCTCCCCTATGCTCATAACTGGTTGCATACGAGGCCCCAGCTTGATGGCAGGTCGGCTCCCACTGCTTGTCATCTTCCAGCTGGACGCGTTCCTCGCAGGCAGTGGCATTTTGCGGGTCCTGGGGATGGTGTGTGTTTGTCTGCGGGGGATGCAGCACAAGCAGTGATGTGTGGAGCGGGATGCTCCCAGCGCGGCTGTCACATTTCTGGTGTCAGGAGCACCAGTGAAGCTGACAGCTGGGGATGGAGGAAAAACAACAATACAAACTGAGCCTAATTGGTCTAGAGGACTTGGAAAGCAAACAGAGGAGCTGGGATACCCGAGTCTGCTGGTCAGGGTGGTGACATCTCCTTGGGAAGGCCCCAGAACACCAGGGCTGTGCTCTGATCCCTCCAGCTGCTCTCTGCAGCCTCCAGGTCTCACGGTTGTAATCCTCAGCCTGTGCAGATGGCATGGAACCAGGGAAATGTGGATGCTTTCTACCAGGCTTCCTGACCCACTGATATTCCTGGCGCAGGTTTGCAGCTCTTCTGGCCAGCTGACATCTTTCCTTCTCATGCAGCGTTTGGGTATTTCTTAAATCATTTTTCTCTAGGCGGGGTCTGAGCCTCCTCTCACCACCTCTGATATGAACAGCAGATATTTGGGCAGAGGAAGAAATCCAATCTCGCCCTCCAAAAAGCTCTTAAGAGCAGCGTGATGATGCAAAGAGCAGAGCAAAGGAGTTTGAGCTAGTAGCTAATTTTTACAAAATACATAATTTCTTCAGAAATCCTTTGGGAAAGCACAAGAAATCCATTCAGGCTGCGAGCAAGAAATACAATAGACCCCGGGTGCAGGAGCCAACAGACAGCACTATTGGTATGCACTGCCAGTCTCCAGCAAAACTGCTTTACTATACAGATCTTTCTCAATAGGGAGCACTGTTGGGGGGGGCATTTGTTAAAAGCACCGTGTTCTCCTTCAGAGTGAGAGCTATGGCTTTGCAACAGCCCTTGGAAAAAAATGGGGATTATTTATTGAAGCTCTGGTCCAGCAAAAGCAGATGTGATGGCATCTATTGATATTTGATGAAGGCTTTGCCAAGGGGCAGGAAATATGTTGTTAAATAAGAAGAGTACCTATTATAAGAAAGACAAAACTCCACTACTGTCCCCTGCTGTCCCATATAGTCCATGATTCTGTCTCCATCTGTTGTTTCTCATTGCAGACTTCAAGTGTTGAGCTTTTTGGAGGGAGAAGCCGGCTTTTTCCTTACAACTGTCAAATGCAGAGCACAGCTGGGTCTGATCTTGGTCTCAGTGTTGCTCTACCAATAACAAACACTGCCGGTTGTCATGAATTAGGACATACTGCAAGCACTGAGGGAGGACAGGGAAAACACAAAGGCATCCGAAGAGATTACAGCTGACAAGAAACTGGTGGGGAAGTTTGGTTTGTGATGAACGCCTCTGTAATTGCTGGAAGAGGAGGTGGGAAGGAGTGGAACAGTCTATAATTTGGGGTGAAATCTGTCTCACTGCCTTTATCCACCTGAGATGAGGTTTCATGGGGAGGCTGTGGGATTTCAGTGCTTTGTGGGGGAGGTAACAGTAGCTCTGCAACTCCATTCCCCATCCCAACATCTCCCTGCTCCTTTGCCAACTTCTTCTTCTCCTGTGCCATCTGAGTACAGCCCAACCAAACTCCAGGCTGTTGGTTCTTACGTGCCCCAGACACTGAAGGTCGTTCCTTCTCTTTTAAGAGGAAAAGAGATAAACAGTCCAGCTTCATTCTGCTACGTCTACTGACTCAAAGAGATCCAGCAGCAGCTGTGCGCCTGGATGCAGGGGCATGGAGCAGGCTGGAGGATCTCTGGCCCATCCCAGCTCTTTTTGCATTCATGGCTCCCGATGAAAATTTTACAAGGCTTGAAATATTTACAGTTGGAGCTGACCTTTTTTGTTGCTGATACATCACGCGTGGTTGGATGCGATCATTTCACAGCGACATTTACTGAGCCGAGAAACAGTCACAAACTCCACCAAAGCCATTCCCATGTTCAGCTCAAAGGCATATGGTGTTGATCCCAAAGAGAACCACTGGGTCAGTCCCGCCAAGCAAGGGATAACCACATGCTGGGAGCTCCATCCTGCACACCAGAAGTGCTCCAGCTGAGATGAGTGGACTCAACCACTGCTCTCTGCCCAGGGCTTTTATGTGTGTTTGAAGTTTAAAGGTTCTCAGTAGGTCCCAGTGTGTAGCAGGTGTGTAGATAGGATGTCCTGGGGCATGGAGATCGGTCAGGTCAAGGGAAGGGAAGCTGACTCCCCAGCTATTCATGGAAAGGGTTGAGAATTCTGGGAGGAGGAGAAATGATGCAGATGCTGCTTGTAAAGCCAAGGGATTTTTGTTTTAGGATTGGCTGATTTACGGCAGTCCTTCAAAACCAGCTCTTGGCCTGGTCAGAATATTTCTTTTGTAACCATTCAGCACTGCAAACTGTCATCCTAAAACACACAGTCAAGACACAGTGGTTTAACACTTGGCTTAACCACATCCCTCACTTTTAGGTCAGATTCAAGCATCCTCACAGAGATGACCTCCATTTCTGCCTCTCTTTGTAGCTGAGTGCAAGAAGTTCTGGGAAGAGCTCATCCTTACCCCTGCAACCAGCTGTCCCACCAAGGCTGCTTCCTGGGACCAGCTCCAGCCTGAACATCTCAGCCCATTGCAGCTGGGCCAAACCAGCTCTGACTTCCCAAAGCTGCTCTCAGCTCCTCCTCCCATCTGCTGCTTTCTGGCACAGAGGCAGCAGCAAGGCAGAGCCTTGGGTACCTGCCACCAGACCCGTTTTGCATTCAAAGCCATCTCACATGTTGTCTTGAGCACCCACTCAGCCCAGAGCAGCTGCAATTCCAAAAAAGCCCCACAAAAATGTCAGAAGATGATACTCAAGGCAGTGTTAAGCACAAGTGATCGGGCTGTGCACCAGCAAAGCTCCCAGCTGCACGGTCCTCAGCTTCTCTGCTACAATCTCAAGAGAGAAACTGCTAACCCTGCACTGACTTTGAGCTCATTTGAATCAAGTGTTAATAAAGCCTCCTTCTGATGCTTTTTTTCCTTCTCCCTTTTGCAGTTTATTTCCTCTGTTTTCTCCTCTTTCTCCCTCTGCCCTTTTCCCCTAAAGAAATGAGCTAAGGATGAGAAGTATCTGTTTTCTGTTTGCTCTGTGACTATCATTACGGTTCCCCGTGCCTCTGCTGTCTGAATTCTGCAGACAGGGTGCAGTAAATGGGATGTTTAATCTTGCTGTCAGGCCCATACATCATTCCCCGGGTTCCTTCTGGGGTAACAAGAGCGGCTCAATTGACAAAACAAGCCAAGGAATGAATAAACCAACAGAAAGCATTATTAATCCACCCAGAGAGGGAAGGGAGAAACTCACCCCTGTGTCTCCTGGTTCCTATTCCTGCTCAGAAGAGGAGGACATGTTGCTCTGAGCACACGTGCATCTCCTGCAGTTTTGCCCCATGTTGGTTTTTGCCTCTCTCTGCCTTGCCAGAGCCATGGGAAGTAGTTTCTCCTCCCCCCGTGAGTCTCATTTCCAGGGTGAGATGGACTTAATTTGTGTCTCTTCCAGGCAGCAGCATCTCAGAAGTGCCTGATGTGCTGTGAGGTGCAGCTGTCACCGGGAATAAGGGCTCATTAAGGTGATGGAGGCCTGAGTGGAAGTGGCAAGCAAGGGTTGCATTTCAGGAGCTGCACTCCTAACAAATCCATCTGCTTACTGCGGGTGGAGGGGTCCCTTTGGGTACCAGTTGCATCCCGAGGGGCAGCAGCTCACACAGACATGGGAGGGATATTTCTCTCTGTGCTTTCAAGCTGAAAACAACCTGTCAAGCTGAGCTCCTCTGGCTGGAGCCGAACCATGAGCCACTGGTGAGGTATTGGAACAGGCTGTCCAAGGAGGTGGTAGAGTCACTGTCCCTGGAGGTGTTCAAGAAATGTGGAGTCGTGGCACTGAAGGTCTGTGGGCATGGTGGGGATGGGTTGATGGCTGCAGCTCCCTCCTGGCCCTAGCCCTCATCCGAGGACCTTCTGGCTCACAGCTAGGCACGGAGAAGGGGTGAGATGTGCATAGCAGTGGTGCTATTTTGAGATTCCTGGACAGACTGTTACCGCTAGGAGTGATCCCTCTATTCAGAGGAGACTCCCCATCCTCTGCCTCCGTAACCATTACAGAACTCAGGGTGATGAAGACATTTGTTAATGAAGCTGAGGTAAAAGGCTAGACTCATCCAACTGCGTGAAGTTGCTGGAGATGCCCACCAGAATAATAATGGCAGCATTAAGCATTCGGAGGGCACTTAGCAGTGCTGTTGTTGCAGGCAGGACTATGAGACCGCCAATAATGCATGCACACAGCCGTCTGCATCACAGGGGTGGGGGGATGTAAAACATGTCCAGCTGCTTGAGCAGTGGGGGCAGGGGACGGGAGAAGGAGAGTCGATTTCAAAGGTGAATGGAAATGCTTTTAAGCATGAACAAATGAAACATCTGAGATCCCAGCTCATGATGGGAATGGATGCCGAGATCAGCGTTGTACCTCTGTGCATTTTAATAGGAAACATCTGCCAAGATTGTGTGGCTGGTGAAGGACAGAGGCTTTTGGGGAATTGCTTTCTTTTGCCTGTAGGGCTCAAAAGAGCTGATAATCATTGCTTGAGCAACCCACAGTCTTGTCACGCTTCCTCAGGTCCTGCTGGTCCCTCGGGTCCTGGCAGAAGAACACCAAAGGGGTTGGGTTGCAATGAGTGCTCATGTCTACAAATCTGCTGTCTGATGGGATGTCTCCAGCAGAGCCCAGCAGCAGTTCGTAATGGAAAACACTTCAGATGAAGCAGAGAGGTTTGTCTCACTGTGCACAAAGGCTTTCCTAAGACTTTTCCCTAAGACTATTATTTCAACCCTGTTTCTGAAAATAAATGAATGACCAATATCTTAAGTTCCAAGCCAGTTCCTTCTCCATTCCTCAGTTTCCCATGGTTTGAAATAGAGGTGACACTTCCTGTATCTGTCATCAGCTGCTGCTCTTATTTATAGAACCACTTGATCAATAGTGACATACCCAAGCAAGAAATGCAGAAAATAGGGAAACGAGAGACAAAACATTTCTGCTCAGAGCTGTGATGTAGAAATGACACCCCGTGCAGCAGGAGCTGAGCCAGGAGCCCTGAGCTCTGCACAGCCACAAGCTGGCACAGGGCCTGCAAGGTAAGCTCTGCCACGGAGTGGGATTCACAAGAAAAACCCACAAACCATCCAAAAAAAGCCATTAAAAATGCAGCTTTCTTCTCGTAAGAAGGCATTCTGTCTGCATCGTCTTTCCCCACACCTACACAAACAGTGACAAGTAGGAACAGGGCTGTGGCACCCTCCTGAGCAGAAATTAGTAAGGCGAAAAAAAAAAGAGGAAAACAAAGCAGGAAAAAAAAACAACCCCACAACCTAGATACGGATCGGCTGTCACTTCCAATCAAAATACTCATCAGTGCCCTATTTTCCCCCCAAACTGCCATCAGCTCTGCACTGTTGTGCCTGCCTTGTCTCCATGGTCCCCATGGTAGTGATAGGTGGCAGCTCCTCTTCAGTAGCTTTCTCACTGCTTGGATCTTCTGCTGAGGGCCCTCCAGCTCATGGTCTGGGCAAAGTGAGCCAGCAAAGCCCCCCAGCCCTCCTTCATTCTTCAGCGTGGCACCTCTTGCAGTATGGGCTCCTATTTGCCTTGTTTAATTATTATTTTTCCTGTCGCCTCAAAGGCAACAACAGAACGCCTGTAAATTTGCAAAATGGAGTACTGAGCAAGGAGGAAATGACAAATTCTGGCATCTCTTCACCTTCAGCTCACTGCAGGGTGTGCAGCTGATGTGATAAAGTTGTTTCAGGAGGTGGTAACACGATTTTTTTTTGCTCCCACAGGCCCTTCCACATCGCTGTCTAGTTATCTAGCTTGGTTCAGGCTGTGCATTGGAGGCGTCTCAAATAGAGCTGGATTGTTTCTCTGCATGACACAAAAAGGCAGAACCAGGAGCCTTGGCCAGAGTGTGCTTTTTCCCTCTATTTGATGTCATCATGACCTTCCTCCCTGGAGACCATAAATCTCATATTTCACTTCTTACCATCACAGCAACAACCTGACTAGTAAAACGCTTATGCTGCTTAATAGCTGGTGGGACCAGAGAATATGTCAGTGTCCTATCCAGAGAGAATCCAGCAGACAGTGGGAAACAAGGTTGGGTTCCTTCTGCCCTTCTTGGCCTCATCTGAATTACACTGGGCTAATGGAAATCTTCCCTTGAATTCACCCCAGAGTGACACTGGGGGTTGAGGTGGTTCTGGTGCCCTGCAGAAAGACACCTCCTCCATCCCAAAATACATGTCTGAAATAAGCAGAATAATTTGCCACTGAGCGGACCCAAGATGGAACCCAGCCTTGAGAGCTAGCAGAAGGGACATGAAACCCTGCCCAGTGCTGCTGGCTGGTGTGTACCAGATTACTGAGAAATTAAAGGGAAGAAAAAGTGACTCTGGGTAGCAGCAGTTAAGCAGCAGCTGAAGGGAACTGAAGGAGAGCCTAGGCTGGAAAAAGCTAACAACTGGTATGACACAGAGCCAAGAAATACACAGCACAGAGGGCCTAGCTTGAGACAACTGCAAAGAAAAGGACTTTTCCTGGAGTTTTTCCTTCTTTGAACAACTCTGTCTCGGCATGTGTGAAAGCCACTAGACAATCAGTCTGGATTAGTGAGACATCTGATTAAAACGAGTGCCAAGAACAATGGCTGCTGATGATGAGTAAGATTGGATTTAGGTCACATTAAAACACTGTGAATAAATCATCCCACGAAAGACCAATTATACCAGATTCTTTGATTGATGAATGGAAAAATGTATATACTCTGATGCATTTCTGTTGATTTCTAGGCTGCCCTTTAACCAGTTCACTCCCAGAACAACGCATGTTTCTTTCCCAACCAACCAAAGGCTGCGGGCAACTTTCTTGCTCTCCAAAGCTTTTGATGTGGGACAGAGCAGAAATAGGCTTCATCTGCACTTGTTCCAATGTAACATAAAGCAAGTCAGAATGTGGCTACGACTGTCTGTAAACTGATGGAGTAAGAACCATCCTCTGCCACCGTGCAGGAAAAATTAGCTGTCCCCTGACCCTCCCTTTAACTCAGCCCAGCTGCCCTATGGAGAGCTCTCTCTTAAGACCCATGCCAGTGCTTTCCTCACATTACACAGCCCTGTAAGATATAGCCTGGCTGGGGTCTTCTGAAGTCTTCTCTGGGACCTTTTGCAGCTTTTGACTCTCCTTTTCCAGGATGTTTCTGTTCTTCTCCAGGCAGTTTTGCCTCTTTTCCCTCCTCCGATCCCTCTTCCCCTTCTCTGTGATTCTCTTCCTCCATTTCCAACAATGACAGTGACTACTATTTAAATTGCAGGAGATAGAAGGTGTATCCACTTAAATCGAAGGTTAAATCACATTTTTTATTTTATTTTTTAGCAAAGCCAGGATTTCACCTTAAATCACACTCTAGAAGAAAGAATAAACGCATGCTATGCGGGGTAATACATGATTACCCTGGCTTATTGTGCTGAATGTATGTCTTCCCTGAGCCAACAAACTTTATCCATCTCATACATCAAGTGCCTTTTCATTTGCCACCAGTTATTGTTCCTCAATTTGTGTTCACTGAGCTCTTAAATTATTATTGAGAAAAATAATAATCTCCCCATTGTCTCCCTTGAAGATACAAAGAACAATCCAGGAACAAAAGGATATTCCCCTTCCAAACGGTTCGTTGAGTCAGAAGCAAAGCTCGGCCTCACAGAGCCCAAGTGGACTGCAGAGATTGCTGCCTGCTGTAAGCAAAGGCTTCATCCTAGAGGTAACCAACTGCTTGTCTTCCAGCAGCCTCTCATCCAGCACCATCCAGAGCCTCCTCACCCCAAATCTTCCACCTTTTGGAGCACGGTCGACACCAAAACTTAGGATAGAAACTCCTGCAAATGCACATCCTTATGCAAGCAGGCACATGCAGAACATGTTAAGGGCCATCAGGCAGCCGTGCTCCATTTGCAGCCTGATCACTGATCCACTGAGCTCTACAAAAATTGTGCTGGGTGCTTGTGTGCTTTGCAAAATCACAGTGTTCAGTGTTATACACAGGATGGGCTCAAGCACAGTGGTGCTGGCAGATGGGTACTGGCTGCAGAGAGAGCTGTCCTTTCCATAAGTTTGTTTTAATTAACCCCCCAGGCAGGATAGCAGAAATTTTCCTATCCTTGTAATAAGTATGCCTGGACTGTGACCAAGGTAAAGGAGAAAGGATTAGTTACTAATCTTTTCTGATAGAGAAGACCAAGTTAACAAGTTTATTGATTTTGGTAAATACGGCTCTTTCTGTTGCTGCCTTGCTTACAGAAATACAAACATATATTTAGATAAAGTACATGCTGCCAATCCTGTGTGCTGTGACTCAGCAGCATCCCTCATGCACAGTAGGCCAAGCCACCTTCAGAAATCTTTGAATTCAGATCACTTGCTCCCACCAAAAATACCACTGGAATATGCGATCCCATTGCTAAATGTCCGTGAAGCACTAATTGGTGTGTGTTTCACTCCTAACAAAGCACGTGAGAAGCTGAGCACAGCTCAAAGGCAGCTTGCTCTAACCTGCCTCGCCACAGGGGACGTGCTTGCTAGGAATCAATGGCATAATCCATTTTGCTCTGTCTTGCAATACACTCTTACATTTAAGCCACGAGAGCATTGTAGTTTTGATGCCAAATTAGTGCTGGCACAGAGTTTGTGCATCACCTGCACCTGGCACTTCCCCTTTACAAACAGATCCCTAACTGTACTCCATTTGGCATCCTTTACAATCCAGAGGTTATCCAGAGTTTAGCTGCAGCTTTGACATCAGTGCTGAAGCACCATGGGAATTTGGTTTCCAGCCTGACATAACACAAAAAAAAATCACCTACAATCTACAGATCTACAATAGATCCTTAAGTATACATTACTACCAACCATAACACAAGAATATGCATGATTAATTGCATGATGGCCATATGTACACTCCTTTATGTGTGTGTGTGTGTGACAGCTCTGGTACAATATGAAGCACAGTGGTACGATCCATGCCTTTACATAAGCACATTCTTAATTAGCAATATACTTTGTCCCTTGTTTATCCATCTAATTGGTCTATCATTAATTTTGGTTTCATAATCTGGTGACAAGATAAGGTTAGAAAGAACTTACAGCTTAGATAAGTAAACAGCAGATAAAGGTTAGTGAAAGAGAAATCAACGAAGAGATTAAGGCAATTCTGTGAGTCACCTAAATGAGACAGTTACAAAGGGAAAAAATATAGGTGTCATTACAATGCAAGTAAAAGAGTAGTTGGTTTCATGTAGCATTTTTTATTCTATTCCCAGAATCTGCCTACCTAAGGCCCTTTGAGCAGTGAACTCATGGGAGGAGTGCAGACATTAAAGCCACTCTCCCAACAGACGCATCAGAAGACCAGCAGGGCTTCCAGCAAAACTAGACTCAACTCTCCTGTCCATTCGAAAGCAGCCGTCAAGCATAAACTAACACAAATATTTAAAAATCTTTCAGGGTTTCTTTACACTTTGCAAAGAAATCACAGCGTGGTACGATTTGCTTTCTAAAAGCCATGCTTTGAAGGTCACCTTAAAAAATCCCAGGAGAATGCAAAGCATGGAGCAAAGACCAAAATGCCTTAAAAGGAACCTTCCCAGCCATCAATTCAGCCCTTGCTATTGCTGGCAGCCACATAATAAAACCTATTCATAAAGCTCAATTTTAAACCACGTGGGCTTCTTGCCTCCACTGCTCCTGCTGGAATCTGTTCCAGGACATCACTTTCTCCAAGTTTCAAGACCTGCTAATTTCCGGACTCTGTTTATTGATGGTCATTTTGTAACCACTTGGTCCTGGTCCAGGCCTGGTCCCTTGGTTCTCCTCCGTGCGTGGCACAATGCCGTGTTGCCCTGCCTGGGGACACCGTTGTGTCCACTCCTTTCTGTTGGGCAGATCATGATGGGACCCACTGCGGTCCCTTGCAGATATAGGGCAAGAAGTGGCTATTCCGAAGAGGAATTTGGAACAGCTGCCTTGGCTTCCTGCTCTGGGAAGCCTGCTAAAGAAATCCTAAAGGGAAAAATGCATGAGGAAAACTGAGGTCCCTTGGTTTGCTCAGCAGAGAGAAGCAGAGACTGAGGGGAGGCCTCGTTGTGGCCTACAGAGCTCATGGCCAACAGCTCCTCATGGCCCACAGCTCCCTCATGGCAGCCTACAACTTCTTCATGGAGGTCTACAGCTCATGTCCTACAGCTCCTCATGGCCAACAGCTCCTTCGTGGTCATCTACAGCTCCCTCACAGAGGTCTACAGCTCCTTCACGGTGGCCTACAGCTTTTCATATCCTACAGCTACTCATGGCCTACAGCTTTTCATATCCTACAGCTACTCATGGCCTACAGCTCCCTCATGGCAGCCTACAGTCCCCTCATGGCAGCCTGCATCTTCTTCACAGGGGGGCAGAGGGGCAGGAGCTGATATCTGCTCTCTGGGGACAGTTTTTGAGGGTCCCATTCTCAAGTCATCCCAGAAAACCCCATCCAGCCCTAGTTCCCTTCTCAGACATCTTGAGAAAGAGGCAGAGAACCCCTCCAATGTGTTGGATTAGGCACATGAAACCAAGAATTATCCTTCACATCACGAAGGGGAAACATTTCTCTGAAAGGCAAGCTCCAGGTTATACTGGTACTGCAACACTGCACATTCTCCTGCCCTCAAAGGAGAGAAGAGATCCTGAGATAACGAACAGAGTCAGCTGTCATCCTGGGAAAGCAGAGGAGACAAGACCTTGTAGGTTTTACCTGGATATGTCTTCCCAGCTAGGTTCTACACGGTGTGGAAGTGTACAGCCGGAGAGAACAGCATTCATCTCCTCCAGCAACATCAGAGCAAAATCTACATTCCCTGCTCTCCCGTAGGGTTCTACAATGAGACTTGTGCCTGGCAGTGTGGCAGCTCTCTGCCTCCCCGACATCTCGCAGCTCTCCTTCCCCACTGCAGGGGTCTGAGCAGCGTTGTCAAAATCTGCAAGAGCTGGGAATAATTGAAGTGGAGACAAAGACCCGCAGGAAACCAGAGCAGCTTCAACAGCAACACCTGTGTAAACAGAATGGAATTAAATTTACGTAAGAAAGTCTTGTAGTTGATTTTTTTTTTTTTTTTTTAAGGATTTTTTTCGCCCCTGGATTGTTTTAATTGTGTGCTTTCTTATGTTTCAGTGTTTAATGACACGACTTCAGTGACAGTACATAACACGACATGCCACTCCACGTTAATGGTGACAGAATGAAATATGACACATCAGCTCCTACTCCTGCCATGCCATAATGTGACAGGGTGTGCCATACTGAAAATGCAGCAGTCAGTACAGATTGTGCTACTATTTTGACCACTTCCCACTTTATTTTTCAAACAATGAAGGCAGCTTCTAGTTGCTACTAATTGAGAGAATTTTTTCTAAGGTGCTGCCTGTTTGTGCTGTAATGAAAATACGACACTTCAAACAAGAAAAGAAGAGAAGTGCTTAGCACGCTAATTAGAGCAGAAACTATTTTCTGCATCCTAGGAAGGTGACTTGGGCTTAACGCTGAGCAACACCACAACCAGCTCCTGCCATACAACATGGCATTCTCACCTCCATTTGAATATCTCCAAAGCTGTTTGCAAACGCTAATAAATTAAAAGTGTGTATTCCGTGTTCTTCTTCTATCTCCTTCTCAAAGGCTCAAAGTGAAAGGAGCAAGGAGACATGTAGGGATGAGGAGGACGCACCTACAAAAGAGCTGAAACGGGTTTCCCAAATCACTGTGTGAATTCTTGTCACCTACAGCCCACTGCTGAACTCACTGGGGACTGGAAGTTGGGAAAGGGCAGCAAACACAAAGAATGGCAGAAGAGGTAGAATCCATTACCCAGAGCATGGTGCACTTTACCCTGACCTGCCTCGCTTGCTAACCTGGAGCATTTAAAAATACTTTACACAAATGCCCCAAATATTTCTTTCCTTTGGTCTGTAAAATGTGTGTTTATGCCACTTTTTTGTGACAAATTTAGCCTATGGAGGAGAGGCTGTATTACTATGTACCGAAGAAAATCACTGTTGCCTTTTTTTACAGCTCCTCGGTGGTATTTTCAGTGCTGCAACATTTCCTTCTTTGTGTGCAGGGCAGTCTTGTAGCAGCCTGTGTGGGTGCATGTGGTGTCTATGTAGCTCTGAGTCCAGGCTTCTTCCTAGCACAGTCAGGAATGGTATGAAACACTGATCATGGGGATTTATCCCACATCCCTGTGTCAAGAAGAGTTCCTCCAGCATGGATGGCTGAAGACCAACTCCTTCCTCACAGCCAACCCTGCAGGAGCTGTGTCTGGCGCACAAGCCAGGAGTGAAGTGATGACCTGAAGCTCTCTTCTTGCTTCCTATCTCTTGTCTGTCAAGTCCCAAATTCTTTGGATCAGTGTCCCATTTTCTACCCTGAAACTTCTAGAAGACCACCGCAGGTTCCTCTCATCCCATGATGGAGTAGCAGAAGCATAACACATGCTGCCCACGTGGCTTTGTGAACAACCTCCAGGTCATCATCCCCCACGTTTAAGCAGGTTCCACTTCTGTAGATTGCAGAACCTCTGGTCCAGAAAACTGCCTCTTTTTCTAAGTATGGACCCCGAGGAGAAGGACCAAAGTGTTTACATCTGAGAAGGGCCTCAGGCAGTAAGGACCTGAGGGCTGAGAAATCCTGGAGCTTGTCTAAGTACCACAGCCTGAGAGAGTTCTTCCTCTACATCGATTTCCTTTTATCTTTTCCCATAAATCAGGCTTTTCAACTCTTATATCCTTTTCTGTTGCTTTCCTCTTAACACTCTCCAATCCATCAACCTCCCTGTGATGCCCAAATGCCCACAAGAGAACGCCCTGTGCCATTCCTGGCTCAACACAGCTGTTGAAGAAAAGGACTGAATTCCACAGCAGACTTTGAGTTGGGTGACATTTCCAAGCACTCGGTAATGGAAAATTTCCAATTCTTTCCATGTATATTGTAGGTCTGTAACAAAGCTGATGGGAGCTGTTCGGTGTACACCAGGCAGATAAGACCTGACACATCAGCAGCTGTTCCATAAATGCAGATATCCCCAGCATTATTTTAGAACACACCTTCATCCCAAACAATGCAACTGATGCAAATTCATACTGACGTGCTGATATATCAACATTTTATATAGACATCTAATCTACATACTTGCAGTCACAACAGATTCAAAAATTGATATTAATAGTATAGTTTTATGGTATCTATTAAATGGATTACCCCCTCCACCAGAAAGCTGTGTGTGACAGCATATTCTCTTGTGAACCAATATGAGTGGGACTGGGAGTGGGAGAAGTCATTTAGAAAGAGTGTTCTAAATGTCAAGTCTGTCATCTGTGTTATTAATATGTCATGAGTGGACCTTAGGTGATGCTCTCTGTGAGATAAACATTATGAATGGAATAAGCTGTATGTGCAATTAATATTCCTCTTGATACATCATTTGTAGTGTTTTAGAGAGGTTGTAAACAGGAAAAGCTTGCTTAGAGATGCATGAATTAAAGGGAAGGGAAGTAAGGTGAGAAAGAAAAAAGGAAGGGAGAAGGAGCGATCAAATCTGTGTATTTGGTGATGGCCCATTGACCACCACCTGGAGCTGGGGCTCAGCACAGGGCAGATAAAGTGATCTGAGCTGTTTCTTTCTTGGCTGATTTCTTTTTGTGTGGTTCAGTAATTGCCTAAGATAATGACAGAATTTCAGTCCTCCTGATGCTGCTTAATAGCCCCACTTCCAGGGACGGTTTGAGGTGGAAGATCCTCAAAACCATTTTTATTCACCCGAGAGTGCTAAGGGAACTGGTGGAGGTGACAGCTGAGCCAGTGACAGGTGACAGGCTCAGCCAGCATGGGTTCACGAAGGGCAGGTCCTGCTTGGCCAACCTGATCTCCTTCTATGATCTAGTGACCCACCTGGTGGATGAGGGGAAGGCTGTTGATGTGGTCTACCTAGACTTCAGCAAACCTTTGACACTGTCTCCCACAGTATTCTCCTGCAGAAGCTGGCAGCCCGTGGCTTGGACAGGTACACTCATGGCTGGGTGAGGAGCTGGCTGGAGGGCCGGGCTCAGAGAGTGGTGGTGAATGGAGTTAAATCCAGCTGGCGACCGGTCACGAGTGGTGTTCCCCAGGGTCAGTGCTGGGGCCTGTCCTCTTCAATATCTTTATTGATGACCTGGATGAGGGCATTGAGTGCACCCTCAGTAAGTTTGCAGATGACACCAAGTTGGCTGGAAGTGTGGATCTGCCTGGGGGTAGCGAGGCCCTGCAGAGGGATCTGGACAGGCTGGAGAGCTGGGCTGAAGCCAATGGGATGAGGTTCAACAAGACCAAATGCCGCGTCCTGCTCTTTGGCCACAACAACCCCAGGTGATGCTACAGGCTTGGGGCGGAGTGGCTGGAGGACAGAGTAGAGGAAATGGACCTGGGGGTATTGATTGATGCTCAGCTGAACATGAGCCAGCAGTGTGCCCAGGTGGCCAAGAAGGCCAACGGCATCCTGGCCTGCATCAGAATCAGTGTTACCAGCAGGAGCAGAGAGGTGATTGTCCCCCTGTACTCAGCACTGGTGAGGCTGCACCTTGAGTGCTGTGTCCAGTTTTGGGCCCCTCACTGCAAGAAAGACATCGAGGCCCTGGAATGTGTTCAGAGAAGGGCAACAAAGCTGGTGGGGGGTCTGGAGCACAGGGCTTATGAGGAGAGGCTGAAGGAGCTGGGAATGTTCAGCCTGGAGAAGAGGAGGCTCAGGGGAGACCTCATTGCTTTCTGTAACTTCCTGAAGGGAGGTTGCTGTGAGCTGGGGGTCGGCCTCTTCTCTCATGTAACTGGTGATAGGACCAGAGGGAATGGCTCCAAGATGCATCAGGGGAGGTTCAGGCTGGACGTTAGGAAATACTACTGCTCTGAAGGAGTAGTCAGGCAGTGGAATGGGCTGCCCAGGGAGGTTCTGGAGTCACTGACCCTGGAGGTGTTCAAGGAACGTTTGGACGTTGTGTTGAGGGACATGGTTTAGTGAGAACTATTGGTGATGGGTGGATGGATGGACTGGGTGATCCTCTGGATCTTTTCCTACCTTGGTGATTCTGTGATTCTGTGATTTGTGGAGGGTGATATTCCCTGAAGGAAATAAGAAGTAGCAAGCAAAGAGAGAGGCTTGAAAACAGCCTTAGACAGCTAACCTGCTAATTATCCCCCTAGCATGATGAAGTTTGAAACCATCAGTCCTGGAAATGAAGGGGGGCTTTCCAGGGAGTTGAAGGGGGAGATAGGAGACATGCAGAGTTGAACAGAGGCAAAACAAACAAATGTGAGCAGAGATGCAGGTTTTCCATCTGGGTTTGGCTGCCCTTACAAAACCTGCAGTCTTCTTGCATTTAACTCTGGGACTGGGTCACTCTAATTCTTCTTATAGCCAGGCAATAAAGCTGGAGGATCATTTTGGCCTTTCCCTGGGTGATGGGTGCTGTATAGAAAGAGAACAGCAAGTTGACACAATCTAAATAAAAGATGAAAGGCAGCCAGCGAATACAAAAGACAGCCAGCAAAGCACCCAGGTAACAAAGGTATAATGAGCATATTGTATGCAAGGAGCAATGCCAGCACAGGGTGGCCTCACCTCTATCTCATGCCCAAGCAGCCCTGTGGAGAAGTGTGTGAATGTCAACAGCTGATAGCCTGCTATCTCCCACCAGAATTAGTTCACACCAAGCCAGTCATAGCATAAGTCACGGTCACAGTGAATTTTAAAGGCTATGCAGACATGGATATCCAGGAAAATACCCAGACATGGCAACAAGAATGGGAAAGGATGGTGCAGATGCCTTCCATCTCTCCTCATCACAGAAACCTGGTTTCTCTATAGGGGGTTCAAAGTGTCTATTCCCCACATTTCCATGCTACAGAGATCAACACTCACAGCACAAACAAGCAAAGTACCAAAAGCTGTAAGTATAAAGTGTCACAGAAAGAAAGACCAGCAGTGCCTCCCAAGTTTGTCCATCCCTACCACAACAAAAATACTCACACATACACTGGGAGCTGTCTTGATGGATTCTTTCTTTTTTCTTTTTTCCTTTTTTTTTGAGAGAGAGAGAGAAACACACACATCAGAACACAAAGAGAAAAAAAATAATGGCAGGCAAAAGCCTGCAGGAGATCAAAAGCTTCTTTATTCTTTCAGTCCTCCCCAAGGAACAGCTTTGGGATGCTACAGCCAGAGAGCCATCATTGTCCAAAGTGCTCAGAGATGCTTCAGCAGCACTGACTCGATGTGATACAGGATGGGATGAGCATATTCCACACCCCCCATCTTTCCTCCTAAGAATGTGTCAGGGCTGCTATGGAGTATTGCTGGCAGCCTTCTGGGACCGCTGCAGGGGCTGTCTCTCATTTATTCCTCTGTGTACTGGGACTGGTCCTTATTTGCTGAAGCTTCTCCATGCTTCAACAGCATATGCAACAAGTTGGAAGCTCTGCATTTATAAGGAGACAGAGATGACAGTGAAGAAAAGGCCTCTGGTGATTGCTGCTATTTATCACATTGGTTTCTCTGCCTTGCCCATGCCAGGCTCTGCTGCTGTTAATGCAGAATGCACTCCTTGCCTGGAGTGGGGCTGGGCTGCATGCTTCTGCCTTCCCTTTATTCCTGCTTTGCAGCAACCCATATTTCTTTCAAAGACAGGATGGAAGCAGAGCCTGAACTACTCTGAGGATGAACATTGCAGAAAATTGAGGTAGAAAGGAGGGCTGGGTGCAGACTGCACCCATTCTGCACCAATTCATGCATGAATGTGCACACTTGTCTGCATGTCCATGGTCGGGCTATTGATCTTAGTGGTCTTTTCCAGCTCTGATGCTTCTATGGTTCTACATTCTCTCTTCAGCAGCGTGTGTTGGTACTTGACATAAATCAGACTCAGCAGCTCTTCCTCATAAATCAAACCTGTTACAGAGCCTCGTGCAATGGCTGGGAGTTTTTCAATCAAGTTTGATGAACATCAGAGCTATTACTGCGGGAGGGAGGTGGCTGTTGTAACTTCATACAAACCGTGTCTTTGTGGCAATGCTAATGAGTCACGAAGCTTACACTGTTAAAGATGTTGTTGCAAAATGCTCCCAGAAGGATGCAATTAAGAAAGGTTGGTGATAATGGGCATTAGGGAGACATTTGATCAGCTCTCTATTGGGTGGTAAAAGCTGCTCAAGCAGGCGTGTACCTGGGTAGGGCTGCGAGGATCCAACCTGCTCTCTGCTCATTACCTCTTGCCCCAAACTTGTCTGGTTTGTTGTTTCTATGGTTGCCACTGTAAAACACTTCCTAAACAGTACCTCCTGTGTATGCACAGCAGCCACAAGGCTTACCTTTCCATCACAGTAGCCCTGAACAGTTGGATAGGCATTTTCAGAGATATTAGCTCTCTCCATTGACTTGGGACATGAGATGTTCTTGCTCTGGCTCCTCTCTTTTCACCAGTTCTGATATTTCCTCATCTCTCAGTCTTTCAGTCGCATGTTGCTGTTATTAAGGCAGCTGTTTGATTCATCCTAGCTGAATTCTGACACTCTTGAGCTGCTCGAGCTGAAGGCAGTCCCTGCTGAGAAGAGCATATTGCCCCAAAGGGATGAGACCAGGGAGTGGGAAAGTAAATGGAAGTCCATTAAGAAAGAGTCTCTAATCCAAAATCTACAGTAACAACTTCAGGTTTCTAAGGCAGATTTGTCTACCAGTTATAATTATTTTGGGCTCCCTCCATACTCTCAGGAAACTTCATGGCTTACTGCAGCTGTACTGATCCAGAAACTCTAGGGATTAAAGTTCACTATTTCTCCCTGCAAACTGAGGTTTGGATTAGGTGCTAAAGGGATATCACTCCTGATTTACCAGGGCAAAGTCTTAATTCCTCTGCCAGTACAAACTTGGCACACCACCACCTTCCATAAGAACACTCCATTCACTGAACTGCAGTAACTGCAGTTGCCTTCTCTCCATCTTGCAGTTAATTCACGCATCATTTAGAATCCTTAAGCCACAAAGGTATTCCCAGATAGCGGCTCAATGGCCTGTGTGCTGCAGGGAAAGCAGGCTATATATCACACTGACACACACTGCCAAAAGATCTGAGTCTTCTAACATCAGCGCAGGACATGGCTGAACACACCACCAAGGGATCAGGGAGAACATAATTTACGACACCCACCACGCCATGCCTGCAGCTGGTGATGAAGAAACTTATCTGTGTTTATCTTCAGTTCACCTTCACCTATGGCAAATAACTATTTCTTCATTTCTAATATGACCTACAGCTTTCCAAAATGTTTTCTTTAAAGCAAATATTAAGGATGAGGGGTTAAAGTTGCCACTTTCTGTCTATAACACAGTGCAGTATAACCAGAAGCTAAATTACAACAAGCCAGACAAAAGGGCAATGAGTCTTTGCTGGTCTTGCAAAAAATTGCTCAGGTGCACTAATGCATCTTCTTGAGCAATGTCTCCTCCAGCGAAATTCTGCTTGCTGAGGTGGTCCTTAATCAAAGAAAGAGCTATTATCTGTGACATGACCAGGAATTTGATGGTTCCCCCATCATCAGCAGAGGAAGCAGAAATGCTTTGCCACAGTGTCTAAAAAAATGCTGTAAACCCAAAGATTGAGGGCTGAGAGGACACTCCTGGAAATGGGGACTTTTTCCTCTCAAGAAGTTCCTGGGGAAAGGCGATCAGGAGAGGAGATAGATAGGCACACAACAGTCCCTTTCAGGCACTACCCAAACAGGGATGACCCTTTAAGTAAATCCTCCAGCCTCGATGAGATTATAATTCTGTGTTAAAGAGAGCTGGGCAACTCTTCAGTTGGACACGAACCCAGCACAGATACCTTTCTCCCTCCCATTCCCCACCTAGAGAAGGATCCTGGTGGATCTCCAGGTAACACAGCAGTACCTGCATGCAGGAGTCATGCAGTGCCAGTGAGTGTGTACAACCTCTCCTACAAGCAGACATGGGATGGCCCTAGAGCTTCCCCATTGCAGCTGTAGGGAGAATTTAGACGCAGAGGTGGTCCGGTTCCTGATTTTCCCTCAAAAAAGCTGTTCTTCTATACGGGCACCAGCAATCAGTATGCATTTGTTTTCTTTTTTTGTCAGCTCCTCCTTCAGCATCCAGCATTTTCCCAGCCAGAGCTCCTGTAGGCAGGCAGATAACGCAGCGCCCAGCACACCAGGGACACGAGTGCCTGACTTCCATGCTATTTCAGAACTGGTGACCTATATTCAAGCTCTGGATGCCAGGCAGAGCTAACAGGAGAGACACTCCTCAGCTTGCTTTTAGATGCACTCACACGTGAAGGATTTCTGCCTGGGTCATCAACCCTCATTGGCAGAGCCTGCTGATGCTTTTGTTTGGTGACCCGGAGGAGCGTGTCGGCATGTGCCAGGGATGGAGCTCCTTCAGACTAGCTCCTGCCATTAGAAGTTGTGGGGTCTTGCATGACATCCTGCAGCCTTCCTGCAGCCCACACGCCACGTGGTTGCAAAGTCACACGGTTTTGGGCTGATCTAATTTAAAAATATGGAGAAAGGAGAGAAGCAGCAATAAATATAACTTTGCAAAAGGTGATATTTCATAGTGTGCTCCAACCATACATGACAGAGGGGGGACCAGGTAGAGACTGGGCTGCAATAGAAACATCACCTTTTGAACAAGATACTTTATCTGTTAAATCAGTTCCCTCTCTTGTCAAATTAAATCCACAGCCCATTTAATCAGGAAAGTCAAAGCCAGATCCAGTGTCTCGAGGGAAGTTTTATTGGAAGAAGGTTCTGTCGTGGTGAGAAGGAAGGTAATATATATTTGAGGCTGCAAACTAATGCTAAAGGATTTGTCAGGTGGAAAAAAAAAATATATGGAAGGAGGGAACGGTTCATTTTCCCCACAGAAAATTATCTAGACTGGGGAAACACGAACTGACCCAGTTTTCAGATTTCTTTTCTAATCAGAAAGAAGTAAACCTTGTTCTTAATGTTTCTGAACAAACACGGAAGCTTTGGAAGGCACACCAAAATTATTATGAACTTAAAGCAGGGGGAACAGCTAGGATGGGGAGGGAGGGGTTGGTATCCAGTGGTATGCTTCCTGAAATGTCTTGTGGAAAATGTAGGTCAGTCCCTGGGAGAGGATGGCTTTTTGCCTTCATCCCTTCCAACAGAACGAGCGTCTCATGGGCACTGGTGGGAAGCAGGTCCCATCTCCAGAATACACTCTGAGCTCTTCTGCATGGATGAATCCTTCCCTAGGAGGAACAAATCCTGGCATGAGAAAAGCCAACAGAGCTGAAGAGGAGGTGGTATGCTAGAAGGGGAAAACAAACAGGAGAAGAAATGAAGACAGAAAAAATCTGACCCACCAGAAGGGAATGCACAAGGAACAACGTCTCGCTGCTTAAAACTCAAAGCAGCCTCTGGGGAGGAAGCAGCTGAATTTAAAGCGACCATTTTGGAGATAAAGATGATGCTAAAATTACTGTTGAACATTATCCAAAAAGGCAGATAATGCCTAGATTACATCTTCAAAGTTTTATCGCCTTAAGCCAAAGGAGAAATAGAAGGGGGAGCGCAGGATCATGGGGGAGCCTTGGTTTCCTAGGACTGTCGTGAGCCACATTGACTTGGACTCCAATCTCTGGTATGTTTAATATGTAGATTGACTTAGGCTTTCTCAGTAAGTAATTTAAGAAAACAGCATCTGGAAAAAAAAGTCTTAAGTAATTTAAACTCACTGCAAGCAAAGGCAACAGAAGGTCAGTTTTTTTTTAACTTACTCAAAAAGTGATGACATGGTGGCTGGAAAAAGGCCAGATTTGTACAGGGAAAGAGGATTTCCTGCCTCTATCGCCATCCATTGTAGCTCGCTGCTCCCCATAAAGTGACATCTGGATGTGTGTGTGGGGATGCACGTGTCCTCAGCTGCAGTGGGAGCCCTGCAGAGGTTCTGAGCCTCCTGGGTTTCCTGCTTCAAGTTGCATTGGGCTGACTGGGGATGTATCCCTGCCGTGGTGCATGGGAGAGGATCCCATCCAGCATGACTGAAGCAGCAAGGTAATGATTCAAGGAAATGGATTCTCTGTGCTGCCACTCCCAGGAGAAAATCAAAATCTCTGCTTCATCCCCTCTTTGTCTGGCTTGTCTGCTTAGGGCCCAGCTCAGCGAAGCATTTAAGTGAATGCTTAACTCCCATTGATTTCAAGGGGATTACTCACGCAGCCTGAAATTAAGCGTGCTTCTAAATGCTCTGTTGAACCAGAGCCTGAAAAATGTGTGTTGCGATGGGAGAGGACTCTCCTGGCATCTTTTCAGTGCCTCACACAGCAGTCCCCAAAAAAGGCAGAAACTATTTGCAACCACAAGTTTGGAGGAGTCTTTCCCCTGCTTTCCATTGGACGTACAAACCTTGCACTACGTGTTCAGTACTGTGCTGAGCAAGGTCTTGCACACATTGGCCATCTCCCTGAGTATCCTCAGAGTCAACTGTGGCCAACTCTGCTGTTGTTTTCCAATATGCAACCAAAAGCATCCTTCTGACCTCCAAATTAACTTCTCACAAGACACCGAGATTCTTTATGTTTGTTTTTTAAAGCTGAAAAACCAAGGTCAGCATGGTGGCCTGACCTGTATGAATCACAGAACCCTAGAATCATTAAGGATGGAAAACACCATGGGGATCATCTAGTCCAACCATCAACCCACCTCCACCATTCAGTCCTTCAGTGCCACATCTTCACTGTTCTTCAACACCTCCAGGGAGGTCCACCACTCCCTGAACAGATTGTTCCAATGCATCACCACTCCTTCGGAGGAAGAATATTTCCTATTATCCAACCTGAAAATCTTTGCTCCTTTTACTGTTTTTCCTGTTGCTTTCCTCTGCCCCAGCCACCGATTTTCAACCTGTAGTAAAAACTGAGCCTGGGACATTTCAATCCAAAGATGAAACACTTGGCAAAATGATAGACATTTGAAATCAGAGTCTCATGATGGGAAAGACCAGAAAGTGCTGCAAAGGCGGATGCTACCACTGCCCCCCCCCCCCCCCCCCCCCCCCCCCGTATAATCTCTGCTTCTATAGATGTCTTTGTGATCAGTCATTGGTGCTAAGTAACCACATTTTCACATTAGAAAAAAAGCAATTTGTTCCAAATGCAGTGGCTACAGGAATGCCACATCCTATTCTTAACAGCCCCACCATGTACTGAAGGCAAGCCAAATCCTGTTCTCAATTACAGGAGTGTAAATTCACAGTAACTCAGTACATAGCCCTGCATGCTGGAAGCAAGCAAATGCTCAGAGCTTTTGGAAGTCACACAGGATTTGCATATGCAATGATAACCGAAAGGCTGTCAGGCAGCACATGGGGTCTAAGCAAAGTGGGCACTGTGCAGTAGATCGGTGTTGGTGGCACTGCTGGGTGTCACTGTCCATGCTCTGGAGGGCAAGGATTTGCCAAATTGGATGTATGCTCCCATGCACATGGGGAGATACCTTTGCACAGCAGTTTGGCTCCAGGATGGGAATCAGAGTGCTCGGACATTGCCTCCTCCTGAATCCCACATCCTCGCTGCTCCAGCTGGGCAGTACACTGTATTAACAGGCTGTGCTTGAAAGACAAAATCCTTGAGAAAGCCTCCACCCCCATCACCAGCCCAAAGCACGCCCCAGACCACAGGCAATGTCCCTTCCAGAGACTTCAAATTCAGGCAGCACGTCCCTTGCGTGCCTTCTGCTTTCATGTGCCCGGATGCTTCCGAGCCCCCTCACCAGCGTGACAGCCCCTCAGTGAGGATGTGCTGGGGCCTCCACAGAGCTCCCATTGTGGAGGGACACAATGGAGTCACCGTATGGCTTGTGGGAAGAGAGCAGTTTTGATGTGTGGTGGAGGGGCTGCTGTGGGGTCAGGTCACCCTGGGGGCTTGGTTACTTCCCTCTGTCCCCAGTGTGGTTGACTGATCCTTTCTAAAGGGGAAAGCTGAATGTTCCTAAGGTTGCACTAGAATAAATTCCATTTCCTGAGCTCCCTCTCACACATCTTTCTTCCAGCACCCAGAGCTCATGAACTCCCTTCATCACACCCTACACCCACTCCCGTCCATGCCCCTACCCCTACCAGCTTTGGCTCCAGCACCAGTCCCATTGATACCACCCCACAGTAAACACTCCTGTTAGATCTCTCCAGTTGAACATAGAATAGTTCAGGTCATAGATCATAGAATAGTTCAGGTTGGAAAAGACCTTAAAGATCAAATCCAACCACAAGATCATCAAGTCCAACTGCAGGTAGGTATATGAAGTCAACATCCCATAGGGGAAATGAGCACTCGTTAGCACCCCAGAGAAGGAGGATAGTACTGGAGGAAAAGGAACGCATACTCCTCAGTGTGATGGTTGTGATGCTGAGATTTTTACTTGTTGACCAGAATGGGAATTGCTGGGAGGGATGTGAGACTCAGCAGCTCTGGGAGTCTCAAACACCCCCCCTTGTTTGCAGCATCCAGGGTGACTGCAGATTGCATGCCGTTAGATACACCAGCACAACGTTTCTAGGGGAAGGGAAATTGCACCTGGGCTGCAGTTCGTCTGCCACTCTGCCTCCAATATGTATGGAAGCACAAAGCCATGCCAAGGATCTGGCAGCCATCTCCTTCAGGATTACAGGAGCAGACTCCAAAGTCCCTTCCAAGCCTTGACATGCAAATATGCAGTTTAGGAGCCTGATGTTCAAAGATATTTTTTTTCCAGGATCCTGGCCAGCAGTTAGAGGAACTGCACATGGGTGGCAGGGCTGAGCGTCAGGCCCTGGAGCCAAATGTCTGAGAATACGCATCTCATTCCGAGCATCTTTATTCCAAAGCTGTGCCAGAGCGCACTTGTTACTGTGGGTTAAATCCAGGCTTTACCCTGCATAGCCAGAAGCCCATCAATGCTAGACAACTGGGCAGAGCCTCTGCAATTAGATCTACAGTGAAACAGAGCAGACAGAATTGTCTTGCAGGCTAGCTTACGACGAAGCAGGATCAGCCCTGGCTCACTTTAGTGCTCTTGTTTTACAAGCATCTGTTGTTTTGGAAACATCTGAAACGAGCACAGCTCAACACAAGGCACCCAGCGCAAAGCATCCTCTGTCAAAGGCGGAAATCTCAGACACGTGTCTGAAAAAAGACTTGAAAGCTTTTTGTTGTTGTGTCGCTGGTGGTAATTTTGCTTAAAAAAAAAAAAGAAAGAAAGAAAGAAAGAAGAGCTTCTTTTTTTTTTGTGAGAACTCCCCCAGATGTTTGTGGTTTGGGATATTTTTTATTTATTTTTTAATGCCTGGTTAGTCTCATGGATATTGAAACCTGCTCTGCTCGCACAGAACAAGGGGGCTCTGATGATGTTCAAAAGGATCTGGAGAGCAGCAGCCTGCACAAAGCCTTGCTCTGCTTTCCTGTGAGGGAAGGAGGAGGAAGTGAGTGGTGGGCAAGAGTCCCAGGGGCAGCTGTTAGCAGTGGAAACAAAATCCATGAAACAGAACCTTAAAGCTAAAAGTCCCACAGGCACACTTGTGATTGTCTCCACTGTAGCTTTTCCGAAATTGTTAATAGGTTTTTGGATGCAGGTGGAAAACACAGCCCAACAGGGAAGAGTCAATGTGAAAGAGTCAATATGGAAGGTTCAAGCCATGTGTCAATATGGAAGAGCTGAGATCATCTTCACACGTTTTCCACATCCTGACTGCCTCCCATTAGGGAAGGAAAAGGCTCAGGGCAATGGGAAAAACAAGCCAAAGGAGGCCACTGGGCTTCAGGTTGAGATATGGCCCATTCTGGAAAGGTCACAGTGCATCAGCTGGGACACAGCCTGGAAAGAAGCAGATTTTCAAACAACCTGAATTTCCTCTCCAGATTTTCTGCCACCACATCCCCAGATGCATCTCTTGTCTGAACCAGTGCAGAAATCAGGGTTTGCTGCCTCCTCACAGGGACATCAGAGGGCCCTTGGTGCCAGACATGACCTCCTCACACTCCAGTTGGGGCTGTTCCATTCTTTTCCATCCTGAAATGAAATTTGACCTAAAAGAGCATTTTGTTGCAGTGTTTTCCACCAAACTGGGAACTGACAAACAGCAGATCAAAGTTGAGAGCAAAAAGACACTGTGCAGTTGCAAGAGAGAGAAACAGAGATAATTACCCCCAGATGATCCACACTGCAAAACCTTGTGTTGAGGGAGCTTGGAGATCAAATGGGCTGATGAATTAAGTAATAGAATCATAGATTCATAGAACCTTTAAGGTTGAAAAAGACAACTAATATCATCTAGTCCACCTCAACCCATTGCCACCGTGCTTATTAAACTTTGTCCCTAAGCATCACATCTCCACACTTCTTGAACATCTCCAAGGATGGTGAATCCACCACTTCCCTTGGCACCCTGTGCCAATGCATTACCTCTTGGTCCGGCAGCATCAGCTCTGATAAAGGGAAATTCACCACTGCCCTTCGACCGTGCCTACCATTCTCACCCCCTTCCATCTCAAAGGACGTCAGCAGGACCCCCTCTATCCCCAGGCAGCCAGGTGTGGAGAGGCTGAGCAGCTCATAAACCCAGTGGGATTTGGCAGGAGGAGCTGCGCAGTTTCTCAAAGGTAAATAAATAAATCTGTGTAATGGCATCGTCTAGCAGACAATGTATGAAGCTGGGGCTGGAGAGAAGGAGGAGAAAAGCTCTTTTTTCTACATCCATCACCACTAGACATACCTGCAATGGATCCAGGAAAGATAGATGATGCTAACCAGGTACGTATTTCTACAAGTTAATGAGGAGAGGCTCAAAATCTTAGCAAGAATACCTAAATAATCCAGTGAACAAGACTGGTGCAGGTGAGAGGACAAAAGGGAGCTGAGCTCACAGCTTCAGGAAAGCCCAGCATTATGTGAACCATCACCTCCACTCTGATGTCAACCCCATGGCCCATGGTTTGAGCTCTGTGGGTCTGTCATACGGGTATGAAAGGAAGGAATAGCAGGGCTATTTCCTTCTACAGGGATGTGCCCCATCAGACTACTGCTGAATCTGGACCGCAGTTGTGGAGGAAAATCCTCATCCCAGGTGCTTCCTTCCCTTATTTTCTTCCTTGAGTCTCGGGACTGGATAATTGCCAGACAATTTAGCATCACGTGTCTCCCTACTGATGCTTCCATCAACACATGGAACACGAAAGGCTCCACTGATTTACAGAGGCTCACTGGTATCGTGCCTTGACAAAAATTACGAATCTCATTACAATCTCTGTGCTTCTCATCAGCCTGGCATGGAGCCTGCTTGTGAGCAGTGTCGATCAAAGCCTCACTTGAGAAGGCCCAAGAAGTGCAGGTAGAGCTGTCAGAAATATGATTTTTGTTCTTGTAGCTGTGGCACTAGTGCAAAACCAGAGGAAGGTGGAGGACCAGGCAGGGGATGCAGCATCTTGGGGTAGGATGGGCACAGAACTACCCATGCTGCTCTACCTGCCCACTTTGCACCAGGATGAGGTACAACTGTTTATGATGGTGGATTGTGATAGGACAAGAGGGAATGGTCTTAAACTAAGAAAGGGGAGATTTAGATCAGCTATTAGGAAGAAGATTTTCACCCAGAGGGTGGTGACACACTGGAACAGGTTGCCTAAGGAGGTTGTGAATGCCCCATCCCTGGAAGCATTCAAGGACAGGCTGGATGTGGCTCTGAGCAGCCTGGTCTGGTGGTTGGCAACCCTGCACAGAGCAGGGGGTTTGAAACCAGATGAGCATTGTGATCCCTTCCAACCGAGGCTATGATTCTATGATTCTATGATTGTACGATTCTGTGATTCCTCCAGCTGCAGTCATGGCCAGGGCCTGGAGAAGACCTGAGCTCCAAGGGATAACCCTAGGTCCCACTATGTAGGGCACAACAGAGGGATTGGTATCTATGAATAGCTGAAGACCTGTTTCTGTTTTGCAACCTCTGCTGTACTGCAGTGACGCGTCTATTAGGTTTCCCTCCTTGGCTGAATGGAGGCTTGGTTGGAAATAATTCAGTGTCAGTGGGGAGAGTTCAGCAGAGTTTCGGTTTTCGGGGTTTTTTTTCTTTTTTTGGCCTTTTCAGTTGGGAAAATCCAATTAGCTTTCCATTCCTCCTGGTGGTTTTGAAGCTGTCAATTAATTTTCAGTGAATGTGATAAACTGGGAGAAGCTTCAAATGTGTTACAGTCCTACAAACTGTGCAAAAATAGGTGTCTGGGAGAAGAGAGCCTGTTAGTGTCTCCCTGGATGGATGCAGAACGCATTTATCTGGGGTGTCAAGCACCAGCAAACTCACATTGGAAAGTCCCCAGTCTCAGGAGGGTCAGAAATTGCATTTCTCCAGGCAGAGGAGAAAAGGAAAATGAAATTGGATATCCTGACCCCAGCTTCTTTACAGGGCAATTTGTTTCAGTCAATGGAAACCTTTCTCTCTTTGACCTTGGAGTTGTTCTAATAATATGAGTACCTCAAATTAGGGCAATAAACATGTTTTCTATCCGTTATTAAATCAAGTAAATATTGAGACATCATGGAAATTATACCACTGATGTTGGAGTGCGCAAGCGAGTTCTGATGGAGCATGAAGGAATAACGCACACAGTAGGGGTCCCTAATGGTGACCCAGCACACAGGGCAGGCGCACATCCCAGCATTAGCAAGATGTGATGAGGACTAAGCCATAAAACACCCTTGGAGGTCTTCAGTGCCGTGAACAAGACACTGCAAGGAGTTCTTCTGATTTTCACACACTCAGCTTGTCAAAACAGCAGCGTCCAGCTTGTTAATGTATTTTACAGCATTTACACAGCAGTTGCTCTTCTAGTGGCCATTAGGACAATTCCACTTGGCCGATTCCCCTCACCCTCTGTTTGCTGTCAAAACGATCTGGCTCCTCACGTCTTGGAAAACCAGTCGTGTTTTATGAGGGCTTAAATCTGGAGTCATCCCCTTAGGGTTTCCTTTAAGTGTTTTCATCATCTCCCCTTCCCCTGCTCTGTAGACTCCGGCAGGGGGGATATTTTTTCAAAAGCCAGGTTAACTGGCTGAGACGTCATTATAAATCCAGAGCAAGTAGGCCTGAGATGTTCCTTGTGGGCCCCTTTCAGTGAAATGGGTTCGACAGCACAGCAGCTGCTTTGCACATACACTGCAATTCTTTGAGGGTTGTCTCAGTTCATGGGATCTTTGTTGCCTGACCTCTGGAGCTGAAGGGAGGCAGAGCACATCCCTGGATTACAGCTGCCAAAGAAATGCTTTCTGATAAGTGTTGAACAAGTCCTTGCCTGGATGGAGACATCATACCTATAGTTAGAGCAAGGGCTAAACCCTAAAATTCTGTGGGGTAAGCACAACAGGAGTATGGACACATAGTTGTGTGTAGTGGAAGTATACAAGTATAACATGATGGATTGGCCTTTTATCCCAGGTCACTAGTAGTGGGACAAGAGGTAATGGTCTCAAGTTCTACCTGGAGAGGTTCCGGTTGGATATTAGGAACAATTTATTCCTAGAAAGAGCAGTAATGAATTGGAAGAGGCTTCATAGGGAGCATGGAGTCACCATCCCTGGAGGTGTTCAAGAAACGTGGAGATGTGGCACTGAGGGACATAGTATAGTGGGCATGGTGAGGATGGGTTGACAGTGGGACTAAATGTCCTTAGTGGTTCTTCCCAACCTTAATGATCATATGATCCTTCAGAAGATAAAAAATGTGGTCTGCAGAACCCCTAAGTGTATCTGTAGAGACAGCTCTGGAAGATATTTGACACTGCACACACTACATCGTTATGAAACCCTCCTAGCAGACAGAAGCAGTGCAGAGGACCACATCCCAATTCTCTGTCAGGACATATCTGGGAGAACAGCTCTTTCCCATTCAGCCTTTGGTGGCCTTGAAATGTTCTGTCACACACATCACCTCCAACGAGGACTTGGTCAGCCCCTGGGAGCTCTGGAGCACGACGAGCTTATCTCCACCAGGCACTTCAGTGCTTGCATGCAGCTAGAAAGCACTGCATGAAATGACTAATAGAGGGCAGATGCAAAGCCAGACTTTCCGGGTTCATTAGGCTGTTAGGTTGGGTGCTGTAAAACGCGAGTGACCAGAGCCCAGAGAGGTCCCAACTGATGGAAGTCCACAACTCCCTTTCCATTGGTACCCTGGGTGCTCCCTACACAACCTGTTAGCTCACCTTACCCCATGGCTTTGAAAATGAAGTGCAGGGAGGGACATGGAGTAGCAGCTCAAGCTTGCTGGGTGACACCCATGTATATCCTCATTCTCTTTTGCATTTTGTCTCCAAAGTGTACAGCTGCTGAAGTCTTAACACCGGCCCTACTCTAGAGAGCCTCTAGCCAAACATGAATAATATCTTTTGCATTTAGTCACAGCTAGACTAGATGGAGGGCAGTTCAGGACGCTCCTTCAGTTGCTCTTAGAGGTGATTGTTTTCTATTCAATCAGTTGCCCTTGTGTCAAATATCCTTGCCCCAAGAGATATGTGTTTGCTCAGCCTCAGATGAAGGCAGATGAAACGCTCACTCATTTTCTGAGATTCAGTCATGCTAAAATCTATCAATTAACTAAAGACATTGGAGCTTACTAATGTCAGACTAATTATGACACGCTTCAAGCACCTCCTATTAGTTATTCTTCTGGTTAATAGGTGTGGAGGAGAAGCATATAAATAGACAGAAGCTCATTGCTAGGATAGGAGAAACTGTTGGAAAATTAAGCTTTTGGTGAGATGTTACAAAGTGACATTTATGGGATATTGACACTTAGGAAAGCATGAATCCACTGAAAGAATTAGCCATGTGACAGAATATATCGAAATGCATCGACGAATTAGGGCTCTCTTCTATTAGGCACTGTGTGAGCAACTGTTCCCCAGCAGAGCCAGAGCACTGCTGAGCCCTTTTATCCCTGCATCCTGAAACGTCCCTCTCACTTCTCAGCCCAGGGGGATGGGATGGCTTCATGAAACAGATGTCCAGTGGAATTGTTCTCAACCAAAGGCATTATCCACGTGTGGTGCCTTGAAAGGAGTTTGAGGAATGAGATCTGGGTAAGCAGAACTTCCATTAATTGGATGGTTGTGTGGTCACATTAACTACTCCCACTGCGTCTGTCTGTCCTGAGTAACTTGCAAAGCTGCTGCCTGACTCCAACACCACCTGAAAAGGGGGAAGAAGTCTCAGGGATATCATTTTTTCTCCAGGTTTCGTGAAAACTAGGTCATAAGGAAGTTCTGTCACAAAGATTTAGTTTTCCTTGGACTCATGACTATTCACACAGGAGGAAAGGACTACAGAACTCCCAGCTACAGAGAAATCTTCCCTTCTCTGGTTAGAGAATTGATCTGTGACATCTCTAGAAAAAACAGAGGTCTTTACCCAGCTTTCTGCTGTTGGAAAACACAGCTCAAATGCTCTGAGCTGCCTGGCAATGCTGGAATTCTCACTCCAGTAGAGCAGAACAGAACATCAGCCCAGAGGGGTGCCCAGGTACTGTTTCTTGAGTAGGAGACAAGGCTGAGGTGCTGGGCTGATCCAGCCACTGGCACTGTGGGGTAGAGCAAGTTCCCCCTTCCTGTGCAGCTGAGCCATTCAGCATTCCCAAAGAGCTGCTCTTTAATCAGGCATCTGAAATAGCAAATGAAAGAGCCACCAGGGAAAGACAGCCCTGAGTTATAAAGGGAACTTACTATGAAGCTTGAAACTAGAGAAACACGCCCAGGAGTCTCCTTCTTGCAGTTATTCTTTTCTCTATCCAGCAAAAACCTCAAGGGATCAACTCCCACTAAATTACCCTCTTCTCTGCCAGCCAGAAGCCTGCACACATCGCCTCCCACTGAATTATCTCCTCTCTGGCCAGCATGAAACCTCAGCAGCACACCTCCCCAGTGCTCCCCTCTGCCAACCACAATTAATCCTTCCAGTCAGATTTCTATTCCCAGATTCTTCTCCGGGTGAAAGCCCCAGGGCTGCAGTAAGGAACACGACTGAGTCTTCTAGCAATGTCTGAAGTGGCCTTGAGGAGCAGGATCTCACCAAAGCCGAGCATGAATCCACAGGCTTTGCTTCTGCTGCTCCTTTAAGGTTTCTCTGATGTAGAGGGAATCAAGTGTTTTTCCTCTTTTCTTGAAAAATCTGCAGCTTTGGAAGATTTGTTTCCGATCTGTCCTCTACACCAGGAAGGACAGAGTCACATCCCACTGCAACGAGATGCACAAAGCTACAGCAGTGAGGGGAGAGAAGCATTCAGCATTTCTCACCCCCACCCCAACCACTCTAAATCTCTTTGTGAAGTGTTTGCTCTGGCAGCCACCAGTACATTTGCCACAGGAGCTGGTCTTTGCCATTTGGAGCTGGTGATAAGGAAAAACTGCCTGCTATCTGCTGACCACCCCATCCCAGCAGGAGGCATGCAATCTCGGGCACATAAAGGCCGATTTCAGTATTAAAGAAGCTGTTTGTTTGCCCTGATCTATCGGAGGGGGGAGAAAAGAAAACTGCAATTTCTTTCTTTTGTTCTCCACATGCAGCAAATCAGTGTTTCTGCTCTGTCTTCATTACCTGCTCGGTAATTGTCACTGCTGAGTGCCCGTTGAGACATCATGAAGGATGCTAAAAGCTTTCCTCTCCCTTTTTGCTCTTCCATCTGCTCATCCTCTTGCAGGCTGATGGAGGCAAGGTACTGTCCGCTGCTTTTAAAGGAGCAGGGCGTTGTAAATGCAACCCCAAGATTTATTTTTAATGTGTTAAATAATATAAACATAACAGCCTCTTGCTTGTCTGCCCATTGCCCTCACCATCTGCTGCAGGAACTGATCTAAGGGGAACAATGTCCTTGGGTGAAGGTGAGGGTTCCCTTCCTGGTCTGGATCATTCACCTCACCTAGAATTAGCCAAACGAAGTGAAGATTGGGGTGTTTCAGAGTCTGGGGAGCAGTTGTTTGCTTGCAGTCTCCATTTGCCCCTTATTTCAGGACATTGACAGAGGTGAATGAGCAGCTTTCCTAAGCAAAAGTTGGAGACATATGGAAATTCAAACCAAAAGAATCAGTAAGAGTACCCAAAAGGTGAACTGGTGGTCATCCCACAGCATCCTTAGGCAAATCCGGCCCCTCTCCACCCTTCCTACCTCAATTAATGTACCTCAATTAGATGTAATTATTCACAAATAATCCAGATCCCTCTTGCTGCAATTTAAGCTGATGACGTCTTGTCTTCTTCACCACAGACATTAAAAAAAAAAACTAATTCAGATTTAATTCTCATCGCACAATTAATATTCAAAGAAACCAACGCTATTGAAGGGAAATGACTACTTCACTGTGTTTCTTAATGGAAGTATTGTAGTCATTTCATAAAACTAGTTGAAATGGTGCCATTTGCAGTGTGTCAGTCGCAAAGATGACATGAGATAGGCTTCCTATTTTAAGACGAGAAACCATTTCAAAACACAAGCCAGTTACCACACCATGCCTTTTCAAGCATGTGATTTGGAGCATCTCAGGACCATCAAAACAGCACAACACAGAGTCCCACTCCAGAGCGTCTCCTTTGACCTGTCTCTGTTTTCAGCCTCCCAGCCTGCTTCAGCCCTCACTGCTTGGGTGTTGTTTAGGAAGCTGGTAATTTCTAGTTTAAATTTATTTACGCTAGTTGAAACCCACTTATTTCCTAATTATTGTCTTCGAGCTCAAATAGCGTTTCTCCCTCCCTCTTTGGATGCCATTAGAAAAAGCTGCATTCCTCCCGTTCAGCCTCTGTTTGCTGGTTTAGACACAGGCTTTATAAAAACCAGGTTCTGGGTTCCCCAGCCATCCCCAAAACTTTTCTTGGCTCCTTTTCTTTGTAAGGATGAGGTTGATGAGAATTGCCAGCAACGAGCAGATCTGGGCTTGTTGGCTCAGGTGTTATGCTCAAGCTGCTTTAAGAGCCTTAGAATCGTAGAATCAGTAAGGTTGGAAAAGACGTCTCAGATCCTCAAGTCCAACCCTACCCAACCCCCACCACGCACACTGAACTACGTTCCTCAGTGCCATGTCTCCACATTTCTTGAACACCTCCAGGGCAGGTGAACTCCACCACCTCCCTGGGCAGCCTGTGCCAATCCATCACTTCTTCAGAGAAGAAATTTTTCCTAAAATCCAACCTGAACCTCCCCTGGCACAACTTAAGGCCACCATCTCTCATACTGTAGCTGTTACATGGCAGAAGAGACAGAACCCCACCTCACCACAACCTCCCTCCAGGTAGTTGTAGAGGGTGATGAAGTCTTCCCTGGGCCTCCTCTTCTCTTCTTGGGCCGAGAGGAGATATTAACACCCAATGTCAGCTGAATCTCTCTTTAGAACTTGGGTTGGCATAATCTAGCCCTCAGATGCCTTTTCAAGGGCACAAGCCATCCCAGCTAGGTGTGTGTATTTTGTGACCATGGGTCACACACTAAAAACGGTAAACAGAACCCTCCAGCCTGGAAAGAAAAGGTTTTCCCTCCTTCCCCATTCAAAACCAACCCAACTGGCAATTTTTAGCTTGCTGCCTTGGCTGTTGGCATGGATGTACACACCAGGAGATCAGTTTCATCTTCTTGGTGCAGAGTCAGCAGCAGTAGCCCCCATCTTTCTACCCACAGGAAACCACCACTCACTCACCCTCCCTGACATTCGTGTTCACTTGTACTCACAGATATTATCTCCAGTGCCTTCAGGAGCTCTTGAAGAGGCAGAAGTAATGAATAATTATTAATTAGGCTGTTATTAATTTATCATAGTTATTAAGCGCTGGTGTTCTGCTGGGCACCAGGCTTGGCTCCAGCTGGTGGGACTGCAGTTGCAGATGGTGAGAGCTATGAGGAGAGATGATTTTCTCGTACACCAGCTAACTGCTATGCCCTGGGATGAACATGTGTAGGGGGGCAGGGGGTTTCAGAACAGCAGCAGCCCACAGGGTCCACATACATTAAATCCCAAACATTATACACATTCCATACACACAGAAAATGCCCTGTAGTGCAATGGTATAGATTCAGGCTGAAACCCAATCCCCAGGCTGGGCATAGGACCTCATCTTTCCAAGCAGGAATTGCCACCTAGCTGTGCACAGACACAAAGGAACTTTCTGCTTCAAAGACAAGCAGAAGGAATCCTTTTGACCTCCAGCTAATGCTATTAGAGAAGTTACCAGGCTAGGGGGGCAGGAGAGAAATCCATGCTCGCGCCTCAGTTTCCCCAACACAGCTAAAAGGAAGATAAAGGAACGCTGCAGTCTTCAGCAAAAATCCTGCTCCAAGTCTAGGAAATCCTCGTGGCTTAAGCACACAGCCTGGGATTTTAAGGGCTTACCAGAAATCTCCCTGACTTCCCAGTGTCCCTTATCTTCCCAGTACAGCAGAGCACTGCCCTGCAGCTGCACGGAGAGCACCCGTTGGTGCCAGGGTGCCTGTCACAGTCCTTCCCATGACCTAGGTGCAGAGCTTGCTGCAAGGCTGGGCTGATGAAAGCCTTGTCCTTATCCAATTACCTTGAAATCATTTTTAACTCAGGCCAAATTAAGATAAAATGCAAATAGGTGTGTTAATTCCCTGCCTCCAAAAATAGCCAACAGAGCCAGGGATGTTTGTAGGTCTCAGTGGGAGAAAGTCCAGGGAGAAACCCCTTGATAACAGCAAACTGTGTCTTCTGTGATGGGAGGAGTGGGTCTCTTGTATCGGCCTCTGAAAGCCCATTTATAGGGATGCAACTGGGGTTGTGCCTTATCAGAACCAGCTGTTCCAGTTCTGCATTCCCAACGACTGAATATCGATAAGAAAAGCAGAATCATATTGAAATGTTTGGACTTTATCTAAAGGCAAACTTTTCTTGGTTTTTTTTTTTTTTTATTATTTTGTGAAAGGCAGTAGCACAGGACCCCTATTATTTTTAATTGGCTCTGTTCCTCATTAGGCTGAGCACAGATTGTCAGGCAGCAGAATTTCTCATGGAATGCAAATCAAAGCACCAAATGTCCAGGCTCCAGCAGTCCGGGGCACATGCTGCTTCACTGTACCTTTCTATAGGAGGAAATATCCCCTGTGGATTCTGATGTAGGACATAGGGCAAACTGTTCTGGTTTGCAGAGGGGAGGAAATATGTCGGAAAAGGTGAGAGCCACGTGAGCAAATCCCAAAGGTGCACTTATTGCCACAGATCCCAGTTGTCTGAATGCATGTAAATAATAGGAGAGCTCTGACAGCTCTATTTGTGACTATTAATATCTGCTGATGCTCAGGAAATGTTGTCACGCAGAGCAGGAATAGGCTGCTCTTTGCCTTGAATCCTGTACAATAGACCAAAAATACTCAGAGGAGTTGTGGAGCCATCAGCATCCGTTGTGCCCAGATATCCACCACTCTCATCAGCCAGCCCCATCTCTCCTATGGACACGGAGTTTTATCCGGTCATTCTCTGCTGGGGTTTATTTTGCCTTTTATTTATTTATTTATTTCATATATATTACACTCTTGTAATAACTTCCTGTCCTTGGAAAGCAGGGGAAAGTGTTCAGGAGGTGACCTCCGTGTCCGTGTACTGAGATGGAAGCAGCGGTGGTTGGGTGCTCCCTGGGATTTGGCACTCAGCCTGTTGCTGCCTTCATCCTTCACTACCCCATAGTTTAGTTGGGCCTCACACTGGGTCCTCAGCCTCCCCCTGCAAGAAAGGAGGGGACCACCAATGCCAGCACACCTTGGAGGAGCCTTCTGAGGCTGGAGCTTATTCCCTTCATGGGCATGGGGGAGGCTTTTCCTCTCCTCTTTCACTTACTGATCTGAGACTGACCTGGCAGTGCAGCCTGCCTCACAGAGGCTTCCAGATGCAAAACCTAGTCAGACATATCCCACCCTGCCCTGCTCTCCTCCAGCATCTCCCAGTGCCCCATGTAGGAGATCCCCATTCAGCACAGAGTGCCTGGCATTACACCCAAATACCGTGGAGCATTTGGGCACCCTGGGGACCTGCCCAGGCTTTGGGACTGCTGGACCATCCCTACACAGCATCCTGTGCTACCAACCTCCCCAGAACCCGGCATCTGACTGCCTCATGACTTCAAAATGCTGCCTTGGCAGCTCATGGCATGGGCAACCAATAGAAAAACCATAGATGGGTATATCAGTGCGTCTTTCATGGTCAAACATTACATCCCCAATTTCAGACCACATTTGGCTGCTTTGAATTAAATCTCTCAGTCCCTGATGTGTTCAGCAAAGGAACAGGCAGGACAAATTGCCTTCTCCAGGTTTCTGCATTGGATGCTTGTGTAGACTGCAGTGAATTATCCTCTGGTGTTGATGACCTCTTCATAGATGTGATTTTTTTTTCACGAGCTCTCTCCAATTTATTAAGATCATTTGGAATTCCAGCCCTGTTCTCCGATGTACTAGCTGTCCCTTCCAGCGAGGTATCATCTGCAAATTTAATAATCATCCTTGTTATGTCATCATTCAACTGTTAATGAAAATATTGAATAAACTTGCCCCCAGGAGGGACCCTGTCTGGATGCCCACTCAATTCATACATCTGTTTTGACAGGGAACTGCTGATAACCACTCCCCGGGCACCTTACATGCAGTTTTCCACCCGCCCTACAACATCAGCATTTAGATGAGGGTCCCCTGCAAGATGGTGACAAAACCTCATTGACCTATTTGTGTCACGGAGCTCTCAGCCACAAAAGGACACTTGATTGATTTGACGCATTACTTCTCGACAAGTTCTCAAGAGTGATAACCTTGTTTTCTTCAGGGAGCTTACGAGGTGTTTGATTGCTTCATCCCATTTATTTCTGGTTTTTAAAGTCAGTTGGGAGGCTTAGGGCACCCTGGTTCACCTCTTCCCACCTTCTTGGAAGTGTCTTCATAGATCTCCAAAGGGAATGACCACTTCCAGATGGCTCAGCCTGATTTTTGAGTTGTTTGTTGGGTTCAGATGGCCTGAAAATATCTCATCTGGGTTGCTCCTCATTCCTTACGTCCTGATTTAGCTTCTCACCTGGATCTGTGCTTCTCGCACTGCGTGGACCTTGGTGTCAGGTTTGGCCTTGCTGCCTTTCTGCTTCATCTCTATGGGAAGAGATGTGGGAGCTCCTCCCATTCATCCTTGCTGGATTTCTCGTTGTTCTCCTCTTCAAGACAAATTATCCCATTTCTTCCAATTCCTTTTTTTTCCAGACATTTGGGCAAGCAAATTGTGATAGCCCATATCACCAAAATGCCCATAAAGGCAAGCCCAGCATTAACCCTTTGGTTTGCTGCTCTTTAATCTTTCACTTTGAAGGCTGGGAGCATTTTTCCATTCCATTTGGAGCCTGTTAGTACCAAAATGGGCATCTTTTGCAACGTGTCTTTTGAAGCATAGATACAAGGATCTTCCCAGGCATTGAGGGCTTTGAGGAAATTCACCCACGACAGCAGTAGTAATCTTGTCCCCCTCATTCCCATTCAGGGTTGATATCTGAAGACCTTAGAGTCATAGATCAGTTAAGGTTGGAGAGAACCTCTACGATCACCAAATCCCTCCCCAACCCATCCCCACCATGCCCACTGAGCATGGCTTTCACTGCTGCATCTCCACAGCTCTTCATCACCTTTGGGGATGGTGTCACTACCACTTTCCCGGGCAGACTCTGCCAATGCATTTCGTCTTGGCGTGGCAGCATCAGCTCAGGTAAAGGGAGCTTCACCTTTGCCCTCTGGCTATGTGCACTGTCCTCATCCCCTTCCATCTCAAAGGATATCATCTTTCCCAGCTGTGCCCCATGAGGTGTTCAGCACACGGCGCCCAGCTGAGCACTGATGTTGTTCTTGTGCCATTGCTTCTGAACCATGTAAGTTAGTTCCCTTGGCCCAATACTTTGCAAAATTAAGCATCAAATAAGGCATTAATTTTGGACACTCCAGTCATCATGGAGATTTATAATGAGTTACTCACAGGGGGCCCCTTTTGACGTCTCACAAACCCCACTTCATCTCCAGCAGTGCCCAATGCTCAGCCATTTGCTGGAGACACACGTGGACATGGCAACACTTGAGCATACGGGGACATAGTGGCCACATCCTGGGGACACCCGCACCCTGGTCACATGCATCAGGGGCAGTGCTGTGGCTCATCAGCTTCTCTGTGGCATTGCCATGGAGACCATTAATTAGCTTCCAGCTCTCGCCTGCCACTATTGCAGCCCAACAAGTGGCATCTTCTCCCCTTTCATCCCACACTGGCATGGCCGAAACCTGCAGCAGCAAGAAAGCAGGCGAAGCCCTGGGCAGGCAATGTTTAAATGACTTTATTTTTCATATTTTTTTTTTCTTTTATAAATGGGCACAGCACAGAAATAATTAAAAAAAATAGACAGTACCATTACAGTGCTAGATCCATTGGCAAAGATTATTTTTATAGTCTTTTTTTTTAATTATTTTTAAAGTTTTGGCCATTGAGTAAGAACAAAAACAATTAACAAACATTTTCTTTTCTCCTTCATTTTTTTAACAGACACTATGAAGCAGTTTAAGTACTAAACTCTAGAAGAGTTATGTACATACAAAAAAAGGTTCTGTTTGAGATATGCTTCCTATTAAAAATATTTACATGCATTTTTCTTTTCCCCTCCCATATTCACTGAAAGGTAAAACACTCAGAGTTCCTTCTACTGTTAAAGAGTTTTCATTCTCCTACTGGGAATGTAAATCAGCTCCAGAGAAAAGGTGAAGTGGAGCTCACATGTTGTTGGGTTTTCCTTTTTCTTCACATTATTAAAATCTACTGGAAAGGGATAATTTTCTGGACATATATCAGTGGATTTTCTTAAATTATTTTTTTTTCTTTTTTTTTTTCTTTTTTCTTTTTCTTTTTAATTTATACAAGGATGTTTCATGTTTATTTACAGAAGGACCAATGGGCGGTGATTTATCCTGGTGGTGAGCACTTGTGAGAGATAAGCATGTGATTTTAAAAAGTTCTATCAAACTGCAATGGATACGTTTATTTTCAAAGTCAGCATTTCTGTCAGTTTTGATTGTCAGCTGTACATTTATGCCTTAGACCAGGGGGTGCTTAACACCCAGAGGGTCACTGGTACCCCTGAGGTCTTTGGAAATGCAGTGATGGAGCTGTCTGCGAGGTGGGGGAGGATAAATCTGGGCATTGTACGGGCGTCTCCTAGGGTGAATTTTAACAAAGTAATAAAAAAAATAATATATATATTAAAAAAAAAAAAAAAACAAACCAGAAAAAAAAACCTGCTAACTCCAGACTGAGACTTCTCTATAGGGACGGAGTGTGGGTACGGCCAAGGAGCTGCAGGCACAGTATGTGGGGGGAAGCAGAGCCACGTGGGTTTGTGGGTCTCACCATGGGTTTTGGGCTCTGTTTCAGCTCCGGCCATGTAAAGGGGCAGGTGGCAGCAGTGCTCCTTGCCTCAGCCCTGGAAAAGCTGGGGAGGCAGGACCAGCTCCTTGCCCCCATAGCCACGGTGAAGGAAGGAGCCCCCAACACCCCTTCCCCGTTAGGTGCAGTTTGCATTGAAGCTGTGTACGCGCGCGTGCTTTGCACACACACGTATATACATATATACATATATATTAATTACATACACATATATATACATACATACACACATGCCACAGACATCCCCACCGCCTCGAGTGAAAATTTCAGTTGTGAATTCTCAGCATCACTTTGGGAGCTGACGGAGCCCCACGGAAAGCTCCAAACCCAGATGTGGTTGTAACTATAAAAAGGAAAGGAACACAACAATCCATCTGTTTGCCCGGTGATGGGTTTGCTCCCATTATAGCCTCCATGCTGGTGGCTCTTGGCAGAGGTTGGAAAACTCTTGGGAGCAGAAGCCAAGAACGGGGATTTTATCACCAAGTAGGCAAAATGGGGAGGGAATGGGAAATTCATGTCAAGTCCTGCTGTTAATTTTTGAATGGTCCAGAATGAAAGGCTTCAGAGGAAAGGGCTGACCCAATCCCAGCCATTAAATCCCAGCCTGTCTGAGTCCTGCCACTGGCTGATGACACCTGTGTCCCACTGCTCTCCTAAAATATAGCAGCGTGCACAGCAAAGGCTCTTGCACCAAAGACGTGGGGAAGCAGAAGGAAAAGCCTTTCTGCACAAACAGGGCTGCTCACATCCTCAGAGCACCATCGGTTTTTGTCCTTCCCCATTACACAGAACTGATGGTGTCCGCATTTCTTTGGAGCTGAACTTTCCCCATGGTAAGCTCCATCCCACCCAGACTCATCTCCACCCCCAGAGGAACCCTCCTTGTGATCACATCTCCACTGCGTCTGAGCAACCATGTAGGAGAAGAGGACAATGAACGAAGCCTGGTCAATTCTAATTACAAATTTAATTGGCTTCACCTTCTTTTTGGCCTGCAGTCTTCTGCTTTTAATGGCTGTAAGAGGAAGATCTGCCCAGCTCCTCTCCCTGCTGCCAGCCTTCCTCACTTCTGGAACTGTCACGGATTTAAGTGCCAGGATTACAACTTAACACCAGCTGAGCGAACCAAGGTTAAGCTTGAGTGAATAAAAAATTGTATTATAGAAGTTCAGACTATTAAGGGGGGGGTGGGGGGGTGGGGGGGTTAAAAATGGAATGAAGAAGATTAGGGAAGCAGCTAAGAAAAGCAGCATTTAAAAGATTAAGCTGGGAGGGTTGACTTTTTTTTCCTTAATGTAAGCTCAAAAGATTAAGTCCACGTTATTCCAAAAGACAGTGATTTTGGGTGGCCTGGATGCCTGCCATGCCCAACTCATGCTACCATGGAGAGGTTCTATTTCTGCCATGCACCAACAGCCTGGGCCCTTTGGGAACAGAAGGACAAAGCCATTAAGCAATCCCCTTTGAGTAGCTTGGAACTGGCCCTCGGGGCCAACATCAGCCTTCCTCAGCCATGTGGTCACCTTCAGAGCATCCTCATCCTCATGCTGACAGAATTTAGAAATGGGTGCATGTATACACACACATACACCAGCACTTTCAGCATCCCATCCAAGGCAGCCAACAGAACAGCCTTCTCTTAACACAGAGAGCAAAAACAATGGCTGTTTTGAGGCTGACTTCTCTAAAATTGGGATTATTACAGTTGGGCTATGCCCCTTACCGTGGAATAAGACCATGAGTGAGCTCAGGGACTGAGTGCTGATGTGCAAACCTCAGCTCTTCACAATCAGCAGACCCGGCTCAGCCATTGTATGCAGTGCAATGACAATTTACAGGGGTTTCATTTCACACACACATATATATATAGCTGTGTATGTATGTGGGTGTATACATATGCATATGTATATGCATTCAGCCTCTCAAATTCCCAACACAAAAAGGATCTCTGATGTCTTGCAGCCCCCAGCAGGGTGATAAATCCCTGTATGCACTCACGTTCTGAAGGGGACAAAGTGCTACTGTGCCCATGCAGGTCAATTCACGGTGCAACAGAGTTGGAGGAACTGATATATTTGTTGTTCTCCTGTTTAAACTGCTCTAAGAGCAAAGCCAACATCTCCACAGGACACTGCCAAGATCGCAGCCACCATTAAAACAAAGATCCTCGGCTGCACGGCAAGCATTGCTAATTAAAAGCCAACTAATTGAAATATCTAATTGACTTCTCTGTGCACAGAGCTCACACCAAAATCCGGCCCTTCTCAAAGGCGCAGTTGGGCTCTGCATGTTGGGGACTGACAGAAGGGAGAGCACCGTGTGGTTGATGACAGCTTCTGGGCTCTTTGCTTGCGGGCTGCCCTGAGCTGATCCCCAGGGGGAATGGAAATTCAACAAAAGGAATAGAAATGCTCAGCACTGGGGCTCACCAAAGCCATGCAGATGATCTACTCTGCTCCAAGATGCCCCCAGACAGCTCTGTGTTCCTGTGGTTGGGTTCCCATGCTTGACTCATGTCATTTAGTGCCTCTGCTTCTCCTTCCTTTCCTTGCTGAGCTGCAGGACACCACCCCAGCCAAACATGTTTGCATTCCCACCCCATGTCAGCTCCCCACCAAGCGCCGTCCCACGCTGTCTGAAAATCAGTGCTGCCGGAGGGGCTACGCAAGCTGAGCTTTATTGGTCACAGTGAAAACCCAGCGAAAGCACAGGCCCTGCTCCACACCACGCAAACACCACATGGGTTCTAGAGATGTCAGGTCTCTGGCCGTGCACAGCAATGCAGCAGAGGGTGCTGGTGGCCGGAGTGGATCCAGATGAGGAACCCAAACACGGCTTCTTGGTGCTCCGTGAATTCTCCAGATGGGAGCTGGCCGTGATTTTGTTTGGTTTTGTTCCCCCATTCCAAGAGCAAATCCCGGGGCGCAAGGTATTCCGGCCCCTTGTGCTTTTTCGAGGTTCAAAGCATATCTGAGAGTTGCATCCTCTTTTCAAACAGAAGCTGGGAGCAAAAGGGAATTCCTGCAAAGTAACCAGCTCCATTCAAAAAATAAAAGAAAAATAAGAAAAGAAAAAAAAGGAAAAGAGAGAGAGAGAGAAAAGCCTCCTTTCTTTCCAACAGGAATAAAATAAAATTAAAAAAAAAAAAAAAAGAACAAGAAGAAGATAAATCCAAACCCTGCGCCCTAGGGCTGGTACAAGGTGTCCGGATCCCAGAGTCCACCATGGAGGTGGGAAAAGCCCCGTGAGCTCCATCCGCCATCCGCAACGTGGCAATCATCTCCTCGCGCCAAAGGTACGGTTCCTCCTTTTGTGTTTTTTTTTTGTTCATTTGTTTGTTTGTTTGTTTTTTGCTTTTTAAATTCACAGTCTGATCCAAAAGAGAAGAGAGATAAAGAGACGGGATGGAGGAGAGGAGGGAGAGTTTGGAGCAGGAGCAGGGAGCGTGAGGCATGCCAGGCTCTCGTCCTATGCGTAGAACTCCTCCTGCTTGTCCGGCTTCTGGTAGGTCACGTTGGCTTGTTTGGGTTCCTCCAACGTATAGCTGCCCTCGTCCTTCTTCTTCATCCGGTAGATGAGCAGCATGACAAGGAAGGCAGCAAAGAGGGCTCCCACCACACCGCCGACAATCACAGCTGCAACAGAAAGCAGCACAGCTGTCAGGAGGGGAACAGGGGCTGGGTTCTGCTTGGTTTTGTGCTTTATGAGCTGAATTCATGCTTAAAACTGAATATGAGGGGGATGGCCTTGTGCAGTTTGTATGATTTGAGGAGCTGCAACAGTGTGCCAGTTACTGTGAAGGATAGACAGGACGCATCTATTGGGGCAGGTGAGGTTGAGCGTCCCAGCACCACCCCCAGCACCCTGCTGAAGGCCAAACCCTCCATCCCCCCCCACCAACCCATGTCCTCCTCTCTCTCACCTATCAACACTTCCTTCCTCTCCAGGATGTTCTTCTGGGGGAGCTGAGCAGCCGAGCTGCCCGATTCTATCGTGTTGTCGATGAGCCCCGGCTCTGCATTCTTGCCCAGCCCCGGTGCTGCTGGTGGTGTCACCACTGCCACCACCTCATTGCCCAGTTCAGGACGAGTTGTCTCCTCCTCCTCCTGGATCTCGAAGTCCCCGCTGGGGCCACTACTGGTTGGGACTTCCAGGTCACTGTCGAGGACTGTCGTCAGCTCCCCTGGCTCCACCTGGAGGAAAGGACAAGGTGGAGCAGGGGACAAGGACTTACAGGTGGTTTGTGTCTCCAGCGGCACCGGTGTGCCTGGAGGAAGGGCATGGTGGTGAACATGATGGTTAACATTGGAGTGTCCCTTCTCTGCGTCACCATAGTGGATGGCTGTATTGCAGAGCACAATATGACCCCACATCTTGACTGTCACCTAAAAGCTAAGGTCTCTTTAGCCAAGCAGGACCATTCTGGCCAGTCCCCATCCAGGTGTCCTTGACACACAAGCTCCCACCTATGGCCTCGTAAAGAGACCTAAGGAGGGTCCCATTACCCTCTTCTCCTCCAGCCCAGTCCTCATCTATACACTGCCTCCTGCACATGCCCACACTCAAAGCATCCTTAGGGACAAATCCACCCTGACCTGCCCCCACACCCTGCTGCATGCTGAGCTGATCCCACAGAGGGATCCCCTAAGGAAAGCACCCCTAGAACATCTCCCTTGTGGAACAAATGGCTCCCTCGGCCCATTACAAAAGGGGATGAGCAATAAGTTGGTTGGGGATGAAACCAGGGTGGATGAGACAGAAACCTCTCCATGTCACAGTGCCCCTGGCACAGCACACGGCTCACTGCTTCCACAAGCACGTGGATTTGTGACAGAGATTAATTGAAGGTCAGCGGGATCCCGGAGCGCTACGCACATATATACGTACCCGGAAAAGAGGGACTAGTTTAGACAAATCATTCCACCTTTCAGTCAAAGCGGTTTTCAAAAGGCCCCTTAGGGGCTCTGAATGAGAGATGGAGCAGTGGATTAAATCCCCCGCCCTAAAAGCCCGACGGGCTGCAAATGCTCAAGTAGGAACTGCAGAGTGATTGGGTCTGCCAGTTCCAGGCTGTGAGCCGGGCTGCAGGACAGTGAGCTCGGCAACTGCACCCAGGGGAAAGCCCCTCTCTGCCCCGAGACTGCCCTCCTATTGCTTGGGGAAGAAGCTCTGGAGCATTTGTCATCAACCCTATCCCTGTGCTCTACCTATGCTGGAGGTAGCGAAGGTTGGATATTGGGAAGAATTTCTTCTCTGAAACAGTGGTGATGCATTGGAACAGGTTATTCAGGGAAGTGGTGGAGTCACAATTCCTGGAGATGCTGAAGAAATGTGGAGGTGTGGCACTGAGGGACATGGTTAGTGGGCATGGTGGGGGTGGGTTGAGGTTGGACTTGGTGATGTTAGAGAGCTTTTCCAGCCATAATGATTCTATGATTCTATACCCCCACCCTTCCGTTTCCCCTCTCCATTCCCCAAAACATTCAGCTCTCTTCAGAGATGGGAAGAGCCCAACCTGGCCTGACCTGGGCAGCTGGCTCAGGATTCAGCCACCCTAAAGGCTCCTCATCACCATCTCCTGGCTTCACACATTGTCCGTGAGCCCTTCGGCAGGTGAGAAGGGCTCCTGCCTCCTACCTGGGGGGCTTCTGTGGGTGGCAGCGTGGTGGGACTGGAAGGCAAGGCAGTGCTTTTTTCCGTGGGTTCTGCAGTCCTGGAGGTGCTTGGTTTTGGCAGGGACCTCGGCTTGGCCGTGCTGGAGGGGACAAGCCGTGATGTGGTCACCTCTGTCAGCACACTGGTTTTGGGGATGGAGGTGGTGGGCGTCTCCAGGGTGGTGGCCCGGGTGGTCGCTGCCTTGGTGACAAAGGGAGGCTGGAACTTCTGGGTAGTGGCGGGCTTGGAGGTGGCCACGGCGGTGCTGACGGTGGTGGTGGTTGTGGTGGTGGTGGCAGCCGTGGTGGTGGTGGCAGTGGTAGTGGGGGAGTCACTGACGGTGGTACTGGTAGTGGTTGTTTTCCAGCTGGGGATCACTGGTGCTTCTGTTATCTTGGGGATATACAAGACGCTGGTTGTTTGCTCAGGGGATGTGTCCTCTGTGGGGAGCAGCTCAAAGGGTGTTGCCATGGGCTGCACCAAGGTGACGGGCAGCATGGCCACCGTGGTGGGCAGTGGGATGGCTGTGTCCGTGGTGAGGCTGACCGCTGTCTCCAACCCCGACTCCTGCTCAAAATCTGGAAGAGTGGGAAAAGAGCAGAGGATGAAGTGGGCATTTCCCAGGACTGGCTGGCCGTGTGGCCTCACACCCAAAAATCAGAAAGCACAAAGCAGTTGTGGGCTCAGCAGAAGGAAATGGATGCAGATTTTGAGGTGTTGGTCAAAGCCCCTCTCTCAGGTCAACATTTAAAACACCAGTACAGGCTGCTAGAAAAGGGCTAATCCTGACTGGTAGGGCCAGAGACCGAAATGGGAAGTGGAAGCACTTGAGCCCAGCTTTTGGTACTGTTCCCTTTGCTTTTGGCTGGGAGAGAGCAGGAGAACTGTTGGGGAGATGGGCATGGGGCAATCCACTCCCCCCATCCCACAGCTTCCGTCCCACCAAACCCCACCCCTTGCCTGGGAGCCCTACAGATACTCACAGCCTGAGCCGGAGCCCGAGTAGATGTCATCCAGTTCATCGTCCCCAAAGGGATCATCATCTCCAGAGCCTTCCAGGTCCACTGGCCTCTCGTAGTTCTCATTGCGCCAGCGCTGAGCCTGCAGCCAAGCAAGGAGCTGCATTAACCAGCTGCAATGGGCACCACAGCATGGGGTTAAATGGGATGGGATGGGATGAGGAGAGCCACGCCAAGAGAGCACCAAGGGAGGGGACTACAGGCAGTGCTCTCCAGTCGAGCTGCTCCAAACTGCTTTTTTCCCCCCCCCTAAAATAATTCCCTCTTGCAAATCTTTCAGACAAGCTGACATTTTGTGGAAAATGAGCATTGACTCTGATAACATTTCCTGTGGAAAGAGCCCTCTGGAAAAGGGGGGGAAAAAACCAAACTAATTGTTTCTGAAAGCGTTAGAAAAAAAATCTTATTTTAGTTCTCCAGCTCTCTATTGTTTCCTTTTAGACGATTTTCACGTGATTTCTGGCATAGGTGTGACATTAATGCACGCTATCAGCTGCCACAACCTGGAAAGTGACAGTATGACACGATGTCAAACTTCAAATGTTCCGCTGCTCCACGGCGCTGCTAAGACTTGAAGGGCCCTCGCTTACAGGTCTCTTAAGCATCTTGTTTTGCAGATCAAAGTGTCTCCTGTTTGTGTTGCAAGGAAAGAGTTTGACACTTCATTACAACACAAACAAGGAGGCTTTGATCTGCAAGATAGCATCAGATGTTTCAAGATGTAACAAGCCAGGTTGGTGCTCGCGCTTGAAGTGAAGGGGTGGAAGGGCCCCCTTTGCTATTATGGGTTTGTACCTCTTGATAACAGCTTTGAGTTTCTTTGTTTCTATTCCAGATTGAAATAAAAATGAGTTTCGAAATGTTAAAGTGGTTCCACGTGGGGCAAGCCGAGGAGGTGCCTGCTGGTCAGGCTCCTGATGCCTCCTCACCCCTCACTTCCCTCCTTGGAAATCAAGGTGTCCTCAATTGGTGATAACAAGATGAGCTCATAGATTTCATATTCATTGCACTGATTTGTACAGCATCGAGCTCCAGCTTCTGGAGAGGAGAGGGTAAAAAGCAGAGAAGAACTGATAAACAAAGGATGAGTGCAAATGACATTGCTAAATAAGCAATGTCTCAACTGCAAGGTCTGGGGGTTGGGAGAAGAAACATTTGGAGCTGCTTTGATTTGCCTTTTGAATCCTGTGTTTGTTGGGTATAGCACGGCCAGACTTTAAAGCCTTCCAAAAAGACGGGGATGCCCAGAAACTTGCATCTGTCTTCTGTTAAGAGCCTCTTAGGAAACTAAGGCTGTCGTTTAATCCTAGACCATAGCAATTTTTAAGCTAATAGCATGGAGTCTCACCAGGAAACGAGGAGCCCATAACACAGGCACACCCCAGCCCACCCCTCAGCCCTGCTGGATGACCTTTTGAGCTCCCCAAAGGTCATATTCTCTCTGCTTGACCTGCACAGCCTCCTTGTAATGGGAGCCACATGGCCCGGCTCCGCCGAGCTCATTTCTCTTTTAAATTGGAACCACATGAGGCAGCTCCAGCCATCAGTTCCCAGTGCTTGGATGGGGAAAATGCAATGAAAATGCAGGAGCATGGGCCCAGCATGTATCCATCCATTCCACCATCCATCTGCCCCACCATCCTTTCATCCATCCATCCACCCATCTATCCACCCATCCAATTTTCTGTCCATGCATCCATCCATCCATCCATGCCACGGGTGGAGTCTTGGTTGAGCCAGCATGTGCCCTGGATGCATTTTGCCCAAAAGATGTTAGAGCAGTACAGTGGGTACATGTAGTGTGTGTCCACCCCATTGAAAAGAACCAAATTCAGCTGAACAAGGGAGTGGACAGGAAGATTTAATCAAAGCAACTTGGGCAGTTGTCGGTGCAGTTTGCAAGCAGGGCTTCTTTCTGGTGGTCCCATGGTGATGAATCGCTGGGAAAGTCCTGCAGATGATGGAGATTGGTGCACAAGGGCATCAACACCCAGCTATGCAAAGCACACAGCCGATTCCATTGCTCAGTGGGGCTGAACCCAGCTAGACTCAACAGTGACGGGGATTAATTACACTTTTGCCTCAGAATGAGCTGCATCTGTGCCATGCCAAGGCATACCCATTTGTCTCCCCGCTCCCCATGGCAAAGGCAATGGCCAATTTACTTCCAGCTGCCTGAAACTCCTGTGGACACATGATGACACCGACCCTCTGTCCTCTTGATGCTTTCACAGTGTGGCTTGGCAGGACCGGCTGGGAACCACAGCCAAGGGGCTGCAGCAACAGAAATCACAGCCAAGTTCTGCACTAAGAGCCTTGGAAAGTGAGTGAGAGCTCAGACCCTTTGGCCCAGCCCCACCAGAGCTGAGCTGGAGATTAGAGAGGCTTCAGTCCCTCCGTGCTATCCACGTGCCTCTATCTCCCAGCACAGCGGAAGCCCCATCCCTCCCTGTCCTCTCCCTTTATCAAGATAGGTGACATCATTTTACATAGGGAAAAATGTACTGGTTGGGAAGAGGGTCCCACTGACATGCCCAGCACGGCAGTGCTGGGTGTTTGCTGGGAAACCAAGGAACCAGTGTGACCTGCCCCCTCCTGCATGACCCTGCACATCTCTGGACGTGTCCTGCTGTCAAATGTCTGTCTTGCACACTGGGAGGAAGGGTGCCTTATAAATCCATCCTCAGTAGCGGGGAGAGGCTGGCAAACCTCCCTAGGATGCTCTCAGGTCCTTCTCTGGTAGCCATCGGCATGGCAACGGTCGCCATGGAAACCACCTCCATGGCGACGCAGCATCCATCGAGTGTGCGGGCGATGGGTGATTTCCTTGGGCACACCCACCCCAAACGGCTCTGGGCTTCATTTCCCAGTGAGGTCATGGGGAAAGGACATGGGGACCCCAGTTGGGAGATGGGATTCTGTGTGCCCCACTGGGATCGGGCAGCCAGGGCATCCAGGGAGGATGCCAAAGCCGGTAGCATTGGAAAGCTCGAACGGACACAGCCCTGCATGCAGGGTCAGCAATCTGTCCGTGGCTGAATGCCATTGTCTCTGGGAAAACGCATTAAAAATTGAGAACAGACCACGGGAAAAGTGTGGATCGTTTCTATGATATTTTCCAGGGGATACTTTCAATTAATCAGTCCTTGAAAGCACCTTTCTGGTGTTTTCTATATAAAACCTTAGTAACTCATTCCAGCACATGATTTAGTGATACTATAAACAGTTGAAATAATATTAACTTGCACATAAAGTTGGAACGAAAACATTGTTTCTGAACCTTAAAGACTCCACAGTTCTTTTCCCACTATGAAACTGCTGCATTTCCACGCTTTGATCCATGGCTGAGTTAAAAATAAATGTGTTGGCAAGCTGCTCCTGACAGCAGGACTGAGGGTAGCGACCATGGAGGCTGCTTGAGCTGGAGGTGTCCATAGCAAAGCCAAGTAGGAAGGCCAAAATGCAGTGCTGGACTCTGGGGGTTCAGGATGCTGGTGGGAAATGCTCTTCCTGCACATGGGAAGGTTGCATCCTCACCAGGTCCTCAATCCCAGACCGGTCTCATTTCTTAAAGTCATAGAATTAAGGTTGGAAGAGACCTCTAACTTCATCCGTCCACCTTCCGCCAATATTGCCCGCTACACCATGTCCCTAAGTACTAAATCTAGACATTTATTGAATGCATCCATCAGCATCTCCTCCTCCTCGGGATCGCCTGCTTCCAGCATCATTTTTTATTCCCATACTTCAGTAGATTAGTGCCAGATCTTACCCCATGATATAATAAAATATCCCCAAGCTAGAGCTGGCATGAAAAATAGCAAAATTCCCGACATCAGTTGTTGCTAACACCTCCTCTCCCAGCACGCTCTGCTTTCTCCCTCCAGGGAGATGGAGGGGAAAAGATACAACAAACCCCTAAACACAGTACCACCTCCTGCTGCATGCAAAACACCCAATGAAGAGGTACAATTGTGAGTGGGACTGCATCAGGCAGACAAGGATGCTCCATAGGGATGGGGTCAACACAAGTGCCAACGTCTTCATGAATGGGGTCACCCTGAATGCCAACCACACAACAGAAAGGATCACCCCAAGTGCCACTCCATGAATAGGGTCACCCCACGTGCCAACTACCTGAGGGATAGAGTCATCCCAAGAGCTAACCAATGATCGACGGATAGGATCCCCCCCCAGGTGCCAACCACACGACAGATAGGATCACCCCAAGTGCCAATCACTCCATAGATAGGATCACCCCAAGTGCCAACCACCCGATGGATGGGGTCACCCCACGTGCCAGCCATCCTGTGGATGTGTGGTTCTGCACCTCAGAAACAACCCAGCAGCTTAAACACACCATGCGGGACTTCCCCAGCCAGCCCAGAATTGATTTAATTTGCTCGGCTCCATAATCCTATCGCAGCTTAACATGCAAAACCGTCTAGAGCTTTTCTCACCTTCCACAAAGGAGCATTTCAGAGCTCGCTCTCGGAGCTGAGATTCAGCTATCCAAAGAGCTGGAAAATAGGACTTTATCTCTTTTTCCCCACTTCTTGGATAGGAAAGAACCTTAAAGATCAGCTAGTTCCAATCCCTGCTGTAGGCTGGTTGCCCTCCCCAGCCCCCTGCAGATCAGGCTGCTCAGGGCCCCATCCAGCCTGGCCTTGGGCACCTCCAGGGATGGGGTGCCATAACTTGTTTGGCCAACATGAATGTTGGGTTGGGTGCTCCCAGGGGCGTGCACTGATTCACTGCTGCGGTTTGGGAGGTGATGCAGTGGGGATGCAGCTGGATGGGAGGGTTAACTCTTGGAAAGCAAACGCATGCATGCATGCATTCATACGTGCTGGAGAGTCTGGATTTGGGAAAGAGAAAAAATGGCATTTCCTCTCCCTAGTCCACAGTAGGACTTAGGTGATATTCGCCTACCCTGAGCTCTATCTGCTGCAAATGCAATCAATCTGCTTCCGATAGCACCGTTCAGCCGTGCTCCCCACTCTATCATGGCTTTCAGCAACCCAGCGTGCAACAAAAAGTGATAGAAATGCAATTAATAGGAATGCAAAAGACATTCCCCCGCACGGAGCAGCTCAAGCATTTAGCAAAACTTTGCCCTTCTGCAAAGTGTGGAGCAGTGGGGACCACCTGAAATGCAGCCCCCAGGACCCCACTGACTGCACGCACCAATAAAGCTCAGGTTTCCAGATGAAAGGAAAGCTCCCAAATCCGTCCAAGCGTGGAGCCTCGATCCCAGCGCTGCCATCTCTGGTTACCTTGCCCAGGAAGCACCTCCAGCCCCACAGGGCTCATTTTACTGAGAAAATAAATAGGTGGGATGGGTCAGGCCCTGTACAAGAGCAAAGTTTCTGCCACTGGACAAAACCAACCGAAGCCCTGGCTGAGCCATCACCAGGAATGGAGGATTTTCATCATTTTGGCATGAGATGGGAAACGTTTCAAGTTACCCATCCTTGTGTATGTGACCTGGGCTGTAGGCGCGTGCGTGCACTCATGCACACACCGAGGGGTTATGTTGCTGGAAAGCACTGTTCAAATATTTATACAGCCTAAGCCTCATTGTTTCCTGTCCCCTCCTTTTAATGAATTGTAACTAAACAAGCCGTTTCCATTCTGCCTTTCCAACAGTAATTATGGCTGATACACTACAAGGGATGGCAGCTTTTCAGTGCAGTGCTGGAGAGATGGAGGAAAGTGCCTTTGAGGCAACATCTCCTAACACACAGCCCCAGCCTCGAATCTTTGGGAGAGGGTGCATGTGTTGGCTCTGCACCATCAGAGCAGCACACCCAGCTGGGATGCCCATGAGGCTGAGATCACATTGCTTGCAGGAGATGGAAGGGATGTTCTAGGGGAGCAATGTGGTCTCCATCATCCATCTCCATCACCCAAGGTCACAGCAGCACCCAAGCAGCGCTCAGCTCCTGAGAGATACCTCTGAAAATAGGCATGGCATTCCCAAACTCACTCATCTCCAGACAGAAAGGGAAGGGAAACTGAGGCACACCACCCTGCAAGCCTGCAGCCAACTGAGGGCACACCCTCACTGCACACAGCCCATGCTCATGGGATGGGGAAAGCCAAAAACTGTGTGTGTTGGTGCACTGGGGCCTAAAATGGGAGAAAAAAACACACCAAGAAAACCAGCCAACCAACCTACAGACAGACCTTCAGCTCATGGTGTTGGGGTTCCTTTTGGGTGGGGTGATCAGACCCCGCGGGTTTGAACCTCACACCTGCAGATTTTGGATCCCTTTGGTGCTGCTCTCATCCTCCGTGGGGCTTCTTGGAAAGCAAACGTGGGAGCACCCCGTGCTCACAACCGTGGGCGGTTCAGCGAGGGACAGAGCGGGATTAAGGATGGAGCGCAGGGGATTAACCGCAGCTCCTGGCAGATTGTGCGTGCCATGGGGGAGGGCACAAAACCCCAGCCATGTGCATTTGATGGGTTTTATGGTGTAATAAATGGAGGATTTACCTGGGGAGGCTTTGCTAAAATTACACCAGAGGCACACATGCAAGCAACGAGCAATTCCAGGCACCAGCCTGCACACCCCAAAGCACACCCCAGCGCCTGTGCAGGATCACAGCACATGGCCCAGGCTGTGATTCTCCCAGCTCCCCTTCCTGCTCGCTTCCAAAAAATAAATGCACAAGGACATTTGCTTGTAGATAAAGGTGCTATTTTTGGCACCTTACGTCATTAACCTCTGGGATTCGTCGCCGCTCGTGGCATCCCCAGGGACGTGCTGCAGAAGGGTGCAGCAAACACAGGGATGGGGGAAGCACAATTGCAGAATAAAAGCAAGCAAGGTTGTGGTTGGTTTGGGCACAGTTTGGCTCAACACCAGAGAATGAATGTGGAGTTTCCTTCTTCCCATACAAGCTGGGTTTGCAGCATGATGGGGATGCTACAGAAAATGTTTGGATGCTCAGAGGATGCTCGCTGTGCCCACTCCCTGCCCAGGGATGTCCATGGGGCTCACAGTGAGGATGGAGCAGAGAGGTGGTGTGGATGATTTCCTAACAAATTCCCTGGAAATTAGTGCAATCGGAGCAACCAACCCAAGGTTGAGCCAGGATCAGCTCCATGATGACCCTGCCTGACCCTCAGCATCTCCAGCCTCCTCCATCCCTCCTATCCCAGACCATCCCAACATTCCTGGCCAGCCCATTGCTCTGGCATGAATTTTTCCAGCTGTAGGAGCAGGAACCCCACGGCCAGGCTTTACCTGGTAGAGGAGCAAATGCTGTGATCCCCTTCCCCAGACTGCTTTCCCCACTCCCAAAAATGATGTCTTTCGATGCTAGCATCCATCATCATCCATTAGCCCAGCCTTGTCCTCATGAGGGCAATGGTGACCCGCCTGGGGTGACCTGCCTCGTGTTACCCAGGAGTCCTCCAAAACCCAATGCCTGGACTCCAAACCACTCATTTCACACCCAGAACACACCATCTCCTTCTCCCCCTCCTGCCTGTGCCTTTATCTCTCTTAAGCCGATTGCTGCTGCAGCTCCAGGCTCGAGCCCTCCCCGCAGTGAACCTCCGGTGCCCGCTGGCCCCCAGGTGATGTGGGTGCTGCTGGCAGTCCCAGCCCAGTGGCATTATAGGGATTTACAGCCTGAAACACACCAGTGTGCCACCCAGAGCAGTCCCCAGCCCAAAGCATCCATCTAGGGCTCCCCATTGGGAGGCACCCCCATTCTCTACCGCATCCCCAGCCTCAGCACACAGGTCTGAACCAAACCTTCCTTAAATATGGGTGAGAGATGCCCACAGGGTGTTCTCCCGCTCTGTTCCCATCGGCACAAATGTGCCCAACCCAAGTCGTGGCACCCATCCCTGCCACGCCATCCCTGCTGTCCCTGTCCCCAAAGTGGGATGTGGCAAGGCAGGCAGCAGATGGCTCAGGAGCTTAATCCTGCCCAGCACGTACAAGGAGTGGTCCAGGACCTCATCTCCCAGAGGGGAAAACCACAGGGGGCAGGGAGATCCCAAGCAGAGGGATGGCACCAAGACACGAGCCTGCAGGAATCCTAATCTGGAGAGGAAGGAGGGCAAGGGGTGAATCCTCTCCCAGGTCAACGATGCAAGAAAAAAGCCATGGGGAATAATCTTCCCGAGGGTGCATGTTTCCTTACGGGGGGTTTGGGGTGATGCACGATGCACCGGCACGTGCTGCACTGCGCTGGTCCTAATGTGGAAATGTACGTGGAGAGCATCCGTGTGGCCAACATCCCATAACCCCACCACGGGGCTGGGAGCAAGCAGAGGAGCCCAAAGCCAGCTCAGAGAGGTGGGGTGGGGGCAGGCAGCCAGCAGCCCACCCGTCCCAGCGCTGCGCTGTTCCTCTGCCTCACACCCTCTTCCTTTTCCCAGGACGGAGCGCAGAGCACAATGAGCGATTGTTCGCTGGCGCCGCCGGGGAGACCGAAATGACCTCAGCACTGCTGGCGGGAGGAGAATTTGGGTGGAAATGTGCACAGGGGATGGGGAAACACAGCCCTGGGGCTGCACAGTGCAGAGCTCTGCTCAGAGTTCTACCCCGAGAGGGGGCTACAACGCATGTGGGGTCGGTGCACGCTGCGCGGAAACCGCAGCAGAACCGAAACCATGAACGGCCACAATGAGCAACTGTGGGATTTTAAAGATAGATATATATATATATATATATATATATTTAATGGTGGGTTTTTTTAATGTCATTTCATTTTCTGGGCATGGCTGCAATCGGGAAAGTAATTGAAAAGCGATCAGGTGGTGGTGGGAGGAAGGCAGAGACAGGCTGGGCAGGGGGCAGCGCGGATGTTTGCTGGTGATGGAGTGAAAGTCCTCCAGCATGGGGTGACAGTGCCAAGGATGCTCCGTAGGGTGCTCCGCTCTGAGCCCCAACCCCTTCACAGCCACAGACCCCAAAAGCAAAGCGGGTGTCACTGTGAATGGGGATTTCCATGAGCACGTGGCGACAAGAATCTCTGTCCACCCCAATGTCAGTGGCTTTTAAAGTCATTCCTGAGGTTCCTGTGGGAGAGCAGCGCTGTCACAACTGCCCCAAACCTCATCCCAGAGCTGTCACAGCTCAGTTGGAGCCCTGCTGCCCCTCTCGTGCTGAGCCTCATCTAATGAACCTCCTAATAATGATTAATCAGGACTCCATCAAAGCCCCCCACGTGCAGCTTTGCAACTGGGAGATTAATGCAGAATCCCCCACCCAGACTGCAGCCCCCCCCCAAACGCTGTTGGACAATAAGGGGGCCCTTTTCCCAGCAGCCCTTCTCCTTACAGTGTTTAATTAGGGATCATTCAGCCAGGGCAGTGCTTTGCTGACTGCTGTCCCGAGACGCAGACCACAGCATTCACGAGCTGCACATGCAAGGGAAGGAGCTGCTGCCCTCCTTCCTCCGAGTTGTCATGGAAATGGTGATGGATGGGGAGGAAGATGCTGCACTTGCCAAAACCAAATGTACTCACAGCCCCTTCCACAGCTTTCCAAGGGACCCCAGACCACTCAGAACGAGTGGGGATAACCCTGCGTTGGTTTAAAGGGACCCCACAGGATGGGGACACACCATTTCCAGGGATGGGGATGCAGAGGTGCCTCAGTCTGCCCCAACATGCTGTCACTAGGAGGAAGGAAACACCATAGGAGAAAAGCACTGACGCTGATGCCCGGTGCAGGCAGGGATGCTCAGCACACCTGGGGCAGCGAGGCGAGACGCCTGGCCCCAGCCCCATAAATTACCTGACTGACATATGTAGGACAACGCCTGCAATGCCAGCGTGGCCACGACCTACTTTTGGAATTTACATCCACGAAGCCACGTGTAGGGGTGGGGCTCAGCTCCCGTGCCCATGGGCAGGCTCCCCTTCCTGGCACATCCTGAGTTACTCATACAGAGCGATTCAGAGCTCCATCAGCTCTCAGTTACAGTCCCTGGAAGCAGGCAAGGAACAAACAGCAGATGCAAGAGGAGGTATTCCTCATCTGATGCCTCTTTTCTCCATCCAAAGCTGTTTCTGTAGTGCCCAACTGCTGAGAACACAGCAGGACGACACAAAAGGAAAGAAAAGCATGCTCTCTGGTTCTCCTCTGTCATGGCCAGAGAGGGTAGAGGAGTGGGGGAAATCTATTTTTTTTCTGCAAGAGGGTGGTCAGGACATTGTCAGATGGGCCAGCATCCCCCCAGGGTGATGGGTATAGCATCCCAACATGGGGCTGGGTACCAGCATCCTTGCAGGATGATGGGCACAGCATCTCCGTAAGGTGATAGATATGGCATCCCTACATGGGGTTGGACACAGCATCCCAGCAAAGGTGCTGGACATCAGTATCCCCATGTGGGGTTGGATACAGCATCCCCTGGTGCAGGCTGATGATGAGTCACAGCCCCCTGTGCACACACCAAGCAACCACCCCAGGACACAGCCACAGCATCCCCCAGACCTGCAGCCCCCCACAGCCCAAGAGCTGTCAGGGCAGGAGGGAAACAGAGGGAGGGCAATGCCAGGAGTGGGTGAGCACACTGCCAGGGCACTGAGATGCTGAGGGAGCAGCCCCAGAGCTTCACTCCCCCCTCGCACTGCCCCAGGGAGACATTCCTGCCCACTGAGCTGGGCCTGGATATCACCCTGCTCTGCAGGACAGGAGGCTGCAGCCCAGCAGAGGATGAAAAATGCTCAGAGAAGAGCTGAGCTGTACGCTGGAATTACACACCAACCATGTGTTTGGGTTTGGTTTGGTTTTTTTTTTGATCCCCCTCTAATTGCTCCTGCTATTTTAACTGAGACAGACATTTCCTTGATGATTTTCAAGGGCTATAAATGTTTTATGCCCCTGGCACGGCTGATGGGTTCTCCTCAGCTCTTCCCTCCATGGCACTGAGTACCTTTGCCTCCCTCCTCCTCCTCCTGGAAATCAAAGGAACGGGGGGTGATCCACATCAGGACTTGGGGAGCATCTACCTCTGCACAAGCATCCCCGGGGTGTGAGGGTGGCAGCTTTAAGGACATCAGCACAGGGACATTTGGGATTCCTTCTGCAGGATCCCATAGGTGGTCTTAAATGCCTGAGATGGGAGCTTGGAGAGCAGGAATGAAAGTGTTCAGCCTTGAATCGAAGGTAAAGAGCAGGGGGGACTGATTGAATTGCCCCAGTTACTGCTCCAAACTTAACGATTCTACAATAATTAGCACTCAACCCATTGGCCTGCTGATGGCTACATGGGGAACGGTCCCCAGCCAGAACAGAGCTGGGGACACCTCAATGCACTGGGACAACGCAATGCCACGGGGATACCTCGATCCATGGGGACATCTCGATGCAGTGGGGACACCTCAGTCCATTGGGACAACACAGTGCCATGCGGACACCCCAATGGCTGGCCAGATTGCACCTCTGCAGCCCCACCCCACAGCCTAATTGCTGCCTGCTGGGCTGCTGACTACCCAAAACTATTATATGCTGATAAATGGGGAGAAACAGCTCCTTTTTGTGCCAGAGGAAAACAAAGCAAGCAATTACATGGGCTGGGTGCTGAGAGCAGAGGCGTCCGGGTGCCATGGTGCAGGTCTCAGCATCTCCAGCACGTGTGGTCCTTGGTGGCATGCCGATGTCCCATGACCTTTGGCAGTGACCTGGGGCTAATTAGAGCCTAATTAGTGCTCATGGATACAAATGGAGGGGGTTCTCCTTTCCATAGCCCCTTGGCACCCGTGCTAGGGATAAGGAGGAGCATCTCCCCTACCATCCCAACCAGAAGAGGGACAGGAGGTGAGGAGGAGGAAGCAGCAACTGCCACCAGTGACAGCCGTGGGGCCACAGCACAATGCAGGCATTCCCCAAAGCCCCAAAAGGCTCTGAGTGGGCAGGGATGAAAGTGTCCCATCATCAACCCAATGCCACCCATCCCCCAGCGCCATCCAACCCGGCTCAGGTCCCTCTGCTGTACGGCCCAGCTTGCTGCAACTCCAAAAAAGGGAACCCCACTCTCTGCCAGACCCAGCTGAAAGCACGGCCAGAGCTGCACAGAATCACCCCGTTTCGTCAACAAATACCTGGCAGCTCTGCCTTTTTCCATTGGGATGGAGCCAGGGTTTCAGAGCAGGCCGAGTGCCGCCCTCCCTCCTCCCTCAGCACCCCCCAAAGTGTCACCTCCGGTGTCACCACAGCCCCATCCTCTCACCATTCCTTTGGCAAACGCACGGGCAGAGCAGGAGGGAGAAGGAAAACGAAAGGCTACACGGCTCTACTTGCCAAAAAGGCTCCAAAGGGAAGGAGGGGAAAAAAAAAAAAAAAGAGTCATAAATTTCTCAACTAAAAAAAAAACCAACAACAAGAAAAGGATTTTATGTAGAAGTCCATATCTGAGCACAGCTCCCGCTTCTCTGTTCCCCAAAACTGCAGCCCTTGGGTCCATTCCTGGTGTTTCTAAGGGATGCTCGTGTTAGCTAACAGTGTGCAGGGGCAGGCACGTCCCTCTCAGCACTTTGCAGCAGTTGTTCCACCCGACCAACGCGGCTCACGGAACAGCTCTGCCTCCCCACTCCTCCTCCTCCTCCTCCAGCAAACAGAATTTTTTGGCTCATAAACTCTCTTGCCAGCAAGTTCTGCCCAGCCCTGCCCCAACCCTGGGAGGCAAAACTGCATTGGGGCCACACGCCCTGAGCATCCTTCTGCAAATGGAGTATTTCCCCCCCCTCCCCCCATTTCTAAGCAATACAACCCTCCCTTCTCCGGGAAAGAAGCGGCAGCTCTGAGATCTCCACCGTTATTTTTATCCGAAAATGAGCACTTTGAGCAGCAGCCAAACCGTGGGGAGGGAGGGAGGAGATGTTTTGCATCGTGGGGATGTAAACACGGCCGAACTTCCCCCAGCTCAGGGCTCACATCGTGCTGCGATGCTGAATGTGGGCAGGGGAGGCACTGGGTGACGTTGCTGTAGGGGGGGGGGAAACCGCTGCGGTCCCATCACTGCTCACCCCAAGCGGCGCTGCCCCCCTCCTCCATGTGCTCCACAAAAGCTCATCCCTGTGCCACCCCCACTCAGATCCATTTCTTCCCTAATCCACACTCAGTGCTCACAGAGGTGACCCCCAGCGTTGCCCTTTGCCCCGGCGCAGCCCCAACCCCGCAGGTCCCATCCCGCCCCACAAAGGGCTTTTGCCCCGCTCGGCTTTGCACGAGGAGCTCAGCATAAATGTCACATTAATTAACTGAGGGAGATCTCTGCACGGCCACAAAAAGCCCTCTGTTCCTCCCTGCTCCCTGCCTCCCACCTCTGCTTTCCCTGCGGATGCCAACGTGCAGAAGCCGTTCAAATCCCCCCCCCCAAGAGTCAAGCTGAGACCTCACACACTCACTGCATGCCACGCCGTTCAGATCTCCGCAGACCTCAGGAAGGAAAGATCCCACAGCACCGGCACAGAGCCATCCCACACCCCACGGCCGGGACCCCATCACTGACCCAGGGTGGAAGCAGTCAGCTCATCCCCTTCCCTGCCCTCCTCCCATCTTCCCGCTGGGAATGGGCTCCCTTCTCTCTGGCTCCCAGAACCGCTTTTGGATTCTCAACTGTCTACTATGGGGTTGAGCTCATTCCCCACCCCAAAAGCACAGCAAAGGGTTCCAGACCTCAACCTCAGCCCAAAGCGAAGCTGTAGGGAAGGGGGTGGGCAGGGATGGCCCAGGAGATCCCAGTGCTGCTTTCCCCAGCCCCAGTGACATCAGCAGAGGGATCCAACATTGGCGCAGTGTCACCACATCCCCATGCATGAGGGGATGGGGGGCCCCAGACCACATCACACCCCCCTGAAACCATCACACACGGGGCTGTTTCCAGGCATTGCCCTCATCCTGGAGCTTCCAAGGAGAGGGGAAAAGCAGAGACTTTGTCCAACACAACCAGACAACGTAGCAGTGATGGCAAAGAGCAGCAGAGTGAGACCTCGGTCCCCTCCAGGTCCCCAACGAACCCCCAGTGAACCCCACAGCCCATCAGCCCGATCCTCACATTCACTGCCCCTCAGCCCTCCTTGCCTCCTCAGCAAACGGCTGCATTGCCATCCACCAACTAAAGATCCCCGAATGGGGAAGGGAGAAACGAAGGGGCTCCCTTTGGTCCCAACGAGGAGAGATGGAGTGAGCTGCCAGCCAGTCCCCATCCACCCCAAACGAATGGCAAAGTGCAACATTCAGCTGAATAAACGCTGCTGGGTGCATCAGGCACAGTGTGCATGTGGGGCTGGGCTGCTCGCACATCGCACACCTCCAGGTGCTTTCAATGAGAGCTCAGCAGCCTCCTCAGAAACAGGCACTTCGTATCTGCTGCTCTGGAGAGATGCGAGAGCCACGCAGACACCCCTGGAGCATCTGCACCCCTGGAGCATCCCTGTGCTCAGAGCACTCCTGGAGGATCACTAAAACTGGAGCATCACCAAAGCATCTCCAAACCTGAAGAGCTCCTGGAGCATCCCTGGAGCATCTCCAAACCCATCTGGAGCATCCCTGACCCTGGAGCATCACAAAAGCATCTCCAAACCCAGAGCATCCCAAACCCAACCCAGAGCATCCCCAACCCTGGAACATCCCCAGCAGTGGGGCTGCAGGAAGGGAGGTACCAGAAACGAGAAACCCCAAAGGAGCGAGGCAAGCACGGTGCTATTAAATCCAGCAGGTTGCACGCTGGCAGGCAGCCAGAAATGGGGACTTTTTCCTCTAAAAGGGAAGGGGAAAGGAAGGGGACGGGGCTCCCCACGCTGATGCTCCGCTGAGCCGAGCACTGTGAGAGCCGCGTCCGGGGGCCGCCACACGCAGCACCGCCCCAGGATCCGCTCCATCCCGCGCCGGACCCGACGCCCAAACCATCCCCCGCGAAGAGCCCTCCCGGGGCGGCCAACACCCCAACCCCGCCGGCTTCTCCCGAAGGCGTTTCCCCGTGACCTTCAAACGCCATTCCCCGCAGCCTCGACCCCCGCAATCCCCCCAACCACGGCTCGGTGCTGACCCCTCTCGCCCCCCCCCCCCCCCCCCCAACCCCACCCCCAGCACCGCACCCCGCCGTGGCCCCGCACTCACCAGCGCTGCGCGGGCGCTGAGCAGCAGCAGCAGCACCGCGAGGCCCCGCAGCTCCGCGGGCATCTTCGTGCCGCAAGGACGGCTCAGCAGCGCGCGGGGGCGGGGAACGGCCTTTGTTGCCGCCGCCCTCCCCGTCCCCTCCCCGCACCGCCGCCCCGCAGGAAGCGCCCGGCCCCGCTCCCCGCTCCCCGCTCCGCCCGTGCGCGGAAACCGCCCCGCCCCGGTACGGCCCCGCACACCGCCACGGTGTGATCGGAGCTGGGGGGAGAAGGGGGGGGGGGGCGGGGTGTAGGGCGGGTGGAGGGGGATTAGGGGGTGGATGGAGGGGTTTGGGGGTGGATTATGGGGGGGTCGAAGTGTAGGTAGGGGTTACCCCAGGGTTGGGAGGAAGAGCGGGGGTCAATGGGGAGGATGCGGGGCTATGGAGGGAGGCAGCCGGGGGTAGGGAGGGTAGGAGTGGGGAAGGTCGGGGTGGGTAATGGGATGTAGAGGTGAATGGGAGGACCCAGGGGTAGATAGGGGGGCAATAGACAGAGGGACTAGGGGGACTTCAGGGCAGTTAGGGGGATATCCAGGAGAAGATAGAGGGCTTGGAGGCTGATAGGGAAGGATGCGGGAGTAGAGTGGTACCCCGGGGTAGATGAAGGCAATGGGGCACTTAGAGGAGTAGCCAACAGTTAGTTAGGGGGCATGGGAGTAGATAGAGAGGGTATAGAGGTAGTTATGGGAGGACCCAGGGGAAGTTAGAGGGGATATGGGGGAAATAGGGGTGATCCAGGAGTAGATGTGGGGGCATGGGGACGATCAGGTGTACTCAGGAGTAGAGAGGGGTACCCAGGGGTAGAAAGGAGGATATGGGAATAGGTGGGGGTACCCGGAGATAGGTGGGGGGCACAGGGGAAGATAGGGGGTAGTCAGGGATAGTTAGGGAGCATGGGGGCAAATGGGGAGGATGCAAAAAAGATAGATAAGGGTTACCCCAGCATAGATGAAGACATGGCGATAGATAGAGAAGGATGAAGGGGTAGATAGAGGAGCATCCAGGGGTAGACGGCGGGGATGGGGACAGATGGGGGAACCTAGGGTGGATAGCAGGGCGTGGAGAAGACCAGGTGTACCCAGGAGTAAGCAGATGGGGGGAACCCGGCGGTACAAAGGGGGCATGGAGGAGCCTAGGGGGGCCCAGTAGATAGGGAGGGACCTGGAGCAGATTGATGGGACCCAGGGGCAGATGCAGGGATCCAGGGGTAGAGAGAGCAGCATGGGGTAGATAGGGGGCTGGGCTAAGTGGGACAGGGGAAGCAGGGATGAATCAGGAGAGATAAACGAGGGGACCCAGAGGTAGATGAGGGGGACTTGGGGGTGGATATAGTTATGCAGAGGTGATGGGGGGATAACTAGATAGGGGGGACGTGGGGCAGGTGGAAGAGGAGTTCAGGGACAGATCCTGTGGCAGATGGGGGAAAATGAGGGGCAGATGGCAGGGGGACCCGGGACAGATGAAGGAGGGGACGTGGGGCAGATGGCAACGGGACCCACGGGCAGAGCTGGGGGTGGATGGGAGAGATGTGGGGAGAAGGGGGGAGCGTGGAGCAGGGAGGTGGCCAGAGGGACATCACCTGGATGTAGAAGGGAAATCAGCCCGATACAACGCTGGGCAAATCCCTGATCGGGGGCACCCAAAGGGGCAGGGGTGAAGCAGATCCCCTCAGTCAGCCCTCAGGGCACCACTGCAGCTTCCGTTCGCCTTAATTGTGCAATAATTAACGGGCTGCAAATAATAGTAAAGGATGCCTCGGTCCCAGCGGGGAGGAGCCCTTTGCTGAGGCTGCACCGCCCCGCAGCGGTCCCCGGCGCTCCCTGCACTGAGCAGGGCAGTGGGACATCCCGGGGGGAGCAGAGGGGTCACCGTCCCCGGAGGCGTCCCAGGGCCGTGGGGATGTGACGCTGAGGGACGTGGTCAGTGGGCACGGTGGGGTGGACTGCGGTTGGACTTGGGGGTCTTTGAGGTCATTCCCATCCTTAATGATTCAACGTAGTGGGAAACACAGGATGTGTTTGGGACATGGTGAGCTTGTGGATGATGACCCGGTGTGGTGGGAGATGGGTGATGCGGTGGGACGTTTTTCACCCAGAGGGTGGTGACGCACTGGAACAGGTTGCCCAAGGAGGCTGTGGATGCCCCATCCCTGCAGGCATTCAAGGCCAGGCTGGATGTGGCTCTGGGCAGCCTGGGCTGCTGGTTGGCGACCCTGCACATAGCAGGGGGTTGAAAAGAGATGAGCGTTGTGGTCCTTTTCAACCCGGGCCGTTCTATGATGATATGGGTGATGTGGTGGGACACTGAGGACATGATGGGACACGGGTGCTGCAGTGAGGTATGGCTCATGGGTGAGATGCAGCTGACCTCGCTGGTCACAACTTGACCTGGCGGGACGCAGCTGCTACGATGGATGTGGCTGAGGTGGTGGGCCACAGCCCGATGTGATGGGGCACGGCTGATGGGGTGGGATGTGGCTGATGGCCAGCAGGATAGAGCAAGGCCTGCCCCGTGTCCGAGCACCCTTTTACCCCATGTGCCCCTCCAGCAGTGACATGCAGCAGGGCTGCAGCACCCAGCTGTGTCCCCCAGCACTGCCCATTGGGCTGCAGCCCGAGCTGAGAGCCAGGACACAGCGTGTGCAGAAACGTGGTGAAGGGGGTGGAGAACAGACCTGGCACTTCATTAAAGGACAGTGGGCCCCAGCAGCTTGAGCAGTGTGCAACCTTCAGGCAGCAAGCAGCTGACGATGAACTCAGGGTAAAGGTAAGAAATGATGCAGGTAAGGAGGAACCGCCCCAACTCCGCCCACCCCGGGATGGATGAGAGCTGAGCACTGAGTGCCTCCTGGGAATGAGATCTGGGAGTCAGGGGAGTTTCCATGGAGATACAAGCTGTGCTCAGTTGCAGCCACAACAGCTCCACGGCAGCTCCCAGCCATCACCATGTGCTCACTGCTGCGGTGCATTCACACCTACTGACCTTTCCTGCCCCTCACAAGCACAGAACCATAGGATCGTGGAATCACAGCATCACGAGGTTGGACAGGACCTACAAGACCATCCAGTCCAACCGTCCTCCTATCACCATTACCACCCCTGAGCTCCTAACCCACATCTCGCAGCACCTCCTCCAGGTGCTACCTCTCGTAGCAGCTGTCCAGAAGGGACAGGAACCCACGCTGCAAGGAGGTGTGAAGGAGAACGAAAGGAAACCATAAGAGGCGGTGGGAAAAACTACTCCCTGCCCCTCCATGCAAGAGCTGCGGTGACCGAAGGACAGCTCAGAGGTGGATCTTCATCCGGAAGCAACCCCCAGCAGCAGGGATGGACGGCGTGCTGGCTTTCAGCTCACACAGGGCTCCCAAGAGGCTTAAATACGCTCGGAGAGGAACAATTCCCAAGAGAGCAGCCCAGGATGGGCGGCAATGAACGCTCGCTCTTCCTCCGCTCCATCTTCTCCGCACAGCCCAAGTGGAAGGCAGGAGGAAGGCAGGAGGGAGGCAGGAGGGAGGCAGGAGGGAGGCAGGAGCTGCAACCGGGGGAAGAAAGCAAGCACCAGGCCAGATTCCAAAGTTCTGTATTTTTCAAAATAAAGATCACACGTTGTTTAGAGACAATCTACACAAGAGTTACAAAAAATAGTCGCCCAGGCATAAGCATACACAGGTTTGTTAATTATACACATATGGTTACAAGTGTGCTTGCAAAAAAGTTCATTGGAAATATACACAAGGCTCTGTAAATGTACACCGTGTAGTGTTACAATTCTATATTCAAACAAGGAAAATTGACAGTATGTTACATTCACTTACAAGTAGACAAAATGCAAAATACAGTTCATCTTCTGTACAAAAAGGGGAGGTGATTCACACTTTACAAGGTGAAAAGGGGGTTCTGATTGTAAGGAAAACCGGGGGGGGGGGGGGTTCTGTACTTTTGCACTTCTCGTTTCTTACTGTCACAAAAGAAGCAAAACATTACTTGGTAAGATTCAAAAGAACACTATTGTGAACCGAATGGGCCTGTATGACATTTAGAAAGGATGGCTACCGCTCGACGAGGTGACAAAGAAACCCAAGCATCTGTCCCAAACATTAACTAGGCTGTATAAAGAGAACATTTCCTTCGAAAGAAAACAAAAACCAACAAAAAAATTTACTTCTGGTTGAAATTACAATTTACAATATACAACACTATATGCTACGACCATAAAAGGTGTGAATATACACTGAAATGCACAGGTTTTGCTAATTCTTTTTTCTTTTTTCTTTTTCTTACCAAAAACAAAACGGGTTTTATGTCGATCCAAACTTCTCCACATTTACATTACAGAGGTTTACAAATGTACAATTGTACAGTCAGAAGTATGTTCCACTACTAGGGTACATTATAGATACAGATCAGACATCAAAACAAGAAAATACTACAAATTCTTTTTTTTTTGTTGTTTGTTTTTATATATGTCAAGTCTACACCAAGTATACACTATATATTTATAGAAGCAAGACCAAAGCCGAGTCGGGTTTGTTTTCCTCATGCTAAATAATCAAATGGTGTCTGTCCGTGTTGACGGAACAAACTGAGGAGGCGGTAAATAAGGACACCCACCCGAGCCTCGCTTTAAAACCCTCCCGGCCACGTCCACCTTCCTCCCCAGCCGAGCGCTACGCTACCTCCTTTAGCAAGTTACACCGGAAATAAAACAAAACTAACCCGAAAGTAAAGCGATTAAAAAGTTTCAGAAACTTAATTCTTCTTTTTCTTTTTTAAACTGAAGCTTTTCTAGCGAGCTGATTTTCTTCTTTTTAAACCTTTACAAACGGCATTAAAGGCGTCCCCCTTCGCGCCGTTCAACTAAAATCCAAACCTGTTGCTGACTTCTGAGCCAGAGGAGAACAACGGGTGTCTGCAAAGAGCTGCCTGCAAGGCAGATGGATTAAAAACGTTTTGCTTTGTACTTCTGAACCAACCACCCTGAAAGTTTCCACATTCGGAATATAGATACAACAGTCAACAACAACAACAAAAAAAAAAAGTGTGGCCTTCCATGTACATTTGATACCTATGTACAAGTATTCTATACACCAGTAAAACAGCAGGGCAATCAGTTAATTAAAAAAAATAATTAGTACATGTTATGCATAATAAAATTAAAGAAATTTACAAAGGCTTTTTTTTTGTTTTCTTCTTCTTCTTCAGTCGTTTAGCAACCGTACCGTGCTCTCTAACTGTATATACTGGAATAGGGCTGGTTGCTGGTTGTGGATGCCGGATGGCCGGGGCAGCTCAGAGCCTCAGATGATGCCGTTCGGAGGTCCACAGATGGGCCCGAGGTCAACGCCGTTCTTCATGTAGTATTTCTCCAGCTTGGCCAAGATGTGCTTGCCGTAGGTGTACTTCCGTAGGGTGGCGATGTGGGGCCGGATCTACGGGGTATAAAGAGAGATTGAGGCTTAGGAAGGTGAACCACAGCGATCCGAAGGGATCAGCCCTGCACGCTGCCGTGCCCTGCTGCAGGAAAGGCACAGAGTCACACAATCCTTAGTGTCGGAAGGGACCTTGACGGCCCATCTGGTCCAACCGCCCCACAATGAGCAGGGACGTGCACAGCTCCATCAGGTTGCCCAGGGCCTGATCCAACCTCACCTTGAAAGTCTCCAGGGATGGGACACCCACCACATCTCTGGGCAGCCTGTGCCACTGCCTCACCACCCTCACTGTAAAAGGTTTTTCCTTATATCTAACCTAAATCTAACCTCTTAAAGCTTCCAGCCATTTCTCCTTGTTCTCTCACCACAGCTCTGCTAAAGCAGCTGTCCCCTTCTTTCCTGTCACTCCCCTTTAGATACTGAAGGCCGCTCTCAGGTCACCGCACAGCCTTCTCTTCTCCACCTGCACAGCCCCAGCTCTCTCAGCCTGTCCTCATAGGAGAGCTGTTCCATCCCTTGGATCCTTTTTGTTGCCCTCCTCTGGTCACGCTCCAGCAGCTCCACGTCTCTCCTGTACTGAGGACTCCACATCTGGATGCAGGACTCCAGGCGAGCTCTCACAGCACAGAGCAGAGGGGCAGGAGCACCTCCCTGACCTGCTGGCCATGCTGCATTGGATGCAGCCCAGGGTCAGGCTGGCTACCACAAGGGCTGGTGGGCTGAGCAGCTCCTGGGGGCCAGCAGCACTGTGAGCCAGGCAGCCAGCACAGCCCTCCTCCTTCCAGGCTGAACTGCTCAAGTGCTGCAAGCCTGAAAGGCCTCCCAGTATGAACTCCAGCTGTGTGTTTAAAGGATGCTGGGAAAGGCAGGCAGCATTCCTGGGCTTGAACAGTAGTTTAGTTTCTTTCTGAACCTAACACTTACAATACTATATATATTTTTTTAAGCAGAGATCTATGGAATTAAACCTTCATACTATTTCAGAATAAAAGTCGCTTCCAACTCCACTGTAATTCCTGTAACTGGAGCCAAGCCACTGTTAGTGGAAGAGTATCCAAACAAGGGAAAGCACTGTTAGCACAGCTGGAACATCACCACGCTGCTGAAGTTCTCCTGGACAGTTTCAGAGGAATGAGACATAAGAGCAATTCATTTTCAGACTACACAAGAAATATCCCACACTGCCAGCAAGTTCCTGCAGTTACTCAGCCACAACAGACCTTTCGCCCTACAATGGGAACTGCACAGGAGGAGGAAGCAGCCTGACCATGATGTGCAGCACTCCCTTCTCCTCCCCCGCTCCCAGGACAGATACATCACCATGACTTGCATACGCCAGGGCTGACCAAAGCTCCCATGGGAAACCCGCCCCTCCCTCACCCCATTCCTTCAGCTCACTCACTGGCTGCTTAATTCAACTTTAAGAACCAGACTTGGGAAAAATCTGATTTATGGCCTCTGCCCTCCCCATACCGCAGTCCCTGGAAAGGTCTGGCTGCTGCCCAGAGGTTAAGGTACAGCAAAGCTTCCCGGATCCAACACTTCTTTGTTTAATCTTCATTTCTAAAACTTCTTAAAAGGTAATTTCAACCATCGGTTCTGTCGCTTGTCATGCTGTTGTTAACAAAAGCACAATACAAACTGCTTGTTTGCACTACGAGCCATTTTTACAGCCTCAGATCAGACAACGTGCTCTGCTTTCCCAGGCTCTCATTCAGCTCGTTAACACTGCTGAAATCTTCACAGCCAGCCACTCTTATTTACTTGTCATCCTACTTCTATTTCTGACAGCCGCACTGATAACCTAATTAGCACGTTCTTCAAAAGGCTGTTTGACAAGAAGAACGTGTCAGCAAGGATTTCTTTTTAAATACATCTCCATAGCTCATGTAAAGATCAGCAATGATACAGGTCATTTTGCTGCTGCTGGACTGCGTATATCCGCTTGCACACTTGTTTCTTTTGGACTAATGCAGGTTTGGGTTTAAAGTAACTACTCTGAGTGACTCCTAAACCTAAGAATGAGTCAGAATAAGAATGAAGATTAGCTCATCTGCATGCATGTTGTTCACAGAGCAGGAAGATGAAGACACTGTCTGATGCTCAGAGCCTCCTGCCCACGGGGAGCAGGCACACAAGCCTCGGATGGCATGACTGGCAGCAACGCTTCTTCAATTCCCAAATGCCTTCATTTTTGACCATCGTGAAGTCCCTGCATCCATAAAAGTCTCTCATCAAAAAACGTTTTTAAAACACGTGTGCCCCATGAGCACGGGGCAGACAGTCAGTGTGACTCTCCTGATCAGGGCAGGGATGGAAAGCAGGGATGTGAAACGACAGGCAGTGCTTGGCAGCCCTCAGAAACGCACCCAGCAGTTCTGCCTCAGTGCTCGAGGTGTGGCTCAGCTCTGCTGAGTACGTAAACCTTCTCTCATTAGCAAGCACTGTTCTCAGAGAGGGCAAGTGTGTCATCATTGCCAGACCTCCTGAAGGCAACTTGCCAAGCACCAAATTGGTGGCACTGCTACAGCAAAAAGAAGTCTTAGCTTTTTTTTTTTTTTAATCAGCATTCACTGTGCCGTGAGTGCAGAACTGGGTTACTGGGTCAGAAGAGACTGCCTGAAGCAACCAGCTGGTTTTAAGTCCAACAGCATCCCACTGTTTCTCATTTTCATACATCAGCTAGCGCTTTCCTGCAACTCTGAAATATCCCAGTTGCCAGGAAATTCTAAAGGCAAAAGCAGTTATTTTGTTAGTTGTTTTCGCTCTGCAACCAGCGTGGCGGTGCCACTTCTTAAAACACAGGATCCTTATCAATCGATGGCAGCTGCTCACCTTGTGCATGACAATCTTCCGCTGAGCTGGCTCTGCCACATCGATCATCTTCTGAACCACGTAGTTGGCATACTGATCCTTCATCATGGTGTATAAGGCACTGTGAGGGCCATCATTCATAGTGCACACCTCATCGATCAGCATGGCACGCTCCGTACGGGAGGCGTGGGTCACACACTTCTCCACAACATTGCTGTAACCATCAAAGAAAGACAGTTGGTGAGCACACAACCACCCTCCTGGGCTTTTCATTCTCTAACAAGCGCAGGCCTTTTGGGACAGACTGGTGCAGAAATGCAATAACGGGACACGAGCGGTCCAACGTTCCTGGGATCTGAGCGGGAATTTGGGCAGGAGACCATTTCAGGTTTTATTTCATCCAAATTTATTTGTGCATCTCTACAGCGACATCGTATTTGAGAGCAGTTCTGTTCTCACAGAATACCCCGGAGAAGCAGATGACTTGATCTTTGTTTGGCTTTCTCAGTAGTGGAGCTCAGTGGGAATGGAGGTCCAAGGTTATAACAACAGAGAAATACAATCAAGAACGAAAGATCTCAGCAAAGGCAAAGAACTTCCAAAATTCCTGAATATATTAGGTAAGCAGTCTCTGTTCTCTGAAGAGCAAAGTTAAATACGATACATGGTTAGGGAAGGAGAGTTTTGCTAGTCTCATCCTCCGCATCCCTGCCTGAATCACAAAATCACCAAGTGATTTGCCACAACTAGACCTCAGCTCAGGGGACACCACACACTAATTAACAGGGAGGAAAAGGCTGAAATAACACCGTTCAGACCACGCTCTTCTAATTCCTCTTAATGCTGTACTTCCCTTGTGCTCCTAAGTAGCGAGGCACTACTTTACCCATCACAAAGAGGGAGGTATATTAAGCCTGAAAAGAGCTCAGCCTTCACGAGCAAACGGCGAGAAGCACACACAACAGCAGTTCACAAGTGTGCAAAGTGTTGCTTAGCTTTAACATCCCCTACTGTACCTGAATTTTGCTTCTACCCATATTCTAGCTGTGCTGCAGCTGGACTAATGACCTCAGACTGCTTTGGCTTCCCTAAGAGGCATGTATACATTACTGGAGATGCATTATGTTTGTATCTCAAAAACGACCACAAGGCCCTTGCACATCAGAATCAGAGTCTTCTGTGAAAAGTGGGGTGCAAAGAATCACTGCTACACTGATTTTCCCAGTTCCCTTGTGGCTCGACACAGCACCCCAGAGATAGCAAAATGCTCGTAACATTTTGTTTCCCAAGGGATAGTGACTACTTAACAAAAGCCACAAACACCACAATACTCCTGCTCAGGTTCAAGAACGTGGATTAGAATTGCACTTCCACTCCTTTATCCTCTTTTCACAAGTCAAATCTACCTTGCCAGTCACTCAGTCCAGTCTTTAAGCAGTTATAAACAGCATTCTGCCATTCAACAGAAAGTTGTTTTTCACCTTCTTTCACCTTCCTACACCCCACTCCCAACTCTTTTTCAACTCCAGCATGCATCCAAACTCTCACAGGGTGTGGAGGATTTCAAGAAACAAATTCATACCTAGCAAATTTATGTTGACTCAAGACGAGCACGTTGCCTCTAATTTCTGCTACAATCTTGCTCTTGTCCTCAGGCCGACCATGCTCTAGTACATGCTGGATAACATAGTTCCCATACTGATCCTGTTTGAGAGACAGAAGCATGTGAAAATCTGGACAGGAACCACTAAAAATCAATCTAGTTCCCAATGTCCATTCATTCTTACAGACTAATTAAAACACTTACCGTTTAAATCATGCAAATACGTCCCACTTCTTCAAAAACATGCATTCTAGAGTCTCACCAGAAGGTAAAAACCCCACATCTTCGTACCAATTGTAAAACTCTAAACAACTTCTCTGAACATGAATCATCAATATTTTCTCATTTCTATTTACTGCTTTCTCCAGGTTCCAGAATACCACAACACATTACTGGAGGTTGATGGCAGAGTTCTACCTATAGAAGACTATTCTCATGTATGATCATATTTGAAATGTGTCCATGTTCAGACCACAAGACAGGTACTTTTTTCACTCAGCAGCACCGGAGGCATGCCTTGATGCCTCACCTCCAGGCCCAATCTCTTTCCTCCCCCACTGTGCCAAATATGAGCACGCAGGACAGGACTCATTTCACGTTATATCCACTAAGTCCACATGCACAAAACCTAGGAAAAAAGAGCTCTCAGAAGGACTGCAAGAAGGAAAGGCAAGCAAGAAGGGGAGCTAACACATCTCAGGATGTTCTTTTCCTACATGGAATCAGCCCTCTGCATCAACTCCTTTAAGATCATTAGGAAACATTCCCACTCAACACAAATCCAACATTGATATTTGCACGCAACCAAAATGATTAGTGATAATACTTTGCCTGCCATGTTCCTTTCTGTTCGTCCTCAGCAATGAAATTCCCAATGCTCACGCAGCCCCAGCAACACTCAGCTGCAATCCCAAATACGCTGCCAGCTTGCCTAATACAGAACAGTAACCCAAGGACATCTCCCAGCACACAATCCCCTGCTCCCACACTGACCTGCACAAGCTGCTCAGTGTGCTGGTGAAGCTCCTCCAAGATGGGAAGAGTCTGCTCAGGAAGACAGTGCTCGAGGATCCTCTGAATCACACGACAGCCATATGGATGTGTAGACAACGCAAAAACCTGCGTTCAACAAAAACAGACATGCACAGGCAGCAACACATCTGTTAGTCTTGGTGAATCCCAGAAACCTTTAGGAATTAAATGAACACATGGAGGTTTTCCCGGACAGGGGAGGTAATGTCAGCTCCAGAAATCTGCTTGCAGCACTACAGCTCGAGATAGTCCAAACAGCTGCTTCCTCACTGCCACGGGGAGACCACGTCTCTACCTGTGCTTCACCTTCTCCATTTAAGAACAGGAAACAAATGGTAATGCTATATTAATCTTGATTAATATAAAGAACATCTGGATGGGCAAGCATTATTGGAAGCTGCTTAAAAGTTTCAGAAGAATAAATCCAGCATACTGTTTGCCAGTTGCATAATTAAAGCTATATAAGAAATAGCATGAAGCAGAAAGGTTAAAAACACTCAAAGGATTTTCCTCAAGTATCTGGATTTGTTTAAAAAGCATTCACTGCGCTTAGCAGAAGTGACAACAAGAAACCTTCTTCCTCATTTCCAAAGGATTATAAAATCTGTTGCTAAGAACATGACACCTATTCATTTTATTATTGCTGTGCAGTTTTCTCTCTAAAGCACAAAGTCCTGTTTGCTGGCTTAAAATTAACAGAAGCAGCAAATCCAAGTATTGACAACAAGCAGACAGACTACAATTTTTTAATAACTATTTTCAGTAAAGTGGGTAGGAAAATAGACTTGTGAATGCAATGAACCATAGAAGAAAGAAGTCTTGATCTATTAAGCTTAAGCTCGCATACAAAAGTTCAGTTGAAACTAGGACAGCTGGCCAAAGAAATTTCACCGCCATCCACCAAGTTCCCAGATGTATTTCTGCCTTGCCTAACTCCCTGAGGGAAGGTCCAAAGCTAAATGTGAACCAGCAAATTTGCTGAGCAAGTTCCCAGCTAGAATCCTGCTTGTTTTGACACAGCCAAGCAAGTCAACGCTTTTGCAGATGTTCCAAGAGCAGACAAGCTAATAAAGTCTGGTTCCTGCTATAATAACCCCAGGCTATCCTCACATCCCTGTGGCAAAACCCTCAATACTTCAAAGTCGCTCTCCAAAGCCAATTAAGCTGAAGCTGGAAACACCCAGAACAGCACTTTTGTAATGGAAGACAAGCCAACTACAGCCAGAACAAAGGAGCTACACAACTCAAATCCAGAACTACTGGGATAATGAAGCACAAGCAACTACGCTTTGTGAGACAAAACTCATGTTCTGCCCCTGATCTCAGACCCTTAAGAATTAGCCTATAAGCCATCCTTACAGAGAGAGAATCATAATGAAAATTTACTATACTCATCAGAAAACTCTGCTCACCACACTTACTATGAAGACAAATTAATAACACGCATGCTTTCTTCCCATCAGTCAAAAATACTAAATGCTGCAGTAGAACAGATGCTTACAAGGCTGCTTTACTGTGATATACCTGAAAATGACAACAGAGACATGGCTGAAGAGTTCCTAGGCTCAGTGTAGGCCCACTCACCTTTCAGCTACCACCTGCTAAACGTTACATCCCCAAACACGTGAGTAGCTTACAGCCATTGCTGTGCTGTGCAAAGCAACTGACAGGAATGCAAAGAATGAGAGTCAGTATCTTGGTTAAAGACTTACCTGTCCCTTAAATGCATCAATGATAAACTGCAGGGACTGAGGCTGCACGCACTCAATACACTTCTGCACCACATGATTACCGTTCTGGTCTTTTACACACTTCAGGACATGGCCATCCAACTCCCGTACCATCTCGTTCTATTAGGAGGAGAGAAAGAAACAGAAAGCACCACCAGGATTCACGGCTGATAAAGGCAAAGCTTTGCTGCTAAGCACAGTAGAAGAGCATGGAAGGCATGGAAAATACACCGATGTGTTTCAGTAATCTCGGGGAAGTTTTCCAGTGGCTGAGATGAAACCTACTGCAATACAACAGCCACCTACAACAACACTAACTGAAGATGGAACACTCTTCATTACCCATGAGTATCCTCCTAAACCTAAGCGTTCACATTTAAGACTGTTATTCCCCCAATATATAACTTTGCCATGCACTTACTGTTCCCTGCTCTGCTCCCCTCAAAAAGAAATATAAGACACTCAAACTTCACAAACTTCTAAGTATCAGCTTCACTCATCACTGGGAGAAAAACCTGTACTTTACATACACGAGCTAATATTATACTGTAATTAGGGAAATCAAACAGGCAAGTTCTAGATATGACTAACGTAACACACGCAGGCTGAAAGCTTTGCTAATGGAAAATGGTAAATGATTTTTGAGGAGTTCAACGGTTACACACAAACAGATAATTCACCTCTGCAACTGATACAAAACCAGGCAATTCAGGAGCACACAGTACGCACAGAACAGCATTCTGGAAGACATTGGCAAATCCTTGGACCAGCAATGCCAGTTTGTGCTGCCCCTCATCACTCTGCTGGCACAGAGCCACTATGAGATAGTGCTAAAGTGAACCTGGGCTTGACCCAAAAGGAACACACACTTCTAAATTCTATTTCAGTGTTTCTTGGTGGTGGTGGTTTGGGTTTTTTTCCTAACTTCATAACCTACATTAAGACTCCTATATAATGATTCCTAACACTTTTAGTAGCTAGTTTGCAGAGTGTATTTTTTTCATCTTAATTCACTGTTAATAAAATCCTACCGGAATTGATTTATTAATGAGTTTTGAGTAGATCTGAGGCTATTATCAGCCCTTCTCCAACACTGGGCCTGGCCTGATGGGAATTAGGGGCTCCTCATGCACCTCACTCTGTGGGAAGCAGGGTACTGACCCACATATCACAGCAGCAATAACCCAGCAAATATGCCAAAGTAAAACTCTGGCACAGTTTACTTCAAGGGATTTTAAAGCATCTTCTCATTCACTAATACTCGTAATTCCATCACCAGCCAGCCTATATCATCTAACTGCAGGGAATTAACAGAGAACCAATGTCATTAGCTGTTCAGTGGAACAAGGAGATGACAATGAGACCCAAGAACAGTATCACATACTTATCATGCACAAGAAACATAACAGATGTACCATAAACCAAACCAAAAGAACGCCATCCACAAACAAAACCAAGAGTAACAGAAGATTACAGTTCATGTCACCAAACAGCAAGAAACATTCAACATCAAGAAGAAAGTTAAAGTTGAAACTTACAATTACCTGCTGGTCTGGGGGAATAAACTCAAGGGCCTTCTGGATCACCCTACATCCATACATCTGCAAAGCCAGGGACAGAACATGCCCACGGATACGTTCTGCCAAGGCTAACTTTTGCTCCAGGCTGCCAAACTGGAAAGATTAAAACCAATCACCAAAAGCACAAAATCCTCACATGGTCAAGCAGCACAGCAGCCCTCCCATTCTGTCATACTAAAGTGTTAAACAAGTGTAAAACACCATAATTACTGGAAAAACGAAAAAAACAACACCCCAAATAGCCACAGCTCAATGGATCTGAACAGGCACAAGTGAGATGTTTGTTCTGGCTCTGACATGCCTGACACATTTGAAACAAACTCCAGAGTAATGTGCCACTCTGTTAATGCAGTAACCCTTGAGAGGGCTGCTATAAAATTACGGATTAAAAACCAAACTAAAATCACCAAGGCTGAGTGAAGAAGGAACTGACCAGTTTCAAGAAGGGGAGAGAGGCAGCCGCTCACTCCCCTTGCATGGAAACACACGCTTTTCTTCAATGGATGATATTTGTTGTGCTTTTAACACAAGTACCTTCCAAAGACTGCATTATTTCTAAGTGCGTGAGAACTGACAGCTCAGTGCAGCATCCACAGAGACAGAAAACTAACATTTGCTGGATCTCATTCTCCTCAATACATTATTTATTCCTCCAACTTTTTCTATGTCAAAAGGCACAATCTATTCTTCAGAAGAGGTTTTTAGTCCCACATTACAGTCACCTCAAAAGGAACGATGCAGCAGCACGTGGAGATGAAATGACATCAGTGTAGCCAGATACCACACCACAGCCAAATGGCATGGCTTCTAAGAACTCATCCTATGCCTCAGGACAGCAGGCATCTGAGCAAGAGTTGTGAAGAGAGGAATGAAGACTTACTTCAAAGAACTTCTGGATGACATAATTTCCAAATACATCCACCATCAACTGATAAGCCGCCTGGAGGATCTCGTTGAACACAAGCTGACGTTCTGCTGGGGTAGCACGCTCCAGTTTCAGCTGAATAAACCTGAAAAATAAGGCTGCTGTGATGCCACTGGCAATCGTGTCCTCAGAGCATTTGTTAATACAAATCCACTCAATCTTCACAGCCTGAGCCTTTACAAAACACAGGTCTTTAAAAAACAAGTGCCCTATATCACAGCAATCTGAAACCTTGAGGGGTGGCACTCAGGAGGTCTATGCCTATTGTGCCATTATCTACATCCCAAAGACTCAAGCAAAGCAGATCTCAACAGGGTAAGGCAGCAAGGTCTCAAATCGAGGCAGCTTTCAAATGAGTTCAGCTGTACCAGTGATACTAGCAAGCAAACTCCTCTTTGGAGAGGGAAACCATGCTATAAGTACTTGACTCTGGTCTATAAAAAGGAGGGTCAGTGTTACAATACCCAGCTTAATGTCTTTTCACACCTCCTTTTCCACTTCACACCTCCTTTTCCTTTACTTCAGGATGCAATGCAAGCTGCAAACCATGTCAAATCAAAGAGCAGCTGTTGCAAAAAAAAAAAAAAAAAACTCCCCTCGGTGCAAGGTTATAAATCCCACCTGGATCCGTGCTGGTCCTGGGAGAACTCCATGATGTGCCCAGCAATCTCCCTCAGCTGTAAATTGGGGTACCGGTTATTGCGGAAGTCTTCGAGCAGCCTGCTTCGGCCGGAGGGCATCACATCAGACATGCCATAGCGCAGGCGAGATGAAGGGAAAAGCGTGCTGCTGGGGCTGAAGAGGCTGGAGGCACTGCTTGCACTGCGGTACTTGGCTTCAGCTCCAGGAGCAGCAGAGATGTAACGGCCGCTCCCATTTGTGAGCCCTCCTGCAAATCATAAAAACCAGAGGGTTTCAAAAGACGCAAATGAATTCCTCGGCTGTTTCATTTCAAAAGGATGCACAACCTTCGCATGACATTTTGCTTTTAATTGCTCCTTTTCTACCAAGATGGATTTACGACACGGTTCAAATAGAGAAGTATTCTCAACCAAGCTAAACGAACTGCTCCCAAAATAATCTGGGTGGGAGCACAATCAAACAGCTCCTTAGCGTGGCACTCGTGTATTAGGTTGGGATGAACTGAAGAGTTTAGCAAAGAACAAGCTGTAGCCACTTCTGCTGCTCACTCTGTGTTGATATTGTCTAAATCAGATGTATCAATCCCCCTGCTTGCATTTTTTGCTAACTTGAGATTTCAAATTACTTTACTTTGTTCCTTACCTTTATTTTTTCCCCCACCTACTCTGCTGCTGATCCAACCCCATCTAAACAGAAACGTCAAAGGAGCAGGGACAGAATTAAAGCAAAAATAAACAGCAAAAAGGCAGCAAGAAGCAAGCAGAAAAACAAGGATTACAAAACAAATCACTGTTCAATACAGATAAACACCAGTAAGTTAAAGGCCGTGAAGATCACAAAGAATCCTATCAAATATGTACTAAAGATTTTCATTCATACTAAGAAAGCGCTTTGTTACCCAGTAATAGGTCTGGGAAATATCCATCACACAGTCGGGAAACTGCAAGTGTTGGCAGCAATCAGCTTAAACCTGTAAATGCCATTTTCTTGCCTGTACTTTCCACACTTTGCTTTAGCAGCACAGCAGAGGGCTCATTCTTGTGGGGCTCGGGATCCCTCTGCTGGCCAAAGGCTGCAAGTTACTTGGGTGTGCGATTGGGCTAGAGACCTCTTAAGAACATTCCTATCACATGGGAACTTGCCACCTGGACAGCCAAGGGGAGGCAGCAAGGGAAAGCACCTGAAAAAATCCACAAGTGATCTTTGCAAAGGAGAGGGAAGACCTTCAAAGGCAAAGGTCTGCACGTCTGTCTGCAAAGAGAACAGACCTTCCCCCAGCAGCCATGCAAACGACAGGTCCAAAATAAAAGTATATTCATTCAAAAATAAAAAAAAAAAAACCAACAACCATAAGAACAGAGTGAACCGCACTCCCTGCCAGCAATGCCTCAAGGAAGCTTCCATGCAGGAAACGCTCTATGAGAATTAAGTATCTGATAACGGGCCAATTAAGTTTCCCCATCACTGAGCTGGGCAGGCATGCTCTGACTTCTCCCCACCTGCTGCCAAACCTCAGCTTTCTCAGGAGGAAAGCAACTCAAGAACTTCCTGTTCCCATCTCTTTCTTGTGCTGCTTTGCCAATGGCGTGGCCGGCATTTTCTCTACCTGACTTCTTAATTAAGAGCTCTAACAAGCGACTAAGTGATATTCCTTACTGCTGGAAGGACGAGCGTTCGCCAAGGGAATATGAAATCAATAGCTTCTAAGGTAAAGGAAACCAAATTAATGAGCAGCGGTGTAGTGAGTCTCCGCTGCACTCCAAGCACTCAGTTACCCTTTGTTTTTTCAAAGCCTGGAGCAGGTCAGAGCCATGGCACAATGCACTGAGATGAAAAACCGTTCCCTGACCTGCTACAAATGGCTGTAAACGGAAAGAGCTGAGCACTCACGCTGCTATCATGTACGTCCTGTCTCTTAGCTTGGAGGTAAAGCATCGTTTGTACAGGCAGTCTTCTCCACCAGAGGTCTGCAAAGCAAAACCTTCTGATCACTCTGAAGGGTGTGTAAACCACTTCAGTTTTCCTAAGGGCCTCCGTTCTGGTGGAGATGCTGACTGAAGGTCTCTCTGCAAGGTTCAACATCATACTGGGAATCAGAGACCATGCAGGGACAAGTTTCCTATTAATACAAGTGCTTCTGAAACCCATCCTCCAAACTCCCGAGCATCTCAAGCTCCTGTTCCCTAATGTGTGAGTGGGACTACGAGATGGGTAAAGGAGGCTTCAGTGTGACCTTACCAGAATGAAAATGCTCTCTGTTCAAGAGCCATACACAGAGGGGGAGGGAAAGAAGAACTGATGAAGCTTGTGGGAACACCAGGGTGGAACAGAGGGGGAGAGTCCTAGAGAATTGACAGCTATTGGGTAGCAACCAGCCCCTGGCAAGGGCTGGGACTTGATCTTTAAGGTTCCTTCCCACCCAAGTCACCGTGTGATTCCATGAAGGCGCAGGCACTGACAGATTCCTGTGTCCTCAGCCAGAACAAGCTTCAAGAGAAGGTCTGCAAGCTGTCTGCAGCCATCAGGCCGTGCCAGCACCTGGCTGCCCACGCTAAGCACTCTGACAGCACACAGCACATGGAGCCTACAGAAGAAACAGGCGTGGCACAGTTCTGGTTCTAAACAGACTGACAGAGGAAGGCTGTATTTTCACTTATAAACCTACAGTGTTTTTGTCTCAGCTATGCACACTTGCAGATGTTGCACACGCCTATGAGCTTAAAGCACGTATTTAGCTCAGCTCTCCTCCCTCAGCAGCTCTCGTAAGGACTGGCTGCATTCTGATTTCAGGTACTCACGATTGCCCAGACATTTCCCAAGGTCACTTCATAACACCAGAAAAAAATAACGTGGCAAATAGCATTTTTCACAGCCGTGAGCTCCCAGGAATCCGCAAGAGCAGGAGCTGAATCTTTACAACAAGCCCAGCAAACCACCAACTCTCACACCCCTGTGTGACAAAGCCAAACCCACCACACCAGCAGCATTTAACTGCACCTCTCCTGACTGCAAATGGGATTAAGCACCGGCTTCTTAAGCCATCCTGTAACCTTGAAATTGAACTACATGAAGCAACTCCTCCACACCACGCAGTGATGGGACTTGGCTCTAAACCGGGCTGCTCTAATTTCCCTTTTGGCAAACACCACATTCGAGTGTTCCCATCTGTCCCTTTCACTTTTACGTATTAAGGAAACTCTCCTCAGCCTCTTTATCACAAACAATTTTTGATATCACTCCAGAAAAGGAGCCTGCCTCAAGCTCCTTATAATGCCTGTGATATTTTCATCGTATTCAAACTTATTTCATAACTCAAAGGAACGGTGACTGCGTTCACACTGTGCCTTACACTACGGGCAAACGACAGCACAATAAAACGACCCTACAGATTTCAAGGTAAAACCCACACCCAGCTGTGAGACTTCTGCAGTAACCACCAAGCATGAAGTCAACCACAGAGGGCTGAAAGCTGCTACAAGGAAAGGAGCACCTTGTCGGAACGGGAAGACCCATGGTAACTGCTCAAGGGCACGGTCCACTTGTGTAAATGGAAGCTCTCCTGTCTTTCCAGCATTTATTCCTGGAACAGACTAACCTTCCTCTGATCCAGTTTTTAAGATTCATTCTTTTGTTTGCCTGCAGGGCCAACAGACTTTTCCTAGAGCCAGAATTTGACTCTGGTTAGTCCTCAGCATTAATTTATTGTAGCTATTCAAGTGTCAGCTTAAGGACTATACAGCTGCATAAATAAAGCTAAAACTCTTTCCAATTCTATTAAAGCTCAGAACAAGAGGAGACGGTAAATCTAAGGTTGATCTCAAAAATCCAATTTATTACTATTTCATGCTAACCTTTAGCCAGAATCAGCATTTATCACGCACGCATTCAGTAAACAAATATACTATCTGATGAGTAATAGAGTGTGCATGCATGTAGAAAGCGTTCTGAGAAACTAAAGTTGCATTAAATCCAGACAGATACTTGACAGAACCAAAACAAATTAACATTCTGAACAAACACTAAATTACTTGGTGCAGATGCAAAGAGTAACCCATCTTTTTTGTTTATGAGGCCTGGGAATGAATGCTTCAGGAAGTTCAGATCAGCACTGCTTCATTATTTAATACATGCTTTATTTTAAAGCCTTTATTGCATGTAACAGCTCCGGACCAACTAAGAGATGTACTTTGCATGAAGCAACGTATTTAACCAAAACTAAGGAAGCCATGTGCTAATGTGCTTTCGATATTGTTATACCAATGGGAATTTTCCAAAAGCAAAACCAAAATCCTCAGCTAGAATTACTGCCCCAGATAACATTACGTATTTTGGTTAAGAGAAGCAGCTTTATTCTAAGTTAATTAACTTATTATTGAAAATTGATGGGATATTTTGCAACATCTGACAAGCTTACGGATCAGTCCCTATGTGTCTATTCAGTTCAAGGGTAACAAACAGTTGGTGCTTTCTCTGTGTGAAAAAACTGTTTTTAAAACACCTGGAAATGTCATGCAAGTTAACATTCATTTAGAGATGAGGAATTTAGGGAGCAATGCACATCCCTTCCTGTTTGACAGCTCAGCTACTGAGAGGCACCAACAAGGAACACAGGTGCTACAACTCCTGCTTCAGCATTTCACCAACTCCTGCAAAAGCAGGGGACCTGTGGCAGGAATAAGAACAGCAAGCAGAGCACACACACCTCACCCACACAGCAGGGCAGGTGCTAGCATCTCTGCACAAAGTGAGAGCAGAGAGACAGTGGCACTGCGGCTCTTACCCAGGTTTAGACTGGAAGAAGATCCATGTGAAGATAAGGAAGGTGGTGGAGTCTGAGAGTGGCCAGGTCCTTGGCTGGGCAGAGGCATACCCACAGGTCCGGGAGAGGAGGAAAACCCGAGGCCATTGTAAAAACTGTGTCCTATAGGTGTCAAACTGCTGGATGTCCTCTTGTACAGGTCACTGCTCCCCGTCAGGGAATCTCGGCGAGAGCCGCTGCCAGTGTTGGAGTTAGCAACTGAAAGAGGATGAGAGCAGATGTGAGTGAGGACAACAAACTGCCTGAGACAACATAAAACCTGAAGATGCCTGCAGAACGGCCAAAAATATAATAGGACCTATAAGCAACGCCCTGGTGTGGAGGTACGGCTTTCCTAAGGGTGCTGCATGTGCCCCCAAAAAAATGCAGTAATTACAGACGTTGCTGGTCATCAAGTGAGAAATCCTTGGTTCAAACCATCAGCCCAAATCCTGTCTTTGTTTCTTATAGTTCAGTAGCTTTCATACGTAGAGAACGCATCCAGAAATCCAGCTCCAAAAACCTAAAAGCCAAAAGATCAGAAGATACAACCTACCTAAAGGAAGTGACTGAACAAAAAAAATAAATGACAGCACTTTGGCTTCTGGGTGCAAGCAGTTGCATCTTGCTTCTGAACACCGAAAAGAAGGGTTTGTACACTTCAAAGGCCTTTTTCCCCCCCCTCAGTGTTTCACTTTGTTTAAGGGAAGTTATTAGATCTCCCTAAAAGCATTGCCTCATATTTGTTCTTCAGCCATTAGAGCTAAAACAAATCCAACGTGAGATTTCATCTGTTCTTTACTTAAGAGCATACACAGCTTTGCGTACATTTCCTTGGAACCCTCCTTCTCACCTTTCATTATATTAGAGAACAGCTGAGGAGTCACTTCTTTTTTTACTTCTGTTTGCATCAGGGTTTATTGAGATGGAAATCAGAATTTAAGTTAAGCACATAAAAACAACACTTTGGAGGGTTTTCTTGTAAATGAAATAAAAACCTCTTCAAACACACTTGAAAAATCATCATTTTTGCATCAAAATCTCGTTTAGTAGTAGAATAGTTAATGGTTGTAATGAATTAATCATCTTTTTTTTCCTTTCCATGACTGTACATAACTTCTAGAAGCAACGGCGCCACATTTTTGTTCATGGATCAAGGGAAAACAAGCATGTGCATCACAGCTCTGTGCAAACCAGTCACTGAATTCAATTAGTCAAATGAACTGGAATGAAAGAAGTGAATTCTGCATTTACTTTAATCCAAGATGGTTCGCATTTTCAGGCTGGGATTAAGGAAAATATTTAGAGTAGCTTTTAAATAAACCTGCGACTTGATTGAGGGACACTGCATCTCTCGGCCTCTTCTGCTGGACCAGGTTCTAAAGGCATGTTTTAACCTGCCCTTCAGACTGATGAAAGCAGGAAAGTCCAGGACGTAATTACTACCTCTAAGACTAAGCAGCAATTAAAACAACTGTTCTACTTCAAAAATAATATCAATTAAAAATAAAAGGAAAAAAAAATCTCAACCCACAGACATCTTTCTGGTTCGGTTTTATTCTGGAAAAAAAATCTCTGTCTCCAACTGCCTTATGAGGAAATCAAAAGAAAGTTTCCATATTTCTTGTAACCACAGTACTGGGTTCTTTTGGGCTGTAAGATAGAAACAATGCCCAGAATAAAGCACAGAAACAACCTTCTTTAAGCCACCAGAAGTAAGCTCCTCAGCCATTGCTGAGTAAGAGTCAGCACACAGTTACCCCTGCGGAGCCAATTCCTGCCAGGCCAGTATCTCCACCAAGCACATGCAAGTAAAGGTGAGGTGATCCAAAGCTGTTCGACAGCTTTACGTGCAGCAGCAAAAGGATGTCTGACAACGCATTGAACGCGTGGAACAAATTTAATATATTAATATATTATCTGCTAAAAGAAGTCTCATCAGAACACAGTGTGCATTCTGAAAGCCAAAACAGCTCCCAGTGAAGCAGCAGCAGTTCCTACCTGCCGTCCCGAAGCCTCCCAGTGCAGACCCCAGCGTGGCACCAAGGGAGCTGCTGCTCCCAAAGCCCAGGGAGGTGTTGGCAGGCTGGGCAGAGCCCTGAGAGAAGAGGGAGCTACTCTGGGAGTTGCTGCTGAGTGAGTTGTTGCCATAAAACGAGCTGGAGGCCAAGTTGTTGGTGGGCTGCTGCTGCGGCTGAGGCTGGGGCTGCTGCGTTCCCAGGGGGCGGAAGGGGCCGTTGGTGGTTCCTGCCAGGCCCCCAGCAGCACCGTTGGCTGAAGCTGCCGCTGCTGCAACTGCTGTAGAGAAAGTAATAGGAAGCAGAGTTTGAAAAATCCATTTTGCATCTGGTTTGGAAGTCAAGTTTCATCAGGTTCTTTTTATTTCCCACAGATTTTTTTTTCTTTTTATTTTCCTCAGGATGAAAATCTCTCTTTTACATCAAAACCTTCAAACATCTCCTTACTCTACACCAATGCTCCTCCATCAGGCTCGCACAGAGCCACCAAATACCAAAGTGTAAAATTATTATTACTGCGGTTTGTATTATTACAGCTATATGGATCAAACAAGTTCCCTAAGATCTGAGATCCAATAACTCAGGCACACACTTAGTGCTAACCAATCAAGGAGTTTAGAAATAATCATTGCATGAAACCCACTCCTGCAGTGCTAAAAACATCAAAACCATGTACTTCTGTTCTCCAGCCAGTTCCACAGCAAAAGGAAAAAAGCAAAATAAACAAGAGCTACAAGGAAACAATTTAAAAGCCCATTTCATAATCTGTTAGCAACACTGGCCAGGAATGCTTACACACAGATTCTTGCTGAAAAATTGCTTTTAAACCTTCAACTCCCAAAAGAACCCTAATACAATCCAAAACAACTCGTGGCAATGACCAGGCATATAACATTTGATGTAAGCAAGGCTCTTGTTTGGGAGTTTGACACAGGCTAACGCCCTTTATCATGTGGGAAACTGAGTGCCAGCAGGCCAATTGAAATAACTCACAAAATTCAGCAAAAAACACCGTTTATGCTACGCTACCTCTCAGGGTTATTTCTCAAGGCTCAGCTCACAATGAGTCCAGAAGAAGCTCTCAACAAAATCCCTGCAGTGGATCTCAGTGAGGGCAAGTGAGTCATCATCGCCAGAAGCGCACTGAGGGGCTCAATCCCACTCTCTGTGAATCAAGGCACCATGGTGGGAGCAGGGTTTCACCTGGCTGGGTTGGAACTCACCTGCTTGGGCTGCAGAGGAGCTGATGATGACTGGAGCAGGGGCCACCAGACGCACGGGTGCCCCCAGGCCGTTCCTGGCCCCCGCATTCACCACGAGAGCACCAGTTTGGTCATAGTAAGCAGCAGGAGCCAGCACAGGATACCCTGCAGAGGCAAATTACAGCACACGGTGAGGTGAGAAGCAGCACAACATGTAGGCACAAACAACTGCAGTTTGGTAACATTTCTAAATGAAAACCACAATGGTAAAGGAGAAAAGCAACAACAATTTTGATTCTTGTGAAGTGAATTCTCTGCATTAACCACCCACAACTTCCACACTTACATTTCTACCTCACGTCTTTCAGTTAAGGAAGAATTTTCTTCCCCTGAAGCTCCTATATGCCCTTTGTGTAAATTCAGTTATTCAGAGGAGGGGGGGGGGGAAGTCTTAAAATACTCCAGTACTATTTCTTTCCCCTTACAAGTACAGCCTGTGCTGGCACACTCCATGTGAGCACACTGCGCTTCCATCTCTCCCACTGCATGTTGGAGCAGTTCTGTGTGCACACACAAATAAGGCAGAGAATTTCAAGCTACGTTCAAGATGGGCCTTTTGAAGATACATATTTATAACAGAGCATTCTTAAATGCATACAAATACTCTTAAATAAAAAACATGCTTATGACACAACGAGCAGCGAGCAGCAGTCTTTCTGTAGCATACAGCTGCTCAGCTTAGGTACCCAGCTATAGCATTTTAGATTTAAAAACTCTACACACACAGAATAAAGAACACAGGAAAAAATGAAGTAGTTCCCTATACTGGGGTCGCAAAGAGGAGAGCGTTCTGTGAACATTTGTTTCGAAGCTGTAGTCCCCAGAACCCCAACAACACAGACTCAAGTCCACAGATTACAGCTCACTTTGTAACTGAATACAGCAACATTTTTCTTAAGCCCTAAAAAAAACCAACCAAACACGAATCAACCATGTGGCACTTCCAGCGAGCAGACCTGAGGCCAAAATAATCCTCTTTGATTGCATCTGACCAACAGGACATACTTTGCACATTATTCAAAACACACTTACATACGCGCTTTGTCATTACAACAGTATTCTGTACAACCAATGTCAGAAGCATTTGTACCACACAGTCTCACGGATCAGAGCTAAAACCCAGGCAGCAGCTTCTCTCCTGCAGAATTATGACAAAGCTCTGCTTTTGCCTCTTTTTCTTTTCTAAGCCACTAGTATTTGCCTGGAGGAAATTATGAAGGGGAAGTCCTTAACCTGTTAAAATCAAGCACTTGACAGGGATGGGCAGACAAGGCTAACAAACAGTACTAAGTTATCTCAGAGGCCTGAAAACGAAAATCGCATAAGGTAGCACGAACCATAGAAAATCATGGAGATGACTTTCAGTGGGAGCCATCAATTCTGGGTATGCGATTAATGCATCAGTACAGCTGACAACATTTGTTTCAACTGTGATACAGGAATCTACACCCTGCTTTAACGTAATGCTGCACAGGTGGATATGCTGTACCTAACGGCCTCTCCAAGATGCCGTGTATACCCACAGATTAAAACCATGAAACGCTGTAATAAAAACAAAACTGTTGAATGCCAGGCAAACATGAAACCATGCAGAGACTCGAGATGTAATCTTCCTGGAACACACTGGCCACCGGAAAAGTCACAGCCCCCTCGGGCTCCCTACCTGGCATCCCTGCTGCCAGCCCTTGTCCAAAGGCAAGGGCAGAATTGACAGCGGCAGCAGCCACCAGCGGATCAGTCTGCTGTCCCTGCTGGTTCTGGTTTGGGGTCAAAGGACGCTGACTGGCTCCTCCACGTAGAACCTGGAGAAAACAGGAAATAGGTCTGGTTAGTTTGACACCAGGGAATAAGCCACAATAACCACTCGGGTTAGGTTGGTGCCAGAGTCCTGCAAACAGATCTTGCACACAATGGAGGCTATGTCACAACTGGTGCATGACAATCCCTCCTCTCAGAACACAACTGCCTTCTCCACCAAAAGCATTAGCACTATTTACCATGGGTAAAATGCCTAAGACTCAATTTAAATAACACACCCTTTTTCAGGCTTCCTAAGCATAATCTCAAAAAGTTTCAATTCTAGTCTCCTGACATACCTTCAGTCCTCATCCTCCATTAGAAGCATCTGTGAGCCATCTGTCCCATTAGAGATAACGTTTGGTCTCTGCCACAAGAGCACACTGAAAGCCCACTTAAGCAGAAACCTTTACAGACTTGCGAGCTGCGGGCTGATGACATGAGGTGACACAGGTTTTTCCAAACTGCCATCCACCTCAGAAAACAGTGACCCACTGACACAACACTTACTCACTGGAAAGAATGACCAGAGATCACACACAGTCTTTTCTACCTAGCTCTTGTGGTTTAAGCACACGCTGCTCTGAAAAGGGAAGATGGCAAACTGACCTTTCCTGTAATTACCTGCGACAGGCTTTGTTTGCAGAAGCCTTTTACTCAGTGGTGATGTTAGAGCCTGCAGCCACTTGCGAGGTCAGCTCATTAAAAGAGCTGTCCTTTGGTACTCAGCATGCACTGTTGCAAAAATTAACATTGTATGTGTCACCCGATAAAGCTGTTAAAAGCAACTAACTGCTTTGTGCACGGCGACCGGGGGAGGATATTGAAGCTAACAGACTTGAGACATATCCCAGAGCTAGCTACTGCCGTCAAAGCCTGAACATGAACTCTTCACCTCTTTCCAGCTTAGGAAGCCTCACAAGCTGCAGGTGCTTGGTAAGCACACACAGTGCACAGGCACTCTGCAGAATGCAGCTGATGGATGACGTGCTGCAGATCGTGAAGTGCTGGCAGTTTTATAAATACACTATCCCTCATAAGATGTTGTGAGCATCACAAACAGACTGTCCACACTCATCACTCTGTATTTCTAAAACGTTTGCCTCAGCACTTCTCTGAAGAATTGCATCCAAAACTGTACACTTTTCTTGTAGACAGAAAGTCTGCATTAAAAACAATACATGCAATCCCCTCTCATGCCTGCTTCATGGCTACAGAAATAATGAAAAATATCATAAAGGGTACTGATGATTGATAGATATTGCTTTAATAGCTTAAGCCTTTGCAGAAACTCTCTTTGCAGATATCTATTTAAAGGGGAAAGGTTCCCTGTCTGAATGCCAAAGCACAGATGTGCCATACTTAACTCCATTTACCTGCGTGCATGGATGTGTGCAGAAGGTCTGTTCAACACACTCCTGTCAGAGACCTGCCAGGTGGGGAGGTTTGATGATTAACTTTGTCAGGAGCAAAGTGTTCTCCTTCTGATCACTGGTCCAGAATCACTGGTGTGAAACAACATTGCTTTTCTTATCTGAAAAGGCCTTAAAATACTACATAATCTTTTTTTGGTTTTGTTTTTGTTTTGTTTTAGTGTTTTGTTGGGTTTTTTGTTCGTTTGTTTAAAGCAAAAGCTAATGAACACAGTTGTCAACTGCAATCTTCTCTAAGGCCTGAAATCTCAAAAGCACAAAGGCCAGAATGGAAGGTTCTGCGTCTCCTCCCTTTTCAGTAGGATAATGAATCTATTTTGTGTCCAAGCAGGAACTCCTGTGGGGCAGCGGCTGATAACACTGCATAAACCCAACTTCAGGAGAGGAGCAGTACTTTACCCAAACATCAGACCAGGCAGCTGTGCAGCACAGCCAGCTGAGTAACAGGAGCCCCAGTCCAGCTCTTGACACCTGTCCTACCTCCTTCAGCTCAAAGCAGAGTACATCTGAGTACATGTCTAGTGGGAGCACAACCCAGAGAAGGACATCAGGGTGACCCTAATCCTTCTAGCATTTGACTTCACAGGTTTACCAACAATAACTGCACTTTCATTTTCTTGAAGAAAAAAAACCACCTATAAAGAACAGAGCCTTGAAGCAGAGAGCACACCACTTACTGACACGGAGTATTTGATACATTTTCATCTTCTCCACAGCCTTCACATGAAAACAGATTGCACAGCAATGCCTTCCACTCGCACATCACCAGCACGTGATTGCTAATAAATGACTATAAATGTGCCAAGGCACCCTACCACATACCTGTTGCTGGCCCTGCTGGGTTTGCTGAGTGGTCTGCTGATTTGCTGAGTTAGTGGCAGCAGCAGCTGCTGCAGCTTGTTGCTGGAAGAGGCTGGCAGGATAAACTCCCCAGGGTGTAACTCCGTAGTACTGGTGAGGGACAACTGCAGGGCCTGAAACACAAGGGAATTGGTGAGCTTCTGCAGTGTCACAAGCATTACACAGCAAACAGTCAACCAAAAAATGCCTGCACACTGTGTTTGATTTTACGAATTCTAGTTCAAGGTTAACTGCTTTAAATTCTTCCCAAATAAGAAGGGATTCTGCTATCCGCAATATTCATTTTAAGAAAGCTTAGAGTCAGACCCGAAGTTTCATCTTTACTTGCTTTTAACTCAGCAGAAGTCCAGGCCTGTTGACAGTGATCCTGCTGAAACTCCACGTTTTTATTTGGTGAGCCCTAATTTTATAGCAAAACAACAAAACTTTTTACCTCTAATGAAAAGAGAAGAAACAACTAAACAACAGAGACACTGAAGTCTCTCCTAATCTTAACTGACACTCGAGGCTTGGTAACATCCATCATTTTGCTCCCAATAAGCAAGGTATAAAATCCTTCTTCACAGCCAGACAGCATTAATTCCCAAGTGTGTGAAATGTTCTTCTAGCTGCTCAGTCCTACGGTGTGTTCACAAACCACCATAAAAGAGCCCGGAAGATCCCCTATCTTTCCACATTCCACCTTCCTCTAACTGCTGCCTCCATTTAAGAGGCTTAAAAAAAAAAAAAAATAAATATTTATCTTAAGAGAAGAATAAAGAAAGCATAGTGCTCAGGGCACTGAATGCTTCATCAGGTGACAGCAAAACAGTGGAGTGTATCCTTAAATAATCCTAGTTTGATGGCATAACATGGAAGAAGAGATGAGCCCTTCGCACTGAAGAGCAGAGAGCCCCTCCCACCACCTATGTGAATCCAACAATACTTTTAATCTGTCTGCTCTGTATCTTTTGGAAAGGTCATCAGGAAAGTCTTTCCTTTGCTCTTCCAATACAACACCTATCCCAGGTGTTGTATAGCACTTCCCTGCGGTAAAAGCACCTTACAACATGACAGCCTTAAGCTAGAGCACTACGTGTTAGACACTGTCAAACAAACAAATATTTAGTGAATTTGAACCACACGGTTGGTCTTCAATGAAGCAAAAATAGCTTCTATTTTAAGAGTTAGCATTTGAGTTCTAACCAAGTCGTACCTGCAGTGTTGTTAGTCAGTCACTGCAAGGAGAACAGTTAACTCACAGTGCTCCTCTTGACCAAAGGAGACACAACCTGTTTGTATTTGCTTAATATAGATGCCAAGTGTTGGGGTGCTTCTGCACTCAGGAGAGAACAATTGGCAAGTGTTTTGTTTTAGGCAAGGAACGAGGCCTTTGCCCTTGGGCTACTGGGAAGTTGTAGTAATACCCTTTACTTGGGCAAAATTCAGGCATGGCTCTGGGTTATTTTTATCTCAGTTTTAATTATCATACAAGCAGAATCTAGAAGGGTTTTTTTTTCTTTTTTTTTTTTTCTAGATAGAGATTGCTCATCAGATCTGCAGAAGCCTGAGGTGTTTAGAAGGAGAGGAGACAAAGCCTTTGAAGTCTGCAGGCAGCGGGGCTTAAAAGAGCTCTGCACATCCCCGTGAGCCCGGCTCAGCTGTGCACACTGTGAGGCTCTCATTACCGAACAGTGTTCTCAGTGAGGGCAAGTGTGTCATCATTGCCAGACCCATAAAGACACACACAGCGCTCCTTTACTTCTGCAGACATCACACCTGCTTCTACACTTATTAAAGACACACATACAGGAAAAAATAAAAGCTGTTTAGTGCCTTTGAAATCAAATATTCCCACTACTATGTCTCACACATTGACACACACACTCCTAAATATTCCTTTTAACAAACAATGAATGTTTTGCCCAAGGAGGCTGTGGATGCCCCATCCCTGGATGCATTCAGGGCCAGGCTGGATGTGGCTCTGGGCAGCCTGGTCTGGTTGCTGGCGACCCTGCACATAGCAGGGGGGTTGAAACGGGATGATCACTGTGGTCCTTTTCAACCCAGGCCATTCTGTGATTCTAGCAGTACCAACAGAAGCGCGTTCATGGCACACTTCTCCTTTTTACTCTCAAGCCTTCACACTCGCATCTCTTCAATCAGAAAGCACAGCTGCAGGAACAGGGCCAAATGGGACTTCCTGCCAAGGGTTCCATAACCCCACATCTGAAAATGCAAGGTTGCAAATAGGAACTTCACCAAATACTTACAACACTTGAGCTGATCCGTGCAGAACAAAAAGTACGGCAGCTGCAGACATCCAAGAAATGGTGCGCCTTCTCAGGTCGGGAGTGGGAAATAACTCCAACTCTGGTGCAGCCCCATTGAAACCCTGCCCTACAGCACAGACCCACACCAGGAGGGGCACCTGTGCATGACACCACACCCCAGCCAGCTCCACGTGCTCCCCAAAGCCCCATCCAAGGTAGTGTGCACACAGCCATACCCTTTTCCAGCTCTGAGCTGGCTTTGTACAGGACACAGATCAGCACCAAGTGAGAGAGGCTTCTAAGAAAGCCCAGTTTGTGAAGAGCAGCACAGACATCTGAACAGCCTCTACCTTCATCTAGGAGCACTGTGTTTTTCCTGTATGCAGATTATCCCAGCATCCACTTTTCTACAAAGAACAGAAACACTTTTCTACCTATTACATACCTCAGAGGGAATCAACATTTCCCAACTCGTCCTAGAAGAGACAAGATTTTTCTTTTTTTTTTTTATTATTTTTAATTGACATCTTCCTCAAATGACAGGAGTAATTCCACTCTTCTTAAAGACAGCAGCATCTTCCCCAAGCTCTGAACTCACAAACTATTTTTCTTGAGTCTAGGAAGTCCTTCCCCCTATTCAAATGTGCTATTCTTTTAACTGTTGCTATTGTTGTGAAGAAAAGAGCATTATCATGGGGCTGACAGTCTTATAATCATGCAAAAGCTGCCATAATGATACATTCTTAATTGGCAGAATCATCTCTGCCATAAAACACACAAAAGTTTCCACTCCTAAGAGTAACTGTGAACAATAGACTACCAACAAATCTCAATTCATTTCTTCCATCTCATTAACTTCTCCAAGTCTTCCCAATTTAATGCTCCCATACAAATCAGGGGGGCCTTCTGTCAGTAGACTTGAAGCTCTAAACAGCTCAGTAGTTCCACATCCCTGCAGTGTATCACTCATTCTTAAGAGAGAAAAGGCTTTCAAAACTGAGTCTAGACATAAAAGGCGCCTTCCACTCAAACAAATACAGCCAGAAGTGAAGTCTCTTGCACTGCCATTTTAGCAGAGTCCAAACCCCAACAAAACAGATGAAGGAACTCATTTCTCAGTGGTGCAATACTGTAAGCACGTTGCAGTGAATTACACACTCTTTCTGTTGCTTTCAAGAGTCACAAAGTTTAAAAATTGATTAAGTAGAGACTCTCAGGCTAAGTTTGGGGAAAGCTTTAGGCATCCTAGGGGGTCTATTTCCTAGCTGCAATTTGTAAGGCCTCCATTTGACTTTCCGGGGGTTGCACCTTCAACACTACTGAGAAAAGGGAGAAAAATACACACTTGTAACTGCTGCAGGATTTCTAGGGGACAAGTGGTCACCTACGAAATCAAGGCAGTGACCTGCTGCTCCACTAAACTTCAGCGTATTACTTAAAAATGAACACAAGCGTTAAAAGCACTAAGGCAATGCAAAAAGGCAAAGGAGAATCCTTACAGTTTCTTACAAAGGGCACCAAGGTACTCTTATAATAACTGAGCCTGATATTGTTCTGGAACCCTTCTCTCCAGCAAGACCTGACTAATGCTCCCTACCTACATTTCCCACAGTGAGCTCAGGTCATTCATTCATTGCTACACTTTCCTCATCACACGACAGCTTACCAGCTCCTCGAAATATCCTTGTACTCTAGCTCTTGGCTTCCCTCCACCTCATCACAGTGTCATCTGTTTGCCCACAACACGTCGTTACCCACACTTATCTTCCACTGTTATTATGCAATCGGCATACAAAACTCACAACAGCCAAGAAGTCCAAAGCCCACACCTTCAAATTATAAACTTGACTCTTAACATACTTCCATATGATCCGTAAAAAAAATGCCATGCAAGCTGGTAACGGTTGCTACAATCCCATTTCAGAGCTTGATCTGATACCAACCCCACAGCTTAGAAGCTAAGCAGCACTTATCTAACAGCTGTTAAACACAACGAGAAGCCACATCCCAAACCTACAATGCAGTTTAACAGCGCTGTGTTCATGGGCAGCCAAGGTTTCACAGTTCCCATTTGGTACAAGTTCCCAGCACAAGAGATCTGCAATCAGCATACAAGCTACATCTAAGTGGAAGATAGGAACAGTGTGTTGCCTCCGCTAAAACAGTAATCACTCTGAACTAAGCTGTTCCTATTTAAAATTTAGCAGGCTCCCACTCCAGGTGGTTGAAGAAAACTGAAGCATGGTATAAAAATATTCTTCTGAAAGTACATCCTTCTTTTGTCCTGACTGCTTAGGCCAGAACTTTATGGTATATGCAGCCAAAGTTCAATGTGCAATGTGTTCTTCTCACCGTCTGATAAGCTGTTTTACTGAGCTGTCATCTCAAGATACAACAATTTTGGCTATGACAGTTGGAAAGAATTTGGAAACCAGCACATGAACGTTTGGGAGGAAGATCTTCCACAATGAGAAGAGCCACCATCTCTGCCTGCCATCTGGACAGCCACACATTCCTTGCAGGAGCCTTGCAGCAGATACGGGGTGTTTTTACCTACAGAATCTAACAAGCATCAATTCTTCAGAAAGGTTTAGCGAAGGGATTTCACTTGCAGTATGTGCCACAGTAAATCAAGCTAGAGCAACAAAAAGATACAACGTTCCTGGTAGGAAAACACACCCTCCCTCTTTTCAGTATTTACAAAGTATATTTTCAAAAGGTATCTTTCAGTACTATCAGTTACCAAAACATCCCAAACACGTGACAGCATTTATCTCTGAGCACTTCATTTCAGACTTGCTCTGTTGTTTACCCTCAACAGAAAATGAGTCTACAGCAAGTGTTATACAGGAATTATCGCTTCTAATCTAAACAAAATAAAGGTTTCCAAGACAAATACCGCTTTAACTCTGCAACGATATACACTCTACAGAGATCACAAAGTACTAATTATTAAGTGCTGCTATCAGCACGGATTGAGCACAGTAAAGGAACACACAGACAAGTGGAAGCACCTCACCTAATGTGGCAGCTGCCGCGAGCCCGGCTGCGTACGGATCCGTTCCTGGTGGAGCAGCGCTGATGATGTACGGATTGGGAACAAAGGCAGCAGGAGCTAAACCTGCTGAAAACATACCTGTCAGTAAAAACAAACTTGACTAGAACTGAAGCCCTACTAAAATACCTCCAGCTTTCTGGCCGGGGTCTTGATTGACTGAATATTGCGGAACAAGGGCTCACGTTGTTTTAGTATTATCAAGCTTCTTATAGGTTGTTTTCCCTGTGTTTCCCAGTGTTGTTACAACAACCTAGAGAGGTAACTAAAAAAAAAAAAAAAAAGGAATACTGGATTCCGAAAGATGCAGTGCTGTGTTAGGAAGCCAAAAGATGCAACACAGCCTGCATACAGTACCTGTGAACTGCTCAGGTATCTCAGCAGTGCAGATACATCCTTGCTGTTTAAGTGGCTATTAACACCAGTTAGATATTAACATTATCTAGTTGCTTATTTTGATGAGTAAGTTATCAGTCTTCCCTACTTTTTGAGTGCTACACAGTACCAGTGTTTCAATTTATGAGTTTGGAAGGAGCTCAGGAACGTGTGGACAACATCATGGCAGAGACGGTGTCTGCTCTTAGTGTCTGCTCTTAGTGTCTGTGCAGGCACCACCTTTCTCTGCAAGGTACAGTTTAATCATTACAGAAATTATCTGTGGGTGGGATGGGCCATGGAAGGTGGTAAAGGTGAAGGAGAATAAGTTAAGAAGCCAAAGAATTTTAATTCAGGTTTATCCATGAACTCCACTGAGCACACAACACAGCTGAGAGAACCCCAACACAATTGGGCTTTTAGGTTCCAAGAACTACCCATTAATTTGCCTGCTGTACTAAAAACATTTAACCCTGAGATTGTTCAGCTTTAATTATCCAGGAACCGCCCTTCCATCAGTCTGTTACCCTACACAGAGTACCTAAGTGCTTTCCTCCCGCTTAATCCATACTGTTTTAATATTCCAAATCATGTATTTGCATAAATTACAGCTTTAAGTTAAATTTAGACCACAAGCAGCCTAAAATTCTACTCTGTAGTAATTTAGACATAGATTGTCAAGCAGGAAGCACATTCAGGTGTATACAGGATTGCACACTTCTTCCTCACTTTGTTGCAGCCAATTCACATCTGACTTAGAGCAAGCAAGTACTTCAGAACGCTCCCACTGCTGAGCAGCGCTCTCAGCAAAGTAAGTGTGTCGTTCCTCTCAGACATGACTGCTCTGGAGCTTCTTGAAACTGTACAAGAGGTTTCTCCAGAACATTTCAAGTAGGTCTTCAGACGATGTTCTTCTCTTTGTGGTTCAAGTACTTACCAGTTGGAAAAACGCATTTAGGATTCTCTAAAACCTATCAGCTCTTTCTCCCTGTAGTCTTCCCAAAATATTCTGAGAACTGAGAGACCGCTAGGAAAAGGCAATGTATTAAATGCTAGGCTTACCTATATGAGGCTGATGGGCAGCTGCCAATGCATACTGCTGCTGCTGGGCTGCTGTTAGCTGCTGAACAGCAAGTGCATTCGGTCTTTGGAACAACTGAAGGGACAAAAGAACAGATACAGTCCTTTATTTATGCACAAAAATCACTGTGTTTTTTTTTTTTTTAAAAGCAATTCCTTTACATTTATTCACACAACTACAGACGCTCCTTTTTAGCAGGAAACATTTCAAAAGGAAACTCAAAATAATATCTTTGAAACCAATTGTCTGTAATGATCCACTTCAAAAGAAAATATTTCTCAAGTGCAGCTAAACCCTACCCATGGTTTCCTCTGCTATTCTCTGCACAGCTGCCCCAAGGCCCTGCCTCCCCAGCTCCTCCTCCAGCACACACACACTCCCCCACAGCCTGGGGACCACCAGGGGCTGCCACAGCTCTTGTAGAGCCTGAGCTATGCTGAGAGCACTGCTGCATCAGCTGGCAGCCTGGGCTGCTTTTACAGGCGTTCTGCAACGGGTAGTAGGACAGCAGGCAGAGGGGAAAGCTCACGTGAGAGAGATGAAGCTCTTGGGACAGATACAGGAGCTCACAAATGAGGGAGAAAATGTTTTTTCCTCTACCTTCTAGCCCCCAGCATCACCTACGTAAAACAAGGCAAGGAGCACGTATTCTTCTTTGACCACAGACAGAAACCAGACTCTGGGACTTCTTGGTTAAGTCATCCAAAGCACATCCAGGCTCGCCAACTTACAGTTCACTACAATCTTCGGGAACAATGTGCAGTGTTACTGAGAACAGTCATTCTAAATATGGAAGGAATACCACAAGTCTTTTAAAGAAAATGTGCTTTTACTTGTGTTGTTTTTTTTTTCCTGTTCATCCAGACTCTTACTAAGCTTACTTCCTGTGCCAGAGATGGCTCTAAGTCAATGAAACACTCCCTGAATCGCTACATTAGCACATCTTTGTCCACCTCCAGTAAAAACACTGAAAATACAGTCTGAAAGCCACCCGAAACATTCTCAGGAGCAATGCTCACCCCCATTTACTCCCAAAAGTGACCATTTCTGAGGTGTGAATGACTTCATAAACCACTGGGATAGATGTTTTCTCTCTCTTGGGGAAAAAAAAAAACACCCACCACCACCACCAAAAACAAACCAAAAACACCAGTGCCTAAATGCTATACAACTTTCACACCCATCATCCCAGCCCTCCTTTCAGGTCTCAACCAAGATAACCAAAGCTTCTGCTGTCAAAAGCGACAATGATAATTCTGCCCAAATTTCTGTCAGAAAGCTGCAGTCATCAGGAAGCAGAGAACCATTAAGAAAGTGAGATGCTATTATAAGCAAAGACTGTACTTGGATCTCCTAGGAGCAGGACAAGGAGCTGTGTTGTTTAAGCAGAAAATATGAATGAAGACAGGTGACAGCCCACATCTATTTTCTCCTCTGTTTTTTATAGGTTCAGAAGGAGAAACGAGACACAACGATTGCTAAGTGGAAACTCAGAACTTGGGGATCGCAACCCAGTCGCTGCTGCCTTCCCCACTGACTTCTTACCCCTGGGAGATGTCCCTCTGCACATCTGAGGAGTATCATAACACACCTTATGGGAGAACGTATCACACCCACCAGGGATTTCATCACCTCCCTTGGTCTAGTGGTCTTTACTCAGAAAACAGCACTCAGCAACACCTGATGCTTATAAAAAAGTTCACAGGCGTATCATTAGCAGCTGGATCAAATACTGCCATCACTTAGTTCAATAAAGCAAACACATCACGTACAGTGTGACCTACGGGACACAGATTGAAGGATCCTGGCTCTATGGGAGACTTCAGCAGCACGTTCTCAATCAGTCAGCAGGCATAACAGTTCAGAAATAAACGCAACCCCAAACTGCTACAGCAATGAACAATGAGCTTGGTTTTGTGCTCTGCTGATCTCAGTGATGCAAGCATCCCAGCTTTCTTCTGCTACAAACACTTCACCTATTTCCATACTCTTGCATCCCTGGATCAGCTATTCCAGCCTGCTGGGCTGGACTGTGCTGAAGCAAGCAGCAGAAAAAATGCTAGACAACCAGTCGTTGGTCCAAGGGGCAAGAGAAGCATTTATCTTCTCTGAAACTATACTTTTTTTAATGCTTAGAAATTACTAAGACTATTTCCACACCTCCCAACTGTATCTCAGCAACTCATTTTTTAATTAGCAGTACCAGCTACTCCAAGCATGTGTATTTTCCCCCGATGGTTTTTATTTATTATTATTGTTATTGTCTGCTTTCCCTCTTGCTTGCAGCTGCTCACTGTTTTGACCCAACTTCCAGACCTGCCGGTACCACACAAGCTCTGTGTATTTCCCATTGTTGAAATGAGGGCACAGCAGCCAGCACTGCAAATGGCTGCTGTCAACAGCCATTAGAGTTCAGTTCAAGGCTCAGAGAGGAAGACTGAACAAAAATGCTTTACCTAAAACGTAACAGACGGGAAGAAAAAGGGACAGGGTGCCAGGGCACAGCGCTTTTATCTGCTTCACAAATAAAATGTCAAGAGCATCCCTCTTCTGCATCCTAATCTCACAAAGAAACCTGAAGATTTAGCTCTGACTGTTTTCCCAGACGATATTATTGAGCTTCTTTAAAACCACATGCAAACCTTTGGCCATTTACATGGCGCTGCATGCAGGAGGAAGGACTGGATTCCTTCCATCCGTCTGAGGAAAGCCTCTCACAGATTTACAGTGTTTCCCTTTAAACTGAAATGCAGTTTCCCTAAGCCTACAAACCAAGGCTCAACTTACTGTGAAGGAACTGTGTGAACAGCTAAAATGTTTTGCAGTTTTCTACTGCCTGTAACACGGACGGGGGAGCAGAGCAGAATTTCAGGCTGTGCTCAGGCAGATAAGCCCCTGTGCCACACAGCTCTGGGAATCATCAGCATCACACATTTAATGGAAGTGTTATTAAGGCCTCGATGCACTGCCTCCATCTGCTGACAGCACAGCCCTAGATTCCAAAAATCAAAGACTAAAAAAACTCCAGTAAAAGCTTTTTGCCACCTTATTCAGAAACTTACTGTGTGTTGAATTAGGGTTAAACCACAGACCTATACTGCGGTGTCTGCTAAGTGGAAATAAAAGAAGAAAACTCTTCACGGGGCGATTTTAGCCTGTTACAAATTACACTCGGTTGTAACCTACAAACAAGTGACGTAGTTCAGGAGGATGTCAGCAGTTTGCACACGCAGGTATGCAGTCGAAGCACCACCTGCAACGTGTGGGTGAACACAGAGGGAGTTTCAAGGACCCTAAACATCACGGTCTGCATTACTCAGTTGTAGGAACACTGCACAATTAGATTTCTGTAATCCAGTTGCTTCTGCAATATAAACATCTGACATCTCTAATCAGATTAGATGTGATTAAGACCTTCCCTTCCTAATATTGCTTTTAGCTGCGCTTAATTGTAATCCCTTCAAAGTGTATGACGCTTCCCTACGGACCAAGGAAGGCATTATTAAAGAAGAGACCTTTGTGTTCGGGATGCATCTTCTTCTGACAACAAGCAAATGGAAAAACACCTGTATGAAAGAAATGTGTCTTTCAAAGTACAAGTCGTAACTGCAGACAGCCAACACTGAGAAACAGCGTCTGCTAGCCACAACATTAAGGAAATGGGTCCTACTCTTTGAGCCAGCGTACACTGCATCTACACCAGTGTGTACCGACAGGGCACGTGGCAGTGAGAAAAATAAGAGCGAGTTCCTGTATTTAATACTACACTTACAAAAGCCTGTTGCTTGTGTTCACTGTGGGTGTAAGCAGCTACTGCAACTAAGCTGAAATTTTCAAGCAAGCACGTGCATTACACAGCCTGCTTCTACCCAGCGCTACCCAGACACCCTGCACACCCACCCAGCCCCAGCTATAGAAACCTCAGAGCTCTGCAGCCTCACACAGACAGCCCAGAAAAAAAGCTTCCAGCATGAGATCACACTGAGATTACATCAGCTCTGCATAGGTATTACCTATGTGCTTCACACAGAGAAGAAATGGGGGGGGTGTGGGCCTACAGGGCCATCCACAGCCTGAACCCAGAAACCCACGTTGGTGAACACACTTTCCAGACAGAAATTTTATTCATTTTACTAGTTAGGCACAAGACGGGCTCATTTTAAATTGTATTTTTTGAAGGCTTGAAGAGAAAAATAACTTGCAAATGAGCCTTAACTTAAAATAGAAAAGATTGTCAGACAAAATACAAATGACAGGCTTCTACATCGCCGCAGTTATTTTCCTATACCTAACAGTTCCTTACAAACCAGTTAGCTGAGCTCCAGCACACTGTTTGTACAGAACACGAGATTCACTGTTTCAGAAAGCTGAAATACACAGACGTGCACTGAAAAGTCCTACATCAGGGTAAGACAAAGCCTTGAGAACAGCTTTCTTCTTCCTCCTTTCTGAACTACACAGCAGCTATGTAGCTTACTTGTTTTTAAAAATGCCCACCATTAACACTGGCAGCATGCTACACAACAGAACAACCCAATGAACTCTAACATGGTTATTTATATTGCTTTTAAGACCATGATAACTCTCTGAAGGTGGGCCTTTAGCATAAACATGGCAACAGCCCTTCCTCAGTACACAGCGTCTATCAGGCTATTTTGCTTGAAAAGATCGGATATTCCAGGAAACTCAGGGCTGTTAATATGCTCCTGCAATAAGCTACAACAAAGGATTTTCACCCTTCTTTGAAGAATATTACACGTACAAAAGGAAAAGCAATAAACATTTACAGTTGTTACACCAACGAGCAGGGACAGGACAAGATTACAGGTCGATGGTTGGATCCAGGCCCAGCATTCAGGAGAGGCCAAACAGCAAGGCAAGGACTCGCTTTACCTGTCTGGGCTGAGCAGTTTGTGCCTTTAATATGGGAGAAAAGGTCAAACAAACCCGTTGGGCCGAGATAAGCTCTGTAGTACTGGACTCTGATCACAGGCTTCGAGCCACGCTCAATGAGAGCCTGGCCTTCTCTGAGCAGCACTGTCCTGACCCCACCGCTGGGCTGCAGCCCCAGGGCTAAACAGCAGATCTACCTTTAAGTCACTTGAAAGGCTCAAGGGGTTTCGTTAATCAGCACATTTCATTAGTTAAAAGCTCCTCTCCACTGCAAACTTACTCAAAAGCCAGAAATGACCCATCTATAAACAGATGTATGGCATACAGAAACCACCCCAAGCCTTTGGCCACCCTGCCCACAAGGCAAGAGCCTGTGTTCAAACAAATGACACGCGACCTTCGGGAGGACCAAGGCAGCAGTCAAAGACCCTGCACCAGAACTTTACCTGCTGTTGGGAATTGTAATCGAAGAGCCCCACGGTGGCTGCAGCTGAGTCCACAGGTACCTGGGTGCCAGAATAATCAAACTGCAGAGGCTCCATGCCAACGTGCTCCATGGGATCCAGGGGAACGCTCTGAGACTCTATGTTGGAAAAATCCTCCACGGGTTTGGCACCATTGGTACTCGCCAGCTGGGCTAAGCCCTCAGATCCATTCTGGTTTGGACCCAGAAGATCTACTTCACTAGCAGAGTTCTGGCAATTACCAGGTGTACGGCTACACAGAGAGAAAAGAGATCCATCACTGAGCATGTACGTTTAATGCTGCCACATAGCATCAATTCACAGCAACAGACACTACGACTCACTAGAGGTAATGCAGATGACACTATGAAGGTAAAAAATAAGATTCTAGGGAGCTATTCCAGATCCTCCTCTACAGAACAACCTGTGTAACTATTAACAAAGCTCTGACACTGCAGCTCACTTGAAAGCTTTTTGAAATAGCTGTCATGGCTTTCTATTTACTCAACATAAGCACTGAACTGAAGTGAGAAATGGTTCATCTCAATTCAAGGGCAAGCAGTAAACATCTCAACAGTGTATTTGTTTTCCTTCTACAGTTCTAGGTGTCAACATAAGGCTCAGCAAGCAAACTAGCAAGAAACAGAAAGGCTTTCTTAAATTTTATCAATAGCCCAGATTTCATCACTTGTGAGATACAAGGAACAAGTGCAAAAACTCAACTGCAGTTTAGCCCAGCCTCTAAGCAGGGTCAACACCTACAGCAGGTATTTCCAGAGCAACCCCTCACAAAGTTAGGGGGCTCTATACAGATTATCAGTTATCAACCACCTTCTCACAAGTGCTTCCCTGTGCACATTATAGCATCCTTATGACACTGCTTAAGGGAGCCAGAGGTTTTTTTCTATTGCTCTCATAGCACAGAAGATCTTGCAAAAAAGTGTGATGCTGATTAATAATTGATGTGTGGTGCACATACCTGAAGTCTTTGACATCTGTGTCGATTCCATTCTGCACAGGCAAACCATTTGTTTTATCCATCACATCCCCCTCCTCCTTCAGATCTCCTAATTTATCACCATCAAATGTGCCCTTATTTTTCTTATCCCCTTTGTCATTCTCATCATTCTCTGCATCCCTTGGCCCCTAGGCAAAAGAAACATTACTTTAATAAGCTTGAGTTTCAGATCAATTTTGCTTTCATTCCAAGATGTTAACAAATCAAAGAAACATGTCACAATAAAGTAAGTAATTTTCAAGCATTAGTTCTTGTAAATAAAAACATAAGAAGAGCAAAACAGTCAATCATAATCAAAGAAACAAGGGAATTAGTTTTCATTCCCTTCCAAAAGAGGTTACATCTACCTGTACTGTTTCTCCCCTTTAGCAATTCAGAGCCTGACTCTACCACCCTAAAAATCCCATCCCAAAATTATTTTTAAAGAATATTAACCGAATACCTCTCTTTTAAATTGGACTCAAGCACCTCAAGATCAGTTTGGGAGCGTTAAATACAACGGCATGTACAAAGCTGCATAAACTGAACTTAGTGCCTCCCCACAAGGAAAACGTTTTAAACTACAGGAGGGGAGATTTAGTCAGATATCAGGCAGATATCTCTGCTGCCCAGAGCTCTGGGTGTCCCATCCCTGGAGGTGCCCAAGGCCACAGATGTGGGCATCCGGCCCACAGCAAGGGGCTCTGAGGACCCTTCCAACCCAACCATCCTCCAGTTCTACCACTTAATATCTCCATGTCAGAGACGCAGAAACTGACTGGGCAAGTGCACGTATTCAAGCAGAACAGGGCCACCATGCAGCTGCCTCATTTTTCAGGGGCATTACTGAAATTTGCACACTGAATGCCAAGGTGCAACTTACAAGAGCACTCGAGTCAATCACCGACTCAATCATACAAACCTAAAGCACCTTGAAGGTTTAAAAAGAAGGATTTCATTTCTGCTGAGCAGTTCTGTAAGCTGTACGGCATCATCAGCATCCCTACCCTTATGTCTGCATTTTATTTCACTTGGGAGAAGAATAAAGGGTGATTATGCCATTGGCAGTTTTCAACAACAAAAGGGAGAGGAAAAACAACATAATTCATGATAAAAACAGCAAGGGGCATACAAACATTTATCCTTGATAGCTTTGGTGCTGTTAAGGACAGACCTCAACTGAAGAAAAAGTGTTCTGCACATAGCAAGGCATTTGAACCAAACCATTTTTCCATTTCCACCCATTTTACTGGTGGAGAGGGAATTTTTTTTCCCATATTTGGAGAAAAAGCAATCATATTCTGATGGTTGGTCTTAAATAAAATCGAACTCTCCTTACTAATACTTGAGAGCCCAATTGGAAACATCCATTATAAACACAAATTTGGGGCTCTGCTCTCACCTACACAATGTGGTATTTACAAATGAAATCCTTCGTTTCAGAACTGACATCCTGACCAGCAGTGCTACAGAGCAGAAACCTCTCTGACTCAGGATGATAAACTGACTGCTTCCACTGACTGTTCTTTTTCCTTTTTTCCCCTCCAAAAATCATCTTTCTTAGGCTCAGGGTGCAACAATGTTATCAGGGGCCCGCTAATGAGGGAAAAAACAAGAGGATGGATGAAGGAGACCAGGAATGGGCTCCCTGAAGAGATGAGCACAGCAGTCTCCTAGCAGTAACAAACCTACTCTGCTTTTATGTTTCTTGACACTCACTGATCCTGCACTCAGCTGATGAGGTGGAGCTGAGATGTGGCTTTTTTTTCCCCCCACTGTGAGGATGGGGCTTGATTATGCCTCTATTGCCACATGCTTAGATTTGAGGCAGCACTGACTGCGCTTTCTTCCCCAGCCCACCAAGCACAGTGACTAATGCTATTTCTCCACAGGAAACAATATGCCCTTGAAAGCATTCCCAAACTGGAGTGGCTTATGCTCCTAGCATCATTACATGGAGCTTTTTGTTCTCAGCCAGCAACAAAGCATCCACACGTTCATTCAGAAACCACACTTAGCTACACGGACATCTGCATACTTTTCAACAAAAAAAAAGGTTTAGATGGTGCTCCTGCAGGTACACTTCTCCTCAGAACCAGGGGGTGTCAGCCACCTTCATTTCCTTTACACCCACGTCCTATACTGCAACCCCTCAGTCAACACTGGCCTACCCATTTTAACACAGATGGTTGAACTGCAAGAGCAAATAAAAAAAGGAAAAAAAAAAAATATCTGCCTCTAGGAATGGATTAACAAACAAACAAAGCAGCAAATGGAGAAAACAACATAAAAGAAACTCAAATTTCAGAATCAGGCACACTTACAAATCCTCCTTTCCTTAGGCAGGAATCTCCGGGAGATGAGCTCAACACATATTCCACCATGCTAACTCCAAGTCCTCCACTCTCTGACCGTGGTGAAAGCACTGAGTTGACTTCACTATTCACATGAAAGCCCTGACCAGGTCTTCTCTGAACCATAATTGGTTGGGAAACAGAGTGATCTGGAACAAAAACGTGTAATTCTTGTAAGTAGATCCAACTATTTGAAGGAGACAAGTCATTAAACATGTACTCTCTAGTGTCTTAATTGTACCAAGACACTTTTGACTTTGATGATGCCCACTGGAGAAGGATGGCTCTCTCATTCCTGAAATCCAGGATCTATAAAGCTACGAGCGATAACCTAAAATCATAAAATTTCAGAAATTTGTCTCTAAGTAAAGGCTGCAATTAAAAAACAAAGTCTATTCACTTTTATTAAAACTCCTGTGTTAGTAAATTAAAAAAAAAAAAAAAAAAAAAACAGTCTCCATTTAAACTATAAGTGTTATTTTAAATATCACCCTACAGTTACACCAGCTTGCATTTGTTTCCCTGGTTGTATGACTGAACATACTCGTATCTCATTACTGCAGTTTCTCCTAGCTGCTATTTCCTCAACAAAAAAAAAGAATTGACAACTTCAATTCTTCTTACCACCCTCCTGCCCCCCTGCAGCAGCCCCATCCCTTCATCCCCTCTGCGGTTCAAGGGTTTGAAATCCAACCAGAGCCGACTTAAGGACAGATGTCTCCAAGTCTTAACAAGCTCTGCAGAAACTGCTGGCTGGGCAGGAGGTGACCTTCCATCCCAGTGAGGGAAGGGAAGATGAACTCAGCTTCTGCATGTTCAGACTGGTAATAACCAGCAAGTTAAAAATTACTGGGATACAGTCGCATAGCTGCCAGGGGCTGGGGGAAGAGGCATGGAAGGACACTGATACTGCAGCTTCCTTGTAAGGCATAAGCCATCAAAGAAAAGAAGGTCTATTCCATTCCTGCTCCTAGCTACACTTTCTTGCCTTCTCCCTCAAGCACAAGTATCAACCCAGCCACAAAGTGAAGTGGACCAAGAATTATCTGGGATAAAACTAACCAAGAAAGGAGGAGATAAGATAGTTTTAACCCAGATCAATCCCTCAGCAGATTTCATTGCACTGCTGCACAACTACTTGTACCTTAAGGAGAAGAAAGAAGCAGTCTTTATCAGATAGGACCATTCCTAGCAGTGGTGGCTATAAATGCTCTAACTATCACAAGCTACAGGAGTGAAGGACCACAGCTGCACGGATGACTGCAGCGGATACTGTGGACACAGACAGAAGGGAAAAAGGGATGGAGCAAAAGGTTTCAGGCTTCATCAGTTCCACCACTCATGGAACAAACTCAACTCCTGGCCAAGGACACTTCCACACCCCCACCTCCACAGTGCTCTCTGGCAGGGACCTGGAACAACTGCTCAGATCATGGCTGTTCTCGTTTTTGATGAGCAGAAGGGGAAACCCTGACTTCCCTGACTCACAGACAGCAGTGCAGGTCACGGTTTAGGAATATAGGCTGCAAGGTGCACTGGATTAATTGAGAATAAACAAAGGAGGAGATGAGACTACAGGCTTTGACTCATGGAGATCTGCCATCAGCCAGTGTAGGAGGCTGCCTCCCCCACGTCTCCCCTGCTCGTCTAGTGGACGCAGCCAGCCCGACAACTGCGGCAGCACAGGAGAAAGTCTCGTTCTCAGCTACTGCTGTTCAGAGCCTGACTCAGCCCTTTAATCCACCCTTAGCACAAGCAGCACAAACTGCAGCTGAGGACTGGATGCACGCACTGCAGGCTGCGGTCAGACAGCTGGAGGCAGCAGCTCCTTGAGATCTCCCCAGCACTCACAGAGCCTGCAAGGTTCAGCTGGGAAGATTTTGATCTATTTTTGCCAGGCAAACAAAACAGAAAAACAGCAGTGAAATCGCTCACTTGGAGCTGTACCTCCGCACAGCCGTTCGTATACTGCACAGGGTACTCAGCAGTGTCTAAGGAGCATATTCAGTACAGGTAGAAAGCACAGAAAATAAAGAGTAAAAAGTTAACATTTCAAACTCAGCACATGCATTTGACTTTTTGCTATTTAACTGAAATAAACCTGAACACTGTCCCCTTAAAAGTTCAAAATATGGGACAGTCTCCGATCCAAGAACAAAATTCTTGGCAGATAAACTTCAACACAGCTAATTCAAAACATCTCTTCATTTATTTCAAAATTGATGTTGTTGGGCTTTGGCTCGTTAAGTATTTTAAAATTACTTTTTTTCTCCACCAGTGTCGTTCTCTAATGCCTTCGTTCAGCCCTAAAGCAATCCATCCCAAGGCAGAAAATGCATCAGAAACTTTAAATTCCAATTCTAACAGCTATCTAAAATTTTTAAGGAGACAAATATAAAGGTACAGGCATTTACACATGGCAATCTTTTTATAGCTATGGGTATCTTTTTAACTCTAGCACAAAACAATGTGGGTTTTAAAAGGTTTTATTGTTATTATGTAAAACAGATGTTTAAAAAAAAAAAACCATTTTAAAAGCTGTGTCATCCAAACTGGCCAGCAATTTTGAGCAGAGGAATTGCATGTTTCTGCGTTCAAATCCAACTAAATTAAGTAAATAATTAAGCTACCTGATGTTCCCCAAGCACTGTCTCTCCACTGATCTCCCAGAAATATCCCTTTTGGTCCATCTTTGCTGGAATCATCAGATTCCCAAAACTTTTTACCCGGCAACAGCTGCTGCAATTAAAAAAAAAAAACAAAGCATGATTAAAATAAGTATAAAATGCAAACATAAACCATAAGCGTCTCCCTTCCAAACATGAGTCAATCATTAAACACAAACTGATACATGCTTATAATCAAAATATTTATATACTCCTAGGGTGTAAGCCATATAGCAACGGAGACAATAACTCAACCTCAGCAATCCTCTTACATTCTTAAATGCTTTACAGACACTGCACACGCAAGCACACGCATACAATTTACATTGTGCAGCCTCTCTACGCAAGAGCTACTAGCAAGAAAAATGTTAGCAGGAACACTGCTGTGATGAGAACACCGTCATGACTGCCACCTGAGCTGTGAGGATACCTCCAAAACCACCCAGCATTTCCAGCAGCAGTTCTTGCCTTCCCAGGTTCTGATGCTGGCAGGCACAGATTATAGGATGAAGTGCCAAGAGCTCTCACTCCTCACTTATTTAATGACTGCTGAGGGCTCTCGGTGCTATGAAGGTTATTGGTAAACAATAATAAGAGTGAACAGTTCTGGGCCGCTGCACCTGCCACGCGTGCATTGTTCCTGCAAGATGGGAGGAGAAAGGTAATGCATTTGCTGAGGACAGGGCAAAGTCACCATTAACTTGAATGAATTCAAGGAAGATCGTACAGAGGTTCAGAAGATGGCAAAAAGAACAATGTGCATTACTTAGGGAATGCATTTTAAAACGCTGCACGGCATCCACATACGGCAAAGGCACTCCTTAAGTGCCTTGGATGTCAAGCATACAATCTTCAAATTAAATCTTCAGGCTGAATGAGATGTATGTAATTCAGACAGCAAACAACAGCACATTCACAGCAAATTAAAAAAAAACACAAATGAGCCTTGCCTGCTGAAGTTGGAATAAAACACAAGGAACTGGAAGATTAGCAAGTACTCACATCTGTACAGCATTACCATAGCACAAACAAGAGTCATTAGATTAGCCAAACGTCTTATATACATTAGTGTTGATAGCGCTATACTCCACCAGCTTGCGTACAAATGTAAGGCTACAGCCTAACAGACCGTGGGGTGAAGGTAAAGCAACAGCAAACAACTTCAGAGCTCACAACTTCCAGAGCCCTCTGGTTTAAGACAATGAGAGAAGCAGAGCTCACTCTTTAGGTTTCACTCAGGAAGACCTGCCTACCCAGCCAGCATCACAAAGCAGCTCTGTATGCATGAGCTTAACTCTGATGTCGCCAGATTGAGATAAGTAGAAAACACCACGCTTAAGATAGGTATTATAATACAAACAACACCTGTTCTACGCGGCACATGAAAAGCAGAACTCCTTCCAAATTCTCAGAAAGTCCCACCACAAATAACCATGCAATTCCACCCAGTTATTCAGTGAATACTCAATGCTGCCGTTGCCTAAAAGTCATTCTGCTTTCGCAACGATATAGCTGAGATTAAAATCAACATGTGACGAACAAGCACAGGAAAAAGTAAAGTGAGATGCATTAGGGAGAAGCCCGTGCAGACACAAGATGGAGGACAGAGGCGTGCAGAGGTAGAACTCAGCACAGAAGCACTGCTGCTCCAAGCCCAGGGTCAAGCTGCAGGGTTTGGGGCACACTGCCACACACCTGGGCAGGGTCTGTACAAGCTCCCAAAGACAATAAACCAATGCATCCCCACCCACACAGCCTACATCACCAATCACGGAGGTCACCCTCAGATCATAGCATCACCAAGTGTGGAAAAGACCCCCCCCAAAGTCACCCAGTCCAACTATCCTACTACCAATATTTCCCCACTAAACATCCATTCACGTGTATATGAGCACACTGCCTACAAGTCTCTCTTCAGCACAAGGTTCCAGAAAGTTCTGATCCTCAGACACCAAACTTCTACCGCTCCCAGCTCCTCGATCCATGGCACACCACCCACACCCCAGAACGCCCTGTTGCTGCACAGTCTGCCCAAGCAAGACCATTTAATTGCCCGTTCTCCCTACAAGGTATCCCATTCTACTTCCAATCTCTATTTCAGCAGTGAGTCATCTCCACCCAAATCTCTCAAAAAGAACAGAGGGGAAAAAAAAACCACCTAAGTAAGAAAGCTTTGCAATCTAAGCGCTAAGCTTCCTCCAGGTTTTATTGTCTTCTTTTCACCAAGAACAAGACCCAGCTTGTTATTTTAACTCTCAGCCCACTAAGCACTAACAGCATTTTTCCTGGCTGCTCCTTCCTTGCAACCAGAGGAAGAAACACCACAACATCAGCACATCACTTGTTTTTTTAGATACCTATTGATGACTTTAGGATTTCTTATTAGTGACAGCATAAGCTGCTCGTGAGCCTCCCATGTGACTGATGAAAGCAGTGCAGCTTGCACCACGCTCCCCTTTCTGCATAGTTCAAACACAAGACATATGCAAGGACAACTGATGTCTATCAGCAGCTAATTCCCAAACACACCCATCTGTTCCCCCATCACAAAACCCAGCTCCAATCCAATCCTGCTGCCAGCACCCCACCAATACCTGCTCTTCCTCCACCATTTCAGAAAGTTTAGAAGAAAGCAATAGAAATCAATTAAACAAAACTTCTCATGTCCTATGAAGAAAGACTGGGGGAACTGGGCTTGTTTAGCTTGGAGAAGAGAAGGCTCCGGGGAGACCTCATCGTGGCCTTCCAGTACTTGAAGGGAGCGTATAAACAGGAGGGGGAATGGCTGTTTATGAGGGTGGGCAATGATAGGACAAGGGGGAATGGTTTGAAACTGAGACAGGGGAAGTTTAGGTTGGATATTAGGAGGAAGTTTTTCACCCAGAGGGTGGCGATGCACTGGAACAGGTTGCCCAAGGAGGCTGTGGATGCCCCATCCCTGGAGGCATTCAAGGCCAGGCTGGACATGGCTCTGGGCAGCCTGGTCTGGTGGTTGGTGACCCTGCACATAGCAGGGGGTTGGAATGGGATGATCACTGTGGTCCTTTTCAATCCGGGCCATTCTATGATTCTATGTCCTTCAACAACACCTCATGGTGTGTAAAGGGACACAGTGTGTGCAGTGGGCAAAGCTCAAAAGAAAAGATGAGAAGGAGCACAGACTTGCAAAAAGCAGACAGGAAGAACTGAGCAGAATTAGAGCATTTTTTACCCAAGGAAAGAACATCATCTGGTTTATGGGAAAACTCAACTCCTGCCATATGTTCCTGAGTTTCCAAGAAGTAAATACATTTTCCTCGTATACTCAAGAAAGCAACAGTAAATTCTACACTTAGAAAATCTATTTGTACTCAAAGATAAAAGGCAACTTTAACCAAAAAAATCACACGTAAGAAGAATCACGTGCACCTCTAGACCAGCACAGAAGGGCAATGGGGAGGCCCAGAACTGCCTGGTCAGCACATAGCAATATGTAATGTGATTTTAATGCAATATTTAGTCTTAATACAATCCTAAAATGTGAAGCACACCCAATTAAAGGTTCAGGGTAAGAAGTCTGCTGCAGGTAGCCAAGCTCAGCTCTGCCCCTGGTTTTAATGCTTTGAGACCTGCATTCCCAGACAGCAGAAACAACAGCAGTGAGACGTTTTTCAACTCAGGAAAACTGAAACTCAAAACACTTTCTCACAAAGCACTTTGAAATCTGAGTTATATCGAAATCATACACTGAACCTGTGGAAATGGATATTTGCATGAGCCACTGTGCTCACATATGTACTTCACATACAGCACTACAAACCACACACACTTAACTAGGAAAAAAGAACCACCCTCCAATGCATCTGTGCTACTGAAGCACAACAACAAGCTGTTATGAAGTGTCATACACAGAGCAAGCTTTTATTTACACGCTGTTTGCTCGTTTAATAAACACTTCTATTTTCTTGAAAACAAGCTGATTCACTACCACAAAAGATAACAGGACTGTCCTCGGGCTAGAGGGTGACTTCAGCTTAATCTAATCCTCTATTGTTTCACTTACCCTCTATCTCTTTCTTCATTTTAACCCTTAACAATGTGATCCTGAAGAACCGTACCTGAACACCTTACAGTTTTGTTGTGAATTATAAATAACGATTAGAAAAACATTGATACTTGCTATCTCACACACACACTGCACAACAAAAATGACATTTCTGTTCCCTGCAGTTTAACCTTTTCCTCCAGAACATAACATTTCAGACCGAAAGCTCTCACATTAGTAGAAAAAGAATATTCAAGTTTAATTTTCATATGGATTCTGTGTGTGTTTACAGCTGGGATGGGCATGAAGTAACCAAAAGACATTACCAGCAGATGTCAAGGGGGTCTTCGCCCTGTCAGGTACTGCTCCATCCCCAGTGAAAGGGTTAGCAGTTATCTTCTACTGAAGTACATAACAGCCCACCAAGATCATGAATTTTTCCTTAGGGAAAGTTGTTAGTTGTGATGGAAAAGTTATTCAAGCAAAAATAATCCAGTTCTTCAGCGTGAAAGTTAAAAAAAAAAATGCAGAGGTTCGGAGACTAGGTCGTTTGCTCTCTGTTTTATTTATTAGAATTGACCTTATCTAGTACAAAAATAATCCCTCTAAGCCCTCTTACAGAGGACTTACAGAGTTAGGCCAATATTCAATTTAGCAGAGGGGAGGAGGGATGCCATACACATCAACAAAAGCAATGCTACATCAACAAGTATTGAGCCTGTGTGTATGGGCCCCCTGAGATGGGATTATGAATTAGACAAATTAAGTAAACTGATCCCCTTCAGACAATGCAAATATTAAGATGAAAGAAGCCATCTGTGCCCCACCACAGCAGTTGGAGAACTCTGTTTCTCTGCAGCAACAGGTATGGACAGGCAGAGCACGTATTCACAGGTCCCATTTGGGCAGCACTGCAAATATACAAACTGTAAGATGTTATCTACCCTTAAAAATGCTGCCTCCAAAAAGCAAACCATGTCGAGACTGAGAGCACAAGCAGCAGCCAAAGCTGGATCCCTCTGACATGCTCCCTGCTGCCAGGACAGCTCTTGTTACCCCACCCTGAACCGTGGGCAGCTTCGCACCTTGCTAGCAGGGCTCTGGCAGAAAAAGAGCCAGCACGTAAATAAGAGGCAGGATGACATGACTGGGAACAGCATGGAAGATTAAAACAAAAACCTCTACACCTTGCCATGCAGACAAGCTGTGAAATATATGGCAGTGAACCCAGTGCCATGAGCTGCCTCTCTGCAGCCACCAGTGCAGATCCAGCTGCTCCTGATGAGATGCTGCTCAACCCCTGCTCTGAGCATCCTCGGCTGCTGGGGCACCACACACCCACAGCCCTTCCACTTTCAATGCTGTTAGCATCAGATAACTAAAAAATCTGTACTGAAAAATTATTCACATCTTTCAGTATTCCACAGTCCAGCAGCCAATGAATCATTAATTTATGAGGAGAAACCAAAGACATCGTTTGTGGTGAAAACATCACATGGTGTTGTTTCTTTTTGGTTTTAGACCAGACAGAAGAATGCTGAAGCCCAATGTGACAACCACTCCACGTAAGAAAAAGCTCTTGTCACCAGACATAGGATCTTACCTAGGACCTAACCATCTGTATCAGTAATGACACGATCAGGCACAAGGAGATCCATGTGCCACTTCAGCCTTAGCTGCGTAGATCTGTTGCAATGAGCCATGGGCCTCGTAGGAACTTCACTCAAGTCAGAGCCAGCCTAGAGTGCGGCACCAAAACCTTGGTGGACTGTAGCCCAGAGCACAATAATCAAATGCCTGCGATAAACATGGGAAGTATTTCTTACAAGCCTCTCCTTTAAGGAGCAGGGGAAAACTAGCTGTTACTTGGATACTTTCTTCTGATTTCTTGGCCCAATTCCTGCATTTCTGAAGTTAAGACCTACAGCAACCCAATGGCTTTGTTCCCATGAGCAGTGCTCTGTAGGAGCAGTTCCAGCTGCTCACCCAGCAGCTCTCTCACTCCAGCTGCAGTCTTACCTCACAGTATCATCTACTATCAAATGGGGCACATTCATCAGCACATTTATTTTGAACTGAAGGAGACAGATACCACCTCTTGGTCTTTCTGCACTGTCCACTACACAAAAAAGATGCTGTATGAATAGTCAATATTGCTAAGCTCCAGATAAAAGGGACTTAAGTGAAGAAAAGCAGACACCCAACTCCCCTGTCTTGAGGGCCTGAGAGAGGAAAAAGAACTTGCACAGCCCATGTTAAGCTTCAGATAAACATCACTGCTGTGTGATCAAAGACCTCAGAAGATAGCATGAAGAGGCATGGACACACATTCTGGTCTGTGTGCTGAAGCAGCAAAACCAACCAGCTCCATTTCTGAACAGACCTTCATTCTGCTTCCTGCTGCACCAACTTCTGTACACTCTCTCTTCTGCAGATCTTGTACAGGAGTTTAACACAGTTAAATGGAGGAAGGTGCAATTCTGAAGACAGAGACAGCCACAACACAGATGAAAGCTGTGGGTTTTTAAACCACTCTTAATTTCCCCAGATGACACTATCAGTTCATCACAAATCCAAAGTTACCTAGCCTGCTGTTAAAATCCAGATAATTTAATTACTTGACTGCGCCCTTTTAAAAAGCTCTGCTGTCTTAGGAGACACAAGCTCCTCAAACCACTAAAATTGCGATGATATTGCTTACCAAGAACCAAGGAAACAGGAAGATAAAAGATAGACTAAATGCTTTGTTTTCCCAAATGTATAAACAAACACTTCTCCTCATCTTTCTCCTCCAGGGTTTTCAATATCATACTTCGGATCTGATATTATCAGCTCTTTCTGCAGCTAAGAATCAGAAGCATGGATCTCAGTTCACACAGCTCCTGAAATTGGACAGGTGGATGCATGTTGAAATTCCTCAGGAAACAGAGAGAGAAAATTCAATGGATAAAGAAAGGAAACCACAGTGGATGACAGAGAAAAACCTAAGGGAAGTAAGAAATAGTGACTTAAGCTAGAGAAAGAGAAGGTGAAATGCCATCTCTCCTGGAAGAAACATGCCTGCTTCAGTGTATGGAAAAGCCCAATGACAGAAGGATGCTGTCTCAAAGTTCCAGTGTTATTGTCACAAGAAAGGAGAGGGGGGAAAAAAAAGGAAAAGTGACTCATCATTTAGAAGGCTCAGCAACAGAAACCTCACATTCAAAAGATAAAAAGAAACACTAAGTTCACTTCCCTCAACAAATCACTGAATAAATCAAGAATTGGTAAAAATAAGTATAGTTAAGAACCCCTTCAGGCATTCAAATTGACATGACCTAATGCCACAGTAAGCACAGAACAAGTGCTGCGCTTACCCTGACCAGGCATGGAGAGAACCTGTGCACTCTGTATCTGAAATTGAATGTCCTGCCCAAGTGAGGTGTAAAAAGTAATATTGACAGAACACTCACACCCGTCACCCCTCTGGTATGTCACATATGGAGGTAAATCAGCTGTTTTTCAGCAGCTTTAGATGGATTTGTAATTCAGAAAGGAGAAAACACGCCATTTTTTTCATCTACTCTTAGTCAATAGTTTCAATGTAGATCCAGAAACACAGCGATTTTCCTTTCACGTACCATCAGATTGAACTGCAATTCAGCATCCTATCATCCAGAGAAGAAAGAAGAGCAGAGAAGCTTGGCTGCAAACACCAGGAATTCAGAGCTCTTTCACCTGACAGAAGGCGCTACACAATAATCCTGGCTTTCTGTTTTCTCCACACCAACCACTTCTGGATTCTAGAGGTTGTTTTTTAATCTAGCTCGTAAAGTAGGTTACAGAAATAGGAATCACCAGAGAGGGGAGAAAACAAACCAACATGAATTTCATAGACTGGAATGCAGAAAAGAAGCCTTTCCAAAACAAAAGACTTGCATTACACTAGAGACAGATCCTCCATGCAATAATATCCTCCTGCAAGACAAGATTTTCTCGTCTCTGTTCTTCCATAAGCCAGAAGGCTTAGCTACAAAGGAAAGGGGAACTAGGCAAGGACAAGAAGCATTTACATCCCAACTCTGAGGAACGTGTAACAGCCAAATAGAAGTAACTTGCTCTTCTTCCAAGTTAGCATAAGTAGGTTAAGTTCTCTATTTAAAGAAAAAAGATAGATCATCTTCCCCAAATCTGCGGCCTGCTTACCGCACAACGAGATTAAGGAAGTTCATGCTGCTGTGCTACGAAGTTGGAAACAGAGGATCCACTACGCGACAGCTCCTCCTCAGTCCTTTGACCTGTCCAAAGCACTGACCACTCCTGATACCCTTGATTACGTTGTCCGGCTATTTAAGCATTAAACACAGCCCTATGCTTTACGACAAGAGCAAGTAGGTGGCCAGGAGCACAAACTGGGCAGCAGACAATGACTGACAGCCGAACCCCACAATACTGCAGGGTTTGAGATCACAGGATCCCAAAATAAACATGCTACAAGGATTGTAACACTTGTCATAAGACAGATTTCTAACTGTTCTTTTACAACCACCATTTTGCTGTTTGATGATACAACAGGTGGAGGGCTTAGCTGTTCCTCCTACTGAGACACATCCAGCCTGACAGGTTTTTATTTTGTTAAAGCACACACACGCAAACTTCACAGCCATAATGGAGAACTTTCAAGTTCAGAATCATACCAGCAGCCTCAGAAGCCTCCTAGCCATTTACCTCCTCCCCCAAAATACAGATTTTCTTCTGTAGGCCTTTTACTTACCTCTCCCATAGCCCGTCCCTCCAGAGCAAGCGCTTGAAAATCATGGTTCAGCTCATCCATAGAACGCACCTATTTACAGATGGGTGAGAGAAAAAAAAAAACACATGAGGAAACGTGGGGCGGTTTTGCTGGGTTTTTTTTTGTTTGTTTTTAAATGATTATTACAGTTTACAGCATTTTTTTCTGATACAAACTGTGAGCTACAGTCTATACTGCAGCACACAACAAGGCTACTGAGCACCAGGAGATGACTTACCTTTAAGATTCCCAGAAGACAGAACTCTTAGCATTAGATTTATATATGCACAAAAAAATGGCAAAACAAGCAACTATTTTAAGACACAGTCTAACATAACTACCTTTGCCAAGTTTATTTTGAAGATTTATCTTTCACACTGAGTTGTATCATTTCAGGAAAAGCAGTTAATGCATAAGGAAGCAAATCTGGAGCATTTCCTTTCAAGAAAGACCAAATAAAGACTTATAAAAGCAGCAGACTTACATTCAACCTACAACAATACAAAAAACAGTGCCAGAAATAAAAAGCGAATTAAATGAAATAGAACCATGTGAAACAGGAGGCAGGGGATGAAGAAAGAAGAGTAAGCAAAGTCTTGAGATCACCTGTCAGGTATTATACCCTTACCAGGTATTATACCTTACAGTGCTTCAAGCTGTATCCCAGGGCTGCAGAAGGCTGTAGGACTCCTCATGGGGTTTCTTCTTTCCCTGGGGGTCAGCAGTGCGTGTGACAGCCCCACAGCCATGCTGGGAAGCCACGACTTGCCAGCTGAGGCAAGGTTGGCAAGGTAGGCAAGGCACGGGTGCGCACAAGGGGTTCCTTCCCCACCTCTGCAGGCACTGTGCATGAGGAAGGTGCTGCTGGGCATGGCAGCCTCCTACTCACTGCAAGGCCTACAGCCACACTATAGCAGTTACATAATTTCTCTGCTGCTGCTCTGGATCATGATTAGACAAAAATGGCTTCAATTAAAACAGCAGAAAGCAGCAGTTCAGAACTGTTAGCTAAATCAATCAGTAATTGAACATACATGAAAATGCATTGGTTTTTGGCTTTTTTTCCTGATTTGCACCCCCAAATCTCATCCAAGCAAGCTCCTGCAGATGTAGCCACTGAGCATACGTGCAGAAGCAGGAGATAAAAACAACACTATGGACTTGAGGGTGAAGCACAGAAGTTCAGCCACATGCCAGGATTCAGGTTCACTTGCTGCCCTTCCCAGGTAACACACCTGAATCAGCGCAGCTCTCATTACAACAGCCACAAGCACTTCGGATGGCACAGAAGCAATACTACACACCTCCTACTGCATGTTTACCTAACCCTGCAACCCCACGGATCTGATACATGTCTCCGTTGGAGCAGTGGTAACAGTTTATACAACATTTACAAGTAATCCACACGCTATCACTGCAGCCCTTTACAGGAGCTTGTCAGGATGCAGAAGATGCACAGTGTTTAGCCATCTCACCACTTAAGACTTGTAGGCACCTCCAGGTCAAAGGAATGAAGTCAGTCGTAACATCTGGTGGGTTACAGACATGCATAAAGGCCAAAAAAAAAACTGGCTTAGACACTCACACGCCATCAGTGCTGCAAGCAGTCACACCATGCTCACTGATCTGAAGCCTGACTCCGGCTTCTGGTATTCCTACAACTATTTCCAGACCAATGGAGTCAAGACTTTGCTATGGGTATGCTTTGTTTCTATTTTAAGACAAGATTCAGTAGACCTCATCCGGGAATATCAGATACAAGGAAAGCGAAGTCCTCTGCAGTGTGAGTTCTGCTACTATTCTGTGACAATACTGCTTTGCAGAAGATTAACAGCATGTTGTTAAATTGCACATTTCTGTAACTGGCAAATCCTCGATGCCCAGTCATGCAGAATCTGAGTTTAAAAATAAGTTATCCTCTTATTATCATCTCCTAATTTAAAAGCATTTTCAGTTTTGTCTCAGCTTTGCCACCTCTTGCTGTGACCCTCACACAGCTACAAATCCACGCAGAAAAAAAACAGGACTCCACCTTCCAGAAACCACAGCACCAGCTAACGACCAAGGCTTTGCTTTACTGCCAACCCCACTGCTGATCCTCCAGCTAACGCATCTCGGCTGCCTCATGTAAGAACAAATCCTGCAGAGCAGTTCCAGCTGAACTCATAGGAAATGTGACAACCCCCAGACAAGCTGCGCCACAAACGCTGAACAGCAGCAGTCTATTACTTCAGTGAGATATGTGAGGAATAGAGAGGCTAAACAAAGGTTCAGGAGGTGATGTTCGTCACTCTCAGTGCTAAAGGAATGTCCCAGCAAACCACAGACGCAGCCACAGTGGCACTGCTCCAGGACTTGCAGCACAGCGGAAAGTGCCAATGCAGAAACACAGGCTGCTTCATGACGCTCCCTCACCCCCCAGCTTCACCAAAACAAACTCCCACAGGTGGATGTCATGCTATGGGAACCTCAAAACAAGGCTGCAACAAAGACACCATCATTACATTCCTAGCAGAAATCAGGAGAACCTTAGGAGATGTTTCTGTTTTGCTCTAATCATGTCCCAGCCCCAGCAGCTCCAGGCTGAAGCTGCCCTCACAGCCTCAGTAGCACAAACCTCCCTGGTGAGAACTCCAGGCAGAACATGCAGCTAATTGCTGAACAATAACTTCATTTCTTCTCTCAGCGCCTCTATTCTCCTTCTTTATGACGCTCTGGAATGTTACAAGGTCCATTGTACTCTATCACAAACATAATCTCTTGAAGAAAAACGCTATAATCTGTATTTTTATTTTAGATCACATCAGATGCGAGAACGTTTTTGGCAATTTCTTGTTCAAGTATTTTCCTTGCGTAGAAAAACATTATCATGCAGTGAAAGCAACTCCAGCAGCACACATATGCAACTTCCATCCACGTGTGCAGCCACATTCCCACCCAGGCCTGAGTTCTAAGTAGAGAAGCCAGAGCTGCTGTACCTATTAACAACACCAACACCTCCAGCGTGCTCAAAGCCTACAAGGCAAGTTCATGATCTCTCACCAAACCTCACAATAATACAGCGATCCTAATGATTATGGACTGAAGTCTTTTCTAAATCAGGTCCTTACGCCCAACTCCCAGGTACTGGATGCCCAAGCTGCATCTAACTGCCAATATGAGATCCCCTTCTCAGCCACATCATTCCTTTGCCTTCACTAAGCCTCTTTGTCCGTAATACAGGCTTGCTTATTATTCCATTTCCTAAGGCCATGCCTCAAATATTCTCTTCTCATTCTTCCACTTTATAACATCAAGTAGCAACATCACTTTCTTACACGAGGTGAGCATGACATCACAGGCTTCCTTTATTTCCATCCAAAGGAGAGCAGCTAGCTTCTCAGAACTTCCAACCAAAGCCATGACTGCTTACACCTTTGTGTTCCAAAAGACAGGCTATGAAACAGTAAACGTGATATAAATGGCCTCATGCCTCACTGGGATCTATTCCCATTAGCTCTCGCTGACCTACAGCGAGCACAGACACGTAGGGCAGCACCATGGCAGCGCAGGCACTGGGAACAAGGAGGTCCACTGAGAAAGAACTTACACACAGATCAGCATTAATGTATACAAGATTTGATTATCATAAGATGTAGTTCACTGCTCAACCCTGGTTTTGAAAGAAATCCAGAAGACAGTGCCAAGATAAAGTAGCTGCACAAGGAAGCAGTCCTAATATCATTACATGGCACGATAACCCAGTTCCTTGGAAGAAGAGTCGATCTCAAGAAACACCAGGAATCACAGCAAGAGAAGTCAGCTGTCTGTAATCACAACTGCCTCAGCAGCCAGCTAACAAAATAGGCTTCTTGAAAAGCCCTCAGCTGCAGCCCTCAGCCTCTTCCAGGCACTCCACCCCGCAGAGCACAACGCAGCACTTCACCGCTTGCACAGAACGGACCTCTCGACCCTCTCGTGAAGAGGGCTCGCTCTCTGGTAACACAGAAAACCAGCACGCCTGCTTTTGAAGCCTGCTTAACAACATGAAGGCCTTCAAACTGTCTTTCAGAAACGCTGTTTCTGAATGAGTTACAAAGCCATCCCATTGCACGGGAGCGCGCCTCACCTTCACGCCACGCTGCGTGCATGCGCGGGGATCACGTAAATCTCACCAAACTTAATGAGTATCTCATTCAAGGCAAGTCATTTCCATGCACATTAATATAAGAATGTGTGTCACTGGAGCACACTGCAGCTCAGAGCCACCCTGCATGTTTTGGTGCCATGTCTGCCTTCAAGCTGTGCTCATGGGCTGCAGCAAAGCCTGGGGCTGCTCTGTTCTGCTCTCTCTGAAGCCCCTTAACCAGTTTCCACCTTTGCTCTGAAAAACGTGCAATAAAGAGACAGCTGTATTACTCAGCGCTCACTCTAGATTAGACCTCCCAATTCTCATTTGCAGTTTCACGAATTAAAAACAAACAACAACAACAAAAAGAAAACCCCACACCATCACCAGGGCTACTCTGAAGCCAAGAGGAACTCAGGCCCTTTTGAGTTTCAATAGCTCTGATCCCCACTGCCTGTTTTAGAGAGGACAAAACAAAACAGTACACTTTCTACTCCTACCTACTGCGGATTTCAACACCACAAACCAATTTATCTCTATGTCAATGGTCACTTCCCGAATTCAGCCTCCCAAGCAGCAGTAGAGCTTGTTGGCAACTGTGCATCAGACCTATCACCGCAGATTTCCAGCCCCTCCAACAGCAGCCAGCTGATCCACATCAGGTAGTCAATGCACACAGGACAACCCCTTCTTTTTCTCTCAATTAGATTTTGCAGCAACGAGGCTCTGTAATGACAGCAACTCAGAAGCAAACATTTCCCCAGCCTCAAAGCTACAGACACTTGTCCTGCCCCACCTGAAGCGCTTCTCAGCTGCATCAACGCAGTGGAGATTGAGGCAGCAGCATTCCAAGAGCCAGAGGCAATCTGCGCCATGCTACAAACCCAAGCAAAGCACTCTGAGCCCCTCAGAAACAAGCTGTTAGAGGTACAGCTTCTAATTTAAAAAAAAAAAAAAAGAAAAGCAGTGCTGAAAGTCTACAACCCTAGGAACACAGGGAAAGCTGGGGAAGCATCAGCTGCACACCACAGGCCCACAGAAAGGCAGCCATAAACATACCTGAAACCCAAGCAACCGATGGGGCACACTGGACTGCTGGCACTAAGAACTCCTGTTAAATTTAACCCAAACAACCAACCAGGCCCACGGGGCTAAACAGCACTTGTCAAAAGGAATTCTGCAGTTAAATTAACAGGAACTGCCGCCACGGACTGCCCTTACGATTACTAATCAGGGATTTGAAGGGCCTACCAAATTAACAGGACAGCAACAGCACGTTTACCTTTTGGATTTTCAGTACCACCGTCTGCATTCCATACATTTATTTTTCCATACAAGTGAGAGCTACAGGCAAAGCAGCCCAATGGTAATTTTCAGTAAATATCAGTGTCAATAATCAGCCTTAATACCGCACCTTATATTCAGCAAATACAGGTGCTACAGATTCCTAATATGACCTTTACGCACAAATTCAAAAGGTAATACTGTTCCATATCTCACAACGTGCTGGTAACTCAGGGGATTGGACACTGGTTTTATATATTAAGGAATCCTTGTTTATATTCAATTTATATTCATGTAGACAGATACGCTGCAGAACTATCAGAAGCTCCATTTTACCCTTAATCACAACGAAGGGTCACAGCATTTCTTCTTCATCCTCATGCAAGTATCATTTCCCAATACGAGGGAGAGGAGGTAGAATTAAACAAAGAAACACAGAGTGCAAAAAAAGAAAAACCAAATAAGGTCCTTTGGAGAACAAAAGACTTCTCTCCAAAAAAATACCCAGACTGAAAGAAACTCTAAAAGCTTAAGGGAATTTTTTATTATTATTATTTTTACGTACCATGATCTTAAGAAGGTCAAATACCTGCATTTATTAGCAGTAACAGTGATTGAAGAAGGTTTAAACTGTCTATTCCTATTAAACCAATTATGATAAATTGGGTAACTGGAGCAAGCGAGGAAGCTGCTGCTGCAAGCCTCAACTCCAGTTTCTCCACTCCCCTCTTCCTAAAGCTGTGGCCTCATCCCTAAGGCTTCCCCTCTACTTCCCCAACACCTTCTTAAACCAGGACCTCTCTCATCCCTCTTCACCCTCCCCATACGTTACAGCATTTCTTCTCTCACTGCTTCACCTCCCCAGCTCTGCCTCTGCCCAGGAGGCACAAAACCCTGTACACCATCCCCTAAATTGGAGGCAGGACGGGCATTGCAAGGGCAGGACTGAGTTATGTTGGGACACGTAAATGGCTGCATTCAAGATGTCTTTGATCTACAGTAAATTACAGGGTCCACTGCCAGCCAAGCACGCCTAGCGCAGGGTATCCCACAGACACTACCATCTGAGTGAAGATCTCAGAGCTCATCTTCCACCCATGGGAAAAGCTCACTCTTTAGCCTTTGCTGAGCAAGTCTGAAGGAAGTCCTCCAAAAACGTTAAGCTCCACACAACGCTAACAGACCAACCTCCTCCCTGTCCTACCACCGCTTGTTTTGCTTTTCTGCTCTCCTGCAGAGTAATGCAGGAAATCACGTTATTGCCACATTATCAGGAGAGATTAAAATGTTATGATTTCTCAGCTCCTAAAACCAACAGCACCAGTTTGTTTCCGTAAGAAGAAACGGGACTCCAAGCTCTCACTGTCCACACAAGCACACTGCAGGTGCTCATGTAAAGCACCTCAAGAGCGTGACTACTTCCTGGATATTCATTTAATTAACACACGTCTGAACAGGCAAACGTCTTGCAAAGTTTCCGTTCATTAAGCCTTCAGATTCTCAGTCTTGCACAATTTATAACGGGGGAAAAAAAAACGCACCTTTATTTTCTGGAAAAACATTCCTCAAAAAAGCAAACATTACTGCAAGAGCTTTGAGATTGTGGTGGTAAGGAGGAGAAACAAAAATATTCTGGCTGCTGCAACCGCATCATTCTCAGAATGGAGAAAGGGAAGGAAAAAAAAAAGGTAACCTCAACAGCCCGAATGCCGTGTAGCACTGATTTATATAGTTACAAGTTGCTAAAGCCTTTTAAAGTAACTACCGCTAAGGGTTTACAAATTTCAGATGGAAATAAACACCTCACTCAGCTGTGGGAGTCTGTGTGTGTTCTCTGGTTTGAACAGCTCACATAGCATGTTATTTAAAAGAATAAGTCTGCTCTGCATGCATGCACACTATATATAGTATTGGGGGGGGGGGGGGAAGTATTTACCAGCTGACAATAAGAAAAGCACCACACACTTTCAACAACAGGCTTTCCACTAACAACCAGAACTGGGGTTAAAATATGTTGTTCCATCAACTGATTACAGCACTATTTTTAGTCCTCTCCCGTAACAATAGGCAGTAAAGAAAGAATGTGAAGTCACAAGTATTAGGTGGGATTAGGTGGTTTAACTACTATTTTTGTAGTAAAGGATTCATCCTTAGGACTGCTACTACCATTAGCATTCGAAGCAAAAAGCTATTGAAATTACAGATTGGCTAATGCTTCACATGGCACGTAGCCAAGATGATTAATGATTCAAGGTACAGAAATACATGCAAGAAAGGCAGCCTTTCAGCATGGCACAGCTTAGTTCACTAATTATGTTTTTCCTCAGATTTTATTCACCGAGGGAAGCACTTCATTAATATGGAATTTAGGTTAACCTGTGACGCCTTGGGTACATGCTGTTGGGGCACAAGTTTTCGAAGTGCTGGATTACAGAAGCAGCCTTAATTCTGCCCCTCAGGAGCTTGGTGAAATCATCCCCTGCCTCCCAGTACACTCTCAGACCAGTGGCAATGCACAAGCACCCTGGGCTCCACAAAGAACTGACCTGTGTGATCTCTTCCTTTCACTCTCATCTCTACTGTGACCTCTGCAGGCTTAAGTTCAGAGGGGGAAAGGTGTAAACAAGGGACCCAGCAATGCCTCAGTTCAGCGGCAAGCTCAGCACTGCCATCAGGAACAGATGCAAACGGCTCCTTGCCGCACAGACTGCTTGCAGCAAGGTGAAGGACTAGTTCTGGGGCTTAAAATCAGCCAAGTTTTAACCCGGGATAGCATCGGGGCAGTACAACATACACAGCACAGCCAGATGCTCCCAATAAAAACAACTGCTCTAGAACAAGAGTTACCCCTAACAAAGGAAGAGGAGTAATGCAATATCTTAGAGCAGATCACTTGACAAGAGGAATGCAGCATCACATGATATCTGCAAACAAAGCAGAGTTTGTTCTTTACAGACCCGTAAGATCATCATTCAGAGAAGACAGCTTTAAAACTGTTAGAAGCATCACCATACTCAATGCCCTCAAACAGCTTTGTTAAGATTTCCAATCAACAGTCAATCTGAATCACCTAAGCTTACAACTAAGACACAGCTGTGGGTGGATTATATGACTTTTTCCTTCTGTAAAGTCTCTCTTCAGTAAAAAGCACTCATTTACAGAAATGCCAAATGCATCACAACCTGTTGTGCAAAAGCCCAGACAGGTCACACCAACTCAAACCACAAGAGTGCTGGTAAGTGGAAACCAGAGGGGAGAAGACAATGAGTAGAAGCTTGTCATGGTTTCAAAGCTGTACTCTGAGAAAGCTATTCAAAGCACACTTGGGCACAATACCTTAACTGAAATACCTGAAGCCTTACTGAAGAAGCACTGAAGTTTGCAAATTCAGTAGTGCAGTAGGGTTCTGCAGACTACGAAGCTGACATACCGCTGAGAAATCCCAAAGCAAGAACACTAAGCTACAGCCACACACCTTGCAACTGACTGCTACAGACTGCAAGACCTGTTGGAATTTGCTCCCTCTGAATCTCATGTGACTTCCCTAGGATTTCAGGTTGCATCCCTCTCTCACCAATACAAAGGATTTCTAAACGTCTCAATTTAAACACCCAACTTGGCCATCTATTCACTTCCCTTGTAGGGGGTGAAGTTTCCAAAAGGAAGTGTGTAAAGCAGAAAACTAAGTTAAACATCCTAAATCGTCTCCCCCCAGGCATCATTCTCTTCTTTATTACAGAGAAATTCCTGTGAAACAAATCACATAAACCAGCCACTACATTTCAGCAAGGTATTACGTTCTAAATTACCTGGGTATCAGAGAAGCACAGTCACTTCAGTGTTGATGTAAGAGAAGGCATAACTAGTTCACTGCCATATGTGGAAGTACCCTTGAAGGTTAAAAAGCTTTAATGACACATGCAGGAGAAAATGTTTCAGTCATACATTACACTACATGCTGTATGTGATTTACAACTTCCCCCATGCCTTCAGCTAATTAGCCAGATTATCTAGACCACAATGGTCGTTTCCACAGGCAGAGGAAGACATCTCTCTCCTAAAGGGTTAACAGTCACTTAAACCGGATTTCACTTTGGACGAATTGCTACAGCTTCCTCAGTTTTCAGGATCATTTTAGAGAATCCTGTAATGACCTCAAGGCAACTCAAGGCAATGGTGCCAGCCAACAGACTCCAGTGTTGAACGACATCAAATCCAGACACTGCCCCAGCACCACACACCAGCTAGGGCAGCTGCCCACAGAATCACCTTCTGTCTCCACTTGAACACCACTTCTCAGTTAAGAAGTCACAGTAATGTTGCCAAAGGGCCAAACTGAGCATAAAACCCAATTCCAGCCCAACTGCTTGCTCTCACTATTCTTCACCAACTATACGTGAAAAATTCCACACATTCAAGACGACCATCCCTGCAGTTCTATTGTCTCAAGTTATTAATTAAGCATGCTCTCAAAGAAAGTAAATCCCTCAAATCATTCGCTTCTACTAAGAATAATACGGGAGTTGCTAACTGCAATTCAAACAGTATATATCCATTTACTGCAATTCACAAGAGACCACCACCAGACAAATTGTGCTCCAGTTCAAGAACATCCATGCACACAAGCCCCAAGAGACCCCATCCAGGAAAACCCACCCAATTTTTCTAAAAACCCGCTCAGTATTGTTAACTGCTCCCAGAAGAGCATCTCAACTGTCTTGTATTTCCCCTGGGAGCAGTAGGTGGCTGTTTGGATTTGTAATGAGAGATCAAACCTTCCACAGGCAAGTCAAACCCAATCTAGGTCCTCAGCCATCAGGAATCAACTTCTACCTCTTCACTCACCTACGTGAAGTTCACTTCTGCATCTGCTTTCTGCCGGACAAACAGCATAAGGACACCCTACTGCAGATAGCTTAGCAGCTGCCCAAGCAGCCTTGAGAACAGTAACACACTGAAGATGAACTACTGCTAAAACCCTTCAGTCTGTATCTTAGTATTACTGATGGACACTGACACAACCTTATCTTGCTTCTTTTTTCAGATAGTGTATGTCTGCAGTCAGGACTTGGCTGACATAAGGATCCTCCGTGTAAAGAGTTGGACAATGAGATAAATGTTTGTAGCCTGCAGGCAGACAGAAGTTTGTTCGGAAATTCAAATCTAAGAAAAAAAGGTCTAATTTCAACATTACCTCTTTGTTCTCACCAACACCGGAGAATTCATAATGTATACTATCTGGATAGAGGGAATATCTTTAATACCTTAACATGCAAAATGACAGTATGATCCTCCACTGCTTAACTTCCATTGCTATATAACTTTCCCTCCTGCCTCCCTTCTTATGGAGGATAAGAGAGAAACGCAAAGGGAAGAGAATTTTTGTTAGTTACAACATGAAGAACAGCTGGCATCTTCCTCCTGTTCACAACAAGAGGACACTATCTACATCCTCAGAAGAAAAATGCTTTGTTTTTTCCCTGTTAAAGCCATTCACACTTCAATTCTCAGAGCTGCTGGTAAAAGGATAAACAAAAGACAGAAGCAGACAGCACAATAAAAAACAAAAAGCAAAGACAGCGTAAATAAATTCTGACTCTCACCTGCTTACTAACACACGACAAAATACTATCACTGCTGAAATCACTGCAATATTAACATCAACAGACAGGGATAGATGCCTGTCTACGTACATAACAAAAAAGAAATTGGGATTCAACAATTAAGAAAATCCCCCTACTCTTAATTACAATCACCTAAGCTCTAGGTAAACGTTAACCTATATCATCCTATGGTTATTTTTTCCGACTTTCCATTATCTTTTAGCTACTGTCAGGGCTGAAGGCAACAAGGTTGAAAGTTTAAGACCAAGTATCCAGCAATACAAGCACACTAAACAAACAAAATCACCAGCGAACAGACATCCAGAAGGATGCCCCACCTCTCTGCACCTCTCACCACTTCCTTCCACTGCTTGAGCGCTCACAGGACAAATTCAGTTCTACCCTGGTTAGGCCCTAATTGAATTAAACCATTTTGTATGCATGAGACTAGTTCTTGCTCCAAGGAATTGGTAATTTATGAAACAGGTGCAGGGATGGCCAAAAAGTGAAAAGGAACAGCAGTATTAGGATTACATATATCCTGCACTGTTTCCCACGAGTGAAAACACAAGGCAAAGAGAGAACCATGGAGGAAAAAGGCACTCAGGAAAGACTGAAGCAAAAACATACAATTAAAGAGCCCAATCACTGTAGTATACAGACACCAGAAAATAAGAAAGTTTACAGCCCCACCTCAGAGCAGACTTTAAAGAAATTAAATATAAAGACTGGATAAAGGGCTGATTATGAATGCAAAACACCAGGACTGAACGACAAGAACACTGCAGCTGATGTGAAAACCACCTGGAAAAAGAACAGATAAGATTTCATCCTAACTACATCACAGAGGGTATTTCTAAGGCACGAGGTCCCAGAACACACATGAAAAAAATCATACACATTCCCACCAGCTGGAACCTCACCTTGCAGGTACGTCTCAACCACACCATCTTCTGAGAAGTGAAGATGTGACCCTGCACATAGCAGGGGGCTGAAACTAGATGATCATTATGGTCCTTTAAAACCCAGGCCATTCTATGATTCTAAGTGTTCTGCCTTCAAAAATCACGCACGCTGCTTTTTTAAGTTCCTTTACACCAGTAAAAACTAACTAGTTTTCTCAAATAAGTGCAGGAAGTCACATCTCTTCATTCAAGAACTTTCTGAAGAAAATCAAACTGAGGAAAAGCACCTGCTGACATCAGGCCACATCCCTGCAACCGGTGGGGTTCTCTGACATTAAGTCTTCAAACTACTAAAGAGCGCAGTAAGGAAAGCTCCAACCCCTGTGTCATTTTTAATACCTGCAGGTCCACCCCCTCCACCTCCAGAGAGCTTTGTTGGTTTTGCTTTTAGTGCTTTTCAGAGACAGGAAGATAAAAACATGAGCTGAAGGAAAACAGAATTAACAGTTTTATGACACATCTTCTGACTTATAAAACCATCTCTACACAAATATGCAAACAACAGCATTCCCTGCCTAAGCATCTCCACAACAGGCCAATCACACGGCAACTTCTATTTAAAAACTTAGAAGTTAAAGCCATCGAGTAAGAAACATTTGCTTACTGCTTCTCATACTGATTCAAGTGCATTAAAATCTCTTCCATCTGTGTCTCTCGAGGCAAGTCACTAACTGTATTCAGTGACTCAAAGCTTAGACAGTTAACATAGAAACAAGATGTAGTTCTACACAGTTATCCCTAAATATTATGCTCCACAGAAGGGAGTAACTCCAATATTGTTCTAGCAGCTTATTTCATATGGCAGTACTTAATATGATTTTTCATACAAAACAAATTAACAGGGCACTTGGGTTTTCTTTTTTATTGATGCAGGCGCTGACTTCAGTGAGGTTGCAAAATTCACTGCAACGTTTGCTTTCAAAGGGCTCAGATGACAAACATCCCCTGGGGAGGCACAGCACAGGAACAAGGGCTCGATCACTTTTATTTTAGAAATTAGAAGCAGGAGATATTAATAAAGGTTGCAAAAGCTTTGTGTCTGCTGCTCTGAATAGACTTGTGGGAATCATGCATTTTAACAACATGCCCACATCTAAGCTGTGCTTCCTATGCTAAGGGAGGCTTGGGAGCAGATCTCCTTAGCTCACTACTGTATTTGACGAGTTACTTACAGGTCACAGTCAGCAAGCTACAGTGAGTCATACACCCATTTCAGTCGCAGCACATCTGACAATGCAATGACTGAAAAGCCTTCTAGTAAACACTACTACTAAGGTATGTTTTGGCCTACTACCCCTTCAGAATCTTCCAGTCACTGGAAGGCGTTAGCTGCATTTGTCAAAGTACTGTTCCTCATGTTCTTAATGATGTTCCCTTCTCAGACCAGCTAACCATATTAATAGCACTTTCCCCACCCAAATATTAAAAAAAAAAAAAAACCAACAAACCTCAGATCAAATAAGCAAGAAATGCAGGCAAGCACGCATCACAAGCAACTTCCATGACTGTGTTTTTCAATATTGGGAATGGTAAAAGCTCAACCTACATGCATTGGCAGTTTTGTAACACCATTACATAAGAATTATTTAACTACAGCAACAGATTTGAAAAGCAGCAGCAGCCACCACTAAACTGGTTCACACATAGAGGGGAAAACAAAAAAAATCAATAAAGGGAACGATAACTTCTGCAATCACACATCTGACTGTCAGAGAGCGCACTGGGATTTCAACACCCATGAGAACCAAAACGTTTCAGTTTATAGCTAACAAGGCACTGCAATCCTGAAAAGAGAAAACAAGCAGGACTGCTGGCATTCCAACCATTAAAAACAAAACATCTTAAGTTTTAAACAATGTCATTAAAAAGCATCTATCACAAGCCCGACGCGCTCACGTGTTCAGTTTGGAAACATTTCTTTACCTGATGTTCTGCATGAATGTTATCCCCAGTAGGCCAGCGATGTTTGCTGTTATTATAGCCGCCTCCACCACTTCCTCCTCCCCCAAGCTGCTCACCATGCTGCCTCTGAAAGAAGTAATCCACCATGGCGTCGTCCTGGGAGCGGCCTGCAACTCCTATGGATCCAGGAACAGGACTGGAGTGTGTCCCTGCTGCAAGAGCCTGGTTTGCAGCTGGCTGTGGCTGAGCCTGGGACCCTGTTCCAGATGTCAATACAACAGGCATGTTGGGATTAGCTGTATCTTGAGCGTGCTGTTTCAGGTGGGGGCTGAACGAGTCCTGCCAGAGCACTGCTTTTCTCTTCAACACACACGCAACGCTCATTCCACCAACACCTACGGGGTGAGGGCAGGGAGGCGAGACAGAGAAAAAGGGAGAAGGAAAAGGGAAGGTTAAATCCTTCAAGCTTCAGCTCTGTGCATTCACTAACACACCCCTCCGACGTGGGAAACGTCACGATGCCAAGGCCAGCTCCTCGTAACGGTCATTTGCTCTATTAGCTTCACAACACCACACAGAAACGCACGCTGGCCCCAAATCCCACGTTTTGTGCTGTTGAGCATTATCAGTGTGTGTGAGACTCACGTAGGGCACCCCATACACTGAAAGCAGGACGTCCATTTATGCAACGGACAAAACGACCCAAGTGCTGCCACAGAAAACCACCAGAAAAAAATCCCTCAAAGAACACAGAGCAACGCAGACTCTACCATTAGCGCCTGCCGTGCTTGTTTACACCTCCCAGATCACAAGGCGGATCTTCCATCAGCACACAAGTGTTGTGCGCTCACACAAAACATCAAAGCTCCCAAAGCAAGCTGAAAACCCTGGATTCCTGCTTAACCAGGTCGCAAACGCATCATGCACCGTCCTGTTAACTCCAAAGTTTCAGCTGTACGCAGCTCATCGGTAGCTGCACTGCCAGAGGAATCCACACCTCCTGGGGCTCTAGGCAAATCTGAGGCAAGACCCAGTAAAAGCACTCTGAGTTTCTGCACCAGCAGCTCCCGCTCCCAGAAGCTTCCTTTTTCATCTAACGCAGACCAGGCAGCGCTAAACAAGCGAGAAAACTTGGCAAAGGAGACATTTTGAAAGGGAGCAAAGGGGAAAGGAGCATTGTGGGTAGTTCAAGTTTAGTTCCAAGATGTGTTTTTATAGAAATGCCGCGTTAAACGTAGCGGACAGCTGAATACTGTCATTCAAAGCACACACAGCATCAGAAATATGTTAAGTCACCTACACAACACACATTCATTAGCTACCAGCAGCTGCAAGGCTCTGCTGCAAGCAGTTAGTGGCTGTTAGGACCCCGCTAACTCTCAAACTCTTCCTAAAACCATGCAATAAACCTTGCCCATGTAAACAGCTCCCCGCAAAGAGTCACACATTTACAAACAAAGGCAGAATAGTCAGGAGACTCGGGCAGAGCGCTACCACAAAGCACTCCAAGCAGACAGCTTTCCTTTCCCCCCAGACCAAAATACAGCATGTAAATAAAGCACTCTGTGTTATCATTAGCAGCAAAATAGTTTAGATTACGAGGCTTTGAGCAGCCAGCTGAACTTCGGAGGCATCACCGAGCAAGTTTCACGCACAAGAAGCAAAGTCTCTCAGTGAGGCACAGCGCGGTTCTGCCTCTCCTATAGATAAATCCACTCTAAAAACCACAGGCAGCATTAAAACACGAAGATGGTGACAGACCAACACCTCAACAAGTTAAATGGAGAGCTGGATAGGAGTTCTTCGGTGGTGGTTTGGGTGGTGGTTTTATTTTTTGGAGAGCAGGACTGGAAATTCAAGCTCTCATTGTTTGAGAGCTGCGTGGCCTATCAGAAGTTTTAAGGTGAAAGTGTGTAAAACCTGAAGGAAGTGGGAAAAAATGATAACCAACCCGATTGCTTCAAACAGCATTAAAACAGCAGTGGTAAATGCCACCCCTTCACCCCACCGCCCTCACTCTTCATAAAGGAAATTCCTTACTCATGATCTGTGTAAGGAAATCTCTGCTCTGACCGAAGTTATCAAACACGGAACAAAACAAACAAACGAAAAACAAAGGAGAAAAAAAAATAAATATCAATCAATCAGTCAAACGAACCCAAATGCCAGCAAGTATTTCTCAGGTTGGGGGACAAAAAACAAAAAAACAAAACAAAACAAAAAAAGCGGCATTCTTCTATAACAATCACCGAGTGTGTAATTAAAAATGGCCAAACGGCACTGATGGAAAGAAAGAAAAACAAGGGGGGGGGGGGGGGGGACGGGGGACACCAACACGCGCACAAACAGGGCCACAGCGCACACTGAAAGTATCGTCCGCATCGTGCCTCCGCCGGGCTACAGGCCCTGTGCCCCCCCCGCTGTGTCAGGGACCCCCCCGGCCCCCACAGCGGCCCACCCCCCGGCTCTCCCCGTTCCGCCGCGCCCACCCCAGCACGGGCCTGGCTCCCCCGGCCCTCCGCGGGCAACAAAGCGGGGCCGGGCCCTCCCCGCCGGGCCTGCTCGGGGCTACCGGGAGGGGCCGTGCCCGGGGCGGGGGGGCCCCACCGCCACCGTGAGGGAGCGCGGCCCAGGGGGTACCGCCACGGGGCCGCCCCCCGCTGAACAATGCCGCCGCCGTTTCCCCGCGGCCGGATGGGGAACGGAACAGCGGTGTGAGGGACGGGAAGGGCCCGCCGAGCCCCCGCCGGGTAACAATGGGGCCGACACACGGCCGGGCGCCGAGCGGGAGAGCCGGGCGCAGCGCCCCGCCGCCGCCGCTCGCTTCGGGCCGCCCTGCCGCCGCTCCGCCCGCACCCCCCGCCAATATGGCCCCACCGGCGGCTCCGCAGGGGTGCGCGGCGCGGCGGGGGCCCGATCCGGTGCCGATACTCACAGGCGGAGCGGTAGGATGAAGCTGGATCTCGGCCCCCCCCAGGCCGCTCGCCGCCTGCCTCTCCCCCTGCCTTTCACTCCGACAACATGGCGGCCCACTGGGGACGGGCGGCGCGCTGCATGCCGGGAAGGCGAGGCGGCCCGGCCGAGGGCGGCCCGGCCGCGGCCCAAGGTAGGCCGCACGCGGCTTGGGGGAGGCTCGGCGCGGCCTGCGGGTCGGCTCCGCGCCGTTGCTGGCGTTCTCCCAGCCGGGCTTTCACCGCTCGCTGCTCTCCATTCCCATTTTCACTGTTTTTCCTCACAGATGTGCACGCGCTGCCCCACACCTCACTGCTGCCACCTGACTGGAGATGCGCACAATCCCAGTCCCGGTGTCTTTACCCCGACGGGCTGTGTGCAGGAGCATCCTTCACCACTTCCAGCTCACGTATGGATATCTATGTGCATTTTACTGGGATATAACATGCTCCCTGGCACAGACTCCTGCACAGAAGCACTGCAGTGCGTGATAGACCGCTCCGTGAGATATGGGATTCACACCCCCACCCTAAAACAGAACTGGTGACAGCAATGAGCAGAATCTTAATGGGATTAATGTGTTTTCCAGTTAAACTTGGCAGGGCTGAGTGGGGGATCTGCCAGGTTATCGCATAGTTTTGGTCATGACGTTCACTGTCCCTTTTCTGACATATCTGGTGGCCTTCGGAGGAGTTGGATGTGTGATAGAACCATTGAATCATTAAGGTTGAAAAAGACCTCTAAGATCACCCAGTCCAACCACTGACCCACCTCCACCATGCCGGCTGACTACATCCCTCAGTGCCACATCTCTACGGTTCTGGAACACCTCCAGGGTTGGTGACCCCACCACTCCCTGGGCAGCTGTGCCAACGCATCACCACTCTTATGGAGAATAAATTTTTCCTTATATCTAACCTGAACCCAACATCAGAGCTTAGTGTTTGCTAATGGCACTGCCAGGCCCCCAAGCTCTTCATTCAAACACTGATAGCCCCAAGGCCCCATGGCACCTACAACCACAGCACAACCACGCTGTGTTAGTGTGGCTGCTTTTGCTGTGACTGCCATTCAGTGCTGGGAAAAACCGTGCAGATGCAAGCTGCAGTGCATGAAGCAGAGCAGCCAGTGCATTGGTAGGTTGCTGTTTCCTGCCCCGCACACTGAAAGCTGGGCACTAGCAGCCTTGTACACCTTTTGGATGTTTTCCCTTTGTTCCCTTTTCTCCCCTTCTCCAAAGCACAAACTACTCACCCCAGCATGCATTGCTCTGCTCCAGCCACGCTTGCACTCTGGGCATTCAAACAAAGCGTTGCACTCTGGGATTAGAAGTTCCTGAGAGAACACGTCCATGTTAAAGGGGCAGCTCATTGAAACCTTGCAACATAACTTCCAAACACACCCCTCCCCCCCCCCCCCCCCAGAGCCTGGGGATCCTCCTGCTGTCATAAATTCAGCGCAGCTTTGCTGGGCTCGGCCCCACGCAGGCATGTAGCAAGCAACACTGATCTGGTTGCTCCGCTGCACAAAGCCCTAAGGGCTGCTGCCAGCGTGGATCTCGCACAACAAGCAGTTCCTGTTAGCTAGACCAGGCTGCCCCAGGCTCCCTGAGCCCTTCACCAGAATAGGAACACCAGCAGGTTTTTCTGGAAAGCGTTCCTAATGAAGATGCAGCTAATTGTGCCAAGCGGCACTGCCCTGCTACAGGTGGGGTCAGCCCATCTGCAGCACGGCATGCAGTGAACCCTCTATCAGATTGTCAGCTCTCAAGCTGGTAGAGCACCAAACCCGACTCTGTGCACGGTGCAGCACCCCCAAAACGACACCAACTTGTACACAGCAGAGCGCTGTGGGAAACACTGATAGCAAAACCATGTCAACCTGGCATGGCAACGAGTCATTCTGTAATGAGAAGGGGAGGGGTGGAGTCCTGTGGATGAAGTATTAGTGGTTGAAACCCAGGGAAATGGTACACAGGGGCATGCAGCCCCTTCTCACTCCCACTCCTCCCAGCCTTTCTCTTTTCCTCTCTTAACACTCGGGAGCCAAAACTTGTTAGAATCACTGGAAAGTTTCCTAAATTCACTGGGGATTGGCCTGGGTCCTCCAGCAGTGAGACGTGGAGGATGACCCCGACTCCTCCTGCCCCTGTGCAGTTACTATTGTTTTTGTTGTCCGTGGTGGGAGGCGGGAAGGTCCCATCCTTCGTTGTCTCACTGTTACTCTCTGCCTGACCTGGCCCTGTGGCCCATTCTCACCACATCACCAGGGCTTCAACTGGTCTGAGCAGGGAAAGTGGCATCTTCAGGAGGAGTCTGCTGCCATCCTGACCTCTGAATCACTCCTGGAAGTGCCTTTGTCCCTCCTCTGCCTGCAGAACAGCATCTCCAGGCAGGTGTGGCCATGTGCAGCCTTGGGGACACGGAGGAAGGGCCACCGAGCACTTTCACTTCAAAGACAAATGTGCAATTTTATATTTTCTGAAATCAAAAGATAAATTGGAAGAAACGGCGTTTCCTCCTGGTGCAAAGTAGGGCAGCAATATTTAGTTGGCCACACACACACACACAAAAATCCACTGATTTTTTTCTAAACCAAGCCAAAACACTCAGACTTGACAAAAAAAGAGTTCTGAGCCAGGCTACTTTTGCAGATGACACCATGTTGGGAGGAAGTGTTGATCCAACTGAGAGTAGGAAGGCCCTGCAGAGGGATCTGGATAGGCTGGGTCAATAGGCTGAGGCCAATTGTATGAAGCCCAACAAGACAGATTCTGTATCTGGCTCTTTGGTCACAACAACCCCATGCAACAATAGCAGAGGCATTTCTTCCAGCTTGAAGCACATCCCCAAGCACTTCATCTTCAAGAAACGCCCTTCCAAGTTCCTGGAAACACCACTGCACATCCCATCCTGCACACACATGTGCAGGGTATGTGAGTCAACGTTTTCCAGGCTGGACCTCTCATTATTAGTCCTAGGTGGGAAATATCACATCGGTTCTGCAGCATCTTTCCACCATCAGGTAAAGGTTCATTTTCACCAACACCTGTCGCCTGCAGGTTTCCATGCTCTTGTTGAAAACCAGCACAGCATTTTCGGGAGGCAGCAGCCAAGTGAACAAAGCAGCTGGTTAAGTTTTGTGGTTGCTGAAAGCTGGAGGAAGCCCTGGCTGCGGAGCCACCTGGCAACAGTCAAGTCAGTAAGTTTCATCTTGGATGAAAAATCACTTTTTCTTGCAAAAACGCAAGATCCCCTTACGTGGGGGGCACAGCACCTCATCCCCATTTCTAATCATTAGAGCTCTGAAGCATGCAGCTGATTAAGCTTTCCAGATTGTTTGTTACCATTAACTACATCAACTCTGGATTTTCTTGACAGGCAATTACATGACTAAGCCCTTCGGAAGCTCATCCTGAATACAACAAGTCCCAGAGCCTGATTGTGCTTCATGGGGAGCGACTCCCCCTATCACCCCACATTTGCCATTTGCATTCCAGCAGCTCTCTCCGGGTGCTGGAGGATGATTTCACCTCTGGGATGTCACCAGAGAGGGTGACAACGTGCTGCTGCTGACCACCCTCCCCATGGTGCATCTATCTGTATTTTGCGTTTTGTTTCCCGTTCAAGAAAAAAAAAGGGAAAATTGAGCCATTTAGAGCATCATTCCAGCTGCAGCCTTGCATGCTTGCATTTAGGAAATACTAGAATTAAATTTGCCTGCGCAACCTTAATTCAACCCCCTCGGGCGCACGCTTTGTGATCCAGCCTTTAATTACAGGTTTGCAGACGAGGTTTTTCCCACGGCGCCTGTGGCCCAGTTAGTGCCCAGGCTGGCTCTGCAGGGAGAGGACACATCCCTGGGACCCCTGAGTCCCTGCCTTCAGAGACCGAAGGGAGAGAAAGGGAGCTGATATTCAAAATGCTTGCATGCTTGTCTAACCTTGTGCAACTTGAGCAGCTGAGCCACATTTCAGGGTTCTGGAGGACTTGGTTGTGAAGCTACGAGGATGGAGCTGGGTGTGGTGAGTGCACAGGGGTCCAGTACCTGTAGGGCTGGGGCAGATAGAAGCTCCCTGATGCACCTCCAAACCTCACTGCAGCTCCAAATCCTACTACTGATCCAAACAGCACTTCAGCTCCAAACCTCAATGCATCTCTAAACCCCACTGCAGCTCCAAACTCTACTGCAGCTTTGAACCCCAGCGTATCTAGCAACCCCCACCTAAATCCCCTTACTACCTTCTCGGTGTATGGGGCCTGGCTGCCTCTTTCCTTTTCTCCTTTTGCACAGATAGAGCCCTTTTGCACATCACCCCTCCACCCATGCATACCTTTGATTTGGGCACCCATACATGCCCGGGTGCTGGGTGGAGGCTGCTTTTATTCCGCCTTCCTGCATGCAGATGGGAACTGAACAGATTTTGCATCTCTGCCCACCGCCTGCAAGCTTGCAGGGTTGGCAACTTCCTCGCCAGCAGAGAAATCCTTGCCCATGGTGAGGAGGGGATGCACCTGGAGGTACCAGCTGGGACCTCACCAATGCACAGCCCTTGCCATGTGCAGCTGGCCTGCTCAAGTCTCCTGGAGGCAATGCACAGGTGTTATGACTGGAGCAAGGGGAGCAGCTCCCTCCATGATTTGGACCTGCAAAATATGTCTTTGTTGCAGGGCAGCAGGATGGGGAGTGAGGGTAGCAGGACCATAGAGGTCAGGATGAGCTCCACAGTGTGTATGGAGAAAGCACCAGAGACAATGAAACCACGGGAAGAGCCAGCACCATGTGCTGGGCACAGCTGCTCCCCAGCATGGAGCAAGAGATACCGGTGCCAGGAACAACACTGGGAATCCCATGGCAACAGGGCAGGGAGACAAATTCAGAGAAAGGCAGAACGTGGCTGGCACCACGCTGCTTTTGGGTACAAGATGGAGCCTTTCCTGCCTGGCCGGAACCTGCACAGATCCCACCTTCCCCTGCACCCACTGGGTCTGTGGGTTCCAGTGGTTCATGTATACAAGAGCACGCCATGGGGAATGGGGATATGGGGTGATACCACCTGCACCATGGCAGGGATCTTCCACAGAGATGTGATGCCAGGAGTGGATATGCCTTGGGGACACCATGAGGTGCCACCCCAGCCCTGAGAAGGGGGAAAAAGGTGCCCCAGGCTGTGTTTTTCCATCAATTTCCCATGAAAACCAGGTACCAAGCATTGCTCCCCTGGACGCAGACCCAGCGCTGCTCCCATCCCACACACCTCACATCCTTCCACAGCTTCAGCTGGCCTGCATTTTCCCTACTAAAGACTCAAGGTTCGACATGTAGCTAGAGAAGTGTGCAAAGGCACTACAGACCCACTTGGCTCCCTGAAAAGAGTCTCTATGTCTTTGTTCAGCCCCGTGAAAGCGGCTTTTTTCCTCCACCACATCTGTGCCTCGCAGCGGTTCTGCGGCTGCAGGAGGGGAGCAGCGTTCCTACACGGGGTCAATCGGCCCTTTGTTGCTCCTCATCCCTTTCTTTGCTGGTGCTGTGATGGAAGAAAACCCATCGCCTTGCTTCCTGCCCTTCCTGTTTACGGCGACGAGGCGTTGCTTTACATGGGCACTGCAGGAGATGCTTGGACTCTGTAATGACATTTGAGCATCGCTGCAAGGGCTGTAAAGCTGAGACCCCCAGCCCACCCGTGCTGTGAGTAGCGGTGCAATGCACACATTCTTGGAGTGCCCAGGTGGTTTCGGGCACTGAGAGCATTGGTGCTGGGAATGCCGCATGTGTGTGCTGCATCAGCAATTCACATTGCCCCCACAGTGCTTATTTCAAAGAATTCTTCCTGCTGCTTTGAAATCAAATTACATCTGTAAACCTGTAGGGAGCTGGAGGGAGCGAGGAACCCTGTGATTGCCGATGGCAGGGGGAAACACAGCAGCTCGTGAGCTGAGCTGGCTCCCTGCAGGCACTGTGGGCACCAGAAGAGGCAGAGAACGGCATCCCACAGCCTGTGGGGGAGGCTGCTGGGAGGCACAAGCAACATCCCCAACCTGCATGCTTTACCTGCGTCCTAACACACACTCCAACCTGCATCCCTTACCTGAATCCTAACAGACATCCCCAACATGCATTCCCAACCCACACCCCTAACCTGCATCCCCTACCTTCATCCTCAACCCCCACCCCGACCCTCATCCCCAACCTGTATCCCCACACCACTCAAACCACTGAATGATGGAATATGGACCAACGAGTGCTCTTCCTCCACACGCCGCTGCTTTATTTAAAGCAAACGGAGCTGTTGGTTCTTTCCTGTGAAGGTAGAAATGTGGTCAATATAAATTTCACAAGAGAAGTTATTTGAAACTGCAACACACCCAAATAATGGGTAGGTGTGATGATGTTTGCACCAAAGTTGTTGCAATCTCCAGCCCAGGATGAGTCATGTGGGAATTCCAACATGGTTAACTCATGGGATGTGAATTACAGAGGGGTTACCAGCTCCACTAGGTTGCTGGGGGATCAGTTGGTGCTGGTGGGGTCCGTTGGTGGGATTGATGTGGGATCGCCCCAGCTTGCAGGGGACTCACAACTGTGATATATGGGAGCTTGTGCTATGGGGAATCACAGCCCTGTGGGCCCCACAACATGGGGCATGGCTATGAGTTTTCTCATTGCTTTCCCTTTACATGAATTTTTGCAGGTCAGCATTAACCTACATGGCATTTTGCTGTCTCTGTATTACTTTGCCTTGGGTGCAGACACCCTTCAAATTTCCAACCCCAAACAAATGCAACTTACTGCCTGCAAAGCCAACTCCAGTCCTTGCTTCCTCCTGAAATGCCCTGAGCACATACCAAGCCCAGAAATGCAGCTTTCCCCCCAGCCAGGATGGTTTGTATGCCTTTAAAGCAATCTCCTGAGGATTTTGCTTCTTTCTCTGCACTGCAGGGATGTTATCCATGCACGTTCCCATCACCTCTATCCCCACTGCCCAGGGAGCAGTGGAGTCACCATCCCTGGAGGTGTTCAAGAGCTGTGGAGATGTGGCACTGAGGGATGTGGTCAGTGGGCATGGTGGGATAGGCTGGTCTTGGACTTCATGGTCTTAGATTAGAGGTCTTTTCCAACCTCAACGATTCTATGATTTTTATCTCACAACAGTCAGTTTCTCCAAAGGCCACCGGATATGTCGGATAAGAGAAAGTGAATGTTGTGACCACAAAAGCTGTGCAATCACCTGGCAAACACCCAAACCCAACCCTGATGAGTTTAACCGGAAAACACTTAACTCATGCATTTCTATCATTCAGGTTCTGCTCATTGCTTTCACCTCAGATCTGTCCCAGCCCATCCGGACACACAAGCAGGACGAGGTACCCCCAGGCTCCCTGTCACACTCCATTCTTTATGCCCTCCCATTTCCTCTTTCTGCAGGCTCAACACGTATGGTCACACTTTTCTACCACTCCAACCATCCCACCTTGTTGCTCATCCTTGCTAGGAGATCTGGTGCCCAAGTACTTGGGGTAGGAGGTGCTCTTTGAGAAACGTTACCAAAAATAATTGCATTTTTCATGTGTTCATCAGCTTGGATCCCTTGGCTGGAGCCCTCAGTTAATGGGATGTGAGGGTGACCAAATGATACAGGGACACCAGGGGCCATTGGGAACCAGACCGTGTCCATGTCACATCCCAACTAGGGACAGGGCAGGGCTAAGGATCACTGCACAGTTAACACAACGGCATTACCCAATTCCTTCTCCCATTTTGTGGGAAAAGGGGGAGAAAAATCAAATGAAGTCTGAATATGTACATTTAGTCAAATGAAATAATATAGAGCAGTCAAAATGGCTTGGAACCTCATTGTGTGCTTCGATCATGGTATTGGACCAGGTTCGAGTTTCTACATCAGTGATGGAGAGGGGGAATATTCTAGCAAAGAGGAAACTGTTGGGGACAAGTGTTTGTTAATGCTTCTTATTAACAGCAGGAATTAATTCTTGTTATTAATACTAAGTTTCTGTTATTAATGTAACAGAGATGTAGAGGGAAAAGATGGAGTTGAAGGAAACAAAGGAGATGAAGAAGACAAACTGGATGAAGAAGAATCATAGAAGCTTACAAGAGGAAAGTAGAAAAGATCTCTAAGATCACCCAGTCCAACCACTCACCCATCCCCACCATGCTCACAGACCACATCCCTCAGTGCCACATCCCCACGGTGCTGGAACACCTCCGGGAATGGCCCCTTGGCAGCCTGTGCCAATGCATCACCACGCTCATAGAGAAGAAATTGTTCCTAATATCCAACCTGAACATCCCATGGAACAACATAAGGTCATTACCTCTCGTCCTATAAGAAGAAGGAGGAGGAGGAGGAGGAGATGGAGAAGAAGACAAAGGAGATGAAGAAGGGAAAGAGGGAAAAGAAGAAGAAGGGGAAGAAATTGAAAAAGAGAAAATATAAGGAGGAGAAGGAAGAGATAACGTTTGGCCACCTCAGTGCAGGGCCAGGCCGTGACATAGCACAGACACGCTGCCTGTCATTCATTGAGCAGCAGCGTCAGCACTGAGTCTTGCAGGTGTTGGTTTTCTGGTATGAGGCACCATAAAGGAGGGGAGGAGAGCTCAGGGATGAGCTGGAAGCTTCTTCTTAAAGGGGGGAAAAAAAAAAAAAAAAAAAAAAAAAGTGAAAAACCACAACTTTTTAATTGATTCAACCACACCAAGAATGGAAATACACAAAACCAGAGCAGGCATCGGGTGAAAACTCCTTCCACTTTTATAATTACAGAATAGAAAAGAAATCCTCGGTTCACGTTACAAAGACGGTCTTATAAAAAAAAAAAAAACAAGCCAACAGAAAAAAGATCACGGAGCACCGGTGACAGCGGGACCGTGCCCTCTGCTGTCCCCCGGGGTCACCAGCGCTGGGATGCGGTTCTGGGGACAGGTGGATGGGGTCGATGCTGGAGGTGGGCTCTGCTGTCTGGAAATCACTTTATTTCTCAGAGATGGGGGGGAAAGGGCTCAGAATTATTGCCTGCAAAGCTCCCGCTCAGGCTGGGACGAGGTGGTGGTGATGGCGGGGGGATGTAGCCCGCCCGAGGATGCGGGATTGGGCAGCATTTCTCTTTGGGCTCCATCCTTTGGCACTTGGTGGGAAGGGAAAATCTGCTCTGGGGTGCTGGAAGAGCCCATCATGGAGGAGCAGCCCTGCGGAGGCAGAGCTGAAGCAGCCCTCATTCGTAGCCAAAGGTGTCCAGGGAACAGGGACATCTGGGGACAAACCATGGGGGGTCTGGGACTGACCCCAACTCGCCTCCATGCTGCAGGCTGGGAAAAAGGAGAATGAACCCAGAGTACATCAGTGACCCAAAACGTCTTCTTGAAGTGAAGTTTGTTTGCAGGTTGTTCCAACACTTCGTATTCCCAGCTCATTCATTTTCAACAGATATTGCTTGTGCAACCACACCCCAGGAGCTCACACCTCACCTCCCACCAAAACCATTCCCAAATCATCACTCACCATTTTTTTTTTGCTGCCAAAATGAAGGCCCCTATTCGGGGCAGTGCCAGAAAGGATGGATTTACCCCCAGAAGCCTGACCACCCAAGGGAGGCAGTGGGCACTGCCAGCCTTCGCTGAAGGCACAATGCGGCCTCGGGAGGAGGAGGAGGAGGAGGAAGAAGAAGATGTGAGGGTGATGCTCAACAAAAGTGTACTCAGGCACTTCAAATTAAAATAGAATAAAATAAAAACAAACCTAAAACATTCATTATATTCATTAAAACAGCCTGAAAGGGCTGTGTTGAGAGCAGCGTCAGTATTGCCAAATTCAAGAGTTCCGATAGTGGGGATGGAACCCCAAAATGCAGGGAGGCTGTGGGGTGCTGGTCCTGGGGTCTGGGGACAATGAGCAGCCCAGCTCTGGTCCCCTGGTAAGACAGTGGGGGCTTTTTAGGAACAAAACCCCTTCTTTGTGCCATCCCGACTCCAAATCTGGCACTTTAGGATGTTCTCCAATGATGCCACGGGTGTGTCAACCCCACCAAGCTGCAGTTACGCCCAGCAGGCCTGAGCTGCTCCAAACAGGCTGGGTTTTGTCCCAAATCCCCTCTGCGCTTCATTCTGTCCAGCTCATGGGAAGAGGACACGCTGCTTAAATTAAAAACCAGGTCTGAGAAACAGAAGAAAAGTGTCCAGCGACCGAGCCCACATCCCCACCACGTCCCCACGTCCTGCTGCGTCCCCAGGTCTTCGCTGTGTCCCCACTGTGTTGGCCCATCCTGGGGCTTGAGCACAGCACTGAGGGTTTCCTTGGGTCTTTCGTAGGTGAACTGGAGATGTCCTGGCCATGGTAGCCTTGCACTGGGAGCCAACCAGGTGATGGAGCCCTTGGATGTGACCATGCCCCACTCAGCTTCATTTCTAGGGTGCGAGAAGAGAACGGAGGGAGGCGGCTTGGTGCTGTTCTCATCCCCCAGAGGTGGCAATGGCATCGAGGTGGGAACAGGGGGCTCCGAGGTGTCCAGTCCCACACCAGCCAGGGCAGATTCAGGGCACAGAGTTACCCAGACCTGAGGAGTGAAAGGGAGAGCTGAAATCGGGGCTGGTCCCTGTGTGTCCCCATCTGTCCCCTCTGCTTGATGTAGAGTGAAGGGACAAGGAACGATGGCCACAAGCACCCACCCGTGGGGGATGTCCAGGCACCTGCTGGGGTGCCCATCACATTCATTTCACCACCAAAAACAGGACAAAGCAGCAGGGGACAGATTGGGCCGTGTCCCTCCAGGGTGGCGTGAGGTCCCCCATTGAGGTTGCCCCTGACCCCAACTGCTTGTGGGGCACTGAGGGCTCGGTGCCCACCCTAGAACCCACAGTGGAGGCACAGGGACGTAGGGACATGGGGATACAGAGCCATGCTGGGTGGGCCATGGTGTGAGACGTGCACATCCTCCTTCTTCCTCTGGGTGGAAGCCCTCCCACACTCCCGGCTTTAATCCAATTACGGCTAATTGGGAACTGCCAGAGAAGCTTCAGTTTCTCAGGCTGTGGGCAGGATGGATTCATCTTCAAATTAACCCTTTCTCCCCAGTTTCTCCCACCCCAACCATTGCAATGGGAACCCTACTGAGCTCTATTTGTCCCACAAAGGCAAACCTGAGCAATCACCACCATTGCAGGGACAATGCAGGGGACACCACACCCCCAGATGATGGGCTGCAGGGGAACAGGAGCCATGCAGACTGCCAGTGTGGTGTGTGCTGGTATTATTCTGGATGCATTTGTTTCCCCCTCTTTGCATTTATAATTGCACGGCGTGCCCTTGAATTTGCATACAAGTCTTAAAATATAATTAATTGTTGGCAACCAGCAAAGCCCGAATGAGGCTAATCCCTTTAGATTTTGCAGCCTTATCTCGTTTGAACATTTATCTAGTTAAGCTTAATGGGCAGGGAGAGGAAAGAAGCCACCAGCGCTTATCAGCCATGGCTCAGTGTGACAGAACCACCCAAAAACTCCGCTGGGGCCGAGCAGCCAAACAGCCCCAAATCCTTTGGGTTCAGTGGCCTTATGGGACTCCCACAGTATCCCCGATGGACTCACGTGTACAGTGGCTGTAGCTGTAGATGCGACGTCTTCTGCGGTGCCTGGTAACCGTAGGAGTCAAACCCACCGATGAAGTCAACTGGGGAGAGAGGAGAGCAGCGGGGTGAGCAAGGAGAGCACAAGGGGCTGCCCCCCAACCCCTCCGTGAAGCTGACTTAATATTCAGCCAGCTCTCCATTTGGATGGCATCCATCCATTTCCAAATCTAATAAGATATTCCATTAAAAAAGATGCATTCCAATCTTGGCTACAGCAGCATTAATATTAAAAGTGTATTGAATGCCTGAATTTGTTTGAGTGTCGCACAACCGCCTGGAATGCAAACACGCTTCAAAGACAGCGCGGGCAGATAAACCCCTCACCAGATCCCCGTCTCCATAAGCAAGTTATTACAACAGGCAGTGTCCAATTTCACACGGAGATTTTTCCTTTCCGCTACAGTGGATACAGAGGCGGCGGTGGGGAGAACACGCCCTGAGGATGCCGAGACCATTGAGGGGCGTCAGTCTGGTCCTAGGGATGCTGAGATCGATTTTATGCTGAGACTGATCCAGGGGACGCTGACCCTGACCTCAGGAATGCTGAGAGTGGCTCCAGGGATGCTAAAATTGGACTTAGGGATGCTGAGAGTGGTCCCAGGGATGCTAAAACCAGACCTACAGACGCTAAAACCAAACACAGGGATGCAGAGAGTGGTCCCAAGGATGCTAAAATTGGACACAGAACTACTAAAACCAGACCTAGGGATGCTGAGCCTGGTCTGGGATCCCCCCTGGGCTGTCGTCAGTGCTGTGCTGGGATCCAGCACCACCAAGGGACCACGCATCCATTGTCAACCCAGATGCATTCTTCCTAAGACAAGGGGGATGCTGAGTGCTTCTCAGTGCCTTTGCAATGCTGGAAGCTGCAGCACTTCACTACCTCTGCTCGGCTGCTTGGGCTGCCAGCTGGCATGAATTAATTAATGGCAGATGAGCATTTAATGTGGCTGGATGGCTGCAGCCATAACTGCCTGTTTAATTGTTGTTGGGGTACTTAGAGCTTCAGTATGGGTGGGTGCAGTGATTATTGTCAGAGCGAAAAGCACAATGTAGATTACAGAGAAATTAGCCTGCATCTTTTTTCCCTTCTTCCCCTGCTCAGGGATGCATTGTGGATGGGGGGAGGCTCCACGCAATGGTGAGTGAAACCCCACTGGGTGACATTGGTCTCATTCTGCACCCCCAGGCTGTGACTGTTGCCACCCTGCAATACCCAGGGGGTGTGCTACAGAGCTGGGGGGCTGTTGGTGGCATGGGGTGGCACATCGCATCCTGATGCAGCACAGCTGCCTCCTTGAGAAGAGAAAAATGAGGCCAAATCCCAAAGAAGTGATTCCTTCTGCCCTAGCCCAGAGCTGCCCTTGCCCTATGTTATCTGGGATGGATTTGTAGCACTGCAGCTTGCCATGTGACTAATAGCAAAGGCACTCACAGCTGTCTTCTTCCTCCAGAAACACTTTGCTGACATAGCAGGCATAGACGAAGCCGAAGAGCTGCAAAATAAAAGCGGGCAGGGAGAGGCCGTTATGGGAGCAAGCAGTACCATGAGGAGGGCAATGACGAGGATGGGATGAAGCCACATTTTGGGGAAGCAGGCATGCACGGGGACCTCATGTGTGCTCTGTTTGCTCCTCTCTTCCCAAGCAAAGCCAGTGCCACCCACGACCCACCAACACAACCCGTGCACTGAGATATGTCAAGGCAATGGGACACCCCAGCAGTCCCTTACCGCCAGGAAGATCTGCGCGGCGCTGCTGAGCACCTCAATGTATTGGTAGTCCAGCAGGCAACCGCTGACCGTGATGACGTGGTGGTCCTCCAGCGCCAGCCGGGAGTTGAGAACCGGTGTTACCAGGCAGCCAGGCCCGTTCTCCATCCACCACGAACGGTGCAGGGAGGTATTGAAAGTCATGATGAAGTCTCGGTCCTGAAGGAGAGGAGCAGAGGCACCAACCTTGGATCCAGGGATCCCATCCAGGCTCATAAAGAGGTAGACAGAAAATGGTTTTTCCCATCCACAAGCACCATCCATGCTGCAAAGCGATGCTGCACTTCCCCCACCAGCACCAAGGACAGGTCAGCACTGGTGGATGCGTTAACGAAGAGTACCCCATTAACCACTCATCTCTACAGCCCATGACGTCCCCAGGGTTTGCTGGGGCTAGGGATACACATCCCAGCAGCAGGCATGCACAGTTCTGGGCTGAAATTCAATGCAAACAGGAGCATGGTGCTTGGGCTCACTGAGGGTTTGAGATCCCAAAGCCAAGCGATGCGGTTTCGCTTCCATGCAGATGTCTCCACCACACCTCATAACAACACTGAGGTTTGCTCTTTTCATGTAAGAGCCATAATATAACATTTCAGGTTTGGGCTGAGAGTTCCCTGCAGTATTTCCAGCAACCTTTGGTGTTTCCAGACCTGTTCATCCTTGTGTATCCCTGGAGCTCAGAGTCTCCAGGATCTCCTTCAGTCCTTTTCCCCGGAGCAGACACAGACCCCAGAAACCCCCCAGAGACCCCTGGAAAAGTGGGAACTCACTGCACAATGCTAGCAGAGGGATGGAGACCTTTCTCTGCTTGATCTCCTCACTGCATTCAGAAATTGTGTTGCCCAATTTACACCACCAATAAAGCCAGACAGTGCTAAGTGCCAGCAGGTGATTAATGAGTGCCCTGAAATTCCCAGTCCATCAGCCTCATTAATTTGGTGCTCCCGATACTCTGCCTCCACCACACGACTTTGTCACTTTTCCTACCCATTGCTGCCCCCAGTGCCATCCTTTAGTCTGTCCCATGTGTACTTACATGCCCAAGAAGAGATGGGGATGGATAGAATGAAAGAGAAGAAATGAGATGGGGAACAACGAGATAAAATGGAAGGGATGGAATGGAAAAGATGGAAGGAGTGGGTAGGATATAATGGGATGGGATGGAACAGAAGGCATGGGATGAGGAGGGATGCGATGAAAGAAAAGGGATGGGTTGAGGAAGGAAGGAATTGAAGGGAAGTGAGGGATGGGGAGGAATGGAATTGGATGGAAAGGATGGAATGGAAGGGTTGGGATAGGGTAGAAAAAATGAAAGGCGAGAGATGGAAGGGATGGAGATGGACAGAAGGGATGGGATGAAAGGGTTGGGTGGTAGGAACTGAAAGTTTTGAATGGGTGGGGGGAAGGGAAGAAGATGGAAGAGGATAGGATAGAAGAGAAGGGATGGGATGGAAGAAAAGGGAAGGATGGAATGGGGTGGGGGAAGGATGGGATGGAAGAGATGGAACTGGATGAAAGGAATTCAATTGAAAGGTTGTGATGGAAGGGATAGGGTGGAACAGAAGAGATGGAAGGGGAGAGATGGAGAGGGATGGAGAGGGACAGAAGGGATGGGATGGGAAGGAAAGGAAAAGATGAGATGGAAAAGTGGAGGAATGTGAAAAGAAGGCAAGGAGGCAACAGTGCCTGGCTGTGCTGTGGAAGCCTGTGGTTTACCTGTGACAAATGCCCGACCTCCAGGTAGAAGCAGATGATGAAGGCGTTCCAGCCGACCCACAGCACCAGCCACACCGCGTACTGTCAGAGAGAGCGAGCCGATCAGTGCGCGATGCTGCGCCAGCACCATGAGCACCCTGCTGCCCGCCCCACTTCCCAGCTCCCAGCAACCTAATGGATCTAGGATCCATTACCAGGACACCTGGCGCTGCACAGTGACCATGGCCCAGCGGTACCTACCATGATGAGGTATTTGGATCTGTACTGGATGGTCCCGAAGATGCCCAGGATGACAGCCATGATGTGTAAAAAATTGGCCAGGATGGGCGCCCACTGATAGCCCAGGAAATCAAAGATCTGCCGCTCCAGCGCTGCGATCTGGGAAAGAACAAAGGAGGGGACAGCGCGGGAATCAGTCACCGCGGCAGCTCTGTGGACATTAAAGGCAAAGAGTATTGCGTAATTAATGAGAAATCCCATGGATAATTAGTTACAATAGACTGAAATGTCTGCATGATTCATCGGCCAGTGGTGGGCAAATACATCACGAGCGTGGAGTTACTGGGAACGCTCCTGCCCAACAATGGAGGAAGGGCAGCACAGAGCTGCAAGCCCATCCCCTGTGTGCCTCAGTTTCCCCACTTAGCAACATCCCCTGGGCCCGAGCTCTGTGCAATGCCCTCCCTTTAGGGCATTGGATCCCTTGGCTGTGGCTGACTGCTGGCAGGAGGGTGTTGGGCTCATGCTGGGTCTGTTGGGCCCATTTCCCCATCCGCAGAGAATCGTTCACATTACTGCTCGTTGAGTTGGTTTAGCGAGAGCTCTAATTAATGGAGATTTCAGCCAGCAGAGCAAAGCCCTCCCGTCTCCATCACACGCGACACAGAGTGAGCACGGAGCCTGCACAGCCCCTTGGGCCGGGCTGTTTGCATTAAGGCTTAATTCACTCCCGTGCTATTTAAACTCTCTAAGGAAACAGCCTTTGGAAATACTTACAACGGGGCTGTAAATCTTTTAAATCGAGGAATGTAAATAATAAATGATACAAGGAGCGTGGCACTCGGGGTTTTATAGCCATCCATCGATCTGGTGGCTGGTGACGGAGCTGCTAAGCAGGACCCCTACTTGCTGGATACCAACAGGAGATGGGAAAGAGCCTCCAAGAGCATCCCACGGATCCAGTGCAGGTCCCAATTTCCAGTGCTAATAGCACCCTGTTAGCACCCCATCACCCATCACAACCGTAAGTGATGCTACTGGGGGTGTGGGGCTGAGCCGCCACGCACCAGCCCGCTGCTAATTAAGATAATCCTGCAGCTGATCAATGCAACGAGTTTTAGGGCTCCCTCTTAATTAAACACTCTCTAGTTCATCGATCGGCCCCAAAGTTCCCTTTGCAGCAAATCATAGCAATTAGCCGGGCGCGGATGTGTGCCGGAGTCGTGCTAATTGAAACACAGTGCTTTCATTGGAAGTGTGGAATGGAAGCGGCCGGGCTCCACCAGCACACGGGGAGAGGAGGCAGAGCTGAAGCAAAATGCTTCTCATTTAATGCTGCTGACACATCTGAGTGGAAAGAAGGTTCCCATCACTTCTGCCCCCACGTCACCCATTGGCCATCGCGCTGTCGCTTCACTATGCCCCATCCAACATTTGGGGCAGTTTTCCCAGCCCTGCACTCGCAGCAGCACTGAATAAATCCGGTGGATTTGTGGGGTGGTGGTGGCAGCTCTGGGGTGATATTTCTGCCCCACAGCATAAAGAGCAGAGGGAAATGGGGCTGAGCCTCCCGGGTTGCAGGAGACGATGTGCGGTGGCTGCAGACCCTGACCCCCCCGCGCTCTGTCCTCACGCCTCAGCTGTGATGGGGCTGACAAGTTTGCTGACACAGATGCATAAATATATTATCACAGCCCCCAAAGCCTCAATAATTAACCGGTGGAGAGAGACAGGAGCGAGCTATAATGCTGAAAAAACACAGCAGGGCTGGGGGCTCCTTGCCATAGGGCAGCTGGGGGGGGGGGGGGCAGTTAGTCTGTCCCTCTCCCTCCTGAGCATCCCCATGGGGCCAGTAAGAGGGATGAGCGTGGACACCCCCAAAAAGCATTGCAGCTGCTCTCCCTGTATCCCTATCAATATCCCCTGGATTCCGGGCCATGACTTTGGCCACCCCCACCTGAACAAATCCCCAATCTCTCCTATGGGGCAGAGCAGGCGGGGGGACATCCCAGTGCCACTTGTCCCCACGGCACTTGGGGGACCCAAGCATCGCCTTCCTCTCAAACGGAATCTCTTCCAACCTTTGTTTTAACCCTCTGGGAAATATCAGGAAGAAGATGCTCCCTTCACCTGCCGGTGTGGCTTTGTTAAAACCCTGTGAAGTGAGACAGGAAGGTTTCCTTCCAGCTCTGAATGTCAGAGCAGCAGAGCCCGGAGACTTCCCTGGGGAAGCAGCAGCAGCAGAATGGTGATTGTGGTGGTGGGGAGGGGGAAAATCCCTTGCTTCCATTTTCCAGCTGTCTGAATCCCATCCTGGTCCCTTGCTTGGCGTCTCTTGTAGATAAAAGTCCCCAAACCTGGAGCAGAATTCCACAGCATCCCAGTATGGCATCCTAGAATGGTATCCCACTATGGCATCCCAGTACAGAATCCCAGTACAACATCCCAGTACAACATCCCAGTACAGCATCCTGGTACTGCATCCCAATACATCACCCCATGAAAACAGCATCCTGGTAGCGCAACCCAGTACTGCATCCCAGTATTGCATCCCAATATGACATCCCATCATGGTATCCCATCACATCATCCTGGTACAGCATCCCATACCACTTGGGCACAGAGGGAGGTGGAGAAGGGACCTCATTGGTCCTTGCTGCTAGCATTTGTCTCCCCGGTATGACAGCGGGCCCACCAGGCACCAGGCTCCTGCCCTGCCCCTGGGACCAGTGAGGGATGCTGAGTCCTTCCGTCACTCCACAGGCTCCATGGTGGACCCCTAGAGAAAACCCAAGGTAGGACCCTCTGCGAGGGCTCAGGGGGTTGGGTGGTGACGACACCTCATCCCACACCCCTTCAGAACCCGGGTGGTCCCCGCAGCACAGAGCCCACAAGGAGAAAGAGGGCAGAGGTGCAAAACCCCCAACAGGAAACACTGCAGGGGACACCTAACCCCAATCCAGCGCTGAGAACTGATGATTCCCAAGCAGTGTTTGGCCAGGTGCTGACACACAGCCCAGCTTTGGGGCTGCAGCAGCAACCGAGCAGACGGTGGAGCAGGATGCGGCCCTGCTTGATGCCACGGCAGCTGTGAGCCAGCACAAATCCCTGCCCGGCCCCACAGCGTGGCAGGAGCTGAGCGTGGATCCATGCCCCCCGATGAGCCATTATCCTTCAGCCAGGCTATTTCCTTCTGAACACCATATGCCGCCGGCTCACCGGGGATTTACTTTCATTTAGCTGCGTTTGAATAGATTTTTTTCCATCACGGATTCCCTTCTGCTGAGGCCAAAGATGCTGCGAGTGCAGCTCCTGCTGAGCTTTCACAGCCAGGGCTGCTTGCTGCCAGAAATGCACAATTTCTGGGAGGTTTTACAAGAATCCTGGGGTCCAGTGAGAAACCCAACGGTCAGAGATGTGGGGCAGGATCTGTGGGGTGCCCTGAGGGAGCGGACATTTGTCTGAGCCACTTGGGAAGGTGGTGGCTCTGTGTGTGTCCCCAGGAAGGTGGTGCTGGGGGTAACGGGGCATGGATTGATGGGTGGAGGGATGGAGAGGGATGGAGGGAGAGATGGGGGAGGGGGATGGGGAAGGAAGAAATGGAGGGAGAGGCGGAGGGATGGAAGGATGGATGGAAGGATGGATGGAAGGATGGAGGGATGAATGGATGGAGGGAGGAAGGGATTGAGGAAGGGAAGGGTGGAGGGATGGAGAAACGGATGGAGAAAGGTTTGGAAGGATGGAAGGATGGAGGGGGAGGAAGGGCTGGAGGGAAGAAGGAGGGGATGGAGGGAGGAAGGGAAAGATGAATGGTTATTCTTTCCCTCCCCTTGGGGGTGGGACATGACAGTGGGGACGGCACCTGGGCTGGATCCTGCCCGGGAGCACAGCACCCTGCACTGGATGCCCTGAGCTCCGCCAGCACCTGCACCCAGGAGCCGCACATCTCCACTTAGGGAAATTGGCTGCTATTTAAATTAACGGCAAGTGAGCGAATTGACTATTAACGAGGTGCAAATACCGCTGCGAACCCAGGGATTTCATTTAATGACTTGGAAACAAGTTCTTGACCTACTTCCAACTTGCAAAATCTTTCGTGAAATTGCAGGCGGTGGCACAGATGAAAATAAATTAAAGGAGCCAGCGCCACGCTCCCACACATGGGCAGGGCTGAGCTGCCCCGCGGGCAGGATGTGCCCCGGGATGGAGGCACAGCCTTTGTCACCCCAGCAAAGCCCTCATCGGTATTTTTCTGCCCTCAAATCCCTGCACTTCCAGCTTGGCATCCTTAGGAAAAGCCAACAGGATGAGAATCTGAGGACACAGGAAGAGGTGTGGGGTCCCCCCCGGGGTTCCCCATCACCCGCTGAGCCCCCACGTCCTTTGGCCAGCCTTTGCTGTCTTCTGCCAATTCTTTTTCTTCTCCGTTATTTATTTAATTTTGCCAGGCGCCGCATCCCGCTGCGTTGCCATGGGAACGTGGCAGCAGCCCCAGCTGTCTAGACGCTGTGCCCCAGGAGCCCGGCATGTGGGCAGGATGAAACCCAAGCACCCATGGGTGCACCCACCCACGCATCAGCCCTGTCCCAGAGCACTTCGCAGCTCCTCTGGTCCCTTCCCAAAGCCACCCATGCGTCCAACAGCCTGGGGATCCCCTGGTCCCTTCCCAAATCTGCCTCTGTGTCCAATAGCCTCGGGGTCCCCCAGACTCTTCCCAAAGATGCCCCTGGGGAAGGGAAACTGAGGCAGAGAATAGGAGGTGCCCGGTAGGAGGATGAGCACCTCATGCTGAATATCCTAAATCTGGGTCCCCAAATGGATGCGGTTCCTTGGGGAGAGGCAAGATGGGACCCATGGGGAATCCTCTTTGCAACCCAAACAAGGGGTCACTGGGTGTCCCAAACATCCCCATCCCAGCCATGATGATTTGTAGGAACTCTTCTGGAACCTACAACACCTGCACAAAGCTGATGGTGGCAGCCAGCTCCTACAGAGGCTCCAAACACATCCCAGTACCATTTATACAGAGCACAGGCTGGAGATACAATATTGCATCTATTATTTTTTTACAGTTACATAAACGCTGAACCGGAGAGATGAGGCTGAGATAAGGCTTTGGGTATTTTTTTTTTACCACCGCTGACAGAAAGACAAGGAAGGCAAAGTGATTCATTCCTATACTTTCCCATCATAAGTTGCCTCTGAATTTACACCTTCCTGCAGACAGGCTCCCTCCAACAGGCACAGATCGTGTTGCTTTAATTGTCCCCCCTAAAATGGCCTCAAAAAGGTCCCCCACTGGTGAGGACACGAGGGTGGCATTGGGGTCCTGGGGAGGGACAGCACAGGGATGTGAGCAAAGGGCCAGTCCTGCACTGGCGCTGCTGTGCCTCAATTTACCCACCTGAGAAATGGGTTCAGTCCTTCCCTGTTCAGCATTGCACCCAGGAGCGTTTGCAGAGGAGCAGGGTGACAAATGACATTCCCAGAGCTACAACACGACCCAAGTGCAGAGTTGGGTCACACTGCCACAGAGAGCCAGAAACACAAAAGTCAGGCAGCAAGTTTAAGCAAATCCATCTGGAAATAGAGGTGAGCACTGAAGGGGCTGCACAGACCCTCACTGTACCCAACCTGGAATATGGGAAGGAGTGTGAACAGAGGGAGCCTGCTGTCCATCCATCCCATATCATCCCATTTCACCCCACTTCATCCCATCCTATCCTATCCCATCTCACCTGTCCATCCCACCTCATCTGCCCATCCTATCTGTCCCATTCATCCCATTTCATCTATCCATCTCATTCTACCCTGTCCCATCCCATCCCACCTATTCCATCTATCCTATCCATCCCATGCATCAATCCTTCCCTCATCTACCTATTCCATCTATCCCATCCCATCCCATCTCTCCATCCCACTTCATCCATCCCATCCCATCCCATCCCATCCCATCCCATCCCATCCCATCCCATCCCACCTTTCAATCTGCTGCCCCAGCCCCACACAAGGACTCAGGAGAAGTCCCCAGGATGCTGTCCCATGCCCACAGGACACGTGGCAGTGACACCAGACCCATGGCCCCAGCACCAAGCTGTGATGCAGGGCTCTGAAATGTCGACAAATGCCTCACTGCAAACACCAGCTTCCAACAAACAGGCTTTTGGATAAATAAAATTGTGATTAATCAAGCGCCTCAATTAGACACAATGAGCCACGGCTCGTGATTAAGCTGAAGGCTCGCAGCAGAAAGCACATTAGCAGCATGGACACTCAGAAGCTGAGAATTAATTAAAATGAAGCAAAAAAAAAAACCCTAAAAAACATATCCCAGTAAACGGGGAAGTGCACAGAGGCTTCTTCCATTTAGTGGGGACACTGGGGATGCTGAGAGGAGCCACGGCCCCGATCCCAAACCAACATTGTGGTGTTGGGTGACAATGGGACAGGGACACCTCTGCCCATGCAATGCGAGCTGTCGCTGGCTCCGGCACCCCATAAGCGGCCCCGTTTGGACAGGGATTAAGCCACAGGCAATTTCAATGCTAATTCTCCCGGTTAAGTTCCTTAGTCCAACATCTGCAAGAAGCAAGAGGTAATTTCCCCTGGATCTCAAGCAGCGACTCAAAGACGCTGTTAATAAAATGCGATAGAGGGGCAAAAAGAGAGAGGGGAAAAAAAAAATCCAATTTACTGACTTATTTAGTGACACCTTTCGTAATCAATTCTCCCAGGAAATAAATACTGATTAAAGCCAACCGTATTGCTATGGAAACCGGCAGTCCCTCCTCCCACGACCTGCAGGCAGCAGAGAGGATCGGGTGAGGAATCTGCCTGGTAACAGCCGTGCTAATGAAGCAGGAGCAGAAATATCCCAGGAGCAACACTGCCGCCAAAGGAGCAGCCACGGATGGCTCTGGGGAGGTGAAGCTGCACAGGGCTCCCAAATATTTGGTGTAAGGGCAAGGTAGGGCAGCCACAACGAGGAGGGATGTGCCCTCATCCCATCCCATTCCATCCCATCCCATCCTGTCCAATCTCATCCCGTTCCGTCCCACCCCATCCCATCCCATCCCATCCCATCCCATTTCCAACCTTATCACATCCATTTCATCCCATCTCATCCCATCCCATCTCATCTCATCCCACCCCACTCCATCCCATCCCATCCTATTCTGTCCCATACCACCCCACCCCATCCCATTCCTAACCTTATCATATCCATCTCATCCCATCCCATTTCATCTTATCCCATCCCATCCCGCCCCATCCCACGCACCCCACTGCATCCCAGCCTTATCATATCCATCTCATCCCATCCCATCCCATCAAATCCCATCCCATCCCATCCCATCCATCTATCCTATACTATCCTAATCCCATCCCATCCCAACTTTATCATACCCATCTCGTCCCATCCCATTCCATTCTGTCTGATCCTATCCCATCCCATTCCAACCTTACCATGTCCACCTTATCCCATCCTGTCCCATCCCATCTCATCTCAATTCCTTAGCCAATTTTTAGCATTAAAACAAACATACATCCAGTATCACTCAAAGCATCACTGACAGTCCTGATGCACCCTGAAACAGAAACCCGACCGAAAACACCACTCCTTCCATTGAGTGAAGGCCGCATCACTCATCCCCCAACCCCTCCTCTAACACCCAACCTTTAGGATCTCCTTCTCCCAGCTGCTTGGTGCCGCCACCTCAGCCACTTGCCCTCATTTCTCAAGGCCCTAATTTGAACCATATACATGGAGGAGTGGTGGTGGTGGTGGTTACGGGTTTCATATGCAGGTATTAACAATGAGTTATTGTCAGCCAGAGATGGATGGGCCCGGCAGGGAGCGGTGTCCCCATCAATCTTCCCCTGCAATGAATGCAAAGCAGCACCGGGTGGGAAGCAGCAATGCAAGGTCCAGAACCCCCCCCCCCCCATGAAACTGCAGTGGGTTTTTGGGGTGCTTTTTTGGCCTGGGTGGGACCTCATTAGTGCAGCTCGTTATTTATTAATAGTAAAGAAAACCCAACAGCTCCAGCCCCATCTCCCCACGCCAACAGGATTATTGGCTGGAAACAAGGGCTGGAAACAAACAGGCACGCGGGTATGGATGTGCAGCCCTAATAGGACTGGAAGCCTTCATATTTGCAGCAATTGCTGCACATTAGCAAAATAACAATCGCTGTTAAGCACGCTGCCACCTTCCCCATTCATCACGGCGAGGATTTAATAAGGCGCCTTCGCCGTGCGCGCTGTGACCACCAGCACATTATTAAACACAGCGATTAGCAGCTGCGGCGGATGGGAGCTCATTAGAGACTTCTTAAACATCCATAAAAATTGCTTTTATTAAGCGGTGATTCCTCTCTTCATGCCCATCGCATTAGGCTGGCACGACACCGATGGACCCACAGCCCAAACCTTGCAGGGGGACATCAATGGGGACGTGGGCATCAATGGGGACGTGGGCATCATGTCCTCTGCTTTGGGGTCAGCCCCGCCTTGAGAGGCTGCAGAGGGATGGATATTTTTTTTCCCAGAATAACAGTTTCTTTCCCCAAAACCACGTGGGAACTCCTGCACACCGTGTGTGCTTCTGCCCTAAGCCCTTTTTGGTGCATCTGCAGGAGGTGCCGATTTCTGTACACAGTTTTAGGGGAAAACTGACACAGATGGTGCGGCCATACGACCGACGTCTCCACCACCTGCTGGGGTCCCCGTATGGGTTCCCACTGATGGGCAATGGGGTCGTCCCCACAGCACCCAGCAGCACCCCGCCCCTCTTCCTTGGGTCCCACTAATGACAGCAGTGCTAATTGCGGGGAAGATGATAGGGCTGCGTTGGCTTTGTCTGCCCTGAGCTTGCCAACATGCACAGTGCATCATTCAGGGCCTCCATTTAGGAAAGGGTAAAATGGGAAGGGGAAGGGGAAGGCAGAGGGGAGGCGAAAGAGGGGAGGAGAGGGGAAGGGAAGTGAGAGAAGGGGAAGCGAGGGGAGGGGAAGGGAATCCCATCAGGGCACACAGGGGGGTGGTTCAAGGACACAGGCTGAGCTCCGCAGGGATGACACCATGGGGCCATTGCAGCCTGTCCCTGCTCCTGGCCATTTATTTCCATGCAGGAGGAGGGGAGGACACGTGCTTGGCCTCAGGGGATGACAGGGGATGGGACAAGGGTTCTCAGTGTGACATTTACAGGCAACAGCTGAGGACCACCATCAATCTGAGCCATTACAGCATGGAACTGGAGAACAGACAGGAGGTTTCCTGCTCCCCCTGACACCAGTGCCCCTCACAGTGTTGCCTGAGCATCCTCCAGAGCATCCCCTGCTCCCACCCAAGCTCTGCCACCAGTGCTGTGCCCACAGTGATATTGATTGAAGGGACCAGACTGGCCCAGAGCACTAATTACCCCTAATCAAGGCAATTAGCCTGAGAGCCAAGCACTCAGAGCTCAGCGTCCCATGTGTGTGACAGTGACCCAGCCAGGCACGGTGGCTGTGTCCACTGCTTGAATGAGAGCCAGAGCAGGCAGTGAGGATGAGGAGGGAGGCACTGGGACACAGCCCGTTACTGGGAGAAATGGTGACACAAAATGCCCAAAGCATGAATTATAAGGCAAAAATGTGTGATCTCAAAGGTTCCCACATCCCATGTCCTGCATCCCCATCCTGCCTCAATCCACCTTGCGTCTGGGTGCAGCCTGGTGGGTGCTTGCCATTTACTCACTCCCAAAACCTCCTTCTGACAGAGGGAAAAGCAAAACTGTGCGAAATTTCCCAGCCAATGACAGCGGAGTGGTTATTAATCTTATTAATAAAGCTCTCAGGGTTTAATGTCCTGTTCAAATACGATCGGGCTGCTCTGTGCCAACTTTTCCTTTCCATTTTTCCAGGCTGTTACATACATATTTTGAAAATTGAAATGAATAGTCGCTTTCAAGCAGAGGAAAAGACCTCCATTAGGAGGTCCCTGCAGCACTGGCACACAGCGATGGCTGCAGCACCCATGGGTACCCATGGAAGGAAGCAATGCCAGCAGGATCCTGCTCCCAGGGCTGGCTGTGGGATCACAGAGCTTGTTTTTTTCCAGCCCTATTTCCCACCACAGACCATCGGCACAGATCTGGGACAACAAATCTCAGTGCAATGAGTTTTGGATCATTCGATCCCCAAATCCTTCTTCCTTCTCAACCATCAACCTCTTTGGGTCCTCCCTATGCTGTAGTCCTTGGAGAGAACATCCAGTCAAGAGGAGACCGTGTCCCCATCCCAGGGGATAACGATGGGAAGCAGCAGTGCCAATCTCTAGCCCATCCCTTCCCACAGGCAATCATCCCCACCACTGGGACATGCCACCGTCCCAAAACATCTCACCCAGGCAGGGCTGTAGGAAAGTCCCTTTGGCACATTGCTGTCTGCTGGAAATAAAAAAAAAAAAAAAGAAGGATTTCCAGCCCAAATGACACCAATTAGGCACAATCCGAGGGGTTACAACCCAAGCAGTGATTATCTCCCTGCCCAGAGCTCACCCAGAGGCACAGCTGGGAGTTTGCAAACAAACACCACGGTCAGGAGCCCAGCCAAGCTGTCCATCGATCCAGGAGCTTCACTGCCAGCCAAATGCCAGCACGTGGCACTGCTTCTGCACGTCACTGTGGGCAGCACGGGGATGTCCCAACCACAGCCACCACGCTGGGAGCACAGAGCCCAGGAACAACTTTTGTATCAGTTCCTTGGAAGAAGTTCATTTTTTGGGACACGGTTTGCTTTCCCACTGGCTTTGTGGACCACATTGAACATCTTCTCCTAATGCTCTGCTCCACGCCCATGGCTCCTGGTTCACCCCAGGCATTGCTTCCCCACCTCACCCCCCCCCCAAAAAAAAAGACATGTTTTCAGCCCTCTGAATGCTTCCCATTGCTCACAGCTTTGTTGCAGAGCAGCGTTAATGATGTAGAGTCCCATTAATACTCCTGGGTGCGCGTCAAGCTCGCCCTGCACATTCAGACATCCTGCACTTTTAATAGGGGTTTTAATTGAGAGCTGTAACACCTCTCCTTCCCAAACGCACACCCATAAACCTTTATGGCAAACTGTCAGCACGGCTCTTTGTATGAATAATGAAGGCACACGTGTGCATGGCCCACAGTGCTCACACACGCGGGCGTCTCGCTGCGCCGTGATGCCACCCCAACCCATCATCCCCTCCTGGGATGGCCATGGGTTGGTGACAAGATGAGCTGGGTGACACCTGCCCAGACACATGCAGACCTCTGACACACACAAACACACACACACCCCCCCCCCGGATCTCCTTAGTGCTGCCCGTGCAGCAGGCCTGTCCCCACCCCAGCAGCACCTACTGCCCTGCAGCATCTCCAGTCCATTGCAGCATCCCATGGGGAAGGGGCACACGGAGCCGTGGGGATGGGGCCCTCCATCCATGCTGCCGCTGTCAGCCCCAAACCCAATTACCATGGCAACCATGCAAATGTGAAAGCTTTCCATAATCATTAGGGAGAGGAGCTGAGCAGTATAAACAGTGACTGCAGTAGATTACATGCCTATTACGAACAGTCGCGGCTTCTGAGCGCTGGTAATTATACCTAATTGTGCATTTAATTGTGTAATTGAAAACCCACATTCAGAGTTCAGCCCGGGCTCCATTCCCCCCATCCCTGGTGGTGGGGGCAGCCCCGGTCCCATTGGCCTCACACCATCCCCGAGCACAGAACGACGGGAACCACGCGAGGACAAAAGATGCTGGCGGCCGTCAGCGGCTGTCACTGTGCTGGAGGTGGTATCAGATGCAGCATGGCATGGCACAGCACGGCATTATATGGCATGGCACAGCATGGCATTATATGGCACGGCACAGCACGGCATGGCATTGGATGGCATGGCATTGGATGGCACGGCACGCTGCTACTCGGGCAAGCTCCGGCAGACTCAGCCAGGAGGAAGGCACCAACCCAACTTTCCTTTCTCACACAATTTAAAGGAAAAGGAGAGAAACAAAGAACAGACAAAACCCTTCGGAGTGCCTCGGGAGCAGAGCGAGGCAGTGGGGCTGTACCTCTGCTCACTGTCATTAGGTTTCAGGGTGAACAAGAGGAGCAGCTCGCAGCTCCCGTGTGCAGCTGGTGGTGAAGGGTAAGGCAGGTTGGCTGCTCATCCGGCCAGCTTAACAGCTTTCATCTCAGAGTACAGAAAAGAGAAATCCCCCCGAACAACGATGAGCATCGCAGAGGGCAGCAGCAAAACCCACAGCCCAGCCCAGCAGAGCCAATTCTCTGCTCTGAGCCGACCTGCTGCTAAGGCAATAAAGAACCTGAATCGTTGAGGACAGCGTAACAAGAGAGTTTTGATTTCACTTCACCTCCTACTCACTGATATCTCCATCCAGCCCCTCTCGAGGCTGAGCAGAGCCACATGCGGGAGCCACCCTGCCAGCCCTGGAGCTTGCACCGAATCGTTTCTTTCCTTTAAAGAAACGCATCCAAATCACCTCCCCGCACAGCGCCGCAACATTTCCCCGCAGGATGATGCCAGCAAGACTTTGTTTGAGTTGACCAATGGGAAAAAAAAAAAAAACCCACAACAAAAAAGTGGCTGAAAGCCGGGGAAGTCCTGAACACAAGGAAACACCCATCGCTTTTATCCGGAATGAACGGGAGCGGAGCGCACGGACCTCACCGACAGATCCACGGGAAGACGGACAGCCCGAAGCCACGCGGTCATCACGGCAGCATTTCGGCGATTCCCCCCTGCGCCCATCTCTGCCGCCGCTGGCGAAGCGCGTCCAGGGGCGCTGCTCGGCCGCAGGGTTTAACGAACCGGGGAAACGCTTGGATAATTAATTGCAACCTCGCTGGCTGCCGGTTAGATCGGAACGCGCTCTCTTCGCCCGGCCCTCCGTCAGCAGCGTGATGAAGATGGATCCGTGGGCGGCGGAAGCGCGGCACGCGATTATTGCCAATACCCACAGCCCGGCCGTACCAAACCCCGCTCTCCCTCTGCCTGCCGGCGGAGCGGCGCCGCTCGGTGCGGAGTTTGCAAAGTGCCGCTGCGGCTCCAAGTTTCACTGTCATCGCGGCCGACGCAGGGACCCCAAGCAGCATCCCTGCAAACCGCCCTCCGAGCGAAGAGCTCGCAGCCGGAGACAAAGCTCGCACCTGCCCGAGCCGCGTCCCCAGGCACCGGCAGCGCCGGGAGCTGCTTCAACCCCATCTCGCTTCTGCAACTCCAGCGAGCGCTGTACGGCAGCAGGGATGAGGGTCACGTTTCTTTTATCTTTCCATTAAAAACAACAACAAAAAAGGCGTGGGGGTGGGGAGGGGGAGGTGGGGGTCGCACTGAAGCATCCCCAGCAAGGTCACCCGCACAAAGCACCGCTCGGCATGCTGCCGGGCGCGCGGCCCCTCGCCTTACCAGCTGCAGGCAGCAGAATCCAACCAGCGTGCATCTCCCGTTGCATCTCCCCATGGTTTCCCAGCCGGAGCCGCGGATTTCCCCGCCGTGGCTGCGCGTCTCCTTCCTCCGACTCCTCAGCAGCCGCCCGGGAAGCTTCAGGGGGGCAGCACGGCCATGCCCCGCTCTCCAGCCCCGCTACTTTCTTCCCAGCCCCGCCGCCTCCCGCATCCTGCCGGGTTAGCACAGAGGCGGGCTGCGCTCAGCAAGGGGCATCGCCCCCCTTCCCCGCCTTCCTCTCCCGAGCCCCGCTCCCCCCCCCCAGCCCGCTACATTCCCATCGCCGGGCGCAGGGCCTCCGGGGCCGGGCACACCTCGCCATCCATCCCCGGGGCACGCAGTTTTGCGCCGAGCCCGCCCTGCCCCTCTATTGTCTCTCCCGCACAGCCCCGGGGCGGGCGGGGAGGAGGCGGCGGGGTGGGGTCGGGGGCGCGGCGGGCAGGGCGGGCGGCGGCCGCCGGAATAAGGGCCACCCGCGCTCCCAGCGGGGCCCGGCGGGCGGCGCGGCCGGGCAGGGGGCGGTGCGGCCGGGCACGCCGCGCCCGCTGTGAGCCCTTCGCGGCTTCCGGGCAGTCGGGGGAAGCCGGGAGCGGGGCCGCCTCCCGCAACCAGCGATAAGGCGCGGCTGCTGCTCGCGTCCGCCTTTCGGTAGCATCGGTATTTGGTGCTTTTTCAATTGCAGATTTATTGTATTTTGTATTTTTTGCTTTTGTCGTTGGATTAGAGCTCGATTTGTAAAGGGTTGGGAAGTGCTTCTTTCCCCCCCCACCCCCCCCGACCCCCCCTCAGTTCCTCCCCACCCTGCCGTCCTTGCGGGCTGTGGGTGGGTGGTGCCTGCAGTCTGAGAGCAGGGACCCCGTAGCCACCTCCCCTGGGGTTGCCATGCCAGGGCAGCACCTCATTTTGCAGAGAGGACAGACATAACCTTGTGAGCAAAGCTACCCCACTGTGCAGAGCACGCACAGCTCCCCACGGTTGGGAGTGACCCCTGTCCAGCACCCAGCCACCTGGCTTTGGTCCTCTGCTCTCAGCATGCTCCTATCCGGGAGGTTTGGGCAGGGAGGTGGGGGCACACAGGGCTGGCAGGGTTCAGCCCCAGCTGCCACCAGCCCTGCCTGCCTTTGTTCTTTCTCCACAGCACACCTGGGGGAGCGGAGTGCGAAGATGTCAAGGAATAGCTGGGATGGTGCTTGGGGATGATGCCTTCCCAGAGCTTTTGAAAGCTCTCCCTGAAGCGTCACCCAGCAGAAGGACTTGGGAACAGTTCACTGTTTTACGGTTCTGTGCATTTCTTTTCTTCGGCCCTGATTTTTAAAACAAAGCATCTATTGAAACTGCACGTATTTGGGCACCAGAACAGCTCAGCTCTGGATCTGATGGGCCACGGTCTTGCAGATGCATTTAGGTGTGGGTGCAGGTCCAACCCAGCCCATGCAGAGTTTGCCCAAGCACACACCCCCACACACCAACCTGCTGGATCCACCGCTCCTGGAGGTGTTCTGTCACCCTGCAGTGGGAATTTCCTCCTGCCCCAGTGCTGTGTGCTGGCATGTGCCCCCATGAGTGTTCTGACAGGTCCAGGAATGACCAAAGGATGGGGTTTGTTGGACACACGCAGCTTCTCTTCGTGCACTACAGATGTTTGGTGTGCTCGCAGAGCAGTGCCCAGGGGAAGCGGCTGAAGGCAAACTGAGCTGGAGGTGCTGGGAAAGGAGGCACCACTCTTGGATGTAAGCAGAGGAGGGACGTGGGGCGAAGGGACTTCACCCCATAGGTCAGCACCCAGCGAGGTCCCCACCGACTCAGTGCTTTGTTGACGACTGCAAGCCTGACGGGCTCTGCTCAGCCCTCCCCATCAGCGCAAAGGGGCAAAGGCTCCAGTAAACACCAGAGGAAAGCAAAACGTGCTGATGGAAAATAATGAGAGCGATAAAACCAACACAACGGTGCCGAGATCCTGCCTGGCTCTCGACCAGGTGGAGTTTTGCAAGGAATCAATTTTAGATTAAAAAGGTCAATATAGCATGTCAGGCTGCTTCCCTAGAAGGCAAGGAGATAACTTCATTTGCAAGCGGGTGAGGAAGGGCTGAGTGGTTTTTTCCCTTGCTCTGCTTTGTCACCCTCCATCCACACCTGTGATCTTTTGCTTTGCTTTCATTTCATTTCATTTTATTCTGTGGAAAGAAAGAAAAGAGCCGAGGCGCAAACGACGGAGGAAATATTAGGAGGAAATAAAATCAGGGTCACATTATTCATTCATGGAGACGGGAGGAAGCTGTGAAGATAAGTGCTTTGATGTACACCAGACTCATTGTTCGTGGAAAGCCATTCTTTTTCAATATTGCTGCCTTTTTCAAATGGAAATGTGGTGTGTGGGGGATGACAGCATGCGCTCACTGCCCCTCATTAGGGGCACAGCATTCCTGAGGCCCGAGGCCCCATGGGATGGGCGGATGGGTTGCAAGGAGGGAATGTAGAAATACCAAGAGGCTCTTAAAAGGCCTTTTTCAAACTGGATGAATACTTGGGATGTGTTACCCCAAAGGTCAGGTCAGTGGTTGGAGCCGATGATCTTAAAGGACCTTTTTCCCCACCTTGATGAATCTATGCTATGTTATCCAGTAGGTCGGGTTATTGGTTGGAGTTGATGGTCTTGAAGGTCTTCTCTAGCCTACCTGGGTCAATGGTATGGGTTACCAAATGGGTCCAGTTAATGGTTGGAGTGACGATGCTGAAGGTCTTTTCCAGCCCACATGGTTGGGTTACCCAACTCTTGGCTTCTGATGGCTACTCAAGCAGAAGTTCTGCCAGCCCCACAGCCCAAGCAATTGGATGTCCCCCATTTGCTGTCCCCACAGCTCTCAGTGACCTGCAGCATGGTCACAGGGAGCATCCTCAGGACCGCAAGGCATCAGTTAGGTCATTGTCCCCTTCAGTGGCCACCAGGTGCGGGGTCTGTCCAAGCTCTGCATCCCCAGGGCATGTGGGGAGCCAGGTGGGATCGCACCCTTGGCTGCACAAAGTCTTCTTTGACATCTGTCTGGCCAGCAAAAAAAATTAGGGGGTAAAAGCACCAAATTTGTGCCGGGGGCAATGGTGTCCCCCCCAGGCAGCAGCCGGGGCTTGGGGACATCCCCAGAGGGGACGTGGCAGCCCCAAGGAACTGCCTGCTGAGCCAAAGCCCCGTAAGCATCCTTTAGGATCCCGGGCGGTAATTGATGGCACCAAGCGGCCCGCTGGAACAAGACGGAATGATCATTTTGGTGTGTTTATTGGCCAACAAATCTTTGAAGGGGATCCATCTATCTGTGTTACGGCGACAGGGAGAAGATATTTATTCCCATCCATTATGCAAATCAACGCAGAGTAAACAGATGCAAATCTCCGTGCCGCTGCTGTGCAGGCACAGGTCTGATGCAATGAAACCCTGCGGGTTATTGGGGCTCCCACATGCATCCCCTCACTTGGTGCCCCCAGCAGAGTGTTGATCCAGTTAGGCTGTAGTGAAGCTCCCCAAAAAACACAGTGTGGTGCCTTTAGTGAGGAATGGGTTTGCACTTTGCACTCTGCTCGGGTTAAATTGCCCAGGCAGGCTGATGGGCAGCTCAGTTTTGGTGGAGCAGCCATGGTACGCACATGCCAGGGCTGAAGTTCTCCTGTATCCATGCTAATGAGCCCCTAATTAACAAGAGGCCAGAATGGCAGAGCAGCCCTGCAGGTGGAAGGGAGAAGGTAGATCGCATTGCAGCCCCGCATTGTGTGATGGGCAGCCAGGTCCCAGCCAGGTACTGGGAACAGAGGAGCTCCAGTCCCAGGATTAGTGATGCTTCAGCCCTGGGAGCAGAGATATCCCAGCACCAGGATCAAGGATGTCCCAGCCCTGGGATCAGGGATGCTCCAGCCCTGAGGTTAAGGATGCTCCAGCCCTGGGATTAGAGCTGTCCCAGTCCTGGGGTCAGGGATGCTGCCTGTGATGGGCAGCCCAAACCTGGGCACCAAGCTCAGGATGCCAGACAGCAGCCTGGAGACCAGGCACCTCCGGCACAGGTGGAGGCAGAGTGGCTGATCCGAACCCCAACCATTCATTCCCTCATTTCACCTATCCTCAAATCCCAATGGCTCAAACCCCTAAGGGACACCTGGCACCGAGCATCCCGCATCCCACCTGCCCATGCAGGGCAAAGGGAAGAGATGGAGCAAACCCAGCACGCAGGGCACCACCACCTCTTCCCCAGCCTCCTCCAGGAGAACACACACATCTATTTAACCACTGTGTCCCCAGTTTTAACATAATTAGCTGTCAGCCTGCCAGTCAACGTCAGCTCCTGCAGATCACCATTAATGGATCGCTGTTCAGCCAGCTGTTATTGAATCGATATAGAAATTAAAATGCATTCTTTCCATTCTTTCTCAGCTGTCATCTTATCTCCGTGCCTAGCTGAAAGCACGGCAGATTACAGAATCCATCATCATTTAGCCTTTGTAGCTTGCAAAATTCATAATTAACAAAAAAATTCTATTCAGTTTCTCGTGTAATTTAATTAGTTTTCTATTAAATAGAGACTAAATATCATCTAATCCCCCAACAGAGCAAATAATTGTTTTCTATTCTGTTAGAAACTATCGCTACCAAAATTCATTAGGAGCAGCAATGGGAAAAGGCTGCAGGAGGGCAGGGGTGGCAATCAGTGGGGCAGGTGGGGATGGAGCAGGGCTGGGCTGCCCACACTGTGCCCTGCAGGATCCCACCCTGCGCCCCATGCCTCCATCCGGGGGGCTCTGTCCTCCAAAGGGTGACGTGGCAGAAGGGGCCAAGACCAGAGCGGGGACAGCCATGCAGTGCTGTGGGGCTCACAGCCGTTTATCTGGATCATGGGACAGATTTAATTTATAGTGGAAATCTCTCAAGCAAAGACGTCCCTTGGAGGAATAAACCTGTTTAAGAAAACAATTTGCTCTGCGCTCGGATTATGCCTTTAATGGCTTGCTGCTGTGTGCCTGCCCTGGAGCTCATGGTGCTCCAGTGAAGAGGTCTGTAAGCATTGGTATGCACGCGTGTGTGCATACATGCATGTGCGTGTGTACATACATGTGTGTGTGTGCACATGCAATGTGTGCATGGATGCACGCATGCTGCACATGCAGGGGCTCAGCTCGGCAGCAAGCCCCTTGCACAAAGCATTTCCTATGGCCATACCCCAGCCCACCTCCAGGGTGCCCCCAGGGCCAGCACTGAGCCTGAGGGGCTGAACCCCCCCGTGGAGGCAGCATGGAGCTGCGGCTGTGCTCCCACCGCAGGGATTTGGCTCTGCAGAGCGTGAAACTCGCTCTGCTCCCAGTGCCCCCCCGGGGGCTGTTAACTGCCGGGACCTGCGTTCGCTCACCACCCTTCCAACCCCCTGAGCAAATTAGATTAAATCCACAAATTGCAAGGACGGGGCTGGTCACAGCTCACTGAGCACGTGTCCCATTACCAGCAGGTGGGTGCTGCTCCTAAATCAACTTCCAGCTCTCTCCAGGGATGCAAGAGAGAAGAGCACTCATTGCTGCAGTCAGTTTGCTGGTGTTCGGGTGGCACTGCTGGGCTCTCCTGGTCTGTTTAAGGAGGAGGATGCCCTGAAAGCAATCCGGCCCCATGGCAGGGCTTGCACTCCTTGGGATGGGGGGATTAGTTGTTAATCCAGATCACTCCCCTGATCTGGGTCACGGCCGTGTGGATGCCTGCACTGATGCACTGAGCTGCTGAGCATCCCATAGTCACAGCCACCAGCCAGGACTGGGCATCCCAGGGTGCTGCCTGAACCCAGGGTGCAGCACCACAGCCCACATGCAAGGCACACCAGACACGCTCACACCTCTGCTTTTATCCCCATTTCCTTTTCCTTTGTGCAGGAAAAGCCGGAGCCTTGGCTGCATCTTTCACCCTGGAGGACAAGGCAGGTTTAAGGCTGGCCATCCCCAGGAGATTGGGGGATGCAGGAGGATGCCTCTCTCCAGCTTCACTTCAAGTTCCTCCTTTACTCATTAAAGAAAAAAGAAAAAACCACCCTCTTTTCTTCCTTTAAACAAACACAAGTCAGGAAATAAAGCAGTTATTATCTTGTCACCAGCAGCCAAGCCCTGAGTCTCTTCCCTCAGACATTTGGGCACACATTCAGATAAAACAACAAATCCTCAAGGATTATAATAGGGCCCACGAAGCACCACATGCACGTGCCTGACTGCTCCTGGCCCGGCAGCCCCATTGCAGGGCACAAGGCACAGGAGCTGCCCTGAGATCTGGCACTCCCAGCCGGGCCCCCTGCTCTCATTCACACACTTTCCAGGACATGTTATTTAATACACCGCAGAGTTAAAAATAAATCTTCCCCCTGCCTCCAGCTCTCTCTGCCTGCCTCTTCAGCTGGAGGGTGATTTGTCGGCGTTCATATGCATCCATTCACCACCATCTGGTGACAGGTCCTCCCCCATCTGCACCATCCTCCTCCTCACCCCACCCGTCAGCCCCAACCTCAGCGGGGTCCCAACGCAGGGCAGGCTGCAGGCATGGGCAGCAGCAGCTTGGCCAACACGGAGCCCTTGGAGGAGTGCAGCAGCGCCATGGGTCCAGCTCCACCGGGTTGGTATGGACTGATCATACCTGCTGCTCCTGCTGGGGGAGCTGCTCCTCACTGGATTTGAAGCTGGAGCTCTGCTCAGTGTGGACCTGGCTTGAATCCTTCAGCCCAGCTCTGGAGCCGGGCAGTGAATGAAGCGATCACAGGTGATGGTTTCCTGCATCCCTGAAATAAGGACACAGCACCAGGACAGGAACCATTCCAGGTGATGGTGACAAAGCAGGGTCACATACCCACCCCATGTCCACTCTGCCTCCTTAGGAAGGGCAGCCACACTTCTCACCCTTCTTTAAAGCTTCTCCATCCATTCCAGCTTCAGATGCACTATCCTCCAACTTTTCCCTTCTCTCCACAGTGAAAAGAACAGGGACAAGAAATGCAGTCAGAGGAACTTCTTCCCATTGTACTGTGTGGATTGCAACAATTTTCAACCTCCTAAATACCTCCTTATGGCTGCAGCAGATGGACAGTCCTGGAGCACCTCAAGTTCATCATCCCACCCGATGTGCAGCCCTCCACCAGGACAGGACAGAGAGCCAGTGAGAGGTGAGCAACACCTGCCACAATCTGAGCTACGGCAGCAAAGGGGGGAAAAAGGGGTGAAAAAGGACAAAATATCAATTGGCAAGAAACTGGGATGGACACGTTCAGAACAGAAACTTGGGGGGGGGAACAGATCTGACCATGGAATGGTGGGAGTAAGCCAGCAGGGAAGGAATTTAAATTGCTGGAAGGGAAATTGTTGTATCCTATAGAAAATCTTGATGCCCACTGTGGTGGATGTGCAACGTGCACCCAACCTGCCTGACAACCTGCTACATCCCAGTCAGCCTGGTCAGCAGGAGGGGACGTGCAACCAGCCCAGCTCTGCACTGCTGAGTCCTGAACTCATTCCTTTTACATTTATTTATAGCAGAAGGCTGGCTCTACTCAAAACAAGAAAATAGAATTCAGCAGTAGCCTGACAATTATTTCCAGTGTGGTCATTTTTATTGCCATGAATAAAAAATAAAGCTGCTCTTCTGAAGTTCAAGTCTACGTTTTCCCTGGGTTATATATGAGTGAGGGCTTTGATTTAGTATCGTACAGTAGAAAAGTAAAGCAGAACAATAAATTCCATCCACACAGTTCTTGTAAAAAGGTGTCTATTTCAGTTTGACCATATAAAAAAAAAAAACAAAACCAAGAGAAACCGGACAGGGAATATACAAACCACAAATGGAATTTAAACAAATCATACAAATTTCAAGTGATCTGGGTAAGGGTTTAGCAGCCCGTTGTACAGCCAAATTCAAAACCAATTCAATTCTAAGTTTTCCTTCTTCCCCAAAAGGGGAAAAAACCCCAAGCTGTACAGCAGGGCCATGCAGACACTGCAGCCTGTGGTGTCTCATCAAGCTGCTTCAACGTTTTCCCATTACCACGAGTGTGAGGGGGCTGGCACCAGAGAGAAGCAAGTCAATCCTACTTCTGTAAACCAGAGACTTCAAGGGCACGAATCACAGCATCTTCTCAGCTTCACTGGATCTCCCCCATATACAGCCTCTTGTCACTGGATGCAGAGAGTACTGCGGGAGAGAGGAGAAGGGAGGAATACAAAAATCAGTTTGAAACCTCCACGGATGACACACTGTGTGGGTTTAGCTGCCGGCTGTAAGTTATCTATAAAGCCAGATCTCATTTGCTCCCCCAAAAAATGCTTCCTGGGATTACCACTGACATCTCAGCACACGCTGCACGTTCTGGCTGCCATTCCCCTGCCCCAAGACAGACATAAAGGCACGCTGCCGTAATGTCTGAGCATTAAAACACTAAAGAGAGACACATAAACACGCTGTTAATGCTCTCAAATATCCTGCAATGTTATTTTGCTTGCACGGAGCATTCAGACTGTGAATCAGGCACGGCCACCGGGACCACGTGCCACTAGAGGGCAGAGGCTGGCTGGGAAAGCCTGGCCACGCTGCCGTCATCAGAACAGAGGCAAAATGCAGCTGCACTCAGCCGCAACAGCCCTAATGCAGAAGGGCTAAAAGGCTGCTGAGCACATTCAAAGCACAAGTGTTAAGGTGAGGACAACTCCATCAGAGCTCTGTTCTTGACCCTGGTAACAATTTCATACAAGTCTATGAGAGATGTGGGGAGGGGAGGGTTGCACGAAGCTCGCAGACCAACAGTCTGTCATCTTGCTCAGCGTGCCCTCCCATGCAGATGTATAATGTGGGATGGGTGGAGACAGTTACAAGATTAACGTTCCCAGATGTTAATAGGAATCAACTGCAGAACTCGCATGCCATGACTGGAGAGGTTTTTAATTTTTACTTTCAGTTGAGTGAGTGATTCACAAAGAGGAGCTCAGCAGAACACAATTACAAACAATCCGCTTCGAAGCGGAGAGATGGCTCTGCTCTTCCAGCACAGTCTCTGATCTGAAGACAGAGCAATGAATAACCGAGGAACAAACCCATAATTCACTGCCCTGAATCCCCACCCCCAGGCTGCTGCAGACTGTCAAGCTCAGCACCACTGAGCTCTTGGCTTCCCTTCGGGGTTGACTTGTGTCAAGTTTTGGCTGAAGCAGTGTGATGACCTGGCTGATGGTGTGAGTGTTTCCATAGAAACAAACAGTGCCCTGTGGTCCTCCTTGGGCCACAAACTGTGCTAAGAAACCAACACCAAGTCTGGTCTCAGCTATGGCACCGTAACTGCTCTGAGAAAGGCATCAGGAGCATCTTCTCACCCACCACTGATATGCAGTGCCACACCTTTGCCCTGGAGCAGAACACTTCTGGGACAATGACAAAAAACTCTGCACAAAGAGCCTCATTTGTCCCCTGGAGCTTGTGGGAAAAGTAGAGACTCTGTACTGGAGACATGCCCCCAGGCTTCTCTAACTGTTGTCATGTGGTCAGCAAATACATGGTTATACCAAACCCAAGTATCAAAAATCTTTTTCCATGGCCCCTGGGAAGCAGCTGTAGCTCACAGCCGCCTGCAGCTCATGGCCAGACCTCCAGAGCACAACCCAGGCCCATAAGCAGAGCCCCAGTGCTCAGCCCAGGGCTTGGCTCCAGGCTGCAGTGGACTTCTTTCCCCCAGTTCTTTGATACTTGGGGTCTGAGCCACCAACAGCATTTGTGCTGTTTTATGGAAGACCAGCATACAGCCAGCTCTGAATCTGTTTCCTCAGCTGACTTGATTTAGGGAGGACTTACTAATGGGTTCCTCTGGATGGAAAGCCAGTTCGTTCACCGACCCCGCATGGCCCGGCAGCTTGTACAAAATCCTCCTGGATGTGGTGTCCCACACATAGACAAACCTACAAGACAGTCATTATGAGAGCAAGCATTTGTAAAGGGAGAGTAGCCACCCCCCACACCAACGGCTGCTTCCTGCAACGGTTCACCACCCAGGCTGTAATAACCACAGCTGTTAGCATGGATAAACAAGGAGCCTGTCAGGAGCAAAATGCTGCACTGTTGAATTAAAAGGAGCAAAGGTCTGAGCAGGTAGGAGCTGACATGCCAGCTCTGTGTTAAAAGCTTCTCTGCTGTCTCAGCACTGCAGCACTGAGATTGATGAGGCCACGGAGACCCTCAGCAAAACAGCAACACAGTGGGCATAGAGACACATGGAGCATCAGAACAACTCTTCCTCTTGCAAATACCTCCCTGAAAGCACCATGGGGGCTCTCAGTTCAGGCTGGCAGGCAAGCAGTGAGGAGGAGTCTGGGTGTTTCCCCCCCCAGTCCCTGCTATAGCACAATCCCTCCCAGTCAACAACCTTTATGTATGGATTTCTTCCTGCGACACCATTAAAGTCATCACTCACTTGGCAGCATTTATTAGGGGGCCGATCAGATTGCATCCAACCCTTTGATTAATCTCCTGCGGGTCGCTGTGCTGCACCGCTGCAGGTCCTGCCCGCGTGCCTCACCTTGGCTGAAGGACAGCACCGACGGCACCGCATGAGCAGCGGGTCAGAAATAAACTGCTGGCACCAGGCAGTGCTCAGACTACCCTTACGGTCTCCAAACGGGGAAGAAAAGGCACCTTTCGTGCTGCAGAACACAGCCTGTCCCTACCATGTCCCCGCTGTCCCCCATGGGTGTTACTATGCCAGTTCCACTGAGGAACAAAGCGATGCTCTGACCCCGGGTATGGAGGAGACCACAACCAGGCAAAACAATGTCGCATCCCACCTGCACGGCCTCCCTCCCAAACTTAACATGGAATGTCATTTGTTACAAGGTTCACAGCCCTTCAGGAAAAAAATCAGTGGCTTGGGAAAGCTGCCAGTTCTGCATTCCGCTCCTACTGCCTTCTCGTTTTGCTCTTTAGATAAGTGAGTGGCATCTGAAATAAAATCTGTCAGGGGCAGGAAAGGAAAATGGCAGAGCAGTAATTGGTGGAGTTCAGTGTGGAGAGCAGCCCTGCCACACACGTGCTCTAGAGACATCAGTGGGGCTGCTCACAGGGGATGCTGCAGAGGGTGAGGGCATGGGGGACAGCAGGGAAGAGAACACATGTAAAAGCAACCTACAGTTACATTCCTCCAAAGGGAAGCCACTGCAAATGCCACTATGCATCACTGCATCTCAGCTGCGTGAACCGAAACGTGCTCAGGATCAATGATCCTTTCACAGCCCTGCACGTAACCCAGGCTCTGAATACCAAAGTGGGACCATTCCAAGCTTGTGCAAATGCCACCAGCACTGAGTGCCACCACTCCAACTGCTCTTCCCCTTTGACAATGCTTTGCACACCTCATGAAGACCAACGTTTGTTTTTACAATTAGGCCCCTAAACAGAAATTAACTTCTTTTCTGCCCAAAAAAGCACTGAATCTTTCGTGACCCTTGCTGGCTAAACAGAGAGGACACTGAATACCAACACAGACTTGTTTAGAGGTGTTCATTTTCAGGCTGGCATTATTCCTTGTATTATTTTCTTGAAGGATGTGAAAAGGGGAAAAAAAAAAAGGAGCATCCCATTTGAGTCATATCATTTAAAGCAGCATTTCTTCAAGCACAATTATTATCCAGCAGGTAAGAGTCGTATCAGGCACTTTCACTACAGAACTCTGCTGTAATGTTTTTTCTTTGGTACGGTAAAGCAGCAAAGCACTGAGCAGCTGATTTTACAATAACCCTTCTGAAAGGCTCACAGTGAAGAAGAAATAATCAGATAATTGTCAGACACACTCCACATAACGCAGAGCAATAGCATAACCATTGGGGAATTATCTTTTATGCAGACAAAAGACAATTTTTAATCTTGCTTTGCTTTCCCAGCAGATGCTCCTTCTGAAAATAATAATAATAACAAGAAGAAAACAAACTTAAAAACCTCAGAGATAGCAGAAAGATCTGAGTGGCCTTATCTAACCCGCCCCAGGACCTGGCTGTGTGCTCTTCATCAAGAATTTCACAGCAAAGTTGCTGTCAGAGCACAGAGCTACATCAGCATCTGCAGAACTAACCTAATGGCCTAATATTTCAAGCCCCACTTCACCGTGTCAGGCTGCCCACACTGGGACCAGCCATGAAGGAACAGGTATTCATCACCTCATGCACTGCTGCTGCAGCCCAGTGGGACTGGAAAGAAGGGTCACGTCTCAGCTGCCTGCTGTGACAGCTGGCCCCACTATATCTGCACAGTAAGAGCTAAAGCTCTCCCTATCGTCTATCAGAAACTCATTAATTTGCTGATTACTGCTGTTCCATGCCTTGCACTCTGGCCTGCAGGAATTCCTGTCTCCATGTCACTGAGAGTGCACCTGGATCTGCTCCAGCAGGTTGGTATCCTTCATGGCGACCTTCAGTGTCTGGCAGGGACCCTCTGCTGCCCTCCTCCCTCTGCCCAGTTTACCCTTTGGTTACTCCAGTCTACAGAATCTCTCATTTAAATAAGTCAGATATGTGCTAATTTAGTCAGAACTTAAATTTCCTCACATCTGTTAATTAAGTAAGGATCACAAACGATCCTTGGAACGCCACTGGTGCTCCCTACAAGCTTTGACTGATATTTGTGGTCATTATCAGCACAAATCCAGCACTCTGAAGCACTCTGCCAGAATCTCTGCCTTTGGAAAAGTCTCACAAGAGTCTGCTGCTATGACTGCAAGAGACCTCGCATGCTGCCAGCTACGCTCCTGTCATCTGCTTGTCCATCTGTTGGATGCAGTGACTGAACACAAGCAGAAATGGAGCTCTCTAGAAGGTTTCTGACAACAGTAATAAGGATTTTACAACCATATAGCGCTCCTTCACTGACGCAAAGGCAATATGAGCACATCGCTGCTATCATCACTGCAGACAACGCTCACACATTACCACAGGGGGCTGTTTGGGTCTTCACACCTCCATGCACAACTCTGGCTCTTCATATTAATTTTAGGGACGATCCAGCTTCATTTCAGAAGTGACTGCAAAAATGGTTTGGGATTGACAGTAACAGAGAAACACGGTGATAACTCACCTGTCAGCAGATCCCCCTGCTATCTTACTCCCATCTGGGGACCAGGAGCACCTCAAAAGATTCTAAAACGAAACAAAACAAAAAAGAAATAGGCACAGTTCAATTTCCAAAGAAGACTGAGCTTTTCCCTTCCACTTCAAGTAAAATCACTATGAGACTTTAAGTATCAAGAGCACCACTTCAATGATCCCTCTTCAAAAGATGAGTAAGCAATTACAGATTTTATTTTATTGCTGGAAACATCCAGTGCCTTGTTATTTTACACAACGTAGATAGTAAGCGTAGAAAATACTTAATTTACAGCTAATTATAGCCAAACGGAACAAAGAAATTTTGTTACTGCAGCTTTAATTGGAATCTCACTTTGTGCATTAATCTTTCTTCGAGTCCTTACTAAAGCCTCGCTGGTTTAAACTTGAACTTAAGAAAACAGTTCACAGGGAAGTTAGCAGACAGTGGCAACGTTGTATAAACAAGGGTTTCAGTCTGTAATACGCTCACCTTTTCAAAATTATGCACATTCCCCTGGAAAATCTTTACACATCTCTCTTTCGGGGCAAACGGTCGCACATCCCAGATGCGAACTGCAACAGAGCACACAGTAATAAGCTGGAGGCAGCAGAGGCATGGGGGCAAGGTCAGCTGCTAATGATCAAAGATCTGGTCACACTCCTTGTTCTTTTCATGCCTGTTTCCTCAGAAGCTAAAGGATACCAACAGCTCTCCCGCTGCATGAAGCTGTGATATGAAAGGTAAAATGCAGCAGTTTATAATTACACTAAGACCACTCCCAACAGGAGGGGAAAAAATCCAAAATGACTATTATACAAACGAGCCGCTGTCTCCTTACATGAGGATTTGCTTTATTCTAATACACTTCATGATCATACTTCTAATCAGATCAGCTTCACTGAGCACCCACACGCGGGAGACGAGCAGTTTGGAAACAGCACTGTCATTCCCTGCTGCAGGGAAGCAGCCGAACCGCTCTGACAAAAGCCAGACCAAGATTATGTTCAACTGCCTGTGCAAATAACTTGTGCCACAGCCCGTGTCCTCATCGCCCTTTGGGAGACGTGACAAACCTTTCTGATACAGCTGCTCCCTCTCGACAAAGGATGTAACTGTCATGGTTCTAACAAAGAGAACTGAAGCTTTCTCTGCAGACCCTGCCTGCATTCTGCCCATCTTTTCACCTGACTCTCCTGTTTTAGCACACTGACCGATTTCAGCTGTTCCTTCCGAGATGCCACACACAGCTCTTCAAAGGCAGAGGCTGACAGCTGTCTGCACAGCTGTGCTGTCACATTTGGCAGGATGTACCTGTGTTATCCATTGCGTTAGAGAGCAGGTAAGAGCCTTCTGAACTCAGACTGAGGCCTGTCACTGAGTCTGCATGTCCTCTCATCGTGTACGTGAGCTTGTTCTGGCGAAGGTCCCACACCTTTCAGAAAGCAGACACAAAATTGTGGCTTAGAATGGACAGACAAGACTATCAGCAATGTTCTTTCCAAACCATTTCATGAAAGTACTGATCAGCCATCTGATGAAATAACTTTTCAGTTGCAGTTGGGTAAGATCTGAATGGCTAAAATATAAGGCTATAATGTTATGTGTTGTCCTCTAAAGGGCAATTTTTTTTTTCCCCCATTTCTTACCTAACATGTCCAACCATATCAGCAGAAAATAGTCAAATTTCAGCAGCTCATTTACGCAGAATTCCCTTTCAATGTGGCCTAGCTCCCTCAGCTCCCAAATTCCGCTGACCCATGGCACAGAGGAGCAGTTATTCAATCTTCAAAATTCCATGCTCTTCTTTCTCTAAGAGTTACTGCCATTCAAAGGGCAATTAGTACTGATTATCATTTCAGTGCTACCCTTAGTGGTGGCCCTCTGACAAATATGTGCTCCCCATGCCTAGGTAAGACTGGAGACTGAGGCTAAAAAGACAGCAAGACTGACTGAACTGTGAAGCTATCGGGAGAATCTCAGCTACCAAGTGAATGAAACACTGAGAGTGCTCTTAAATAAGAACTTTCCACAGTAGCAGGTGACAAAGTAAATTATTGAAGCAGAGGTCAGAGAACGTGGATGTGTCACCACATTTTCTTTAGCGTACCTCATATATGGCTCTAGAGCCTCTGTGAGGGGCACCAGCTGCCAGAAGAGCTTGCATACCATATCAGTGGCAGTGTGTGACAGCAGCGCTAGGATGCGTGGCCAGTCACATGGCAGACAGCCCTGGAACAACCATCTCAGAGTTTGCTGGCCTTAGATCAAGAGAGAGGTTGGACACTGTGGATCAGTGCAGTTCTTGTGACAGTAGAATTAACCAAGTCTTCCACATTTGTCCTTGACCAATGAGGCATTTTGTGTGCTGCTAAAGCGAATTTTGATGGGATGGAAAAGGTGAACGTGGTTGGAAAGAAACATGAGGACACAAGCATCATACCTTAATATCGTTGTCAATGCCCCCAGATATGATCTGATCGCTGGTGTCATTGAAAGTTACAGCCAAGACCTGGTAAGTGTTCTGAAATGTCTGGACAGCAGCTTTTTTCCTGATATCCCACAGCTGAAAAGACATTGTGGTTGTAAAACTTACGTATAGGAAGTTGCACACATGCTTTCATAGAAACATAGAATGGCCTGGGTTGAAAAGGACCACAATGCTCATCTCGTTTCAACCCCCTGCTATGTGCAGGGTCGCCAACCAGCAGACCAGGCTGCCCAGAGCCACATCCAGCCTGGCCTTGAATGCCTGCAGGGATGGGGCATCCACAGCCTCCTTGGGCAACCTGTTCCAGTGCGTCACCACCCTCTGGGTGAAAAGTCTCTCTCTGTTTTGCAGAGACTCAGACCACTCTACTAAAATCCAGTCTTTCACACCTCAAAGGATTTTTACAAAAACCACAGTAAAAGTCTGTTGTTGCTAAAACACAGGAATACCCCGATTTTAAGGAAAAATAGGAGGGAACAAGGCAGTTGAATAAAAGATTGCTGTAACTGCTTGCCTTTCACTTGTTAATTAACATTGCTCAGCAGAAAAAGTGCAATTGAGTAAACTAATTTCTTAACCTTCATCCAAAAAAATTACAGCAGGAGGAACTGAATTTCTTTTCTGGAATCAAGGTTTGTTGATAACAAAACTACGAGAGTAACTAAAAGGTGAATTCCGCCAACTTAAATGGGAAGGAACATGAAATGTTCCTGGAGATCCTACTTTATATTCATTGCAGACTGTCTCCTTATACTGACCTTCACTGTCCCATCATCACTGCCCGTACAGACAAGTTGAGGTCCTCGCCTTGCTGGGTAGCAGGAGTTGACAAATGAGGTATGGCCCTTCAGCCTCTTCACTCTCTCTCCAGTCTCACTGTCCCACACAGCCACAGTCTTGTCTGTGGATGCTGAGAAGAGCATGCTGTGGAGAAGAATCACTGTGAGATTCTCAATGTCAGAAGCATTTCTCCCGTCCCGTTTTCTTACTCTCCAGACTTGAGATCACAGCTTGAAATACTAAGTGGCAGCGTGCCACTGAATCAGACATTCATTTTGGTTGAAAAGATCGTGTCCTATAACATGTCACCTGAAAAATGAGACTGACATCCTTCTTGCTACAGCCACCTTTCTTGCTACAGCTGCTGAGGGAAACTGAGTTGTTTTGTCTGGAGGAAAAGGGGCTGGCAGGAGATCTCACTGCTCTCTACAACTGCCCAGATCCTTTCCCACAGGTCACCCTTCCAGCCATTCTCCCTGAGCCCATACCACTGCATGGAGTTGTTGTGACCCAAGTGCAGCACGCAGCACTCAGCTTTGTTGAACGTCACATGACTGGACTCAGACCATCCATTCAGCCTACCCAGATCTATTTGCAATGCTCCAGCCCAACCTGGTGTCACCTGCTAGTTTCCTGATGGTGCACTCAAACTCTTCATCAGGATCTGACAAAGATCTGATAACAACATTAAATGAAATTGGCCCCAGTACTATTAAGAACTATGCCCAACATGCAAAGACAAATGTGATGTTTCACAGCAGGCTGACTGACAGCATAACAAATACAGAGGAGGTGATTTCACTAAACCCCATTTCTATATAAAATTATAGATTGGATTTCTGACTCCTCAGACACAGTCTGTGATGGGAAGAGAGAAAGGAAAGTCTAGCAACCTCCTGGTACAGATGCAATGGTGGAAGAACCTTCTGAAATAACAAAATTTTCTTTCCCTCCCCCAGCAACTAGAGTTTCCCACATCATCAGCATGAGCACTCAGATTTCTGAAGATTAAAACCAAAGGCATTCATATGTCACAAGTGTCTCCAGAGCCAATGCTCAGCTTCAAGCAGGCACGGCTCCTAATCTGGAAAAGTAGAAGTGTCTGTTGCAAGGGCTGCTGGCTGAGCTGGAGCAATGAGGAGGTGTTGTGCAGAGCTCTGTCCAGCAGAAAACATCTCCCCTTAGAAACAGTGGGGATTGGGCAGGAATTTACCAGCATGCCCCTTACCTGCCATCTGTGTTATAGTGCAGCTCCATGACCGCCCCGCTGTGTCCTTTCAGGGTGGCATAGTTATCACAATCCCCATAGACATTCCATAGCACTAGAGAAACAGCACAGAGGAAAGTGGACAACATATGAGAATACATCAAATTCAGGCTGAGAGATCTGCAGCCTGAAGAAGGCTCTAGGGAGGTGTGATAGCAGCCTTTCAGTATCTAAAGGGATGCTATGAGAAAGAAGGGGCAGATGTTTTAGCAGGATCTGTTGTGATAGGAAAAAGCAAAGAGGTTTCAAACAAAAAGATGGGAGATTTTGATAGGATGTAAGTACAAATTATTTTTACACTAAGGGTAGTGAAGCCTGGCCTGCTACTCACGGATCAGCCTGTCAAAACCGGCAGACGCCAGGGTGTTGCCACCGGGGTGGAACTTGCAGCAGTACACCTCTCCCTCGTGCCCCGACAGCAACATGATGGGCGCCTGCAGCGAGGAGCAGCGCGGGGGGCCCTGCGGGAGAACACGGGGAGAGAGGTGAGGGGGAGCTGGAGCAGGGGGCACAAGGAAAAGGTCCTCTCCGTTCCCGCCCCCCTCACAGGCCCTACCGATTGTAGCAGAGCACCGGCTGGGGGCTGCCCGCCGCCTCCGCCCCCTCCGCCAGCCGCCGGTGGGTCATGGCGAGGCCGCTTGGCCGCCGAGGGCACGAGCGGGAGATCGGGACCCGGCGTGGGGCCAGGAGCAGCGGCAGGCGCGGGGCCGGGGCCGGGGCCGGGACCGGGAGCTGGACCTGGGACCGGCCCTGGGACGGGGCCGCCCGGGGCCTTTCGCTTCTGCTGCTCGATCATCGCCACGGGCCGCGCGCGCCCGCCCGGCCCCCCATTGGCCAACCGCACGGACTTCTGCAGAGTTGATTGGAGGAGCGCTCCCGGATGACCCACCCCCCTCTCGCCTTCTTTCCGTCGCATAGAGATGACGTCTAGGCGGCGCGTGTTCGCGGCGCTCGCTCCTCGCACGGATTGGCCGGGCTGACGCCAGAGAGGTCAAGGGGAGGGCACTAGATAACATGAGTCATTTCGATTGGCTATGCTTGGCTCCAGCAAGTATCGCGTGCGTTGATTGGTCGACTGAAGACGAACCTCGGGTGAGGGCGGTGCGGAGGTGGTCAAATGGTGGTCGTGAGTGTAGAGCGGAGCGGGTTAGAGGTGCTTTTGTAGTGGGTTCGTCTGAGGATTTGGTCATGTGAGGAGTTCTTCTTTAATTATTTTTTTTTTCTTCTTCTTTAAGGCAACTCCAGTCTTGATGCGGTAGCTGGAGCCGGGTGGGAGGGGGCCGCGGATGCCGTGGGCAGCGCTGGAAGCTCCTCAGCGTGTCACCCCCCCGGTGCTGAGGCGATGGAGCCGCTGCCCGAGCTCTACGCTATCTTCCAGGGCGAGGTGTGTGAGCACAGTGCTGGGAAGCAGAGGAAAACGTTGCTGTGTTCCTCATCGCCGCTTAGTTTGTGTGCATCTGTGTGTTCGCATATGAAATTGTGTGCATATAAGCCTCTATAAGATGCTTGTCTGGATAGCACAGGAGCAGCTGGCCGCATATGCTATTGTTATCAGGCAGTGCTGGCTCTAACCTGCTCAGGTGCCCAAAGTTGTAGGAGATCACGTGAACCCTCTGGATGTCGTGTGTGTTCTAACCACTTTAGTGAGAGCAAGCGTTTTAAGGGCTTTCTCTTAAATGTTGTGTTGGTTTTCTTCACAGGTGGCTGCAGTGACAGAATATGGGGCATTTATAAAAATCCCAGGCTGCAGGAAGCAAGGTTTGTTTCTGTTATTTTATTTGGACTTGGTTACCTGTTGACGTGCCCAAGCCAAGCAACCAGCCTTGGAATGAAGCACTTGGCAGCTTTTAGAGAAAGTGGTTTTTTTAAGTAAGGAACCAGTTGATGCTCCTAGAATTTACGTGATACATTTGCATGTGAGACTCAGAGGTCTGTTTAGATGTGGCTTTTTCCTAAGTGTGGTGTACTTAAATATAGACAAAATAGAGAATTACTCCAACTTCGTGGTTTGCACTCCTTATTTCTCTCATGGCCGTTTTGAATGAGTTTAATGCTAAAGACTGAAACAAAGCTCAGATAAACCAAATCATGGCTGTGTTCAAGCTCTGCTTACGGTTGTGGGAAACATGCAGTGTGAAACTAACTGATTTTACAAAAGGAGCAATAGTACCTTGTTCTCTTATCCAAAAAAGGGTCGCTTCCCACTGATCCGAAAGTGTCTAGTTACTTTTGTGCCAGTTCTAATAAAGGTTTTGGGCAGAAGTGCGTCTGCTGTGGAGAATTTGTGTTGAGGTGCAGAGCCTAAACAAACTGTGTTTCTGTACTTCTCCTTCATACACGTGTATTACTGTGCTAATGTACATTACCACCCATACACAAAAGTAGAAATAGTAAAAGGGATGAGCTGAAGATAAAAAAAAAAAGAGTAGTGTTTATTTTCTAGTATTATTTCTTCATAATGCACAATTTTTTCCCCCCCACCCCCCTTTCTTTCTTCCGAAATTCTGATCAGGCCTTGTTCATAAGACTCACATGTCCTCCTGCCGCGTAGATAAACCCTCAGAGATAGTAGATGTTGGAGACAAAGTATGGGTGAAGCTCATTGGAAAAGAGGTAACGTTAATTCTTGTTCCTTATGTGCTGTGTAGGTGTAAGTATATTATAATGCGGTATCCCGTAAGAATGGTGAACTTTGAAATTCTGTGTGCAGGGGCTGCGTGCTCATTGCTTTGTTAGGGGTGTGATGTGTTGATTTTGGCCAGCGGGTGAGCTTCTGCCCACTTTCAAATGTGACGTTGGGCACTGACCTTTGACTCAAAATAATGCAGTTCAGGAAAAGGGTCTTCATTGAAGCTTTTGACTGAAAAGCATCAGAATTCTGCTCTTTCCCTGCACACCCGTTCTAACCTTGCGTTGTCAAGGGCTGTAAGGAAAAGGCCTATACAACTTAATTTTTCAGGATGCAAATCTGCTAAACTACTGATCCTGGGGATCTCCCTTGTGGGTGATATGTTTGAGAGTTATAGCAGAGCTTCCAATTCTTTCCTGGTGCAGGTTTAGTCATATAGATTCTTTGTTAATCTGAAAGGACTGATCTTGTCTTTTTTTTCTGGATTAGCTACATAAGAAGCTGTTCTGTCCATTGGAATGCTCTACACTGAAAATGCAACTGCAATATAATAGAGCAGAATCACTTTGATTTGGTGTTCTTTATGGTGCTCTGCTCTGCTAACAATTTCATTCCTTCTCTGTAGGCCTCCTGATGGATTATATTAACTAGCATCCTGACATTTACTTTTCTTGTTCCATTTATTTCTCTTCCAGATGAAAGATGACAAACTGAAACTGTCCCTTTCCATGAAGGTTGTTAACCAAGGCACAGGGAAAGATCTTGATCCGAACAATGTTTCCCTTGAGTAGGTAAATCTACTGAGTAGAGTATAGCAGGTCATGCAGGTTTCTACTGCCTGCTTTTCCCTGCCTCTCCTTCCTAGCCTTCCTGCCATAATTATCCTCAAGGTCCTCCTTCCTTCAGAGGGTGAGGGAATCTCTTCCTGAGCTGCTTAACAGTGCACTGGCTGGTTGGAGGGCTGACTGAAAGTGCTTCCTTGATGGTGCTGCTTAGAGGCTGGCAGGAATTTCGCTCTAGCAGCGAATTCCAGCCCTTTGCACCCTGGTAGCATTTTGGTTCTTATATTTAGTGGTGGTTGTGCACTTCTGCTGGGAAAGTAGCCCATCCAAGATGGGCATTGACCCATTTGTACATGATAGGAAACCGAACCTTGACTGCTCAAATGTTTCAGTGCTTCCTTGTCTACCTTTTCCTTTGACGTGTCTTGCAGGTCAAATAAAATTGTTTTATTTTCACACTGGACAAGTGTGTGTGTTTACCTAGATCATACGGATGTTACTGTAAAGGACTTAATTGCAGCTTGTGGCATTTGCCTGCTTTGTGTAAAGGCTGTTCAGTTGATCTTAAAATAGAAGGTAACGCTAACATGCTCTTAATGATGTGGTTTATTCTGATGTATAGGTGTTCATTGTTTGATTTAGCCTAGTTGTGCTTTTAGAGCAGTGTTTGGAGGGGAGGGGGAAATTTAGCTTGACTGTGTGTGAGTATAAAGGGTTGAGATTGAGAGAGGATTGAAAGTGAAACTTTTCTTCTCTTTCCAGTCAGGATGAGAGGAAAAAGCGCTCGTTTAGAGACTACACCAGTCAGAAGATCACGCTTGAAGCTGTCTTGAACACTGTGTGCAAGAAATGTGGCTGCAAAGGTGTGTCTTTGTGGGGTTGTTTTGTTCTTCTGACACAGCCTTGTTCTAACGGGATAGTGACCTATGGATGGAATCGTTGTGATGTCTGTCTTGCTGCGTTTTGTTTTGTAAAGACTAAATTTTGTTTTGAGGAGAGCGACGTTTTCCACCAATCGTTGTGTGAAGACTTAAATACTTTCCTTTTAGGTGTGTTTCTTAAAATTGTATCCCTGAGCTTTCTTCTGAGTATGGATTCTCTTCTTCCTGTGTTTTTGTTTTGTCTTTGTAACCAAGGCTTCATTCCAGTTTTGCACTGTAAGAAATAAATGCGTGCCTTCACCAGACCATTTAATGAGGGTAAGAAAGGTCAGTGGAAATTACTTCACTGATTAGTTGCTGGAAACACGGTGTAAGTTTGCAAGCAGCTGACTTAGAGCTCCAAGTAAGCATTCTTACCTAAGCTAACTTCTCACTGTTGCACTAAGCAAAATACAAAAGCCTTATGTGGTACTTCTACAGTAGCTTTGCCAGTGCTGAGGTGTAAGGTAGTTCTTTGTGTGTTGAGTTTTTGCTGCACCCAACTTCTTGTCTTACATTGTTTGACCATAGGGTAAGTGGTTAGGCTGGAGTTGATGCTATTTTGAAGAAAGTTGATAAAGGCAGATATGAGGTCAGCTATTAAACACCACTGTGGTTCTGTGCAGTGGTCATATAAAATACCATTCTAAAGAAACCCCAGAGCTTACCTGGGTCCTGCATTTTGCCACTCACTCACTGGATATCCGTCCCTTCCATGTGTACTTTTTCATGCTGCGTAAGTCCTTGCTCTTATTTCCCTGTTCATCAAGAGCGTCTTAGCTTTGCTTTGAGTAGTCTTTCTGAAAGGATGTATTTTGTATCTATTCTCTTTTTTTTTTTTTAATCAGGGCATGCTAAAGGAGTACAAATCCCTGGACAAAAAAATGTACATTTGAGATTGTTGTATTGTGGCTACTAATAAAAAAGGTTGTTGGCACTTTGGGTGTATGAAGCACGTACAAAATAGAAGTGTGTGAGGATGGAAAGGGATTGCTCCTTCAAACACTCTTTTGCAGGTCATTTTGCCAAAGAGTGTTTCATGCAGCCTGGAGGGACCAAATACAGCCTGATTCCAGAAGAGGAAGAAGAAGAGGTGACAGCAGCAGAATGTGAAAGACATAGGAAGAGCAGCTTGTCTGATTCTTCAAGAAAAAGGAAAAAGGTATGAGGTACCTTACTGTGAGTCTGGAAAAGTGAGCCAGACGAGATGGTTCTGTTGAGTTACATCTGTGGTTTACTACAGCAAGTGATTGAGTGGCCAGTGATGGGCTGAGGAGGTGGCTCAGTTGCATGCAGGTTCTGTAGCTAAATGGCAGCCTCTTCTGCAGACTCTGCAGCAAGTCTTATACTATCTCCTTTTATTCTTTTAAACTGTCCCTAAGCTGTGTTATAACACATAGCTCTCAAAAGACATTCCTTACAGTGAAAAAGGCATCTCTTGTTGTGAAGCTCAATAGAACTTACTTAGGTTTCCTGAATTTCCACATTTCTTGCCAGTAGCACTCTTTTGTCTTCTCTCTTGCTGCTCTTATCCAATCACCTTTCTTTAATCTGAAGCGAATGCCCTCTTGCCAGCTTGTGTGCTGTGAACTCGGTGTATCTGCACACACCAGGGTAAAATCACAGATTGTGTTTGCACAGGAAGCGTGCTTCATTTCCAGGCTATAAAGCTACAAATTTCCAGGGATAAGAGATCTTTTATGTTCTTGTATCTTAATCTTGGAATGGTTGAGTTCTGGTTTCAGAGCATACTGATTCAATTAAGGGAAAAAAAAGTAGAGTAGAGGAGACTTGAATCTAAAACAGGAGTGCTTGGTGGTCTGTCTCATTATACAGAAGTGAGACCTTGAGACTTGAGAAGTGAGATTGTGAGACTTTGGTAAGTAAACGTTTTGTCAGCTGCCTTCACAACATGAATCTCCATCACGCTTCCAAAGCCTTTTTCTTTTTTTTTTTTCCTTCCACAACCTCACAGCCATTCTGTTTTCCTGGAGAGGGGTAACAGACAGGAAAGGCAGTGGGATTTCCCATGTCTAGAGGCAGATCAGGCTGAAGAAGGGGAAAACTTTTGGTTCAGGTAATGGGATGTGCTTTGCTTCCCATAGGCTCTCATTCAAGAACGTGTTGGGCTTGTCTGTCGTGTGTTATTATGCTGCAGTGTAGAATACATGTACTCTTTTCTATTCTGGTCTTGGAAGCACTCGGCTGAACTGACTTGTCTCCCGGATCCCAGCCTAACAGTGACTGTTTCAGTCTTGCAGTTTCTGTCTTGCCATGGTGAGAGCAGGCTGTTGGCAAAAACTCAGCAGAGCTTGCTTCTCCTACCTGAGGTTCTCCTCCCTCTAAAGCAACGATGATTAACTGGTAATGGCTCACTTTTTATTACAGTGTAGCTGTTATTTCAGTTCTATTGGGAAAACCTGTACTGGGAGGTACACAAATAGTGCTTTATCACACTGGTGCCTATCCAATGGGGTAGGGGCTCCCTGTGGAGCCTTGCCCTGCCGGGACTGCAGGATATGTGGGTCACTGTTGTGAATCGGTTACTTTTTTTTGTTGTTGTTTTTTAGTCTGTGGATTAACAGCCTTTCTTTAAATGCTTTTTGTTTCTTTGATCTTCTCCCTTCTCAAGAAGGAGATCAAAAGTTTTCAGATGTTTTCCAGTGCTGGAAAATAGAACTTTCTGCTTTCTAGAGGCAGGATGTGGGATCCTTGAACTGAATAGCTCCCTTGTTGTCTTGGGCGCCTGCTGTGATCTTGTCTGGGAGCCATCATGTGCTTCCCTGCTTGTCTGGAGCCCTGAGAGGATTTACACAAAATAGCTCAATCTTCCTAGTGAGAATTAATTTGCAAACCCCATCCCACCTGATGTTTGTTACATAGGTGTGGAAATATGTTTTTAGTGAGTAGAGAGTTGCTTGGTAGATAGGAAGCTGCTGTTTAGTGTCGTAGTAATAGCACTAACGCTCTAGGTTGTTCATTATTGGCACTTTCTGTGTCCCTGATCTGATACTTCCTTGTAGTCCCTGAGTGCTCTTCCCTCCCTCCAGACACTCCTTAAAGAGATGCTCTGGGGACCTCGCTCCCTGCTTTGTCTGTATGCCATCCCCAGCATTACTGTATGGCTGGATCCTTCTTGTTTGGAGAAATGTGGTTTGCTGCTGTTGTCCTGGTTTGTGAGAGTCCTGGAGGAAAAAATACAGTGTGTTTTTTGTACCACTGGAATCTCTTCCATACCACAATGGAGATAAGTACAAAGTTCTTCAATTCTCTGCACTTCTCCTGCCTGAATTGTATGACATTTGCAGAGTGGAGCTCTCTGCACTAGAACATCAACTTCTGGAATGACAGTGGGTACAAGACTTCCTCCTTACAGATCACCATGTCAGTACTACACACCTCCTGTTATCAGTGAGAAAACCGTGGCTGGTGGCAGAAGCTCATCTAGTGCTGTCACAGTGCTGTGGAAGTACCAGAGAGCATCTGAGGAGCCTTGACAGCTGCAGGCTGTTGCTGTGTCCCTTTCACTTTTACTCTGTGGGTCACAGGGTGAGGAAGCTCCTATGGGAACACGACATTGTGCCCGGGCTGAGCTTGCGTAGGAGGGAGGCGTGCTGAGAAAAAAACAAACCCTTCTGATTCTTCTCTCTTGCCCTCTGAGAAAAGAACTGCTGTTTCAGCACTATGAGGAATATCTTTAACTTGAACTTTACAAAAATGACCTGTCCTCTGCTGTGGTTTTGCAATGGTCACTGGGATTATATGGTAAATGTGATCTGTGGTTGCTTTTCTGCAATCCTTATAGCTTTTTCTCCCCATGCTGTAAAAGATTACTATGAAATATTTCTGTGGTCTTTCACTTAAAACCACACCTCGTTAAGTGTTGTTTGTTCAGTGACCTGTAACTCATGAAGCTCATCGGTTCTTGCCTGTTGCTGGTACTTGTTTTCCTAATTCATAAATGGCAATGGCTTAGGGCACTGCAGAGTCAGGTCCACTCTCTTCTCACAGTATGCTTTTCTCTTTAACATCTTTATCTATGCTTTTCTGGCTTTTGCTGTATTTGATAAATGGCCATAGCCTAGACTCTTCTCATCAGATAAATTCTAACTGGTCCTTAAACTAGAGATAAAATATATTTCTTGAATTTACATAATGAATCTTGTTTAATATTAAAGTGAGAGATGTATTTTTTTTTTTTTTCTCTTATATTTCCTAATAAAAACTTAGCAGGAATATCAGCACCTTGCTGGAGATGCAGGAGGACAGACAGCTGGAAATGCTTTTTCTCTTATCACAAGGACAGACATAAAGGTTCTAAACAGCACCATGGCTACAAAGTGCTGGTGAAAAAATTCTTTAAACTTCTTTGGGAGTTGTGAAGACTCCCCTCTTATCTCAAAATCAAATACTTGTGGAAGGAATGAGCTGTTCTAACATTCTTAGAATGTAGCCCCAAGCAATCTGTCTTACAAAGAACAGGAAAAAGCCTGGAGTAGCGTGGTCCCCTTTAATAGTACCAGCTTCTTCAAAATACCTGGCAATAGGAAAGCCAGGGCTCTCAGGCTGTAGCCCAGCTGCTTAGCTTCTGTATGCCATCCCTCAACACAGTTACTGTGTTTGAGGGATTTTGAAGCAAGTTTGTTCCATTTTAGTAGAACTGTAATAGATGTGCTGAACAGTGCATATGAAGAACTGTAATGGTCTTTGTACTTGTAAAGATGCTCAGAGAGGGCCAACGTTTGGAATCTGGGCAAAATTTGGGCAAAATTCTCTCACGGTGCTTGCACAAGCACAGTGTTCTCGGGTGTGCCTGAGAACAGAGCTGAGCTCAACTTCATCCATCAGCAGCAATCCCTTCTGGAGACCTGTCTGTACCTCTAGGCCTGGGGAGGCTTTGCAGCTGTTCTTAAAGGCAGAGCTTGGGCATTTACTTTGGCACTGCCATGTAAACCAGAGGAAGGCTGTGCAGTGCAGGTAACTCCTGGTGAGCAGGGCAAGTCCAGCATCCAGTGGGGCATGAGAAGGCAGCTGTGAGTGCTGCTCATTCCATACCAGGATGCTGGCACTTAAAGTCAGGTCTGTGGTCTAGTGTCTTTTCCTTTGTTACTATGATTGGTGTACCTCTCCCTGTAATCCTGGAGGGGACAGATGTGACATCCTGTCTTATCTTCAGCCTTTGTGTGCTGAGACAGCTTCCCAAGCTCTGGAATGAAGCTGTTAGTGAAGGTCTTATCCAGTTTTCTCACCACATGCACAGACTGGAAAAGCTTGAGAAAATTCTCCATGCTACATCCTTTTTCCTAGAAGATTTAACTGTTAACAGTCTTCAGAAGAAGATGGTAGGGATTTGCTTCTGCCCTTGCCATGCGAGTCTTTGTAGTGAAGTTGGTATCATCACAGTTATCGTAGTGCTGTTGTGGAGCTGCAGAAACTGATACCAGCCAGGAGTCTGCTAGGTGTGCGGTCAGTTTGGTTCTCTGAATCTTCCCTGGGGTCTGAGAGGACTCTTTGATACTCAGCTCTAAGCTGTGCCTTGTCTTTGCTGTATGGTCTCCCTAAAATAAATGTGAAACATGGTGATTGATAAGCTACTAGCTTTTTTCCTTTGTCCTTAACTGAGAGTGTCTGTCTGGTGCTATGGCATGTTATCCATGCTGAATTGAGATTTGTAGTTGAGCTGTTCATGTTCCCACTCTTAGGGGAGAATGTGTTATTAAATGAAACATGTACACCCCTCAGCTTGTCTTCCTGTAAGCTGGTGTATTCATACGGAGACCATGCTTGCCTGGAAGTGACTGAACCTAATGGAAGGAATGTCTCATAGGGAGGAGGGGGAGAACTCAGCCTTCTCTGCGCTCTTTGCATTGAGGCACCTTCTTCCCCGTGCAGTCTGAAGACAGCTCGCCCTATAGCGTGAGGTGAGGCGCTGGAGGGCTGCCAGCCAGCAGGGTGAAATGCCCTGTTAAAGCATACCTCCATACTGCATGCTCTTGGCTTTAACATCCTCCCCTGTCACAGTGAGCTGCCAGAGGACCTTCAAGCTAACAGCAGAACAGCAGAAGCAGAGTCAGGACAGAATAGTCAGTTATTACAGGGGATTTTCCCCCTATCTTTGCCTCATTTATTATTTTTCTGTTCTTAGCAGCTGTTTCTCACACGAGTACTGGTTTCTTCATTTGCAGTCTTGTGGGTGAATAGGCACATTGCCTTTCTCAGGCTTCCTTCTGTGAAGCAAGTTTCCTTTGGGTGGATGTTTTCCAGTTTTTTTAGCTGGGAAGGCTGTTTTTGCCTGGGTGGGGTGGGTGTGTAGCCAGCCCCAGGCAGTGCTGCAGGCATCCCAGAGTGACTCAGAACAGGCCCACAGTGTCAGTGCCGGATTCAGACCTTCAGCACCCAGTTCTGATCCCAGCTTTGTTGGAGCAGGTAGAAGTACTTGCCCACGTGAGTCATTCTGATCTTGTGCAGGTATCACTTGTATATCCGTGGCTGATGGTGCTGTTCCCTTTGCGCCTGTTCATGCATTCTCTTCCTCTTCCTTGGCTTAACTGTTCTTCTGGGTTGGCTGTGGATGCACAGAGCAGCTAGCCAAGAGAAGAGACCTTCCAGAAAACTTGTTCTGCCTGTAGCCCTGTGTCTTGCACAACTGTGCCTTTGGGCTTACTGCTTTTTTGAGTTTCCTCATGAAAGGAGTGCATGGCACAATCAGCCCTGCCAAGGCAGGGGTGTGATTTACAGCAGGCCTCTTCCAGTAAAACTCTGCTGCAAGCCCAAGGGTGACCCTGAGGTCATTGGAAAAACTTGGCATTGACAATAAGCAGAGCTGCTAGCTTGGGGTCTCCAGGCTTCTCATGTTATGCTCCCTTGCATAGTGGAATGTAAAACACGTTTTATATGGCAAACACTGAATACGTTGTGGGACTGTCAGTGGCAGTGCCCATCTCTGGCAGTGGCTCTTTGCTTATGCCCCACTTGGAGCACATGGAGTTTCCATGAGCTCACTTGCACTCCAGCTGTGTTTCTGCAAACCCCTGTGTTAGTTTGGTGCTTTCAGGTAGAGCCATTCTTGGGCCCAAACTGCCCATGGAGAGTGCAGTGCTTTTGAACTGTGGCAAGACGACAAGTTTAAATAAGATGCATGTGGGGAAAGGAGCTGGACTACAGATAGGAAAAAAGCCTCATCTGGTACAAGTAGCACTTGGGCTTGCCTGCATAACTGTATAATGGAATAGGGTGCTGGTTTTCAGCAAGTTTGGGAAAGTCTGTGCCCAGTTTTACATATGCAGGTCCAGAGCAGTTAGCACACATACATTGTCCAGGAATGTGTCGCTCACTTCAAGCAAAACCACCAGTAAAGGGCTTAGAGCAGCAAGCTTTGCTTGCTGGGCTGCATTCCTCACTGCTGTTGTCTAAGCCTATCGCAGGCATTTGCAGTGGCACGGGTGGCCTTGCTGGCCCATCTCTGTTTTGTGAAACTCCCATTTTGCTTCTTTTCTTACGTCCTTTTTATGCCCTTGAACTGCAATGAAAATTCATGATACGCATCTGCAGAGGAAGGTCTCTTTCTTAGTGTTGATATGACTGTGGAAGAGAGCAGTGAGTGCTTGTTGCTGGGCTTGGATGGAGATCTGGAACCACCATTAGTGGTCTTAGCATGTTTTACAATATACTGCATCTTGGGCCTGCTCACCTGCATGGTCATTTAATTTACTTCCCAGAATCGTGGTGTTGCTATCCTGCTCTCTTCTGGTGCTGGGGCTGCTTGGTTTGCACCCTGCACGTGGTGGCCCAGCTGCTGCTCTGGGTTATGGGGCACTGCTGGCCTTCATGTGCTGTCTGCACAGCCAGATGTATCCTCCCCCTCGCTCCTGCTGTCTAATTAAGTAGGTAAAAATTGCCATCCCTGTGCCATTAAACAGTCTTTGTCTGCCTTGAGATTCTCTGTCTGATGTAACTTTGGGAGGACGTGTACTGCAGTACTGATTTCAGAGCTAAGAAGTTACTGCTCAGTGCCTCAGAAATCAGTTCCTCTTATGAAGTTCCTTGCAGGATTTACTCGAGCACCGGCTGGTCTTTTTTTGCATATGAATGTTAGGTCCCTCTTGAACGCTGTGTAGCTTTTGTTTCTGAGCCTCTCAGAAATGCAGCCCTGGGGGCTCAGTGATGCCCCCAAACCTCTGCCTGCCACACGGTGGGGAGATGAGATTGTGCAAAGAGGGTTATTGCCAAAGGGCGCTTTCCTCATCCCATCTCCCCTGTGGGAAGGGCCGAGGGAAACTTCCCATCTGAAAAACGTTTTGAGCCTTGGGGTGTGGGAGGGGGTGGTGTGGGGTCTGCCCCGGCACAGCTGCTCTCAGGGCTGTGGTGTGCTGGGAGGTGAGAGGCCCTGCAGGACTGTCCCATCCCTCTCTCCGTGGTTCCCAGGTAATGACTGTGGTGGTTGAGGGTTTCCAAAGTGTTCCTCTGGATTTTGGCTACGCTTGGGCTTCGCAGTGAGGCGGAGGGTGTGTTGTTGTTAGTGCTCCAGTGCATTAGCGTTCTTTTCCTGGCAGCCTGTGGGCTGCTGCTGATGTGGGGAAGTGGGGATAGCACTCACTTCCAGCTGGCTGTTTCATAAACCCATTTCACTGGCAGAAGTTTTCCTCCTGCCAACCCTTGTAAAAAAAGGAATAGCCTTAAATAAATGGAGTACTCTTTCTGTGATGTGACTACCAGTTATTCAGGCTTGGATTTCCATTTTGGTACCCACCTCTGCCCTGCCAACTGTCAGACAGTGCCTGCTGCAGCTATGGGCTGGCACGGGTGGTGAAGTCCGTGCAGCTGGGGCAGAGCCTGTGTGCATCATCGTGTTGGGACAAGCTCGCTTCTCTCACGGCTTTTCAGGCTCTCATGACAGCAAATGGCTCAGTGCCCCGGTGAACACAAGCGATGGTTTTCCCACGTGCAAAGCTTTGTTTGTTTTGCTTCATTCGATAGGAGAAGAAGAAAAAGAAGAAGCACAAGAGTAAGCAGTCCTCCGAGTCTGACTCGGACAGCTCTGACTCGGACAGCAATGGGGCTCAGCCAGCCAGCAAGAGGGCCAAGCATTCGGGGAAGACCAGCAAGGCTCAGAAGAAGAAGAAAAAGAAGCATAAGAAGAAGACCAAAGAGTGACGGCAGGCGGTGGGGACGCTGCTGTTGTGAATCCCTGGAATGTGCTGCTGGGAGCAAGCAGGAGCAAGTCAGTGCGCTCCTTGCAGCGAGTCAAGGAGTTTCCTTCTTCCAAAAGTAATGCTCAGCCTGTGTTGTTAAAGTTGTGGACTTTGCTCTAAGTTTTCCTCTGTTACCTTAGGCATGGGCTGTCGTTTTCTCCTACCGAGGCCAGTGGGTGTTCCTGCCAGCATCGTCTAATTAATTACACCCATTCATCAGCCCCTCTGTGTCCTGTAGCCTCCTGTTGGGCTGGGTAAACCGCCACCACCCTGCAGGCTCCCTGGTCAGCGTCAGCCCTGAGCTGTGATATCAGTCCTGGATGCAGTTGCCTGTAAAAGGTGGAGCTGTGTGTCCCTGTGCCCCAGCCTGCCTGCACACGTGCTCTGTTGGATGGGTGCAGCTGCAGTGACTGAGCACAGCCCTGCTGCACAACAGCTCCGAGGAAGGGCAGTGCTATCTGTACCCTCACCCTGCTCCTTTCCCAATGCAAGGCGCTGCCTGGAGGGGCTCGGTTTGTGAGTTGGCTTTGGTACACAAACCCTCCCCCTGCTGCATTCATATATTTTTTTTTTTGTCTGTAAACATTGAAAGTGGCAGAGTAAGAAGCAAAGTGGTGAGTGGTGATATTTTAAGTAAACATTAACTGTGCTGTATTTGCTGCCTTTGTCAAGGATGGAAAATAAATCTCTCAAATCTCCAGGTGTACTTTGTACTGTTCTCTTTCTTTTGTGCACTCCATGCTTTCATCTTGAGCAGTGGATGAAAGAGCCCTTGGCCTGCAAGCTGAGCACTGCCTGCTTGGGAGGAGGTGGGATGTGTTATGGAGTTCTGATAACCAGGTGGGGGGGAAGCCCTGTGCCAGAGCTTACAGGAGTTTCCTGGGGTGAGGATGCCATCCCCACTAGAAGACTGGTGTGCAGTGGGGCTCGCCGTGCCTTTTGGTGATGGCCTGTAGTGGGCCACAGTGTAGTCGCAGACTGCATTGTGAGCCTGGAGCTGAAGGTCAGGGGGGTTTTGCCTGAAGTGGGGCTGTTTCCAGTGCTGCTTGTCCAAATCTCAGCCTGGCACAGCAGTGCTGGGGCTTGGCACAGCGCTTCAGCCCCTGAACTCCTTCAGGTCCCCATGGCCCAGCCTGACTTTGAACTGATCCCTTTCCAGCCTAGGACCTGACTTGCTCTTGACCTTGACTCCTCAGCCCCTCTGTGACCTGGCACGTCACATCACCTGATGCTTTGGCAGGCAGCACCTGTCTGGATTAGTGCTGGGGAAGGATCACTCTGGTTGGCATGACGTGTGCTTGTATCCTGAATGATTTATAGCAGAGCTGCCACTGGAGTGAACTCATATCCCCTCCTATACAACGGGCTGTGTGTCCACCTGGCACTGCAGTGCTGATGCAATGGGTGGCAGAGACCCTGAGCGCAGTGGGGCTGCAGGACCTGCCCTAGCGTGGGCTCATCAGTCCTGTCGGTGGGAAATGGCTGATGCTGGGTTCTTCCCACACGTTACTGTGTTTGTGAGCCCGGTGGGTGCCCTGTGGGAAGAGAACATGTGCTGCACAGCAGATGAAGGGGACGCTGATAGTCCCTGGGTGCACATGCCAAAAGCCTTTTTCCCAAGCACGCCAGCCACAGCTCTGTAACAACATTGCTTTTATTATTTTTTCCACGTGGGTTCTTCCATTAAAAAAAAGAAAAGAAAAACAACAACAAACATCACACCCTCACCCCAACCAGCCCCATGAGACCACAGGATCAGGGCACGGTGGCTTCAGAGGGCTCCGGCGCTGTGGTGAGCCGCGCACCGCGTGGGGAAGGCAGACACAATTCAATGCTGGAGCCGGCACTGGGGGACGGGCAGGGAGCTGGGGACAGCCTCTATGATGCCTTCTCATAGGTGCGGGTGGAGACAACGCTGCCCATGGTGAGAGTCTGGGGGCCAAAGAGCAGGAGGTGAGCACCTGGGTGGGATCTTGGGCATCCCCCGTCTAAAATCCTTTATATTTCCTTACCAGAATCAACTTCCCATCCTTCAGCTCTCGCACTAGCGATGTCTCCTTCCCATCCCATTTCTGCACGTGGACCAGCTTGCCTCCATCTAGCTTGACCAAGGACTGTGGAGAGAGAGCAGAACTACCGTTCCCCTCATGGCTGGAGCTTCGCTGCTCCATCCTTGCAGCTCTGGATGCTACTTTTCATCCCATGGGGCCCAGAGACCAGCGATGGGTGCCTCCAGGATCCCTGGATGCCAGCATCCCACCTGGCTCTACTCACCCAGCTTGGCACGGGACACCAGCTGGGTCACAATCGTAGCCCCAGTTGAGCCTGTTGGCATCAGGGCCCACTGTCACGGTGACCCTGCCCTCCCTGCCCCACAGCTGCATCCTGAGCTGAGCTGTTGAACAAGCCCCTGCTCATCCAGGCTGCTGTTTGCACAGCCGCTGCTGTTGACTCAGCCCTGAGAGCCTGGGCAGTGCCAAGGTTAGCATGACAGCAGGCTCGGCTGTGCCAGTGTGGGAAGTGGCAACGGCTGCCCAGCTCTGTTTTGCTATCCCCCCACTGCCTGGCACCTCTGCCTCCCAGTGACGTTTCTCAGCTCCAGCGCAGGGGACCACATGCCCCCAGCTGTCCCAGCCTCTTGTCCCCTGCAAACCTCCCTAGGCACCCAGTACTGCTGCTCTCCTGGAGCAGAGGCACCCAAGGGCTGGCCTTCCCATGGCTCAGGTCCCCAGCACTGCACAGGTTATGCTGCATCTCGCTGATTCCATGGCTTGGCTGACATGGCTTGAGTCCATCCTGCCCATAGCTTCGGTGCTTCCATGGGTCAGGGCTCTGCATGGCTTAAGATTCTCCATTGTTTAGGTCTTCACATAGTTTGAATCTCCCAGTGGTTAGATGTCCCCACAGCTTAGGACTCCCCATTACCTGCATGTCCTCAGGTCTCCCCATTGCTTGAGGCACCCCATGGCTTGGGTCTCACCATGACTTGGGTCCCTGCAACCCACTTGGTTCCTTTCATGGGTAGGGGGTCTGCACTGGCTTTGATCTCCTCATGGCTTGGGTTACCCACAGTTGGATGCCCCGAAAGCTCAGCTCTCCCCACTACCTGTGTGTCCCCATAGCTTGGGTATCCTCATGATTTAGGTGTCCCCATGACTAGGATGTCCTCATAGCTCAGGTCTCCCTGTGGCTTGGTATCCCCATGGCTTAGGAGCCACCATGATTGAATGTCCCCAAACTTCAGGTCTCCCAATGACTTGGTGTCCCCATAGCACAGATATCCTAATGCTTTGGGTGTCCCCATGGCTTGGGTGCCCTGCAGCTCAGCTCCCTTCAGAGCTCAAGTTCTCCTTCCCTGCACCCCATACATCCTGGGTCCCCCCAAGTTTGGTGGCTCCTCACCTTGGAGCACCCCACAGCCCAGCAGCTCCACAGCTCTCTGCTTGTTTGTGTGGGGGCTGCCAGGCTGGGCCCCCTTCTATTGTTTGCCCTCTGGCAGCCAGCCGAGGGGTGCCTGAAGGGCATGTCCCTGGCTGCTTCACACGTCCCTGCCACACACCAGCAGCCAAAGAGCTTTTAGCATACTTTCCACCACTCTGAGCAGAGCGGCCCTACGCTTGGGGCTGAGCTGTCACGAGACAAAGCGGGCAGGCTGGTTATAGTCAAAGCTGTTCATGGAAATAGCTCCCAGGGGCCAGACCTGTGCTCTACTGTTGCTCTGGTTCCCCTGCAAGAGGGGTGGCACCAGGGAGGGCTGAGCAGATGGAGCAGAGGGTGAAGACAGAGGTATGCTGTAATGTCTGCCTGGCACTACCGCCTTGCTCGCACTCAACCCATTTCAGCCCAGCCTCACTCCACACCCAGCCCTGTGCCTGCTTCCCCATGGGGCAGGAAGGAGTTTCATGTCCTCCAAGCCCCATGGTGGCCCCCGAATCTCTTTTGCAATACAGCCACTTAGTTACAGCATCGCCTTCTGCAAAACCCAGCTGCAAATGGAGGCGAGGGGTGCAAAAGGAAAAGGGCGGAGGGAAGCAGCCCCCCAGCTCCCTCACCTTGACATGCCTGTCGTCGGCCGTGGTCTCATCGAACTCCTCGCCCAGCTTGAAACTGATCTCTGTGCTCTTGAAGGTGCTCTGGGTCTTCACCGTCACCTTGTCACCATCCACCTCGATGATGGTGGTGGGTTTGGTCAGGCCGGCCATCTGCCTGGTGGCAAAGCCCACCCCTGGTGGGGGGGCAGGGGGTCAAGGCAGCGTCTCCATGCATCACCCCAGAGCCCCTCCTGGGTTTTTTGGTGTTTGTTTTTTTTTTTGCGGGAGGGGGGACCCACAGCATCCCCATAGGGCTGTACTTTGGGGGGGATCCGGGCATCACTCAGGGGCTGATCCTGCACTTTTACAGCTGGGCAGAATGGGAAGCACCTGTGGTCACCACCCCACCAAACCCCTTTGGGGCTGTGGTCTCATCCTGCCCAGGGACGGAGGATTCAGGACAGTGGATGGGGGCACGCATCCCCCTGGGACCCCCTCTATCAGCCCTTCCCCCACACCGGGGTTGCGGGGGGGGGGGGGGGGGAGGGGGTATTCCACCCTTTCCCCCCCAACCCCCAACCCCGGCAGCAGCCCCTCCCCAGCACAGCACCGCGTTGCGCTTTCCTATTTTTATTTCTATATTTCATTATTTCCTATTTTTATTTTCCCCGTTTAAACCCACGCAGCAGCCGACGATCCCCACCCTCCCCATTAAAAAAAACACACACACACACACAAAAAAAAGGCGGAAAAAACGGCGATTTCCGCCCTCCCGATCCCCCACTCACCCAACGCCTTCATGTACTCATCGAAATTGGCCGTGTCCACCAGCTTCCAGGTGCCAACGAACGCTTCCACCATGGCGAAGCCGCGCGCGTGTCCCCGTGTCCCTCTGTCCCCGCAGCGCCGCACCGCCCGCAGCTGCCGCCCGGCCCCGCGGCTCCTTAAATACCGGCCCCATCACATGATGGGAAGAGGCTCCAGAAATACCCCGGCGGGGACGGGCAGCTCTGCCAACCGCCGCCCCCCGGCCGCCCCCTCCACCCCCGTCCCCTGTCCGTGTGCTGTGCGAAGCTCCACGGCCGCCTCGGACTCGTGGGTGCTTGGAGGTGAGGATGTGCGGTGCCGGTGGCCGTGTGCTCATGGTGAGGTGTGGATGGAGAGGGGGAAACCGAGGCACGGAAGCATCCGTGGGGACACGGGGAACCGTGTGTGTGTGCTGGGGGCAGTGAGGGCAAGGACGGCCACATCCCCATCCCTCCCATCGTTGATGATCTCAGTTTAATGCCTTCTGGACCCCCTTACATCAGCCCCATCCCAACAGCTGCCCTGGGGTCCTGGCCCTGCTGGGTTCAGGCTTGAAGCCTCCCGGGTCCTATGGGTGCTGTTCCCACCTCTCCCCCCCACGGGTGCGTGTTCCCACAGGGCTGGTGGCATCCAGGACATGATCCCCTCCCTCCTTCAGGCTCGGGTTGCAGCGTGCCATGGGATTGCGGTGGCAGTGGAATTTGGTGTCCCCTGCCCCAGTGGGCACGCAGCCCTGGCCCAGGGATGAGCCTCCTCCCACCCCCGCCCCCCGCCCCCCAACTCCACCAGCTGTGCCCTGTGCTGACAGCTCTGGGGGTCCAGTGGGCCAAAGTGTCCCCAACCTGGGGACAGACACACAGGGGGTGGCTGTCACCTCTGGGGACACATTTATGGGAAGGGGTGAGGGTAGAACCTGTGGGAGTCAGCCCAATTTCAGTCCACTGGATTTGGGGATTGGGTGGGAACCACTGAGTGTCCCCATACCCAGCTCTGCAAAGCGGTGGCAGCAGGGTCAAAGTGACCATATCTGGGTGACAATCAGGGACACTTTTTCTCTCTTTCCATCTCCAAGATGTCACTGCAGGCACCCAAAAATAGCCAGGGACTCAAGTTCAGTGTCCTCCCCATGGCCTCGGAGGGGCTGCGAGTGGGAGCCCCTGTCCCTTGGGCAGGACGGTCACCAGCCCCCGTGGGAACAGAGCATGGAGCACTGTGTCACAGGGAAACACACACAGTTTATTATCCAACCATGGCCCTGGGAGTCACTCAGCTGCCCCCCAGAGTGCACAGTGCTCCTTGAACACACCCTCCAGGTGCCACAGGGTGGGGACAGGCCGTGGCCTGGAGGGGTCACCTGTCTCTGCTCCTCCCAGTGCCATCCTTGGGCATCACAGTCCCAAATGTGCATGGCCCTGGGGCTCCCAGCATCCCCCTGGTGCAGCAGGGCCATGAGACACGGATGTGCACGCATGTGGACACACACACACACAAACATATGTGCACAGGGACAGCCATCCACAGGAGAACCCATGCACAGGGACAGCCATACACACATGAACACTCACATACATGGACAGCCATGCACATGGGTATTATTGCACGCTGGCATCCATGCACATGGACATGGACACCCATCTACAGCAGCACCCATGCACGTGAGAACTGGTGTGGTCATCCACACCCATGGACATTATCACACAGTGACCCCCGTGGGTATGAAGGCCCATAGATGTGGACATCCACATCCACACACTTGAGCATCCGTGCAGCTGCACACACAGACACCTACATGCATGGACACCCGTACACGTAGACGTTATTGCACACTGCTATCCATGCAAACAGACACCCATGTGCATGGGCACCCATGCATGTTGATGCAGAAAGGTGCACACAGACACCCACCCACAGCAGCACACACACACACACGGACCCCCACAAACACAGACACTGACACGCAGAGGCACACACGCACACGGACACCCATGCACATGGGCATTATTGCACACTGTCACTCACGCACACAGACACCCATGTGCACGGACACCTTTGCACGTGAGCACCCATGGACATAACACCCACCCCCAGCAGCACCCACTCCCACAAGTGCCCATGCCCATGGGCACACACTGTGGCTTTCAGTGCAACCCACCCCACACAGCTCTCCCCTCTCCCAGCACTGCTCAGGGCACAGTGACCCTCAGGACTCCATTTGCTGGTCCCAAGGCGACAGCTATGGGTGATCACACTGTTACCACCCAGAAACAGGGACAGATATGAGCACTGTGCCCCACTCCATCCCCCCACCAGCTCACCCCAGCCATGCTCTGGAGCTGGGCCAACGTTTGTCCCCAGCAGTAAGTCCCATCCTACCAGGCAGCAGAGCTGTGAGCGGCAGAGATGTCACCATTCCCAAGGGTGGCTTTGCAATATGATTCCAGCTGAGCTCCCTGCTCCTCTGATGCAAGGAGAACTCTGGGGTGCTCACCCTGTGGGGTGAACCCTTGGTGAGGTGCTGGCAGTGAGGAGGTTCTCCTCCCCAACCCATCGATGATGCTTCCTCCATTAAAAAAAACAACAACAACAACAAGGATCTTGGATCACCCACTGGAAAAAGGACAGGACACGGACGTGGTACCCAAAACATCACAGTGAACAACACTCAGACCCCCTATGGGCTGCTCATGGCATAGCCCCCCTGGCCTCTTGCTTCTGGAAGAAAAGTGTCCTCCCGTGGGGTGAATGTCCCCATCCTTGCCTTGCGTGGGAATGAAGCGTCCCTTTGTCCCCACAGGTCCCCGCGTGGCTCCTCTCCTGCAGGCGATGCTCTCGCTGCATGGCACAAGGGCAGCGATGCGGATGCTCCACAGCGTCCTCACCCCACTGCTCAGTTCGCCAGCAGGGTTAGGAAGTGTCCTTCAGCTCTGGGCTTTGGGGCTGCGGTGGGGGAACTTCTGCAGAAGGTGACTGCATCTCCTGGGAGCTGCCTGTTGTGTGAGGAGGGCGGTGAGCGGCCACGCTGCCACCCCGGTGTGCCACCCCCACGTGTCACCCAGCACCCACCTGCACTCAGGGACATCTCGGCCAGCTTGAGGGGCAGGTCGGAGGGGCTGACGCCTGCTGGTGAGCCCAGGATGTCAGGTAGGGCATTGCGACGTCCAGTCCTCCCTGAGGATGCGAAGTCCAGCACCGGCTCCACCTCAGTCATGCTAACCCTGATGAGATACGGTCTCGTCCCCATCAGTGTCCCCATGGAGTGACGGAGACCCAGCCACAGTGCAAACCTTGCCCGGGGGTTCTACCATCCCCATGAGGCTCCCCCATCCCCAGCACAAAGTTCAGCACAGGAACTCCTCCCCTCATTTGTGGTATCATGGGGAAAAAGGGATGCTCTGGGACCCTCTGCCCCACCACCAAGCCCTCCAGCATCCTTACCGGGCGCCCTCCAGCCTGGCCTGGATGCGTCTCCCCACTGCCCTGGGTGCTGCACACGGGGGCTGTGGGCTGGAAGCCCCCCGGCTCCGGCCTGGGGGAGGCAGAGCAGAAGGTGAGCTGAGCCCATGGCTGAGGTGCCAGTGGGGTTCAAAGGGGGGTGGAGAGGTCTCCAGCAGGGTGGGAGAGGTGTGGGGTGCAGCACCCAGCACCCTCCTGCAGCACGTCTATGAGTGACTAAAGCAAAGTTGTGAAGGGCTGGAGGGAGTCCTGTGCTTGGTGCAGGCAGGAGAACTGGATGGGGGTGAGGGAAGGATGAATGGATGAATGAATGGAAGGATGGAGGGACAGATGGAGGGATGGAGGGATGGAAGGAGTGATGAATGGAAGGAGCAATGAATGGAAAGATGAAGGGAGGGATAGAAGGATGGAGGGATGGATGGAAGGATTGAGGGATGGAGGGATGGAAGGAGAAAGGGAGGGACGGAGAACCAGGAAGGGGATGGAGGGATGGGTTGAGGGATGGAGAACAAAGATGGAGATGGGGGAAGGGATGGAGGGATGAAGAACCAAGATAAGAACATGGAGGTGGAACAGTAAGGGAGGCCAAGAGGAAAGAGCAGGGTTGGCTGCTTTGCCAGGAAACAAAGACCTGGTGTTCTCAGCCTGGCCATGCATAAAATGAACCCCAGAATGTCACTTGGAGAGGGACTTGGGCTGCAGGCAGCTCTCTGGACTCCATGGAGGTGGCAGGCAGTGGCATGTTGTCTCAGCCAGCCCTGGGCACATCGCTGCCAGGTCCCTCTCAGCACTGATGGGTGTCCTGGCCTTTCACACCAGGGTTCCTGCAAGCTGGAAATTTTGTGGTGGGTAGAGGGATGGCACAGACATTACTGAGGACAGTCGGTTACCTTGCAGGCATGTTTCCCCCTCCTGCAGCCCGTACACCGGCCTGCATTCCCCTTTGGTGTTGCTCTGAGGGTTGTATTCAGGACTTCCCTCCCTACCTACTGGTGTGGTGCTGAGTGGTGCCCAGGAGCCCTGCCCGTGTCCCCAGCCCTTCTGCCCCAGCAAAACTCACCAGAGTCACCCTCAGAGCTGCTTGTGGGCAAACAGCAAGCCTCGGTCCCGTCGGCCACAGGAGCAGGAGGAGTGACCCTGGCTGAGGCTGCGGGCGAGGAGGTGAATGATTAACCAGGCTGTGAGTCACGGGGCAGGATCTGGCCCTGCGCTGCCTTGGAACTGGGTGAGGAGCCCCTGAGCTGGCTCTGAGTCCCACGGAGTGCATGGCGGTGTCCTCTGGCACACGCGTGTGCAGAAATGGTGCACTTTGGCAAACATGATTGCATGCACAGCACCTTCTGGCACACGTGTATGCATGCACGGTGCCTCATGGAGCGCGCATTTGCATGCGTGGTGCACTCAGGCACGCATGTGCATGTGTCACCTGCAGCTTTCAGCATCTCAGCCCGCAGCACACATCCCAGTGCACCTCTGTCATCTTGCACCGCAGCTCTCTGCCAGGTGGGAGCAGTCAGCCCAAGAGCGCCCTGCTCCGGCCCCAGCACACGACTGCAGCGTCCCTGATGCTGGTGCTGGAGCATCCTGGCAGTGCAGGAGCAGCACTCTGTCACCCTGGCAACCATTTGGGAGCAGGGCCTGGCTGCTCGTGCCTCGGCCAGCGTGATGTGTGAGCACGGGAGCGTGCACAGAGCGTGCATCAACTAACGTACGCACACACATGCATGCAAACATGCATGCACGTGTGATCACATGCACGCAGAGATGCATGCATACGTGTGCAGACATGCGTGCACGCACACACAGATGCGTGCACACGCACACACACACACACACACACACACACAGCCTCTTTCCTTCTGTGTCTGCACAGCTGGGTCCAACCCAGTCAGACAGCAGCCTGCAGGGCTGGATCAAAGCTGCCTTCCCGGCAGCCCCAGTGGCTCCAGTGCTGCAGAAATGTGCAGCAACATCCTTTAGGACTGGGCTGGGTCCTTCCCATCTCTGGGCTTTGTCTGCTGCAGGAACAAGGTCCAAGGTGCAGCTGCCCTCCCCATGCCCAGATTATTGCCCTGCAGGCAGCGAATTAACAGCACTGTTGGGCAAATAATGTCGCATAAACCCCAATCTCCACCCTGCAGTGGGGATTTCCCCTCCAAGCAGGGCCATTTATGTGAGGCTTAGCATGGCCTCTCTTTCAGAAGGAGTCACATGGAAGGTTCTGGGACTGCTGTAATGCCCTTAATGGGATAGAGTTGAGCGGTGCAGAAATAGGTCTTAATCCCTGTAAGAGATGGGCTGCAATTGGAGGTGCTTGGATGGGGGTGATGGGAAGACACAGCATGGGGACACGGTTCTCAGGCAGGTTTTCCCTTGCCTGGATTTTGAAAGAGAAGAACATGATGAAGACAGCCATTTCCATTCATGCTGCTTAAGTTCCCAACATCGTAATGGGAGAAAATATCTCCCGAAACCCAATTTGGGGTTGAGCTGGAGGAGACACTGCAGCCTTGGCCCTTAATAGGGATTTGTTCAATCACAGGTGTAAGAATTTCCCTTTTTAACCTCCGAGAGGCTAATGGAAGGTGGGCTTGGGCAATTGAAGGTTCTGGGTTGGGTTGTGTTGGGTTGAGTTGTGCTGTATTGGGTTGGGTTGGGTTGGGCTGTGTTTGGTTGGGTTGATTAGAGTTCACCCTTTTGATGAGGTTTCCTCAACACTCTAATGGAAAAGGATCAATGCTGTGTCCTCCAATAAAGGTTGGAAATGCTGCAGTCTCCAAAAACCCACCCACAACCCCACAGCATTGAGGCTATTAGGAGATGACAAGCACAGTTATAAAGGGGAAGTGCTTTTAAAGCGTAATGCTGAATATAAATGAGTGCTGTGAGCTGGGGAACAAAGAACTGCCCCGTATCAGATGAGAATGGGAGCCTCGGGCAAGAAAACCAGCATAGAGCAAAACTCATTGGGGCTGATTTGAGCAGAGACTCAACCCACTGAGATGCATTTGAAGCCTGGAGCAGCAGATGGCCATAATTAAGCACCAATCTGGAGATCTCCCACACAGACAGCAGGTTGGCCCTAGTGTTTTCGGGTGGGGATCTGGTGCTGCTCCAAAGCATGGAGTAATGGCCATGGGATTTACTGTGGGATTCCCTCAAATTGATGCCCAGCTCCAAGAGGTCAGGCACAGCCCAGTGCCCTCAGCCTCCAGCCCATGGCTCTGTCACCTCAATGCAAATGTGTGTTCCCATTGTGTCTCCTTGTCACCAAGCAGTGGATTTGCTTGTTAGCCTAATGGCCTTACACAGTAGTTCTTGTCACCCTATAAACCCTTATCATCACATCCAGCCCAGAAATGGGCACAGGTGATCTCTACTGAAATCATGGGATGCAGTCTTGAAGAGGAGCAAGCAGTGTTGCAGCTCCACGCTAGGATTGCTGCTCAGGGCTGACATCGAAGCTTGGCTGTGCTTAATGCCCTCGTTAAAGCAGGAAAAATCCAACCTGAGTCTCTCCAGACAGGATTCCGGGCTGTTTGCATGAACTGTCACTTTTGCTTATAATGCTGAAAACACAAATCAGAGCAAGTCCTGCTCCAGGGTAACAGCGCGACTGGCTCATGCACTCACTGACATCCAAACTCAGAGCTTCCCTGAGCATCTGAAGGGCAAACCCAACTGCTGCCAATGTGAATCTGGTACATGCATGAGGCAGAGGTGTCCCCCAGCCTGCAGACCCTGATGTGCCCATGTCTGTGTTTCCTGTTATTGGGGCAGCATAGCATCCCAAAAGACACCGATGGCAGAAAATCCCTACAGAGCTGGTCTGGACCACGCTGAAGTGGGAGAGATCATCCCCACCTATACCCAACCAGCTAATGACCTCTAATTGCTGTCTGCAGGATGTGTCCGGAGGAGGATGGAGCGTGAGGACAGGAATTTCTTCCTGTAGCTTCCCCTTTCTGCCACGTCTCAGTTGTAAAGAAGGTGATCTAATGGGAGGTAATTACAATGATTGAGCCCTCGGTAATACAGCTCGCACTGTAACCTTCAGTTAGCTGCTCTGACGACAGCACAAACTATAATTTTACATAATAATTGTGTCACCCACACCTAAATCGGTTTCATTCTGTAGCAGTTTAAGGCTCTTTCTACACACGGCTCTCCAGCAACCACTCAGGCTGGAGCTAAAAGACCTGATCTGAGGAAATGGCTATGGGTTCCTCCATGGATGTTGTACCACATCCATGAGGGAGCCTCCTGCCTCCATCCTACAGCCATACAAAGGGTGCCTGGCCCCACAGGGACCCCTTCCTTCAGCCCCAAGAGGTAGTGGGTACAAAGACAGATGCTGGGGACAGCAGTATCCCAGGGAGCCCCTAACACTAACCCTAATCCCAATCCTACCCCTAACCCTAACTCTAAAGCAAACTCAAATCCTAACCACAACCCCAACCCAAACCCAACCTCAACTCTAACCCTAACCCTAACCTCCAAACTTAACCCCAACCCTAGCTTTAACCCCAAACATTAGCTCTAAATCTAACCATAGCCATAACCCTAACCCTAAACCTAATCATAACCATAACCCTGACCCCACAACCACATCCACTCATGCTAGCAACCTGTGGATTCTTGTTCCCCACGCAACTGCCCCATTAAAGGAGATGGAAACCACTTCTGTGTCCCCAGGGCAAGGGACTGAAGTGGCTTCCCAAGGGTGGGAATTTGGAGTGAGGCGTTGCGTAGTACTGGGAGCATCTCCGAGATTCCCTGCTGCGGCTGGCAGGAATGGGATTGAAAGCTGAGGAGGGAGGAGATCTGGGATCAGAGCATTGTTTGGAATCCCCAGCCCTGTGCAGTCCATGGGGATGGAGCAGCCGTGCCTTGGCTGAGTGCAAGCCATCTGCTTGGAGTCAAGGACAGAGTGGGTCTTGGACCTATCCTTGTCCTGGTGGCACCGTGGGACATCCTTTCAGGTGTGTGGGGCAGCACCAAGGTCAGGTACCCCGCAGCCCTAAGCACCACATCCTGCAGCCACAGACAGCAGGATGTTGGACTCCTGGAGCAGGGGATGTGCTGTCACAGGTCCTCTGAGCATCCCCAAGGCCCAGCCACCTCCTGCCCCGCCGCATGTCAGCAAGGGATGTGATGTTGGGCAGTGGGCAGCCCCAAGGTCACAGGCTGTGAGTACTGGGGGAAGCACAGGACAGCTGAAGCTGCCACCCTGCCCCTGCCACACCCTCGGTGGCACTGCCACCCAGCCAAGGGACAGCAGCCAGCTCTGGGGGCCAAAGGGATCCGATCCAAGCATTGGCAGAGGCAACCTGCCAAAGTGCTGCCCTGAAGGCAGTGAGGAGGTGTTGTTTCTGGGGAAACCCCCGGTCCCAAGAGGTCTCCTCAATGCCCAGGAGATGAGCATGTGTCCTGCATAGAGCCACGCTCAGACCCGTGCTCAGTCTCCTACTGTCTGCAGCCCCTCCAGCTCCCCACTCTCCAAAACAACGTAGTCCCAAAATAGCCCATTCCCCCGGCCCCAACAGAGGCCAATGGGCATGAGTTTGGGGCTGTGGGGACCCACGGGACTGGAGAAAGAGGAGGTGAAGATGGGGCAGGACGATGGGGATGGCGGTTACCCCAGGATCTACCAAGGAGCAGGAGGATGGGGCAGGGCTGGGATGGGACAGAGGTGCTGCCCTGAACGCTGCTTGTTGTGTGATCACCGCCCACCCTGAGCTACCCTGGAGCCAGCAGCCTCCAGACAGGGCGACAGACACCACCAGACCCCTGCGAGACACTTCCAAACCATTGGGGTGCACCCCGGCGCCCTTCTCAGCACCACCACCCGCTGCAAACTTTCATCCCCAGAGCACCGCCGTGCCCTCAGCACCCCACCTCTATCCTTATTGTGCTGCTATGGACCAGTACCGGGGCGGGCTCAGGGCCTCCTGCCACCACCGTCCATCAGCTGCTCACCTGGGCTGCGCGGGGGCCGGCGGTGGTGTCGATGTCGGTGTGGATATGGATGGGGATGGTGGTACCGATGGCGATGGTGGTACCGATGGCGACGGCTATGTCGGTGCTGACCCGGGTGCTGATGCCGCCGTTGATCTCAACACAGACGGGCGATGGCCACTGTTGGTTGATCCAGGTACCGGTTTCGGTGCCCAAGCCGGTGCCGATGTCCGTGCTGATGTCAAGAGTGATGCCGACGCTGGTGCCGACAGCAGCGTGGATCGCGGTGCCGATGACGGTGTCAGGACCGCTGTGGGTACCGCTGCCGGCGGCTCAGGACGGGCCGGACCCGGCTCCCAGGCTGCGAGCAGCCCCCGGGGCAGCCCGGAGCCGCCCGCACAATGCCCGCTCCCGCCTCCTCCTCCCGCACGGCCCACGCGCGGCGCGGGGGAAGCTCCCGCACACGGCCCCCTCCCTCCCCGCCCCGCCCTCCCGTCCCCCCCCTCCCTCCTCTCCCCCCCGTCTAACGGGATCCCAGCGGCACCCCCGCAGCCCCCGCGTAGCCTCAGCGGTGGGGATGGGGACTCTCGATGAGATGCCTCCCCGCAGCCCCCCCCCCCCCACCCCCCCTCCGGATTGGTCCCGCACTTGGTTGCTGCCCGCCGAGGATCAGCGCATCCTCCTGTGCCCCCCCGCCCCAGGAGGGGTCTGGTCTCTGCCTGGCCACGAGCATCACGCGTGATGGTGGAGCAGAGAGACAGAAAGGGCGTGAATTGAAAGAAATGGGATGTGCAAGCAGCAGGGCACAGAGGGTGCGCATTGGGGATGCTTCCCCCACAACCACCAAGGCACGTTTTTAGGTGCCTGACGATGCTGGGGTTGAGCAGGGACACCCAACCCTGCAACCCAGGCGAGGAGGGAGCCTTGGCCAGCACTATTTATAGCTGCTCACACTCCACTTTCTCCTTGACTGTCTTCCCTCTCAGCAGTCTCATGCTGGGTATCAGTGGGAGGCGATGCCATCCTGGCACCTGCTGGGATGTGGCACTGGGAGAGGGGGGACAGCTGCCATCCCCGTGCCCTGGGAAACGTTTGGGGGAATGGAGGCGGTGTTGGGATGGGGGGGATAGGAAGGAGGAAATGAGCTCCTTTCTCCAAGGTGGAGGGATGGAGAAGGGTGTGGGCCAGAAAGGTGCGGGTTGGTTTTCCTGCAGCTCCTACCTGGGCTAAAAGCCACCTCTTAGGGAGAGCAGTGCTTTGCTATTCCTCTTTGATCCAACTGCATAATTCCCAGCCTGGTTCAGGCCCTGATTTCTTGCTGGGGACGTGGGTAGCACAGAGGAAATGTTATTCCTGAGCTAAGTGCCTGGGCTGTCAGTCCCTCTGTTAGGTGGTATTTTGGGACACAGGTTTGGGGACCTGCAGGTTTCTTGGCCATTGGTCCCTGTGCCTGGACAAGGGCTTTCCATGACCCTGGAACCAGCCTGGTGCATCCTTTTGGACACATGAAAAGGGCTCAGAGCAGCAAAAGTGGACTGAGGTGATGCTGGAACAGGCTGGGGAGATGCTGCCATTTGCTGGGGAGATGCTTGGATGTCCTGGGAGATGATAGGACATGATGGAATTCACCCAGTTTTGCTCTAATTATGTCTGAATGAGTGCAAAAAGGCTAACGCTGTTGTTTGTGCTCCAGTAACTTCCAGTAACTGGAAGCTGCTGTGTTACAAACCAGCCAAAAAGAGCAAAATGGTTGAGTGTGGGGATAGTGAGTGGGGATAGCGAGAGGTCACTGCCTGGTGCCACCAGTGCAGGACGTGGTGCTGCCTCCTCCTTTTCCCCCTCCTCCTCCTCCTGTAGTGGCAGGGATTTGTGCAAAGCTCCCAGCGCCCGGCTTGGGCTTTTTTTATCCCTGGCTGCTCTTCCATTGACATTCCTAGCTGTGCCACCGGCTTCAGTGCTGCTCGCTAACCCCTTTTACAGGCAGCTAAATATAGACCAAGCAGCCAAGGAAAATCTGCTCAGCTGGGCACGTGGGGCTGAACAGTGCTGCTGCAGCCTCGCACAGTGCTGGGAGGGCACAGAGTGGTGGCACCTCGCCCCCCCCATCCCCCTCCATGGTGAGCATCATGGCACTGCTTGTTTGTATGCACTCCATGTATCTCGCTTTGTGCTCACATCTTGCGTAGCTTTCCACTGGCTTCTGCACACCTGCATTGTCCTGGTGGGGTCACGTTTGCTGGGACACCCTGATGGCACTGGGGACACCCATCACATCTGAGATGTGATGATGCCGTATCATGATGCGTGGAGTCCCACATGACGGGGTGGGAAACGCACACGAAGAGCTGGGGAGATTTGTTCCTGATTTAGGAGCTGTTGCATCCCTGTGAAGCAATGCAGAGGGCTCAGATCTGGAGCTGGGCTGAGCTGGGGGTGGTAGGTGCTGAAAATTATAGAATCTTAGAATGAGAAAGGTTGGAAAAGGTCTCTAAGTTCACGTTGTTCAACCCCAACCCATCCCCACCATGCCCACGTCTCTCAATGCCATGTCTTCATGAATCTTAGACACCTCCAGGGACAGTGACCCCACCACCTCCCTGGGCAGCCTGTGCCGATGCCCAACCATTCTTTCTGAGAAGAAATTCTTTCCTAATACCCAACCTGATCAACCCAAAATGTCTCCAGGATGGATTTATGGATCCAAGAAAAGAGCTGCGTCCTCCAGCTACGTTGATCACGGACACCTTCAGATCATGCCCTCACCCTCTGCTTGCTCCCTCAACTCCCTGCCCCTCCACCCAGATGGATTTGGATCCTGGTGGCTTTGGGATGAAGTTTAGCTGATCACAGAGCTTCATCCTCCAAAATTTTCCACCTTGTGGGAGGCCCAGTAGTTACTGTGACAGTGCAAAAGCTCCTGTGTGACGCTCCAATCCATCACCGGCCCTGCATCTGGCCACTATAATGAGAAAGACAAACAGCATCCATCCTGACTTGGCAGGGAAATGGGAAGGCAGCTGGGAGCCCTGCCTGCAAGTACAGCTACATCAAGCCTCAAGGGCAGAGGATGGCCAGAAATCCTCGGTCCTTCACTTTTCTGGATGTGGGTAGAAGATCCCAGCCCAGTGGATGCTGGAGCAATTGGTGGTGGCCAATGACATTTCTTATGGATAACTCCAGCTGAACTGTGCTGCCATGGCCATGGTCAAAAGAAGTGACAGAAGTGGAGCTCAAATGCAGAAGGTTTTGCCTTCAAGGTGTCAGTGGCCATCCTGAAAGTCACCCCCGATGAGCACTGTAAGCCACCCAACCCCTGCCTTATTTTTTCCACTGGGTTGGAATGCCAGCTCCTGTGATGCTGCTGTCTGTAATTAAAAGCTATGCATTCACCCGTCACTGGTCCCCCCCGTGTCTGCTCATTACAGAGGAGCTTAGCTTAAAACTAATTCCCCGATTCGAAGGCAAGGGGGAAGGGAGATGCTTTAATCTCGAGACTTTTGTGTTTGTCGTTCCCATCACATCCCATTGGAAGCACAGCATGAGGCTGTAAGGGTCCCGGGTGCCCCAAAACCTCATCCAGGAGTGAGGCCAGGAGTGTCACTTACCCATCTCCTCCCAGATGTGCCTGCTTGCCTCATGCCTGCACTGAGCGATGCTCTGATTTTGCTGGTTTTCCAAATACAGACTCAATTATAAATTATTATTAATTACTGTAATGTAGATTTATCCACGAATAGCATTGCTTTGGGCTCAGCAGGAGCCCTTCTGGCTGCGCCCACGGCTAAGCTGGTATTGTCCCAGATACCGGCACATGAGATCGTTTGTTTTCCACCCACACCCCAGAGAGGTGACATCCCTGAAACAGAGCCTGCTCCCTCCACTGCCACTCAGGTGCCACTTCCAGCCCTAAAATCCCCCCATAGAGGTGGAAAATCCCCCCAGCGGGGCAGAACAGATGTCGTTTTGTTTGGGGTCGGGCTCCCCCAGGGCTCCTGGGGTGGGAAGGGATGGTGGCGTGGAGCATCCCATGCACTCTCAGCAGCACCCCTTGTCTGGTGGGGAATAAAACCAGCGTGCCTCTAGCTGGCCTGCTAGGACCTGGTCCCGCTGGTGAGGATGTCCCAGGATGGGGACAGCAGGGGATAAGTGGTGGTGGCGGTGCTGTGACACTCATTCCCCCGGTCCGGGGGTGTGAGGGGTGACGGTGACATGAGGACGTCACCTGGGTAACGTCAGAGCCCAGCAGCCGGTCTCACTGCGGCACTGCCATCTGCTGGCACCGCGCGAGGGACGGAGGGGACAGCGTCAGGGGCCACGGGTGGGATTTCTGCTGCGAGCCGGGCGGCAGGTGGGAATCGGGGGAGCTTCGTCTGTGGGCAGCGAAAGTGGACTGAAGAGATACTGGGACAGGCTGGGGAGATGCTATGAGGTCCCTGGGGTGTCCCTGTGGTGTCTCTGGGGTGACCTCTGGATGTCTCTTTGAGATCCCTGGGGTGTCCTTTGAAAGTACCCGAGGTGTCCCTGGGATGTCCCTTAGATGTCCCCCACTACTCCCGGTGCTCCAGCTCTGCCAGGCCCTCTCACCCTGCCCCCGCCCTCCTCTCAGATCACGGCCCCTTTTGCAACGGTGTTGTCCTGAAAATTAAACTGCATCCTGCAGTGATTTCAAAGGGAACACCTTCTGCATCTTGTCATCGGGCAGGGTCTGCCAAGGACACGGAGCAGGAGGCACCCCTGGGGACAGGATGCGGGGCCAACCCCACGCCTCCCGTTGGCAGCTCTGCAAGGGCGCACCTCAACCCACCGTTAAAATTCACAGTGCTTCCTTCTCCTGAAGCCACACACTGGGCAACCCCCTGCTCTCCACAGCAGCAGCCCCAGGGACAGCGGTGGAACCCAACCCAGAGTTTCCAACACCTAACAAGCTGTTAGACACGGGCACAGTGCTCCTAGAGATGCTGCTGGTGTCCTGTGCCCGTGTTGGAGGCATTTGGGCAACACTCCTAAAGATATGCTTTCATGTTGGGTGGTAGAACCACTGGTAGGCTGTAGGTCCCTTCGCATCACAGCTGTGATTCTATTCTATTCTATTCTATTCTATTCTATTCTATTCTATTCTATTCTATTCTATTCTATTCTATTCTATTCTATTCTATTCTATTCCATTCCATTCCATTCCATTCCATCCCATCCCATCCCATCCCCTCCCACTTCACATCTCCACACCTCCATCTCTAACCCTGTATTTCCTTCCCTTTCCCTTTTTTCCCTTCTCTTTCTTTTTCTTTCTCTCATTCCTTTTCTTTCTTCTCTTCCTTTCTTTTTTTTCCTTCCCCTTCCTTTTTCTTTTTCTTTCTTTTTCTTTGCTTTTTCCTCCTCTTTTTCCTTTTCTGTTTCTTTCTTTCTCTTTTTCTTTCTCTTTTTCTCTTTCCTTCTTTTCCCCTTCCCTTTTCTCTTTGTCTTCTTCCCCCTTCCTCTTCCTTTTTCTTTCCTTTTTCTCTTTCTTTCGTTCTTTTTCCTCCCTTCCTCCCTTCCTCCCTTCCTCCCTTCCTTTTTCTATCCCAATCTTTCCCTCCCATTCTCACGCCCAATACTCCCACCGCCCCCTCCCCTCCCTCACCGCCGCTCCCCGCACCCCTCAGCCCCGGCAGATCCCTCCCCTCCCGGTCCCTCCCCGCTCTGCCCCCGCCCCTCCAGGAGCCGCCTCCCCTCCCCCAACCTCAGGGCCCGCCCCGGGGCGGTGTAGGGGCCGCACCATGGGGGCCTGCCTGGGGGTCTGCTCGTTGCTGAGCTGCGTGAGTGCCCCTGGGGGATGGGAGACAGTGGGAGAGGTGGGGGGCTGCGCTGGCTTCGAGAGCTGAGGCTGGGAGGAGGGAGTCCGGGGTGGCGGGGCACTTGGAAGAGGTGGGGGCAACCGGGAGGTGCGATCCGATGCAGCCGACGAGAGGCAGGGGAACCCTAGAGAGGTGCCCCCCTTTTGTACCTTGGAGGATGAGGGAACCCCTGGGGGGGATGAAGGACACGCCTGGGGGGTGTCCCCCTCTGTATCCACCAGGATGCCGGGGACCCCCGTGGGAATGAATGCTCCTCTGTCCCCGGGGAATGCAGGGGGCAAGCATTGTAGGGCAGCCCACTGGCTGGGTTTGTCCCATGGCACCGGGGCTCTTTGATGGGGGAGGGGAGCCCGGAGTATCGGAGGAGCCCATAATATTGGGGCAACCCTATGGGATGAAACCCCTGTACTGGGGAAAAAGCTGGGCCCTCCCCTGCACCCACCTCCAGGCGGGATCGGGGCTGTCCCAGGGGGTCGGTGGGTTCAGGGCATCCCAGGAGGAGTTGGAGGCCCAATGCTCGGGGGGATGGGGGTGTGACTGGTCCTGCTTCGTGCGTGTTGTGCTGGTGACACAGGTGGGTGCTCCCGGTGCCGTGTCCATGACGCACAGCCAGGGCAGGGCTGGGAAACCTCCCCGCCTTGAATGGGAGCTGCTTTCGCAACTGAGCTTCCTTGTTTCAGAGGTGGAACTGTCATAACGTATGGCCTGAGAGCAGGATGTTCTGTGCGTCAGGAGTGTGGCTGATACCTTTCTTTATGGGCACGTGTTGGAAATGCCAGGAGTGGGATTTCCACAGGCAGTGTTATGATGCTGACCTAAATATGGATTTTCTTTTTTTCCCCTCCAAAAACAACGTTTTGGCCCAGGCTGTAGGAACAAGGCAGATTCGTGGGTTTATAAGGTCCATGTAGGTTTAGGACTCTGCATTTCACATCGCTGTCAGTGTGGCTGTGGGGCAATGCTGGCACCTGCAAGTTGCCCGCTTCCTGAGCCCACTCTGACAGCATGGTTTGGTACTGATTAACCTGCAGGGCCGTTCATTTAATGGGAGATAACAACCGGTTGCTTGGCATTGTTTTGGGCTGACTCAGTCTGTGCAGCCTCGGGGGTAGTGGGGTAAGGGCAGCCTGCAAGAAGAGGTGTTGGGTTGTTGTTGCTGTTAGTGTTGTTGGGTTGTTACTGAGTGGTTGCTGCTGTTTGCTGGGTCGGTGGTGGCTCATTGCTGCTGTTTGTTGGGTTGGTGGTGGGTTGTTGGGTTGATGTTGGGTTAGGACCTTGCAGACTCTTTGTGCTCCCTGAGCTGCCGTTCCATGTGAGCCACGCTGGCACCAAACTGTATTCAATGAGGAAGTCGACGGTGAAACCAGAGGGATTAATCTTTAATCTGTGGCAGCTGAAACCTGACGCTTCCCCATCAACATGCCACCTCGGTGCTGTGGCTGCTTCCCTTTACGTGCTTTGTCCATCCTGCAGGATGCTGCCTGCTCCCTTGGATGCGGGCTGCCCAAAACCTCATATATGCAGCATACTGATGTACCCATCCCAGGGAAAGCCAGTTTAGGGGCTTAGTAGACGTGGGGTTGATGGGTTGATGGTTGGACTTGGTGATTGTAGAGGTCTTTTCCTACTGTAATGACTCTGTGCAAATGGGGTGTATGAGGTCGTTCCTCTTGCACGTCTTCAGAAATGCCCTCATGGGATGCCCAGCAGTGTTCCCATAAGCAAGTGCATCTCCTGGCCTTGCCCATCTAGGGGCTTTCTCCCTTTTTCCTTCTCTAACCTTGCTCTGGCTGCTTGATTTCTTTTTTTCTTAAAGCAGCTGTGGGTGCTGGGGTTGTGCACAGGCTGTGGTTTTCGAGTTAAAGGCGCCTTCACAGAACTTGCAGAGCTCAGGACGCCCAAAAGGCTTCAACATTAGGAAGTGATGGCAGTGACCCCCCACATTCAGCAGAACAAACTTCGCGTTTGAAAGGCAGAAAGAGCAGTTCAAAGGGAAGAAAAGGAGCTTTGAAAGCAAAATAACTCGATGCTGTGAGCTTACGGAGAGAAGGAAAGGAGCTCAGTGAGGACCAGAGAGGGGGACAAATGGGGAAATGCAGTTTTGGGTCCTTGGAGGCGCCTTGCCATGGTGCTGGGATGGTGGTGGTGCTCCCACAATTAACCTTGGCTATTTAAGGGAAACCCAGGGGACACATTATTCCCATTTTCTTCTCAGATATTTAACTCAGGACCTTTCACTTGTATGGCACGGGAGGGGGTTAGTGGTCCAGAAATGTTTCTTAAAGTGTTTCTAATGTTATTTATTCTCCATCTTTACACTCTTTTAGGAAATAGGGGGTTTTGGACATGGCCTCACAGCACCATGGGGTGATGAAGGCTGAAAATAGTCCCCATTCTGAACAGTCATATTCAGAGCAGGATGTGGTGGCCAGGGATAGTTGCTGGCCCTTTCCTGCCCCATAACCAGCATTACAGCCTGTTTTAATGCAAAACCCTTTGGTTATTCTTCCTCTAAGGAAAGGAAGAATGGCCGTTTGGGTGCTGCTTGGAGCTCTCCCAAACCTTGCAGGTGTTAAATAGGTGTGTGAGTCTCCCAGTTACTGGACAATCTAATGGGAACAACATTTAGAGGAGCAGTGAAGTCAAACTTGGACCAGGGATGCAAGCAGCATCTCCCTATTGCTCCTGCCACAGTGGTGTGTGGTATCCAGGGATTTGGGCAGCCAGGACTTATAGGGATACAGTGCCTCAGTTTTTCCCATCTGTAAAATGAGCCCAGCAGCTGAGTGCATTCCACACCCCCTTCCCACTTATCTCTGGGCTCTCACTGCAGGTATCCTGCCTGTGTGGCTCAGCACCATGCCTGCTCTGCGGCTGCTGCCCCTCAACCAGGAACTCCACCATCTCCCGTCTGCTCTTCACCTTCTTCCTCTTCCTCGGGACGCTTGTCTCCATCATAATGATCATCCCTGGTGTGGAGAAGGAGCTTCACAAGGTAATGCTGCTGCCTTCAGGGCGATGGCTGGACTCAATGGAAGGGCTTCACTCAGGATGGGTATATGGAGCTTTTTCAGAGAGTGAATTTTTTGGGACATGTTGTTGCTTCTGATGCTTTTTTTTTCCCCCATTTCCTCATCCTTGTAGCTCCCAGGTTTCTGCAGGGGCAGCGACTCAGTGCTGGGGGTCCAAGCTGACGTTGACTGCAGTGGTTTCCTGGGCCATAAGGCCGTGTACCGCATGGGCTTTGCCACAGCTGCCTTCTTCTTCCTCTTTGCTGTGCTGATGGTGTGCGTGCGCAGCAGCAAAGACCCACGAGCTGCCATACAGAATGGGTGAGCGTGTCCCCATGCTTGGCTGGAAGCTTGGATGGAGGCCATTGCCATTTTTTTTTTTTACCCTTTTTATCCCTGTTTTGGGCGTTTTGGGGGTAAAGCAGAAGGGCAGTTTGAGCTCTCTCTTAGGTCTTGAGGTCCTCTGACTTGTACTCCACAGTATTTGTGGTGTGTGCAATGTGCTGGGGAATTTGAAGTGTCTGCTGGGCATCTCTCTGACACTGCTCCCCATGGGGTGCCCCTGGTCCTATCCAAGGAGCCAAGAATCCCTGGTGTTGGGAACTGCTGGGGGTTCCCATTTTCAGATCCTGACTCCTCTCCCCTTTCTCAGCTTCTGGTTCTTCAAGTTCCTGCTGCTGGTGGGGCTCACGGTGGGGGCCTTCTACATCCCTGATGGCTCCTTTACAGCAGGTGAGGGGCTACGGGTGGGCAGGGGGGTGCCCATGGGGTTTGTGCCCTCCACGTCCTCACACTTGGTGCTGCCCTGATGCACCCCACACCATTGCAGTCCTATTACTGACCCACTTTCCTTCCGCCACCCAAGTTTGGTTCTACTTTGGTGTGGTTGGCTCCTTCCTCTTCATCCTCATCCAGCTCATCCTCCTCATCGACTTTGCCCACTCCTGGAGCCAGCTGTGGCAGCGCAATGCAAGCGAGAGCAATGCCAGGGGCTGGTATGCAGGTGGGTACTGTGCCTCAGGGGTTCACAAAGGGCGAGCTGTGATGCTCGTGGCCCTGCTCCAGCCCCTTCCCTTCTCCCCTTCCTCCTCAGCCCTTTGCACTGTCACCTTCATCTTCTACGCTGCCTCCATCGCAGCCATTGCTTTGCTCTATGTCTACTACACCAAACCCCAGGGCTGCACGGAAGGCAAAGTCCTCATCAGCATCAACCTCATCCTCTGCCTCATCGTCTCGGCCATATCCATCCTGCCCAAAATCCAGGTGAGGTGGCGTGAGGAGGTGGCTGTGCTGCCTTCCCCCGGTGCAGTGCTCAGCCCTGAGCACCCCTGTGCTGTTTGCAGGAAGCTCAGCCACACTCGGGGCTGCTGCAGGCATCTCTCATCACCCTTTACACCATCTTCATCACTTGGTCTGCCCTGGCCAATGTCCCCAGTAAGTGCCCTTATTGCCTTGGGGGGTGCATAGGGTCAGGGATGGCACTGACACCTGTGAACGCCCCCCAGCCCAGGAGTGTAACCCCACACTGCTGCTGAGAAACAGTACCGGCTCAGCTACAGCCCCACAGATGCTGACAACATGGTGGGACGCGCCGAGCATCGTGGGGCTGGTGGTCTTCATCCTCTGCACGCTCTTCATCAGGTGAGGCCGTGACCATGCCATTGTGGTCTGCAACGCTGGGACCCCACAGGGTCCTGCACATAACTTTTAGGATGCTCAGGAGGAGTTGCATGAGCTGCATCCCCCAAAGTGCTCTGCTGGGCAACTCCTTCCCTGACTGATCTGCCCACCTGTCTGTCTGCTTGCAGCATCCGCTCCTCGGACCACACCCAGGTCAATAAGCTGATGCTGACGGAGGAGAGTGGAGCTGGAGCTGGGACTGAGGCAACAGCAGAGAGTGGGGTGCACCGTGCCTACGACAATGAACAGGAGGGCGTCACCTACAGCTACAGCTTCTTCCACCTCTGCCTCCTCCTTGCTGCCCTCTACATCATGATGACCCTCACCAACTGGTACAGGTGGGCAGCTCTTCTGGGGACTGGTTATGACCCTTTCCTCTGTTCCTTCCTTCTCCGGGGTTATCGTTGCTCTTGGGCTGGGCACGGGTGCTGCAGTGGGTCCATATGTGAGCAAACCTAGTAACCCGTCAGCATTCATTATTTGGAGGGATCCAAGCACTCAGTGGATGCACTCTGGTTGGGTCTGAGTTCACTGGGTACCCTCTTGCAGCACTCCCCATAAGCTTGCAGCATACCCCTTCCACTTGCAACATCCCATTTGCTGCAGTATTCCCCTTCAGCTTGCAGCATTTGCAACCATTTGCAACATCCCTGCTCTGTTTGCAGCACTCCCTCTCTTCTTGCAGCATCCCCCCTATGCTTGCAGGACATCCTTCAACATGCAGCATCCCCCTTTGCTCACAGCTGCAGCACCAGGGTCGCATCCCCCAGCACACAGCACAGACCTGAGTGCCCTTCTCATTTGCTGTTCCAGGCCTGATGACAGCCTGCGGGTGCTGCACAGCCCCTGGACGGCCTTGTGGGTGAAGATCAGCTCCAGCTGGGCCGGGCTGCTGCTCTACTTGTGGACATTGGTGGCCCCCCTGGTGCTGCCGGAGCGGGATTTCAGCTGAGCACTGCAGCAAGGTCCCCTCCTCGCCCAGTGCCTCACACCTAGACTCGTGTTTTGCACGTGGGTTTGTGCCTTCTTGCTGGTTTTCCATTTTAATTTAAAAGGGATAAAATGCCAAGCAGGGACAATCAGTGAGAGGGCCAAGAATGACTTGAGGATGGCTGTGAAGCTCTTCTACCCTCTGTGCTCGTCTAGTGCCTTCAGCAGTGCCTCCAGCCCCTCCTCTTCCAGTGTTTGGAGGGGTTTGCACAGGCTGCTCTCTCCTGGCTTGGTGCCCTGGGACCGTGGTGCCTTTTGGGTGGTGACAAGGAACCAGAACCTGGCACCAGGCACGTCCCCAAGGAGCCCTGAGGGCAGCCATGCTGGGGGCTGAGTGTTGCTTGTGCCCCTCAGAGCTTTGGTGGCTGGGTGGCTCCTGCAGGGCTCCCCCTGCCTCCTAAATAAAGTTTTGTTTGGAAAACAAACCCAGACCACCCTTGTGTCCTCTTGGGATCTCTCATCATGCGTGTGCATGTTGGGTGGACATTGGAACATCACCTGCACTGTGCGTGCTGCATGCTTCACCTTGCATCCTGCACCCTTTGGTCTGCATCTTGCATCCTTCCTTCTGCATCCCAGTACCCTTCAGTCTGCATTGTGCACCCTGCAGCCTGCGTCTTCCATCCTGAACCCTACAACCTTCATCCTGCAACCCGCATCCTTCATCCTATACCCTACGTTCTTCATCCTGCATCCTCCTTCATCTTGCATCCTGCATCCCAACCATCCTTCAGTCTGCGTTGCGCACCCTGCAGCCTGCGTCTTCCATCCTGCACCTTGCAGTTTTCATCCTGGATCCTTCACCCTGTGTCTTGCATCCTTCATCCTCCATCCTAGCATCCCACGTATCTCATCCTACATCCCTCATCTTACATCTTGCAACCCGCAGCCTTGCATCTTTCATCCTTGAATCCTTCGTTCTCCATCTGAGCATCCTGCATCACCCATCCTTGCATCCGGCACCCTGCACGCTCCACCCTCCATCCTTCATCCTACGTCTTGCATCCTGCATCCTTCACCCCTGCATCCCGCATCCGCGCATTGCATCATTTCTCCCACACCTCTGCAGCTTCGGGGACGTGCAGGGCTGCACCCCAGGGACGAGCTGTGCACCGCAACGGGAGCGCGGGGGGGGGACGGAGGCGGGGACGTGCGGGGTCCCGTCGGTAGCCACGAGGTGGTGCTGGCGGCACGCGCCCCGCGTCCTCCTGCAGCTGCAACCGTTCACCGTGCATCCTGCACCTTGTACCGTGCCTCCTGCACCCTCCATCCTGCATCCTTCACCCTACACCTTGCACCCTTCATCCCTGCGCTGTATGTTCTTCACTCGGCGTCCTTCACCCTGCGTTATATGCTCTGCACCCTTCCCCTTGCGTCCTGCGCTCTGTGTCATCCATCCTGCGGCTTGCATGCTTTCTGCACCCTGCATCATGAGATGGGCATGCTGCACCTTTTGTCCTTCACCCTGCACCCTTCAGTCTGCATTGTGCACCCTGCGGCCTGCATCTTTCATCCTGCACCTCACAGACTGCATCCTGCATCACCCATCCTGCAACCTCACCATGCACAATACATCCTGTACCCTTTACCTCATGTCCTGCATCCTGCACCATGTCACGCATCCTTCGTCCTTCATCCTACACCCTTCACTAATCATCCTGCACCTCACACGTCGTGTCCTGCACCCCCACATCCTTCACCCTGCACCTTTCAAAGTACATCCTGCGCCCTTCATCCTGCACCCTGCACCGTGTTTGCTGCACCCTGCACCCTTCACCTTGCATTCTGCACCACGTCATGCATCCTTCACCCTACACCCTTCATCCTTCACCACTCATCCTGCACCCCATACTTTGCCACCTGCACCCTGAAACCTTTTTGCATCCCCCAGGTGTGCTGGGCTGTATGAGCAGAGCTGGGCTGTGCTCCTTGGGCAGCAACGGGGGCAGGTGAGCTCCTCCAGCTCCCAGCTGGGCTGTGACATGCCTTATGTTTGTCCCCATGTGTCCCCATGTGCACCACAGGCAAGTGTGAATCTGCAGGAATAACCCATCAGCACTGATCATTCCCATGAGTTTTCCTGGGGAGATTTGAATGGCACAAAGCGCTGCTATGGATTTATTTCACTTAGGACTCCTCTCCATTATTTATCACAATACAAACAGCCTCTGCACTTTGTTTTCTTCATGGAACGGTTCAGCCAATGCACCCCCACGGGCAAACCCAACTCTAATTGCTCTAATTACTCCAATTCACCCTCCCCGGGGGGGGGACACCTCAGAATTACGACCTGGGGGGCAATGAGAGTAATGTGAGAAACTGAGGAAAACTCAGCAGCTTGCTTCACCAAAAGTGGCTGTGATTGCTGCCTTGCTAAATTCAATGGGGTGAAATAAATCAGAGAGGGGTCGGGGCTAAAATCCCACAGGGGTGTCACCCTCCTTTGGGTCACAGAGGAGTTGGGAACCTCGGTGACATCACCTGAAGGCAGAAGGGCCCCTGATGCCCAGGGGGTCCCAAGCAGAGACCCTGCAGCAGTGATTTATTCTGTGCAGTGCGTGCTCTCTCCTGGTTTTATTTTATTCATGGGATTAACACATCGGGCAGCAGCCCGCCTGGCTTTTGCTCTGAAGAGGAGGGGAAAGCATTTCCATAATTCATTTAAATGAGGCACCCGGGGAAATCCAAATTGGACTTCCAGTGTGTTCATGGTGCCACGCAGAGCCCCGCGATCCGCAGCCGGAGCCATTAATGCCTCCCAGATGGACCACAGAACATCTATAATTGATAGCGGAGCCCAGCCTCCAAAGCAAACATCTCCTGCTCCGAGCAGCTCCTGCACCCCACATCCCTGGGGCAGGGATTTATTTTGGGTCACCTTCTCCCTCTCCCAAGAAGCCCAATGGAGCATCCAGGGGAGCACCGGGGTGAGAGCAGCAGGAGGAGGAATTCAGAGATGCATTAAATCACAGCTCTTTTCTGGCCTTGGGGATGAGGGGTGGTGGTGAGAATGATGGGGTTTGCATCAGCCCCTTTTTGCTGCTGCACTGGATGTTCTCCATGCAGAAGGCAGCAGTTTTGGGGCCAGTGACAGCCCACATGCTGCACATCCCCCTGCTGATCCCTGTGCTACTTCTGTACTTCCAGCACTGCCTTTCTGTACCTCCAGCATCGCTTTGAAGAGCACAGAAAGGATGAGAAGGAAGACAGGGGAAAAAAAAATTCAAGCTTGAACCCTGCTGCTAGAGCAACATCTGTATCTATAAATACCAGTGTGAGCAGGAACAGGCTGTAACTCCTGCAGCTCCTGAAGGCAGCAGAGCCACCTCGCCCCAGCTAACCTCCTTCCAACACATGCTCCTGTAATGCACACAAGCCACTGCTGCACAAAAAAAGTCCCTTTAACTCACTGTTTCCTGCTTATGACGTTCCCAAATCTGCCATGTCCCACATCCCCTCCCTGTCCCCCAGCCCATGGTCACACCTTTTGGGTGGGATGGGATGAGCTTCTCGACCCCATGCACACACTTTGCTGATGTTTGGACTGGTGCTGGGACCAGTGTTGGGTCTGGTGTCCAGCTGAGGCTTTCTGGATCCCGAACTCCAGGCTTAGGGTCTGGAGACAAGCAGCCAGCCTTGGATGACCCAAATCCTTGCTCAGACAACACTGAGGTCGTGAGGGTGTGATGAGCTTGCTGGGACCCCTCCATTCCCCACGTGCTGTTTGAGTGAGGGAACACACAGTGCAGCACGCTGGGGTCATCCCACATTGCTCATCACATAAACCCATCTTCATCCCTCCTCCATGGCAGGAGGCAGCACACGTAAGCACTGCACTTATGGACGTTTCCTTTCTGATTTCCAGCTCAAATACCTTCCTCCAGCCACACCTCTGCCCCTCTTCCTGTCAGAACTACCTGGCTTTCCCTGGTGCTGTTTTTGGGATGCTTTTTGTCCACACAGCACCGCTGTTGTGCTTTATTTCCAATATGATCTATGCTTTCTGTATTTGGATGTGGGCCATGAGCATCCTCTCCAGCCTGGGGCTGAGCACAGCATCATTTGGCTCAAGGAAGAGGGGCTGAGATCTCCCAGCTCAAAATATCCCTTTGGGGCCTAACAACGAGTGGAGACATTTGCTTCAACAGACGCTTGCACCTTTAGCTCTATCATTCAGTTGAGTCCCATTTGCAGGGTGGGTTTTTTTTTGTTGTTTTTTTTTTTTCTTTTTGGCTCTTTTCCACCCAAAATGCAGGCAGAGAAACGACACATCACATCCCAGCCTTGCAGAGCCTGGGCTGCCTCCAGATCCTGGAGAAATCCCATCCTAGAGCATCATCCCCTGCTGCCCAGCACGTAGGGCTGCTCCAGATGTCTGTGCTGACAGAGCTGGGTGGCTCCAACATCGCTCTGTTCCATGGGGTTTCCTTGGGGGCAGCTCTGGGGCTTTTCCCCCCCTTTTTTTTTTTTATATTTTTATTTTTATTTTTTGCCTTTTTTTCTTTTAATTCCCTGTCCTTTCTGTGTCGGCCCCTCCTGTCTCTGCGGATGGGGATGTGCAGCTCCCTATGTCTGCAGGGGCTCTCCAGCCCCATGAGTGCCACCCCTAGTGGCATCGACGTGGTCACGACTGAGGGAAATTAATGCCACAAAGCAAACGTGGTCCTTCATTCCACACTCATGACACCAGAGAACTGCCATGCAAGAAACCAATTGCTTATCTCAGTATCCAGAAAGCAGGAATCCCCCCAGCCTGCTTGCAGAGGGCCCTTTGCTGGAGCTGCAGGTGGGACATGCATGCAGGCTGCAGCTGGGTGCTTCCAGAACCTTGCAGTTCAATCCCTGCACACTTGCACTAATAGATGGCTTTTTCTGCACTGAAAAGCCTCTGCTGTTGCTCTGGAGAGAAGCTGCAGGTTGTGCTCTAGGGTGTGCATATGGGGTAAAACCTGGTGTATGGTAATGCCTGCTGCTACAATCCTACAGCCTGGATTTGCAAAAGGATTTAAGGGGCAACATCAAAGTGCCTTTAAGGGGCAAAGCAAGTGCCTTTGAGGGCTTGGGCAGGAGGACTGATGTGCAATTTGGCAATCTCATTTTGTTGCTTGCAATGGAAACAGCCGGGACCTGAGGACAGAAGTGCTTTCCCCTCACAGCTCTGCACGGTGCGATGCCTGTGGGTGCTGCAGTGAGCTGGGACCTGGTGCTGGTGGCTTTGCATTGATATTCCTTAGTGCCAACTTGAATCGTGGAATGGGATGGGATGGGATGGGATGGGATGGAGTGGAGTGGAGTGGAGTGGAGTAGGGTAGGGTAGAGTTAGGGCAGAATAGAATGGAATAGAATATCCCCAGTTGGATGGGACCCAGAAAGACTATTATGTCCAACACTTGGTTCCAAACAGGACTACCCAAAATCTCAGCCATATGCTTGAGAGCTTTGACTTCTCTATTTTGGGCTGAGACTTTTAGTCAAGTTGCCAAAAAACCACTGAACACACTTTGTGTGCTGGAGATCACAAAAGCCCCCAAATCTCTGCTGTTGGGGCCTGTCCCTTCAGGGCCTAAGCCAGTACATGATGGTTGGGCTCTTGGAGGAAAGGGCTTGACTCTCAGATTCAGAGGGAAGACAATGAGAATCCTTTATAAAGGCCAAGTGCTGCTAATTGAGCTGAGGACATGTAGAAATCACCCCTTCTTAGAGTAACAGAGGGATTTTCAATTCTGGTGCAACAGAACACACCAGGCCTTCCTATGGGATATTGAGAGGTCTGTCTCAGCTTTAAATATAAAAGGAAGGAAAAAGAAGAAGAAACAGTGAAAAGAAACAATGAAAGGAGAAGGAGATGGAAAGAGGAAAAGAAAGAAGAAAGGAAAGAAGAAAGGAAAGGGAAAAGGAAAAGGGAAAGGGAGGGGAGAGGAGAGGAGAGGAGAGGAGAGGAGAGGAGAGGAGAGGAGAGGAGAGGAGAGGAGAGGAGAGGAGAGGAGAGGAGAGGAGAGGAGAGGAGAGGAGAGGAGAGGAGAGGAGAGGAGAGGGAAGGAGAGGGGAGGAGAGGAGAGGAGAGGAGATAATCAGTGTCACAGCCTTTTTTTACTTCCTAGGAAATCTGACTAAAAGATCTCCTTTGTTCACCACATATTTTCATGTTCTAAAGCACTCTGAATGTAAAAATTGAGGGTGAATCATATTTTTGCTTTAAATAAAACTCCTTCCATACTGCAGAATGTGTTTGTCATTGACTGTGTGACTTGTGCGATTGAGCAATTGTTAGAAGGAATGAAGAAGCCAGTAATTATCCTGAAACTCCACCAAGGTGTCCTTTATTGAGGAAGATGCCTGCAGACCCTAGCATCAGCTCTGTGACTGATGGGGCAAAGATTGTGGCTTTCCACAGCTTACGGGGCTCTCAGACATGGAGTAATTTAATCACAACCTAGCATCCCTCACACCCCAGAATACAGGTATAATTTGCCCCTGCTGTGCTGAAGCTCAAGCATGGAGCTCACACAGCCCTGAGTACATAGCACAGCCAAAACCAGAACTAAAGTATCTTTGAGAACATGAACTGGGATATGAGGTATAGTCCTGGTGGCCAGCAGCCCTCAGAGAGCAGGGATTTTCCATGGACACCTGCTGGGGATATGGAAGGAGCAGTGTGGGGATCTCCCAACATCTTGGGCTGACAGATGTTGTACACAGTCCAGGCCCCATTTGCATGACTGTCCCATGAGACAAGCGGAAAACAAAGCCAAAGATATCTCTGTTTGCCAATGGAGGAAACACAGTGTTTGCATGGGGAACATCTGGAGCAGCAAACCAATGCCTGTGCTCCCTGGGGGCAGAGAGATCTGTGCCAGTCCATGTCATGTTCTGCTGTGGAAGGAGAGGTCATGGGGACCCTCTGGAGAGAATGGAGATCATCTCCGAGGAAGGAGAGTGACAGCAAATGATTGGGACCTGCTGAGGTCTTGGTAGCTCCCCACTGCTTTGGGATAACCTCCGGTGCTCATTTTGTCTGGTGAAGAGGAAGTCCAAAATGGGACCTTCCAGCAGCCTCCAGCTCTTTGAAGGGCAGAGTAAAATGATGAGTGGTAGAGCCCGATTCTCCCTGGTGCTGGTGGAAGGTGAAACAAAGAGCAACGGGCACAGGGTTGGGAGGTTTGGGAGGTCCTTCACTGGGGGACTGATGGGAACAGCTCTATGCCAGGGTGTTATCAAGGCTTGGTTGGACAAAGACATGGGTATTCTGTGCTGGTGAAGGTGATGGTCCTGCTCCACAGCAAAGAAAAGATTGGGGATCTCCTAACCCCCCTCAGCCAGGGAGCTGGGGGAGGACACAAGGACCTGAACTTCACTCAGCAGCATTGCTGGAGTGACAAACACACCACCCTGGGCTTGAACCTTTCTCTGCTCTCTAGAAGCAAGCAGCTCCGTGCTTTCCATATTCCAAAGAATGTTTTGCATTAAAAAAAAATAAATAATAATCCATTTTTCTTTTAATCTAATTTCCGTCACTTGGGGGAACTCTCATTAGGAAACAGTCTAGACAGAGACCTTTGCATGGGCTTCCCCTTCCCACGTGGAAGGAGAGGAGAGAAAGCAGCCCTCAGCTTGGGCTGCAAGCTCTGGCTTTCCTCTGGCAGCACTGCAGCCCTGTGTGGTCATGCGTCTCAAGCAGTGGCCCTGTGTCCCTTCTCCAGGGGGGTGATGGACATGGAAGGAATCCCAGAATCATAGAATCATGGAATGGTTTGGGTTGGAAGGGAGCTGTAAGATCCTCTAGTTCCAACCCCCTGCTGTCTGCAGGGACACCTCCCACTAGACCTGCTTGTTCACAGCCACATCCAGCCTGGCCTTGAACACCTCAGAGGTGGCGTAAACACAACATGTTTCAGTGTCTCACCACCACCCTCATAGTGAAGAATTTCTTCCTAATATCTACTCTGAAAACCCATAAAAGACACATAACGGCAAACAGAAATCTCCTTGTCACCCACCCAGCTACTCCTCACAGCCCCCAGGCTCTGCAGGCACTCAGGATTTTGCCACCATCCTTCCTGGGTTGTCTTCAAAGAGATGTGGCCCTGCCATGGGTCCTGCATGACGTAGGTGTCCCCCACATCCCTCGGGATGCTGCTATGCCCCACGCAATGCCTCATTACTCCTTCCAAATGGCATCCTGATTTCCCTCTGGTTTACTCTGCTTTTTGTCACTGACATATTTGCAAGATACTAATGACTCCCATTTGGGGTTATTCTTGGAGCGGGGCTGCCAGCAAGCAGCCAGACCTCAGGGGTGGCTGTGCCAGCACCACGCCATCACCAGAGAGGAAATGGAGCAGAACCCACTGCTTTGAACAAGCTATTGGAAAAGCAGTTGCTTTTACCCATGATATTATTCCTCCTGCTTTTTCTGCTCCTTAAGGGGCCATTCTGCCGTGCTGTAGGACAACTGCAGCTTGGAGAAGGCTGCATTTGGGGAAGGCATGTGCATTTGGGTCACTCTCCAAACTTTCACCTCTGTTACAACAGCAGCTTTCCTCCTGGCAGAGCACGGACCAAGAGATGCGTGGAGCTGGAGGGGGTTCTATTTGGCTCCTAAGGGTGTGTTTTTTCTCTGGCATCCTGGTCCAAGATTGCCCTGTGGAGGGGACAAGGAACAACGTGCACAGCTATTTTGTCAAAAAAAAGGAACCAAAAAGCGTGTGTCTCCATACTGTCCTTCACCATATATCTCTTTTTCTCCCCACTCTGCTCTGCCCACGTGCAATCTGCCTCGCTGCAAACTCTGCTTTTTTGTGAAGCCTCTCGGGCAATGGTGAGGGAGCTGCTCTGGTTTATGCACGTGCTGAGGTCCTCACTTATGGCTGGGTTAAAACCTTTGCTGCTCCTTTTCCTTTATCCATTCCTCACATCCTCCAGTGGGACTGGGGAACCTTTCCAGACCGTGAGGAATTTTCCACCTAAACACCATTCTGACCTACAGTTTTGTTTTATTTTTTTCCTGTTGAAAACACATAAAAAGCAAATAAAATACAACCTTGAGCTCTCAGCGTCCAAAACAAGAGCGACTTTACCCTGCTCAGTGAGCATTAGTGAATATTTTTAATCAAAAGCCTTTTCTACAAATAAGCACCCCCATGATCTGTCCTGAGGGGCCCATCCCTGAGTTTCCAACCCCCTGACGAGGGCTGGGAGCCAGCAGCACATCAGCTTCCTGCAGAGCCGCTCAGCTTCTTCAAACCACCAACACAAAGGAGGGACGCCAAGGAACCCATTGGACCCCGCCAAGCAACACTTGGCTGCCAGGGATGGCTGAAGGCTGAACGCGCTTCTGACGGTGCTGCTGGCAGCTCTGCTTCCCTGGGCTTTGTGGAGCCATCCTTGGAAATGCTGCTGCTGCTGCTTAATAGCAAACATGTGGGCATCCTCACCCCTTTCCCCTCCGGTGCTGGGGTGTGGAGCGGAGTTGGAGAGGACGGTGAGGTTTCGTCCCTCCTCCCTGGTGAAGGAGCTCATCCCAGCATGCGGAGTGCATGGGGCTTTCAGCGGATCCCCTGTGGCCTCGACACTAAGCTGGCAGCTAAGGGAACTCCTCCAGGCCAGATGCAGGAGGGTTGGCATCCCCATGGCAGGGCTGAGGGCAGCTATAAATGTAAGGGATGAACCTCCAGAGGCCTCCCTTCACATCTGATCCCCTGCTTTACCCACTGCTGAGTCCCTTGCCACAGGTCTGGGAACTTCTGGCGGGGTTTCCCTTTTAGATGGATATCCAACCCTTCAGTGCTTTGCCCACAGTCACGAGGATGGGAAGATTCCCAGGAAGGCTGCTCCCATCCCAACGAGTGCCTCACAGATCCTCTGGCAGTGGGGACCACAGAGCCATTGCAGCCATCTGAGGTGTGAAACCTGGCCCTGGTCCCACCACACCAGCCCTGGCAGCTCTCATGGGCTGCTCTCCATGGATGAGCCTGGGAAGTTCACACTGCTGGGTTGTGATGACAGGGGCAACCTCTAACACATTCTGACCAATTGTTTCTGTCTGTCTGTCCCATTGTGATCCAGATCTTCCTGGTACAAGCTCTGCGTGATGCCACCAGCCCCAGGGACCCCACGTGGGTTTCTGAACTCCATGGTAAGTTCTCAAAAGGCAATCTGAGCCTCCAGCCCTTCCTCCATCCACGCCAACCCACTGTCTGTGGTTAGCCAGGCTGTAGAAGTGCCTCCTTGTCTTCCTCTTCACCCAAGCAACATTTTTGTCCCAGCAGACCAACTGCAACACGCTCAAGGGATGCATTTCCTGGCAGTGTGTGAAGGAGCAGAACTGCAGCTGAGTTCCAGAGATGAATTTGCAAGGGAGGTCCTTAGTGCAGGAGTGGGATCACAAGTACACCCCACAGATGAGGGAAAACATTTCTCCTTCCCTGCTTCAGTCACCCTTTGGCCAGCCCAAATGTCACACAGCAGGACAGAGTGCTGTAGGGGATGTGTCCCTGCAATGCTGTGAGGCCAGGGGGGGGATAAGGACATCTGACCATCCACAGAGCATGGATTTGGGGTTGCAGGGACCTAACCATACATTCCTACATGGAAGCAGAGGGATTCTCCAGTGCATGAAGCTTTGGTGGTTTCCCTTTGCATGTGCATGCTGCAGAAGAAACAAGGCTTTGGAGCACTAAGAAGGTGGTTATTTTCAAAACTAATTTTCTCTACTGAGATATAAGGACACCTGAGAGGGATCTCAACTCTTCTCTGAGCATCTGCAGACACCTGGTTGTGGCACAGAGTCCCCTATACAGGGAGTCCCCTATAAACACAGCATGGCCCTGGGCACCACATCAGGTGCCTGAAGGCTCTTTTGCATTGTATCCTTAAAAACTTCCATCACACCAGCTCCCCACCTGGAAAACCTTCGTACATCCTTTCTCAATGGGCTGTTGGGTCCATTTTTTGCAATGCAGTCCTGGCATCCCACGCTTGAATGACCACCCTGGACGTGGGGCTGTACTCACATGTGATTGCAGCATTGCGTAGGGCAGCGGAGAAGATTGCTATGCTCATGTTCAGAACATCTGCAGAACATGCTGACCATATCCTATAGGAATATAATATGAAATTGATTATTTGATTGGAAGCACAGAGATAAAGCATTTAAAAGGTTGTAAAATCTGACCTGATTTGTTCTTTGATTATTGCAAGTGGATTTAAGCCTGGAGTTGCTGATACAAAACCATAAGCAGCGTAATTAGTAACAAGCGTCAGTGTGATAAGGTTCCATTTAGTACTTTGTAATTTGAAACAGAAACTGTTTGTGGTATCTTCTAGGATGAAAAAGAAAAGCACAGAGCGTCTGCTTCAGACAGTTTGGGACGGATGTGCTGGATCTGATGGAAGGGAAGGAACAGACTCCAAGGCCTGAAGTCTGTTGATTTCCCTGCTGCTGTCATTTCCAGTTAAAGTGTCATCTCACTTGAATTTGCTATCAAAACGTTTTTAGACAGATTTGGAAACGTACGAAGCTCAGTCCCATCGCTGTCTTGCGCGTGGTGTTCCATGTAAGGTAGAAAAACCCAGCAGTGTGAGCCCTCGTCTTGCAGCTCCCCCTGCAACAGCTGCCAGAAGGGGGATTTTTTTCACAGGCTTTTTATTTTCTGAAGGAAGAGCCCATCAGCAAACCCAGCACACCAACATGTCCTCCTCCAGGCGACCTTGGCCACTGTGGGGCTTTCCATCCAGAATGATCCCACATCTTAAGTGGAAGAACAGGAATTCCCATCTCCGGTGTCATCTGCAGGGAGATTAATTGGAGCTAATGAAAGAAGAAATGTTGAGCAGTTCCCTCTGAAGACAGTGGAGCTCTTCTAAAAGGCAGTTCATCTCCTGGCATGTCCTTCCAGGCTGGGCAGATGAGTCCCCATCTGGAGGTGCCTGCTGGTCCCTACAGGCTAACCGGGGAGTTAAGGTGGTGTTTAGAGATTAAAGCTAGCTCAGATGGCTCTCACTCCCAGGGTGTTTCTGTGTTACAAGATTTAGCACATGAACTGTGTGTTTTCCAGTCTCTGTTGTCTCAGAGGCAGGGAGCAGAGATGCACCCAATGCATCAAAATGGGCAGATTAAGGAGAGCTGGGGGTGTGATCAGCAGTGTCCTGGAGGAGGCTTTCTCAGGAGACACGGGGAGGGTGAAGTGCCTGGCAGGCACTTCTGGAGAGGGAATGAATGCCTGGAAAAAGGGTTTGTTGAAGACAGGCTGAATGTGTCTGGGATCCCTTTCATTGGGTAAGACCATGGGTCAAGACTTCAAACTTGGACAAAGAGTCCAACAAGAAGTAGTACGGATAATATTAGGGGTCCGGCAAGTGAGGACGAGGTCAACAGAGCAAAACTCATCCAAAAAATGCCAGGAAATGCATGTCCTCCATCAGTGAGAGCAGAAAACAGCCCCCATGGAGATGTGGAAGACCTTGGTCAACTGTCATCTGCCCCATGCTAAAGCACAAAGACCTGGAGGTGGTGCTACCACTGGAAGCAGTCACCAAAAGGAGGAAACCCACTTGGAGTTTTATGCTCTGAGCAGTTTTGCAGCATGGCAAAAATTCTCAGTATCTGTGAGTCACATCAGGACAGCAGCAAGGGTTATGGATGCAGAGCTGTTTGTAGATCTAACAGGGCACTTTCACTTCGGTAATGCTGATTTCTCTGCTGCTCCCCAGCACCCAGAGGATATAATATGTCAAACTGGGGCTGTTTGCAGATGAGAGATAACAACAGTTGAAAAAAATTAAATTAAGTGCCTTCAGAAAGTGTTAGCTGAGGCGCAGAAACAAAACAGCTGTGGCTGCAACACCTGGGAGCGAGTGTGAACTCGAGGAATGCAGGGAGGAGATAATATCTTGCTGTTTCACCCAGCAACAGCTCCTGGAGGTAAGTTGTCACCCAGCCAGGGAGGAGGAAGAGACCCTTGGAGCCATAAGAAAGCATGCAGACAGGTTTCAAGAGGCACATGTGGTCTTGCCAGCCCTTTTATCTGTGCTTTCAGTGCATGTGCTAACATTTACATTCCCAGGTCAGTTACGCCATCGTTTAACCCTTCTGCTTTGACTCGTGTTCTTGCATCCTACCTGTTAGCTGGAGAGCCATCATGCTTCCATTGAGCTTTCCATTACCCAGACAAAGGAGGTGCAGTTTGAGTGGCAGAGGATGCTGTGGCTGCCATGTATAGTGACATGGGACATGGTGTGTCCACCTGGAGCCCCTACATGTGCTACAGACCCAAGGGGACACCTCTGGGGGTGACAGCTGTGTTAGGTGGCATTGTTTGGGGGGATGGCCCAAGCCACAAAGCAAATGTGAGGCTTAAAGTGGGGCTGTGACATTGGCTGTAGGGATAGTTGAGGCGACCAGAGCTCCTTCAGGATTTGGAGTGTTCCTTGCATTCACACTGCCCATCTGCCTCTGAAGGCATCAGCACATTTTCTCCCTGTTGATACTGAATTTATGCCTGTCCAAAGGGAACTGACACAACACAACCAGGCAGGGTCCTTTACCATTTTTTTTTCTCTTTTCTCTTTTTTTTTTTCTTTCTTTTTTTTCCCCCTCAGATGGGAGCAAAAAGACAAACGTGTTCTTTCACTTTTTCCAGGCTGCCCAAATCACCTCTGTTAGAGCAATTTCAAGACAACCCATCCTCCCAAGTGGTTCTCAGCCTCAGCCTTGGCCAAGGGGCCACGCTGCAGCCTCTACCAACAGCAGATGAGTGAGATGAGGGAGCTGGCAAGAAAAGCTTGTGTGAGCACAAAGTGCTGGTAGACAGCAAAGCTCATAGCAGCTTTTAACTACAGCATTAAACCTCCAGCTCCACAAGGAAACCTCATGGACTGCTTGGGTAGAGGGCACGGAACAAACCTGGAACCTGTAAATGTGGCACATGAGTGCTGTGATGAGCCTAAACGAGTGGTGGTTTTGTCAGACGAGTGAGCAACAGGGGGGACACTGCCCATGAGTAGTGTTTCACAAGCAACCTGATTCTGGTCCTAGCTGGAACTGCAAATTCTGCTCTAGATGATGAAGTGGAGGCCCATGGTGTCCCAGTTTGGGATGCCGTGTCCTAGCATGCTCGGGTGTTATGAGATTGATGTAATAAATGTGAGTGTTGTTTGCAGAGCATGGATTTGGAAAGGAAACCTTGGAAAAGCTAAACCCAAGACTGTCAAGAGAGAGGCAGTTTCCTTTCTCTTTTCCTATCCATCACACCTGCCAAACACTAAGGGCAACCCCAGGAGAACATCCTGCTTTCAGGAATGGAAAAAAGAGTTTCAGGTTTGTAAGGGCTCTTCACTCGTTGCCAGAAGAAACAAAGCAATGAGAGGTTTCGACTTTACAGATGTACAAGATATAGAGCACACTGCACCTTAAATCCAATTGTGCCAAGAAGCAGTGGCAGTGGGAGGGCTCAGGTTTGCAGTGTGCAGGTGCTGAGTGCTGTGGGAAGCATAGCTTCACTCCTTCTGCAGCTGATAGGCATATGGAGAGCCAACCCTGAGCTCTGGGATGGTCTGTAATTGGGTCTTGGCTCATGTGATCCATGGACAGATCAGAAAACCAGCAGGGCCCCATTCTCTTGCACTTCTGAGCCAGTCTCAGCCAGGTGAGACAAACTGATGGTCCTCTCTGGCCATGAAGTGCTCACCTCGAGGGTGGTATCATGCACAGCATCCAGCCTTGAACAGCGCAGCGGATGGAGATGTTAGGGCATGATCATCCCACATTATCATCCTGCGATCACCCCTCCATCCCTGCAGGTGCCCAAGGCTGGGTTGGATGTGGCCCTGGGCAACCTGATCTGGTGGGGGGCAACCAGCCTATGGCAGGGGTGTTGGAACTCAATGATCTTTAAGGTCCTTTCCAACCTAAGCCATTCTATGGTTCTATCAACCTGGAGAAAAAGTTGCTGTTTTCCTTTAGCATGTAACTTGGTGGCAATGCACTGGGCATTGCCTTACCTGGCCCCTCACGAAGCACCTGGCTTTCCCCTGGCAATGAAGCTAAGCTGAATCCATGCTGTGCCCAGAGTTATTTCCTGATACTTACTCCAAGAGAATGGCCTCAAAGACTCTTGTGGTCCCACCACTATCTCCTTGCCCCTACCAGGTGAACGAAACAATGGCACTATCCACTCCGTGAGCAAGAGAGAGAAACGAACCCTTAGGTTTCATAGATATGAATTTAACAGAAATATGCCTTTCCTTCAAGTGTTTATTTTCATGACCCAGCGGGTCAAACAGCCCGAAAGCAGGGAGATGTTTTCTCAGTAGGCTTCGATGTGAAGCAGTCCAAGAATGCTGGGAATCCTCCACGGTGTCAAGTTGGACGTCTCAGCCCTGGGCTGAAGGTCTGCGCAGAGCGTCCGCCCTCCACATCTGTTTGGTTTTAACCAGAGATTTATTATGAACAAAGGCAGCTCTTGGAGGAGCTACACTCCTCTGACATGCCTGCCTGGCCTGCTGGACCAGATGGACAGAAATAGTTTCACATATTAGTCAAATTCTGGAAGGCTATTCACCATAAACTACGGGCAGGCATGAGCAGAATGGACATTATATTGTCATTGATTTATAGATGATCACAGAAAATAAATTCTAGCCTTGTATGGGGATGTTAGCCACTTAAGTTTTGGTATTGATCTCATAGCCAAGAGACTGGAATTCCAGGTTTTTGTAGCCCCAAAGCCAGTAGCAGTAAAGTTTATATTATCCATGGTGAATTTGTGCTGCACGTTGAATTGGAAAACTGATCTGAGGAACAGAATAGGAAATTATAGCAAATTCTGACTGATTTTTTTTTTTCATGGGCTGATAGTGACAGGACAAGGGGGAATGGCTTTAAACTGAAAGAGGGGAGATTTAGGTTAGGTGTTAGGAAGGAATATTTTACTCTGGGGGTGTTGAGGCTGTTCATAGAGGTTGTGGGTGCCTCATCTATGGAGGCACTCAAGGCCAGGTTGGATGGGATCCTGGGCAGCCTGGCCTGGTGGGGGCAACCTTGCCCATGGTAGGGGGGTTGGAACTAAGCGTTCTTTGAGGTCCCCTCCAACCTAAGCCATTGTGTGGGATTGTTGTACTGGAAACCCACGAACTCATTTCCTAGGCTGCAGTTGCAGAACTTTGCTTCTTACTACTTGGTTTTGAATGATAAATACTTAACAAGGCAAACGCATCCTCCTGCTCTCATAATTAAGGGGAGATGGATCGCATTCCTAATGATTCCTAACAAAAGGAAAAGCAATTTCCTCCAAGATCACCGAGAATTCCCAAATCTCCTCAAGTGAAATAAGAGTGTGTAATGAATTGAGTGAGGAGCTGATCTAAACCAACCGAGGACGTTCAGCATCTGATGGAAAATGAAGGGCAGCGCTCATCCCTACTGCATGGCTTCACCCAGGGGTTAACAGAGGGATTTTCTAGCACCAGCTTACCAATGGGCAGTGGGAAATTATCTGTCTCTGGACCTCATTTCCTATTTGTAATGTGAGGATTATGTTGGCTGGCTCTTAGTTGCTGGAACATTTATTTTTTTGATGCCAAGATAGAAATTGCAACATCTCATGGAAAAAAATGCTTTTAAAGCACATTTGTTGTTGGAAAATGTTCATATTCGAGCTTGGAATTTTCAAATATTGCTTCATATTTTATGAGAATGTTTTCTCATGGTTATTTTTATTAATTTCAAGGGTTTTACCAAACATGTCCCAACTGTTAACAGAGTGATTTATCAACGTGCCATAGCCGATATCAAATGAAATAAAGTGCAGACTAAGAGGTACAGTCACAGAGCCACAGAAGAGGCTGCTCAGCATCCTGCCCATTCATTTAATTAAATAAAACCACACCAAACAGCTTTGCTGGGCCAACTCCTTGCAGCATTTATTTTTCACACTTACAAGCTGGATTTCCTAGGTGGGAACAAATGGAGCAGCCTTAACCCCAAGTGCACCCTATTGCAACACATAGGGAAATCACAACATTTTGAGCAAAAGATGGTCAGAATTAGCAGGCTGGGGAAAACAATATGCTTTCCCCACCCCCCCTTTAACTTTGCTATTAAAAAACGCTGAATTATTTTGGCTGAAGTTCACACCCTTCCTTCCCCTTGCCCCTGAAATAGAAAATCAGCCTGAGGTGGATGCTCCACTATAGAAAAATTCAGCACAAATGATTTAAATTAAAATTATAACTCCAAGCAGCATCCTACAAGGGGACTTTCAGACGGTCTTAATAGGCAATGATGCTATAGATGGGGCTAGTGAATCACTCCTTTTAACTGCATAGTGCTTGCACAATTATATCCAGAAACAGCAGTTAGAATGAAAATCAGAAAGGGTATAAACTTTGGGCCAGATCCTCAGCCAGAGCTAATTGAGGCTGCACATAGAGACCAACGGACCTCAGCAGATTTGCTCATGTGAACTGGTGACGTTCTGCTCCCCTCCTTGTGCTCCCATCTTTTCTTCCCTAGGGCAGCCCGAGGCACCACTCACTGAATCCTACTGCAGGGGAAAAGGGCACCTCTTCCCAGCATAGGGAAAAAAAATCTACATCTCCATTTCATCCCATACCAGCAGGCAAACAATTTGAGAGTTTCACTTATCTATCAAGGTGCTTCTGTGTATTTATTTATTTACTTTTGGCCTCTTTCTTAGCAGATGTTACATAACTCCGTGTCATCGGCAAATTTATATGGCAGTCCTGGCAACCGAGAAGCCAAATGGCTCCCAGAGTGCCTTAAGAAAATAATTCTTTCCATCAGAAATTGAATTATATAAAAACGAGCCTTTTCTCCCCCCTCGCCCCTCCCTCCCCCCCTTCTTTTCAAAAAGATAACAGACAAACAGTAGGGAAATGGAAGGGGGGGGTGGGGGGGAAGTTTTAGAATATCTACATTGAAGGGGACATCTGGTTATAGAGATGTAGATTTCAGCTCCATCTACCCGCAGACCCTGGGGAAAACCACTGCTCAGAGCAAGGGGCAAAAACAGACAGAGAAAAGACTCAACCTCAGATTTTCCAGCCCCGCTGGGTTTGCTTTCCCCAGGGGGTGAGCAGTTCAGCTCAACTGACGCAGATGGCTTTCAGGAAGAGGAATGCTCTGGTTTGGATGAGGGCCACATCTTCCGGATGTCTTCTTCTGTCCACACCACCAGCATTTCAGGGTGCACTTCCATGGCCAACCTCAGCACCAGAGATGCGTGAGTCCTGGATCCAGGGAACCTGCAGCCATGCAAGGGTTGAGATGGCATCTCCACCATCCCACAGGCACCCATAAAGGCGACACAACAGGATGGGGAGTGCTGGCAGGTGGTGTTGCTCCAGGCTCTTCTATGGTGTGGTTTACAATCATTGAGCATCACCTCCTCCCTGTCCTCACAGCAGAGAACATTCTCATAAAATACAATGCTTGGCTCTCTTCCTGACTTTCTTAATGCCCTCTACAAAGGGCATTCGTTGAAATATTTAACCCCGCTGCAAATTCTCACCAGGAGGGAAATGATGAAAATTAGCCTCTTCTTGCCTTTTTGAGGCAGAATGCAGCAAAAACTTGATTTTCTTTAAATGCCAAAAAAACTCAGCGCTAATGAGGGAGGCACCCCCTTCCTCCCTAAATATAGTAGGATCAAATTAAAAGTCAAGATCTTTGTTGCTGTTATAAATAGCTAATGAAGTGACAGCGTTTGCAGCGTGCTGCCAGCCCCTGCCAAGCCGCAGCTCATCAGGAAGTTTCAAAGTGACATGCACCGTGGCAGCAACCAACTTTTGTAAGCACAGTCTGGGGAGAAAACAGCGATTATGCAAGAAAACATGGCAAAAACAACCATCTGCTTCGTTTCCTCCATCCGTTTGCCCGTTGGGTTTTTTGAGTCTGTAGGGCTCAAGTTTTCCACTTTTTCTCCAAAAGAAATAATTGGCTTTTTTTTTTTTATTATTATTATTATTATTATTATTTTCCAGTGAAGCCTGAGATTATCACATAATCACCTGCTGCCCAAAGGATGCAATGGCATGGCCAGGAAACCCAGCAGTGCTGGGGAACGAGGTGTCTCTGGACACGCAGACCTCCAACCTCTCGCTTTCCAGCAGTGTGTGAGAACCAATGAACCTTTTCCTTCTCTCCCAAGGCTTGCAATAGCCTCGTATTTAATGTAGGGGATCCAGAGGAATAATAAAAAAAAAAAGGCTCTGAAAAAAAAAAAGGGAAAAAAAAAAAAAAAGAAGTGCTTTCTGTTTCTGTGCCAAAACATATGTGTTTCGTTACATCTCTGGCTCGCGCATCTCCCATGTGCTGTGAGAGGGGAAGCGAACGGCAGTGATTTCACTGCTGCTCCTTGGTCATGCTCCTGTTCACATAGTCTCCCAGCAGATAATGCTGGCTTGGAAAACATCGTCTGTGTCTGAAAGCCACATGGTGAGAAAAGGGGGAAAATCCCCCGCCTTGCTGTTTGCAGGTAGTAAATCCTCACTGCTGGGCAATGCTGGCATTCCTGGGTGCTGTCTGCCTTCAGGGCAGGGATTTTTCCTTTTGTCCCAGAGGTGCTGGGAGCAGCGAGCAGTGGAGCTCCCCTTCATCAGGCACAGCTGCAGGGAGATTCCTCAGCTTCATTTTCCTATAACTCATATTTAAAGGCCAACATATCACCCTGTACACACACATATACAGGCTCAAAGCAAATGAGAGAGTGGAAAAAGAGGCTGTGTTAAGAAACATGAGGCTTGGTGCAGATTTTTGGAGGATTCCCCATTAAATAGAGCTTGAAGATCCCACAGATAATTTTTACCCATCACCTTCCCCAGGCTTTAAGCCTATCCCAAGGGAGGAGATGGCACAGGAAATCAACCCCAGTCCCTTTTGTATCTGTTGATCAGCAGAGCAGAGACTCACATACGACCTAAAGGCATGTTGACCTTGGCCATGCTGGTGGGCATATTCGCAGCTGCAGATGGAAATGTGAGGCACTGTGGACATAGCTAATAACACCAGAAGGCTGAATTAGATGTAGTTTAGCTTTAAAATCAGCTGAAACTCTTTGGGTGCTGATGGTAACCTCTGAGCCAGGGACAGTGGGGAACAGAGGTCTTGTAGATGAGCTGCTCCCACTCCTGCCCAGTGCAGAGCCCTAAGCCTATCAGCAGCCACTGAAAAACAGAAGCATCAGTCAAGATGTCAGGAGATGACTAAATGAAGACGAAGCCTCACATTTGCTGCTGCTGTCAATCAAGCACATGGACATCACGAGAAGCAATGGCCTTGGGTTGCTCCATGGGGTGTTCAGGAAAAAATTCTTCTCTGAAAGTGTGGTGATGCTCTGGCACAGGCTGCCCATGGAGGAGGTGCAGTCACCGTACCTGGAGGTGTTCCAAAACTGTGGAGGTGTGGCACTGAGGGATGTGATCAGTGGGCATGGTGGTGATGGGTTGACTGTTGGACTTGATGATCTCAGTGCACCCTGGGGTAGAGTTTCTTTGCTCATGAAGCCAACGTGTTGTGTTTGCAGAAGAAACCAGGTGATGGAGCACCTGGGTCAACTGCTGCATGCTGGGAGGTACTCACAGTCGTAAAGATGTTGATGCAATCGGCCTCATTGTGAGACATTCATCCAGTGATGGGCTGTGAACCATCTTGTTTGATCTGCAGGGTGACCTCATGCTGTAAGTGGTCTCCAGTGGAACCCCAGCAGGCTGAGGTACATTTTGGAGGTGAGATTGGAGCACTGCCCACACCATCCCTGATATTGCTCATGGAACTTCTTGTCCCAGCAGTTGTAGGACGTCTACAGCCATGGGTCTAAGAGCATTGGGCAGAACATGGCAAGTGCCATTCACACAATGGGGAGAAGGGAGCCTGTTTTTTGTGCATCACAGCCCCAAGGGTGCTGGGTGGAGATGAGGACATCTCAGCATCAAAACTTGTGTCCAGCTGTTTGCGTCTCTCTATGCAAGCAATGCAAATGGTTTGGGAGGCTACTCCAATTATTCTCCCCGTAATTAAAATGTAGAATTTACTTCTTCTTCCACTGGCCTCTTGCAGGGAATTAAACACAAGATTAATGAGGTGTCTAATGATTTGTGTGGCCCTGCTCAGAAATAAAGCAACTGTTTGCTCCTTGTGCGATTGGATGTTTGAGAGCAGCCAGTTTCTCTCCAGATGATGTGCGCTGCTACCAGTGACAAGTGCAGATGGATGTTTATGCTGCTTGCCAAGCTGTTGAGAAAAGCACTGACGCAGATCTGAAAGAAATGCACTCAAGCTTGCTGCTTTGCATCGGGGCTTTGAGAACAGCAGCATAGGGAAGGAGCAGCACCCGGGGTTCGGCTGTGGTCAGGGCTGCTGGAGGTCGCTCTCATGACGTGGCCACTTGCATCCAGCTGGAGTGACAGGTCCTGGATGGAGGTGGCCCAAAGCTGCTGGTGGCCAGTATAGCTTGTCATCCAGAACCACAGGTCCATGGGTGGCCATGACAAGTACAATAACCCCGTGAGGATCTGTCTGCGGTGCAGACAAACAATAAAAGTGTCTTTTCTATAACCATGGCATGTGCAAGAAATGGAGGTGTTATCTCTTACTCATTCTCCTTTTTCTTTTTTCTTTTTTTTTTTTTTCTTTCTCTAGGACCACCCAGTTGATGCATTAGCTCCCAAAACACTTGGTGTCTGCATGAAAACCACGCGGGCTGTGCACTCCTGCTGCAGACACCCTGGCTGCTCTCTGCTGTGACCAGAACTGGGAAAAGCAAAGCAATGTCCACTGCAGCCAGAATTCTCATTGGGCAAATTCTGCTTCTCCCATTTCCACAGTTTTTCCAACACTTTTCTGGCTGGTATTCTACAGCCTGCACATCTCGTTCTCGATACAACCACCCTAAGTAGGAATACAGGAGTCCTGGCATCACCACTGGGTTCATCACCCAGCCTCACAGGTAGGAACCACAGGCTGCAAGGTTTCCCTTCTAGAGCACAGGAAGAATATGCCAATGGCACTGCCCGTGTCCTGGATGCACATCAGCCTGTTTGTCACTGATAAGATCCCAAACCTCCTCCATAGCCATATCTGTGTCTTCCTTTCTCTCCCATCAGGATAATATTCCCAAATCACCCTTCCCAACACCAAGCAACCCCAGGCTGCTTGCCCTGCTCATTACAGAATTCCAGCATCATTCCCTTCTTTTTGCATAGCTGAGGGCCGTTATCATGTCTTCTCTCCTTTTAGACTAAACAAGTGCAGTTGTCTGTAGGTCATGTTTCCAGGACTGCAGATCATGACCACTGATTGCCTCCGGATGCTCTTTGAGCATTGCTCTTCAAAAGGTTGTGCCCAAGCTGGATGAGTTTTTCCAACTCCAGCCTTCCCAGCTGCTGGCAGAGCATAAGAATTATTTCACATTTCTTATAGACCGCAATCGGATTTATGTATCCCAGGGGATGAGAGAGGGGAGAAAGCTAACCTCTGCTTAGCATCTACACTGATCACATAATAATTTTGCCTCCCACTCAGGCATCCACTGCCATAGAATCACGGAATCATAGAATGGCCTGGGTTGAAAAGGACCACAGTGATCATCCCGTTTCAACTCCCCTGCTATGTGCAGGGTCGCCAACCACCAGACCAGGCTGCCCAGAGCCACATCCAGCCTGGCCTTGAATGCCTCCAGGGATGGGGCATCCACAGCCTCCTTGGGCAACCTGTTCCAGTGCGTCACCACCCTCTGGGTGAAAAACTTCCTCTTAATATCCAACCTAAATCTCTCCTGTCTCAGTGTAAAACCATTCTCCTGCCTAAGATTCTGTCTAAGATAATCATTGTGCTTCAGAAACCCCCGTGTTGATCCATTCTGGCATTCCCCACACCTAGGAAGGATAAAGCCCCAGGAGCTACCCCAGCGCACGATGCTGAGAGGTTACAAATGGACAGAAAATAGTCCTAGTCAGAAAAAAAATGCAACTCTCAACCCCAGGGCGAGGGTCAGGAGAAACGTAATGCTTTTCTCATAGAAAATCAAAATTCTGAGAATTTCAGGCTGAAAACCAATCGTTTTTTTTTTTTGTTTTGTTTTCATTTTGTTTTTATTCCAGAAATGCTCTGCAGTGTCTCGTGCATCTTTCTGGACCTCAGTCTTGGTTCTCTGGCCAAATCCCATCTCTCAGGACACTCCACTGCCTGACCTCTCTGTTCCACCATGGAGGAGTCTCCATCTACACTGAGCCATCAGAGATGTCATTCTTTGGCAAAAATCACCATTTTGAGACAGGCATATTTAGACTTGTGCAATCCAAAGAAAACCCCGCTGTGTCTCAAAGGTGCCAATAAACCCAACGCAGATGACAGTGCCTCAGCAGCAAATCAGTGAGGACTTTTTGGAGTAGGTCTCACCACTTCGTGCAGAGGGAGGGATGTGGAGATCCTGACTTTCAGCATCCCCACCCAGACCCACGCCCAAGGCAAAGCAGTGTGGGCTGAACAAGCTGCTGCTTGGTCCTGGGATTGGGAGCTTCAAAGGATGCAAGAACTGAGGGGCTCAAATCTGCCACTTGTCCAAAGAGCTTTGGGGAAATTGATCAGGTCAGGATTGGGCACAGCTGAGTTGGAGGTGCTCCCTGACACTAATCAGCATCCTGTCCTGTCCCACCTCCCAAAATGTGACCAAATGGGACACAGCTCCATCCAAGTGCTCATGCTGCAAATCCACCAGACGCTGTATTTCCTAACTGAGGGGCTTTTACAGCCCTTACAGTAAGTCATAAAACTTCAGGAGGATTTTCTTGTGGTTAAACAAGGCCTGTTTTGGCCAAGCAAAGTGTGCTCTGCTCTGTCCTCCGGATGGAGTGGAGCTGGATTTATTGTTATTTATGTTTCAGTATAAGCATTACTCAGAAGGTAGCATTAGTCATAAAGCTGGCTCCCTGCACGGCTACCCTTGTTTTCCTTGTGTTTCTCTTCCTGCCTTTAGCTGAATTCCCTTTGACATCAGCCATCAAACATTAAACTGCACATAGATCACACATTGTCAGGGGCTGGCAGGGTTTTGGATTTGGCCTCTCTCCACTCTACAGCTGTTTGGAGAGCTGGCTCTGCAGGAAGGAGGGTGGTCTGCCTGTCTGTCCTTTGAAGTGCAAGGAGCCCCCAGACACATGCTCAGGCTCTGATGTGCTCTCAGCTCTTCCACATTCAAATGTCAGCTGGGCTGAGGCTGGAGAACCGCCTTGGACCTCTTCTGGCACTGCCACCATAGCTTGGCAGTGCTATCTATTTAATGGTTCGACTTGATGACCTCAGTGGTCTTTTCCAGCCGAAATGATTCCACGATTCTGTCAACCACGGGTCTACTCCTTTGTGCAGGACATGGCAGTTAATGGTTGGACAAAATGATCTTAGAGATCTTTTCCAATCTAAATGGTTTTATGATTCCACTGTATTATGGTTATGGTGGTGGAGATATCATCTATGGAGGGAAACATATGCCCTTTCTAGCTTTGCTCTGAGGACTGAAAATGCCCCAGCAGCTCTGCCCATCACTGCTCCCATCAGACAAAGCCCCTGGGCAGTTCCCTGAGTTCTGCAAGTACAGCCAGCAGCTCCCATAGGGTCATAGCTTCCATAGGGCCACCCCAGCTCTCCATCCCATCACCACCCAGAGCCTTGGACCTCAGTGTCCATGTGCCTGACCGTTGTCCTCAGTTTTCCTTGTGCAGCCTCCATGCTAGGCAGCGTCACCCAACACATTTTCCAAAACAGATTATTATTTACTCACTCAAGGCAAAGGAAAATATTCAAACAACAGGCAGCCTCCTGCATTGCACTTACCCAACCCCTGGTGTATTCCTCTCTGGGTGCTGTAATTTGGGATGGGGAAGGCAGACAGCCTTGATGTGGTTTTTTCCTTCTCCCGGAGCTCCTCCAGCACAGTCATCCCACCCTCCCCATGCCAAGTAGCTGCTCACATTCCTTTCCCAGACAGAGTTTAATCATCCTCCAATATTAGGAAGTTAATGAAGAAACTGTGTTTGGTTATTTCAGGTTGGGTATAAGGAAAAATTCCTTCCCTGAAAGAGTGGTGATGCATTGGCACACACTGCCCAGAGAGTGGTGGGGTCACCAACCCTGGAAGTGTTCCAGAACCATGAGGATGTGGCACTGAGGGATGTGGGCAGTGAGCATGGTGGGGGTGGGCTGGGGTTGGACTGGGGTCTGAGAGGTCTTTTCCAACCATAATGGTTCTGTGATTCTATGACACTGCTTTGGACACGTGCTTGCAAGCGCCACTGTGCCTGTCCACAGGTTTTATACTGTTGATGCTGTACTATATATAAGTACACCCCAAAGTGACAGTGCACTCATCCAGCTTTAGATTATTTTCATGGATTCTCCACCTTGAATCGCAGCAGCTGAAAGATTTGTGGAAAATAAATCATGCAGGGGAGATGGGACAGGCTGATATCTCTGCTCCTGAGTGTGGATCCACAAACTCAGCAGTGGCTCTCGGTCTTTGATGCATGAGCCTAATCCCAGCCCTGGAGCAGGGTCACATGTGGGTAACCAGAGAATTACGAGCTGCTCTGAGATCAGTGCTAGAGGAGGATTGGGTTTAGGGTCAGGGTTGGAGTTAGATTTGAGGTTAGGGTTAGGGTTGGGGTTAGAGATAGATAGGATTACGGTTAGGGATAGGGGTATGGTTAGGGTTGTAGTTAGGAATAGGGTAAGGGATAGGGTTAAGCTTAGGGGTAGAGTTAGGGTTGGGATTAGAGTTGGGATTTGTGTTAGGGTATGGGTTAAGCTTAGGTTCGGGGTTAGAGTCAGGGTTAGGGTTAGGATTAGAGTTAGGATTAGGTGTGAGGATAGGGTTACGGTTAGAATTAGACCTGGGGTTAGGGATAGGGTTAGAATTAGTATAGCATTGGGGTTATGGTTAGGGTTGGGGGTTTAGTTTAGTTTTGTGGGTTAGGGTTATTGTTAGGGATAGGACAAGGGTAATTTCCCTGCATGTCTTGTGGAAATCTGCTATGCTGAGGTAGGACTATGCCTTCCTGTTTATTTGTCCCTCTTCACCTGCATCAGAGCTGGGAACTGCCTGGAAGATAGAGGGGAGGGCTGGACCATTATGCTGCTCACAGTGATCCTCCCCTGACCCTCAGACCTCGTGTGTTCTGGCATGGCACAGCTGGCTGTGATTCACAGGGCAGAGCCCATGTAAGGCAAAAAGAAGTGCTTGATGTTTATCGCCCCTTCTGAATTCCACATGCTTAAAACGATAAAAATGCTGGCTCGTTATTTACTGGGGTGGCAACAGAGTTCTCCAGGATACATCTTCTGAGGCTGCATTCGTGCAGATCAGCAGTGCCAGGCACTGACTGCCTTGACAAAGAGCAACTTCCATTCAAGGTTCCATTCCACATGTCACCCCTGAGCAGAGAAGCTGTCATGGCAAACGTAGCTGTGTCATTGCAGCATCAGGACAGTTACAGAGCAGATCTGACTCAGTGTCACCCAGGGAGGACAAGGGGGGCTTGCACCCACACCCTGGGTTGTCCCTAGTGGACGTGGCAGTGAGCAGACGGTCACCTCTGGGGACAGCAAGCTGTCATCACTGTTCTGCACGCATTTTTACCCCCCATTAGCCAGGCAAACAATGCTACGTGCAGCTTATGACAAAATCAACTCCCTTTTCCCCCCCTCTTTCCGCATCGTGAACACAGAGAAGTTGGTGTGACTTTCTTCCCTCTTCGTTTGTTTGCCAAATGTTTTGTGCAAACAGAACGTGGTTCTTGTGTCGTCCACAACATTTTTTCATGCTTATTCACCAGGTGTTTGCCAGGCAAGGTGTGCAACTGGTTTGCTGAAATCAATGACATTATTTCTGCTTGTTGGCCAGCATCCCAAAAGCAGCTACGCCGGCATCTTTGGCATGGAAGTTTGGCTTGCTTTTTGCTTTTTTGCAAAGGACAGTCACAGTCCTACAAACAAAAAAACCCCAGACGGCTACTTCCACAGATGCACATGTACACGGACTGCAAGCATCAGGAGGATCTTCAAAGAGAACAGACTTCAGAAATCATTGAAAGATTTATGGTTCTGTACTGTTTGAGCATCTGCTTGCAACCTGGGAGCAGGAACACTGCCATACTGTGCGCAAGACATGGTCCTTTTCAAGTGCACGATGGTATTACTGCTATGGGCCATGCTTGCTTGAACAGGTTAATGTGATCAGCATGACAGAGGAGAATCTGGGAGACGACACCCCCCGGGAGAAACTGCAGGCGTGTTGGAACACGGGGTTTGGATTCAGAACGATCTTGGCAAATTGGAGCAACGGGCTGAACAAAACAGACCTCGGTTCAGCAGGGACGAGCACCTGGTGCTATGGGCACCAATTTTGCACATATGGGCACACAATTGCACAAATAAGGCACAGGAAGAAATGTTTGGGCAGCAAGGAGGAAAAGTGAGAGCTAGTGGGTTGTGAGCGAGTTAAGAGTGGGATATTTCTGCAAACTCAGTGACGTTTTTGGCTGTGTAAGCAGAATTCCAACCTTGCCGTGCCATCCTGGTGCAGATGGGGTGCACAGCACTTCAGAGGCAGTTGGGAGCATTCAGCCTGCTCACACACAGTGCAGTCAGGAAAGGCAATGCAGCTCCAGCCCAGCTGCAGCAAATTCCTGCCTGGATAAATCAGGCAGCAGGCTCAGAGTTTCCATTGCTGCTAATCCATGCCCAGCCCCGGGTGCAGCTGCCATGCTGAGATTAGCTCCAGGATCATGCCCTGACCTTTACATCCCCTCCGCAGCCATTCACTGCAGTGTTTGAAAATTCCTATGTTTGGGCACCTGAACACACCTAGAGGCCCAAAGTACTCATTTCATGGCATCCATAGCCATGGATGTTTGCAGTGATGACTTCAGAAACCACTATCAATTGCACAGCAACCTCAGCTGAAGAACTCTTGTGTCTCTTCACCAAGGGATGCGACTCCATTTTTTAGATGACTTAAAGAGAAAATAAAGACAGGAATGCAGAAATTTAGACTGCTGGGAGAGCATGTGCTCCCACCTGGGAATGGAGCTCACCAGCCTCAGAATGGACCTTGCTGGATTCCATGTCCTGTGCCTTATTCTCAGGGAGCAGTGGTGCACAGTTCCCTCCAGAAAAGGATCAGGGTCCACCTTAACATAAGCTTATTTTCTTCTTCTTCCTGCTTGCCTTGAGTGGAGTCTATTTCTTCTCTTTGTCCTGAGAATGGCTTCAACTGGAAGATTTATTTTTGTAAGAGAAAGCTCGGAGTACCCAAAAGCACCTGCCAGAATCACTGGGAACCCTTCCCATTCCTTATCTCACAGCATTCCCAGCTGGCTTTCCCCCTTCTGCCCCCCCCCCTGAACTTTTAGTGGATGGCAAGCTTTGGATGCTCAGAGGTCATGGGCTCAGCGTGCACCAACCCAGTGGTGTAGGGACAACGCAGTGACAGCAGCCACAGTGCCTTCCTGGTGCAGGAGTTGTGCTCATGAAGACAAGTTTCTGGCCTGCAGCCCATCTGGTGGGCTCCACGCAGTGTGTTTGTGGGATTTCCCATTATCCTGCAGCAACCACCAAGCTTTGCTGAAGGGCATCTTGTTAGTTTCCTACCTTCCTTCTTTGTTTGCTGTCTTGGATATACCACAAGCATCCCAGTAACCAGGTCAATGTGCTGTATTCATAATGCAGCATAGGATCTCCAGGATCAGTGCATTGCAGAACAGAGAGATATCAGAGATATGGGATTTACCAATGCTATCAATACACGGTACCAGTGCCATACATCTCCATGTACATGCCACCAAACTAATGATACAGGTGCTGTGATGAAATCCAAGACACTACTTTTGTTCCAAACCACATCATGGCCCATTTTCCAATGTTCAACCCCAATACGTTTTCCTCCTTGCTCCATTTCCTCCTTGCTTAGCAGGTGTCACAGGGTTGGATGACACAGGGGATGCACCATGGTGGGTCCCCCATCCTTGGACTTAAAATCAAGCTGGACTGGGCTCTGAGCAGCCTGACTGAGCTGTAGATGTCCCTGTTCATTGCAGGGTTGTTGAGTTAGATGGTGTTAAAAGTCCCTTCCAACTCATACTGTAGTATTCCACTCCATTCTATTCCATTCCATTCCATTCTGTGGAGAGCAGCATGGCCACTGGAGGCATCACCCTGCCGTGCTCACCTCCCAACCCATGGCTATTTCCCAGAACCTGCACCTTCACATGCAGCAGCCCCAGCAACACAGAAAGGAGCCACGCACAGCTGCTGGGCTGCAATATGATGTCTCTTTCCCCTTTGCAGGATATATTTTCCAAGCAAAATGCAAATGCCTTTCACATATATAACGTCTGCAGACAGGAGTGCAGCAGAGCTGGATTTAGTCACACAGCTCTCCCCATGTGTCACCACCAAAAGGTCACTGCGTCTCTCCTTACCCCACTGGCGCAGTGCCTGACAGCACGGGCGGCATTATATAACGTGGCCTTCCCAGAGTTCTGAGCTCTGCAGACGTGCCTCCTGTCATTACTTCCTGCAAGCAAACAGCCCCAGGGCTCTGCAGAACCCGAGAGCCTCAGAAACCCTCAGTGCTGCTGCTCGGTTGCTCCCTGTGTGCACCACGCTGCTGCAAAGCCAGCTCTCTGCTGCTCATTGTGTTCCTCCTTTGACCTCTGTTGGTATCAAACCTTGGAGCTGGAGAGCTGCAAAAAGAGCAGTGCTATCCATCCGGGATGCTGCAAAGCTTGCAAAGAGAGTGGGTCAAAGCGGGAGCTGGTGTGGTGGGTCTGGATGCGATGGCCATTGCAGCAGCCATGTACTCTGTGTTGTCACTTCTTGGTCTTTCCAAGCTCTGCAGCATGACCTTGTCCTTGCCCATCTCATAGCAGAATCTTTCCCCTCTAAGCTCCCAAAATAGAATCGTTAAAGGTGGAAAAGACCTCTAAGGTCATGTCCTGCTGTCAAACCATCCCCACCATGCCCACCGACCACATCCCTCAGTGCCACATCCCCACGTCTCTGGAACACCTCCAGAGATGGTGATCCCAGCACTGCCTGGGCAGCCTGTGCCAATGCATCACCACTCTTTGGGAGAACAAATTGTTCCTAATATCCAACCCGACCCTCCCTTAGTCCAGCTTAAGGCCATTACCTCTTCACCCTGCATCCAGTGGGACCTCGGCTATGGATGCTGATGACAGGACAGTGATGACCCCGTGATGTGGCTGCACTGGGGCTGCATAACCACTCCCATTCCCAAAACCTGGACCTACCCCTGTGGTGGTGAACGCCTGCTCAGTGCAAACCCTCAGAGTGCTTTGTTCCAAGCAAGGAAAACAAACATTTAACTTCTTAATTAACATCCTTCAACTCTCAAACAAGCCAGCACATTCCTTCTATATGTCACTCACTCTAATGACTGGTTAATAATAAAAGCCATGCTGGTCTGCACTCTTCAAAGCCAGGAAGTAGATTTTAGAGTTAATCTCCTCTCACAACAAGCTTCAAAACATGTCTGTGTTTATTCTGGGACAAAACCATTGGGAACGAATAGGCCTGAACAGGGCAAGCCATTTTTTTTTTAATTGTACATAATTTTTTTCTATATCCTTATTGAGAAATAGGTATAAGAGAGGAAAGTGCTTTGAAAGCAAGGCTGGAAGGAAGCAGCAGGGCTTTGAGCAATGAGCTTTGAGCAATGAGCTCTGAAAACAAGAGGATTCCAGCAGCTGGTGTACCACCAGCCTTGGACCATGCACTTGTTTCATTTGAACCAAGGTTCAAGCCCATCAGCCTTCCCAACAGGGTGACCTTTGTGTCCCCAGCCTCCCCTTTGAGCAGTTGCTGAGCAGGGGTAGCTGAGCACGAGCAATGCTGAACTTCTGCTAGGCTTCTAGCTGCTCAACTTGGCCCCAGGGCTATGAGTCCTCCTTCAAGCCATTGCCATAAGGCTGTTTCCTGGTGAGAGCTGGAGCATCTCCTGGTACCAGACCATCCTTTTGCTGGGGTGAGGTGCAGTGTGCAGGACGTGTCCTAGGCCTGTCCTGGTAGGATGTGGGCAGCTCAGCATCCGGAGCCAGCAGCAAGCATCAAAGTACTCTGAGTCACTTCAGGGAGAGGCTTCTCACCCATAATTGTATTTGTCTTCAAGGACTGCTGTGTCCTTTTCCCAGCTCTCCACATCCCCATGCCTTAAGCACTGTTTCCCAGAAACTTAGCCCAAAGGACCAGAGACATCAAAGTGAGAGAGCTCTATAATTTGTGATGTCTCTGTGAGTCCAGCTTGGGGAGAACAAGAAAAATTCCGTCTCCCAAAAGATGTGGCAATGTGAGCAATGGGAGAGGAGGAACAGTTTGGAGAGATGCGGAACAATTATGAAACCTCAGTCTTTCCAAGCGAGGAGTTGGATGTTCAAAGATGGCAGATTATTTGGAAAAGAGAAGAAAGTGAGTAGAAATCAAAAAGAAGTGGTTACACACAGCGTAAGATCAGGTCTGGACATGCTGCTGCTGAAAGCAAGGGAAGAAGGTCAGAGGAGACCAAACCCACTGATGGGAGATGGTTTCCCATTGCCTGGGCAATGACCCAAGCTCCGGCCCCATTGTAGGCTCTCTATGGAGGTGGCCTTCCATCTCTGGCTCTGGGATATTTTCTTTTTTCAGGGATTAATTGAAAATATATTTCTGGGTTTTGTTGTAATGGGAGTTGCCATGACAACTGCTACAGCTCTCCAGAAATAAATAAATGTATAGGAAGGTCTCAACAGCCACTGGGCCCGTCTGTCCCTTCCATGGCGGTCATTATAAAGCCATGTACAAACATCTCTGAGCCAAATCTTCATTTAAGCCCATGGAGATAAAAGCACTTGGTACGATTTATCAAAAAGCTCCTCTCCTGAATCACTGTTTCTTTTCTCTGCATTGACATGATAATTTCCTCTCTATCGCTGCAAATTAAATTCTAATGAGGAAGCTTCGCATTTCAATGTGATGGAAAGCTTTTCCTCCCCAAGATGTGCAGAAGCATCAGACTCACTTTGAGGGAGAAGGGTGCAGAAGGGTGAGGCAGGATGGGAACAGGGGCTGTCCAGTTGTGCTTTCTCTGTGACAATCCTACACAGAGGGCACCCCTCTGTCCCAGCAGTCTGAAAGGCCCTTTTGGCCCCAACATTTCCATTCTGAATCCCCACAGGAGAAAAAAATATGAGGAAAATGTGAGGGGACTCCCACTTGAAGGTTGGCAGAGCATTGGCTTTTGGTTTGGATGCTCTCTGGGGCAGGAGGGTCTTACTCGAGGCACAGGGAGGCTTCAGGGTTGACTCAAAACCACTTCTTCCATGGGTCACTGCAAGCTTATGGGGCCACAAATTCCCCATCTGAACGGTTAGGGTTAGGGTTGTGGTTAGGGTAGACATAGGGTTTTTGTTGGGGTTGGGTTTAGCACTGAATTTAGGTGTGGTGTTAAGGTTTATTGTTAGGGTTGGGATTATGTTTGGGGTTGGGGTTGGGTTTAGTGTTAGGGTTAGGGTTGGGGCTTGAGTTAGGGTGGAATGGGTTGGGGTTGGAGTTGGGGTTAGGGTTAGGGTTAAGATTAGGTTTAGGGTTAGGGTTGGAGTTGGTTTTAGGGTTGGGGTTGGGGTTGAGGTTAGGGTTATGGTTAGAGTTTGGGTTAGGGTTTAGCATCAGGGTTGGGGTTAGGGTTAAGATTAGGGTTAGGGTTAGGGGTTTGGGTTGGTCTTAGGTGTGGGGTTAGCTTTAGGGTTGAAATTTGGGTTTGGGTTTGTGTTGCACTTGAGGTTAGCAAACTCAACCCCCAAACTTGAGGGTTTGGGGTTAAGGTTAGCACTGGAGTTAGGGTTAGTGTTAAGGTTAGGTTTAGGGTTTGGGTTGGGATTCTGGTTGAGTTTGGGGTTAAGGTTAGGGTTAGGATTGGAGTTGGGGTTAGGGTTTGGAGTGAGTTTTGGGGTTGGAATTGGTGTTACAGTTAGGGTTGGAGTTGGTGTTAGGGATAGCACTGGGGTTAGGGTTAAGGTTAGGACTGGGGTTGGAGTTAGGATTAGGATTAGGATTAGTGTTAGGATTAAGTTTCGGGTTAGTGTTAGGGTTAGAGTTAGGGTTAGGTTTAGGTTTGGGAGTTTCACCAGTGAGCACCAGAGGGCTCAGAGGGTTAAACCTCCACATCCTTTCAGAGCCTGTTCTCAAGGGTCACTGAATTCCAGAAGTCTGCCTCAATTTGGCCTTCAGCATTAAATCAGGAGCAGAATGCTTCAACCCCAACTGTGCTGGTATTAGCTTGACCTCTGTAACGTGAATCTGCCGTGCCTGTGTGACGCCGTGCATCAGAATAATCTGACATCTGCGGTGATCCAGGGCCAATGCCACCCTCAGTGGAAACAGCAGGGCTTTATTTGACTCAGTGGCCTTTCCTACAGGGTTGCTTTCGGTCGGGGGAATGCATGCTGCTGCCTCCATGGGGTGATTTACTGTGTGCCTGCCTGTAGCTGTAGCAGTGCTTTTTTGGATAGTGAGTTTTGCACTGTGGTTTGGAAGCTGTTTGTGTTTCAACTTCACTTTGGAACTCCAGCCAAAAGATACAGGGCAGAAAGGAAAAGATAAGAAGTCCTGGAAGAAGGTGGTTGATCGGAGCCATTGTTATTCTAGGACTGCTAATTCTGAGAAATCTCAACTGTAAACAAAGTTTGTGTCGATCATTGAAAAAAAATAAAAATAAAAGAGAAATAAAATGTATGTAATTGAACTCCATCCCTTGGAGAAGTGCAGCTGCTGGGTTGCCCCAGAAATCTTTCCCTGGAAGGAAGGGAGTCATGACTTGTTCTGGACAACAGAGCCGGACCTGGGAGTCCTCATCCCTGTGCTGGGGCTGATGTGCCCTGGGCCATGCGAGGAGCTGCCCAGGGTGAGCCCATGGCCTGCTGTGTGCACATACTGTGTTTGTCTCTGTGTACAATGGGAACCATCTGATTTCCGTGAGGCTATTCAGCCCTTTGTGCAAGCTGCAGGATTAACAAAACATCATGGCTGATGAGGTCACTGGAGAGAGTCAAGCTGTGACTGTATGGGCTGCACGTGGCAGGGGCATGGGGCAGCTGTGGGGTAACACCAAGGAACAGACAGCCAAACACCACTAAACTTAGGTGACATGATGACAGTGAGGCAGGCAGGACAGGACAATCTAAGAAGTAATTAAGTTCAGCATAATTCACCCCATGCATCAATTTGCAGAAATGCCCATCAAACCAACCCGTGTGCTCTAAGAATAGGAATGGAGAATGGAATCAGAGAAACAGCAGGGCAAAGACATCATCAAACCAAGTCCCAGGAGGGCATTCGCCTGGCTGGGGTGGAGCTGACACATTTATCAGGGTCCCCACTTCTCCTGAGTTTGGAGTTGAGAGCAGTTGCATTGCTGCGTGCTCAGATTCTGAGTCAGGGAAAAGAAAATGTGCTTTGGCACTCTCCTTGGAAAGGCTTTGGACACTCACTTCACGAGCTGAGCTCTGCAGAAACATGTTCCCTGTGTTCCCGGAGGCGAGCTGTGTGTACCTGTGTGAGCGACCCTTTTTCCATATCCCATATTGTAAATGAACTTCATCCAACGAAGTGAAGATCTTCTGAAATAGAGAATGATGTCATGTTTCTGCTCACCTTCCCCAAACAAAGAGTTGTGCTGCTGACTGCTTCAGGTCTGCTCCTGGCCCGTATTTGCTAGAAGTTCAGATTGAGTTTTGCAAAGCTGCTAGGTAAGTCTCTCAAGTGAAATAAGCAAATGACTTTTCAGGATTACTTTGCTCAGTTGCTTCTTTACCTCCTTTTTTGCCTGGGACACCAACATTTTATAGGTTAGTATAGAGAGAACCAGATCTACAGTCTGACTGCTGACCTAGGGATGGAATTAGAACTGGCGGAGTCCATGTAAACGTGAACTACAGTTTCATACTCATAGGTTGCATATGGAATGTCCATTAAGAATGGAATGCCTATTGCTTTCCTTAGGCTGGGCTTGCAGGACATTGTCCCATCCTGTTTCTTTTCCTCATGTCCCTGGAGTCCTATCTCTTAGCCATTTTGAGATCTTTCTCATATACAACCTTCACTGCATGGGTCAGCCTCTCTGATTTCCACCTCACTCACCACTTTGCCTTTCTAAAACTCCAAAAAATGGGTTCCTAGCTGCACCTCTTAATTTATCTGCTGACATGGTTATAGCCATTTAGCTCTGAAAACCATCCGGAGTATTGGTTACGGGAAGGGTTGGCTCAGGAATGAGCCAGACACAAGGCAGTCACGTCACCAAGGAGAGAGAACCTCTATGAGAACTTGGCTCCTTCTTAGGAAAATGAGAGTTCAGAAAACTGATCCCTATGTTATTTTTCTAAAGGTGATAGGCCTTGATTTTCAAAGCAAGAACTTTGATTACATGGATGCTTGGCCAATAACTGTGTACTCAGAGCCAGGAAATCTCTACCTGAAGTGCCCCAGACAGGAATACCTGTGAAGGATTGGGTCCCCGGGTAGACTGAACTCTAGTATTTTCAGGCACTTAAAAGACTATAAAATCTGAAATATGAGATTTGCATCTTGAAACTCTCAGACAGGTTGGTTGTGGTGCCATTGGTGTGCTGGTTGAAGGTGACAATGAGCCCTTAGTCTTGAAAGTTAAATCTATCTGCATTTGGTTTCATTCATGCTTCCAGGATAGGAGAGAGAACTTAACAACTAACATGGCAACATCTTAATTCTATCTATGATTTGTCTGCAAAAGACATCTACCAATGACATTTACCAAAGACATTTACGAACTCAATTGTTCAGATTAGCTGGAGATGATTAATGATACCGTATGGAAATTTCAGGGGTGTCATCACCATTGTTTGGTCTGTAAACGATCTGTGATGGACGTAAACCAAGTTCTGAACAATAGTTCAGCATCTTCATGGCCAAAAGGCTACACTGTGAGTAGCAACCAGAGCTTCCAAAAACCACACTCTTGGTTTGATGTGGATGGCGGTTCAGCTTCACCAATACTTGCAGTGGAGACTCCATTATGAGCACTCAGCAGGAGTGAACAAAGACTTTATTTTTCATTAATCTAGACCACAACTTATGCATTTGACGAAGACAAAAAAGTGTTTTCTGGCAGCATTTTGACTTTGAATGGCTGGAAGCGGAAACCAAGGATCACCACCTCTGTTCCCAGTACCAAGCTTTTGCCATTACAGCTCCTTTGAACTGCCAAGGAAAAGGTGAATAAACACCCGACTTTCACGGCCTTTAATGTTCATTTTATGCAAAGTCTTGGCAGAAATTCTTTGCCAACGTGCCAAAAACTCCACGTAGTTTCCTCTATGAGGGCTGCTTATTCAAACTAACATCTCCAGCTTACTGATCTTAAATGGCCACCAGGAGTTTCTGGTAATTATTTATTTGCCCAAATGTATGTATCGATAGGTCCTATTAGACAGAGATAAAATAAAATAGAATAAAATAGAATAAAATAAAATAAAATAATAACATGATGCATCTTCACTATGAATGAAATGAAAAAAGTTAACTACAAAGTCAGATGAATTTCATTAACTTGTGAAAAAATCCTGAGCTGTGTATATCCATATAATTATATATCTCAGTTAAGGACACGTAAGGAATTAGGGGATTTCAAAATTTCTTGTTCATACTCTGTTGATGAGAATGCACTTTTTTGGAACATTTACATAAATGCTAATAACAGAAATCTGTGAATTAGCTGCCTTTCTCCTAAAGAAGCCTTTTTGTCCATTTCTTTTTCAATCTCTTTGTTCCACCAGGGAAGCATAGTAATTAGCACTGATAGTCTGACTGGTAAATTATCAACTACTAACTTCCATTCTACAACGTGCTTGAAAGACAGCTTTGATTGTGGAGACCAAGACCACAGCTCAGGCTGCCTGGGGTGCAATGGTTTGAACAAAGCCACTCTGATCATGAAGGAATATCCATTTTTCTGTGATATTTGCCAATTTTCTGGAAAGGAAACAGTGTGAAGACGTTAAGCTTCGTTGTTGTGTAACCATTAGTCTGATATGGATGGATGTCCCAAGATGCACAGTGAGTCATAGCTGTCATAAATTTGCTTAGATCACACCAAATTCATCTAATTTCCTCCTCTATTGAGTAAGAGAGAGTAAAGAGATGAGGAAGAATGGTCAAGAATCATTTGTCTTGGTCTTAGGAAGGCTTCTGTATTGACTCATATGGTACATTCTCAAGTCAGCTGTGGCGTAAGGCCTAAGGATAACTACCGAAAGGGGTAAAATTGGTTGGAAAACTGTTTTTGTTCAGAGAGAGTCACAGTTTGCTGCCAGGAAGAACATTAGAGTGGTTCTACAAAGAACATGAGATGATAATTGTGTGCGAGATGAACATGTGGCGTTGTAATACTGCTGCACTTCAGCAAAGATACGGGCTGATGGAAGAGAGTGCAGGAGAGAACACAAAGGGGATAAGATGTCTAAAAATGAGAAGATTGAAGGATGACACAGTAACAATTTCCAATGCACAATGGACTACCGGAGAGAGAAAGGGTGGAAAACATGTCCAGTGTGCTAAGGCTGAAAGTTAAATGTTCTGTAAAGTCCTCAACTAGACATCCTCTTTTCACCCCCAAAAGCCCTCCCCACCTCGGGCATCACATGTCAAACTTAGGGCCTTTTCTCAAAAAACCTCAAAATTCAATTTACAAAAGGAAGCCTTCAAGGCAGCCAAAAAATATGATCAGCACTTGGATATCTCATCCATCTTCATTGATGGAACAGGTCCACAAGAGTGCTCCACAGCTTTAGGAAATGCTATATATAAAAAAATTAAGGTCCAATCAGAGTCTCGGTGATATCAGTGTAAATCAGGGCTAAGGAGTTATAGAGGCACGAAATGAGATCAGAAGAAGCCCTGGAGCTCTATCCCATGCTCAAGACCTATCACTGGTTCCCTGTTAGACTCCAAGAGAGATCTCACTTGCAGACTGTGCTCCCATTGGCATGATGCCACTGTTGGACTTTCTGCTGGAATCAGCCATCCAGTAACTCATTACCACCAAATCATTAAATTATTTCTCCCAAATCCAATTAGTCTCGTAAGCACAGAACAATCCATTCTGCTTTTTCCTACTGGATATTTAAGCGGGTGGCTTTGTATTCATTTACTGCTGTCGGAAGCATTAGCTTTGGGGTGACTGGCAGGTTGTGTGGGCAAATGCAGGCAGACAGTAGGCTGTCAGTGGCACAGTTTGAATAATAGAATCATTAAGGTTGGAAAAGATCTCTAAGATTACCAAGTCCAACTCCACGCCCACTGACCGTGTCCCTCCATGCCACATCTCCGCATTTCATGAACACCTCCAGTGGTGGTGACTCCACCACCTCCCTGGGCATCCTGTGCCAATGCATCACTCCTCCTTCTGAGAAGAAACCTTCCTAATATCCAACCCAAACTCCTCTTTCCCACTCTGCGTTGCTGTTGTTGTGCTCTCAGGAAGAGCTCTGACCATTGGAGAGGCTTTGAGCTGCTCATAGCAGCCACAAGGACAGCACATAACGAGCTTTCAGCTTATTCTTGCTAAGTGGAGTGGCACAATTAAAGCCCATTAGCTGACATGATATCACCAGCACAGAGGAAACACTTGGTGCTGGGCAGGAAGGGAGCAGGACAGACCTACTATCTCTGCAGCACCTGGGGAAATGCTGAGAGAGTTCTGTTCATGCAACGAAGAAACTCACAGCCCCTTTCCAAACCCATGGCTTTGCACAAGATTTGGTTTGCAGCAATGCTCTGTCTGCAAGCTTATCCCAGCAGCTGGGATGGTTTTCTTTCCCACTATGGAAAGATGATACAAGTTTTGCAATCCAGCAAAGCTCGGGGCTGAAGGCAATGAGCCAAGAACTGTGTAAATCAAAGGGAGTTCCCCTTTGTATTCAAGGAGGCCAAGATCTCACCCCAAAAAGTCTTGCAGATACAAAGGTTCGTGGGTTTTCCTCAGAATCCCGGGAGATTTGTAGATTATCTCAGGCTGAAAACAGGTTCTGCCCTCTGCAATCCATCCTCTGTGTTTGGGATACTGCTGTGTGGATGGGGTTGGAAGAAGGCTTTGCTCTGCTCCCTGTGCTCTCCAAGGCAGAAACACAGCACGTTGTCTACAGCAGGAAAACGGCTGCTCTCCTGGATCCTCCCCTGGCAAGGGCAAATTGATGCACACAGTGCAGGAATGGAGATGTGAGCTTGCCAACTCTTAGTTAAGCGCGTTGCCCTGTTTAAGCAATTAATTATATTCTCTGTTGCTACACTTGGGCTCAGAAATGTGTGTGGTTCCCGGTTCAGACAGACCCGTGCATGGCAAACATGAGAACATAGTATGCATTAAAATAAAAGTATGTCCTGCTGCAAAGGGGTCACTATAATCCAAGATTATAACTTGCATTTTTGGGAAGACATTTGATGACTCTGGCACAAGTGAGTCTCTGTTGGGCACTGAACACCATCCATCTTCATTAAAAAAAGGTTCTTTAAAACTGAATTCTTGCCATACGCATGCAGCACAGAATTAGAAAACCACACTTCTTGGAAAGTCCTGCTTTTAGCTGGGCTACAAGGAGTTAATGGCTAAAAGATGTTCTACCCACATTACAGACGTGTCTGTGTTGGACATGTTTTATATGCTTATCGAGGAGCAGCATTAGAGATCCTTTATAGGGAGTTTTTGCCCTGTTGGATTCTTTCAGAAACACTAACAAACAATTATCCCTGTTTATTAACACTTTGTAAATTTATTAGCACGTTGTAAAATGTCTATAAATGGAACTTTAGTGGGCAGCATGGCCCAGAGCACCACCTAACTAAAGAGGCATTGAAGCCATTGAAGCCCAGGTGCTGGTGGGGCAGCTCTGGGGTCTCTCCCATGTGCAGCACATGGCTTGGTGAATGCTGCTTTCATCCTGAACGCAAAAACATTTGGGTTTTGCTGAAGACAGTTTGGAAATGGAGGTTTTCCTCTTCCATGCAGAAAGGAGAAGATAATAAAATGCAAAAGCTGTGTTTGCTCAACGCCGTTGGGTTTGAATGCATGAATGTTGTCGATCATCTCCATATGCCAGCAGTTGGAGTCAGTGATCCTTATGGGTCCCTTCCAACTCAAGATGTTCTATGATTCTATGCTGAGTTCTGCTCCAATTCAAACTTCTTTTATCTGTGTTTGTCCTCCTTGGCTGAGATCTGCCCATCTCCTGATAACAGCCTCAGAGTGGGGAACCGATCAGATCAGGCTGCGCACAGCAAAGCGCCCACTGAGAACCTGAAGATACAGCACTTTCTCATTTCAATGTGAAACACAGAATTCTATTTACAGAGAAAACAGCTCAAGATTCCCAAACAGTGTTTTGCAAATTTCCATTCTCATGGTGTCTCTTTTTCTGTAAGCATTTCACATGCACGCAGCACTATAATTTAGGAACCCAGTGACCCCACGCATTTTATTTTTCTTTGCCACCCATTTGCCCTCTTGTTCCAAGAGCAGGAGTTTCCTTGCCAGAGCCTGCAGAGCAGAACCAGCAATGAGCACTCACGATTCTTTGCACAGAAAATGTACTTTCAGACCCCCTGATCTCAGTCTTTTGCAGCACCCTATACAGAGTACAGCAACGCATTAACAATTAATAACAGGGCAGCAATAAAGAAGCAACTTGACAATAAATTTGCTCTAATTGGACAGGAAGGTTGCCAGGTAACCTTCCCATTTGCTATCAGGGCTCTTTATTACTGATGAGGCTCCCCCCTCCCTCAGGCCCTTTTTCCATCCAGCGCTGCGGGATGCTCATCTTGGACCTTACCCCACTGAGGCTTTGGGTGTCATCTACACATCATCTTAAGGATGAATCAACACCATGTGCACCCAGCAAAGCTCTGGAATGGAGAGTTGAAGCATGGAGAAGGACTTTATTCCCACTGTGTTGTAAAAGAAAAGCATCTAGTGCATACAGTCTTATTGCCTGCTGTCTTGCAAGAAAGAATAATCCAGAGGAAGTTCAGACTGGAAGTTAGGAACAATTTATTCTCCCAAAGAGTGGTGATGCACTGGCAATAACACTGCTCAGGGTGTGGTGGGGTCACCAATCCTGAAGGTGTTCCAGAACTGTGGGGATGCGGCATTGAGGATGTGGGTGGTGGGCATGGTGGGGGTGGGCTGGGGTTGGATGGGTGATCTTAGAGGTCTTTTCCAACCTCAATGATTCAGTGATTATTCCAGGAAGGACTGGAGCCCAAGTGTCTCAACACAATCAATCCAAAGACTTTATACACAGAAAAAAATCTCATTTCATTGGTGGATATTGAAACTAAAACATCCACCACCAAAAATCTGCATCCCAGATCCCTGAGTTATGGAAAAATCTCACCCATGGAGGTGACCCCATCCACGCAGGGCAATGGGATGTCACAGAGGGGTAAGTAGGGTGATAGTTAACTCCTCAGACCCTGCCCCTTTGGATGTGGCCCTTTTCTAACACAGCCATTTCTGTCCATGATGTAGGAGCAATTGAGAGTAATTAGTGTGAGATGATGGTTGTGGTCACCAAGGCCATCAATAGCGCTTGTTTTGGATGGGAATACAGTCTGAGCAGCTTCTAGAAAATGACTTCATCCATCTCCCGTCTGATTCATTTTCCCATATTTCAAAGTTCAGGTTATTGCCATCAAAGGAATGGAGTACTTATGTCCTGGGAATCCAGGAAAGGAGGAATCCAGCAAGGGTGCCTCTGTAAGGCAAGGAGCCAGAGAAAGGTGTTCAACGGCAAGCAGGTCATTGGGATCTGCCTCCATCACTTCCCTTCTATGGTCTGTTGTCAGAGGATTCATTTCTTCTTCAATAGAAGAGAGAGGAAGAAATATCACTCCAGCAATTCAATTCTCTGCTGTGGGTGAAAGGAAGAAGGAAAAGAAAAGACATTTCTTGGAAATCTCCTATTTTACTGGTACCTGTAATCATCCATTGCAGAATTCTTGGGTTCTTCTTTCTAGCTAGGCATTTTCCTTGGTTTATAAACACGTCATATGAAAGTGCAAGATCATAAAATTTACAAGTTATGCAAGGGCTGACTTACTGTATAATTACCTTTTTTTTTCGCTCTCAGGCACTTCTGTCTTCAACTGTTACTCTGCAAGATCCAGCGGGCAGGAGAACCAACCAGAAAAATAAAAATAAAAGCTAGAAAAAGGAGGTGGCCTGGTATTCGGTGGCTCAGATCCGACATAAACACTGCTGGGATAAGCAGACGTGCTGGAACTCTGCGGGGTTTGGGGTCAGGGTGAAAATCCCCTGGTTTTCACATTCTTACACCCCAAACCACAAAAGTGCAAGTTTCTCATCTTCAGCTTGAAACCTCAGGGCTCTTGTAGCCAAAAATGGGACAATTGACAAATAGGAGCTCCAACCAAGAAGCGCTGCAGAGAGATTGGCCAGGAAAGGAAAAGTGAAACACTTCCAAATACAGAAATGTGCAAAAGCTTTGCTGCTGAAGACAAGGATAATATTTGCTATGCTATCCTAACCAAATATGCCACTCAACACCCTCTCCTTTATCACAGTTATTTTAGTGGTGTTGAGTGGGGTCAAGACTAAGTCAAAAATCTACAGTTTTCCCTTCCAGACAAAGCTGCTTTTGCAATGAAAATAGAGACTTCACTAAACATGTCCTAAATGCAGTCATCGTTAGATGTAGCATTTGCTGCCCACTGTCTTCTTAGTAATTGCTGTGCATAACTGGTTAAAAAAAAATAATCCCACTTCCCAGCAGAATTCCCCTTGGAAATTTCAGGTGAAACAGCCCCATTTTGGCAAAATTGAGAAGTATTCCTATGCAATATGATGGGTTGTGCCCATAGGAGGAGCAGCACTGCGCTGCGAGTCATAAGAGATCTCCACAGTGCTATTGAGAAAGAACACGGCCATGAAATCAGAATGGAGCATAGCATGCCAGAGCTCGGTGCAACACCTATTAAAACCAAGAGAAACTCTTAATTAAGGATAGTGTTTGGGGACAACTGTTCCTGTAACTCAACTTAGTGCCACACACTAAGAAGCTGCTTAATTTTATGAAGAGGTTTAAGTGCTGTTGGCTTCGGTGGGATGGCAGCACGTGCTTAAGTGTTTCTGCAGCAGACAAATGGATTCAAGCATGGGCTGAAGTCCTCCGCTAAACGGCGGTCTTGGAATGATATATCTGGGAGAAAGAAGCATGTTGGTCTTGCAAAACAGCAGGATCCTTTTGATGCTTCCAAGTCCTCCAAAGGCACCCCATGGTGAAGAGCTTCTATTAGGTTTGACATGTTAGAGGCATTAACGGGGTTGAAGAAGCTCGTTTTTGGTCTTAATGAGACCTTTTAAATGAAAAGCAAATGCTTAGCTTCACGTTTTATGTCGCAGAACTGCTTGGAGGTCGGAAAAGGAACCATGAATCATAATTTTAAGTTGCAGGATAGGATTTCTTACTTCCCAAGTAGATTTTTAAAGCTCTCCAGTGTAAGCAAATACCGCTATTTTTATTTACACTTTAAAATTAAAGCGAGGCTTTTGGGAACTAAGACATTTTTCAATAACATTTTAGAGCCCTCTTTGCAAATGCGCAGCTTCTACAAATAAATTTTACAGCCTCCATCCTGCAGTGCAGAGCCTGATGGGAAGCACAGAAGGAGTCTCCTTTGATCCACGTTGGAACAAATATCACCGGAGACCCGGGGCCCTCCCCTAGATCTGTTAACCTGTTTGGGGGCTGTAAATATTTTAAGACTGTAGGACGTTGTTCATTAGGTATTTTGTCTTTGTATTCCTCTTCTTGGTTAGTTGGACTGGTGTGTAGGCGAGGGATGGCACACAGAGCTCATCCAATGCTTGGGTTAATAAGGCTTTCACGGTGGACCCAGTACGTAACCAAGAGAAACAACAAGGGTAAGCATGACACAAAAATCCTTCATGGCCAAAACAGCCCTGCTGGAACCATAAGAAATCAGCGTAGGGGTTTGGGCAAACTGGGAGTGTAAACTGGGAAACTGCCCTTGAGCCCATTGCCATTCCCTTTGTCTCTTTTATTCTTTTTCTCTCGGTTGGGTATTTAATTTTTCAGGCAAAAACAAACAAACAAACAAACAAAAGGCACTGCGAGGGTAACAATCTGGGGGAACGGAGAGGGAAAATGTGGTTATCTTCTGGATCTGCTCTCCTCCATTGAGCTGGCAGCATGTTGGCTGGGTAGGTCAAGGTCCATGGGAGTGAAGGGCTGAGGGTTGGGATGGGGGTTGGATATGAAGAGCAGGGAGGCAGCTTGCCCCACTCTGTCCCTGCAGCGACGATCTCAAGGTCCCTACTGCCTCAAAAGCAAAATTCAGAGATACAGGGGTAGCTTCCTCAGAAGGGAACAACAGAAAATACTCATATGTATATAGGTCAGTCCAAACCAGAAAAGGCTCCACTTAGGTTTTATAATCAGAAAAAAAAATAATTAAAAAAAAAATAGAACAGTTTTCAAATAAAAGAGAGATGAAATAAATACCATGTAACCTATTAACATCTAGGTAATAGCCCTACTGCTTCTTCACTTAACAGCAAACACCTCATTTTCTTCACCAGATGGATGCACAGAAACAAAGAAATTGATTTACATTGTTCAAAATTGGGCTTACAAATCTAACTGCTGCAGGATACTGGAGGGAATAATCTCCTGACTGTGAAGGCATTTTCATCCATGGGGCAATAATTGTCTCTGGTAAATGTCCAAACGAATGGGAATTCTGCTGGAAGATTTAAGATGTTATAGGTTGGTGTTTTTTTTTTTTTTTTTAAACTTGTAAATAGAGACATCTTAAAGTGCTCTTAAAGCTGCTCCATAACAATTAAGAAAGATTTTAAGAGACCGCAGCTCCAGGATGTCAGCCTTAGCACTTTAAATAAAATTAATAAGTCTCACTATTATAGACGTCTTCCTGCTTGAAAAAGCAAGCGAGAGCCACTCATCAACCTGAAAGCCATTAGCAGAGACAATTGAGGGCCTTTTCATCCCGCTGCAGTGGGGTAGCAGCACCCTAGTTCAGATGTTGAAGGTTTACATCTTTGGTAGCCCTGTGAGATTATTCAGAACTGCCCTCCTTCTTAACGCTAGGTAATCTTGATTGAGGACCACACTGATCTCCCTGAGCATTCAGCAAATCTCTCGTATGGAGGATTGACCCTAAGATCAGAAAAAGGGATTTTTTGGGTGCTATTTTAGATTCCTTATGACTAAGCTGGAATAGAAGGGTGGGTTAAAGTATTCATTAAACAGATAATTTAGACACCTTGAGCTTGACAGTGCCATTTTAGGAGTAAAAAACTTTTGGTCTTGAAATGTTGTTCATTCACATGGCAGTGAAATAAATGCAAAAGAAATAAATGCAAAATAATGCCACAACGTTTTTGGCTCTATCACTTCTTCCAAAAAGGTGAATAGATCACAGAACATACTTTCTTTTTAATGCACTCCATGGTTGTGTGTTTGTACAGTGACTGTAGTACAGGAGGACAACCACTGAGCCCTCTATAGGGGAAGGATGGGATGCAAAATGTGTAATGGATGTTGAGTTGGGCTTGCTCAACCATGGGGACTCCAGGGAGCTGGTACAGTGATTATAGTACAGGAGAACAACCACTGAGCACTCTATAGGGCAAGGATGGGACACAAAATGCATAACTGATGTTGAGTTGAGCTTGCTCAACCATGGGGACTGCTGGGGAAAGCTGCTTTTGAGAGAAAAAAAGTTCATTCTGCACAACTGAGAAATATTCCCATTCAGACATGCCAGCGTTCACACGGCATTTCCTTTGGGAAATGATGCCTTCCTCCATTGCAGAGGCTCTGCAAATACAGTCCAGCACATAACTACACAACAACAAATGAATGCCAGCAGTAAAAGGGCAGGCTAACAGGCTGCAGGTGAAATGCAGCTTCCAATGATTTCTCCTCACCACACAAATCCAATCATTAGCCAATAACAATGACTTATGGCCTTGCTGTATATTAGTATACCAATACTGGCCTTTCTTAATGCATGGATGTGCAAAGCGTTTCGTTTTGGAAATGCAGAGCTGCCCAAAGGTGCACATGGGATGCAGAAGAACAGCTTTGGAGCACCACACTGACAAGGCACCTGCATGGAGAGGATGCCTTGTGGGAAAAGCTGCCTGGAAGGTTATGCCACAGCTTCAAATCCTGCTGCTCTTGGAAGTTCCAGCCTGAATCCCAGGATGAGTGGAAGGAAATTCCATGAGTTTTGCTTGCATGGTGGTTGGCCCCTGAGATTATGGGGCCACAGTGCAGCAGAGAGGGCAGATTCAGTGGAGATGAACAGTCAGTCTATGGGAAAGAAGGAAGGTGGTAATGAGGTCAGAGTGCACAGCCATGAATTTGTCCTTCTGCAGGGATTCATGACTGGGAGGTTCAGGTTGGATATCAGGAAAAATGTCCTCTCAGAAAGAGTGGTAATGCACTGGAACAGGCTGCCCAGGGAGGTGGTGGAGTCACCATCCCTAGGAGTATTCAAGAAAATGGTGGATGTGGCATTTGGGGACATGGTCAGTGGGCATGGTGGGGAGGGCTGGGGTTGGACTTGGGGATCTTTTGGTGATCTTGGTGATCTTGGTGGTCTTTTCCAACATTAATGATTCTGTGATTCTATAATGAGTAGAATCATGTCTGGATGCCTCCTGCAGAGCATGAATCAGGCAGGGAATGCTTGGTCTGAACTAATATTTCAGAAATACTCACTGATAAGACCAATTACAGGCATCTTAGAACTGAACATTCTGTGGTGTATTTCACAGAACTTCCTAAAATACTTATTTTCCCAGTTAACTTTTATGCATGAGCAAATATATGGGAACACATATGAGACGCCACCAGGATTTTGTGCAGTCATCAGCTGTAACTGGAGAGGGGTGTGAAGCTACAAACTTTAATGGAGGGAGCCACAGGGAATTCCTCTGCTTGCAATGTGACCTGCACTGAGGAAAGAAAGGAAGATCCCTGGGTTCGAGTCGTGCTAATGAATGTGAAAGGAATGGAGGAGAAATGGGTCTGGCACAGATTCTGCTCCAGCTCCCACAGACCTAGTGATAGCAGCTTGGAGTGGTACCTTCTTTTCTGTGTATTTTGGGCAAGGACCTCTGCAGGGGCATTTTCAAAGGGTCAGTGGTCCTCTTTGAACAAAACTCATTAGCATAAAGCAGCACATGATAAATCCCATAAATATCAAGAGATTCTATTTCGCCAAAGACTGCCATAGCCCCTCAGTGCAGCAAAATCCATGCACAGACTGACGAAATCTGGTAGCAATGCCCAACAAAGTCTTGTTTGATCTGTGTTGTTGAGTAGAAGCATGGGGCAACCCCTTTACCTACAGATATTTGTTATGAAGTGTCCCTCAGCTTATTTTTCGCCCCTGGAAGTTGTTTCAAAGAGTGATGTACAACTGCATCGATTCCTCAAAAAGGAAGAAAAAAAAATAGGGAACTTTTTGCTTTTCTGTCCACCTTTGGACTTCAGGAGTTACTGGGGCCCTCACAGCACCATCACAGATTTATATGGCAGACGAACGTTGTTAAACAATCCAGAATAAGTTCATCTTTGAACGGATTTCAGACCACAAGAATTTTGAAGTCTCACTATCAGGGATTTTTTAAAAGCTCGTTCAAAATTAAAAGCATTTTTATGCCAATTTAAATAGGGACTCGGAGATAAAATTCCATCCAAAATATGCTACGTCTCTGGGCTCCCCAAAATAGGTTGGTTATTCTAACCGAAATGCTACGTGTTGAACAAGATAGGCTTGTGCAGAGAATACACATTCCCTGTACCAGACTAAACACTGAAATACAGGGAGGTTTGTTCTATATAAATTCCTGGTAAAGATTAATGTTAAGTGGAAAGATAAGCTTATAGCGCATAAGATGCAATCTGAATTTAACTGCTGCAAGGAAGAATGTTCTGGGCTCATTATCATAGGAGTGTATCTGAGTAAAATGTTGCCTTGTTTTAGGGATAATTTTCAAGAGATACTGCAGAATTTATCAGGAGTTGTAACACCTTAGGATCATTGGACCAGTTGGGCTTTGGGGGTCCCTTCCAACTGAACTCCATGTTCTACATTTTATATTCTATATTCTAAGTGATTGTCACTCTGTATTGGCACTGGTGAGGCCCCTCAATACAAGAAAGGCATTGAGGCCCTGGAGTGTGTCCAGAGAAGGGCAACAGAGCTGTGAGGGGTCTGGAGCACAGCGATATGGGGAGCAGCTGAGGGAATGGGATGGGTCCATCTGGAGAAGAGTAAGGCTCAAGGGAGACTATCGCTCTCTACAACTACCTGAAGGGAGGTTGTGGTGAGGTGGGAGCTGGCCTCCATTCCCAGTAACAGTGATAGGATGAGAAGGAATGGTCTTAAGTTGTGCTAGGGGATGGTCAGGTTGGATATTAGGAAAAATTTCTTCTGCAAAAGAATGGAATGGCACTGGGATGGGCTGCCCAGGGAGGTGGTGGGGTCACCATCCCTGGAGGTGTTAAGAAACATTCAGATGACGTACTAAGGGACATGGTTTAGTGGGGAAATACTGGTAGATGGATGGTAGGACTGGATGATCTTGAAGTTCTTCTCCACCTTTGGTGACTCCGTGTTTTTATATTCTATATTCTGTGTTCTGTACTGCATTCTAAACACAAGAGATGTTCAGCAGAGCTGTCTTTTTCCGACTTTTTCACCTCCTATTCATATTCAGATGACAGCACTTGAAGAAACGGAGCAATGGAACAACTAGGAGAAAAGCTGCAGTGTGAGGGGAAGCAGAAACAGAGCTGAGTATGAAAAAATAACAGTCAAAATGGAAATCTTTTTGCTGTAGCTCTCTGTGTGGTCCTCTATGGGTTGTAGTTTGAGCTGTATGCATTGGTTTGGTCTTAGAGCAAACCCGGTGCTGGCACAAAGCAGGACCTCAGCTCCCACCCCTGCCCAGGGCTGAGTGGCCGTTTCAGGGTGACTCAGAGGAGCTATAAAAACCAACCGTGGGCTGTAGGCAAATGCACAGGTGCTTCTCACCCCCAGCCCCTTCCCGGAAGTGCACAATGCTTTGCATCATGTATTTGCCCTTGGTAGGTACTACACCAACGCAGCCTTTGAGAGCCCTTCTTCCTCAGATTCAGACCCAACATTGTTCCAAGCTCAGCCCAATGCTTGAATGATGCCCAGAAGCTTGTGTTGTTGTGATTCTGACCCCAGTATTGCAGTCAGGCTTCACAACAATCATTGCTATTGTTCCGCAGTTCCAGGGGGCAATGGAAGGGTTTTCTGCCAGACAAATTTGTTTTCTTTAGTAAGCAGTATTTCTTGCCATACGGGGCATTAATACATAAGCCAACTCTAAGGCAGGTTGAAACGCAGCTTTCAAGTGATGTTTGTTCCTTCTTTCCCTCAAAATAAGGAAAAAAATGAAAACCATGTTTAGATTGTGGTGCAACGGTGCAGCAGACGCTTCTCGTGATCCAACAGGAACTAAATATTAACTCGACTTTTTCAACGGGTTGATAAAAATGTTAACTCTTGCGAGGTTCTCTGTACAAGCACGAATAGGAAAAGGGGGCATTTCTAAACCAGAAAAGAAAGAATGAATGAAACGAAACCTATCAGGGTGTGGGGAGGATGAGATCATCTCAATTCCTTCTGTGCCGTTCAAAGTTTTTCCTCCATTCAGTGCACTCTACCACTTCAGTTCCAAATGTATTTCCCTTATACTGGGTGCCATTTGGGGAATAAATGCAAAGGAATAAGGGCTGCTTACGTATTCAGCTTCTTTCTTGTTTTTTTTTTTTTTTTGTCTTTTCTTCTCCTGTTGCAATATAAACTGAAATTAATTTTGCCTCTACTGAAATAATGTATTAATTTTAAAGGCCATTTGGTTCTTTTATCAAAATAGCAATTTTAATGTAATCAGACTTGAGCCACTTGATTATTTTTCTCCCAATTCCAGTGTAAGATGGATAGCCCTGCCTACTGAAATAATACACGACCATTCAAAGCGGTAATTTTGAGCTTCTTCTCCTTGATGCAGTCCTCACCAGTCAGTGTCAATACGAGCGAGCATCAATACCAATAAAATGTCAGTGTTTTCATGGCCCAACCAATTGTCTTCTTGTGAGGCTGCTGCATGTTGGGATTGAAAATAAGCAGCTGTCAACCTGGGAGCAGTGAGAGGACATCAGACCTTCTTGCATTGCCCAGTAGACAGTACCTCTAGCAATAGCTTTTGGCCACTGGGTCTGATCCAGTCTCAAACCTAGAAGTGCAAGGTTGCTCAGCTAGCTCCCTGGGAGATCCATCTTGATTTTCTTTCTCTGTGTATTTATTGTTTTTTTTTTTTTTTTTCTCTGGATGGGAAGCTGAACATGTTTTTGGACTGGGCACCCAAGGGACACCAGGTCTACCCAAGGGGACATCAGGTCTACCCAAGGGGATATCAGCTCTACCCAAGGGAATGCCAAGCTCTAACTTGCTGCCTTCCATTAATCACGCTTTGGGAGGGTTCTCAGCAAAAATGTTTCATTTTGGTTACAGCTTGGGCATTGCTTGGAATAAACATCTCCCGGAACAGAAACAGCACGCGTCTCCATGGAAAAGAGTGAATGTTCATGGTGGGATTTGCTCTGCAAACAGGTGTTGTAAAAAATCCTGTTTCAGCATGAACTTGACCTCCTTCTCACATAAAATAGATCAGAAATGTTACAGGAGTGGGCAGCAGACTTTTTAATATCCCCCCAGACTCCAGCAAGCTGACAACACAGCATATGCCCAAAGCATCGAAGCATTCCATGCTCCAAACCGCACCGCTTTCTCTGCAGAGATACAGGAGTTAAACATATCCGTTACCTCAAACGACCTTTGCAGGAGGCTGAATCATTTGCATTTTGATGCACTGGCACTTTCTAAGCCAAAGAGACATGAGAATTTTTATCACCTTCAACAACTGCGTTGCCAGGGGCAACGTGCATAAATCTGCTCCCCAGCATCGGCCTCAGCATGCAGCAGAGGGCGGTGTTTGTGTGTGAAAAAATGCATATTTATGCAAAAAAAATTACAAAATCTTACTCGAACCTTGGGCAAAATTTGGGGTCTGAGGCTTATTGTTTGTTGCTAATTGCCATGGCAACCGTATCAAACCAAAGCACATGTTCATCTGTTTGTAAGTACCCATGCACCTGAGCGTCTGCTGTTGGGATGCTATTGGGAAAACACAGGCGGTGTGTTTTAACTCATGCAGGATAATCCCTGTCCCAAAGGATTGTGATTTAAAAACACACCTCCTGATGCACTGCTGCTGTCCTCCTTGATAACACGGCTTTCCCTTTCTCCAGTTCCTCAGGATACTGCCTGCCCTCATTCTAAAAGGAAAGCTGTGCAAGGAAAACAGCCCCTTAGATATTTGCATTGGGACGAGAAATAGATGAGAAAACCAATGCAGAGTGAAACTCTTGGCACTCATTTCCTTATGGAGCTTCTCCAGTGTAGACCACGAAGCTTCAGCCCAGTGTCAAACCACGCTCTGCTTGCTATCGGTCTTGATACCATTGGCTATCGTAGAAAACAAAGTTATTTAATGTTTTGTGCCTATTTTAACATGAGGATGAGATTATGTTTTTGGGGGAATCCCAGAGCAGGACTCAAGGATGGCTCTTGTCAGCCTTTGGGGAGTCCTGCGGGATGTTGTGTCAGGTCTCCTGCTTTCTCCCCACGTACAATGATGGCGTTGATGTCTTCCCACGTTTCAAGTGTTTGTGGAGCTTGTGGAAAGAGAGGTGGAAAGCTGGTGCCCGCAGAGGCAGTGGGCACCGTGGCAGCTGGGTGCCAGACGATTCAATGTGCTGTTTCTGGATTTAGGAGGAAACTCTCTGACAAATCAGACAAGAAAATTACACGTTGCAAGAAATAGTGAAGCTGCTGGTAGGCTGATGGCGTCCCTATTTCACTTCTGAGCAGCTTGATGCTTTCTTTTTTTTTCTTGGCTGGGCTTTTGTAAGAGGGGGAAGCATTGCCCTGCACCTCTGGGATGCAGAATGATGCCACGTGCAAACCGTTGAATCACAGAATGTTTTGAGTTGGAATGGCCCTTTAAGGATCATCTAATTCCACTGCCAGTAATAAACAGGGACACCCACAGCTCCATCAGGTACTCAGAACCCCACCCAGCCTGACCCTGGGTGTCTCCAAGGACATCCACCACCTCTCTGGGCAACCTGGTGTTGGTAGCATCATTTCAGTACTGATCCTGCCCTTGTTAATCTGTATCAATGCTGTGGGTATCCAAGCAATATGAATAGAGCACAAAGAAGCTTTGCCTTGTGGCTACGTGCAGTAAACTCAGTAGTTAGCTGTAGCTGACAACAGCAAGGTGAGCTCACTGTCTATTTTTTGTTGAGTAAACATCTTGAATAACTTCATTATGTTAAATAGGAACCCTTATGGTCATGTGCTGCTTTGGTTTTAAATAAACCTGCTTGAATGAGAGGGTAGGAGGTGGTGGGGTGATAAAAAGGCTGCCAGGAAAACCAAAAGTTGCTCAGAATAAGGAGGAGAAAAAATAGAAGGGAGAAAAGAGATTAAACCTTGTTGCTGAAGTGTTGAATGAAGTACACATGGCAATAGAATCAGACTGGGGAGCCAAGCACCAAATGGGCTTTCCTCTGACAATGAACCTCTTGAAGCATCCCCGGCTATGGAAGGAGCTTTATGCTGCACCAAACAAGCTCCTCTCTGGATACAATTGCATACTGTCTGATAGGCTGCAGCATCCCAAAGTGTGTGGTTGGGCTGTCTGGACCTCAGGTGTCAGTGCTGTTTGTAAGGGAAATTCTGTGCTTTTTATCATCTGCGTTCTGAAGAGCAAAGAGCCATCACTGGCACTGGCAGTGGAGCCAGAAGGTCTAAGCAGACCCAAAGCTAACAGTGGGTCTGCTTTCAGCAAAACCTGCTGGAAGCAAAGGCAGACCTTGTGCCTTTCTTTCCCAGAAAGGTCTGCAGATGTGGGTATATGCTGAGAAGGTCTGGTTTTATTACTTGGACCGAATTTGATGCTGTTTGTGGAGGTGGGGAGGAGTGTTCTGGTTTAGGTTCGGCCTCCTGCACAGGGCAAACAGGGTGCAAAGGACAAGAGCAAGACCCGCACCATTCCTTGCTATGAAAACTCCTTTCTCACTGCGCAGCATCTGCTGTTCCAACCCCTTAAAGGTGCACGGGGAGATTTCCCATCCGGGTTCAGCGGTGCTGCTCTGCCCCGTGTAATGCTCAGCACTGTGCACTGCTCTGCCCAGCGCCCATCAGCACCGCAGCTACAGCACTTCGCACTGGAAAATGCATTTGACTCTTCCTTTCTTTCTTTCTTCCTTTCTTTCTTAGAGGAAGTTCTGTCGTGCCTTCAGCCCCGAGCTGCCATCGGCTGATGTTGCTTATCAGGAATACAAAAACAAAACACCAAAACCCCAAAATCTCGAGGGGTTGTTGCTGTCCGTAACAGTAAACACGAGCTGAACGAGCTCAAATGAGGAGCAGCCCCATTCCCTCACCTCTTTCCCCCCGTGAAGGTCAGGAACGTGCACGGGGGGGGGGGTCCCAGGCTGAGCCTCCCCTACAGCTGCCTCTGCACGTGATGAAGCACTCACCGGTATCGCCTTCAGTTATTGACTGCTTTGCAAATTGCTATTGAGCAATTGAGGAAGTGATAATTGCTGCTTTCTTTCCTTTTCTTGTGATGATGCAGGTTGCCACTGAAGGACTGAAGTCCTCAAGGATTCCTCTTTCTTTCTTTCTCTCTCTCTCTCTTTTAATTTAAAGCATAAAGTCATTTTAGTTAAGTGCAGTTATGTACAAGAAACCTGCGGCAAAATCATATGACAGCTCCGCATGCAGATTGAAAGAAAAGAAATGTTCTTGGAAACTCCCAGGGAAAAACCGGAGCGAGTTTAACAAGTCACAGGTGGGATTTCGTTAACGGGTGTCATAATCGCTGCATAACTCGTGGCCAATGTAAAACAATAGCTGCACTTCACAGCTGTACAGAGCGCTGTTTGTGATTTTGCCTTCCTTACCAGCACGTGGTTGGGATGGGGGGTATCGCAGCGATCACCGAGCGGTGCTAATTAATGAGAGCTAGGTGGGTTTGGAGATGCTCTTCCACTGATGTGCGGTGTCGTTGGTTCACGGGAACTAAACCGAAGGGAATTTCGGATCCATCTTCGTGTTTCATTGTTGTTCTCCCACGGCATAATAACGGCTCAACCTTCGGGCGGATGGTTCTGAGCCCTGCAGCAAAATCCCTCCTCCGGGGTTGAGCGGGCTCAGTCCCAGCGAGCTGCAGGGCAGGAAGCACCGTTTCCTGAGATTGGAAGGAATGTATTTCAGAATCTGCCTGGCTCTCAGTGGGATTTAGCTGCTGTTCAGTGCTTTGTCGCCAGGAGCTTCAGAGGAACGCAGACGCCAGCAGTGGGTGCCAGGTGAGCTTGGCCATGGTGCTGGTGGGCCGGTTCCCACGTGGACCTCAGCGCATAAGGGAGGTGAGCCCACCCCGACCCGCACAAGGTCCCTCTCCCGAGGTTCCACGCCTTTTGCATCAGATGAGGAGGAATGCATTTCCCTCTCCTCCTATCTGCTTTGGTTATTCACTCGATTGCAGTAAAAAGATGAGAGGTGATGGCCACGTTGCACCAGGGGAGAGCCAGGTTGGATATTACGAACAATTTATTCTCCTGAAGGGTGGTGATACATTGGCACAGGCTGCCCGGGGAGTGGTGGGGTGACCATCCATGGAGGTGTTCCAGAGCCGTGGGGATGTGGCACTGAGGGACGTGGTCACTGGGCACGGTGGGGGTGGGCTGGGCTTGGATGTGATGGTCTTGGAGGTCTTTTCCAGCCTTAATGATTCCATGAAAACGCATAGGGGAGTGCTGGGCAGATGGATGACCGTACCAACTCATCCTGTATCCAAACAGTGCTCCGTTAAGAAACGTTTTGTACCGCTGTGCTATGATACTGCTACCATACAGAGATCACAGAGGTGCAACACGAAGTTATTAATGCTTTTACCAGTAGTGTGTAAACCTTGATATTTATTTTTAACTAAGCTTCAGGTAACTTTAATTCTCAGTTTATGGTGTGGTCAGTATAGGAAGTTGTATCTGTGTGTGGTGACTGAACGGTGGGTGCTGTGAGATACCCTACAAGTGACAGCCTTAGGAGTCAGTGGGGAGCCTCTATTTTGTTGCTGTCGGATCAAATTACCCGATGTTATCATTGCAGTTGCCTGATATTGCTTTCTTTTAAAGTACAGTTACATAAAACAATAAGAAAAAAAAAAAAGGCTAGTATATTAAATATACCTTATGTAAAGTAAGGAGGTAACACACAGAAAGGTCTACCAACAACATATAAATGGCTGGAGAAGCTCCTCTGTGCTAGGAGTACATGGCTATGCTGTCAAACTGGGAACCCCAGAGGTTTGCCCTCTGGGTCCCCCGTGTTCTTGGCCACGATGCGTGCTGTGAAATCTGCATCTTTGCCCAGTTGAAGTGGTGGAGGATTAGGACCGCAAGTCTTTGCATGGGACTGTGATTCAGAGATCCACCCATGGCTTGGAAGATGATATCCGAGGAGCTCTGTGGGCCTGGGGCCTGCAAGCTTTGTCTAGAGGTGTTAGGCAAGAAATTCTAGCTCATGAGTGAGGATTTCATCAGTTTTTCTTACTATTCTGGCAATCGCTAGCTGTTGCTATCTGGTTCTTCAGCAGCCCCAAGCCATCTTACACCACAAACATGGAAAAGCATCCTTGTACTGAGGGCTCTAGCATCTTGTTAGGTACCAAAAGGTCTCACTGGCTGCCAAGCAAGCAATGCTGTCTGTGTCTCTCCTGTTCACATTTTCTCTGGAAGCTTGGTGAAGCTGTGGAAGCAATACAACGTGGAAGAACATCAGCTCTCCTTGTTTCCAGCTGCAAAACGCAATAGGTTAAAGCCAGATCTTAACAGGTCAAAAATGAACTTCTAGTTGGAAATCAGATTTTATTTCTCCCTCTCTCTCCTTTTTAAATCACCATCAACAAGGCTGTAGAGAGGTCATCTAATTGGGGCAAGAGAAAGGAGAAGCCTGTGCTCCCTTGGATAGCAAAGTGCTATCCAGGCCTCGTGGCCCTGGAAATACCCCTCAAACGTTGTAGTCAGAAGGAGACCACGCTTTTCTTGGCAGCCCTGTTGAAGCAGTGAATACACTGAGAAAATTCCGAGTGATTTATTTCTGTCATAGTGCTATGACTTGCTGTTTGAATCAAGAGAACAGTCTTCCCGCTGCTTGAGCTACAATCCAGCATCATTAATAAACAGCATTGGTAAGAAAGTCAAGTGGCTAAATTGTCAGCTCCTGTTTGGAAGCTGCCCTGATTAAAATATCCATTAGTGTAAATTGTATTATTATGGTTAAACCCACTGTGCTAAATACCAAACTGCATTAAGCTATTATATTCTATGTAGCCACTAAATCGAATTACCTGGTGCATCTGTTTAGCAAACTGTAAAACCTGAAGAGTTTGACAATCATTATTATTTAGTTTGTACGCTTCAGGTCTTTCTTGTGACTGACGTGTAGGCACTGTGGGGCTTTGCTCCATAGAAATACACCCCTCTGCATTAGAACAGAGTTGTGTAGTGCTGAAAACCAGGTTTAAGAACGTTGCCTTGTTAACTTTTCTGCACTCAGTGCCACGATTTCTTGTTTTCAAACTGTGGCTGCTTTTAATGCCAGAAGATTTGGTGCATGTTTTGTTTATGTGAAAGATGATAAGTTTAAAATTGTCAAAAAAAAAACCCCAAACCCTAAACCTTTTATGTTTCCCTGCCTGTTCAGATTCATTCTGACAGCTCAGCTCCCATTGAATGATTTAGCACAGTCCTCCACCTGCTAACCAAGAGAGTGACTTGACCCCCCCAGCACCTGTGCACATTGAAAAGCCTCTTTAATTCTGACTCAGGAGGAAAATGTGTTTCTCATTACCACTTTAGGGTTGTGCCTGTGTGAGAGCAGCAGGAGGACTTGGTCTAGTTCGGTATGCATGGGGTGGAGGAGGTGATGGTGTGGGAGATGCTGATCTGGGTCTGGAAGATGTGTGAGCCCTGTTGTTGTGCTGGGCATGGGGCTCTGAATCTGCAAAATGAGTCGCAGAATCGTTGAGGTTGGAAAAGACCTCCAAAATCATCTAGTTGAACCATCCACCTACCACTAAACCACGTCCCTAATCCCCTATGGCCATTCTTTCCTTAACCACCTCCAAGGACGGTGACCCCATCACCTCCCTGTGCAGCCTTTTCCAGTGCATCACCACCCTTTCTGAGAAGTATTTCCTAACACCCAATATGGAACTCCCCTGGCACAACTTGGGGCCATCTCCTCCCATCCTGTTGCTGTTACCTGGGAGCACAGGCTGACCCCCACCTCACCATGACCTCATTTCAGGCAGTTGTATGGGACAATAACGTCTCCCTGGAGCCTCCCCTTCTCCAGACAGACCTATCCTATTCCCCCATAAGAGTTGTGCTCCAGACCCCTCACAGCTCCATTGCTCTTCTCTGGACATGTTCCAGGACCTGGAGAGGGGCAACAAAGCTGGTGAAGGCTCTGCTTTGTACATGATTGTTTTCTCCCATATAGAGCCATAATGAGCTTCTTGGGGTTTATAGGAATGTTGGACGCTGTGTTACTTAAACCTTCAGTGAATAATGTGGTCTGTGCCTTTAGGCTAAGGGATTACTGACCAGGAGCAGCAATGGGTTGCACTAACAACATCCTGAGCAGTGAGACTGGGGCTGTGGCAGGAAGCAAAAGCAGCAGCATTGGCTCTGTCTTTAGCCTGAAATTCCCAGATGCCAGCAACTTCTTGAGATATTCACAACTACTAAATTTGCACTAAAAACAAACAAAACTGCTGACTGAGCCTGCTGATTGCACTGCTTAAAGCACAGTTTTACTTTTTCTTCCTCTCCTTAAGAGCTGATGCTTGATGCAGAGAGCTGGATCTATCTCCACTCCTGAATCATCACTACCATTGTTGCCCACACCAGCTGCAGAACTCTTGCTGGTGATGATCCTGAGCCAGTTTATTCCCTCCTCCCTCTGAGCCTGTGAGGCTGGAAGTCCTTTTTTCTCCCTGCAGACAGAGACAATTCTGTACAGCATGTAAAGACTTGGGGGTTGGAGCTTGATGATCCTCGAGGTCCCTTCCAACCCAAGCCATTGTATGATTCTATTACTTGAAGTCTACTATTTCTGTTTTTAATCAGGGGTCATACTGCAGCCTTCTGCTCCACCTGGTACAACTGAATGGCATGGGAAGTCAGGAATGGACTGGGAGATGTGGCTGAGCTGGCTCATCTGTGGGGATGGTCTTCATTAGTGAGCTGGATGAAGGGATAGAGTCCACCCCCAGCAAGCTTGCTGATGATACAGTGCTGGGAGGAGTGGCTGATAGACCAGAAGGCTGTGTTACCACTCAGCAGGACCTGGACAGACTGGAGAGCTGGGTAGGGAGGAACCTGATGAGATTTGACAAGAGCAGGTGTAGAGATGGGAAGGAATGACCGCATGCATCAGTACAGGTTGGAGGCTGATCTTCCGGAGGGGATCTCTGCTAAGAAGGACCCAGATGTTCTGGAGGGTGACAAGATGGCCATGAGCCAGCAGTGTGGCCAATTAGGCCAATGGTATCGTGAGGTACACCTACCAGCAGGTTGAGGGGGCTGCATTCAGAATACTGCGTCCAATTCTGAGATCCCCAACTCAAAGACAGAGATCTCCTAGAAGGAGTCCAACAGAGGGCGCAAAGATGATGAAGGGCCTGGAGCATCTCCTCTGTGAGGACAGGCCGCGTAACCTGAGTCTGTTCAGCCTGGGGAAAAGAAGACTGAGGGGGATCTGATTTGTGTTTATAAATATCTAAAGGGAGGTGGGAGGCAAATGGATGAGGCCAGGCTTTTCTCAGTGGTGTTCAGTGATAGCACAAGGAGCAATGGCCTAAAACTTGGACATAGAATGTTCCATACTCACATGCAGAAGAGCTTCTTTACAGTAAGGGTGGTGACGCACTGGAACAGGTTGCCCAAGGAGGCTGTGGATGCCCCGTCCCTGCAGGCATTCAAGGCCAGGCTGGATGTGGCTCTGGGCAGCCTGGCCTGGTGGTTGGTGACCCTGCACATAGCAGGGGGTTGAAACTAGGTTATCACTGTGGTCCTTTTCACCCCAGGCCATTCTATGATCTTCTTTCAATGAACAGCATTCCTCTTGCTAGTTATTAGCTGATCACTGGTGGCACTGATTTAGGTGGGTTAAAGAAAGCTACTATTGCACAGGCACTGAAGGAAAAGACCGAGAGAGCAGACACATGGAAGGTAACAAGGAGCATGTTGGCTGTGCTGTATTTAATAGAAGAAACAACGACAACAAAATTATTCACTAGTAAACGTCTAATTTCTGCTGCATCTGCCTCTGTTGAAAGGATCAGCTGCAGTCTAGTGACTATCACAGTTAATAAACAGCATTGGCAGATACCATCCTTCATTTGAATAGAGAGAACAGTCTTGAATATTATTAGAAGCATGTTTTCAGCTACCTTGAGCTTACTTAAATATGAGAAATGAAGCTCACATGGTCTCAATTGCCAGTGGCTGCTCCTGTAGTATCCTGCAGGGCAGCTGTTGAATACCAAGCTTTGCAGGCTGGGGGAAAGTGGCGGGGGGTATCCTTATTATATCTTTTATTTTTCATATATATGTGTGTGTGTATATATATGTATATATGTATTTAATGTAGCTGCAGATGCATGCAATAACGTTTTAGAAGGCACTGAGTTGGAGAATTGTATCTAGGTGAAACAATTACAGAATGGATGCACAGTTGATTAGATAGCCGTATCTGTGGGATAATTATGATTTCTTGTCAAAATGGGGGAGTGTATGGAGTGGGGCTCTACGAGGGCCTGTCCTGCTTCTGGTGACATCAACTATTTTAATTAATGAGGTCACACTTATTAAATTTGCAGATGGCACAAAGCTGAGACGGGCTCTCAGGCCATTAGAGGGAAGGATTAGAATTCCAAATGATGATGGCAAAATGGAAAAATCAGAAAGTAATCAAATTGGGGCACAAATAAACTTCTAAATATAGTCAGGAATGGTCAAATGCACACATGTGAGTGGGACGTGGGCAAATGAGCCCACCGGGGGCTGGGGTGGGCTGTCACCTCTCTGCAGGGCATCAGTGCTGGGCTGTGCAGCGTGAGGCTGTGAGATGTGTGGGGTCAATGTGTGCTGCTCTTCAGTAGGAGGTTTTGGTGTCTCAGAGCCACAGGTGGGTGAGAGCATAGAGGTAAAGCAGCAGGAATGATCAGAGGGGTAGGAAATGGGAGGTGCAAGGAAAGATAGGGAATGCTTAAGTGTTCACATCTTCCATGTCTGAGGATCGATGCCATTGCAAAGGGCAAGCGTTTACTGAGCATGATCTGGATCTGCCCATCGTGGCAGGTCTTGAAATGCTGGGAAAAGGTGGCTAGATATTGGGGATGTATTGTTTCTGTAGCTCCCATTTCTGAAATAAAAAGGCAACTGATGCAGGAAGTCGGTGCCAAAGAAGGAAGAGTAGCATCCTCCTTAATTCTGTACCCATTTCACTTGGAGAACTTGATTTAATCCCAAAGTCCTGATGTGATCCTTTTGGAATCACCCAATACCTTGGCTGTTGGATGGGCTTCTTGCAGCCTTGCACGTGTCCCCTTGACCAGAGCTTTTCTTGCAGTTATGCACGTTGGGAGATCTGCTGCTTCCTCCCAAACTGGTGAACAAAACCACTATTTAATCTGTGGGCCAGCATTTTCTGTTTGGAAAATGGAGATGATAACAGAAAGAAAAGGACAGAAAACCATTAATATCTTATAAAGCATTCAAACTCTATAGCAGTGAGTGCCATAGAAAACACTCTGAGGAAATAAACAGATTTCTGTCTTCAGAGCAGGTGTTGAAATAATTACAGTAAATAAGTCACAAGACTGCTTAGTGAACAGCAAGAGTGGGATGGGCTGCTGGATTGCTGCTCGCTGCCTCACAGTAGTGCTTGTGAGGGAGGCAGAGGGCCTGGGGATAGCAGGAGGGCCATGGAGATGCCCAATTGGAGTCCTGCTGTAACATTTAAGCCGTTGTGATGGAGTATTTCTCTATGAGGACAGGCTGAGAGAGCTGGGCTGTGCAGCCTGAGGAAGGGAAGGTTCCAGGGAGACCTGTAGCAGCCTATATGTCAATATATAAAGGGGCTGTAAGAAGGAGGGGTATAGATTCTTCAGCAGGATCTGTTGTGATAGGACGGGGGGAAATGGTTTCAAACTAAAAGAGGAGAGATTGAAATTGGATATAAGAAAGAAGTTTTTGCAATAAGGGCGGTGAGGATGGGTTGCCCAGAGAGAGGGGTGGTGATAACCCCATCCCTGCAGACACCCAAGGTGAGGCTGGAGGGGCTCTGGGCACTGATGGAGCTGTGGGTGTCCCTGCTCATTGCTGGGAGTTGGACCAAATGGCCTTTAATGGCCCCTTCCAACTCAAACTGTTCTATGATTATAGTGCTCATGGGCACCATAAAATAATTGTTGATGACAGAAGGTCGTCTTTGCTATGCCTGTTTTTCCAGGAGCATTTTGTTCAAACTTTGACTGTGTCTGCCATTTCCTTGCCTCTTTTTCCTTCATTCCCAAATCCATTCTACAATGAAAGTGAAATAATCCCCATGCTGGCAAGCTGGTCAAGGTGAGCCTTGGGATCCTGCTGCATCTTAATGCTGCAGTCAGCACTGAAATCCTACCTAACCCGTGGTTCAAAACCTGACACAAGCTTCGTCTTAACAATTGTGTTCCTGTGCTTAAGCAAAACTTAAGGCATTGCAAGGTCTGTTCTTTATTGCATTGTGCCACTTCTGCATTAATTGAAGTGGGTTAATGGCCAAACTAGATGATCCCAATGGCCTTTCCAAACTGAATGGTTTTATGATTCTCTGAATCCACAATGAGTGTGAAAAGGAAGATAAAACCACGTGAGTTTATCAGTATGGCGTTCGTGCTCGCTGTTTAAATACAGTGGAATACTTTTGATATATTCCAGAAAGATCCTTGGAGCAAAAGGTAACATAGCTAAGTGGCTTCTCACCAGATCCTCAAAAAGAGGATTTGCTGTTTGAATGAATGTTTTCTGCTGTCTGTATGAACGTGGAGAGCTGAGAGATGGAAAATCCACACTGACTTTTGCTGTCCCAGGCGTTCAGCTTTACAGCAGGGATGTTTCTAGCAGTGCGAGTCCCACATCGTAAGCCCACGATAAGCATGGCATCAAAGGCTGACTGAGAAAGGTATGACAAACGGTGACTACGTTACTATGTGCTTTAGCAACCTTCTTTTCCAAGGACTGAAAAAAAGCTTGGAGTTGCTCTCCTTCTGTATGGGTGCAGCTCCTTGATGCTTGTACCCGTGTTTTGGATTTCATCGTGAGGAGAGCATGCAGCAGTGATGGCATAAACCTTGCTTCTCTAGGGAATCTTGCTAATAAATATGATGACAATGCACAGCAGTTTGAAAAGCCACCAGGAGCACAGGCCTGTGCTTTAATCCTGTCTTTTCCTGCTGCTGGAGGGACCTGCTCAGATTCTGCTATGCACACCCACATGTTAGGGCACGAGTGTGCCTTGGGCTCCCGGGCTCTGTAGTGCAAAGTGGTAACAAATGGAAGAAACACAGAGGTTTGCCTCCTGGGTATGTATACTCCATTAAAAAAAAAAAATAATAATAATACAGAAAAGTATAAAAATAAGCCAGAAGCTCTGTAATTAACATAGCACCAATCATAGAATCATAATCCAGTGTTTGCTTACTGGCATGGACCGGGACCTGTCTTTGTGTTGCTGCCGTTAGGTGTACATGCATGCATAAAGGTACTGCTGGCGGCTTGGATTCCTTTTTCAGCACCTGTCTCCTTTCTGCTTCAACCACCCCAGGGGCAAAGCTCTTGGTTCATGCCGAAAACTGAGAATCAGTGGCTCTTTCCCTATCCACTGAGTTAGTTACACCACCAGACAAAGTGATGAGGTTGGTCAGCCAGGAGGACCTGCCCTTGGTGAAGCCGTGCTGATTGTCCCACATCACCTCCCTTTCTTCTGTGTGCCTTAGTGTAGCTTCCAGGAGGATCTGCGCCACGATTCAGGGTGGTCAGGTGATGGAATGGGCTGACCAGGGCGGTGGTGGAGTCACTGACCCTGGAGGTGTTCAAGGACCATTTAGATGTTGTGTTGAGGGATGTGGTTTGGTGAGAACTATTGGTGGTGGGTAAATGGATGGACTGGATGATTTTGTAGGTCTTTTCCAACTCTGGTGATTCTATGGTTCTGTGATCTTCCTCAGCACAGAGGTGATGCTGACAGGTTGGCAGTTCACTGGGTCATCCTTCCTACTTGTCTTTATTAAAAGTGGATGTGACATTGCCTTTCTGCCAAGAAGCAGGGCTCTTAGTTCTTGGTTCAGCTGTCCTTGTGTTCATCTCAGCAGCTTCTTTATTAATTTTGCTTGCTGAACTGCAGTGTTCCTTCCTTCCCCCCCCCACACGTGGACTTAATTTCCCTGTTAGTTCAGAAAAGAGCAGAGCAGCCTGAGCATTTGTCTGTCTGCCATCTCCTGTTTTAGACATAGGCTGACACCGCTGTGGTGAGGAAGCCTTGTGGTTCAGCAAGGCAAAACCTTTCTCTGATCTTTGTAATGTCTTGGAGAGCGGAGAAATCTCTCCTGTTCTCTTGCTGTAGCTACGTCAGTCTATTTCCATCTCTCCCCAGCTTCCAGATTGGTTTTGTTTCTTTGCAGACTGGAGTACAAAACACGCAGGTAGACCTGGTGAGTAGAACAGCATGAAGGTAGACTTGGCCAAGGATATGGGCAGACCTGGCAGCTGGTGTCTGAGCCAGCTCTTCCCATCTCACTGTACTTAAAAGCATTTCATACAAGTATCTAGATTTGGAATATTGTCATTTCCTATTTTAACTTGCAGAAATTGAATCTAGTAAGGATGATAGAAGCCTTGTTGAAATCTCGGGCATTATGCAGGGCTTTGTGCATTGTCTTTGTTAGATGTAATTAGCACTTTGGATGTGCACACATCAGATGGTGGCTGAATAAAGTGCTCGTTTAACCCTCCTGCTTCCACATCACATCCTTCTGCGTGCCTTGGAATGGCAGTGTTGGGAAACAGGCAAATTCCTGGATTCAATCAAAAGCACCCAGTGCTTGCTCTGCTTTCAATGCGTTAAGGAGGCAATGGTGAGGCGGATGCTTGGTTAACACTTCTGTTATTGATTCTAGCACTGTATCTCCTCTTTCTTTCCTGTCTTTGTGCTTCATCTAGTGATGATACCGTGAGTTTAAACATCCCAACCATACACAGTGCTTCAACTGTGTCATTTGAAGTTGCTCACTTGGAATGTGTGTGTGATGTGATGGTCATGGGGGGATGATGCACGTAGGGAAGGTGGCACATTTTTTGCAGAAATAAGGAGGAGAGCCCTCAGTATTCCAGGTGCTTTGCTTTTCTTTCCAAGAGGAAGACTGTTGTTCTTGACCTTAAAAATCTATAAACATGAGCTTCAGCCTGAGCAAAGCATATTCTGGATGAGCAGGATGGGGAGGACAGGGTCTGGCATGGTGTCATTCTTCTGCCTCATCCACCATGATGTGTGAGACCAGAGGATGTGCTTCTTACACACCTGGGGGGGCTTTCCTAGAGGAAAACCCCACGGAGTGGCCCAAGCTGAGGCTGGGGAAACCAAGGAAGCTTAGCTCTGAGCAGCTCTTTGCCATGCATTGGGTCACACTTGTAATGGGCTGGGGAAAAGTCTTTGTTCTATATGGAGCAACAGTGGCAGCAAAGCCAGGAGCTAGAACTCTTGTTCTTCGTCTCCCCATTGGCTCAGCCTCAGTACAGGCTAGCTTGACCTACTGACATGAGGAGGAAACCCAGCCTGGTCTATCAGGCAGCTCCTACATGGGCGCATGGGGTGTACTGAGGGAGGTGAGCCAAGCCTCGTGCCGGCCTTTCCAACAGCCTTATGAGCAAATGGAAAGCAATTTCTTTCTTTCTTCTTCTTTTTTTTTTTTTTTCCTCCTCTGTTGCCTGTCTCCAATCTGAAAAGGGCTGTTTTTGTATGAAATTGCAAACCAATTTGCATACTTCAGTTTCTTTACTCTCACAAGTCCAAACAGATCCTTTCCCCCCCCCCCCTCCCCCCCCATCCTTCTGTAGACATCTGTTACTAGATTTCTCCTTTTGTGCTCACCAAATCTGAAGCCTGCTGCACGAGTTGCTGCAGCCTGTGGGGTGTTTCCAGCAGAGCACAGGGATCCCAGGCATCCGGATGTGTGACCCCATCCCACCAGCATCCTCTCTAGCTGGGATTGCAGCCTTGTACCCTTCGATGGGCTCTGACTTCGTGCTGCAGCTCCCGATCTCCATTAATAGTGGCTGAAAATAGCATCAAGGGGCCCTCCCCCTTCCTCCTGCTTTGTTTGTCTCATCGCTATTAAAGAAAGTTGAGACTCCTATTGGAACATGTAATGAGTGTGTCCTTTATTTATTCATTGCATGCATCCCTACATGGGAGGAGGCATTGTGGCTTTTAAAAAGGGAAAGGCAGGAGCTGTGTGTTCTCTGCCCCAGGTTTTATGCAAATATGTATATTTTTATGCCAGTTTGCAGTCAACTGCTTGTCTTGCTAGGGAAAAGTGGCAAGCCTGGCTGTAAGCCAGAGCCACGAGGCAGTACTTCTGCCTGTGGTGTGTGGGGAAGGGGCTCCTGTGGGTGCAGTACCAGTGCTGAGCATCACTGGTGCAGGTGCTCAGGGCTGGGGCTGCTGGCCCATCAGATAGGAGGGTGGGTGAAGCCCCAGGCATGGAATTGTTTCCTCCCTGTGTATTTCCCTCCGCCTGCTGCTGGGGTTTATCTTGGCTCAGGCACTCTGTCCTACGATGTTCTGCATTCACATCTTGTTTGCAATCCCATCTGCCAGCCGTCCCCAACCCCGAAAGGCAGCAATACCTGAATTAGAGAGGAGATGAGGATCTGCTCCTTGCAATCCCCCTCCGGTGCTCATTTCTCCCTTTATCAGCAGTTCCTACCTCTGAGCTTTGCTAAAGCAATTGGAGAGAGAAGCCGCCAAGAAATCCGTGGCATGTGGGGTTGAGCGGCTGCAGGAAGCACAGAATTATGTGCAAGGATGGAAGCCCTGCAGCTGTCCTCGACATGGGAACAACTTTCCATAAACATTTTTGGATGCTTTGGGCTTTTCCAATGAGGTTTATTAAAAAAAAAAAAAGAAGAAAAAAGAAGAAAATTTGAGAGAAATTAGTGCTGGGGAATGCCCATTTAATTGGAATGCTGATGTGTCGAGTTATGGTTTGCATCTTTTGAACTAACTGCTGTGAAGGAATCTGGGTGGGGGATGTCTTTGAGTTGTAATATGTTAACGTATTTCTCAAGTGGTGAGAGTTATGCGAAGGGTTGGAAGTAAGCTCAGGCTTGCTGCATATATCCTTTCATGTATATATTAAGTTTGTGGTGGGAAATTAATCGCTATAAGTGAGTACTGGGTGGGGGGGGGGGGGGGGATATTGATTAAGGTTTCCTCCCCCGGTTCTGTGCTGCAGACGTACCCGCTTTTGTTTTCAATTGAGGTGGAACATTTGGAAGAGTTTTGTTTAGTTTGGAGCAAGTGGGCGAGGAATTACACAGGCAAGAGAGTTTGTTCCCATGCACGACTGAAAACATGGGAAGATGCTCAGCCGCACCCCCAAAACCAGAGGCAGACTCTTGACGCTGGTTTTGTACCTAAAGTTCTTTGAAAGTCCCAATAAAACCCGTGCAGGCCAGGATTCAGCTCCTCAGTTCAGTGGCAGTTCACTGTTGAACATATTTAGGCACTTTAAAACTCTTGATAGGTATTTTATGAGCATCTCGGGGCACGTATGTTTGAAAATAGCATATTAGCATGGAAGCCAGCTCACCAGCTTCTGTTAGTCTTCCTCCCGTAGAAGTCTCATGCTCTGTATGCAAAAACACTTGAATAATCTTCATCTTTCCAATGTATACTTTTAAATTTGACTTAAGTGACACTGTCCTTGCCTGTCTGCTGAATCCCAATTTCAACTTGGGTTGACTTAAATTACCCAGTAGTAAACGTGCGTCGGTCTGTACCTTCTAGAGCAACAAAGCATGTTAAACAACAACAACAACAAATTGAGCTCAAATACCGATTCTGACTATGAGAATGTAGGCTGTAATTAATGGGCAAGGCTTTTGCGTTCTTTTGGTAGCAAACAGCACTGAATTAAACTTGGATGCTGAATTACTGTATTCTTAGTGCTACACCAGTCAACGGGCATCCGGCTGTCTTCAGCAGAATGGTTCAAACTAGATGAATCAGTTTTCAAAATGAAAGTTCCTTACCTGTGGTTTTAAACCATGCTTGAAGTTGCTGTTTTAATTAAGGCTGCTGTGAGCTTGGTGTAAATTACAGGGCAGGAAAGGTGATTTGTGCCTGAATTCCGGTGCTGTCGTACAAAATAGCCATGCTAACAGAGCACTGCACTTGGCTAAGAGCACAGTGTCAGGGAGATGAATACAACCTCCTGGCTGCTTGTGATGGTGGAAATATTTGCTCTTCTCTGAAGCAGACCATCCTATGTTAAAATAAACCATCCACCAGGAGCCTTGTGCTTTTACTAAGACCATGAATTGACCCATATGGGACAATTCTGGGATGATGCTTACGCTCCTTATAAAACCTTTATTAATGCAGTTACTGGACTGTCTCTACCTTTTGTTATTTCTGAGTATTTCAATTGTATGAGGAGTTGTGAATATACGCTTTGTGATATGGAGAGGGGAAAAAGATCGGGTGGGGACAAGAAGGAAACCAAATGACATCCTGCCTGGGCTGCAGGTGAAAATTGAACTGAAATTAACCCAGGGGAAAGGCTGCAGAATGAGTGCAGCTGAGCATGGCTGGGCTCTTCCTCTCCTTGTCACGCCAATGCTACTTGGGGTCACTGCAAGGCAGCATACCTGGAGTTTCCATTTCTATGGGTAGACCCTTGTTTGCATGCTTGGTGTCCGTTAACAGTGGTGTGGTGGTGACTAACTGCTGGAGACTCAAATGGTTGGGCTAAGGAAAGGGAGAAAAAATATCAGACCGTAGCTGTGACGCTAATAAGACACCGATATTATTTTAAGGGCTGGTCAAGGAATCAGGCAGCAAAGTCCTGTGTGCACCTTCCAGTGCCTGCGCCTCATCTCTGGTCTGAAACAGCATGTCACAAAGTGATCTCACTGCACAGTAGCATCCATATTTCAGCGAGGAGCATTTAGCAGCCATCCTGGCTCCTGGGAAGATCGTAGAATCACCAAGGTTGGCAAAGATCCCTAAGATCATCCAGTCCAACCATCTGCCTACCACCCGTATTTCCCCACTGAACCATGTCCCTTAGTACCAAATCTAAATGTTTCTTGAGCGTTTCCAGGGACAATGACTCCACCGCCTCCCTGTGCAGCCCATTCCAGTGCCTGGCCACTCTTTTGGAGAAGAAATTGTTCCTAATATCCAACCTGAACGTTCCCTGCCACAACTTAAGGCCATTCCCTCTAGTCCTATCACTGATGACGTGGGAGAAGAGGCCAACCCCCATCTCACCACGGCCTCCTTTCAGGGAGTTGTAGAGGGCTATAAGATCTCTCCTGAGCCTCCTCAGGATGAGGATGGAGGACCAGAGACTGCTGGGTTGTGTACACCTTCTCCCTCAAAACAATAGGAGAAAAGGTTATCAATAAATTAAGACTCCATTAGTCTTGGCTTCCTCAATGTAAATTTTCTGAGCTGTGGCACAAGGGACAAAACAACTGCTTTATGGACAGTGCATTTGTATCCCACAGACAGCTGTCCATGCAGCGCATGCAGAAGGAGGAGTGGGCTTGGTTTTAAGCTTGTGCACCAGCAAATTGTGAATCAGAGCTGAGCATTTTTGTGGTTGATGGGATGGGAACCGAAGAGAAACCAGCCTGAGTTGCAGCTGCTAACTGGTGTTCCCAGGGCTGCCTTTTTAACTGCAAGCGCAGCTCAATGCAATGCAGAGGCATTCTTAGAGCTCATTAATGAAGTAGTGGAGAGATCATTAAAGCACCCTTCCTTGAGGAGAGCCTGTTAATTTTGGAGATGCAGCAGACACAGAGGGTATGCTGTGTAACTTCCCTCACACCTCCTGCTAAATTAATGTTTCAGAGCCCTGCAGACTTGGTGGCTTCTGGGAGCACAAACAAGCTAAAATGGTTATTTCAGGTTGGGAGAAGCACCGCATGTTGGAAATTAAAATACTTCCTCTGTGGTTTGCGTGTAATGTGTAGCTCGTGTTTCTTCTGACATCCGTGCAAATGGAGGCTCTGGTTTCTGTGCTCAAATGGCATTATTGAAAAATGGAACAGTTGGACAGAATTGCCCTAAGTGGAGAACTACTCATCCCTCTCGGAAAGTGCATGTTAGGGACCAATGGCAGTGTGGCATCCCTGGGCAGCTCCTGCATCTCCTGGGTTGCTTTGGGTAGTCTCATTTAGGGATCTGAAGAAGCAGCAGCGCTTCAGACCATGCCCATGGCTTCATGCTCCAGCTCAGGAAGAGCAGACAAGCCTTTGTTTGTCACCATTCCTTGATGAAGCATGCTAGATGCTCTTGGCATGTATATTATTTAAAGGAATTGATGGTTTTCTCCAGTGTTGGGCAGCCTACCTGCAAGAACCAACCATCCTGTTGGGTATGGATGCCTTATTGGGAGCTGCAGCTGGGTGGCGGCCAGCCCAGAAGCTCCCTATAGTTCAAGACCATCTTAGATCTGTGCAGTGTGAACTGCAAGAAGTTGGCAAGGTCTGAAGCTGTATATATTGTATTGCACGATGTATTTATAATACGTGTATTGACAGCTAAGAACAAATGGTATTTCTCACTTAGCATGCGCTCATTTCAGCTCGATGTCAATGCAGGGCACTTGGGGGAGAGCAAACATATCTTTTTTCTTTTTATTTATTTATTTTTTCCTCCTGCTGTATGTTGTTACCTGTTACGAGTGATATTTCAGTCGGCAAAGTATTAGTAGCGATGACACCTTGGAGAATATGCATGCCTTGAAAAAAAAAGAAAACGAAAATCCGGGAGCAATTTCCCTGTTGCAGACTGGTTTGCAACGCCGAGAAGTTAAAAATAAATAAAGCAAACTTGGGAACTGCACGGCGAGCACATTTTCTGTGGAAGTACTGAGAAAGAAGCCCATGAGGTCAATTGAGTAGAAATGCAAGTTAAGACAAAGCAGTTCTAAATTAGTAGCTGTCAGGAGAGAGCTGGTTTGGCAGAAAATGTTAAACTGGGAGGAATTGTAGCCAAGAACGAGTTGCTAGTAGACTCATTAGCACATGGGGAAGATAGGTTTCAAGTTAAAGGTCTCTTTAACATGGAGAAGGATTAAATCCTCTTTTTCAAACTGAGGAATTTTGGGGTCAGGTTTCTGCCCCCAGACTATGGGATGTATCGAAACTGGGCTGAAATGTAAAAATATCATATGAAACATCCCTAAATGAGTGGTTGTGGAGGCTGAGGGTTGGGAAGGAAGTCTGGGGTAAGGTCAGGCTTTAAATGACTGCAGAAAAATGTGCAGAATTGGAGCACAGTCATCAAAGCAAGCCTAGCCTCTAAAATACCTGACTCCTCCTGGAGTCTGCATTAATATTCGCTGGCAGCATCTTTAATTGCAACAGGAAATCGGGTTAGTGATGATTTGGGCAGAAAGATGATGTTGCTGGGAGACATAGAGAGCTGATTGTCTTGACGTGCACATGTGCTGCCAGTCATAACTTTTGCGAAATGGGTGCAAAATGCAATGCAGTGAGCATATTGATGCTCTCATTCACTTCTCACACACATTCACTTCTTCACAGGTGTGTGAAGAACAGGTCTTGGGAGGAGAAACAAGGTTCTCCATGAGTGGTGGGGCCGGATCACGTGTTCTCATGGTGCTTGGCAGTGAGGGAGAGGAAGGATGTGTTGAGGAGGAGGAGGGATCACTGAGTGAGAGGTTGAGTTCCAAGCCATCACTTGAGACCATTAGATCCTCCAGTGTGATGTCCAGTGGGTGACAGGCTGCCACGGGACGCTTGAATGCTTGGTCTTCAGTTAAAGACTTTATCACTTTCTCTCTACTTGTCTTCTCTGTCCCTCCTGTTCGCTGAACCACTGTAGCACCACTGGCCACCAACTCTTGTGTGGGAAGAGCCGTATGTGAACTTGCACCCATAAGAATTTCTGCAATAAATGCCACCTCCCCCAGCTCATCCACCACATTAAAAGCCAGTGGTACGCCCGAGGAGGAGGTGAGGTTGCATGGCTGGGGCAGGGAGCGAGGTTCAGATGTGCACACATAAATCAGTGGTGAGCATTGGGAAGCCACAGCCTCAGATGAAGGCATGCCCTTTGATGAGGTGACAAATACCTAACTGATCCCAGCACAAGCCAACTGGGCTGACTGCTTGCGATCAAACGGGCTGCAAAAATGTATGCTTGAGTTTCAGAGTCGCAAAAATACGGATCTGAGAGGCCTAGAAGGCAAATCAAAGGCAAGCAAAGCTTGGCATTCTGTGTGAGCTGGCTGCTTGTGGGGCTGGGAGTGATGGGGCTGGTGTGCAGCCACCTGCTGTGGGGTTCTCAGTAGGACAGCATGCATTACATAGATGTGTATGCATGCTTCTATATATACACACACGCATGCCTGTGTGTGCATATATGTGTATATAGAACTGCTTGTGCCGAAAAACACATTGTAGTGAAACATAACAGGAAATAGAATAGCTGGTGGGGTTGTGACATGTTGTTGAAGAAGTGGTGGGGGCATCACGGGCCATGGCCAGGGTGCTTCTGTCATCAGCACCATCAGCTGATGGGAAAAGAAACCCAAACAGGTGCTGCCCATGGATGGCCTGAGCTGGAAAACCATGGCTTTTGTACTGAGTGACTCCATGCAGTGGTTATAACAGAGACAGGTGGCTGAAGGAGGAATGGGAGCCGTCCTTATCCATGCAGATGGCAACAGAATAGGAAGCATTTATTCTGTGTTGCATTATGAATATATCTTTAGTAGGGAGATACGTGGTTATAGCTCTGTCTCAAATGTATGTGGTTGACTCCAAGCATTGGATTTTAGGGAAACACCAAGCTGTGCGAGGTTCGGGGTGAAAGTGGGAGCTGTGTATTTGCTGACGTACTCATCTGGCTTCCAACCCTTTGCCCCTCCACCCTTTGGCTGCCAAAAACACGGTGTTGTGCATTTTTATGGTATTTAAAAGCTGAAGGCAACAGATCTTTGACTCCTTTCTTCTGTATTTATTAGGAAAAAGTCTTAAGTGTGTCCACGGTGTTGATAGCAGCGGGTTTCTGCTTTAGGAGATGGGTTTGCATTTAGGTGGTAAAGCAAAACAAATAAATAAAGGAGGGGGTGCAGCTGATCGTGCAGTCATCTGTCAGCACGATCCAGTTTTGCTGCCCCAAGCCAAACTTCATGTTCCACCACGCTGCTTACAGGAGTGGCAGTCAGAGGGTCACCCATCTGTCTCCAGCAGAGGTGACAGAAGCCAAGTCTGTTTCTCATTTCTTTATCACTTCACATGATAAACTTGTTCAAGGGAGCTTGAAAAGAAATAAGTAAGTGCCAGATTGGGGACTTTTGTTTTGTTTTGTTTTGGTCATAACTCCTGGAAGGGTTTCCCATGGGGTAGGAGGGACATAGGGAGCAGAAAACCCCGAGCACTGATCTGAGCAATGCGATGCTGGGGTAGAATTTATCTGGAGGGAGAACATCTGATGGCACGCTGAGTTTAAACAGGTGAAATGGCCTGAAACAGCCTTCAGAAGCAATTTAAATTCTATTATTCCAATAAAAGGGGACCTGCAGGGTGGCTGCCCCACTGGGCATTGCTCCTCCAGCTCCTCACACCCATGGAGGCATGAGTGCTTTACTTCCCAGAGCCAATGCATGCAGCTTTGGGTGCTCGGAGAGCAGAGCTGCTGCCTAATGGAGAACTTCTCATACACTGGGGAGCAGCAGCCACCAGTGTGGCTGTGCAGGAGCTGGAAAAGATGAAACTCAAAGAAATAAGTGGAGGAAAAAATAGTATTTTAATGCATGTAAAGCCTATGCAGAGGGAGTTGAGCTTTGCAGTGCCTCAAGGCTTTGCTCGTCACTGAGCTCCCATGACTTTAAAGCTTGGTTATGTTTTCAGTTTGCAGTGCAGGAACTGCAGCAAAAGGCCTTGAGCTGGGAACAAGGATGGCACTGCTGGTGCAGGACCTGGGCTGACACTACGGGGTGGTACTGGGAAGCTGAATTTGCTGCCTGTCATCCTCTCCTGCAGGCCAGCATTCCCCAAGTCGTATCGAAATGATGGCTGAATTCCCAGGAGCTGTGTGTACTGCGAATCTTTCCTGTTTCCGGGTCCAATTTGCTCTGATAAGATGTATGAAATCTCTGTCAAACCACCACTGCTTGCATTTCTCACACTCGTTTGTCACTTGCCAGCAGGGATGGGCTTATTGATGAGTTAAATGGCTGCCCTGACATTCCCAGCCTCTTTCTTGTTCCATTTCAGGAACTGTTGAAAGTTTTCTCTATTTAAGAGGCACCAGCAGCCTGCCCTGAGGAGTTTTTCCCTTTTAGCAGAAGGTCACATGGGAAAGTTGAGCTTTTCTTGCACACAAGTTGATGCAATTAAAAGGGAAACCGAAACACTATTGTTACCAATGCTGAGAACTGAAAGGTGTGACATAACCTGCAGGGACTCACATGTCAAGCTGGGAAAAGCTGTCTTAACCTTATTAGCTGGGGAGATCCGTTGCTTCTGCTGTGACCAAACTGCTGCCTCAGAACCTTCTCGTTCTCGGAACACAAACTGTTGTGTGAGTTAACTTTGGAAATCCTGTTGAAGTGCCTCATCCAGCAGCTGTGAAGCTGGCTTGGGTGTCTGCATGGCACAGCGTTTCCTCCATCTCCAACCTATTGGAATGTTCTAGGGTTATTTGCAACCTGGAGGGTTGGAATTAGGTTTGGGTTTAGGGTGGGGGGTTAGGATTTGGGGTAGGGATGGGTTTAGGGTTAGGGTTAAGGTTAGGGTTGGGGTTAGAGTTAGGGTTACGTTTTGGTCTAAGGTTAGATTTAGGATTAGGGTTAGTGTTAGTTTTAGGGTTCGGGTTCAGGTTTGGGTTAGGGTTAGGTTTGGGGTTAGGGTTACGGTGAGGTGGTGAGCACTGCTAAGTGAAACCTTGGTAGCAGAGGATCAAGTATGCTGACACGAGGCTCTTTGCTTTGCTACTGGAAGTAATTAGTGCTGCTTGTTGCTCTTAATTCCTCATCCAGTGTTAAGTGATAAAGAGCCCTCAGTTCTTGCTACAGAGAAATTTGATTTCCAGATTCAGTTGCACTTTTGAGTTTTTTAATTAATCCAAGCTGGGAAAGAGAGGATGATGAGTATATGCAGAGATGGTATGGGAGAACTTGAAATCTCTTCTTGCAGAGAGGCTCTGCATTTAATGGGCTTATTCCTAACCTAAAACATCTGCTCCTGGTTTTTCAGAAGGGAGCAAAATGAATGAAAACCTCCTGCCTTGGAAGATCAGAGGTGGGGGTAGGTGGTGTCTGTACACTTTCATTAACTAAAACTCAGCGTTTCCTTGGCTGCTATCTCCTTGGACTTCAGAGTTCTAATCGGGTCAGTTTGTGGATGGAAAACCTCTCTATCCAAATCTCCAGTGCTGCATTAAGCCGGTGGCTGCTTAAGACTTTAAATGCCAAGGAGTGGATAGGGTGGGGTGTTACAATTGCAGTGCAATGTTACAAAGAAATGTTTTTAAGGAAGGTATTTGGATTGCTCTGTCATTACAGTGCATCCAATATTGCATACAAGGACATGAGGCTCCATGAAGCAGCTCTCCTGCTGACAGTGGCTGTATGTCTGATTGCAGCTCTGGGGAGGCTTCCCATTCAGTCGCCCCTGAGTGATTTCTTTCAGGCTGCTTGGACCTTCTCCAGCAGAGTGCATGCACAGTTAGGCTAACCCTCGCTGATTTAAAAAGTTCCAACTTTGGGGTTTATAAAACATTACACAATGCCAAGTCTAATGTGGTGGTCCAAGGCATGGATGCAGTTGGGAAATGCATAGAAATACATTACGTTGCATTACAGGTCCAGAGGAGGGCTAGTAAGGTGATCAGAGGGCTCTCCTATGAAGAAAGGTTGAGGGAACTGGGCTTGTTTAGCTTGGAGAAAAGAAGGCTGCAGGGAGACCTCATTGTGGCCTTCCAGTATTTGAAAGGAGTGTATAAACAGGAGGGGGAACGGCTGTTCACAGGGGTGGAAAGTGACAGTACAAGGGGGAATGGTTTTAAACTGAGACAGGGGAGGTTTAGGTTGGATCTTAGGAGGAAGTTTTTCACCCAGAGGGTGGTGATGCACTGGAACAGGTTGCCCAGGGAGGCTGTGGATGCCCCATCCCTGGAGGCATTCAAGGCCAGGCTGGATGTGGCTCTGGGCAGCCTGGTCTGCTGGTTGGTGACCCTGCACATAGCAGGGGGTTGGAACTGGATGATCACTGTGGGCCTTTGCAACCCAGGCCATTCAATGATTCTTTTCTGTGATAGCATTTGTATTTGCATCTACATGGGCCAGCTGTGCCACCCAAACTGAATTTTGCAAAGAATGGTGCTAATTTAAAATGGTATCTTTGCAGGATGCATTTTATCACCCTGCTGGCACAGCTCTGCCATGGGGATGGCTGCTTTGATGCCATCAGCTTGGGTGGTAACAGCTGATGTACTGCATGTTGGCTGCTTCTACTGGAGTGTGAGGAGCCTTTGGCTCACCCAGCTGTGGGAGGGAGCAGTGTGTGGTGGTGGGGACACCCACCTGGGGCTGGAACAGGACATTGGTACTCAGCCTTGGCTCCAGAGCTTTCCAGATTCAATTCCTCTCCTTGGTATGTGGGAGTTTTCATTTTTCAGTCCTCAGTTCCTAAGGATTGCCAGAGAAACGCAAGGAAGTCCTGATCTGGGGGGAAATGTTGGCTTTCTCATATTCACAGGGCTCAGAAATGTCCATTATTTTGACAGTAATTCTCTCAGCAGAAGACCCTGAGCCATGACCCAGAACACTTCCTTGCTGAAAGTCACAACATTTTCTTTACAGACACATTTGAGTTATACCCATGAACTGTCAGCTGAACTGCTATCATCAGTAAATCTCAATTCCATCAGAGAGATATTTTATAGCTGTATACATTTACAAACACTTAGTAACATTACTTTTATTCCTAACACCGCTTCGTGGCAAAGAAAAGTACCACTTTATCTCATTCCAAACATTTCTAAACATCCAATGCAAGAAGCTGGAATGAATATGGCATTTACAAGTGCAATGCTTGTGCCAAGAATAAGGCCACGATGCAGTCTGTAAACTCTTGTTCATGCATGAGCATCAGTGCAGCTCTTGCTGTGGGAATTACTTAGGACCGATGGCTAGCTGGTTTCTGTACTTTATCTTATTCTTTGTACCTCTTGTCATCACCCATAATTTGTTGCTTATTGTTCCAAGCCTGCTCTGACACCAGGATTATTAGTTTGCTCATAAAGTTCTCCAGGGCTGAGGATCAGCAATGGATCAGTCTGATGATCTGAAAAGGATGAAGAGAACTGGTGAGCAAAGAGCAAAGAGCGAAGTCAATAATAAATACCCAGACTGTATTGGTTTTTTTCTTTTTGAGGGCAGGTCCCCCAGAGAAGAAGCAAAGCACAGCTGCTGTGCACTTCAGCCAGAGCTTCGCTTGGGTGAAGGCGTTGCAGTCTGGGACCACAGAAATCAGAGTGCCATTGGAGGGCCAGCAGTGCGCAGCTTGGCTGCAGCAGCTGCTAATTCCAAATCCAGGCCTTCGGGGTGAAATCCAACCGCCGACCTCTGCTGAGTGAGCTCAGCTTTTTTCTTCCTTCTGTCTCTTCAGTGACACTCCGAGCTTCAGCCCTAGCAGGACTAGTGCAGTGCTTGCAAGCTAATATTTAATTTCCCTTCAGCCACAGCTGGGCTCACCTGGATTAGAGTCCGCAGGAGGAAGTATAATTTTCCATGTTGTAATGTTATTTTTGACTCTCAGATGTGCTTTGCTGTAACAGCAGGAAATGTCATCCTCTGTTCAAGCCGCAGTGCTGGGGCAGATCCCTGTTGGAAGGGGCTGGGCTGTATGTGAGGAGCTGGGGCTGTTACCACTGGATTCAGGTGACTGTCGCAGTGAACAGAGCTTAACCAGAATGGGAAGGTGCAAAATGTTTTCAGAAATTGAGGTAAGGAAGAAATTGGAAGCTGCCACTGGCCTTGCATATTTCCCCATGGTCAAGCTGCAATAAATGTCAAGCTCAGTATTGCATAAATAGTCATTAAAGGATGAATAGTGGGGTGCTTGATGCAGTTTTGAATCTAATTAGAATGTTTTCGTGATCTGAGCAGGATCTTATTTTGAATATCAAGTGTTGGACGATGGAAGATGTGTGAATTATCACCTAAAATATTTAACAGCAGGGCTGTGTCCTTCCTTCTAAATCAAACAAACCAGTGGAATTGTTTATCTTTGAGCCATGCAAAAGAAAAGCGGATGCCAGATATGGTTTAAGTCTCTTCTTCACACCAAGAAACTGTCCTCTGAAGTGTATTTGCTGAAGGAAACAAGCCCAGCTCCAGATTGGTGCAGTCCAATTGCTTTCCTAGCTGCAGGTTTGCATTTGGTTTCGGCTCTCACAGCAGGCCAGCTCCTTCCCACCCCACTGCTGATGTTTATTCCTGACCATCGTGTTGACATTTTCTTGTTTCCTCCATGATCTGTTGTGTGCTTTTTAATGTTGATCACCTGGATTCCTCTATGCATGGCTGACACCAGCACACTCCTCCAAACACTGTGTGCAACACTGTAGGTGAAGCCATGGAGGAACCACACCTCTTGTTTTGGGAGGTGTCACACAGATGGGACTTGGGGAGTGCCCACAGATGGGACTTGGGGAGCCCAGACCCCAGTGTGTGCACAGAGCCTGCCCAACCCATGGCCAAGACTCTCCAACAGGCTTCTTGCAAGTGGACCGGGCTTTGGATGGTAGCTTTTTGCCTTTGCTATTGAGAGAGAAACGTGGAAGTCAATGCCAAGCTTCCAGACTAAACCTAATCCTTGTCTGTTGCCCCCAGTGAGGGCCACTAAGATGATCAGAGGGCTGGAGCACCTCTCCTATGAAGAAAGGTTGAGGGAACTGGGCTTGTTTAGCTTGGAGAAGAGAAGGCTCATCGTGGCCTTTCAATACTTGAAGGGGGCGTATAAACAGGAGGGGGAACAGCTGTTTGTGAGGGTGAACAGTGATAGGACAAGGGGGAATGGTTTTAAACTGAGACAGGGGAGGTTTAGGTTGGATCTTAGGAGGAAGTTTTTCACCCAGAGGGTGGTGACGCACTGGAACAGGTTGCCCAAGGAGGCTGTGGATGCCCCATCCCTGGAGGCATCCAAGGCCAGGCTGGATGTGGCTCTGGGCAGCCTGGTCTGCTGGTTGGTGACCCTGCACATAGCAGGGGGTTGGAACTGGATGATCACTGTGGTCCTTTTCAACCCAGGCCATTCTATGGTTCTACGATTCTATGATTCTGTCTTATCCGTATTAGAGCATTTCCTCTTGTAGAGCCTTTCTTTTTGAATAACAATTAAAAAAAAAGTAATTTACAGATTTGATTGATGTATCATTGCAATTAATTTGATAATTTTCTAAATTCTGCTATTCACACTCTCTTCAGACATTTGGGAGTAGAAATACCCTGATATCTCTTGGGGAAAGCTCCAGGAGGAGAGGACTGATGTAGCTGGTGCTGCACCATTGCTGTTTTTGCTTTGCAAAAACAGGAGGCAATGACTCTTTCAGTTGACATTGCAAGAGTGTGTGCCAAAGCAAAACCTACGGCTAAAGAATCGGAGCGGGTGTGGGATTGAGATTTGGGAGAAGAAAAGGAGGGATGTACCCAGAACGGTGCACCCCACGCCAGACCTTTGGGACAGAGTCAGGCCAGCAAACACCATTTCCCCTGAATGTGATGGTCTGAGTTATTTAATGTCAACTCAGTTGATTCAGCAATGGATGTTTTCATGAATTCCTTCCCAGAGTTGGCTTCCACCAGCAGTCTGGTTGTTTAGCTGGAAATAAAGGCATTCTCCTTCCGATAAAGATATGGGCAAGGCGTGCAAAGTCAGTAATTACAGGCTTTCTAAAAGCCTAAATGGGGATGCTTTGTGTCTGTAAACGAGATGGTATTTTGTTGTCACCTTGCTGGTCTAAGGCATGGATGGAGTTTATAAGGACTGGCCGTATCTTTCGGTAGACCAGCTGGCAGGACTGATAAAAATGGGCAAGGGCTTAGGCATGCTGGTCTGGTTATTACTGTTCCAGTCAGTTTAGTTGGTCTAATAAAAAGATATGACTTCTTACACGCTTGAATTCTCATGTATGCTGGTTGCTTCTTGGTATTAATGTAAAATTCATATTTTTACGTGAATGATCAACGTTTACCACTTGGAGATAGGCAGGTGAATCTACCAACCTTTACTCAACCTTCTAAAATACATCCCTGAGCTTTTACCTGCTGCTACCAACCTTGCTTGTTGCCGAGCTCCATTTTCTCAAGGGTTAATCGAGAGCAGATTTTTCTGAACTCGAATTATTTCTGCCTGATCTGATGCAGGGCTCCCTCTAACCTCCCTTTAGTGAAAGAGGTTATATAAATTATCAAGGGTTAGACTAGGAAAAAGTTGAAGTTAATTAGAAATTCGGAACTTGGCCTTCAGCCAAAATACAATTTTCTTTCTCTACACCCAATTTGAAACAAAAGTTTTGCTGCGAATCTTAGCCTAAAAATTCAGAATAGCTTGTTTAGCCTCCTGTCTACTGTTTATAGAATGACCCAACGAGTTAAATGCACAGAAGTATTTCAGTAGAGCAAGTCGAACGTAGCAGAAGTTTTCATTGTCTGGTTTTAAATTGCTCTCCATGGATGTTTTCTATCCAGGATTATCTGTCCTGAATGGAAAGGCTCTCCCTAATGTGTGCATACAAGAAACCACACCCCAAAAGCTGGTGGGAGTGAAACCCAATCGTGCAGATTCTTGCTGTTGAGCTGCAGTGTTTACCACGATGAGCAAGTGATGATGCCCCAACCCTGGAGACTTTGAAAGCCAGGCTGGACCTGGCCCTGGGCAACCTGATGGAGCTGTGGATGTCCCTGTTCATTGCAGGGGAGTTGGACTAGATGACCTTTAGAGGTCCCTTCCAACTCTAAGGATTCTATGATTCTATGAACTGAAGCAATGAAAATGAGGAGGAGACACCACGTTTGGCATCTTACCTTTGTAGACTTGTGCTTTTAGTTCTGAATGTTCAAACGCCAAACTTCAGCTCCCCATCATATTTGCTATCTAAATCCAACCATGAACCCTTGGGATGAAAGTTAGACCTGCAGCTTGGATTGCTCCATTCTCCAAACGTTCTGACGTTAAGGTTATGAGGGACCCAGAAGTCTCATGCTATCCCTCCATGGCTGTACCCAAATATGCTGCAAGTATTCAGCTGCTGCTGGTTTAAATCCTTCTGAGATGCAGCAGCTCTGAACTGGCAGAACATCCATGCTTTGGGCAAATGCGAAGCGTGAGGTGTGGAGAGATGCACTATGCTCCAGTTTTCCAATCCTGACTAGGAATGAAGCACTTTGCTGCATCAGAAATATGCTTACCTCTGGAGCAGAACAGAATTGACATCTAGAGCTTTAAAATACAGTTCTTGGTAGCTGGTGGGTCTTATTATTTTTCTGCAAACGAAGCTTCTGTCTTTGGGTTTTTCAGCTTGGCAAGCCTTTCCTTTGCACAGTGCTGTGCTGGCATGAGCCCATGGCTGCACAGCACATCCTCCAGCAGCAGCAGGGTGGGAAGGAGAAGGCTGCATGGCATGCAGGCTTCTGTTCCACTGAATGCTGCTTCAGTGCGGCAACATAAAATAAACGTGTTTGTGCTGGGAGTTAAAAGAATAGCAATAATCAAAAAAATCAAACAAAAAAACCCCCACCCCCCACAGCTATTTGAAGACCGTGCTCTCCCAGAGTTCTTAAAACTTAATCAACCCAAAGCGATGGATTTGTGATAAATGTCAGCTGCAGACCCAAGCGAGACTGCAGGCTGTCCAACCCAATACTTGCAGCAGAGGTCACAGTCAAAACCTGCAAACTCTTTCCCATGTAACTCAAAATATGACTCTCCCCATGGCTCACCTGTCCCCCCCCATGTGTAATCCTAAGCAGATGATTCTGTGATAAGGCAGTGAGGGATCATTAATATCTGCAGACTTTTGATGTCCTCGGGGAATTGTGCTACCACAACTCGCTGCCTTTTTTTTGCTGCCTTTTCTCCCCCAGTCATCACTGTGTTGAATCCCAGATGAGGAACTGGTATTCCTGCTTCTCATCCCATGTCTTCAAGGGGAGAGCCATAGAACCCCAGGTTTGCACCGCAAGGACAGCTGCCTCCTGTCATGCTCAAAACCTCTAAGGATAGGAAAGCAATACGCTCCCTGTTCCACCTAAATAGTTTTATAATCACCCCCCAGCCTTCGTTTTATTCTTCTGCCCATTCACTATTTTAATTATGATTTTTTTTTTTTTTTTTTTTAAATCTCCCTGGGCACTGAAACCTCTTGGATTTTGCCTTTTGGTTCAGTTATTTCGGGAACTCATTAAATGCCCAAGTCACGTGCTCGTTATTAGAAAGTGAAAACAAGTCCCTGGCTGTGCCATGGGAGAAACTTCATGGTGAATTACCGTAGTTAAGTAGTGGCTTAACAGCTTGAGACTCTTCTAACATGAGGCAGGTTTTTTTTTAGACCCTTAATGCATGGCAGATTATGATGCTTTCAGTACTGAATGGTATGAGGTTATTGTCTGTGGTTGCCTTAATATGGCGCTTTGTAGAGGGATAACATGCAATCCTGTGCATGCTGTAGAGGAATTAGGTAATGTTCTCTGTTTGACGAGAACAAGGAATGATTTAAACCAAGGGGGGAAAAAAAAAACCCAACTATAATAAGCAAAACTCGTCCTACTACTTAGTTCCTTTTACAGATATTTCTAATGGGATTCAGGCTGGAAGTGAAGTTGAATTGTGTTGCGATTCATCAAACTCTAAACTTCACTGGAGTGCCATGCATGGGTAAAATTATTTGCACTGAGTTGTTCCTCTTGTGCCATTCCTCCCGACATTGAGATCACTGGAAGCTGTTGTGAAGCTGGGACATTACAAAACCCCACAAGCTGCTTTGAGGAGCATCATTTGGGGGTTGGTGATCTCTAGAGGTCCCTTCCAACCCCTACAATTCTATGATCACAGCTGGTAATGGGACAGTAGAAAGGAGAAGTCAATTGGGGTCGGTAGGGGGTGGTGCTCCTGTCCCTGAATGCTGGGTGATGGGTGCTGAGGTGTGAGATAGTGCTCGTCAGTGACCCAAACAAAAGCATTAAAATGAGATTATTCACTCCTGAGCTTTTCTGTATATTACTTTTTTAAAGTGTTGTTGCCCAGTTGATCAAGTGTCCGATCCTTGGATGTTGGGTAAAAACATGGTGAAAACGTTAAGAGAACTGGTTGATGCTCAGAAGCCTGCACCTTTTGGGGTTCACACATTGTTTGGTATCTCATAGCAATTCCAGCTCACACAATTGGGTAGAGCAATAATCCAAAAGTCTGCAGAATTCTGTTCTTTATTCAATCATAGGTTAACATGCTCATTCTGGATGCATGGACTGCTAAGAGAGCTATATTCTAAAGTGAGGACGTGATAAGAATCCATGGTAAATGTGTGAATTCTCTCTAGTGTGTCTGAAGTTGGTTGCAGTTGGCAATAGGCTCAGTTTGCTCAGGAATCCTTTTTTCTCTTATCAAACTGTGCTCCCTTAAACTTCAAATGAGCCAGGCTGGGTAAGGTCCCCTGCAGAGTGGTTTGGGTTCTTCAGTGCAGAGTCTCCCTTGCTGGCATTCCATCCCTCCTGACTGACCCTGGGACACCTGTTAGATTCCTGGGCTATGCTTTGCCTTTATCTTTGTTGCTTCTGAAAAAGTGCAGGAAGAAAAATGGCAGAACAGCCGGCATAACTTGGCTTTCCGTGGGATCATAGAATCAGGAAGGTTGGAAAAGATGTTCAAGATCCCTAAAACCCACCCCAACACCCTCACCGTGCCCACTGCCCGCATCCCTCAGTGCCACATCGCCACAGTTCTGGACGGCGACCCCACCACTCCCTGTGCATCCTGTGCCAATGCATCACCACTCCTTCCAAGCAGAAATTGTTCCTGGTGTCCACCTTCACCCTTCCCTGGAACAACTTAAGGCCGTCACCTCTCATCCTAACAAGACCCAAAGAGCATTAGCGATGCTGGTGTCGAAAGGAAATGGAAATTTGTGCTAACAGTGGAGCAGGGCAGCTTAATACATACTTAAACAACAAAATGGCAAAACCCAAAGCAGCACGTGAGAATCCAGAGTAATTTTTTTTTTTTTTTTCCACAGATAAATGCCCATTTAATGTCAGAGCCAAAGAACTGAGCTCATCCTTGTCCTTCTGAGAGATGTGCACCTGACTGTGGTGGACGCAGCGCTGGGGATGCATGCTGTGCAGTGCATGGGGAATATTTCCTTTTGCAAATAATCCCAGTGCTTGGGACAAGCTCTAACCCAGCTGTTGTCAGTGCCTGTGAACTTCCCCGCTTACTTGCTTAGGGCTGAAGCAGCTTAGTGTTTCCGAAGTACAAGGCAATGTCAAATAGCTTTGAATAAATATGAAGAACTGTATTAAATAGCAAACAGTGTGAAGGTAATTGGCCCAAAAGCACTTGCATGCTGTATGCGTGCTGTTTTCTGTAAGAAGGGCTGATGCAAACTCGACATGGCACACATGAAAAGGATTAAAACCTCATTAACTAATTGCTTTCAGGATGAGTTTATTGAGGCCTGTTTCTGGAGGGGATCAGGTGGTTGTGTTCTCCTGGTGTTGTTGCAATCTCCTTGCTGCCTTCTAGCATCTGGAAGTAGAGCTTGAATGGTCATAAATGTGAGGACCATGTGGAAAAGCTGAAGCTGTTTGGCACCTCTGATCCTTCCCCAATGGACATGGTTTAGTGGGCAGTGTTGGAGCTTGGTTGGACTAGGTGATCTTTGAGGTCTCTTCCAACTTTAATGATTCTGTGATTCTAATTGAGACAAGAGCAAGGTGATGGTGGTCTGCAAAGAGAAGCTGTTAGCAGGTCACCTTTTCGGCACCCTGCTCTGCTTGGAGGCTTCTTGTTGGAGTTCTGTGAGGGACACAATCTACAGTCTTGGGTAGCTCCTTGGGAGTTCCCAAACTGGGGACTGAAAGGACATAAGACTATTAGACAGAGTCCAGAGGAGGGCTGTGGAGATGGGCAAGGGTTGATCTCTACACCACCCTTCAGCGCTCTGTTATGGATCAGTCCTCTACCGGGACACCCTTGGGCCGCCTCAGGCTGGCAGATGCAACAAAAAGAAATCCAAAAGGGGAAATAAAACACAAAGAGTTGTCCAGCATGAGGCTGAGGGTGGTTTGGGGGCTCAATAGCCTGATTATCTCACTTTCTTCCCTCTTGCTGCACTTGTTTCAATGCCTACAGTGACACACAGTGGTGATGAGTTCTGCAGTGCCAGAGCTTTGCCTGAGCTGTGCCCTGGGCTGCAGGCTGCTCAGAATTCGACCAGATAAGGAAGCTTTGGTTTTAACTCTTCCAACGCATCACCTGCTTCTTACAGCTTTTTCTCACGATCAGCAGAGAGCTCTGGGTTTCATAAGCTGATTTACGCCACAAATGCCACGTTCAAATCCTCTTTGTTTGGGTTTTTTTTTTGTGTGTGTGATAATGCAATTTTTTATCCCTGTGTAAGCAGCAGTTGGAATAAGCTATAGAGTTCTACCAGGCGTGTTTCTGCTGCTCTTTACGCTCCTGGTGCTACAGGAGCCACCAGGAATGTGCTGCTCATCTGTTCCTTAAGAGAAATCTTGCTGCATATTCCCCATCTGCTTCTGGATGCGGTGTTTGCAGGGGAGGTAGGCAGCAGTTTTCATGAGAATTCTTTCTTCCTTTTTTTTTTCTTTCCCCCCTAGTTCATCATTGCTTCATTTCCCAAGAAAATTCAGTTCCCCCCCCAACTCCCATTCACAGAACAATTAGATGAAGTGTTGGGCTGCCTGCCTGCTTGAGCCATTACTGCACAGTTTGGTTGCTTCAGCCTGAGCAATCCCAGCTTCTCCACCTATTAAGATCACTGTGCTGATAAGTTTGGTCTTGAAAGGTCTGAAAGGTGGGTGCAATCTCCCTCCTCTGGAAACTGCTCCTTCCTTGCTGGTGTGTGGGTCAAGGTCAATCTGCTGGCAGCTTTTGCATCCCTCTGGAGTGCTGCCAGAGGGGTGGACAAACCCCTTTTTCTCCTATTTGAGAAGCAGGGCTGTGCTCCCTCAGGCTGTGTTTGCAGGAGGACCCCGGGGGCAGTGGGTGGGCAGTGATGCTGGGCTGCTCCTGACATTTTTTCCGCCCTTCAGTGCTCAGCCAATTGGCGAGGCTGGAGCAGCGACACATGAAATATGATGAATTTCAGCTGGGGGGGGTGAGAGGGAGGACTGCCTGCTCCCATGGTTTGCGTGCTGTGGGCTGCTGGGAACGGCCCTTTGCTGACTGCTCCCTGCCCAGGAGGATGCAATTGGCACCCAGGTGCTGGGGGCACCGGAACACCCCCAGGGTGCTGAGCTTGGGGATACAGTGCTGCTAGGGGGACCCCCCGCTCCCAGCCATCTCCTTGCTGTCCCCAGGGAGCTGCGTTGTTAGAGGAGGGCTGAGCAGTTTTGGAGGGGCTTTAGGTTTGGTTCGTTAAACCGAAATCCCACCTCCTGGAGAATGCTTTATTGCCGTGCCAGGGCTGCTGGGTTCAAACTTTGCAGTCTGATCCTTGGTTTGATGGGAAGCACTTGACAGAGCCGAGCTCCGTTAACCCTCACACAGCAAACACCCGCCTGGGACCGAAACTGTTAATACCAAAAATTCAGTTGTAACCAATTCAACCCGGATCAGGAGCGGCCGCTCGGCTCCCTGAATCGCATCCAGCAGCTGTTCATTTTTATAATGACTGTGCATTTATCCAAGAGCCGAGTGGCAAGTTCTCTGTTTATTATTATTCCCCCCAGCGGGGAGGGCGGGAGGCGAAGGGGGGGGGGGGGGGTGCAAATCCTATTAGAAAAAATATATCTATAATAATATTAATGAAGAAGGGCTGCTCACACAAACCACTCCTCCCCCTTTGCTCCGGCTGTGCCGCCGCTGCCGCTTTATTAATTTATTTGTGCTGCGAGCGATGGTCCTCCAGAAGTGATAATTGGTGCACTGTATCTTTAAAAGGTTAAAACCCTTTTCAAAAAGGCCCAGACTCATAGTGGGAAAAGACAAGAGAGGCTTTGGCTGGCTTTGGATCCAGAAAACAGCTGCTGATTAGAGGCTGCGTCTTCAGGCTGAATTTATTACATATTTTTCAGCAGCAGGGATTCTAGGAGGAAGCTTCCGTTTGGGTTTCTTGAGCACGGTTTATTTTTATTCAGAGGAATAACAGAGGAAGGATTTGTTCCGGCTGGAGCATGCTCACAACCTGCAAGATCTCCCATTATTAAACTGCCTACTTTGGGGCTTTAATGTACATGTGGTTTTTTTTTTTTGTTTTTGTTTTGTTTTGTTTTTCCCATTTTTTTTTTTTAAATTATTAGTGTTGTTATTATTTGGCAGCGGGCATCTCTCTCTCTCTCTCTCTCTCTCTCTTTTTTTTTTTTTTTTTAATAATTTATTTCGAAAGAAAGCTGATCTCGTAATGAGCTTTCTCCCTTCCTCACTCGAAACAGGTGCTAATGAAAGAATGCAAATAGCACCGCCTGAGCCGAACATCTCATAAAGACGGGAGCAGCGCGGAGCGCGGATCGCTGCCGGCCCCCACCCCAGGTAGGCACCCGGTTATTTGTCGTGGCGTTTTGCAGATGGTCCATCCCCCCCCCCCCTTCCTCCTCCTCCCCCCCCCCTAAGCTCCTCACTGCGGCCGCACAGCGATTCCATTTTGCTTCCCCCGAAAGGTGTCAGGTTGCTGCTGTGTGTGACCGCATATAGATGATATGCGGACATATATATATATGTGTGTGTGTGTGTGTGTGTGTGCATCCCCGGGCCGCTCTCTGGCTGTGCTCCCCACCGTGGTCACCTCGGCTCTGTCACGGCCGCCCCGTAACCCCATCCTCACCGCCACTCCTCCGCTGCCTTCTCCCTCTTGGCGCATGAATTCATCGTCCGCTGACAGCAACTTCATTTTCTGGCGGCGTGAGAGGGCCGTTATGATTTCTCCCCCCGGCAGCGTGGGGCTGCTCGCCCTCCGGGGCGATGCGGGGCGGCCCTTCTTCCCTTCCTACCCTCCCTTTAGGAGCTCAGGCAGCTGTTACCTACAGCACCCACGCATAGGTTTATATTTGTCGTTAACGCTGATGTTTTAACGTAACCCCGAATACCCTTCTGCCTGCACAAAGCCTCCCAACATCGCGTTTTATTTGCGTGTTGGCATCCGGGATGTGATCCTCAGAGGTTTGTCCTTTGCTGGCAGCGGGAGGTTTCCCTCGGCTCCGCGGTGCAGCAGCCCCATGCAGCACTGGCTCTGCTCTTTGCTCACCCTCCAGCTTTTCCTCCTTGCTCTCCCCCAGCTGCACGCTTGGGTTTGCAGCAGGGACTGCAGTGGCCTCTCCGATGGCCCAATCCTGCCCTCCCCAGGATCCATCCTGCCACGTGAACCTCCGAGGGCAAAAATCAGCCCTTTGTCTGCAGTTGGTGTTTCTATCATCTCGATGTATCGCTCCTCTGTCTGCGCGCAGCTTTTTTGGCCGTTAAGGGAAGACTGCAAAAAGTTTACCCCTGATTAATTGTGCGAACTGAGAGTGGGCAGCACGCGAAATAAAATACCTATTTTGTACAAACAACCCCTTGGGGGTTTCCTAGAAAGAGAACTTGTGAATATTTAACCTGACAGATATAAGGTAATCAAACCTGAATATGTCCCCCCCCCCCCCCCCCCCCCCTTCCTTATTCCAAAAGCAAATAATTGTTAATTAAGAGCTTGATGTGGGGTGCGTGCAGGCGAACATGATTCAAATATGATTCAAATATGTTTTTGACCCCGTGGTGGGGAGATACTCCTCCAGGGCTGGTTTTTGGCTTTGCTGCTCGCAAGGACAGGCAGAGGGGTCTCTGTCTCTGGGCTGTTGTCCCGTTATCCCTGTCCCATGTCCCTCAGTGAGCGTATCCCTCCCTGCCACATCTCCGGGCAACCAGAAATGGCAAATCCAGTTAGAGGGAAGTGTGTGTTTCTCCTAGATCTTATGCTCCCTTGTGCTGAGCCAGCTGCGCTCAGCTCTTGCTGCTTTCAGTGCCATGCCAACAAACACGTGTGCCCAACGCTGTGCTGTCATTGCTTTTCTTCTTATTATTTCTTGGAGATTTGTTTTTAATCAAGTGGATGCAAGCCTTCCCAGCTGCGATGAAACATAGGGGCTTCTTGGTCTCTGTTTCTTCTTCGTGCTTGCTCTGTGGATATTCTGTGAGCCGGCGCCATGTGGGATGTTGCTGCCTGTCTGGGGTCCCAGGCTTGCTCAGGTCATCAGTGCTGGTGGGAAATGGTTTGGATGAGAAAGCCAAGCGGGTTGGGAACGGAGGAAGAGGAGGTGGCTTCCTTCCTAATAACCATCCCCAAGTGTTGCCTTATCATGATAGTAGGCATCAGCTCCCGCTCTCGGGTCGCGAAAACCCTCTGTTGCTTTGCTCAATCCCACCAGCCCTCCCTGCAGCTGGAGTAGGATGCACAAATCTTGCATCTCACTGCAAGAGCCGATGGGATGCCTGCTCCTCTGCAGACCTGGCTGCAGCTGGCACCACGTGGAGCTGCTCCCATGGAGTACCGTGGTGGGAGCTGGAGGCCCAGCATCTGTCTGACTTCTGTTCCTTCATCACCTCCTGAGAAAGGGAAGTGAAACACACACACACACTGTCACTCCCCGAGGAGCCCCGGTCACCCGATGCTATCGTGCTTGCAAAGGAAGCTGTTAATTATTTTGCTGGAAACAGTTGTAAACTTCTGTAAATGCGTACGATGTGGCTTTCAGATGGGTTTTCCAGCATCGTGGTTCATTCTATGGAAAATATTGCAGCTGGATTGCTCAGTTGTGCTGTGCAATGGGGATATCTGCTGATATGGAGATGGGGGAGCTGATTGCTGTAGGTGGGTCGTGGATCCCTCCAGGGGCTCAGTTACTTGGGCACAGAGTAGTTCTGGATTCCTGCCTGGCCATGGGTTGGTTTGGCAATTACCAGAAATCTCAGCTGTCTCTATGCATGACATGGATCTGGTGAGGAAGGTACCAGTGCCAGGAGAGAGCAGTAACCCAATACTGACCTAAACGCATCATTTTTAATTGGACCAGCTGGGAGAGAGCCTCTGACTTGTGCTGGTAGGAGCACAAAGCACACTGGTCTTTGTAGCTAAAAATAATGTCTCCTTTCTCCATGGAAAGATAAATACCTGCAGCTGGCCTGGCTGTGATGCTGGTTAGGATGGATGCACCAAGGAGCAGTAGTACATCCCAGCATGTTGATTTACAGGGTGGTTTGTAGGTGCACATGGTTATCTGAAGATCAGATGAGCGCTGGTTGTTGCTTATCCATATTTAACCACATCGCTGCAAAATAGATGGCAGAATTCGTAGCCTGGATCTCTTCAGTTAGTTTTCTAAAAAGCTTGGAAACTTTTATTTCAAGAATGGAAATGTACCAACTATGCAAGTCGTGGATTTGCTCAACTCTGATCTCAGTGGTGATCTGAGGTGGGGGGAAGAAAGCAGCATGGCCTTTTTTGTTCCCATTTAACCTTTCTGCGTCTTACTTTCTCTTCTGTGTGGGAAATGGGGAGGAGGGAAGGAGAGCCCATTGGCCAAGATCTCAGTGTGAGTCCCTGGCAGACTGAAAATACGAGTAATAAGTTTTGACTCTAAGCTCCAACTGCAGACAGCAGTGCTTGCTTGCTGGGCCAGCACCAGTAGGAGAGGAAAACGCATGGGGGGAGGCACACATCTTACTGCACTGACAATCCATACAGTTGGATGTGGTTTAATGCACAGATGATGCTGAGAGCAGCCCAGGCTCCTAAGGTTGTGGTGGGGTCTGGGCTGTTGGGAGGTGAACGCGGCAACCAGTTGCTGTCACCAGAAGCTGCACACGGTGTGGCCAGCTTGGGGTCTCAGCAGGCTGCATGTGAAAGCCCTCATGGCCGGAGGACATGGGACACTGCTGGCGTCCCCTGAGAGCAGAGGGATTCCCAGAAATAGATGCAGGGATGGTCCCAGCCTGGGGTTGGGTTGGATACGTTGTGACCCAGGATGCCCTAAGGACTCTGACCCCAATGGCGCCAGCTGCTGAGCATCGCCCTGCAGCTGGGAGGGGAGGATCCCACAGCCCTGCTGCTCCAGGGCTCCTGCATTAGGATCCCATGGGGCATTGGATGAGCTGACCACCCCCTCAAGCACCCCAGATGTTTAACAGCTGGGACAAAAAATGCAACAGAGACACTGCCCCTTGCTCGCTTCCCCTCCCATGTGCCATCTCATCGTTCTGGCAGCTCTTGTTGTGGGATGCATGGGCATCTCTTAGAGGAGCTCGGTCGATGAAATCTGGTTGAGGAGGTGACTGCGGGTGGCTGGACCATCTCCCGTGGCTCTACAGGGAGGGCTCAGGGCTGCTGCTGACTCATGGCCCCCAGCTTGGGGGCTGCCAGGAAAACGGAGTGAGTAAACCCTGATGTAAGGAGTAATCTGTTGAAAATAATTCACTGCAGAATTCAGTGTTCTGTTCTGCGAGCAAGAAAGGCGAGCGCTGCTTGTAATGATGTCAGGATGATCTCAGAGTCCTTCAGAACACACCTCCACTACAAACAAAACTTTTAACCCCCTTTTTTCAGCTGCCTTTTGAGTTTAAGCGTGTTATACCTACCCCCGCTGGGTGTTGCTGCAGAATGATGAGTATTAAATCAAAAGGTCTAGACGGTTTGGAATAAACAAAGGAACAATTGATAAGGGGGTTGGTTAGAACTTGTGTGGTCTCCCGAATGAAGCTCATGTGTAGGATGGACGCTGGGAGGTGCCCAGTTGTGCAAGCAGCGTCCCCTCCTGCCCTAGAGCCGGTCTGTCTCACCTGAATCCATCCTACATCCTCTGTTTCCAAGGAGTTCCCAGTCCTCATAAGCCAGTTCCCATTTTCCCACAGATTTCAGTCCCCCAAAACACATTTGTTGGCCCTGACTCTGTGTTGGCTGTTGCAATCAGGATGGCAGTCCTGCATGTCGCGGGTGTCCCCATGCTGACATCCTGCTTTTGGTTGCTTAACTTGTACTCCCAGCCTGAATTTTGTTTTTGATTCTGGCGTCTTAGTGAATTTTATGGGAGAGTGAAAACTGTTGAGCTGAACGGATAGTTTTGTTTTTAATGGCTGTACCAAAGCGGTCTGGTTGGGTTTCTGCAGAAAGCTATGTGCTGTATTTGCTAGAAGTGAATGCTGTGTGCAACCTGGCATGGCCCGTACATCTCAGAGCAAGCATGGGCAACTTCTCATAGTTTGATCATAGCCAGAGTGAAGGATGTGCCTTTCAGCTGGGGCAGAAAATGTTCTTTTACTCCTCTGTTATGCTGTGGATTAAGCGTTGATGGGATTTGCTTTTCCTCTTGTGAAGCCGTGGTACTGAAGTGGTGTGGAAGCAGAAGTTGTGCTGTAGGTTGTGCTCCATGGTTGTACGTTGCTTCAGGTTATTCTTCCTCCTCTTCGTCCCTGTGTGCCTGAAAAGCCACACGCATGCTATACCAGGACAATATAAAGACAAATGGTGTAGGTGGTGTAAATGGCTGGATAAGAACTGGGGCTAATATTAGCACTGCTGGTGTAAGACAGCATGACTTTCAGCCACACTTCTTCCTCTACCTTCATTTTACACCAATAAATGGGATTACTAAGGTGATCAGAGGGCTGGGGCACCTCTCTTAAGAAGAAAGGTTGGGGGAACTGGGCTTGTTTTGCTTGGAGAAGAGAAGGCTCCAGGGAGATCTCATTGTGGCCTTCTGGTATTTGAATGGAACAAATGAACAGGAGGGAGAACGGCTGTTTGTGAGCGTGGACAGTGATAGGACAAGGGGGAATGGATTTAAGCTCAGACAGGGGAGGTTTAGGTTGGATCTTAGGAGGAAGATTTTCACCCAGAGGGTGGTGATGCACTGGAACAGGTTGCCCAAGGAGGCTGTGGATGCCCCATCCCTGAAGGCATTCAAGGCCAGGCTGGATGTGGCTCTGGGCAGCCTGGTCTGGTGGTTGGCGACCCTGCACATAGCAGGGGGTTGAAATGAGATGATCACTGTGGTCCTTTTCAACCCAGGCCATTCTATGATTCTATGATAACGTCTGTCTTTGTCTTCCATCCCCTTAAGGACGCGCTTTGGGGGATCCTGGTCTTGGTGGGGGTGCTTTATGGTGAGGGGAAGGGAGCAAAGGAGATGCCCTTCCATGAACTGTGCAAAAAGTTTGCTGTGCAGGCATGGGCTGTGTACGTGCGGGTAATGCAGGGAAGATCTCCATCCTTGCTTCACCTCTTAGTGGTACAGCCTGTATTTCCATGCCCCGCTGTGAGCAGCTCTTTGTCAGCCGGCAGAGATCGATGCTCCAAAATGCCGATAATGTAAATAGCAGCAGACCTGGAAAGTGTTCTGCAAAACAAACTTACACAGGGAATACCAGGAAGGTAATGAAATTCCAAGAACACCCGATCTACCAAAAGTGTGGCTTAGTAGTGAGTGCAGGAACGAGGTGAGTTAGAGTAGAGCTCAGCAAAGGCTCTGGTTTGTGTGCCTTCAGCTGTCAGGACCTGCATTCCACTCCATACATCAGGGTGCTGTGGGGTTGATTTCCATCCTGGACAGATCTGCTCATTGGTTCTGGTGCTGCCTTGTGATTCTCAGCACTGTCTCCTGGTGTGATGCTGCTGCTTTTGAAGGTCTTTCCAGATCATATGATGGAGATGGAGACAACTGTAACAAAGGAAGATGCAGGCTTTTTGTTGCTGTTTCTTGCAGAATTTATGTTTCTTGTTGGTCATGTGGGTTTTGCTCAGTTTTGCCATTGTAAAGGCCTGAAGTGCTGTAGTCCCAAATCAGAAATGCATACTAGGATAAGTTACTTGAATATGATAAACTTTGGTTCTTGCATGGCCAAATAACCATAAAATGAACCAGGTGCTCACTAGCAAACTGCAAAGGGGACAAGCGGGGGGTTGTGGGAGGGGTGGGGGGACATACTGCATAAAGGTTGCAAAGTTAAGCAATCACAACATGGAATGAGTGTTTGGTTGAATAAGTAATCCCAACTTCGCTTTGTGTGCGTGGTGTTTATCAGATAGAGAGCAATCTTGTGTTACTTACAGCTCTCAATAAATAGATATCTAAGATGAGCTCGGTCATGTATGAGCTCGGTCATGTAATTAAAGACTTTTGACACATGGCCAGATGCTCTGCCTTTATGTTTGTGTAAATGAGAGCAGAGGGTGGCTGTGCACCACACTGCCTGTGCTCAAGTGACTTCAAAATAGGCTCTTTGTGCATCTAGGTGGCCCGCAGGGGTGGGACTGTCCCCTCTGCAGGAAGGGAAAGGGAGAAATCCTAATTATCTGACCAGGTCTGTTTGTGCAACCGGTTATGAAAGGTGTGCTGTCGAGCCGGGGGGGTTGCACTGATTTTGCAGGCAGAGTTTCAGGGATGAAATTCTAGCTCCCCAGGGAATGGGCAGTGACTCTGGGGGAGGTGGCTTGGGGGACGTTTGGAGTCCATCTGCAGAGACACAGAGGAGCAGAGCAGGGCTTGTCCTGACCCCCCTTGGAGAATTCTGCTGGCTGTGTGGGCTTCTGCACTCTCTGCAGTCCGGAGGGATTGCTTGAGGTAAGGTCCTGTTTGGCCAATGGCGTCTTGTCATTGAGCACCCCATGAGTGCCTTGGCTTTCCTACCCCCCCAGTACATCCATGATGGTTGTAATCCTATGAAAAGTGACTGACTTTGGTACAGAGGTGCAAATCAGGAATTGCTGCAATGAGTTTCATGTAACTTTTTATGGTACATTTTTCTTCTTTTAAGATGACAGATCTCCGTGCTTTAAGAAGGGCGTGCTGCCCCCAAAACCCAAACTCATGCCAGTAGAATTCATCCATGAAGTCGGTATTTGTAGACTTAGCCATGCCTGACTTTGACTTGGAGTGTTGCAAACCAACTTTTATTCCTGTGTATGTATTTCTGTATTTGCACTACATCCAAGAGGTGGTATGACGAGCTCCAGCAAATAACCCCACTTATTTTTGGGGAATGTTTTTTAGTAGTCTAAACCTTTCTAAAACCTTAAAGCTCCGTAAGCAGCTTAAACCAATCTAAAGCCTTAGATCATTTTAAACAGCTTGTGCCAATAGAAGGACTTAGATTATCTTAAATGCCTTAAACAGATCTAAAGCTTTAGTGAAAGAATTTGGCCAGTCTTGGATTTGCCTTGTGGTTTGATTGGATTTCGTGGGCATGTTGGTCATCACTGGGTCACTGCCCGACCGCTGTTGGGGAAAACAACCTGATTTTATCTATCTTGTGATGTTGGGTATTTGAGGGGCTGACGTTTGAACACAGAAGTAAATTCTGAATCTTTAACCTTAACTCTGCCCTCAAGTGAAGATCATCTGTAACTTCTGTGCGCTGTCCCAGGTTCGTTTGGCTGAATATATATCTAGCTTGAGAGAGAAAATACATTCTATTACACCAATTAAGGGTTTTCAAAGAATTGTGATGGCCTGAATTGTCCTTTGCAGTTTAGATTCTTATCACATGCTTGTAGAGCTTTGAAAATCTGATCTTAAGACATGGCGGCTTAATTAAAGGCCTTTAAAAATGTACATAAATGAAGGAATGAGTCCAGACTGTGACTTCACTTAATTTGGACGTTCTCTAATTATTGCTTGCTTTGTGCTACAGCATCATCACAGTGTGAACGTAGGATCTAATACTTCCTTCGCTTTGCAAGGGGAAATCATAAGTAATTCAGGCTCAGAGTTGAGGGGCTCTTCCTTTTGTGTTTTATCTTTTTTTTTTTTTTTTTTGTAATTTAAATGAGATGGATTTTTCCTTGCATGTCAGCCAGCCTTGAAAGGCTGAGTTATTTGATTTACCTTTGAATGCAGTGGCACCGAAGCTTTTTCTTTTTCACTCCCATTGACAGGTGGAGTAGCATCCTCAGGAATTATTTCATTAGAAGATACATCAATAATAGTACCAGATACGTATGAAGGCAGCATCAGAGCAGAAATTTTCTGCTCAAACGCCTTAACCAAGAGAAGGAGCTGATGCGCTTCTTATGCTGAGTGCTTGGATGTGGAGCTGGGTCCTGATGAGCTCTGCCATGTGCAATGTCTGCTTTCAATCCCTGCTATGTGCAAACAAAGCAGTTTTGTGCAGATCTGACGTGGGGCAGCATTTTAGAACTTTCCTGTGTTGCAACTGCTTTAACTTGTAAGAAAGCTAAGAACAAGTTTTGCTTTCTATTTTAGATACGGCTGTTTTCTCAGGCTTAAGTGTTGGTCTGCTAACGGGTTGTTCACAGTGAGGCTGCTAAAACGTTCCAATCTCCTGCATTTTATTCACTTTACTTATTAATGCATTTATTCATAGAAATAGTGAGGGCTTGTTGGAAGGTGCACTGCTTTTCCTTTCGACTTGCCACACGGAATTCTTTTGCAGATGGTATCATTCCTACTTCATGCTTCAAGCAAGAAGCATGACTGCTCGCTCAGCACCTGAGAATATCTGGTGGAAGATTCTGGGATTTTACACTTAAGAACACTCATTTTTTAAGTAAATTACCCCCAAAAATAATAATAAAAAACCCAACCCAATCTCTACTGTAAAATGCATCCATAAATTGCAGGGCTGTGCTCAGTGCTGGAGTCTCACTGTGGCTCAGGCAGCTTGCCCTGGTCCCGCTCTCTGCTACGTGATAAATAAAGTTCCTTTCCTTCCTTAGAATATCTGACCCAGGGAGTTCAGGATGAAGTTTGTTAGAAATGTAAACAGGCTGCAGCTGGGTAAACCGCTGCTGAATCAGGGCAGGGAGCAGAGCAGCCTTTTAAATCTGGTTCTGTTTTTCCCCACTTCTAACCTGGTGATGGGGACTGGGTTTGCTTCTGTTGCCCTACTGCAATGCCGTGGACTTTTGTATCCATCGTGTCTGTGTCTGCTTGGGTGAAACAGGGTGAGCTGGAGCTCTTGGGTTTCCTCCTGTCTGTCAGGAGCAAGTGCTGGGTTTGGAGCTGGTGGAAAAGCTGTGAAGCTCCCACTTCCCTCTCCATGGCAGCTTGGTGCAATTACTTTTTTATACCTAGCTTAGCCCCTCTTACTTTTTTTTCCTCTCCATTAACTCTTTCTTTGCTCCAGGCTCCTGAGTGCTCTCAGCTCTGCTCGCCTCTGCCCAAAGGCTCAATGCAAAACCAAAGCAGCCAGTGCAGGAATTCCCTGTTGCATCCTCTTGCTCTAAGCTACCTGTTCAATATTCTGTGCCATTCACAGCTATATGATAGAATGATTCCTAGTGCTGTTTACTAGTAGAAAAACAAAAGGAAGGCTCTTCTTCCTTGGATGTTTTCTATCCTCTCCCAGTTACAGGTCAGGCTTCCGTGTGCTCCAGTTGCAGGGAGCCCCCTGAGCACAAAACAGTCCTGGGGTTTTGCATGGACAGAAGCAGCTGCAGATGAGAATTGCCATCAAGCAGTGCTAAAGCAAGAGTTAAACAGGTTTGGTACAAACTGTGGTGGTGCTTCTGTTACTGTTTCATTGAAACATCTATGTCTGGTATGTGTCACCCCAGAGTAGCCTCTGCGTCCCCACTTTGCTTTGAAACCAGGTGAGACCGTGAAAGTGGGACTGAATGCACATGAACTGGGGTTGGTACAAGCATCACTCACTTCTGCGCTGGCCCTTATGGGATGCAGAGAATTGTTTGAGGTATGGAGGGTTGTAGCAGAGAGCCCTGCTGCAGGCTGGATGGTCCCCAGGTCTCACTTTGCTCCCACATGCAAACTGCAGCAGCACAAACAAGTCGGTGATAATCCACCCAGCAATGGCATCTTCCTTGGAAAGGGCCCTGATTTCAGAAAGCATTGCTGTCCAGAACAGTGTTCAAGCATGTGCCTGCCTGTAAGCATGAATTTAATTGCCATCCTGGAGAATGTTGTGCTTAATCATCTTCCTCAGTGCTTCTTCTGACTCAGGGCTGGTGTTGGCATCCTGCAGGGTGCACCACAGTGGGAATTGCTGCCAGGGCTGCATATGTTTCATGTGCGTGGCTGGGTGCTGCTGAGGAAGTGTGTGGTGGGGAAGGGAGCTTGAGGTTCTCTGGTAAAGAAAACAGCTCTTAATTAATTGGATGAATAGGGTGAGTTGCTAAAACACGCAGCGTTTGTGGGAGCAAAGGGTTTGTAAGGACAGGAGTTTGGGTTGAGGATAAATGAACCTTTGCAGTTCTCGGCAGCTTGCTGGAACTCCTCGTTCTTGCTCCCTTGGGACACAGTCAGCAGCTTGGGGCTTCTTCCAGACTTCCTAGAAAGCCCAGAGGTTCCCCACATCTGCATGCCCAGGTGCAGGGAGCAGCGTGCACGAGTAAGGGTGTGTGTTTGGGAGCGTCGTGGGAGATGCAGAGCTGGGGACTTGCACCTGCAGGGCTGCTGTGACCACAGAAATCTGTGCACAGCAATGACACGTAACAGATTTCCACCATTGGTTTGAACTCCCTTTTCTCTGTATCGATACCTGGAGACTTGCGTGGTCGGTGCCACAAGGCACCTCCTGCAGGGGAGAGGTTATGAAGGCTCCTCACAGCAGCTGCCCTACCGACTGCTTGTGGGGATGTTTCCTCATGATGTCTCCAGGCCTCAGTAGAAGTCATTGCACCCCCTCTCATTCTCTGGGATCGTAGAATGGTTTGAGTTGGAGGGCGCCTTTAGAGGCCATCTGATCCAACTCTCAGCAACGAGCAGGGACACCCACAGCTCCATCAGTGCTCAGAGCCCCTCCAGCCTGACCATGGATGTCTGCAGGGATGGGGCACCACCACCTCTCTGGGTGTTGAGCTGTGGACAACAGCAGAGCTAACGTGATCCCAGTGTTACTGGGGATCTTGTTACTGGGCCAGAGATGAAGATGAGCGAGTGGGCATGAATGAATGGAAGGTTTGGGCATGTCAGGAATTTAGGTGCAGTTTTTTTAAATGCAGGGAGATTGGTCTGAAGCAAATTGCAGTGGGAACTTTTAATATCAGTTATTTCTTAAAAGCACTTGGACGTAAGGACAAACTTGAAGGTTATGGGTGATTACTTTAAAAAGCAAAATCACTCAATTTGCATTTGACATCAATGGGAAGAGCACTGCTTGTACGTATGACCTGGAATGGAGTAGGCTTGGGGAGTGAGTGAGCATCTGAAGTCTTGCTGTCAGATGCTCTCCTTTCCCTATGGAAAAGAGGATACTCTTCATGCTTTCCAACTGGGCTGGACTTATCCACGCAGGAGGATCCGAATCTTTAAAAGCACTAAGGAGGAGACCATTGGTGTTCTCCAGCTGGGGAACTGAGACCCACAGATAGAATCATTAAGATTGGAAACTACCTTTAAGATCACCCAGTCCAACCCCAGCCCACCCCACCATGCCCACTGACCATGTTCCTCAGTGCCACAATCCCATCAGTTCTGGAACACCTCCAGAGCTGGTGACCCTACCACTCCCTGGGCAGCTGTGCCAAAGCATCGCTGCTCTCTGGGAGAAGAAATTCTTCCCAACATCTAACCTGATGGGGGGACAGCAGCTGGAGGCTGCGTACACAGGCTGAGTTCACACCCCAGATCTGCAATCAGGTATTTTAACCCAGAGCTGCCCTTAACCTTAATGTCCATGGAGGCAGGGCATGTGTTATCCTCAAAGATCTGCTGTGATTCCTCTCACCTTCTTTGCTATCAGTCTATAATGAAAGTTTAATAGTGCTGTCCTGCAGGAGAACTGTAGAGTAGGGGTAACTCCCTGTATGTGGAACAAAATGATGTCGTGACTTTTGGTACAGTGGAAAAGGCTTGCCTTTCCCCTGCTGCTGTCTTTGTAGGTACGTCCCTAAGGAAAGCATGCAATCTTTTTATTATTGACCACGTAACTCAGGGCAGAGTGACATTATTTGTCAGTAATACAATACCAGAGGAGCTGCACTGCTCTCTCTAATTTTCCAATAAGCAAATCAAGCCACATGCAGTGCTTCGCTAAACCCTTTCCTCTGCAGCTTCCCACACATGCACGGTGTCTGCATTCCTTCCATTAAGTAATTAAGTGAAGTTTCATGACCGAAGCTCTCTCCTCCGATGGGTGACTGTGAGATTCCTTCACTTGTAGGGAGAATCCATTCCCCCTGGGGCAACAAGTGGGCTCAGTGGGTTCAGTGCCGGTGAGTACTGGCTGCACAACATGGAGATGTCCTTTGGTGTGCACATTAGAGCGTGTCTGAGAAGAGTCAGAATGAAAGCACAATATCTATTTCTGAGTTTTCAGTGCTAGATGGAAATTATAGTGCTCTGGAGCATGCACAGACATCTGTGTTGTTGCAAGGACCTACCAAGCAGCGGTGCCTGGGAGGCCTGAGCAGATCTATGGCATCACAGCCCATCCAGGCATGGGGTCACGGGTAACTTCCTGGTCACGGGCATCTCCTTGATCGTGGGCAACTCTTTGGTCATGGGCAATTCCTTGGTTATGGGCTGCTCTTTTGTTGTTGTCAGCTATTTGGTCATGGGCATTTCCTTGGCCGTAGTCAAATCCTTGGTCACGGGCAGCTCTTTGCTCACGGAAGAGGAAGCTTAAACCTGGAGCTGCAATGGTTAGAAAGGAGAAACAAACAGGAAGCCATAAGGGTTGCACTGTAACAGAAGTACAGCGGGCACTGTGTTTTGTCACTGAGAATTGTGAGAAATTCAAGTGATAAATGAGAGATTAGGGTAAAAAAAAAAAAAATAATCGGTCTTACAGCATTAAAATAGAGGGTTTATAAGCAGGAGGCATCCTTGTCCCACGCTGTGGCTGCAGCACCCCTGGGAAGTTTAACAAGTGCCAGGAAAGCCATGTGGGATACTTAGGGAAAAACTGGCCGTGCAGAGGGATAGAACAGTGGAAAGAATATTGCCCTCTGCAGAAAGAGAAAGGGAAAGTAGCAGATAAAGGCCAGTGGGATTTCCCAGGGAAGTTTCTAAAGAAGAGAACAGTCAAAAATTACATTTCCTGAGAGCAGAATCTTCTGACTAAAAGATTTTGCCCTTTCTGCTGAGTGGGCAGGCTGTGTTAGGATGTTCATAGCCGTACTTTTAAGTTGGATATTTATTACTGTGCTGTAGAAAACGTATCATAGTTTCTGGACAACTCTCTCCTAAACCCTTCAGCAGTTAGTGCTTGTTTTTCCATCCTTTCCAGCACATCATCTCATGTAACACTGAACGCTGCTGCCTGTTCTTACAAATGCTGTAGCATTTGTGGGGTTTTCAGAAGCGTTGGGCTTCTGCGGTTGTGATGCTGATTGCCAGGGCAAATAAGGATGTTTTGTCTTTTAAATAATTGTCCATGGGTGTTATTTTCCATCACATCCTGCTTTTGCTGGTTGTGCAGCTGTGGCAGGCAGAGCAGAATGACACATGTATTTCTATGCCATATTTCTATCCCAAAGTGCCAGGCTGGAAGACAGGAAAGCTAAAACTTAATTCTCTAGATAACATCCAGCAAGCTCCCTGTATATGGAGGTCCTGTCTGCTCCAAGGAAATCACACATTGGATTATTGCAGGGGAAAGTCAAATTGCTGAAGAAACCATCGCAGCTCACGCTGCATTCAAACCGTGCAGAGGAGCATCATTTTAAACACAGTTGCTCCATCCATCTCCCACGTTAGCACGAGCGTGTGCTCCTGGAGGAGAGGCCTCCCCAAAGGATCTTCGCTGAAGGGTGCATCTGGAAAGAGCAGCCTGCAAGGTGCGGCATGTGCGGTAGCAATTAGGAGCTTACATGCATGCAAATGCGGGGCAGCGGTTCGCCTGAAGCCTGCGCTGCCTTCTCCTGCCGGTGGGCATGGAGCTCCTTCCTGGCAAAGCGTGTCTTGAGCATCTGCAGGACTAATAAGCTAGAAAACAGGCCCTGGGGAAAACCCCTTTCCCTCCCCCTTTCTTTTTTTCGCTTTTCTTTTTCGTTAATTAATTATTTTTTTTTTTTTCATTGCAGGGAGCAGAGATTTGCAAGACAAAAAGCGTTTTGCTTTGCATTGTGCATTTTGTTTTGTGTCCGTGGCGGTGTGGAAACACACCTGCCATTTTACTGCTTCCTGCAGCAGATGCAAATAGAGCATCCTCAGGAAAATGTTACATCCCTTAAAATAAACTCGGCTGCTCAGCAGTGCGTGTTGCCTCTGGTTTCGTGCTGGAATGCGTCTGCAAAAACAGAAAGCCACAGGATAAAAATACAGTTGCCCACCAGTACTGAAGAGGAGTTCCTGTGAAAGCTGCTCTCGGCTTTCTATCGTTTATAAAGTTTGAGCTTGGGGATGTTTGGGGCGGTTGGGTTTTTGGGTTTTTCCTCCATCTCCTTCCTTCTTCCTCCCCCTCCTGTTCTGCTCTGGGGGCCCTCGCCTGGCTCTGTGCCTGCCGGCTGAGCTGCTTCTGGAATTGCTCTGAGTCCGCTGTGCAGTGGGTAGAGGTCTCTCAGGTTGTCTGGGGTGGCACTGCCTTGCTGTGGATGGATCATTTCCCTTTCTTCCTGCTCCTTTGCTGTTATACGGAAAGCCCAAACAGGAAAAGGTTAATAGGAGAAAAATCAAACAGAGCTGAATAGGTCCGAATTTGTCTTGCTTTTGGTTTCCTCGCCCCACAGCCAGCCTGTGTCTGGCACATAGAGACCTTGAAACCTGCCTGATGGAGTTTCATTCTTGGTTGATCACATTGCCCTTGAAAGAAACTGTATTCTGTTCTGCAGAAGGGCAGAAGAGAAACGAATCCTTCATGAAGCTGCTGCACCCGTGCAGCCACCAAAGCTCAGAGGGTGCAGTTCTGCACATCCCATCTGCAGAGGTCTCCAAGCATCAGCTGCTGGGCAGGAACACAGCAAGGCTTACTTTTCTTCTCTGGTGGCTGCTGGTGAGGTTTTGCTGCTCAGGCTGCCTGGAGCTCTGGTTTGCAGGATGCAGGTGCAAGGAGGGGTGTGCGGATGCTTGGGGTTTCTCACCTGAAAAAGGAGTGGTTGAGTCATTGCGGAAGCTTTGCTATCTGTAAAATCGCAGATAGGGGTTGCTACCAGCACTGATTCAAGACAGAAAGCTGATAAAGCAGGCAAAACCTACCTGGAGGTCTCTGTGGGTGTCTGAAGACGTTGTCTGGAGTTGGTTTTGATTTTAAGTCGAAATAACATTTGGTGATCGAGTGATGAAGTGGTTGATATGGGGGAAGATGGATGTGCATGGGGATAAGGGTAAAGCACAGATGTTTCTTCAAGGTGTGGGTGAGGTCTGGTGGCCAGGGTGGCAACGGCTGGTGGGGAGAACAGGGGTGGGTGTGCAGCAGTCCCATAACCTTGGGTGCCATGGAGCTGGAGCTTACAGGAGGCTCTGGGTGGGGTAGCACCAGGAAGGAGGTGTTAGGGGAAGCTTGGTACGGAAGGGGCTGAGTAGAGCAACCACAATGTATGGGAAAAACTGGCTTCGAGAGACTGCTGACTGTTGATGGGCAATCTGCTGCAGGGCCTCAGTTTTTGGAAGCACCAGAGGGGCGGTGCCAAGCCAGGATTGCATGGAAGCATAAGGGATGGATCAGAGCCACTCCCTGGGCATGCAGGTGTGGCTGTCACAGCCCCTGCTCTCACAGAGAGTGTTTGTCTTGGCTCAGGAGTGTAGTAGAGGGGTATGGGGCATGCCTGCCCATGTGGACAGGAATTCCCCTCAAGGCTTGCTGGGTTCAGGTGTCTTTTCCCCAGAACTGCTGTTGGATCATTATGGCTTGCTTCAGTTTCCCCTTGCTCTGGTTTGGCAGCATCCCTCCCTGCTGGGTCAATGGCTGTATGAACGGCCCTCCTCCTTTCCACACCCTGGTTGGGCTGCGAGGGGGACATGGCACAAACTGTGCTCTCTGCTTGGCCTGCTTTGGTTGTTGGCGACCCTGCCCACAGCAGGGGGATTGGAACTTGGTGATCTTTAGGCTCCTTTCCACCCTAAGCCATTCTATGATTGTATGATCTTGAGTCTTCCTTGCACTTCATCCCAGCAGTGATCCATTGTGATCCTTTTGGTTGCTCGATGACTTGCAGCAGCAGGAGAGTCCTCTTCCATCCTTTCTTCAAACATCAACATCTCAGGAACGTGCACATTGATTGCATGGGTGGTGTGCAACACCTGGAAGAATAGTTCAAGCCATGGCTGATACTTTAGCCATGGTGTTTTGTGCCATGAGTACAACTGACCCCCTTCCTCATGAAGCTCTCCACTTCGGGAGCAGCTGAATCTGTTTCCAAATCATATTAACACCTCTTAACCTCCCAGATTTATTCTGTTCTAGCAGAGCAGCTTGCTGAAGTGGTCACAAACAGCTGTGTGCTGCTAAACACAATGCCACACTGTACACTGAGCAATGCCAAACACTCTGCTTGGAGAAGATCAGAGACTTTCTTCTTTTAATCATATGCTTTCCTTGCCTGGTGAGAACATCTCTGCTCTGCCTTGGCTAATAGCAGGAATCCTGAGAAAACACAGAGAGGGATCTGCTGTGAAGATCAGGCTACTGTTGGCTTGTCCAGACAGTTCTGCTCTCTCAGCAGTGCAAACCTCTCCAACAGGACCTCCAGTAACCTCACCTGTCCTCCCAGAGGTAATTGTGGGCAGATGCATTGCCTGGGTATGATGTCATTATGCTACGCTACTGCTAATTTGTTAGATGCAAGCGAAGGAGGTTGCTGAGATGACTGGGAGAATTAGCACATAGCATCAAGGACTCGAATGGATGATGCAGCCAACTGGAAGAGATTCCCTGCTGGAGCACTGTGGCACTCCCTGTCCTTTCTCGACGTGCTGGTTCCTGTTGCTGTGAGCTCAAGGCTCTAAGGAGGTGCTTGGCATGGCCCTGCCTGGAGTCTGTTGCCACATTTTCTCCCAGTGGCTGGATTTGTAAAGAGATTCTCCTATGGGTTACATGAGCCTGGGAGCCTCCTCCTGCCACAAGATAGGAATAGCAATAGCTGAAGGGATGCAGTACCAGTGTAGATCTTATCCACTATTTTCAAGCTAAGGCTTGAGTGTTGGTGCCGTCTGAGATCTGACCAGTGTGCTCTCAGTGTGCACAGTATCAGCTGGAAGCAGAGCAGGAATTCAGGCTCTGGTCCAGCTCCCACGGTGTTCCATGAGGTAGGGTTGCTAGACATCCGTGTAACATGAGATTTCCTGCATTTCAGACTTGAATCCTGCGAGCTGTATTGAAAACATACGTGATGCTATCCTTCCTGTATTTCCTGTACAGTTTTAATATGGGATGTGAGAAATCCTGCTATCATCTGCCCCCTCCTTTACCATATTTCTTAGAATATTCTTCATCTCCCTTCTTTTCCCTGAGATTTTGAATATGTTCCATCAGCTGGTAAGGACAAAGCAACCACTGGGACATGTTTCAGGTTTTTACTTGTATCTTGTGATCCATCCACTGGAATTCTTTTAAGACCTTCGGTAGAGTTAACCAGACTGCCCTCTAGCTTTATTTTGCTACTCCCTGCTAAGGTGAAAGACGAGGTGATCTCTATCAGATAATTGCTGTATTACGTAATTAATTGGGAGACAAAAACCAGGTTATCCCAATTGCTCGGTGTTGGAGCTGGTTTTGCAAGCAGTGAAGAACTCGGGGTCTCAACTCTCCAAACTTCTGCAAGTTTCAATGTCACACAATTATACACAAAAGGAACCTGAGATTCTTTCAGATGAGAATGAGCACGGTAGGAAGAGGTGGTGAAAAATATGTTCTCTGAAAGAGTGGTTAAGTATTGGAACAAACTGCCTGGGGAAATGGTGGAGTCACCATCCCTGGAGGAGTTGTGGCACTATGTGGTCAGTGGGCACGGTGGGTTGGATTGGGGTTGGACTGGATGATCTTAGAGATCTTTTCCAACCTTCATGATTGTATGAAACGAGTCCCCTGAAGATCAGTCATGGGCTGAGCTTCTCAGTTGCACTGGTACTGGAGCATGTATGAGGAGTACCCCAAGGAAATATGGAGTGAGCGTGTTAAGTGGGTTCCCAAGAGGAAGGGAAGGCTGTGATGGAAGAGGAAGCTCTGGAGGACCTCACAAAGTGCTGGTTCCCCATGGCCAGGAAGATGAATTCACTTTAGGATAAATGTAATGACCAGCTATTACAGTGATGAGAACAGAGCAATTTCCTTACTGAGAGAAGATTAAGAGCATATCTACATCATCATAATGAGAGACAGACCTGTCTTTGAGTTCATAGTCCAGTGCAAAGCATAATAGTGAATTTATAATGATGGAGTTGAATTTGGGATTTGCCAAATTCATTGTCCAAATGATCAAATGTACATTAAATAGAAACAATTATGGATAACTTTGGAGCTAGTCACAATGCAGACCAGTGACTACAATGCGAACATCTTGGGACATACAGCCCACATAGGTGCTATTACATTACTCTGACAAGGCTGATTTCTCAGAGAGACATAAATCAAGATCTGACGGTTTTGGTGTTTAGCTCAGCCAAGCTTCTATCTATCATACCTTGCCCCTAACAGGCAGGTCTGCTTGACCACAGTCTTTAAACTGGAAAGAGGGGGAGCACACACATTTGTTTCTGAACTTCAAGACAGAGTAGCACAGGCTCTGCTTCCCCATCCCTAGTTGCAAGAATGAGCTGTGTCTGCTTGTTCTAGTCTTAACATCTGAACTACTGACCGGGACTTGCTAAATGATGGCATGTGGCCACTTCTTTGCTGTAAGCTCCCTAATTTGAGACGTTCCTGCCGGCCAGGTGGCGGGGAGCTGGGACTGCTTTTTGTGGAGCTGTGTTGTTCTTTGTAACCCCCCACACTTTGCAAAGCTCAGGGCTCCCACTGCTCGTTTTGCAGTGATGCCCATGTCCCAGCTGACGCCGGGGTCTTTTGGAGCTGCTCCCCTTGATCTTCCTTGCGCCGTAAAAGGTGCTGAAGTCAAAATCTGAGCTCAGCTTCTTTGCGTTTTAGCAAGTTGCGTTGGAAACTCCTTTTTTCAGAAGAATGAGCAAAGGCGCAGTGCTTAGCTTGGGAGAGCTGTGTGCTGGAGCCAAGTGTGCATGCTGGAGTGTCCCTCTTCCAGAATCCCCCAACCCATAAGAGTCATATTGTATTCTCTGTTCTACAGCTACAGACGTAGGAATGCCAAAAAGACTGAGCTGCTTGCTGCCTTTCTGTGCCGTGCTGCTTAATAACGCTGCCACTGCGCTTTAGGCTAGCCTCAGTTACCCCTTGTTATCAGCACGGAGATCAAAGTACATCATTTAAAGAACAAATGCAGTAAATGCCTTGAATTTGTGGATTGACTTTTTTAGAAAAGCAAATTGTCAGGACAAGCTCGAGCTAATCCCGAGCATTTTGCATAAAGAACTGGAAAGAGAAAGAGACAGAAGTGTTACCCGAGGTGTCAATTTGCATGATGCAGCGTGATTTTATGATGCTGCTGCTGCCTGTTGTGTAATCCCCAATTCCATGCTTTGGAATTGCTCTGGGATCTCTACACAGGCTCAGAATATCCCCGTGTGTCCGGGTGCTGCTTCAGGAGCTTTCAGTCCACTTTTTGTCTGTAAGAGATTGCTCGGGTCTTAGCGATGTATTATTGTTTCTGCTCCAGGTTTTTGGGATTTTTTAGCATCTCTTTGCAAAGCAAAAGCAAAGGCACTGTTGGACTGTCTGCTGATGGGCTGCGGTTTATCAGGCCCTTCCTTCTAGAGGGTTTATTTCACTACGGAGCAGCTTTGCTCCATTAAAATGTATAGAGCATTTGAAGGAAGGAGTGTTAATGAAGTGTCAGGGAACTTTATTGCAGTCTGGAACTGGGGAAGAGGCGGTGGGAGAGGAAGAGGGGATAACTGGGTAAAATCCCATCCAACAGCAAGGCCGTTACCTTCTCTGACACGTTCTGGGAGCTGCTGCTGTTAAAGCATTGGGAATAAGGTTCAAGGATACAGCCAAGCACTCAGCAGATTTTTCCATTTTTGTAAAGATTGGTCTGAATTGCCCTTCTTTTTCTTTTTCTTTTTCTTTTTCTTTTTCTTTTTCTTTTTCTTTTTCTTTTTCTTTTTCTTTTTCTTTTTCTTTTCCTTTTCCTTTTCCTTTTCCTTTTCCTTTTCCTTTTCCTTTTCCTTTTCCTTTTTCCCTTTTCCCTTTTCCCTTTTCCCTTTTCCCTTTTCCCTTTTCCCTTTTCCCTTTTCCCTTTTCCCTTTTCCCTTTTCCCTTTTCCCTTTTCCCTTTTCCCTTTTCCCTTTTCCCTTTTCCCTTTCCCTTTCCCTTTTCCCTTTTCCCTTTTCCTTTTTCCCTTTTCCCTTTTCCCTTTTCCCTTTTCCCTTTTCCCTTTCCCTTTTTCTTTTTTGCTTTGTTTTGAAGCTTTACTCCCTTTGGAGCTTTCTGAATAGCCTTGGTGCCAGGTGCTGCTCCCCATCTCAGAGGCTCCATCAGTGCTACCCACAGCCTGCCCTTGAGATGTGTGCTTGCAGTTTGGCTTGTTCCTTCCGTACTCTGCCAGTCTGTTTAATTAAACTGCCCAATTCTTCTAGAAATGGGAAATGGAATTACCATAGGATGTCTGAGTGCTGCTGGTGCGGGGAGGATGTATGGGCTTTAGCGCTGATAAATCAAGCTGTTGCATTTTGGCTAGAGTCATGGGCCCCTTGGCTAGGGTAGACACTTCATTTCTTTATCACAGAGCATTTAATAGCAAAACAAGTGAGCCAGCAAGGAGCTGGGCTGTGGTGGTCCTCATCTCAAGCCAGAGCAGATCTGGGGGAGCGACCGGGGTGGCACCTTCTCATGGCCACCTCCAGTCCAGGGAAGCCAAATGGCAGCAGACACGGGGTCCTTGTTTGCATCTCCAACGTGCCTAATATTTAGCTCCAATTTTGTCAGCTTGAGCTGCTGCTGTAAGTGTGTAAATGTCTTCTGGTTTATTTGGGCAGCAGATTTGTTTTGCTTTATTGGCTCAAAAATAAATGGTGCAGCCTATGCTGTTGGTGCCACTAGCCAGGCTGCTTGCTCAACCGCTGGAGAGCTGTCTTCAGCTCTGCATTGTCAATTCAAACTGTACTTCAGCTGCTGTGGTTTGCCTTATAGACCTTAATTTATTTCCCCCCCCCCCCCGCTCTCCCCAACAGGCTAATATTTATTGCTGTGATTTTAGGATTTTAGTTGTTACTTTCTCTGCCACACAGGCACTCTCTGTGCTTGCTTAAATTGCCGTGGGTATTCCTGCCAAAGCTATCGCATTAATACCCATTTCATGCTGACATGTATACAGAAATTATGTATTTTCATGAATTAACAAGAAAAGTTAACTGCCCAGCACATGATACATCTGGTGACTCCACTCACCGCCTTGGGCATGGGGAATCTGCCTATCTGCCTGGTCTGCAGACCAACTTGCATCTGTTCTAGTGGATCGAATACAAAATGCTCTGTCTCCAATGCCAGAAGTCACACCTCCCTGTTTGTTCTGGGAGTGGCGTTTCCTCTTTAATCGCATTTATTCTTCTATTTGCTTACCTTGGTGTAACTCTCTTCCACCAGGGAGATGAAGATCTCCTTTGCAGAAAGGCTGCTTGGTCCCAAGCACCCAGGAGGCCGTTTCTGGGCTGACTCCATCATTTGTCACCAGGGCTTATTTCTGGCAAAAATTGTACTTCTAAGCATGACTTTTTTTAGCTGTATATTTTTTAATTAATTATTGTTATATTTTTTTTTCCTGTCTTTAATGGTAATTTTTACTACTACTTTGTTTGGTGCTATGTTGTTGCCTGGGGATGCCTCTCTGTGCTTGAGAGCAGAGGTTTTTGTTATTGCTGGTGGAATCAGTGGCACAGTGCTTATAGGAGTCTCATCCTCACTTCACACCTTCTATCCAGCTGGGCTCAGCTTTGCTGCTAGCTCTTCTTGTGGCTTTTCTATACCTGAATACACCATGTGACTGTGTCGTAGGACCAACTTCACACCACTCCACTCTGCAGGACCTCAGCAAAAAGTACCCAAGTCTCCCCATGCACTTTCCCCACTTGTAAAACTGTAGTAAACACATGCAAATGTCATTAATAAGTGTTTCGTGTTCCAAGAATGAGAGTGTTGTGTCAGTGCTTTGCAGCGTCGTTATTTATTATCTCGGAGCTGATGGGATGCAATACAAAGAGCGTGGCGTGATTTCGGAAGCTGGAGGCGTGCGGTGTTTCCTGATGACAGTGTGAATGCTTGTGGCTTTTTGGAACAGCTCGAGATGTGGAATCTGATGAGGATCCTTCATTGTTGCTCCCAGCAAGTCTCATCGGGTGGTCGGTGCTTTGTATTAGCCTAGAAGGTCACTGGAGGAATTAGCTGGTGTGAATTTGTGGCTTCCTTAATATTAAGAGATTGTTGACACGCTGTTGGGAATAGCATTTCAGGGGGCAAATGCATGAGAAAGGCAGCAGGGAGATATTCAAGCTGCAAGAGCACTGAAGTCCTCAGTGGCCAATTCACGGAGCTCGCATTTTGAATCCAGAGGGAAGTGGTGAATATCTGAACTCACTTTGTCCCTTCCATTCCTTCTCCAGCCCTTGTGCAAGGTCAGCATTCATATGGTGGAGAATCCTTAGTGGTGTAGCTGGGCTCTGCAGTCTTGTGCTGGGTTTGGTCTCATCTCTTGAGCTCTGGGGGAAGCACTCAGCCCTGTGCTGACAGCAAAGGGAAGACGTTTTGGATGACATTCTGAAGGAAAGACCTGGCTGTCCACAGTCACTGAGGTTTTACCTGGTCCAAAAGCAGGGTTGTGAACCTGTGTTGTTTAGTCTGATTCCTGGTTGCCAAGATATTTTGCATTTTTAGTTCAAAAATATTTCAGAGGCGCACGAATGGCTGCGTCTCGTGCCTTGAGGTGGATGCTTTTGGCTTATCATCTTCAAAAACTGCCTACTTCTAGAAAGTTTTTAATGAAGACTTACCTCCTTCTACTCCATGGGCTTTGCTGGCCGCAGGCTGGTCCTGACTTTCAACTCTTTGAAAGGGTAGATAATAGCAGGACAAGGGGAAATGGTTTTAAGTTGAAGGAGGGAAGATTTAGGTTGGACATCAGGGGGAAGTTCTTTACTGTGAGAGTGGTGAGGTGCTGGAACAGCTGCCCAGAGAGGTTGTGGATGCCCCATCCCTGAAGGTGTTCAAGGCTGGGTTGGATGGAGCCTGGGCAGCCTGGTCTGGTATTAAATGTGGAGGTTGATGGCCCTGCCTGTGGGGCCATTCTATGATTCTATGATGATTCTGACTCCCCTCACACTGTACATTGGCTTTGGAGCTTCCAAAAGAGAAAATATGTAAAGATATGCTAGAAAATGCAACCCCCGATCCTGTAATTTTTAGATAATTAAGTACATCCTCGAACAACAGATTTTACAGATGACAAATATCCAAACATGACAGCCTTATTAAGTATGGATCGTAAATAGTCTCTCGAGTTTAAACTGTTGCATACCATTGCATCATTGTTTGAAAAGAAAGGACCTGTGGCCAACAGAAATGCGTCGTACATCCTGGCTGACCCGCTGTTGTCCATCAAGGTACATCTGAGCTTTCAGAGATTGGGACTTTTCAAAGGAAAACACATGGATTCCACCTCTTTCGTATTAATATTTCCTGAGTGCTTTTCCTTTCAAGTGTTTCTGTTTTCGGTGATGCCTTTTTTAAATTAAAAAGGCTTCCCAAGCCTTTAAACACAGCATGTGTCCAAAGTGTGGAAAATTCTCTTTGAAGAGTCCCGGTGTTTTAAAGAAAGAAAGGGAGGTTAAAGAAAAAAAGAGAGGGGGAGCAAATGGTGGCTGGTGTGGTGCGAGGGGCCGCGTGGTGCTTTCAAGCAGAGGAGTTTTGATTAAATGTGGAGTTGCCTTGGCTGGCGTTATGTGTTATCCAGGTAGATGAATATGCATACAGACGTACTTTGAAATATTTGTGTGATCTGTATTCATCTACTCCGTGTGAACAGGATTGTTTGAACGCCCATGCTGTTTGCATCTGAGGTGGGATGCGCCATGGCTGAGGCTGGTTTCTCTGGTGGCACCTGGCCCTTCTTACATCATGGGAAGGAGGGGAAAAGGGATTGACTGAATAGCTTAGGTTGGAAGGGACCTGAAAGATGTCCTGGTGCCAACCCACTGCTGTGGACAGGGTTGTGGAATGAAAAAACCATTTAGGTTGGAAAAGACCTTCAAGATCAAGTCCAACCAAGAAATGCGGATAAATATCTACACAATATAGATTTCATTTATATATATATATATGTATGTATAAAATTACCCTCACAGCCTCTTCAAATGCCAGCTTACGTGTTATTTTCATGGAAATCATAGAATCACAGAGTCATAGAATCACAGAACGGCTTGGGTTGGAAGGGACCTCACAGATCGTCAGGTTCCAGCCTCCCTTGTAACAGGCAGGGTTGCCAATTGCTAGGTTAAGCACTAGATCAGGCTGCCCAGGGCCCTATCCAAAGACCCATTAAACTCCTCCAGGAATGGTGCATCCACAGCCTCTCTGGGCAGCCTGTTCCAGCATCTCACCACCCTCTCAGTGGAAAACATCTCCATGACATCTAATCTAAATCTCCCTTTCTTTAGCATAAAACCATTCTCCCTTGTCCTATCACTATCTACCTGTGTAAAAAGTTGATTTCCCTCCTGATTATAATCTCTTTAAACACTGGAAGGCTGCAGTGAGGTCTCCCCACAGCCTTCTCTTCTCCAGGTTGAACAAGCCCAGCTCCCTCAGCCTGTCTTCATAGGAGAGGTGCTCTGGCCCTCTGATCTTCTTCTTGGCCCTCCTCTGGACCCTATCCAAAATCTCTACATCCCTCCTGTGCTGGGGGCCCCAGACTTGGATGCAGTACTGCAGATGGGGCCTCACGAGGGCATACAAAAAGTCTCACCAATACCACTGGCTTGCAGGCAGTGAAAATGCAGCGTAAGGCAACTCTTGTGGTTGCCAAGAGCTTTATTTTAAGATTTCTATAGAATTACTGCAAATGAGCAAAGGATTAGGACGTTGGTGTCCAACCTTTTGGCTTGCCTGGGATGCATTAAGTGAACAGAAATTGTCTTGGGCCTGCATATATGTAGGTTGCTCTGTAAGTAATGCCTCCTGTTTATTTCCGTGGAAACTATAGCTGTTACAAGGAGTGTATTAACACACTCTGATGGAGAAAATTCTCATCTACAAAACACTATTTTTTCAACATAGTCACCACCATGGGCTATGCGTTCTCATCATATGCATGCTGTGCTCATCAAAACCTGCACCAGCAGAGGTGCCCCACTGCTGCTGTCACCACTGCTGTAACTCACCCTCCACACCCCTCACTGTGCTCACATCCACTGTTGGGTCTCCATAGACAGTCAGCAAATGTCAATGAATGTCAGTGGGTGCCATTTCTTCCATATGGAGGAATTCAGTTCCACCCCTTTGTTTCATATGCACTTCCATGTCAGACGCCATTCTGTCAGACTGCCCCTCTACTGCCATCTGTCACACAGGAACAACATTTAATGGAATATTGGCAGGGAGATTCAACCTTGACTGCCATACCACCAACATCCACCTCTGACTTCGTGGGATGGCATCACGAAACTGGAGGCGTTATTTTCAGAGCAGCCCTTATATATAAAATAGTCAATGCATATAATAACCAAAGTTATTTTAATCTTTAACATGTATTATGATAAAGCAAGAGAGCAACAAAACCACAGAACTAGTGGGATATGTGACCTTGCTCTTATGGAACTGACGCATCAGTGCTTGGTTCGATGGCAGCAGCTGCAGTTTTTAGTGAGCTCTCAAGGTGTTCAGTAGAGGTTTCTGATGAAATTGTACTCCTCCTTTACTTCATCCTTGAAAACAGCTGTATGTTTGTACTGCCAGAAGGTGATGACACGGTGAGCTGGTGAGGGAGCAGCTTCAGTGCTGGTGGCCGCCTCCCAAATCCGTGCTGGCCTCTTTAGTGGGCAAGGAACCGTTATGTCCTTAATCTGTGCAAAACTTTCCTGGAAACCAGCTTACATGGCTATTTGTAGGCTGTCATTATCTGATTATCACAATGCTGATTGATGGCCAGAAGTGCTGTGTGCTGACCTGAAGCTGCTGCAGGGCCCCGTGCGTTGAAAACCTGTGAAAAAGGCAACTGTGGGTCTTCTAGGCTAGCTTAACTGGAAATTAAGTATTTCTCTCTGATTGAAGAAACTTCAGGATAAAACTGGATGCTTGTAGACTGCTTATTTTATTTCTTAACCCAGCCTTGAGTTGCTTCTGCTAAATGCAGGGCGAAAGTCCCTTCTTCCCCTGTCTGTTGCTTGGCATTTCTTTATTCTCCATCTGCTAAGCTCAGGAATACGCTCATGGTACCTCAAATCCAGCCAGATGCTCGGTCAGAGGTGGGGAGGTGGCACGCTGCTTAAAGGCCACGAGACCCACAGATGCAGGTGCAGCACTGAATTTGGAAGGAGCATGATGCCAGCCAGCAAACTGTGGCTGCAGTGCGCAGCTGGCAGCAGCAATGCAGGGAGATTCCTTCACTGCTCCTCCTTTCAGCCTAAGGAAACGGTGACAACATGGCTTGCTTCTTGATATTTTTTGTGTTCAGCCTTGAAAATTAAATAGTGGCAGAAGGGACGTGCTGGCTCTAATGTGGTCAGCAAGCTTAGCTGGCTGTGGGATTTCTTCTGAGCCTGAACTTGAACTCAGGGCTGGAGCTGCTGGCCTGGGACAGTCCAATAAAGGCTTCCCATGCTGGATCCTGGCTGAGCTTTGCAGTTTTTTGTCCTTTGAGGCCGTGCTCCTTTGTCTTTGCAGTCTGTTTCCTGGTGCTTAGAGGAAAAAGGCCACCGCCGTGCTCTGAGAAGAGATTTGTGCCACAATGAGAATCCCTTTCTTTTATTAGCGCTATTTGCATAGACCTGAGCATGTGGAGAATAAGAGGCTTAAGCTGTTATGTGCAGAGAAATACAAGATAATGAGGAGGTGAGGGGGAAACCCTCAGTGCCACTGCTGGGGCTCAGCCATAGTGCAAAATGTGAGTGCAGAGAGATAGATGCTCAGTGGGGGCATTTCCCTGTCCTGTGGGGGAGGCAGCACTGGGTTTTACCTGAAATGCTGCTGCTCTCCTCTACCTCTGCCCTACTCCCGCTCTGTCTGCAGCCTTTGCTCCTCACTTCATCCTTTCCGCAATGGGGTTTATTGCCTGCGTGGCTCTGTAGGGTGGTGGGATGATGCCCAGGTACTGTGGGAACAGAGCCCTTCTTGGAATGTGCCCTTTTGCACAATCAACAGGCGACGCGTCTTCCGTATTTATATCCGTGCGTGATTGCCCCATGGCTGGAGCACTCTGCAGATTAGTAGGAAATGTAGTTATTAGCTCTTGATAAGCAGCCACTTTTCATCCCAGCTGTTTTTCAATTAAACATGGATGTGGAGTGCAGCTGCTCGTTCAAAGGGCACTTTTTACTTCCTCGTGAAACGCAGCGTTTTCCAGCATTGAGTCCCATCGCTTGATGCAAGAAAATTTTCATGAAGTTCCTATTTTTGTTTCCACTTAATTTTCTAACAAATCATCCTGATTACAGCCAAAGGTGAATGTAGTTCAGGAACTAATAGCAAAGTTGAGATATGCTTTTCGGGAGTAGGGGGAGGGTTTATCGTGTTCACTTCACGAATATTTTTGGGTCCTTTGAGCTTTTGTGCTTTAAAACTAGAAGTAAATATCATTTAATGTGTACAGCTGTGACCTGAGTTGAGGCCTTCCAAAAAAGTTGGAGCCCGAGTGGTTGAACAAAAACCATTCTGAAGATCTGGGAGTAAATCAAAAATAGTAGCTGTGCACTGCAGGATGTCTCAGGACTCATCACCAGAGTCAAAATGTGATAACTGGAGCCCCGGTATCCTCCAGTATGACTCAAAATGGCATGAGCTGCCTGGGTGGGTGCTTGTCCTGCCATCACTAATGGAAGAGGACCAGTAGGTGTTTCGGGTTAAGTAGCATGGTCTGCTTTCTGCTGTGTTTCCTGGCTCCTGGGACAGGGCAGCGTGGGTAAAAGCAGGCATCCTTCCAAGCCAGCATGGGGCTGTCAGGTGATGAGGCAAAAAGAGTGAGAACGCTCCTTGTTTTTGAGCTGGCTGGCAGCCTAAGGGAGATCCTAAGGAAGATAAGATTTGGTACATACCCTCCTCTTCAAAAGGAACCATGTGTGACCCAGGTGCCTTTCAGCTGCTTGGCTCTGTGATTCGCCTGGGTGGTGCAGCGTGGTTTTGGGGCACCGTCTGGCAGTGATGACAGGAGGAGTAACGTTTCAGAAGGTTGTGAGTGTGTGAGGGATTGTGGATTCCTGGTGGGAAATCGGTAAGCGCAGATTTTCAGTGTGGCTGCACAAAAAAGGAGTGGAGATGGGGATGGGCTGCTCTCACCACGTCTGACTGTTGGTGTGAACCTTGATGCTGCCAGCGGAGGGCTGGGGATTCCCCTTGGGAGTTAGCAGCACTTATTCCCAGTTAACACCAGCGTAAGCGATACGCGGGAGGAAAGAGATGAAGCCATGCCTTCGGGTCCTCCAGGCTGAGGCCGTGACTGCCTAACAGCTGTGTCAACCATGGGACTGATGGCCTAAAGGTGAAAATCCCGAGCTAATACACCAAAGCAGTGTTTGTTCCTCGCGGTGAGGAGCGCTGAAGACCAGTCCTTTGCATGTCAGACCTCAGCAGGTTCAACAGTGCCTTCCTTTTGTACATCCTACCCAACAGGTGAAGCCACAGCCCCAACCTGCACAACTCTTTCTGGGAGGAAGCTTCCTTCATTAAACCCGCAGCTCGGTGTGTTTTTAAGGGGAGAGGGAGGCAGCGGTTTGCTGCAGTTTGTTTGACCTACTTAGGAGAAATATCAAGTCGCCCCGGGCAAGTAATTAATTTGTACACACTTCCTCCTGCTCATGGCATGCTGCGTGCAGCCAGTCCTTCTGCAGGTGAAGGTTTCAGAGCTCGTAGGAAGCCTGCCCAGACCCACAGCTGCCCTGGGCTGCGTTAGGTACATCCTACATCCCAGGGAGATGGAAGGAGCAGGTCTGCAGGAGAGCTCCAGATGGTATTTATTCGAGACCTCGGCAGCCGACTCGGGGTGTTATAAAGCTTCTCCCTGTTGCTTTCTCTTGAGCAGAAGCTCTGCCTCACAGTGTTGTTTCCAGAGCAACTGTCAGGGCTGGATTTAAGGGTATTTTTGGTGTTAGCTCAAGAGCCCTGTCTGCAAAGGAGGTGCAAAGCAAGGGCAGCTCCTTTCAAGTCTCATTTGCTTGTTCAGCGCCAACCGCAGGCACCAGCAGCCTGGCAGGATTTGCTGTGCGTTGCCCCTGCTGCTGGGATGGGTTGTGGGGGTTCCAAGGTGACACCGACCCTGCGAGCTGGTCCTCAAGTGTGAATCCTCACTCTTCTGAATGCGTGCTGGGTTGTTTCATCTTGCAACGCCCATTCCATATGTTTTTGCAGTGCAGAAGTACACCTTGGGCTGGTTTTGAGGAAAGCATCACATACTGCAGGCATGGGGCCAAACCACAGGGGCGAGGAGGTGACTGTCTTGCATGCAGTAAAGCTAAACGCTCAGAATGAAAATAGCTTGTTTTCAGGCCAAGACTCAAAACCCTCGTGGAGACCAGATGGGGAGAAAAGACTGTTTCTGTGTATTTGAGCTGTAATAGGAAAATCACAGTTAGCCAAAGCAGGGTTGTGCTGTGTGGTGATTCTCATGGGCGTGCAAAGTCTGATACCCAAGTGTGTTCAGCCTCTGTCTTGCCCCATTTGCAAAACAAGGGCTGTCCTGCGGGTAGAAAATGATCCATGAGAGCCATTTTGATCCTGAGCGGGCTGAAAGTGGGATCTCAAACACTTGTGTGCTCTGAGTCCATCCCAGTTGGAGAGGTAGCATTTAAAAGAAACAGCAATAATATTTTGTTGGTAGCTGTGGCAAGCTGTTAAGCAGAATATCTGATTCACCGAGTTCTCACTTGGATGAGTTTGCATTTTACAGAAAGTCTGAGTCTCGTGTAATACGGACAGTTCTGGGAGCAGTTGGCTGTTTAGCAGGAAGGTAGGTATGTGCTGGCATGAGGATAAAAGTGGAAATAAGCCCAGATCTGGCAAAACACACTCAGAAAGCTTGCTGAAGGGCTGGGCTGTACCAAAGCGAGTGTCTGGTGGTGGGGAAACCACCTGAGAGGGATGGGCTTGGTGAGCCAGCATCCAGGTGAGCTCCCGGAGATGCGCACAGCTTTAGGAAGTATTGACCAGCTGACTGTGCAACAGTTATGCTGAAAAACAGAACTTGAAATTGCTTTTGCGTGAGTCCAAATATCAGATCTGACCTGACATAGCACGGAGTTGTCAAGAGTACTGATGGTGCCTGAAGGGTTTGAAACCACACACGCACACACACGTGAGCCACGGGAGCAGGCATGACGGCAGTAAGGTGGTAGAAACTGAAAGGGGCAGATTCAGAAATAGAACGGTTGGGTTGGCACACTCCCTTCTGGGTCCAGCAGTCCTCATGCACCAGTTCAGTTGCTTTGCCCATTGCAAATTATCCAACGTGCAGAGTTTCTGCCATGGTTCCTATCACAAATAGTCATCCCGGACCTCTCACGACCCATTTGATGTCTGTAAAATATATATTCATTTTATCTTTTTATCTTTTTTTTTGTGGGTTTTTTGGTTGGTTTTTTTTTTCCTTTTGGTAAAACTGAAGGTGAATGAACAGTGAATGTACACAGTGAGGATCCTTGGATACTAAGCATCCTACGTGCTTTTTCTTCCCAACTGAAATAATCCAGGTCATTTTAAAACGTCAGCATTGTGTTTCAGTAGAGACTAACCTGGAATAACCACAGTTGTTTGCTTCACATGTTCATGACAAAGAACCAAACGGACATGGGAGCACAACTAGGATTTGGTTTCAAACACATCTTTTGATCCATCCAAGTGTTGATACGCAGGCAAACAGGAGGATGTTTCTCTGCACTTCTGTGATTTACTCTGGTTTGGGTGAAAATATCAGCGTTGATGTGAATTGTTGGAAAAAAAAAAAAAAAAAAAAAAGGATGGGTTTGAATGTAATGATGCATCTGGAGGTGTTCAAGGCCGGGTTGGATGGGGCTTTGGGCATCCTGGTGTAGTGGGAGACGTTCCTGCCCATGACTGGGGGGTTGGAACTGGATGGGCTTCAAGGTTCCTTCCAACCCAACCCATTCTGTGATTCTGTGAAAGGCGTGGGCAGGCATCCTGGGGAAGGGATGGGAGAGTGACCACCTTATTGAAAATGAGCAAGGAGAGGAGAGATGCCCCATCAGGACACACAGCCTTGAGAAACTGCCGTTGGGTTCAGTCTGGTGTGTGCTGGCTCAATAGTGGGATGTTGGAGCAAAGTGACACCAGGAGGGGATTTGGCTGGGGGGGATTCCTGCTCTGATCCTGACTCACCTGCAGCAGTCAGGAGGGGAATTCCCAGCCACTATGCTCCCCAGGAATGGAAACGGGAGCTTGCTGAGACAAGCTGTGCTGCTGGAGGTCGTTCAGGCCCTTTGGGGAGATGATTATTTGCGCTTTAGTTCTATTAATTTCCTCTCTTAAAATATGCCCCGTGGGCCCCGGCATTGTTGTGGCTATTCAGCCTTGGATCGCTGCTATTTCTTGAAGCCTTCTCAGTAGAGGGAGGGTGTTGGAGAATGCAGCGCTCCAGTTAGGCACCGTGGTACTCATGCAGCTCAGACTGATGAATCAGTGCTTCCCACTTCAGCTTACATTGCTGGGGTTTCCTCTCCTCCAAACGCCCCCTTCCCCAATACCTTTCAGCTGTTTCCAAACAGCTGGCTGGCAGCATCATGCAGGATGAGAAAAAAAACCTCATAAATCAGAGCTACACAACGCATGGAAACAGTTTGAAAGCCATCAGGTTCGAAGCACAGCGCAGTCTGAGATTTAGCAGCGCTTATTTATTTGCATTTCTAAGCTTTATCTCATAGATTCTGAGGATTTAGGCGGTCACTGTTCAAGGAAACTAAAACTCTCTCAGGGCGCCAGGATCTGGGCCTTTAAGGGAAGTAATGTCAGGATATTCTGGGTAAAATGCTGTGCTTGCAACATGCAGATAAATCTCCAGAGAAGCACTCAGACATCTGAACGTCGGCGTCGTAATCTGATCTGCTCTGGTGGGATCACTTTTCTGTGTGTCCCACTCAGTGAGATGCTGAGGGGACGTCAGCCAGGGAGGGAGGAATTACCCAGTGCAGCATCTTGTTCTGAGCACCCAGCAGGGATCCTCCGTGATGGAGACATGGAAATGTGGAGATATGCATATTTGTGTACACGTGGGTCTGTATTTATATTGGTCTGAGTCTTTGCAGGATGGGATTCCGTGTAATGATGCATACTGGTGTGAAGTGCTGCTTTCCCTGCCTGGTGAGGTTTATCCCTGATTCAGTGCATGCAGTCCTCTGGCAGGGAGGAGGATGCTGCAGGAGGATGGAGCTTTCAGCTCTGTGGTGGAAAGGTCTGTAGAGCCTCAGCTTATGAAATGCATTAGCATGGATGGGTACAAGTCTGGATCTGCTGCCTCTTCCCACAGCCAGCAAAGGGCTGAACTTTTTTTCCAGCAGGAATCCCCCATGTACCCCTGGGTGCTGTCTGCCCTAAAAGAGCCCTTCAGCATAGGAATGCACTGTGATCCCCTGCCCCTAGCAGGGACTAGAAACGAGCTTCCCTATTCCTGCAGGCCAGAACCCATCCTGATCCATAAACCAGATCCGAAACCAACCCAGCAGAACACTGCAGTTTCCGTTTGGTTTTCTTTCAGTGACGGGTAGAGCAGTCTGGCTGCACTGCACTGAACTCACAGTGAACTGCGCTGCGTAGGCTCTCCTGAATTGCCCGTTTCATTCAAATTCTTCGGGCTGGAAAGAAGCACGCTGTGTTCAAGTGTCAGGAGGGGCTGGCGCTGAGCAATTCCTGCTCGTGGCAAGGGCAGGGCCGTGACCGAGGCTGGGATGTTGGGATGCAGAGCTGAGCATCTCTACCACACCAAGAAACAAGAAATACAGAACTGTTTCCTTCGTTAGCCTTGCAGTGGAAAGTAGGGCTTTGCTGATACATTCTGGTTCGTTCGTTCTTTCTTTCTTTCTTTTTCTTTCTTTCTTTCTTTCTTTCTTTCTTTCTTTCTTTCTTTCTTTCTTTCTTTCTTTCTTTCTTTCTTTCTTTCTTTCTTTCTTTCTTTCTTTCTTTCTCTCTTTCTCGCTCTCTTTCTCTCTCTCTCTCTTTCTCTTTCTCTCTTTCTCTCTTTCTCTTTCTTTCTTTCTTTCTTTCTTTCTCTCTTTCTCTCTTTCTCTTTCTCTCTATCTTTCTTTCTTTCTTTCTTTCTTTCTTTCTTTCTTTCTTTCTTTCTTTCTTTCTTTCTTTCTTTCTTTCTTTCTTTCTTTCTTTCTTTCTTTCTCTCTCTCTCTCTCTTTCCTTCCTTCCTTCCTTCCTTCCTTCCTTCCTTCCTTCCTTCCTTCCTTCCTTCCTTCCTTCCTTCCTTCCTTCCTTCCTTCCTTCCTTCCTTCCTACCTTCCTTCCTTCCTTCCTTCCTTCCTTCCTTCCTTCCTTCCTTCCTTCTTTTTTGTAAAGCACTTAAAATCCCGAGGGTTAAATAAAAGGAAACGTCTGCTCCCATGGGAACTGCTGTGACCCTGTGTGAGTGGCACAGCTGAGCAGCGTCCTCCTGGCCATGTGCTGTGGGGCTGATTGATTCCTCTGGCAGCACCCAGAGCACGGCTTGGCCACGCGTGCCAGCCTGACGCACGCTTCCTCTGCATGCATCCTTCCTGCCTGCAGCGTGGGGAGAAAGCATGGCTCCGAGCTTCTGGTGTTGTGAAACTCACATCTGGGCAGGCAACGGAGAGCTCTGCTCAAAGCGTGTGGTTGAGCACCCCGGGCTGGGTGCAGGATGGTTGGCAGTGCTGGGAGCTCTCTTAGTTCTGCTGAAGCTTTGTGTGAGGAGACATCACAGCCCGGCTTTGAAGCACAGTAAGAAAATGTTAATTGGCCTAATTAATGCAGGAATATAAGGCATATAATGAGTAGGACTAATAGCCGAAAAATGGCTTTTGATTCTGAATATTGCAGTTCTTGTTCTTGCCTGAAATGAGACATGTGAATGCCTGAATGCCTGATTTCTTCAGCCATCACAAACTTGGGTAATAATAATAATATATATATATATGTATGTATGTATAATGCATCCAAAACCAGAGGCCGTTTGGGAAAATACAAGCCCTAATCTCCGTGCTGTGTTTAATCCCTTTGTGAAGGCAGATGCTCCTGCTCAGCCGCCCGCTGGCCTGTGAACAGCACATTAATCTGGGGTGCTCTGTGAGCCACCCCACTTGGAGCTCTTGAAAAGCAGCATTGCCCGCTGCTGCCCTCCAAACCACTCCATCCCTAAGCCTTGCTTCTCTCTTCTGTGCCAGCGATAACCTGGAGCAGCGTTGGGGAAGCCGGGGGATTAACATTAATGCTTGTGTAGCGATTTGAAACAGAGCTTGGCTTGACAGAGGAGCACTTGTCTCCTCTTGTAAAAGGAAACGGATTAACTCTTTTCTTGAAAAGCACCCTCATGTAGCCCCAAAACAGCATCGGATCACCCAGAGCTGTGCCCCGGGAGGCGCAGAGAGATGGCGCATGAGTTGCTGCTCTTCTTTGCATTGGTGCCTTTTGCAAACAAATGTCTTGATGGCAACCCATGTGGTGTGAGCATCCTGGCGGGGCATGGGTACTGAAATCACTGTCATTTGGTTTTACAGTTAAAACAGTGATAAAAATAAAAAAGGATCTTGGAACTTGGCTTTCGGAGGCCCACCAGTTGAGTCTGGAGATGGTAAGGAAAATATTTGTATCCCTTACAAATCAACCGCGCTGTTCACTGGAAAAGCTTTAGCAATTTTCTTTCCCTGGCCTTGGCAGGCCTGGGGCTTTGCAGCAGGGCTGGTTGGTGGTCAAGGTGTTGGAAATACAGGGAGTTCTGTGGCGTATTTCACCTTCTTGGGAGAATTAGACGTATATCACATTTGCTTCCAGTGTCCTTCCCTGACCTCCCTACACCATATCACACCAGCAACATTTCTGCAGGATATCACTGGGATGGATATGCTCTTATCTCTCTTAAATCTGTTTTTTCTTTTTCTCTCTTTTTTTTTTCTCCCTTTCTTTCCCCAGGCCTGGCTCAGCCCCTGGGTTCTGCATTACTGGGCCCCTCCTGGTGCAGAGCACAGCGGTGTGCACACACAGAACTCTTCCCGTAATAAGGTCATTTAGCATCCGAGGGAAGAGAACAGCTTTTAATCCTCGCTAGATCTGGCTGGGCCGCTTTCAGGCTGGCATTAAGAGAGCCTTGAGGCATCCAGTTTCATCTGCAATGCTAATGCAAAGGAAGAAAGGGAGATGTATCACGGCCAGGAGGAGTGTGGAAGAAGAGTATGGTTAAGACCAATTGGGGAACTGCAGAATTAACTTCTGGTTTGCATTTTATGCTATAGAGCACACATACAACACGGACATACATGGATATAGGCATACATTTGTACATATATATGTGGGATCTGGAGTTGAGCCCTTGACTTGGAGCACATAACAGTACTGGGGCTGAGATCCATGCTTGCAGGCAGCACCCTCAGGACACGCTTATTTTGAACACTGCCTTCTCACTACATCCCCAAATGCTGTTTGCAGCAGCGACTTTGCCCAGCCTTGCAGCTCCTTATTTTTAGATTAGGTGCATTACGGTAAGGGCGAGGATTCAAGGTTGCAGCCAAAAAAGCAGCGTGCTGAACGGCACCCAAGTCGGAGCAGAAGGGCTGAAATCGAACCCCGGCTCGGCTTTAAAAGAAACAAAAAGCGGTGCTGCGGTGCAAAAACAGAAAGATATTTGCAGGCCTAACTCCTGTCCAGATGGTGCACCGCGGGGTCAGTGCCTCCTGTGAGGAGCAGCGACTCGAATCAGCGCGTAGTGAGCGGTAACTGCAGAAATAAAGGGATTTTTAATTTCTGGAATCATTACCATTATGTCATATCAATTCAGTATAGAACAATCAGCATCTGAATCTGATGGGACATTTTGCAGTTGCTATTGGTAACGTTCGCCGTTCCTTCTAAAAACGCGGAGTCTGGGGGAAGGATGTTCATGTGGGAAGGCGAGCGGTTAGCGGAGAACTTGTGTTTGTTTTCCATAACGTGTTTTATTTGGGGGGTCATTTCAGGATAATAGCAGGCAGTGATTGATCGGGGCCAAAGTGGCTCCATCTGGCTGAGGAATCCGAAGGTTTTGCTCAGCCTTCCCAAGCAGTTTTCCCTGTTGCTGTTAAGGAGCTCGATTTTAGCCTTAAAATAGAATATTGTATTTGTGAAAATGGCTTGAAATCCCCCAGAGGATTCAGCATGGATACACGTTAGAGATACAGTAACTTTGTTAATTGCAAACCTCTCCCCTTAACAGCCTTTTAGGCATTCTTTATGTTTTTGTGAATCCTTAAAAGACTTCTATCCTAACATCTCATGGCAGAAATGACTCATCTCACCTGACTCGAAGAGTGAGAAAATGGGAGCCTGCCTTTTCTATTTTTCTGTTCTTCGCTCCTTCTGTTTTCAGAATGCATCATTTCTCTGCTGTGGTTAAAGCCAAAGCCTCAGCATCCTTTCAATTACTTTGTAAGAATGAGAAAAGAAACCCAATTTCAGGTGGGGAAGAACGGGAGGAAAAAGGCCTCCGCAGTGCTGTGCTAAGTGCAAGGGAGTCCTTTGAATTTTTCTGAGCTTATTTGAAGTTTTTTAAGCTCAATTTTGAGTCGTGTTGTATTTGGTATTAATGCCTCTATTCCCTCCAGTTCTGAGCGTAGGGCTGCTTACTTGCCCTGTGTTTTTACTTACTGTGTTCTTCCCAATTCCGCAGCTTCAGAACTGTGAGTATCTCCCCTCCTCCCCACCCCCCCAAAAAAAGTCTTAAAAAATAAAAAAAATTAAAAAATACATCAGTTTTCCCTTGAAAAATAAGGAAAAAAAAAAAATCAGATGCCCATATGGCAAGGAGCTCTGGAGGCATTCAGGGGTCAGGCTGGACCAGGCTCTGAGCAACCTGACCTATCTGTAGGCATCCCTGTTTGTTGCAGGGGAGGTGGACCAGATGACCTTTAAGGGTCTCTTCCAACTCAAATGATGGCACTCGGGGGTCAGCCAGTTTTGAGTTTCTTTGCCTTCCTCTCCTAAGTGCCTCAGAGTTACTCCCAGCCTTCCAATTGCTGCCCTTTGTTGACACAGGCTGATTCAGAGGGAAGCATTTTTGGGGATATTTGTGATATTTGTGATTCCTTTGCTAATTATTGCTTTCTGGCAGCACTTTGGGGTCTGTAAAGCCCAAGTCTAACAGGGAGGAGCAGGAAAGTTTTCTAATTCTCATCATTCCTTGGCATCTGCATGTCCAAGGAGCAAAACCACTGGTGAAGGTCTGTGCTCTGAGCAGGTGGTTTGTTCTAATGATACAGATGCTCATCCCTGGGGAAATCATTGCCTGAGATGAGCCCTCCAGGAGCAGGAGGACCAAATGCTGCACCCTCACACCTTCCATAGGCAGAGGGTGGATGAATGCTTAGAAGGAAGAATCTCTGTATAGGAAGGGTTATTATTTGGGCTATGTGGAAATCTCTTTGTGATCGAGAATGTTACTGATGGCAGGTTGTTGTAAGAGTTTAGAGCATGCTTTCCTCAGGGGAATCTGCCTGACATCTGCTGACCTCAGGAATGGAAGCAGCCTCCTTTCCAGTAGACTACAAGTCTTCAGAAAGGCTTCAGAGTGAGCTCTGACCATTGGTAGGCATCAGACCATCAGATGAGTTGGTGACTGGCCTCCCACACCTATTAGACATCAGAGAACCCACAGGGGAGGGGATGTGTTGCTGGGAGCGTGCATCCCCTGCTGCCTGATGATGCCTATTAATGCTTTTCTGCAGGTGAGGACATGCAAAATGATGTTCTGGTCTTGGCTTGGCTGCCTGACAAATTTCATGCTCCCATTTAGTGGGGACCCAGGTAGACTCATTCTTTTCTGCCTCTTGTACTATTTCCATGAAGTCTGTAGGAAAGTATTTTAGGCTGCTGTGCCCTTGGCTGATGTGGTAGAAATGGACTCAGTAGTTTGGAAGTTAAGGGGGATGTGAAGGCAGGAAGATGTGTATGTACCCAGCAGTCCTACAGCCCTTTGAGCCCTAGAGGTGAGATATAGAGAAATCTCAGCAAAACTGAGCAGCGGATGGAACCTTCCAGCTGAGATGTAAAAACAAACACCAGAAGACTCTTTGGGGCTGGGAGAGGCATGGGAGGTCTGTGCTGTGGGGTTTTATCTCCCATAAGGAATGTGGGAGGGAGCAGAGGGTGGGCAGAGCTGGGGGCTTCCCATGCACCAGTGGTTGGGGAGGTGAGGTGGGACAAGGAGCAGGGCATGGAGCTGCTGCTTGCAAGCCAGCAGTGGAATAACTTATAGAAAACTTGGGAGCTTTTGCTAGAGAGAACTTCTTAGCACTGTTATACAAAATATTTCATGGTTAGAAGCTGTGGAAAAGCATAAACTAAAACAATTGAAGTTACCTGTAGGGAGTAAGTCAGAGCAGAGTAAGGAATGAAGTCTGTCCATTAAGCATCAAAAGGAAAGCCAACAGCAACAAGCAGGAAATACGCAAAGATTAAAATATCCTTTCCCCTCCCCTGCTGGGTGCTGTCGGTTGTGGGGTGCATGGAGGATGGATGAGCAGGGGAATACAAATGTGAGTAAGGGAAGGTGATAACAAGGTGCTTGTCTGCCTTAACGTTTCTGATTGATGCTGGGCTAATGGGAAGAAGAGAATGTTTTTAGTTGTTCTCTCTTCAGATGGGTGCTGGCTGCACGAGTTCCTGGCTAGAAGAGGAAGGAATCAGCAGCCTGGTGATTGTGGTCCCACTGTCACAAACTTTAGATACTTGCTCTAAGAGATGTGCAGGGTTTATTCCTCTTCCCTGGGCTGTGGTAGAGCTGCTGATTAGCTCCCAGAGGGGCAGAGCAAGGCAGGGATGGCTGCTGCTTCTGCTCCAAGATTTGCTTTCTTCCCTCCAGCTTTAGAGGAAGCACCCATGGAAGATGCACCATGCCTGTGAGCAGGACCTCCCACCTTCCTGCTGCACAGACTCAGGTTTGGGTTGGTTCTGTGTTGGTTCTGTGCTCTTTGGCCTTCTGCTTGGGTGGTGTTCCAAGGCAGCCAAAGCATGTTATGCAGGCACAAAGACAAAAGGACCATACTTCTTTAAATCTACATTTTACATTTTATGACAAAGCTATCTGAATAGGACTGCAGGAAAAAAACCTGCAGCTGCTCCAGAAATACATCTTGTTTTATCACTTTCTACTGTTACAGAGTTTGATTTATGTGTCTGTAAGACATTTACAATTATAAATTAACCACTTATTAATTCACTTGGGAGAATTCGAGCATCTGATCCAGTTGGAGACCTGATGCATCAAGGTGCCACCAGTCTGGGACTGTACAAACCTTTCCTTTCTCTTAAATGAAGGACCAACTCTAATACAAGGAGTGCATCCTTGTGTGCTGGAAAATGAGCAATCACTGCTGTGCTTTCCAGAAGGGATGGTTAATGCATCTCTGTGCAGGCATGAAGCACCAGAACAGCATCTCTGCACGAGTGCCTGCACCCAACTGCATTCATTAGCACCCACTATGGGATGCATGCAGTTGCAACTGGAGGCTGCCAGCATCTGGGATGTCCTGGAAAAAGATGCCTGGGAGCAGGAAGGGGCTGCTCCCATAGATTGGTTCTTTCTCTCTTGGTGATGGCAAATTGAATCCTATGCTGGATTCAGGTTTCCTCCCACTGCTACTCAAATAGGTTCGTGGAATTAAGTGTTTGGGGTTTATAAACTGCTGCCTCCAGTTTTGACTCTCTGAAGCCTTTTCACACAGAGGAACGTTCCTTCTGATTTCCCATCTGATCCTACCCTGGCTTCAGACCCAACTCATGCTCACATATCCTACTCTCACTTTTATCCTCCTGTGCTGTCAAAGCTGGCCTGGGTCTCTCCCCAACATGAAATCAGATCTGAGCTGTTTGTCCCCTCCAAGAATTCTGATCAGAATGCCTGACATTCCAGGGCCACCCATCCATCTTTTTTTTTTATCCCTTTTATCCTTTTTAGCTGGCAGTTCCAGCTCTCTGCTCATATCCCTGGGCTGTCCCATGTTGTGCTAGGCAACTCTGGTTGTCCCCTCCCTACGGGGATGGCCATCAGCATTGCTCCCTGCTTTCCTTGCAGGCACACACGTGTGTGGATTTTCCCACCCTGTGCATCAGTGGATGACTGCACTGCTCTCACACGTGCTGCTTTTGCTCTGGTTTACTGGAGGGAATTTCCTACCCGATGCTTTTCCCAGTGCTTTCTGCTCGTGCCTCACTCCTTGCCTACAGGACCAGTGGATTCATTCACAGTGAGATGTGTTAATGCATACTATTCAGCATACCAATGGCTCCTTTTGTAACTAAAATCTCTTTCTTTAGCTGATTTTTTTTTTCTCTCCAGGGTTTCCAAGCACCCTGTGCTGTGGGTGCCCAGATCTGACAGGTCCTTCCCAGCCCTGGTTCTGCCTTCATCCATCGCTCCCCTCCTGTAATAGCAAACTGTGCACCCATTGCCTCCTTTCCCCTTCAAGTGTTTGACAGTTATCACTGCTGTCCTCCCTCCCTTGTTTTTGTTTATCCATCTGCCTGCAATATTTTTTTTTGGTGGAAGCTGAGCTGCTTTTAATTAATGAGAAATTGTTGTTGTGTTTGCTGTCCTGCACTCCTTATTTCTTTGGGAATGATGGGGTTTATTCCTCTGTTATTGCCTGGTTTTAAGCTAGCCTTTTCCAGCACTAAACCCACTCAGTGCAGAGCAGCAGTAATGTGGTGGTGGAGGGTGGGGGGGGGGGGAAGAGGGGGGAGTAAGCATAAATTCTTGCACTCTGCCCAGGCAATAAATCTCTCTTCTTTAGTTTGGCCGTAGGGATGTTTGGGTGGGGAGGTCTCCATGAATTCACATGGAACCAGCAGCAAGCCTTGGGTTCTGGACCCCTCTGTGGAAGAGTTCCAACATGGCACCCCATGGATGTTCAGTGCCTGTGCGCTTTGTGCTCTGTGCCATTGCTCAGCTTGGGTGCTGCACGAGGGTGTAACGAGGCTGGTGCTTAATTATACCCCGCTGGCTCTGCAGAGGCACTGCCTGCAGGGTCGGGGTGCTCAGAGCTGTGGGTGCCCACCTGTAGCAGAGCTGAGGGTGCTCAGTGTTGGATCTGCCTCAGGCTGTGCAGCAGAAGCAGCCTCAGATTTCCCTGCTCTTGTCCAGGGGCTGACTCACTCATTTCCTCGCTTACTGGAAGCATAGCTTATTATTGCAACACTTTAACAAAATCAAAAGCCAAAACAAAATATTGATATCAGAACTGTTTCAATACTACAAGAAAACAAACGTAGAGTGCTGTTAGTGATTAGGTTTGATGCGCTGCATCTTTCTTTGCCGTATCTTTCTGTATCCTGATTTTTAAAACAAACTCTTGTCTCTTTGCTTTGGCTCTTGCATGGAGTCAGGCATTCTCTTGGCTTGCTCTTTCTTTGGAGCATCCTTTAACAACAAATATTCAAAAAGAGAACAGCAGCAGCACCTTTCCGTGTGTTCAGAGAAGGGGGGGAGCTGAGCTCAGTGCTCATGTAGAGCTGGGAAAGTCCGTTGCTGATGAACACTCTGAGAATTGCACTGCTAGATGTTAATTATCCAGATCATTACTGCTCTTTATTTTTGTATTCAAGTCAGATTTCTGTGCTAGCAACTGCAGACTTGGCAGTGGTTTGTTTTTTCAAGTGGAGGTAATTGTATTTAGTGATAAGTCTCCTGCAGCCTTTCTGTTTGCCTACCTAATTTAATCTGCTTGTCTGCATCCACCCAATGGGGCTGCACCAGACTGGGAGCCGTGCTGTGTTCCAGGCTCCCTCTGAGACTGTGAGCCTCTGGGCCGTGCTGGCTTTGCTCCCAGCACAGGGATGCCTGCAGGGTTGGATGGGTGGAGGTCTTCAGAGGGGACCAGACCCCAAAGCAGGGGTCTGCTCAAACCTGGTTCCCCAAACCTGGACACATCTGGGCAGATTGAAGAATCAAAGCCATGACTACTCATTGGTTTCAAGGAAGGAAACTTTGGGCTGTGGTTCAGCAGTGATTCCCATTGGATTGGAACGCGAGGGTGGGATGGTGGCTGGTTTGTGGCGGGTGAGCTGAAGTGATGCTAATAGAGAGGGGATGGACAAGAGAAGGGTTGCTGTTCTGGGCACTGAAATAGAATTACCCAAAATTTCAAACAACTTTGAGCCAGGAGAGCAAGCCCGTACTGGCTGAGTGCTGCCCATGGAGATGCAGTCTCTATAAGGTACTCCAACCAGGATCCCTATCTCTGTAACATGAAGCTTCTTCCTGAGGTTGGATTGTGCCCATCTCTGTCCATCTGCCTGCTAATATCGCTGTTCATTGGACCCTGGTCCTTCTGATAGCATTTTGGTGGTGCTGGTTCAGTGCCACCCATCTGAGTATTGCTCAGGAGGGAGAAATAGGACCCACTTAGGGCTAAGCGATTAAATACGGTTTAATTTGGGGGGAAAAGTGCCAAATTAGAGCTTTCCTTTCACTGAAAGTTCAACGATGTGCTTCAGCATCCAGCTTTAGGGGTTTTACGAAAAACTGCTCTGAAAGCGATATAAACAGGCTTTCCTCTTCAAATTATAATTGAATCTGTGCTGGTAATATGCTTTTTGGATAAACATTACCTCTTCAGTGCATATAAAGATTTTAAAATTGGCTTTTCTAACAAGATGCTCATTGCTGCTGCAGCCTTTGCGTCTGCATTGGCAGCACACCGCATCAATGGGAGCTGCTACTGTGCCATCCCAGCAGAGCTGTCCCCAAGGTTAGATGGTTTTTAGGGTTTTTTGGTTTACTGAGTAGAGAGGGGAGCAGGCACTGACCCACAGTCCTGTCTGAGCAGCGGGGATGTGTGAGATGCTGACAAGAGCCCAGGGAGGCACACAGCTTTGGGACAACGAGATAAAACCCAGCAGCCTCAGATTAAATGGGTTGGGTCCCAAAGCGAAAGAATGCTCACAACTTCTGCACTGTGTTTTATGGTTACTGTGTGGGGTAAAGCGTGCTTGGACCTGGATGAGTTTCCATTCTTTGCTGTGGTGGGGGGATTAAGATTCCCCGGGCTGGGAAATGTGTTTTCTAGCTCTGTCAGCTGGCACCACATGGGAATGAAAATATGATTTCAAATGGTTTTCTATAAAAATTGTGATGTATTCACCACTCTGGTCTCTGCCCTTTGTGCTGATGATATACCTTGACCCTGGTTAATGTGCCCATTTTCTTTGTCATTTATGACAGAGTTGCTTTGTTCCATTTCTTCTGATGTGTCTCACGTTGTAGGCATTCCACCATATTTATACAGCAACTGCTCCAAGGTGCAGATGTGGATTTGTGCTGTTATATACACCACACCTGTGAAATCAGCCCTTCCACGAGTAACTTTTCGGGCTGCTTGGCACTCTGGATTGTTCTTCACAAAGACTTGTAAATCCAAATGATTAAACGTGAGCAATGCCAGCAGATAAACCTGTGCAAGGACAGCAAGAGATTGTCCGTCACAAAGAGCTCTGATGGATGTTGCCTGCAATGAGGTGGTAACAGCAGTTACCTATGCAGGGGTTGACACTCATTTTTCCTCTTTTTCCTCCCTTATCTTTTCCTCTGGTCCCAACCCAGCCATGCAGTGCTGGCCCCACACCTCCATGCATTGACACTTGAGCGCTGCTGTGATTTTGTTGCTTTTGCTCTTCCCTGTATACCATGAACCAAGCTTAGGATTAAACACTGCATTTTCAGCATCTCTCCTTTGCATTGCAAGCTGGTTTCTTTGGGGACATTCAGTGTCTGTATGCTAGGCTGAAGTATTTCGGTGCAGTTGGTATTTATTAAGCAGTAATTAGAAATGGGGATCTTTCTCAGTTTGCTGCCTGCACTCTTGCACTTGCACCAGAGGGGTAGGAGTGCCTTACAGAAGCTTTTTTGCAGGAGTTTGGGGACTTATTTCCTCCATGCAGATCCCATCCTCGCAGTACATCAGCATGGCTGCCTTGCTTAATGTGAAGCCACTTTGGGCCCATCAGCCCGGATTGTTGAAGTTAATTCTCAGGGTGCATCCGTTCAGCTAGAAAACTGGAATAGATGCAGAACCTTTGTTTCCTTGACACAAGTTTTGGAGGGTTTTCTGCACAGAATCTGCATTGCTTTGAAAGCTGAGTAAATTGAGCAAGGCTGCACTGTGAGTGGGATAAAGGTGACCAGCTCAGGTTGCTTTGGGGAAGATGGGTTTGGGTCCTCCAGCTCTCTGTTGTGCCAGACTGGGGACTGAACACGTTCATCATGTGTTGGGTAAATGACTTCTTCATAAATGCACTTCTTGTTTTAATGGCTGTTGTCTACCTCTTCTTCCCATGCTCAGAAATTACACAAATTGAGTGGTGTGCGCTGTGCAGGTCTTAATTTGCGCTCCCATCTCTGCTCTTGGTCTGATCTATGGGTTGCAGTGAACATCTCCTGCTTTTGGCAAACCTCAGACCTGTCTGTAGCCAGTAGCTCTGTGCCAATCCTTCTGGAAATGTCATTTTATTCCCCCACACGTGGTGTATGTATCTCTATTAAAAGATGACCCCCCAGTATGTTGTATGCACAGATAGTGAAGTGTACGCTGGGGGAAGCACTCCTACAGCCCCAGCAACCTCTGAGTTGTTCAGAATTCCTCATAATGGTGCACTTGGAGCCCTCGAGCTGACAACTGTTTGCTTTTGGTGACTGCAGTGTCTGCCTGCTGGAGAGGCCGTAAACCAGACATATTCCCTATGCACAGCTCAATTTAGAGAGATTGAGCTGAAATGGGGATACAGGCTGTCATTGAACAAGGGCTGATACAATGGGGAAGAAGTTTTTAACTGCTTAAATGCTGTGTTTCCTTACATGTTCCTCATTCCAGTAGTCCTTAAGGTATTTCTAGTACAGATCCAGCAATGCGCCAACATCAGTCCTCAACCTGGACCCTACTCAGATCCTGGGCGTTGCTAAAGGGAGAAGAAGATGAAACACAACTTCTCAGCCATCCTAACCTTGTCTTTACTTTTCTTGTATTTCTTATGTTCCAAAGTTAACGTGCAGGAAGGGAAGGATGTGTTAAATGCTTGGTGAGAAGTGATGCCATCTGCAACACGGCGGGATTTAAAGTCAGTCATGTAAAGAACTTCCTATTGCAGTTAGCACTCGGATTTGAACGCTGAGTAATTTAATTAGTGAAGTATTTAGTAGCATCATTAATAGGCTGAAAGAAAGGATACACGGCACATTAATTTAAGTTCCAAATGAGACAAAGCTAGGAAGTATTACAAACAGCAATAATGGCAGAGAAATAATATAATGAACCACAGAAACCTAACAAGATGAGTAACAAACAGAGATGTTTCAAACTGGAAAATACAAGATAATGTACTAGGAAAAAAATAAATACATCCAAACACATCTGTTGAAACGGAAAGAAGCACTTGAAAAGCAGCAACACCAAAGAGACAAAGGAGCAACACGCAACAAATCAAACCTCAACTCAGGATGGCAGTAAAAGCATCAAAATACAACCGATACAAATTCAGCAAGCAGAATTTGGTGAGGTTTTGTCAATGGCTGCTAAGGGTTGTTGTAATTGCCTACAGTTATTTGAAGCATATGGATGCAGAGGAGAAAAAAATGTTGCTTCAAATTAGCCAAGCAGTGGTGAGGAGGAATGAGGAGATGAAATGAAGCTGTCCTCCTCTCGTCAGCTGATGTAAAAGGATGAAATGCTTTCCCAGCTAGGAGGGATGCTCACCCTGTTGCTTGCTGTTGAAATACTGGAAGAAAAGTTTAGGCACCATGTGCAGATGGGCAGAGGAAATAGAGGAGGCGGTTATCTTCAGGTAGGTGTGAGTGTGGATGTGTATACTTGTATATATACACTTACATGTGCATGCACCTATATATAAATCTGTTTTTTTTTTTCTAGCTTAAGGAATGAATTGGTCTCACTCAGGCTGGTAATTTTTTTTTTTTTTTTTTACAGTTTTAAAACTAGATAAAATCTGGGCTTGCTGACTTAACTGGTGTGAGTCAGTGTGGCTAAGCTGGGGTTTGAAGTGGCCTCTTACATACCCAAACCGGTCTGTTCTGTACCCAAAATCAAAGCTGAGTGTGGTATCTCAGCCAAAGTGCCGTCCTACCTCTCCCTGCAGCCATGCCCTGGGACTAACTGGTTTATGGTGAAATACTCCTGTCCTGGCTGGCTCTGAAGCTAGGGAGGGATTTGGGACTGTTTTCTCTTGGTAAGTATTTTGCCGTTTGCAATCTGCATTTATGGAGATTATAATATTTTTGTTCCTTCCCTTTTGCAAACATTGCATTTGGTCTTCCTTAGGAATACAAACCGGTTGATTTCTTGCCCAGGCCCACTGCCTGGTTGAGCTGCTGCACTGGGCTATATTGCTCAGATAGAGAAGAGCTGGTTCAGAAACAGAAGTCACACTTTGCCTTATTCCTTCTTTCTGCTCCCCCTTCTTTGAGAAGGAAAAACAGAAAAAAAAAGGTGTTCAGCAGCACTGGCTGTGAAAGCACCCCCAGGATGAGGCTACTTGCGCTTGTAATGCTGCCTGAAAGAATTTTCCTATAAAAACTTTCCAGATGAAGAAAAAGGGAATAAGACTGTTAAAGTGAAAGCCATAATGCTTTATTGAGCAATTTTTTTTTTTTTCATTCCTGCATTAAAGATGTGTAATTGCAGTTGTTTGTATACAGCCAGGAGGTGAGTTCAGCTATTAAATGGCTCACCACATGTGAGATGAGGTGGTGATCCGAGACAGCCAGCATGGCTTCACCAAGGGCAGAGTGTGTCTGACCCACCTGATGGCCTTCTGTGATGGGGTAATGACACTGGTGGACAAAGGGAGGGCAACTGATGTTGTCTACCTGGACTTGTGCAAGGCCTTTGGCATAGTCCTGTATCACATCCTTATCTCTCATTTGGAGAGAGATGGATTTGAAGGGTGGATTATTCGGTGTATAAAGAATTAGTTGGATGGTTGCAGCCAGGGGGTTGTTGTAAACTTCTCTATGTCCAGGTGGAGGCTGGTTATGAGCTGTGCCCTTTGGGGGTCTGTCTGGGAACTGGTGCTCTTCAGCATCTTTATCAATGACATAGACAGTGGGATCAGGTGTTAGTCTCAGCAAGTTTGCTGATGACACCAAGATGAATGGTGCAGTTGATGCAATAGAAGGAAGGGATGCCATCCAGAAGAATCTGGACAGGCTTGAAAAGTGGGCATATGAGGATTTAATGAGGTTCAACAAAACCAGATGCAAGGTGTTGCACTTGGGTTGGGGCAATCCTGGCTATGTGTACAGACTGGCAGTTAACTCATTGAGAGCAGCCCTGTGGAGAATGACTTGGAGGTTCTGGCAGATAAAGAGCTGGTCATGAGCAGCAGTGTGCATTTGTAGCTCAGAAAGCCAACAGTACCCTGGGCTGCATCAGCAGAGGGGTAGCAGAGTGCGGGGGGGGAGAGGGGGGGATTGTCCCTCTCCAGCCAGCTCCTTACCCAGCCATGAGTGTACCTGTCCAAGCCACGGGCTGCCAGCTTCTGCAGGAGAACACTGGCTTTGCTGAAGTCTAGGTAGACCACATCAACAGCCTCATCCACCAGATGGGTCACTAGATCATAGAAGGAGATCAGGTTGGTCAAACAGGACCTGCCCTTCGTGAACCCATGCTGGCTAGGCCTGATCCCCTGGTCATCCCGCACATGCTGCGTGATCAGAGACAATCTGCTCCATAACCTCCCCTGACACCGAGGTCAGGCTAACAGGCCTGTAGTTCCCCGGGTCCTCCTTACAACCTTTCTTGTAGATGGGAGTCACACTGGCAAGCCTCCAGTCTTCTGGGACCTCACCAGTCAACAAGGAGAGCTGATAGATGATGGAAAGTGGCTCAGCTGTCACCTCCGCCAGTTCCCTCAGCACTCTCGGGTGAATCTCATCCGGCCCCATGGACTTGTGGCAGTCCAGCTGCAGCAGTAGGTCTCTGACTGTGTCCTCCTGAATCGTGGGGGGGTTTAGTCTGCTCCCCAGCTGAGACTGCCAGGTCAGAGAGGAGAGTGCCCTGAGGATAACTGGTCTGACCTTTAAAGACAGACGTAAAGAAGGCATTCAGAACCTCCGCCTTTTCCTTATCCTCAGTGGTCACATTCCCAGCCTTATCCAGCAAAGAATGGAGATTCTCCTTAGTCCTCCTCTTACTGTTGATGTATTTATAAAAGAGTTTCTTGCTCCTTTTTACCCTAGCGGCCAGGTTAAATTCAAGCTGGGCTTTTGCCTTTCTGATTTTCCCTCTACACATCTTAACGACTTCTTTGTATTCATTCTGAGTTGCCCGTCCCTCCTTCCACAGGAGGTAGATTCTCTTTTTCTCCCGGAGCCTCAAGAATAGCTCCCTGTTCATCCACACCGGTCTTCTTCCCCTCTGGCTCATTTTACGGCTCAGAGGGACCGCCTGCTCCTGCGCCCTTAAGACTTCCTTCTTGAAGAGCAACCAGCCATCTTGGACCCCTTTACTCGCTAAGACTGAATGCCAGGGGACTCCCCCTACTGATTCTATGATCATAGAGGTGGGGTCTTGGGAGCTCTGACATGCTGGTTCCTATATTTCATTTGAAAGAGCTGGCTACATTCAGAGAGGAGAAGAAATCAGCTTCTTCTCCTGGTGTGGATTAAATACCCCGCAGTGCTGACGGGGCCCGCCAGTGTTGAGACATCACCAGGATGCTCAGGAGCCTGTCTCTGTGCCCTGCTCCTTGCAGTGAGATGTGGCACCCAGACAATCCCCTGGGATGCTCAGAAAGGGATGGGTGATGCCTGTCAGCTCCTGGAACATGTCTGTTTGGGTTTGCAGGCAGATCTTTACAATTAAGCCTTTGTACAGTGGCTCCTGTTAAAGACGAGCAGCCACAAAGCTTCAACTGGAGCAATACCGTAGAGCTTTAGAAATGACAGTAATATTTCAACAAAGGCTTGACAGGTTTGACATCGATCAGGTTGCACCTCTGCGCACATTTTCCTCGTGCTGCTCCTTCTCTGACTGGAGGGGTGTGCAGAAGAGATGGGGCAAATTTCCATCAACATTGATGAATGCAGGTAAATGTGATGGCCAGGACAGGGACATGGGTAGATATGATGGCCAGAAGGAGGACTCGGGTGGATGTGATGACCAGGACAAGGATGTGGGTAGACGTGATGGTTTGGTTTTGGGACATTCACCTGCCTGAACTGGAGGCTATTAGCCATCAGATTACAAGCTGGAGCAAATGCTTATTGCCATCCCAAAGAGGAAAGTTGCTAAATGCTCTCCTTCAGCAAAGCTATCTTGAGCTTTCAAGCTCAGAGATGCGCAGAAAAAAAGTAGTAGTTATTGCATCTGCATTGAGAAGTTTAAAAAAAAAAAAATCATAAAATAAAATGAAATTCAAGAAAAGTTGTTCTGGATGCCCTTTTCCTGTTTGTTTCCATTTTGGCAGGGCTGTGTTTTGCTCTTCAGCTATGAAAAATGCTGGCGCTGGGTGGATGGAAGAGCAGAGCATTACGTTCTGCATAGGCTGGGGATGTGGGGATGCTTCGCACCAACAAAGAGCTCAGGGCTTTCCCAACCGCAGAGGGATTGGGGACAGCTGGGGACCCTGGTGCACCCCAGCTTGTGGGTCAGGTCTGTGGTGTCCTGCAGCTGCGCCATCCTGCAGTGACACTGCCAGTCTTTGCTGCTGCTTTCCTTTCTGTTCCTTAACGTTTCCTGCACGTGTTGGACAAGAGTGTCTTTTAGGGTAACAAGGCTGTTTGAGTCCTACTCAGCCATCAAGCTGCAATAAGAGCAAAATCAGATTTAGTAGATTTTTCCTTTTTCACTTCTAATTTCTCTGGGTTTGTGATCATTACTTTGCAGCTGTTTTCCAAGCACATAGGCTTTGACTGAGTTATTTTCAGGCCACCTGTATGCAGGGGAATTGTGGTACCAGGTGAGGCAGTGGGAAGAACCAGGCGTGCTGATTGTAGTGCTGGGGATCTCAACATTAAAAGTTCACCAGAAATCTTAAATACTTTCAGCATAGGCTGCAAGCTGTACCTACCTGAGGAGTCACAGAGGGCAGCAGTGTGGGTGTTGATTTGGGTTCGGTATTATCAGGCCTTAAACAGCACCTGGGGGTCTGATGGACACCCCAAGGACGGAGCATGGGGACACGTGGTGCTGTGGTAAGGGTTGAGGTAAGCCCACCCTTCTGCCACTTCCAAACAAAACAGACCCGTTATGACATTCATTTCAAAAAGGGAAAGAAGTTGTGAGATTTAAACTTAAGTGTGAGTGGGTACCAGAAGGAAAGGGTTAGTGTGGATTTCACCCTGCTGATGTCATTGGATGCCAATGAGCGGTGAGGATCACTTGGTGCCATTTCACTAATTCAACTGGCTTTTTTTTTTTTTTTTTTTTTTTTAATGCTGTGCAGAAATTCCAGTCAGAGATGAAAGAGGAAACTTTGTTCTTTAAAAACACCCCATTGCATCTGGCCATCCTCTGGGATGCAGCTCTTCCCTTAGGAGTCTGTCTGATTTCTACTGCAGCTTGGCAAGAGGATGGCAGGAAGAACAGAGGGTAATTTAGCACGTCTCCATCTTCCTCTAGTGCTTGCTGGGATTGAAGCCCTTTTCCTGCAGCACTGGGAAGCACTGGAGCCAGTTCTGCTCCCCATCCTGCTCCTTGGCTTCTGGCTTGAGCTGAGGGGGTGAGCGCATCATTGTTGGAACTGATGAATGCTGCGCTGCAGCTGCTGGTAAATCACTCACTGTGATTTCTATGTGTGACTGTTAATTGGCCCAAGTGGGGCCTCGTGCATGGCAGACACCTCCCAGTTTCCCTCCTGTTCGTTAAAACTGGATTTGCATCACGGTGGCTTACAGTGAGATGCCTCCTTGAAAACTGACTGACTTGCCTGCAGCGAGTGCCAAACTATGAATTCATTTGTACGACTGCAGCTCACACCGAATTCCTCTGGGTTTTCCCAGTGATCTGGGGGGATTTTCTCTCTTTTCCCCATCCTTTCTGCTGTTGTCACTTGGTGGTGGCTTTTTGTGCTGTCACCTTCAGGCTTTGGGACCCGGAGGAGGTTACCAGTGATTCAGCACTGCACTTCCCTTCTTGGTCCCTGCTGGTAGGGGTTTTGTGTGACAAAGATCATGATTATAATCCCCTGTGACACATCCTGTGCATGAACATCATTGATGATGCTACGTAGATCTTGAGTAACAAATAATAATCATGGTGCTCTGATGCATGCATGGGTGGTGTGAGCCATCCTTCTTGCTGGTCTCTGATTACAATTGGTACAGTTTGTTGGATGCCTCTGTTCAAAAGCTCAGCGTTTGGGGCAGTTTGCTGCTTTGCTTTAGGCTCACTGCCACTGTTTAGCAAAGATCTGCTGTCTTCTTTCTGGGATTTTAATGGCTGGGCATTCGTTAGGACAGTTACTCAATGGGCTGCAGGATACGTGCTGTTTGGTGAGAGCTGGGGATTTAAAAACATTCCTTCAGCACTTTTAAAATACATACAGCAAGGTGTATGGGAGATGTTGAGTCCTGGCCTGAACCACTGATGGAGCACCTGGGGAAAAGACCCAGTCAGCCCTGGGAGCACAGGTGAAGGCAATTCAGCTGTGTAACCAAAAGGGGTAGAGCCTGGCTGTACCTCTTTTAGACCTCATTTAAGGGCTGACTGTCACTGGGCAAGGATCTCTTCCTGGAGATTTCTTCTTTGTGAAGCTTTCCTCTGCGAACCTAGACTGTTCTCATATGGGTGAGCGATCTCCTTCCCTTCCTTCATGGCACCTTTCCATCGTGCCGGTCCTTCCATTATCACACCTTTGTTGTAATGCCTTTCCCATCGTACTGATCTGTGCAATTGCTACACAAGGCAATATGCAATGAAATGTTTGCCTCTGGGTTGGCTTCACACTGAAATCTCAGCTCTCCTAATTGCACGTAGAGTGGGGCGAAATCTTCCGCTTCAGCGTTAATAAGTAAACAAACGGATAATGAAGCAGAAGGGATGTAGGGATAGGTTGCTTATTTGTAAGTCTGATGACTTTTAATGCCACGCTCTCTACTTTTTAAGCCTGTCTGCTGAAATGTTGCACTCTTTGGGCTGGTACCTGAGCTCAGATGGTTCTGCAGTCCTGGAATTGCTCGCCAGCACCAATTAATTAAAGCCATCTTCCCAGAAGTGCTCTGCTATCAGCATCTGCAGCAGCGCTTGCTGCTCTGACAACAAAAGCAAAGCAGTGGTGAGTTGTTCATCTTGGCCTACTCAGGTGTGTGGGGTGAAGTGGGACTGGTGCTGTACAGGGAATTTTCCATTGAGGGATGGTGTTTGCTGGCATTTCTGCAAGGTTCCATCTGCAGTCAAGGCAAGTTTTGGTTGTAGTCACACACAGTTCTGTCAGCTCCTTTGGGTATCCTGTCTGCTTGGTCTGTCCTGCAATAGTTTAATGTAAGGCTTGGAGATCGAGCAAGGAGGTTAAGGTTCAAGGGTAGCTTAAGATTTCATTATTATTATTATTTTCATGTATTCCTCTTGCTTTTCTTGCCACTACAACTGAATCTTCGGGCTCTATAACCTATGGGAAGAAAGCACCAAGCAGCTAATGCATCCCCCTTGCCACATAGGGGATCCCGTAAAGACATGAGAGTCCTTCCTCCATCAAAACAGCCTCCAGAAATACAAAATGCATATAGGATTCAGAGGCTATGCCTGTATCCCAGCCCTACAAAGGAAGGGGGGAATGCATTTGCTTCACAGAAGTGGCACAAAAGGAAACAGGACATAATCCAGTTACACCAAAGTAAAATGAACTCTCTGCTGTAAATGACTTCATCTGATAATTGAGGTTTTCAGGCACTTCAGTCTACTGGGGGATGCAGGGTCCACCTCCTGCCCATGGGTGTGCTTTATCTGCTGAGTCAGCAGATGCTCCTCTGTATGCACAGACCCTGGAATTTGGGGCCCATTCCTGACAGTTTTGGCACAGGAGTCTCATGGAAGTGCAGTGCTGCTGGCAGTGTTGGTGAGGGTGTGGTGTGCATTCCGTTTGGGTGGACTCTGCATTGCGTATCAGCTGAAGTCCTTTTAGTCAAAAAACCATCACAACTCGCTGCTTCATGAGCCCTCTGAGCAGCTCAAAACTATACTGCAGAAGTGGCTATAAAAGTGTTAATGGTAGAGGAGGAAGACTTCTTTCTTTCTTTTTTTTTTTTTTTTTTTTTTCCTGCTGCAGCTTTTAAGTTTGGAAAGCATGTGCCTTGATTTTAATATAAAGTAGCCATTGATGGGAGATGCCACAAATAAAAGGCGCTTTTCTTTTTTCCTTTGGCACCGAGTCATCGTGCAGTTAGTTTTGTGGCCGTGCGTTTGTGAATGCATTCGTGTGTGAGGGGGTGCAGCAGAAGGGCACCAGCAGCACACGAGATGAAGAGTTTTGTTTAGAAACCATCACATTTCTCTCTATCCATCTTCTGAATGTCTTCTGAGTGTCAGTTGCGCTCCTGTCTCCTCTGGATTTTCACCCAGTGATTTCTTTGGTTCTACCCATGCACTTCCAACATGACACTCTTATGCAGATGATACAATTCCGCCACGCTGCTCTATGCTAGTGGCACCAAACCCTTTGACAGCACTGAAAGCTGCATTGTTTTAGGGTTTTGCTTGGGAATTTGGTATAATTGCAGCATTTTGTCCCATCACCTTCCTTTAATAGAAGTGGTAGCTATAATTGTATTTTCCACTTGTTGATGTCAAGGTGGATCACAAGGGATGCGTGAGCACCATCCTCCCTGCTGAAGGGTGCGGGGGATGGGGAAAGGCTTCTCTTGCATAGCTCTGAGTGACAATGCAGGCTATGCTCAATAAAAGCATAATTTTTAGGGAAAAAGATCCTTTCAGGGTAGGCAGAACCCTTTGCCCATCACATCCCTTTTCTTGGGCTCAGCCCTGTGCCTTTTCACACAGCCTTCAATACTGACAGCCATGGTGCTGCTCTGGACTTTGGGTCTGTGCATCCGATCCCTTGCAGGCATGTTTGACATGGAGGCGTTGGTGTGTCTGGCTGCTATCTGTTGATCTTTCTGGCTCTCTGCCTGCTATGGTGGAGAAATATTGAGGCATAATGGAAGCTTTGCAGCTGACGGCTAAATGGGCTTAATTTTGACTTTTTTTTTTTTAAGCAGAAATAACGCATTTTGGCTGGCAAATGCCATAGCATTTCTCAGTTTAATGTTATCAGCAATTTTTACGACGATTTCGCTGCTCAAAAATGTCAACATGTTCCATTTCAACAAAGTGCATGGAAATGAACGCTAAAGGCTGGGTGTCCTTCATTCATCCAGTCCTATTAGCTGCACACTGCGGGGCTGTCCACCCTTTGTTGTGCTTTTAAAAATATCCCTGTGCAGTGTCAGCAGTGTGTGAAGTGATGCTCCTGGTGCCCCCAGCACTGTGGATTTGTCACCTGCAGTGTTTGGTGGTCTGCAGTGCCTCTGTGAAGCTGGTTTCCATACCATCATCAGCGGGTGGTGCTGCACTGGTATAGGGTTGAAAATAATGCTGTCAAGTGTTTGTGCGTTTGGCTTTGGTATCCTGGGCTCCATCAGAAGAGGGGTGGCCGGCAGGGACAGGGAGGTGATTGTCCTTCTCTACTCTGCTCTTGTGAGGCCCCATCTGCAGTTCTGTGTCCAGGTCTGGGGCCCCCAATACGAGGAAGACAGGGAGCTGTTGGAGAGGGTCCAGAGGAGGCCACAAAGATGATCAGAGGGCTGCAGCACCTCCCTTGTGAAGACAGGCTGAGGGAGCTGGGCTTGCTCAGCCCAGAGAAGAGAAAGCTGCGGGGTGACCTCATTGCAGCGTTTCAGTACCTGAAGGGAGCCTATAAACAAGAGGGGATTCAACTCTCTGAAAGGGTAGATAACAGCAGGACAAGGGGAAATGGCTTTAAGTTGAAGGAGGGAAGATTTAGGTTGGATATTGGGGTAAGTTCTTTACTCTGAGAGTGGTGAGGTGCTGGAACAGCTGCCCAGAGAGGCTGTGGATGCTCCGTCCCTGGAGGCGTTCGAGGCCAGGTTGGATGGGACCCTGGCAGCCTGGTCTGGTATTAAATGGGGAGGTTGGCAGCCCTGCCTGTGGGGCTTGGAGCTTCATGATCCTTGAGGTCTCTTCCAACCTGAGCCATTCTGTGATTGGTTTTGCAAAGTGCAACTTTTCAGCCCATTTCGGGGCACACTTTGAATCAAAGCCCCCTCCAGTATGATGCTGCTTGCAGCTGTTGGCCAAGTGGTTGAGGAGTGCTTTAAGCCCTAAAGCCATTCTTCTTATGGAAAAACATCATGGAAAGCATGTATGAGTCAAAAAGATGTCCCTAACCCAACTGGTGTCGTTTGACCTCAATCCATCTGTAGCTTTGGAAAAGCTATAGGCTTCCATGATTCCTATGGCCTTAGATACCAATCCAGGAGCATTTCCCATATCCCACAACATCTCCACTCCTCTCTGGGCTGCCATGTGAAGTGTTGAATTCCTGCTCTCAGCCAAGGTCAGAGCAAAACGCTTGGGAAGGTTAAAATGAAGTAAGAGCAGGTAATGGAATAGGGCTTGGTCAAAATATCGAGATGGTTGCCCTAAACTTGGCAACAGGCCTTTAATAAACAAACTGAGATAGTAACAGAACGTGCTCGTTGTATTTTCACAAATGAATAAAATATTTTGTTGCAGAAATTGGTTGGTTTGAGGGCTTGGTGGAAGGGTCTGTAATTGCTGGTTGGCCAACCGGGTAAACAGAACCCTGTGCGCTGCTGTAATTGAGGCTGTGTGGGTCAGGCCGTTTAATTGCTGTCTGCCTGCTTGGAATAGAAACCTCTCCACAGCCACGGGCACTGAGACTGATTGAGTAAACAAGCTGCCTGTCAGCGAGGCGAGGGAGCAGCTCTGGTCCCCTCTCCAGAAATGTAGGTCCAAAGGGCCCTTGCTCAAGGGCTGCGTCACCAATCATGCTTTTGCTAGAAGATGACATTGGAAAACAAGGAGGATGGAGGCAGATAAGAAATGAAGGGTCCCGTGGCTCATTCTGAGTGTCTCCTCCATCACAGCGTCACTTGGAGCACTCAGATGCCCTCCCTGGATGCTGTCTCCTTGTTTCCCTGGTGCTCCTCAGGCAAGCAACACTCACACTGCATTTCTGACATACGGACTCCATTGTGCTGCAGAAGGCCAATCGAAGTTAATGTTTTTCCTACTGAGATTCCAGACAGGATTTCACAGAGCTGTCAGCCCATGCGCAGTGCTGGGCTCACAAGGGCCGTCTGCCTACAGGCTCTGCACAGCTCTTGGCCTTGTTGTTGTTGGGAAAGGTGATAAATCTGTAAATAATAGTAATAAAACAGACAGCGGGATGTATCCGGACTTCCTTCTCCTATCTACCGGAGACTGCAGTACCCACTTGGTTCTTCGTATTTCCTTCTCACTCATGACTTTTTATGGTAGATCTCCACATTCTCTCCTAAACTTGTTGTTCCCTGAAGCCACGCTTCCCTGGTGCTGTGTGGGAAAAGCAAATTGAAAGAATCTGGAACGATGAAGTCACTGAGCCACCGCGGAGGATGGAGCAGAAGCAGCGTTTCCTCATCCTGTAACCCGCGTGCACTGCATGCTTTGATGGCTCTGGCTCCCAGCGCCTCACAGCCAGGCTCACCAGTGTGGTCTGGCTGCTCTGCAGGGCTGGATGCAGAGGATTCCAACCCCGCTGGCTGGGATGGGCTGGTGATGTTGCTTTTTGGACCGCGTGCTTTTTGGAGGAGAGGCGTCCTGTTTGTTTTGCGCGCGCACTGTTCTGACAGTGATATGCGAGATTACGGAGCATGGTTGATATTCAAGATTCCTTCTAACTCGTGAGCTGAGGATTCCTGTTTAGAAACGCTATGCAGTGACTGGCCAAAAACAAAACAACAAAAAGAAGAAACACAAAACAACCCATTTTCAATCTTAAATATTGAAATATTGCAGACTCCGATGACGTGGTGTGAGGTTGTGCACCTCCAGCTTGGGTTCTGCTGCCCCGTGTTGCTTTTCAAGAAGCTACTGTTTATCACAGCCTCAGTTCATTTGAATAACGCAGGGTCTTTGAGTGCAAGCTATTTCCTTCTTTAATATACACATCGAAACTGCAAAATTACTCCGCAGCTCAAACTTGTGGGCTCAAAAACCCATCCAGCAGAGAATGAAAATTTTCCAGATGAGGAATAGTGGCTGCTTGTTTTCTCCCCTCCCTTGGATGGGTTTGTGTCTGGGCATGATTTCAGCCCTTCCTTCCTATTCAGCAGCCCAAATATTGAAGTGGGTGTGAAACCTGCAAGCGAGGAAGGGAAGCAGCAAGCGGTGGGTGTGTGCTTGCTCCTCGTGTGACGCTGCGTGGTGGGGGCCCAGCAGAGCTGCCCTTGGGATGAGTTCCTGGGGGCAGAAGGAGAAGGAGGAGAAGGGGAGGAGGAGGAGGAAGAGCATTTTCACAGGCACCCAGGTGGGTGGGTAGGTCAGGGCTTTCCTTCAGTTTGTAGTAGGAATAAACAAGACTGGTGAAGTCACTTTAGGTTTTTATGGGGAGGGGAAGGTGCTGGGTGTTCCCTGCCCCAAACTGCACTATCTGGGCTGTGTTTGGGTGGAATGTTGCAAAGGGCTCTGCAGTCCTGTGGAAGGATAAGGACTGTGGCCAGGGTTTGGGAATGAACAGCATGAAGGTGCACCCTTGGTCTCCCTGACTATGGCTGATGGATGTTCCTGAAAGGCATAGGAGAAGGTTCCAGAAACCAAAGAATGCTCTGCAGTCCCTACCCTATCTTGTAGTCACATGCAATATTTGAAGTGCTTTTTAATGTGCAAAAGGAATTCATTTCACCTGGCTGGGACGGCTGAAGTCAGACAAACGGACCTCTGATGGCAGCGTGCCCTTCTCCCATTGTTGCAGCCAGCAGAATTAGATGTCTTCATGGCAGTGAGCAAGGAAAAAAAATCCCAGATATTAATGAATGCCAGATTTGCCAAATGAATGAGCTGGATTTTTGTTCCTTGGTCAGAAGAGGAAACAACCATGATCTTTCTCAGTCCAAACCCAACATTTTAACAATGAGGGGGGGAAAAAAAAATTCCTCACCACGTGAAGTGCTCAGCTCTTGGGAAACAACGGGAAAAAATCTGAGATCTGAGCCCCTGGGGTTTTCTTGTTTTTATCTTCTTCTGCTGGTCCTGTGTTTGATCCAGATTGCACGGTTTCCTGTTTGTTGTGGGGTGGGTGGGCACCTGAGCTGTGCCCCAGAGCCATGTGCTGCAGGATGGCAGCGCTGCATCATCAGTTTTGCATCACATGAGTTCTGCAAGCTCTGTAAAACACGAGTCAAGTTGTGTGCTATGCGAGCAGGAAGGGCCCAGGAACATTATATCATAGGCCACCTGGAGCCGGGGCAAGACGTATCGGTAGTATTTGCTGTCTTAATGCTGTGTGTTCTGATTTCCATTTATTTAATGTAATTTCATGGTGCCCTGATCCCTATGGAGGGATGTTAATGCAAGCATTTCCCTGGAGGTATTCAAGGCCAGGTTGGATGGGGCCCTGGGCTCTAGTGCTTAATCTCATGGGTGACAGTCCTGCAGGTGTCACGGGGTTGGAACTGGATATCTTTGAGGTTCCTTCCAACCCAAGCTGTTCTATGATTCAGGCACTGTGATTCGTGGCTTTTAAGCTGGCCTAGAGGAAACATGTAGCGTTCGTTTTCTCTTTGTGCTTCCAGTCAGAGCTGCTGAAGGCTGCGTGGCTGAAGTTTTGTGACTCTCCCCGGGAGAGGGGTTGGTTGAGCAGTGCCTGATGTCTTTTTGCCTCGCTTTGAGAGCAGCTCAAGGGGGCTGTGCTGCTGTGTGTGTGACACAACACATGGGTCAGGGGGTCTATGCTAATGTTTAGCGTCAGGGCTAGGCAGTTATCAAGCTGGTGGTGTTGACCTGTGCCCCTTGAAGGTGGAGGTAAATGCCTGCTCTTCCATTTAGCCTGTTGCCAATTCCCTTCCCATGCTGGGAGCATTGGATGTGGCACACATGAGAGCATCCTGCTGCCTCCTCCCCACCAAATCACAGCCGTGTCACTGTGCTGCTGCCTTCCCACCCACCACAGCTCCTGAAACCCAAACCTTTCACTCTGATTACAGAAACACTTTGAAATTTGGCCCTGTTTGACAGTGATGCTAAGGCTGGGTTGTGTCTGCAGAGGAATGGGGGGGGGGGAGAATTAAGGATTTGTCAGGAAAATGCTTTCGCTTTCAGCTTATTTTTCTTCCCGAGTAAATAAATATCATAGTAGTGTTAGCAGCTGGGGATTGCAGAGCAGGAGACTAGAAGCCCAGAAAGAAAACACGGATTCTCCTAATCTTTTTATTAGGCCATGACAATGTATAGAATACCTATATTGTGCATGCAGCACGTGTCCTTATAGAGCCGTTACAATTGATTTTGCACCGTTGTTAAGCTGTCACTTTGTTTTCTCCTTGATTAAAGCTGTTCGTTGCTGTACTTTGCAAGATTCTTGGTGGCAGAGCGTACAGCTACGGCTCTAAACACAGCGTGGGACGTGGGCTCTGCTGTCTGCTGATGCAGCGATGCTGAGCACCACCTTCTTGCTCAGACTCTGTTTTGAATTCCCATCCTGGTTGTCCCTGGTGGCTTTGCAAATCACTTTTTGCATCTGCTGGCAGAATCCCATGTATGTCACTCCCATCTATTCCCATCAAGACCACCGTGTCCTGGGAGCCCTCTCCTCTCATTCTTTTATCACTGGGAAGCTACTGAACTAAAATGGGGTCATTGCTTCTTACCAATTTGCCACCTCTGCCTGTTCCTGCGTAGTTTTCAACCTTTGTTCAAGGTACAGTAATTGGTGCAAATAGGAAATAGCCCAAAGGAATAGTAGATTGAATTTCATCCTAATTGTTTGTGTTTTTTTGTAAAGCCAGCTATGTTGAATGGTGACTAAAATCGGGATTAGTATTTGTATTTGTGAGACTCAGCATTTCTTCGTTGAAGGCTGTGTCATAGAAAACCTTGAACACTCAGAATGGAAAACACCTCTAAAATTGTGCTTATTCATCTCATTAAACCTCCACATCCACATGATGGGTGTTTTGCTGGTCCATCAGAAGTCATATGGTTAGTTTCACAACTCCATCAGATACTTTTTATCGCACAGCTCATTACATTTAATGTAGTTCTGTGGGAAGGCGGGAGATGTAAACTCCAGCAGGCTGTTTGATATCTAAATTAGGTGAGACCATCTACTTTCCCTGTCTGTGGATACCTTAAGGTTTCCTGACAGATAGTTCTCGTTTTCTGTCTGAGCAGGGCCTAAATAGTTTTTCTTTTCTAGGACACTTAATTTACTGCATTCGTAATCAAAGTAAATTGAATGGACCAAATTCTACCCTAAGATTGATTTTATACTCAACCAATAACAGTCTTGCTCTTTACCCATTTTCCAAACACACACGTGTTGCTGATTCATAGATCACAATATTTGTCGTTAAATTAATGATTATTTTCAGGAGGTTTTGATTTTAATCTGTGTAGGTGGTCCAGAAATTCCTTCTCATCGTTAGATACTCATTAACTTCGCAGATCTCCCTTACTGTGTGTGATGGACACAAAAGCTTCTCATTAGATTCAGCAACGTGCCTCCTACTTTCGGGTTGGCCTGATCAACATGTGCTCTTGAAGCACAGGTCTGAGCCTTTTTGGAGCAGCTGGGACAGGAGGAGCCCTTCTGTAATGAGTGATATTGCTTCAACTCAAACAGATCTCCCACTACGTTGCTTTGTGCAGGTGGATTCATGGTATCAGTGGGCAGGGTTTGCCCTACTCATGCTGTACCATCAGGGCTCTGGTGATCTCAGTCTTGGAATGCCTCTTGCTTGTGTTTAAGCTCTTGGTCACATCTGTCTCTTCCCACTGGGAGTATTTATGAGCCAGCAAACCTCTTGGGAGCGCTCTGTCATGGAGCTATCCTGTCTGGTATCTCTGTTGCTTTGATAACGTGAGCATTAATTAATGCTGCAAACACCATCATTAGCTCTTTGGCTGTCCTAATCTGTCCCTAGGAATAACCAGAGAAACTGCTCGGTGCTGCCTGCTTTCTTCTCCTGCCCTTTCTTTCCCATGCCCAGGGTAGGTTTATGAAGACCTTTACAGACAGGAATTTCCAACAGACCCTGCACCTTGAGTCTTTATCTCTGTTTTCCTAACCCTAACCCTCATACCACCTCAGCTCTAACAGGCTCGTAGGTGCATTTTGTGGGGCAGGCACAGATGGCCTCCTCAGAGTGGATCCCTCAAGGCCCGTTGGGTGCTGGTGCTGCCCATCTGCTCCACCAAACACAGCAGAGCTGTGGGAAGCTTCCCATTGGCAGGGATGGTGCAGCCCTTTGTCCTTCTCCGTGCACCATTTCTTGAGGGCCACCAGAAAAAAATCCCCAGGCCCAATATGGGATTGTCCATCCTGGACTGCCTCGAGATGTTCCCATGTTGAGATCAATGCTCGGTGCAGGGCTCAGCTGTCTGCCGTGCTGTAATAACACATATCTTCTCCAAGATGTATCGCATTGTTGATTTTATTCCTTCCTGATCTTTTTTTGGTGCATTGTGCATGTTTTGTCGCCTGCCAACTGTATTCCCCGAGCCTCAGATCCCTTGGGTGGCCCAGTGAGGCCCTCCCGTGCCCGCTTTGATATCCCATGTTTATCTGATGGAAATGAGCCCTTCTGAGATGGCCCGCTTCACTCTCTTGCCATGTTTCCCAGCTGTCTTTCTGGACAACTTTTATATCCCATTGCCCCTGGGGCTGTTCAAAGGCTTCTTTGGAGCCTGAAATCCCTGCGTGTCTCTGAGCTGAGGAAGCCAGGAGAGCATATCGGGTGAGTCATTAGGATTTACTCTGAATTTTGACGCCCTGTGTGTTTTCTCTCATGCTGGCCTTGTGTGTAACACAAGCTGGAGTACTCCGGGCCAGCACTGTGTTTTTCTTTCTTCTTTTCCTTTCTCCTTTGTTTGTGTTATGCTTGATTTGATATTCAGACCTCACTCATTTCTCTTTGGCCGCCTTTTCTGCGTAAGAAAAATTGTTTCAAGGACCTTGTGGCTCTGGGTTTTTCAGGTAAATGCGTCTCTTTCTCATTTTGAAAGTGTAGTTTGAACTTAAAACGTAAATGAAGATATCTGTTTGATAAGTGGCAACAAAGGAAGAGCTTGGTAGTTATGTGAATAGCACAGCTGGTCTCAACATTATTTTCTCGATTAAGTTCTGTGGTTTTGAATGTGCACTGTTTTCACAGAAATAAATTCGAGTTTTATCAGTTAAAACCGTGATACGCTGAAATAGAGATGCCTACTGTATGGCAGCTTTTAGATACCAGAGGTATCTTAGCAGAAAACCATGCTTTTTTTGCATTAAGGATACTTCAGTTGTTTGTGCTTGTCAGGGGGTGGATTGTTCCTGCAGAACCTGAATTTGGCCCCATTTTTGGGTGCAGATTCTCACTGCATCGCTTAATCCACCTCCCTGGGATTGACTCTGATGTTTCCTCACAGCTTCGGTTTGGTTTTTAAAGGTGGCTTTGCAGAAGAAATCTGTCTGGCTTCTGAGATACCTCACTTTGTGATGGACAGCATGAGATTCTAGATGTCCTCATCTGGAAAACCTTCAGTTATCAGCGACTAATTCAAATATCCATTTTTCCAACCTAGAAATACTATCTCAGTTAAAAGGGCAGACTTTTTGGGGGTGTGCCTCCACACCTTGACTTTGTGGTAGTTTGTGGGTGATAAGAGTAAGGGAAAGTTAAGCAAGCCAATAGAACATTGATTTGGATCTTTGTGCATCAGTGGGCAGGGTTGGAGATGCCCAGGAAGGAGATGATGGAGAAGTGGCTGGAAGAGGAGGCAGGAAGGCTGGTGTTGTCACAGAGGTTGGGTTGTTGTAGCAGCATGGTGGGTGCTTGAATGCAGTGAAGCAGCAGAGCAGCTGACTTTCCCTTTGTCCTTCCTCTTATGGGCTCGTATCAAGAATGAACAACCTGCAGTTTCAGAGCAAAGCTTCCTCATGCATTTGTTTTCTGTGCTGTTTTAGTAGCTGCAATAAGAGGAAGAGCTCGGTGAGCAGGGCACGAGGTGAATGTAGAAAGGTTGACTGCTGGTAGAGAGCATCTCGTGTCAGCTGCTATGCATGAGCTTCTTTATGCAACTTGCATTGCAGTGACTTCTCTGCTATAGAATAAAGTTACATGAAAAGGGTGTCTGAATGCAGAGTGAATGCCGTGTCCCTGCTGTGCTAACCTCATGTACAACTTCCCTGCTTCCTCACCCCTTCTGTCTGTCATGTTTCAATCAGTGTTCAACCCAAAGCAACGGTCTTCATCCAGATAAGCTTTGATCGGGTTGGTGCACATGGTGCATCTGTTCCCAAGCCACAGGAAAGCAAATGAAATCACAAAATCAGACGAAAAGAGGGCAGCCTCCCCTTGGAGCAGATTCCCCCAACCTGTTCCAGGCAGGGGAACCACCTCTCTGCATGTTGGGTGTGAGTTTGAGCTGATACCCCACAGTAGTGCCAAGGGGGGTCAGCAAGGCAGAGCTCTCCGTCTGAATTCATTTCAATGGGAAGCAAATGAAATGAAACAGAAAATTCAACGGCGTTAAAGAAATTCGAAGTTATTGGCCTTTCCCTGTGATTTTGTAGGAAAAAACGTGTTCATGTATGGCCCTGATTGAAACTCTATTTGATCACAGCGCTGTGGATTTTCCATTGGATGTCTGATGGGGCTGAAGGAACCAACCTACTTGTTAAAAGGGATGAGCCGATCTTCCCAGACACTTAGTCCTGAGATATGCAGGAAGGATTTTTGTATTTTTGGAGCTTTTCTTAAACCAGCATGCAGAACAGGCATCTGCATTTCATCTAGAATATCGTCCATTTGTTTGGAGAATTTGGTATGGCTTAAAGTCCAAGTTTTCTTTGGATCAGGCCTTTAAGATTTGGTTTGATTTATTTCCAGTGACGCTACTGAAATGCAGCTTCCTTCTCTTTTTCTTTTTTTTCCCCATCTCTGCCGACCTGCTAAGTTAAAATAAACGTTAGGTTTTGATGTATTTCTTTATTTATTTTAGTTACCGCAAAGGCAAGAAAGCGGAGTGAGAAACTTGGATGAAAGGCAGGGAGCAGCGGATTAGCTAGGAGAGGTGCCAGGCTCGGGTGCCCTTGTTGCTTGGGATGTTGGAGATGTGTTTTTAGGCTGATTTTTTTCATGTTCATCTTAAAGTCCCAAGCAAAGTGGGTTTTGTTATGGCTGTTTTTCCATCTGCACTGCTCAGGCGAGTGGTACAGGGCTGTAGTGGTGAAACGAGAGCCGTTGGCACTGCAGTGAAACCAATGTGTGGTCCAAGTAGCGATGGGCTTGCTGAGCATAGATGTGGTTTTCCTGTCAAGTGTGTTGCTAACATGGGCAGGATCAGTGTTTTATACATTGCCTACGTTTAATTAAACAGTATACGTTTAATATATGTTGCATAAATCTAATCTGTTTCCAGTTTTGCTCATTTCTTGCTGAGGTGTTTAGGCATTTCTAAGCCTGGTTGTTGTGCAGTGTTCCCATGCGGCACACAGAGATAAGGCAGCCTGGATGCTGTGGTTTTAAGGAACTTGACCAAATTCATGCACAGAATTTGGTTCCTATGCTGGGAATGTCACCCAGCCCACACTCCCAGCCCTTGCAGTCACTGCGAACAATTGGGAGCCTATCTATTGTGACGAACAAAGATGACCCATTTTGTCCCCTAAGCTGCCTTGCTTTAAATAAGGAAAGAAAGACACCACTATTGTATACTCATGAGCTGTGATCGTGTGCTCATGGGTTGGGTTGCCCTTGCAGAAGGGAAATCCTGCATCCCAGAGGATGCTCAGCCTTGCTGCTGCCTGTGGGTTCCCAGGGATGCTCGTAAGCAGCATGCAAGCAGGTTTGGGGCATGCTGACTTGGTGGACATCCTTGGTCCATACAAGCTACCTGGGTGCTGGTGACCTCTGTGCTGGGCTTACAGGCTGGGGGTGTGCAAATAGAGAGGGGCTGAGTTTTATGGTGGGATTGGGAAAAAAGTGGATGTGCTTAAAGTGCATGTTCACCAAGCTGAAGGGTCCACGGACACCTGTTGCATTCGAAGTTTAGCCTAATATAAAACAGTTGATGGGGGCAAAGAAAGGAAATAGATCCCATTCCTTGTTGATATATATTTTTTAATATATATATATATATATATATATATATATATATATATATATGTTTTTGTTCCTTTTCTTGGAAGAGTCCATGTGTTCAAGGAAAGCCCCTTTGCAAACACCCACAAGTAATTCAAGTTGCACACCCTAAGAGAACTGTGGTTGCAGCTGCTCTGTTTCCAGCTAGCCTTGATGTTCTTCCTTTTGGTGATGTGTTTCCCCAAACCAAAGCCTGAGCTGTCTGTAGCGAGGACAGTGCATGCCACATCTCAGACATCCTTCCCAGATACACCAGTGGGCCTTGTCTTAGGGCCACCAAAACGTGGTCTCATGGATCTGCAAGCTAAGAGCAGCACAGGGCACACCTGGTTCCCACCTCTTTTGGCTATCAGTGCTGTAACTTCACTGAGAACATAGGTTTTAAGAGGGGATGTGCAGAAAGTGTGGGGATTACCAACAGCATGCAGGTTGCTTTAAAAATTCATATGTAAGTGTTCCTTCTACTCCTAAGAGCCGTTTCTGTATGTGATTCTTTCTGATCATCAACTTTCTGATAAGAATTAATTTATCACAAAGCAGGCAGAGCTGAGTCTGTGGTTTGCCAGGGCTGTATTTTACTGAGGTATTTGGATGGAGAAGATGTTGCTACTGTTTAAAAGAGAACTATTCTCCCTCTATATTCTTTCTGCAAGCAACTAATTAATTTCATCAGTGCAGTACTTGCTGAACTATGCTATGGTGATAAACACAGTTTGAATCCGTCTTGCGAACACAACCCTTTTGCAGACATGAGGATTATTTACACAAGTCCTCTTTAGGATAATGAATTTATATTTCTCTCCCAAGATGCCAAAAGTTGTTGGTTACAGAACAGTTTGGCATTACTTTAAGGAAAGGCTGCAGAAGAGGGTTTGCTTAAACCCCCACAGGGCTGTGGCTTCCCTGGCGAGCATTTGTTTAGAGATGGAATCAGAGACACTGTGGTCATTGGTTCTTTCATTCTGATCCTGTTTTGGGAGCCCAGATATGGCAGGTTGCTGGGGAAAGACTGGGAGTTTTTTCTCCAAAGGCTTTGAGTAAGGCTTTTCTAGAGGATTATGCATGCATATTGTATCTATTGTATATTATATACACATATGACTGAGGTAGGCTTAAAATTAGGCTCCAAGTTACAGTCTTACTGTGACATCTCTGACTACACGGAAGAAATCATCTAGTTCTTAAGACCTAAAAAAAACCTTTTAACGTGGCAATTTTTTTGCATTTCTCTCCTCTCATTCTGCATTTATCTCATCTGCTCTCCTCATTCCCTGCCCAATGTGCCCAATGCTGCATGTGCTGCTCCTGCTATTCCTCTGAGCACAGCAGTGCCTGGAGCCTTGGCCCCAGCCCTGCCAGCCCTCCTGCAGTGTCTGAGAGGCTGAATTTATTTCTCTGCCCGTCTCTCGCTCGCGGCGTGGCCCTGGCAGCTTTGGGATCCCATCTGCCAGGCTCAGCTGCCCATGGCCCTGCAGTGCTCCCTGCCCTCAGCTCTCGGGATGCAGCCCTGTGCATCATGTGCTTCCTGCTGGCTTTGATGGGCTTTTCACATGTTTACATTAAAAAATCCCTTTGATAAAGCACCGAGGGTGCTGATGACTTATCACTCAATGTGGGGCTGCAGATGAACGGCTGTGTTCTTGGTGTGCATGGTTGACATCAGTAATCCTGTGAATCCAAGCACATCACAGAATCATCATAGAATGGCTTGGGTTGGAAGGGACCTCAAGGATCATCAAGCTCCGACCCCCCTGCTGCAGGCGGGGCGGCCAACCTGTATGTTAGATCAGGCTGCCCAGGGCCCCATCCAACCTGGCCTTGAATACTCCCAGGGAGGACATCCTATGTCCATCATTAACTCACCCAGCATGTACTTTGAGAATCACTTTCCGTCCCATTCCTATAGAAATGAACCACAATTTTACTCTTTAGAATAACTCTGCTCTTTCTTATGACTCTACTTGTGCTTTTACCTTGAGCCAGACCAGGGACAAAGTCGGTGAATTACAGTGCTGGAGCTTTGGATATTTACATGCAATTTGATTAATATTTAATTTAAGCCCCAGGAAGAACTTCTTTACTGTGTGGGTGATACAGTGCTGGCACAAGGACCCAGAAAGGTTTTGGAGTCTCCTCCTTGGGGACCTCCAAAAGCCACCTGGACATGGTGCTGGCAGCCCTGCTCCCAGTGTCCTTGTTGGGATGGGGATGGGATCAGATGGACCCTGAGCACCCTTCCACCTCAGCCATTCTGTGATGAAAAAAGGCTCTTTCCTCTGTCTTAAACCAATCTCCTACTAGTTTGGAGTGTCCTCTGGGTCCCTTACTGTAAGATTTGGTGGCTAACAGCTCTGTGTTGGCCTTCAGGCACTGCCTTACTGGAGCCAACATTGTGCTTTCAGGTTCCTGTGGATATGGTTTTTCTAGAAATCTCATCACTTTTGTCTTAAGCTCATAGAAGAGGTGGGTTTTATATTATTTTCTTGAATTTAGCCCTAAAAACCTCCTACGCTGCACTTTAGGTAATTATGTACTATTTTGGATCTCTTCTTAATTCCTTTATTGGATCTAACTCTTTACTCCCTTGTGCTAATCAGCGTTAGTCAAGAGATACGCAGGTGAGAGAGGATGGCTGGCTGGGTATGCTGGGCATGCTAGCCCTTCTTGTGGGAGACTGATGCTTCAAGGTGGCATCACATCTAAGAGGAGAAAAAAAAGATGCTATTGTAAATCTGGTTAACAGGTTGTATGAGAGCTGAAGGGAACAGTATCTGTGCAGATGGCACATTCTCCTGAATTCAGGCATAAGGTAAAGCTGCCGCCTCAGCTGGTCACCCTGTCCTTGTCACCAGAGGCGTGGTGGCACCTCTGAGGACAGTTTATCCCAAGCAAATGTCCCTCTTGGAGAAAATATTCTCCTTGAGGTGCTGTGTGTCTGTTAATTATCAAGAGAGCCAAGGTGCTCAGGTGAGGCTACTAATTCTGAAATGAGTATTCAGTGGATGCAACGTCATAAGAATAAATATTGCAGCTCCAATCACAGCTGTACAAAGTGCATGTACACACGGGATTATAAAGATGCTCTCTAATTTCAGACTTGAGGTTTATGTTGAGGGTCATTTTTTAACTTTTAAGAAGACTCTGGTACATCCCTCACTCTTCCAGGACCTCTGGTTTCTTGTGCTCCTCAAACATGTTCAGAATTTCCTAAACACTGGGTCAACTCAGTGTGGGTTAGGAGAAACGATTGCTTCTTCTTGTGCATAGTTATCAAAACCTTTAAAACTGGTCATGTTGGCAAGAAAATAGTGAAGTATAGAATTACTCTTTGGAGATTATGATCGCACATAGGATGCAGAGAGTCCAGTCTCAAGAGGTACATAAGGAAGCCTTTTAAAAACAGCTTTGGAAAGCTTTAAAGAAGATGACTTGCAATGTAAATCAGCCTGGAGTCACTGGACCCCCAAAGCAGTAAATGACAGAGGAAGCACAGGCCTGAGGGGCTGTGTTATCCCTGCAAACCTAAACCCTCATCCCAAAATATCTTTTACAACCACCAAAGGATCCCCTGGAGGATGTACACTGGCTGTTTCTTTCAGAGGAAATATTATAAATAGAATGGGAATAAGTAAACACGCTGTGTTGACACAAGGGCAGCTTTGTTGAAGCTTTTTCACACCAAGTGGCAAACTGCCCACACTGTGCCAATTCACAGCCATCCCGTCAGTGGGCAAAGCAGCTCTTGGAGAGACGAGCAGCAGAGCAAGCTCTGGGGATGAAAAGACCAGAGTCATAGAATCACAAAATCATAGAATGGCTTGTGTTGGAAGAGATCCCCAAGGATCGTCAATAGAGTCCTCTAGCCATGGGGCTTGATGTAGTGCAGAGTCCTGTGGGCTCTCTGGCATGCACTTGGGGCACGTGGGGGCTGTGCATGGGCTCATTTTCTGGAGTGGCTGAGAATAGGAAGGGCTGGGAAGAAGGGCAGGGGGAAAATATTGGTGCAGGAGTCTCAAGCTGGGGTGTGTCTGATGGTGACTTTCTTCATGAGAGTTGTTTAGTGGGATTATTAATAAAAATTTGGTACTCAGTACATGAGTAGATGTCAGAGACTGGGCCTGTAATAGCTTAGTAAGACCTTTCCCAGTCCTGTCAATTAGTTTTCAACGAGAGTTTTATTTCAGTGTTGTTTATGGTCTGTGGGTTTATGCTGTGTCTTAGAATCATAGAACCATGGTCAGTATTGAGTTGGAAGAAACCCACGTGGATCATAGAATCATGAAGGTTGGAAAAGACCACAAAAATCATCTAAGATCATCTAGTCCAACCCTCATCCATCCCATCACGCTCACTGACCACATCCCTCAGTGCCACATCTCCATGGTTCTGGAACACCCCCAGAGATGGTGACTTTGCCACCTTTTTGGGCAGCCAGGATCACCAAGTCCAACTCTTGGCTCCACACAGCACCATCCAAACCCAAACCCTATGGCTGAGAGTAGTGTCCCAGTTGTCCCTGAGCTCCATCAGCTCGGGGCTGTGCCCACTGCCCTGGGCAGCCTGTTCCGTGCTCACTGCCCTCTGGGGTGGAACCTTTCCACAAGCAATAGTGACGTTGAAGCAAATTTGAACTGGGTTTTTTTTTGTGCACGTTTTCTGCCCCTGAAGAACAATGTACTTCTGTGCAAATTTGCCAGTGGTGCGTGAATTGTGTTCTACCTGCTTTGACTTTAAAATCTGGCTTTGTCTGTCAAAACTATTGCAGTTTATTTATAGCACAAAGTACTTTCGAGGAGCTCAGACATTGTCTGATGTCTAGAAGACGATGATTGTCTTCAGAAACAGTTCTCCCACATTTTGATCCAGCCTTAGTTGTACTTTCTATGCCATCCTGCTGTGATGATACACTTAGGAGCTGGGTCCCATCTGCTTATCAGTCACATCTATTTTAATAGGTGACTTTATGATGATGACCCGTTGACATTTGCCAGGTATTAGGGCTCTGATAGTTGCCAGAGTTGGCAAATAAAATCTAAAGTTCTATTAATATTTATTCCCATGAGCACCAGGGATCCGGTAGGTCCTAACAAGCTGACGCACCGAGCTGGAAACAGAATTTGGCTCAGAGAGTCTTCATTCCACTATTACAGATACTTTAGTTAAGAAAGAGAGAGGAGATTTATTCTTAGGGTCTAAATGCAGCTTGGGCTCATAGATCTGCTTGTCCTGACACAGGGCATGCATTCCACGATGGCATCTTCATTTCTGCAGTTACCAATTTTGATGCCACAAAGACAGGATTCAGGTTTCAGATGAAGGTATACCAGAGGATTCTTATCTCATACAAATGGCCTTAATAATAATAATAAAGATACGATTATCACACTCTTCCTTGGCATGCCCTCACCCTGCCTCCCCACATTCTTGTACATGGACATAAGAGGGTTTTTGCCAGTTTCAGTGCAGGATTTTGCTATGCAGCATGGATTGTGGAGAACTGACAGTCACATAGTAAAACATTAAGCCTTTAATTAAAAAAGTCAACTCACAGTCATACTGAAAGCTTTTGAAAGCTTTGGGAGTTTCGACAGTGATTTGTCTTTGGTCAGGTTTTTACACAAGGCTCCCCTGAACCCTTTGGTGTCCCAAATCAATTTGCTGCTATCACCGAGTATACATTAGGCTGAGAAATCCCATATTCAATTGCAATTTCTGGGTTTTCTGACTTCTGGATCTTAGGAAAGCTTTGCATGGTTGAACGGTAGCACACTTAAATTGCAGGAACGTGCCTCTTGTAAAACCTTCTCTCTTGCATTATCCAAGTAGGATTAGAGAATGGTAAATTCACCGCCCCACTGATAAGCTGTATAGTTTTATTGCATTGTGTTTAACTCACAATAAGAATAAATAGGGGAAAATAAAGTGCTCCATTATTTATTTAGAGGGCAGAGCATTGCAAGCCTTCACAATGCATTCTTTCTTGGAGCTGTGACTGTACAATCTTCCTTCAGAGAGCTGGAAGCAGCAGTTCCTGGGTTTCTTTGTCCATGAACAGTTGCAGGGAATCCTCTGCTGTGCCTGATCCATTGATCACATTCTCCAAGTGCATAACAATATCAAAAGCCTTAACTTAGATGAAAGAAACCCAATTAGAGATTCTTGCTTTCTAAACTGCAAGAGTCATCCTTGGTAATTTAAAGGATAAAATTGATGTGAGAGTGCGCAAAGGTTTTGTCTTGCATAACACCTCATGCTATAGAAGAGTGGAAAGGTCCACTTTGAGGTTAGATTGGGTTAAGCAAGACTCAATGCTTATCTATCGGAACAGTGCTCTAATGAGAATCTTGAAGTATTTTTACCTGCATGCTGGTTTCTCTGGTGTGACAAACCCACCAGCACAGCCCCAGAGCTTTGGCTGGCTGCATGGAGAGCACCAGGTCTGCAGAACTTCGGAGTGTGCCAAAAATAAAAGGGGTGCGCAGGGAGATGGCATAGCCATCCTACCCTTTGTGAACAAGTGTTGTTTATCTCTGTTTCTGCCCCTCCTGGAATCAATCACTGTTTATCAGCAAATGTCTGTGCATCTGTATTACTTGTTTTTCCAGGTAGCTTGAGGAGAAGCTTGATAAAGCAATAATACTTATAATTAAAATGTGAAGGTCCTGGCCTATGGAAGATAAACAGTAAAACCGCCGAATGACTTCATGCAAACCACCTGTCATTGACTGCCATCTGACTTGGCCTCAAAATTCTGATGTTGGGTTATTTAGGCTGGTGCTGCCTTTCCTATGAGCCGGAGAGTGGGTGGTGAACTTGGGATGGAGGAGGGAAGCTGTGCAATGGAAGAGAAAGAAGGCATCTTGATTCACAGAACCTGGCATCTGTATGGATTCCTGGAGCTGGTGGTGGGAGATGTTTTGCTTTGGTCAATGGATGTCATTGAAAATGAGGACAACCAGTGCCAAAAAGAAAAAAAACAAACTTTGTATGAACTCTTCCTTTTTAGCATACAGACTCTATACTAAGAGTGAAGTGGTGTCCTATACGTGACCTTATAATCCAGCAAACACTTTGAGCAGCTGTGGAAATATTTGTGTGGTTCTGGCTTTCATCGGAGCATCATGGCAAAAACGAGAGCTCTGGCAAACAGCAGAACACATTTTTTTTTTTAGCTATGAGTGAAATTCAGAGAAAGACCTCTTGCACGGGTCTGTGGCTGAGCCTTTGGTTTCCTCTCCAAAAAGGTAATTTGCAGTATTACAGAGGCTCTCTTTTCTTTGTAGTTAAGCACAGAACTTTCCATTCTAAGTCTTATGCTGTTCTCCATACCCTCCAACACTACATCTCTCCAGAATGTGATAGGTGCTTAGTATTTCCTATGTAGGATCTTGATGAAGAGATAATGTTCGGTTGTTGAAGGCTACCTATAAATAACACTGTAGCTTGCCTGCTCTTTTTTCTTTTTCCTTGTATTTTTTAAGCTGTGTCTCACAGGTGGCCTCAACTCCATCCTTTTGAAGGAGCAGATAAGAAGAAGCAGAAGGATGTATATATTTATGTATATACGGGCATGTGTGTATATATATGTGTGTATTGTAATGCAGATAAGCAGCAGCGGAGATTTCCTTAAACCAGTTTTGACCTTGCCAATGAATAAGACCATGAGAGATTGGGCTGGGGGTGTTGGGAGGGCCCTGAAAATAGTGACAAGCAGTTCTTGTTTGATGCTATAAAGGAGGTAGTGGAAGGTGAGATGCTCAAAGTGGCAGAATATTGAATGACGGGATTGCATTTGTCAAGGACAAAAGCATAACGTGCTTTGAGAATCAAGCTGATGGGACTTCACCGTGTGAATGTGTAGGAAAGGCTGTGCCTCTGGTGGGCTGTGCAGAGAAAATGAGTGATTTTCATATGGTTGGATACGGAGACTTGGAGGAATCTGAGAGTCAACGTTGAGGGGATGGTTATAGGTTACATCGTGGGGCTTTGGTGTGCTTATTATGCGGATGAGTGTGGACATGAGAACACCCGACAGCATGAGGTTGAAGGAGTGGTGATGCTGTGGGGTTTTCAGTGTCCAGGATTGTTTTGTCCCCATAGGCAGCAGGCTGGAGATGTCTGATCTGCTGTCCTGCCTGCTCACAGAATCATAGAATGGCCTGGGTGGAAAAGGACCACAATGAGTTTCAACCCTCCTGCTGTGTGCAGGGTCACTAATCACTAAACCTAAACTTCCCCTGTCTTAGTTTAAAACCATTCCCCCTTGTCCTATCGCTATGCATCCTTATAAACAGTCCCTGGTTGGCCTCTGCCTCTGGTCTCATTCATTTTAATCACATTATGGATGGAGCTGAGGCGCTGCGACTTCCAGGGCTTTCTCATTTTTGTTTGTGCATCAGAGACCATGTAATTATTTAATGCTGGTGGCTGAGAATTAGCCACGGATAGTTTTTCATGTTAGATCACGCTTTCTGGGTGGATGCAGGCACAAAAACTTAGGGTGAGATTTGTGATGCAATTAAAAGAACATCAGGTTACAAGTTCAGCGTATCATTTAAGGCTCACAGTAGCTCCTTGGGAGAAATAGGCAGCTCTTAGAGCTCCTCCTAAAGTGGGCACTGAGTATAAATGGAAGACTGGCTCAAACTAGAAAGTGCAAAATGGAGTGGAAAGCGTTAACCTTTATGCCAAAAGTAACAAGATGAATAAGTATGATCTTTTACTCGTGCTCTCTTTGCTAACCTCTTGGATCCACTTCTGTTGTTAATCCCTGCACCAGCCATTGAGGAGTGAAGTGTGATGCTCTTCCCTTGGAGTCACTCGTCTGTATGAAGGATACTGAAAAGTGGCCAGTGCCCTCCCCCCACTCCAGGAGCTCTGCCCTTCCTCCTTATCATTGCTAGATATTTTCTTCACCACTCAAATGGCAGCAGACTCCCATGTGAGCCTTTTCTTTCTCCACCAGAAGACCTCAGAAAATTGTTTCTCAGGCTTGGCTTCAACTCAGCACCACTCCAAATTAATGGTGGGGGATAAAATGGGCCAAGGAAGAAGGCTTGGTGGCCATGTGTGCCCGTGGCTTCAACACAAGGCTGCCAGACAGGCTCTGTGATGCTGCTCTGCTCTTCACGGATGCTGGTCCTGGGAAATGCTGACTCCAAGAAACATGGGAATGACAGAATCATAGAGCCGTGGAACCACAGAATGGTTGGGTTGGAAGAAACCTCAAAGCTCCCCTGCCCCACTCCCTGCCATGGATGTGTGCCCCCGACCAGGTCGGGCTGCCCAGGGCCCATCCATGGCCTTGGGCACCTCCAGAGATGGAGCACCCAGAGCTCTGGGCAGCAGTGCCAGCGCCTCACCACCCTCTCTCTGAGTGAAGAATTTCCTCCTGACATCTAGCCTAAATCTCCCCTCTTTTACTTTAAAATCATTTCCCCTTGTCCTATCACTATCGGCTGTGCAACATGGAAACCAGCCATGGAATGTCGATATCACCTGGAAGGTCAATGAAGGAGGGAGAAAAAATGTGACAAGAGAAGTCTGTTTTCCCAACCAGAGCAGTGGTCCTGTTGTCCCCAGCAGTGTGCTGGGAGCTCTTCCCTTATTACTCCTTGTATATCATCATCTGCAAAGCTTTAAATGATGTTCCCCACCTGATCTGAAGTGCAGAGCCCATGGGCAGATGTCACCAGGGTCACACTTTGTGCCCAGCAGGGCTCACTTGGCAGCGCTGCACTGCGGTGGGCACATGGTCCTCCTTCCCAGCAAGTTCAGAAAGGCTCAGCTGCTAAGCAAACATCCCTCCTGCCCCTGCATTGTGCTATCGATGCAGCTATTTTTAAGAACGCATTCTTTTCTCTTCCTTTTTCTTTCCCTTTTTATTATTTTTTTCAAAGGAACTTGCCCTTAAAAAAAAAAAAACAAAAAAAAAAACACAACACAAAACCAACCCCCAAAAGCATCTGAGTTTCAGATGTGCTTCAGAGTGATGTCAGAGATCACATCTTGTGAACTTCCCTTCGCTCTCACCACATCCTGGTGGGGTTTTCTGCGTCCCATCTCGAGTCAAACACTTCTGACAGCAGGTAAATATAGCCGAGCTCCTACTTGTGATGAAATGCGTGGGCCAAGGCAGCCGCCTTCGGGGGCGTAAGCACTTTCTAATTATAGCGGGTCCTGCTTCCTTTTTTCTCCCCTCGCACGTCATTATGCAAAACTCATTCTTCTCAGTTGTCTTTCCTGAAACAGGACCCCAGTGTGTGTGTGTGTGTGTGTGTGTGTGTGTGTGTGTGTGTGTGTGTGTGTGTGTGTGTGCGTGCATCAGAGCTGTGGTCTGGCACCATCTTCTTTTTGCCTGGTGGGAACCCTAGGGGCTCCAATGGGATCTCAGTGCCAGGCTTTGTTGGTTTGGTCCTGGGCAGCCCCATAGAGGGGAAGGAAGGTGAACACTGCAGTGCTTTTCTGCAGAATTTCAGGTTGGCTCTTTAGAAAGCGGTAAAATAAAGGAAATTTGGCTTCTCTAGTCTAGAATACAGAGCAGAGCCTGTGGGCAAGGTCAGATGGGTAAGGCCGGGCTTGCTTGGGGGCTGAAGAATCCTGATTGCAGAGAGTGCTAGAACAGTTTTAGAGGGAAAAACTGCTTCTGCCATCTCTTGCAGCATGTCGACGGAGGCTAACCGTGGTCTTCCATCATTCTGAGCAGTGCTGGGGATGGTGGCTGTGTGGCTCCTTGCCCCCAGAAAGGTGCTGGGAAGTGCTGCGGGGCTGCAGGAGGACGAGGGATGGGGCGTTTGCAAGCAAACAAATGTGAAAATTGCCAATAAGCAGGGCAGCAAACTGCTCAGATGCCAAGTTACTTGATAACTGCTGTCATAGGGTGTACAAGCTTATGTGGTGATATAGTGAGGCACTTGCAAGATAATTCATCCTGTAACATTGCCTTGTAAGCAGAGTGAATGGCTCTGGCTGAGCAAATAAAGAGGGTGCTCCGCAGCCCCACAGTGTTCTCTGAGATAATATGCCTGGGTGTACAGGTCCATTGATTTATCCCTTTGTTTTTATGGACTAATGTTTGTGGCAGACAGACGCTGACATACTGATATTGCAGATGGGCGGTGATGTATCGCCTGCAGAACCTTTAGCTGCTTTTTTTCCCCTGGTGTTTGAAATGCTCTTTATTGCCGCTCAGCCTTTTATTCTAATTATCTGCCCAGTGTTGTCAGTGGAAAGCAGAGAGTGGAGGTTAGAAGTGTCATATACCACGAGGATGGGAGGAAGGAAGGGTGACAGCAAGGACAGAGATGTCCTCTGTAGCCGGGGTGAGCCTGAAATGGCAGCAGCCTTTTGGTGACAACTTCATGTTGCTGGCAAAGAAGGGACAGTGACAGAGCACTGTATAATTTCTGAAGCTTTCTCCTGTGGGTCCGCCCTGCTCTGAATACGAGCTTTCATTTAGCCATGCTCCCCTCCTGCCCATGGGTGTTGTGAAATCATGATCCTGTGATTTGGTTTTTACGTCACTTTTTACCACCATGGGGTGGAGGTGATTCACAGAAGGCACTGCTGGTGGGAAAACACCAAAAATCCAGTGTTGGGAGGTTGCCTGGAGCCTGATCTCTGTAGGACATGCTTCAGGGCATGCATGAGGGAGCAGACCAGCCCCATGCTTTCGGTGCAAGGCAGGGGAGGGTGAGAAAGGCAGGTCATTGCCTTTCTACCTAGCAGTGTTCATTTCTGAGTTTCTTTTCCTCGGTTCTTTGCCATCAATTGCATATTGTCTGGATTTACAGATCAGTGGAGAGGTTATCACAGAAATGCTGGGCAGCCCACTCCTTCAGGTGGTCATGGGAGAGCCCACATAACCAGGTTGTTCCACGTGGAAGAAGCCAGAACGCACATTCCGTGGCATTTGCTTCCTTGTAGCATACATAATGGAGCCTTTTTCTATGTCAGGGTGTTTCAGAAAGTGCACACAGTTGTTGTAATTCCCACTAAAACCAGTTACTGTGTGTTTTACTGCTGGGGAAGGCAAGGAAGCAGCTGTGTTCCTTGAAGTGCTTTCGCTTCTTGAAAGAGCATCCTCACCGCAGCAGAACCCCACTTCTCTGCCCAGAAGACACATGTAGGATTTCCTACTTTGTTCCATGGCTGATGGATCCTACGTGGACATGCAGAGGGGGCTGTCACCCCTTTTCTCTGGGATGGGTGGCAGGAGAGATGTGAAGGGCTCTATTGCCAACAGGCTCTGTGAATCCAGAGAGGTACTGTCTGCATTGCAGTTTTGCTTTGTGGACTTTACATTTAGGAGGCAGGGGAGGGAAGCAGGATCACTCGGTGCACTGTGCAAGCACGGGGGGCACTGCTCTGCGGAGCGGATTGTGAAAGGTTTCCCTCACCCCCCTCCAAATCTGATGTAATGAAGTCAGAGCTAGAACGATCTCCTTCTGTCCTTTTTTTCCCTAGCGTAGCATGATATATTTTCTGGGAACAAATACCTCATGTGCACTAGAAATGACCTCATTTTCAGAAAATGTCTATGGATCGTGTGATTCTGACTCTGCCTGGTACTGCTCTCCTGCAGAGGTGCAAAAGCTTTCCTTTTGGGGGGGGGGGGGGGGGGGTGGGGAACAGCCCTATGGTGAAGCTGCCATTTGCAGTCACCAATACTGATGCCTATCTTGCGAGTGCACAGAGCTGGAAGGCTCAGCACAGGGCCGTGCGCTTTGTGATGTAGTCACCCAGGGCGCTCTGTGAGTCAGCTTTGTCCCATCAATTACTTCCAGCTTCCTCCGTGGAGTGCCCAGGGCGTGTGTAAGTGAAAGAGGCAGCGATTTCTCTCTCTCTCCCACGTTGCAGTGATCACAGCACTCCGTAAATGAAACAGTTTATAGCTGGGAACAAAGCGTGCTGCAGTCACACCAGTTATTTTGGCGATAATGACAGAGGAATGATGCCTTATTATGTATCTGGCACTGAGATGTATCAATAACGTCCCTCCTGTACTTCAAAGTATTACGAGGGGACCAACTGACCATAAAAATCTTGATTTTGAGGCCTGTGGTACGAACTCATTGTTTGCTCCTCTGCTTAATGAATCACCTGGATCGGATATCGATGCGAAATGCCACGGGTCGTAATAAATGGATGCTGAATGTTGAGATTGGTGGGAAATCCCCTCTGCATTTTAGGTTGTATTCAGCTCTACGGAGGCATGCTTACTCCTCCAGGTTTCTCCTTCTCAATAATAAAGAGGAGGCATTGTTAGTCAGCGAGCCGTGGGGAGAGGAAGCGTTTGAGCAAAATGAGAACTGCAATTGAAATTAGTCAGCGGGACAGATGGGTGCTCATTCAAGACTCCTGAAGATACTCCGAGTGGGTGCTTGGCTGCTAGCAAAATGTACAAATGCATTGAAAGAGAAGTTCAGATATGGGCAGAGGTGTTTTCTGAAGGGAATTTAAAGGAAATTCTCTGCTTGTGTGCAGGAATGCAGGCTGTGCTGGTGCTGTAGGGTTCATGATAGCTCAGGGCTTTGCAGAGGAGGCTTGAGCACTGCTTGGACAGCTCTGCACATTGCTGAGGAAAGCAAAGGAAGTACTCAGTGCACAAAGTGCAGGCTAGAAAATAATAATCAGTCTTATAGGAGTGTTTGAGATGTGAGTCTGTGCTCTCCTGCCTTGCTGTTGAATGCTGTCTTGAAGTGTCTCTGACAATGGCGGACAGGAGGGCTAAGATGCTAAAAAAAAGGCTGGTTTACCCTCAGAAGAAAGATGAAAAGTGTTGTAACCAAAGGGGAAAGAGGAAAGGTGATTTGGTTGGATATATTAAGCAACAAGTGGTAAAGAGAAGACCAACTCAAGTTTCCCATTGAGGTTTTTCTGCAGTGCAGGAACTGAGACAAAGCCTTTGAGTCTGAAAAAGCAATTTAAAGACCCATGACCAGCACAGCACTGCTTACTGAATGTCTGCTCGGCAACGCGGGTGTGAGATTTGAGTGGACTGGGTTCCTTGTACATGAGCTAAGATTATGAGCTAACATGGAAGGGCTGTAGGAGTGTTGATGTCTGTGTGTGTGAACACAACCTGAGCACCAGATGCTCAGCATAATGTTGGAAAACGGATCGTTGCGTCTTCTGAAGGAACCTCTTTGCTATCAGGCAGGAATTTGTATACCCTTTTCCAGGTATTTATGTACTGATTATGCTATTGTGGACCTTTCAGGTTAGCATCTGTCTCCCTCTAGTAATTTCTCTCACTCTGTGAGTGTCTGATTAAATTTGTTTCTCAAAGTCTTAGGCAGAAGCATTGAGCTGCTAAGCAGGAGAATGAGAATGATTCCGGGTTTGTTGGTTCCTCAAACAAAAGAAAATCTTTCTTTCATTAGGAAATGATATTTTTACAAAATATAAATGTAATGTTTGTTTATAAAGCGAGTCTGCAGATGGTGTTTATGAACAATATCAAAACTGTGGTTTGAGACAGGCTAGATTTCATAAAATCACTGATTGTATTTCTTTCTCGCATTGCAATTACCTAATCTCTTTTCTTCTTGTGGCTCTTGGAGAGAAACAAATGAACAGCGTCTAGCAATGCTTGCACGGAGAAGGTACTTTTAAATGGTAATCTAAATGGAATATGAATTAATAATATGCCTGATCCCCCTTGTAGTTCCATTTAAGTTATGTGTTTGCACCATGGCAGTAGATTTCGCCAAGCAAACTGAGCGTCTCAGTCTGAACATTCCCTTTTCTTCAGGTTTTGTACATGTATTCTGCCCATTAGCAGTAACCCATCCTGCTTAGTGCAGGATTTTCTCTACCTTCCTCTTCTCCACCCACTGCTCCCCTAGTTGCCGGTGCTCAGTGCTGAGGAAGGAGTTGGGCGCACCTCAAGAAGTGGGGCATTGGCATCGCTTTTGTCTCTCCCATCACTGTTACAGACCGTGGGATGTACCCCAAGGAGAATTTACATCTTCAGTTGGCTTTGGTGGGAGAGTTGGAAGGGAAGATGGGTGCAAAACCGAGCGCTGCCTATGAGTACTGGTAGCGTTTTATGGAAGTAATTTGAATAAAAGATTGGAGGAAAAAATGGGTGCTAAAGTGCAGCCTCGACCAGTGAATTGACTATAGCTTTTTCTAGTTTATGCAACAAACCTGTTTCTTGTGCCTACCCCAAATCTCACACATCCACCTAAGCACCAGTGAGACATTTTAACACATTTTAGCTTGGTTTCTTATGGAGGCTTTGGCAGTCTTGCTGTCTGTCAGTCTCTTCCTCGTGTCTTTTGCACCTGTTGGCCAATTTCAACTGCATTTGGCAGAGCGAGAATCTCAAGGAGTATCAGTTCTTGCAAGTCCTGTGATAACTGGCATCATCACTCTGTCCTTTGATTCATACACACAGATAGCATCCCCTAGAATCATAAAATTGTTAAGGTTGGAGAAGACCATGAAGATCATCTAGTCAAACAGTCCAAGTCAGAGTCCAACCCTTAAAGACAAGCCCTTAGTTTTTGGGCCATCTCAAAGGGTCTGTTGAGTTATTTAGTTTGAGTTATTTGAGGGACATGGATTAGTGGGCATGGTGATGGTGGTTTGATGGTTGGACTAGGTGATCTAAGTGGTCTTTTCCAACCTTAAACATTGTATGATTCTCTGGTTTTTAGTCCATGGCTTTGGGCTCCATCTGTTGTAGTGGTCCTTCGGGATAGATACAGTGTGGTGTTGGATTGTTGTATGCTAAAGCCAGCTTTGGTTCTATCACCACTGAAACCAACACTGACAGAGAATGAAATGGATTTTGAAGGAGGGAAGACACAAGCTTTCATATATGCTTCTGCGAATGGAATAGGTGCTTTGGTGTTTGACCTTAGGCTCTGAATCATGTGGGGAAGGCTGAATGGTGGTTCTCTCTCAGATCCTTCTCCCATCTAGGTGATGGGATGCGTGGAGGCATGCATGCAAATGTTAAAGAAAGTAGAACTGATCAGGGGATGCTGGGTGCTCTCACTGTGGTGAGAGAGGGCTACAAAGAGCTTCATGTGACTTTCAGATCCCAGATTGTTTTGCAGTTTTGGCTGGTTGGTTTTGAAGTCTTATTTTGGGGGAAGCGATTGCCTTCTGCCTCCCATCAGTGTGTGGGCAAGCTGTGTGAGTTTTGCCATCTCTCCCTTTCTGTTAGGCTGTGATTTTCTCAATCAGTGAATACAACATGGTTATATACAGACGTGGGCTTACCAAGCAAATGAGGCTTTAGCAGGACATAGGAGTTGGGGAACGGAAAGTGGCCCAATGTGGACCTCTGGCTTTGACTGGTCCGTCCTCACTGAATGCACTGGAGAAGGAGCCTGGGTCATCCCACCAGGCTGGTATATATCCGTACTGCTCGGGGCCTGGCTGCACCCACCCTGCAGAGATTTGCATCTCCTCTGGGCACTTACAGCACTTTCTAGCCCTCGGATGTCACTGCCTGTGAGTAGGTTTCTTAGGCTCAAATGAGAGGAGAGTGTTGCACTGCCTGTGCATTGCTTCTGAGCTGCGACATCTGCAGGGATCAGGAAACTGAAAGGCTTTGCATACCTTGCCCGTGCCCCAAAATGAGTTCTAAAGAGTTCTTTGTCCCTGTGGTTTGCTGGAGGGACTGACCAACCTGCAGGGTAGAACGCTCCCTGCAGCTGGCTGTGTGCAGGTCTGATTCCTGCCCTCCTGGCTGACGACTTGCTCTCCACCTTTTGCTCTTTGTCTCTAACCCTCTCCACCCCCGCTTGCAGTCAGGGTTTGGCAGCGGCTCTGCATCCCGAGGGTGCTCCTGGTTCACCCGGGTGCAGCACGCACTGTGCATAGGAGCTCCCACCAGCTGCAAAAGCCAGGAGCTATTTCCTTTCCACTCCCACTGGAATTAATACACAGTCAGTCTTGTCCTGGCTTTGACAACTCTCCTTTTTCATAGCCCGGTGGTTCCTCTCCTCCCCTCCCATCATACTCCCATAACAGCAGGGTTACAGAGGCTCTCCTCTTCCCAGCAGAAAGTTTTTTTCCTAGTGATTTTCAGGCTGATCTGTCTGATTTTTTCTTTTTTTTTTTAATCCTCAAAAAAAAAAAACAAACCAGAGGTGCAGTTATTCCATGCTGGTGATGAGTCGCAACTTCTTGAGAAAAACATTGACCCAACAATTCTCACCTCTTTAAGAGTTCTGCAGAATAGAGGCTCTTTTGATGCCCTCCAAGCTAGCGTTCGCTTGCCTTTTGAAGGAATTGCTCGTGAGAAGGCACTGAATAATTGTTCCGTGGAAATGAAGCCAAGATTTGTTGGGGTTTGGTTGTAGCCAACTATACATGGCTTGACTCCTATCAACTCACTCATCTGCTTTGTGCTTCCTTTTCCCTGCCTGCAGAATGGGCGCAGAGGCATCGCCCTTGTCAAGAACTGATGAGAAATATTGGGTACGTGTTAGAGCCCATAGGGAGGATGGATGGCACACACACACGTAGATGCTGTTAGCATGGGCTGGCCTCATCCAGCTGTGTGGATCCCAACAGCTGCTCTTAGCAGAGAGAGTTTTGCCATTTGCTTATTCACCGAGACAAACATATGTAAGTGTATTCAAGCTTGTAATCTTTTTATTACTGAAGTGGCTCAGGGCCTTTCTACTGTTGCTGAGCTCAGACGTCCTTTTGGGAAGAGAATGTCAGGGTACCACTGAGTGGCAGTGGAGTGGAGGACTCAGTTACATCCCACCACCTCTGTTTTATTGATGCAAAGAGCAGAGCATTGGGATGGTGTTAATTATAGACACAGGATATAGCAAATAAGAGCAGCTGTATGACAGAAGGAAATACGCCGGCATTACTTAGCACTGCTATGCTTTAATTAATAATTAGCCTTTCTGCCTGTAGATGAGAATGTCTCAAAAGTGCCAACAGAGAGTTTCAGCCCTTGGTGAAGCACGAACACAAACCAAGGCTTGAGGAACTAATTAAGGGCATTCTTTATCAGCCCTAGCCTCATCTGCTTATTTCTCTGGCTTGAAACCTGTGCAAGTGACCTGTCCCTAAAGTCCCAGATTGAGTTCTCATCTTAAGAAGAGGAACATGGTTCCATGGGGGATTATCCGAGGGGCTGGGACTTGCAGAAGAGCCCTTGGCTAAGGAGGGATAGAGCGAACAGCCCAGGCTGCAGTCAGCTGAGGCCGAAGCTGTGGCCAAGGTTATCCAAAGAGCTAATGGGAATTTTTGCTCATTATCAAACCCACGTGTCATCGAAAGATTGAAAGAACTGTTGCTCAGGTGTCCTCAAGTATGGTCTTGACTTGCTGGGTCCATGGCAGGAAGGCTAGAGAAAGGGCAACTAAAGGGACTTTCTCAGAAGTTGTTTCAGAAGCTCTGGATTTCCCAGGGCAGCAAAATTTCTCTCTTAAAACTCAAAACCTGTCAACCTCAGCTCCTTGATGTGTGTTACAGATTGCATGTCAGTGATACCAACTTTGTAAAGATGTCTTAAAATGTTCCTCCATTCCCAGTATGAGTATTTGCGTGCAGGGCAGCCATGTGCGTAGTGCCAGAAATTGTCCGTGTGCGTGTATCATTTTTAAAACAAAAACATATACATCCTATTTAGGGTTTGATTGCTCACATTGGCGAACCCTTGCTTGTGTAATGAGACACATAAATAAACACACACAGCACGGAATAAAAAACGAGGTGTTCTATTCACGTATGCATTTATGTGCGTGTATTCATAGCCCGCTTTACAGAGATTGTAATGGAAGGCCATTATGCCAGCCATCATTCAGAATACACTGATGTCTGTACAGCGAGTGTTTAAAAAAAAAAAAAAAATCCTGCAAAAATCTGTCTCAAAGGCATTTTCACTGCTGATACACTCCCTCTCCTAACGCCTATGGGCTCAACGTAAGGTCACCAAACTCCATCCAGAAGAATGGCTTTTGCTGAGCAAATGTGCAGCACGTGAGCTGCCTGTGAAGCACGGCACGTGTTGAGCCATACGGAGGCACTGGGTGAGTTGCACAAGTGTGTGGTGCTGGGGCGATGCCTGCAGGCATATGAAAACTTGATTTCCTCGAGCTGAAGGAGTGACACTTCTGTTACAGTTAAAAGTGACACAAGATATTCTATTCTGATAGGATTTTTGAAACTTTCTTTTGCTTTTTTTTTTTTTTTTTTCTTTCTTTTTTTTTTTTCTCCATTTAAAAAGTTCTAGCACATGGGAATTAAGAGTGTTTGTCTTACCAGTTTGATGGAGATTTGGGCTAAGGCACGTGGAGCAATGTAAAGTCTAATGACTACTTTAGAGAGGTGTCTCAGTGCTCGGCCACATTTAACCCCGCTTGCTAAGAAAATATCTTAAGCATTGGGATCTTCATACTGCCTGTGCTTGCACCTCTTAAGCATTGGGATCTTCATACTGCCTGTGCTTGCACCTCTGTTAAGCATTATGGCACAACTCGAATTAGCTGTTGCTTTTGCATATTCCCTTTTTCCTCATTGGTTCAAGATTCCTTTTTTTTTTTTAAGTAAGTTTTTCCACTAGCTGCTCGTTCCCAAGCTGTTGCAGCTTTGGAAGTGTGACCACATGCAGTTCTAGCTGTCATGGCTCTGGCTGCTGATGATAATAATTGCAATATTTGATCCTTGTGAAACTTGGGTCGTTATCTATTCCCATAGTGTTTCCTCTGGCACGTACTCTCAGGAAAATACTTTCTGGCACTGATTTCTATTAGATCGTGGAATAATTTTCCAAAGGAAGTGGCGGAAGGCCAATTGTTGATCCAATTAAAACAATGGTTAGAGATTAACCCCTTAGCAGTTGCAAACCACATATGTAGTTCATTAAGCCCAGAAGAGCAAAGTATTGGAAGATGCAAAGGTTAAAGCAACCTTAAGCTATGGGAATCCTTTCTTTAGTAATTTTGGGGGAATTATGATTATTTTCCTGACTCTCAGCCGTTTCGCTGTGAGTGGCAAAACGTCTTGTAAGTGCAGAAATATTCGTGCTGCCCACCTGTTATATAAGGGACCGTCTAACTTTGCATGGAAAGGGTGTTTAATAGAGGTCTATTGCTATATATACATTGTTTTTAAAAAAAGGAGCTGTCTTCGTGACAATGGGGCTAAGTCTAAGGCCCTGATTAGATGGTTTTTGTCTCTTCCCCCCTGTTCCCCCCCCACACACTGTATAGGCAGGCTCTGATTACTGGGAGCGATATCTCACCGTGAATGAATGGCATAGAAGGAGCTGCAAAGACAAAGAGCTGGCTTTGTCTGCTGATGAATTAAGATAGCATGTGGGTGGCTGGGTGGCTGGTGAATAGCACAGACTTCCTTCATCCTCCTGTCACTGAGCTTTTCTTGTGTTTTCATTAAAAAAAAATGGGCTTAATCCCACGAACAATGAATTGAGAGCAAATTAGGGGGCTTAGGGAGAAAATAATGCCACATCAGTATCTTAATGGTGACTAAGGCGCTGTCAAAACTCTTGAAGGAAGTGGGATCTTGGCCTTATGTTACTTTAATACATGCAGAGAGAAAGATGCTGCTATTATGATCATCATATATTTTGCTCTAGCTTCTCTGTGTCATTCCTACAAACACACACACACACAAACACCCAGACTTGTGGGTTTCCTCCAGGAAATGATAAAATTTGTGTTGGATTAGCACTTCGCACCAGTCCTCCCATGGCTCGCTGTGCCTGAGATCCCTCCCTGGCTGTTTCCAGGTGGTCCCTGTCCAGTGCCAAGTTTTTGCCACATCCCTGTGGCATTTCTCCACCTCTCTGCTCCCTCACTGCTAATGGGGTGGCAGCCTCCTGGGGCAGCTGGGGACAGTCCCAGCACTTGCAGGATGGGCTGGGGAATGGGGACACGGTTTGGAGCAAAAGGTGCTCAAACCAAACCAGATCAGATCATTCCTTGAAGGTACAAAGCATTTACAACACAGTGAAAGCAGTTATGGTCCATCTGTACCCCTTGCTTGGCTTGCAAACATCCTACCTCCACCCCATCTTCTTGCTTTTATCATCTGCTGGGCTGAGATGTCACCATCCTTCTTCTAGGATAGGTGACCTTTCTCCATCAATTTTGCTTCCACATTTTGAGAAGAGCTGCCCGTTGCCATCCTTACTTGTTTGAGACCAAATACTGTCCCCGTTCTCTGTTATTTTTTAATCTCCTCTGTTTGGTGCTCTAACAACCTCACCATTGTGTCACTCAACATGTGGGGATGCATTCAGGCGGGCACAGAGCCCACGTGAAGGAGATGATGTGGGCATGCCATGTGTAATCTTCATAAAAAGGCATTACAAGTGTTTTCCCATATTATTTCTTCTCTATTCAGGGCTAAAATTCTTTATTAGTAGTCCAGAAAAAGAACATCTTATTCCGTGAGGAGACCTGTGAGACGTGATGTCACAGCTTGGCCTGAAACTGAGCTAACCAGACTCAGATTTTCTGTTTTTCTCAAGATTTCCCAACAGCTGCTTTTATTTGGCCTTAGATTCTGCACAACAAATCCCAAATCTGGATTTTTAGCCTGTTGGTCTCTTGGTTACTTCAGGAGTTGAGGGCTTGGCCGGTGATGTGAAGCTTCATACACTGATGCTCATCTGCACTTATGCTCACACTGACTGAAAATCCTCAAGTGCAAAGTAGATATGTGACGCTGAGGGACATGGTTAGTGGACAAGGTGGGGATGGGTTGGGCTGGATGATAGTAGTGGCCTTTTCCAAAATTAATCATAGTACCATAGAATCACCAAGGTTGGAAAAGACCTGCATCATCATCTAGTCCAACTGTCCACCCACCACCAATATTTCCCCACTAAGCCATGTCCCTCAGTACCACATCTAAATGTTTCTGGAACACCTCCAGGAATGTTGACTCCGCCACCTCCCTGGGCAGCCCATCCCAGTGCCTGATCACTCTTTTGGAGAAGAAATTTTTCCTAATAACCAGCCTGACGTTCCCCTGGCACAGCTTAAGGCTGTTCCCTCTCATTCTGTCACTAATGACATGGGGGAAGAGACCAACCCCCACCTCGCCACAACCTCCCTTCAGGTAGTTGTAGAGAGTGATGAGGTCTCCCTGAGCCTCCTCTTCTCCAGACGGACCCATCCCATTCCCTCAGCCACTCCCCATAGCACTGTGCTCCAGACCCCTTGCAGCTCCATTCCCTTATATCACAATGATTCATAATAATCCATTATGATTCTGTGACTCTATGAAACAGCCCAAGCAGATGGATCCCTCCTATTCTCTGTACACAAACCAGCTACCATAACCCAAGGGTGCTCTTTCCACAAACAAGGCAAGACAGGTGAGCAGTCTGGTGTCTGATTGTGGGTGCTGCATCCCAAAGCAGGCATCGTTGCAAAGCCAGCAGAGCCCGTCAGATGTGATACTCATGCTGGAAGTGATGCTTGGGTTTTTATGGAGGAGAACATGGAATAATTTAAATCTGACTTATAGCCCAACAAAACCTGGTATTTCGTCTATGTCTTGTTTGGATCTTTTTAGCTGGAGCTTGCAACCTGGGCTGCATAGAAGTGCCCTGAACCTTGCCTCCCATGGCCGCACATGGCTTTGCTCTGGTCCTTCCAGGCATCAGCTCCTGAAATTTCTTCTACTGGTGCTGTTTTCTATGGAACAAAAAGCAGTACTGCATGGCATTTACCTTCTTCCTTGCCATGGAAATAGCTTTTGGCCTTCCTGCTGCAGAACAAGGGAAAATCAGAAGAGAGAGAAGAGAAAAGGAAAATGCTTTGCTCCACTGGGATGTCAGCTTCTGACCTGGTCTTTGCTCTAAAACAAATGCAGGGAATTTAGCCAAAAATAACAAGCTTGAAAGTGAGAAACCAACCTGAATGCTTATTTTAAGCTTCCTCTTTTGACCATGTGCTTTGTAGCAATGTAACTAATGGCTAATGCTTATCTATATCTCTCTGCGGGGTCCGTTTTTAGCATACCTTAATCAAACAGACTGAAAAAAAACCCCAAACCCAAAAAGCATTACTATGGATATGGTGTGCCCAGTCGGAGTGCATTGAGTAATACGATGTAGTAGATGGCTGTTATCTCAGATATTGTCTGGGACAGAAGATAATGTGTTCAGAAGAACGTTGGTGGGGCTCAGGAGCGTTACGTACAATAAGAGAAATGTGTTTGTTAGCCTGAACTCTGAGGGTGGAAATTAAATCTACCAAACTCTCAGATCTACTCCAAAATCTGGGGTCCCTAGGATACCCCTCAATACCACTGGTGCAGCTTTCTGTCCTGTGCAGTGTGACGAGGCCTTTCAGGAACCTCTCACATCCCTTTGGCTCTCTTTTCCCTGTGCCCATTCATTACATCGGTCATAGCCAAGGCATGGCAATGACCTTTCCATGCCTAGAGCTGAAAGGAATGGGAGTTTGGGCCATAGCCATGACCGTGTCTTGAAACATCAGTTATTTGACCCATGCTGGATGTGGACCTGGACTGAAAATGCTCAGTTCATCTCCAGCAAAAGCAGCTTCTGATGTTTTGTTAGTCTTGATATTTATAAAGCGAAGTGGAAGTCAAGAAAGCAACATTTTTTTCACGACTCTTTCAGTTCTTTCCTAACCAAACCTGATCTTCATTTTATTTTTGGTTGTGCTGTCAGTTGAAAATCAGTTTTCTCCTCTGGCCTAGTTGAGACCACGAGCTAAATGAAAGATTTAGAAATGGTCTCTAATACAAAATTTATTAGGATGAAAGAAGGAAAAAAAATCCAGCTTAATTTTCGTATCTCAGGAGGAATATGCAGTTAGAACAAGAGCATCTCTTTTTTTGTCCTTTGCAAACGTTGCAAGTTTGCTCCGCATCCATCAGCAAAGGGATTCGATTCCCATATCGCAGAGCGCTCATTACTGTGGCAAGATGCATCTCTTGTGCCTCCTTATTTCCACCGCCCTGTAGGAAGCCACGGTGTCCTCCTTCCCCTGCAGAACCGCGTCCCAAAGCACGCTGGCACCAAGCTGTGTGTGGGTATTTTGAAGGCAGGGTGGGAATGAGAAGCATTTTGTGGAATTGCACTCAGTTAATGCAGCCGTGAAGCCCAGGGCTTGCTGCCAAGGAATTTTGGGGTAGTTTGAATTGATTCCCACTGTGCCACAGAGAATGCTTGGCCTTGCTGACGAAGCTCAAATCTTGGCTGCAGCAAACCCCTGCAAATGGGTAAGGCAGGGTGAGCTGCTGCTGCTTTCATGTGCTTCCAGGTGTAGCAGCTCCGTGAGCAGGGCAGGCCTGCTGGCGGCTTGGGCTTCCTCATCTGGTAAAGCTGTGTCCTGTTTCTATCTGGGATGAAATGGAGTTTGAGCCTTGCAAGTGCAAGGAAAAACATTTGTGGGGGCAGCGAGCATGAATCCTCCAGCGTGCTGCTCCTGCATGATGAAAGGAACATCAGGCGACGAGCGAGCACATGGGAGCTGGTGCACTGTTGGCTAGACAACTGGTGCTGATTCATTAGACTCTAATTACAAGTTATTTTTACCCATCCTCCCATCTCTACAAAGGGCTGCTTGGAAGGCAGCTCTGAAACTCTTCCTTTATCCCGACTTTGAGAACAGTCAGATGGAAGCCTGTCTGTCCTCTTTGTGTTGAGTTTTTGGAAGGAACACAAACCTGCTTTGCAGGTGGCAGGGCACCGCCGTGTTGGGCGGTTGTTGCTTCCAAGGGAACGCTTCTAAGGGAGTGTAATATCCCTTCAGACAGCTGGGCATTATCAACGCGAACTGTAGGTTGCACCCAGGACCTCAGCTTTTGGATTTTCCCTTCAGTCCTCTTCATGTGATACCCGCAATGATAAAGGAAGTGATTTATGAGCTGCCTCTCCTTCCCTTTTACGTTATGATCCGTGTCGTGCAGCAGGTATAATTAAGAGGGGGTCGGTGCCCGGGGTGACACACTGCTGTCCTGTTTATAGCAGAGGCGCTGCGATCAAGCGGAAGCATTTAAATCCCTCATTAGTGCCCTTACTCTCAAGGGCCAGGCTGCTTTCTGAAGGCTGTTATATTTTCCTCTGTGCACAGTTTAATACTCTTTCACTGACTACTGTTTCTAGTGATAAATTGGGCTTGTAAAAAAACCTGACGTATTTGGATAAAGCCTTGTGTCTGGGAATGGAGCAGTGTCTCGGTAACCCTGAGATGTCCACTACAGCTGGAAATGGCCTGTACTCCTTCCTTTCCTTAGGGCAGCTCTTCCTCTTGTCATTGTACACCTGATGTGCCCAAAGGCACAGCAGTGGACCAATATGGAGAACTCATCTAGAGCAGAACAAATTTTGGTAAGGGAGATGGCTGAACGCTGGATTTCCAAACATTGTGTTTTATGTTAGCTTGTTCTTACCCTCTGGAGGGAGCAGCCTGAGGACTATGGATCTAAGCATCCTACAGTCATGGGATATCCCAAGTTGGAAAGGAATCACGATGATTTCATTGAGCCCAACTCCTGAGTAGTGTTGCTGCCAAGATTGTGTCTTGCTGCAGTGGGGGGACGCAGATTTACCACTGAACCCCATCTAGAATGAGATTTCCCCATTTTTTAGTAGTTCTTTTTCTAGGAGAATGGAATGGAAGTGGTGGAAAGTACATGGAAGGGCTCGGAGTGTAGGGCAGGGAGGAGAGCACAGCAAGCACTGTGAATATGCTTGGAGTTAATGGGAAATTGAGACCAAACCTCCTAACCCCATTAAGTGGTTCTGCAGAGAAAGCATGGTGCAGGCTTTTTATTACCTTCTGGAAGAGCACAGCCAGAAATTTGGCAAGAGGCTCCAGAAAATCACCAGCTAAATGCAAACTGCAGGTACTGTGTTAAAAGCCCTCAGTTCTTCGCTTCTCCCAGGCTTCAGGAAAGGTCTTTTAGCACATTAATTAAAAAAAAAAATAAATAAATCCAGAATCACTAATGATTCTGTCCTCTGCACAGGTAAATGGGGCTCCCTGGTGTGGCTTCTGCAGGCTTGTGGTGCAGGGAACATGTCATTTTCTGCTCTTGTGATGCAGTCTATAAGTTTTGGTGTGCTGAAGGTTACAAAGGAGAAGGAGACCAAGAGCCCTCTCCTGGCACACACCGAAAGGACAGCTGGCAAACCACAGGCTGATGGCCTCAGAGTGCAGGTGATGCTGGAGTTGGACTGAACATCATTTAGCGTTTTCCCATGGTCTCAGGACGTCTTGTAGGCTGTCACTCCACAGCATGGAGACAGGTTCAGGGCTACGCAGGTGACTGCTGGCAGTGCTTCTTGGAGTGCATTTCACAGAGCTCAGCAATGTCTCAGGGCTCCTGATGGGATCCTGCGTCTTCCATGGCAACACTCTGCATGCTGAGTGCTTTTCAAGACATGCACATGTCTCTCTTGCTCTGGAAACTCCCAATTTCTGTGGGCTTGGCCCTGGTATGCTGCATGGCTGTGGTGCTCTGACCCATCCATTTGAGCTGGAGAATGTTCCTAATCTGACCAGTATAGTCTGTCACATGTGCTACAAATGCTATCTGAAGTTGAGACTATCCCATGATTGCTGTAATTCGTGTTTGTCTAGGTTTGGGTATCCCCTATAGATCCAATTCACCTGCTCTATCTGTAAACCCTGGGTTTAGGTGTGACCCATGGAATATGAGCTCTGCTCTTCCTCACAGCCTGTGTTATAACTCACTGAGAAAGCAAACGAGAGAAAAGGTGTTCCCAAACAAAATCTTCCTATATAGAAAACAACCTAAGGGCTTTTGCTTGCTCAGTGCTGGGAAAACCATCAGCTGTGCTGAAGGTCCGATCCTTCCCAACCCTGCACTGAGGGGAGGCTGGAAGGAAGGAGAAGGCTTGTGTTGTCTGCACAGAGCTGTGGCCTCGGCTGCCTTCCAGAGGGGAAAACCTGAGCCCTGTGTGTCCCTTGCTCACATCCCCAGCCCTGCGTGTGCAGGTGCCAGCTGCCTCCCTCCCCCCTCCCCAGCAGTACAGCAGTCTGCAAGCACAGAGATCCTGGAAAATGTGAGGTAGCGGGAAGGAAAATGAATGTGTTGTCAAAATAAATAAACAAACAAGGAGGGATGCTGTCCTGACGGCTGGGATGGGGCCAGAGCCGCCCCAGCAAGGACTGCAGCCACATAGTTTGGGGCTGATGTGCTGCATGGGCTATGGGTTCCTGCTGGCACACGCAGTGTGCTCTGTGAGCATTGGGTTACATTTGTCATCCAGTTTTGGGGAAGGCCATACACATTACAGACGTCTGTGTTACATTATTATCCCTCCAGATCCTATAGGCGTTCTTCAGTACTCCTTTGGGGCATCATCTGTGCTGCTAGTTCCCATAACAACTTGTGAATTCATCATTCCAAAGAGGAGGGGGAAAAAAAAAGAAGAAAATCAGCCCAAATTCTCTTGTCTTTTGTCAGCTACTGAAGCATTCAGATCCCTGGCAGCCTGCCGCTCCTTTTCTCCTCCTCTTTTCCTTGTTTTTCATGAAAAGAAATCCACGCATACACTTAGAAGGGCCATTGGAATTATTTATAAAGTAAGAAGTGTCTTACCTGTGCAGCATTATAGATTCTGGGCCTTGGTAAACATTTAAAATTGAAACAGCGGTAGATTAAAAGATTTTTATGTATCAGGTGCTGGTTTAGCTGATGTATGAGTCTCTTTAGCATCCCTCTGACAGGTCTATTTAGAGCTTCCTTTGCGTCTGGCCTTCCTCAGGCAATGACACTCATTACTCTCTGCTTGTCAGTCACAAGGAGTTATAATGGAGCTTAAATGGGTCTCCTGACACGGTACCCTTGTAAAGGAGTGATAAATGCTAGTGCTCCTACCTGGCAGTGCACAGGAGGGGTGGGCAGTGGGGACCCCCCAGGTCCTGCTTGGAGCAGAGGGATTTCCCCAGAGCTAAGGGTCATGGGAAGGAATTGGAGGCTTCTGAGACATTTTTGGGCAACTTGATCCAGTGGAAAATGTCCCTACCCATGACAGAGGGTTTGAACTGGATTGTCTTTATGGTCCCTTGTGTCTCAAACCATTGTGCCATTCTGCATGGAAAGACTGAACACAAGGAGAATCACCATTGTGATGAACTACTGTTGTGATCAACAGCCATTTTCATCTTCTGTAGTTGTTTGCTCTCATAAAGTTTTCTTTGCCCTGGTATTTATCAGGCTATGGTGTCAGGACCCAGATTAGTGCTGAATTTAAGCTTCCCCAGGTCTGGCTGTGCCATCTTCCATAGGTGAAGGCTGGGTACCCAATTTGCCCAGACTTCCTGGGGCCCAGTAGTCAAAGAATTGGATTCCCAGAGCTCTGTTCCTCCAACTGCTTTAGTTTTGTGTTCAGGCATTCAAGGAGAAAACTGGAGGAAATGCAGTGAATGGGCTTTGCAGATGGGTATCTGTACCACTCGTATCACAAGATAAAGGCAAATCATGCTAATACCTGAAGTTCCTCCTTGTTGAGGGTTTCCTTCCATGGCATTGAGCTGCTTCCCAAGTTCCCATGTCCCTTCTGTGTCACAGCATCCCTGGCCTCAGTTCCCAGGGATCCCAGTTCTCAGTTCCCTCTGCCCTTTAGGATAGTCCTATCTGATTGTACCCCCACTTTCCCCTTTGTTTCAAGAAATAATGCATGAAAATACGGTGAAAACCACCACAAGTGTACACGTGCAGATGCTTAGTAACATCAGGCGTGACTTTGAATCTATAGATAGACAAATTCTGCAAGTGTTGACACCCAAGCAACAGGACTTATGTCATGCACTTAGTCACATCTAGGATCTGCACTTACACAACTGGCCTGCTGCTAAATATGGAGGTTATGGACAAAATCTGAGTTCTGGGCAGTTGATGGTTTTGCCGAATTAGTGCCCGTGCTGGATTTTCATAGAATCATTAAGATTGGAAAAGACCTCTAAGATCACCAAGTCAGGATCACCAAGTCCAACCCCAATCCATCCCCACCATGCCCACTGACTTCATCCCTCAGTGGAACACCTCCAGGGATGGTGACTCCTGGGCAACCTCTGCCAGTGCATCGCCACCCTTTCGGAGAAGAAATTGTTCCCGAATAAGGCCATACATTTTAATGCAGTGGTCAGCACGTGTAACTGAAGAGTTAAAAAACCTACTGGGAAAGGAGTTAAAAACCCACTGGGAAAAAGCATGTAAGCGCCCAGCTGTCGGTCATTAGTGCTTCTCTCCCCTGAGCAGGCCCTGGGTTTTAAGGACAATGAACTGTGGTTTAGGAGAGGAACTATTCCCATTTGAATTGGATTATCTGACAATTTAAGTGCAATTGCATGAAAACAACATTAAAAGAACATTAAGATACTCTAGATAATAGGTCAGCCTTGTCTGATAGAACATAGCACCAGCTTTGGTTTCTTGGCTTGCTCTGCTCTGTTCATTGGCCATCCAGGAGCAGAGCAAGGCAGAAGTCCTGTAACACGTGCATAAAAAGGGGGGAAAAAAAGGAGGGGGGAAAGAAAGAGGGAAAAAAGAAATTAATACAAAAGATACCTCTTCATCTGCCTAAAACCCTGTTCAAATGCACAATGGAACAAATTAAGCTTGTAGAGCCAGCTGTAATTTTGGCATTTCTCAGCTTTGCAAATAAACATTCTTTAATTAAAGCTCGTCTCTCGCTTCCGATGATTTTTAGAAAAAGCAATGAGAAGCAGTGCTGAGAGAGCCGGACCCTCCTCAGGAACTGATCTTTCAGGGAGCGCTGGGGGGACACAGTTTAGTGGGAAATATTTGTGATAGGTGGATGGTTGGACTGGATGATCTTAGATGTGTTTTCCAACCTTGGTGATTCTATGATTCTGTGTTTGTACAGGGGATGGCAGGTCGAATTTACTAATCAGCTTTAGCAACTCCTTCCCAGCACAGTGGCCAAAAAGGCCTTATGGAGAGGTGGTTCAGCAGGGCAGGTGGCACAGCCTGTATGTGTCTGGCTGGGGGTGATTCGCTGGATTAAATCAGCCCTGGATTCTGTTCCCAGCTGTGCCGGAGCTGATCTTGCACAACATCTCCCCTATCTCATTTGTATGGGGGTTGAAGTATACTTGTTGGGTTCTTCAGAGCAATAGGAGCCATTGCTCAATATTATAACCAATGGAAAACGTGGCATTATTGTGGGTCAGTAGAAGGGACCGGAGGAGTAGCAAGTGTGCTCCCGTCTCAAGTGTGTTTGGTAAGCTGGGCACTGGGCGGTCAGACCGGAGGCGCTGAGTCCTCAATAAGTGCAGATGACAATTTTCAGGTGTGTGTAGCTTGGCAGAACGAGGGAAATTGTCATGAGAGCTGTAAAGATCTACTTCCTGAATGCAGGACGTGTGCCATGACAAATTTCCAGTTGGAGGGGGAGAGCTGGCGGTCTCTTTAGAGGAGTGGTTGGACAGCACCATTACTTTCACTTGGGGTAAGGCATTTTATTTCTCATTTGCTTTTTGACACTGCTGCTGAAATTATTATTCCAGGAGGACTGAGTTGATCCATACTAATTTAAGTGTCTAAAATAAAGTTATAGATGAGCTGTGTTTCCACGATTCCCAGTCATCGTTGCGATGTTTATTCCGCGGCGGTGAAGTCATTACCAATAAGCAACTGGTATGCTTTGAAAACAATGAAATCATTTAGTGATGACACTGAAATAAAGGGAGGTTAAGAGGCGGCGTGGCTGAGTTCAGCACGCTAAAAGTTTTGCATTTATTTGCTGCAAAGGGAACCTGTTGTTAAGAGCCTAACGCTGTGCAGCCGCCGTTAAGGAGTCTCTCCACTCTCATTTGTTTGATTTATGCAACCAGTTCCCACTGACCAGACCGGCTCCGATGGATTGCACCTCTGTAAAGCTGCCACAGCTGACTCTGATATTTTCCCGACTGTTTTTTCCATTTAAATCAACAACTTTAACCCCAGCTTTACCTCCTCGGCTCTAACTTAGTCTTGAGGATTGCCTTTGGGAAATTGCCGTTTTGGGTTTTCAAAGGTTACCCAAAGCATCGAGTTACTGGATTATATTCAGCGGATGGATCTGGGGGTGGTGGGGAAGGGCTGTGATCAATGTCTGCATCCTCTGGAGCTTTGAGAAGAAGCTCTCCCAGGGAGTGGGTTGCTTTATGCATAGCGTTAGGCGCTGCCTGGAAGCGCTCAGCTCCCACAGTTGGATGCAAACTTGGCTCTGTCTCTTTTTTACGCGGCGTTTTCAGTACAAACCTGGGCCAGGGCCAGCATTTGTGACTTGGGATAGCGCGAGCCAACCATCCCAGCCCCTGCTGCCTTCACGTGCTTTGTTTTCCTGAGGAATCGCGGAGCTCTCCGTTCTCCTGTTACCAACTGGCTGAGCTCAGGAGCTCTTCATGGCTCCCAGAGGTTGACTTTGGGGCTGTCATTAGCTCGAGATGTTATTGGCAGTGGGTCCTGGGAGCTGCCGCCAAGAAACATGTTTAGGCATTTGGATTGCTCTTGTAAATTTTAATTAATCACTTTGCTGCTGTATAAGGCAGCGCTGTAACACATACTTTATGCTCAAGGATTCAATTTCTTACAGCAACATTGCACCACAGGTTAAAAAAGAAAGCAGTGGGGTAACAAACATCTACATTCACGGATTCATGGTGGTTTTATTTGCAGAGAGGCTCTCAGAGTGCTGTCAGTGCCCAGTGTGGGCATGGGGCAGTGCAGGGATGCTTTGCAGCAGGAGCTCCAGGGATGCTTCTGATGTGTACAGCTGGCATTTTGGGTGGTATGCCTGGGCATTCCTGATACACAGACACTTACTTACTTAAAAATTTAATGTGTATATAGTGTGTGTATATATATATATATATACATATATATATATTTCATTTTCCAAAGGTGTAGGTCCAAAGCCCACGTGCCTTTTGAACGATACTGGAATATTGTTTTGGCCTCAGAAGTTGGTAGGAGGATTTGGGTGATGGAGGGGATTCCTGATGCTTTTGCTTTGGATTTTTCAACAACAAGGCTTTCTGTTTCCAAGTCTGTTAATGCAGGACTCTGCATTGACAATGAATGTATCGAGTGAAGTCACAAATGAAAATATTCAGTGTTGACATGGGTTGAACTACAGCTGTATGGAGTAGACTAGAGCCTTACTGTATAGCTGTAAAGTTGTGGATGCTGAGAGGCTTGGGATGTTGATGCGGAGGTCAACAGAGCTGTGCCCTGATAGCACTGGAGAGAGGGAAACAAAGCCCACATACTGGGCAGGGGAAGTACATAAGGAATGTACTGTTGTTTGATAGCATTGATGATATAGACAGAACAAGGATTTGCTGTAGAAATGAACATAGATGAAGAAATTCTAATTTGCCATAGCGGAGTGTGCTGAGGAATGGGGTTGCCAAAACCTTGACATTGGGGTGAAGGAGGCACGTTGTACCACATTTCACTCCTTAACCTGGGAGGCTCCTGTCCATAACCTCCTCTGCATTGGCTGCATCCCTCACACCATGTGGGCTCCTGGACCAGCTCAGGGATTTACGTTACACTGCTGTGCAGAGGATGCTGTGGAATTGCATCACCCCGAGACATTTGGCCAATAACCTGTGTAATGGAGGTGTTGTGTAAGGAGATGGAGGTGTCATTTCGCTGCTGCCTTGTTCCCTGTTCTCTGTTCTATGGTACCAGGTGGTAGCCCAGGCCCCAGAAAGGCATGTTGAAAGGTATGTTTTTAACCCAGAAAAAGAGGCTTATTGCAAAGCCTGCCACCAGAGGAATTGCAAGCATTGTGATTTTCTGAGTTGTTGCCTTGCTCTTGTTTCACTTTCACTTCTTGCTTTGATGACCTCTGCTTGGGAGATTGATGTGGAGGCCACCAGAGGCTCAGCTGCCTTCCAGGGGTGCAGCAATACAAGGGCTGACTCCTGTAGCATGATGAGTCTGTGCAATGTGTTATTATTTTTTTTCTTAAAGCAAACCCCAGACTTTGCAGCCAGCCTCATTAGTCACACGCTGTCCTTACGGGACCGCGTAGCTCGCCTGCTCCCTGCCACGTCCCCGAGCCTGGCACTGCAGCCCGGAGATTGACATCTCCTTCTCCAGCTCTGATCTCATGTCTTGACCATCTGCTTCTTCTGGTGGTCTCCAGAGGGTCTGCCAATCAGCAGAGCAGGCTCTGAATGCACAGGCAAATGGGTTAGATTATTTTTGGACCTTCCTTGCAGCCATCTGTTTGGGAGGGAGCCATGAGCTTGTCTTACCCAGCTGGGTTAAGGTGCTGTGGCAGCCTGCGAGGGAGGAGGAAGCAAACAGGATAAAGAAAATTACCCTCTTCTTAAGGAGCTGAATCAGCTGCGAGACGGCCGCGAGCTCTGTGCCAGCAGCTGGCACGGGTTGTGGGACATGGGGATATTTCCCAGCTCCATCCCTTCGGGGCTGGCTGCTGCCTTTGGGTGACACCAGGCAAGGCAGCAAGTTTGGTTCTGCTCCGGAGCTGACTCGTGTTGCCCGTGACAACCCGGGTCTGAGTCTGTTTTACATGCACACGCGTACACACATGCATATGTTGCTATAACAACCAGCCAGGACTTTTAAGAAATGTTGAACTCTTCTTTCCGGGTTGCAAAGCACCTAAGTTGTGCTGCAGTCCAGGAGGCAAACAGCTGCCTTCAGATTTCTGTTTTCCCCCTAAAAAAAATGTTCTAATTCAGGTTTGCAAAGCAGTACATCTGGGTTAATTACCGTGGAGTCTAAGGCCTCAGCAGGGCAAGAGACACTCTGCTGCTCTTCTGCTGTTTACCACAGCCCATCCAGCTCTGACACAGCACAGCGTAAAGGCTGTCATGGGAGCGCTGCTCTTGGTGTCCCCAGAGCACCAGGCAGCAGCAAAGTACAAATCACAGGTGAGGAGTTGGACCTGCAGCCTCCAACCCAAAGTAATGCTGTAACTTGCACAGCAACAGCCAGACACTTCTAAGAGCAGGAGGTGTTGACAGCAAAGACCTGTATTAGCTATGGGAAGCCTTTTCCTATAGCTGTAGCTACTGGTTAAGATATTTATGATATCTATTCAATGGCATTTGTCCCCTGGAGCAGGTTGAATGCTAATACTCTGTATTTTGCTTTGTTCTCTGAGTGATGAGGGTGCTCTCAGCAGTGTTGTCTCCCACCAAAAAAATGTTTTCTTACAGGGAAAAGGGAAGCAGGAGTTGCACAGCAACCAGATGACACGTGTGTGCCAGCCCTTGCACGCTGGTCTTCATCTTGCCTGCATCTGAAAGCCAGACTTGCCTTAAAACAAGACCAGAGGAAGGCAGGGAGTTCTGCTTCCCTCTTGCAGGCAGTGCTTTGTCTCCCTGTGATCCAAGCACTTGTGATCCTGTGATGACATCGGTGCAAACAGCAATGTCTAGGATACCCTAGCACTTCTTTTCCCATCCAATGCTGCATTGAAGGAATGGAGAAAAAAAGGCTCTGACATTTGTCTGGGAATTTCTAGATATGTAGTAGAGCAGAAACCAGCTGCAGTTGGATTGCTGGAGGTATAGAATTCCCAGACATGTGAATGTATGGGCAGAATGGATCTGTGCAGTCTGGAAGCACGTGGTAAATTGGATCCATCTCTCTGGAGCTGGATGCCTTCTGGAGGTGCTGCAAGATGGGTACGGGTGTGGGAATGTGATGCCACATGCTCCAGTCAAGCGGTTGGTTCAATGCCTCCTGATATCAATCATGGTTTTTGGTTTGCATGAAGGCTCCTTAATGATTTCAGTGAATTCCTGCTTAGTTCACCTGCACTCAGCACCAGGAAGCCTTCCCAGAATGATTCATCCCACAGCTCTGGGGCTGCACTTTGCCTTCCCTGGAGCACTCCAAGGCTGGGGACAGGCTGCTGAGCTGAAAGGAAGACTTTTAGCTGCAAAAATTGTGCAAGCCAGCATGTGCTATTTCTGGAGCAGGCTGTAATGTATGCGTCTAGCCTGGCTCTCTTCAGCAACGGCCAAATGTTTTTTGAGCAGTAAAGAAGGTAAAATAGAGCAACACTGTGCCAGAGCCAGATTTTCCCTGCGTTCCCCAAGCAACGCCTGCAGGAGCCTGCACGTGCACTTGGGGACATGCAATTAAATGCTTTGGTCAACAGCAAATGGAGTGGGTGCCCTCGGGCACACTGGGGTTGCGGGCTCAGCACCAGCACAGATCCCCACAGCCATGGGGCTCAGCCCTGTTTTGAAGCAGTGCGTGCCCAGCTTGGGCTTAAGGCTTTTTTAGTTGCAAAACGCAAAAATTAACAGCCCTCCCTGCAAGTCAACGGAAGGCAAAGCAAAGCAGGAGGGAGAAGGAAGCAGCCAGCAGGCTGAGCTGGCTCGTTAGAGGGCTGGAAGCAATTAAGCGATGTTAGGTTGTTTCTTTGCCTGGTTTGCAGGGGAGGGTGAATCCATGATGGGTATAACGAACCCTATGGCTTTTGGGTTTGGGGTGAGAGGGTTTGGGTGGTGCCCTGCAGTGTGCTGTTGGGCAGATGGCACTGTGTCAATGCCTTGGGGACAATGGGGCAGTGGCAGGGGACTGCCTGTGGGCAGTGACACCCTCCTGCCCTGCCCAGGAACTGATGCTCAGCTCATCCCATTGGGTGAAACCTTCGGTAAGTGCAGGTTTGAGAAGATGATAGCCAAGCCCCTAAACAGAGCTCAGCAGACAGTTGGGATGTCTGCTTATAGCACGTGCTTCAGGAATTAATTGAGCTGTGCCTGTGGTGCCATGTTCAGAAGGCAAAAGCAACATTTACTCACCACCTCCATGGGTTGTTAAACCGATTGCATAGCACTTCTGGGTCCTTCGCACTCGCTGAATTCAAACAATTTTGTTTTGTAAGAAAGCTGCAAGATTAAGGTATAAATGGTTTGTTGGTTTTTTTTACCTTTGGCATTAATAAGTAGGAGGGTTTTGCTTCACCTTCGGCTTTTTGTTCACGATAATAGGAAGGATTCTCACTCCTCTTATTCAGCTCTGTCCACGGCATTCGTGTGAGTGCTTTTGCAATGACACTGCACAGAGTTTGCTGTACCTTCATGCTGGCTGTGTGTGTGCCAACACGTTTTCAAGAGAAGGATGCAGATTTAAAATTATTTAATCTAATTGCTGGCAGCAGAAGGCATGGTGGGAAAGATGCTCTGAAGAACTGCTGGATGGGCTAACAGCATTAGGCCCATTAAATCCTCTGAGAATGAACTGTCAGTAGATATTTCCTCCCATGTAACGGGAAAAATGAATTTAATCAGACAATAGGAGTAAGTTATTCTTTAGGTTGGTAATAAGAGCTAAAGGAAAATAAGAGTCGCTTGCTCTTTCGTTCTGTTCTAAGCTAATCTCAGCCTTTTGATGCTTTCATTTCTTTTCCTGAGAATCTTCCCATAACCTGCGGTGATTTTTGGATTTCTGTTCAGGATTAGCCCTGCTGGCCCTCAGGTTAGAATGGAACAAGGGTTCCTGACCGTGCCAAGAGCAGCTGGCCTTGTGGCATGGCCATGGTCCAGCTCTGAGTGTTCAGGATGGGGTCTGGTTCCCAGCTGGGGTCTTTGGTTTTAAAGGAGCTGGAAAGCCCGTGACCAGCCTGTGCCTTCTCTATGTGCATCTGTCAGTGAGTCATTTCATGTGTGAAAAAAATCTCATCAAAAGCCATTTCAAGTCTAATGTTTATGAGCAACTCTGCGATGTGGGACCATGAAGGGCAGCGGTGAATGAGTGTGGAGTGGGTCAACATGCTTTGCTACAGCCCAGTCCAGAGATCACAAAATGAATCATAGAATCACAGAATGAATCATAGAATCATAGAATGGCCTGGGTTGAAAAGGACCACAGTGATCATCTCCTTCCAACCCCCTGCTATGTGCAGGGTGACCAACCACCAGGCTGCCCAGAGCCACATCCAGCCTGGCCTTGAATGCCTCCAGGGATGGGGCATCCACAGCCTCCTTGGGCAACCTGTTCCAGTGCGTCACCACCCTCTGGGTGAAAAACTACCTCCTAATATCCAACCTAAACCTCCCCTGCCTCAGTTTAAAACCATTCCCCCTTGTCCTATCACTGTCCACCCTCATAAAGAATCGTTGCCCCTCCTGTTTATTTGCTCCCTTCAAATATTGGAAGGCCACAGTGAGGTCTCCCCGCAGCCTTCTCTTCTCCAAGCTAAACAAGCCCAGTTCCCTCAACCTTTCTTCCTAGCAGATACACTTCTCCAGAAGGATTCTCATGAGGAGAGCACAGGGGGCAGTAAAAGATGCCACTAAAGAGAAGGCCAAAACAATGGCATGAGAGGTGGAGAAAAGGAGCAAAAGAGTGAGAATAGAATCATCAAGTCGTAGAACTGCAGAATCATAGAATCACAGAATGCCTTGGGTTGGAAGGGACCTTTGAGGTCAAAGGAAAAGCCCTAATGTCTCCATGGCAGGCCGTGTGTCTGTGGCATGAATGACTTGTTTGATTTAAAATCACCCCTTACACCCTGGTCTCCTGTGTTTCTCCCCAGGCTCCCTCTCCCAGGTCACCGTACGAACACCCTGAGCCTCCTTGAAGTGCTGGAGATGAACCCATAGCAGTGGGCAGCAGGTAGGAGGCTCAGCCCTGGCATTGGAGCCATGTGCTACGTGTCCCATCACTGGGGTGTTCCAGGATCTGAGCTGCTGCAGGGTTTGCTGCTGGCTTTACACCCCTTTGAGGTGATGCACTTGCAGGAGTTTGCAATTTCAGGGTGAGATGGTTGGTGATGCATCATTTAAAAGGATGTTTAGAGTAGCAAAGGTCTGACTCGCATTTTCACTTGTTTATTTCTGCTTGCTGTGCGCCGTTGGTATTGCTTGGAGCTGCCTGGACAAAAGCATTCCCCTGTCCAGGTCCTTGCTGCCGCTGTCTGAGCCCAGGAGATGTGCAGGTCACCTCTCAGCTCCTTCTGCTGTGATTTTCTGTCTGATGCTGTAACCAGCAGCTGGCTCCTATAAAATATTTAGAAGCAGAGGCTGTGGTTGCTTTCTGTGCCTTGTAGATGAGGACATGACCATCAGGTACCCAACTTCTGTTCTCCCTTCCTGCCCTCCCCATCCCTTGCAGTGCACCTTGCAACTTTCCTCAAGTTGCTTCACTTACTGATGAAAATTCACTCTTAGGGATGCTGCTTGTTTAACTATAGGGAAATTTGTGGAAGTAAAGCACGTGGAGCGCTGAGAAGACCCTCCAGGAGAAGATGCTGAACCAGTGCCCAATGCTGGGCATTGACACTGCATGTTTGTGGTAGTACAACCCAGGGCTTGGTGTGTGCACTGGGAAGTTTTTAGGGACCAAGAGTCACATGGCTGATATGACACAGATGGATTTAGCTCTTGTGTGAAAATTGGGTTTGATTGCTGCCTGCTTTGGAGCACACAGCCTTCAGGGATGCACACCTCATGGCAGTTTGGTGGTTCACAGCGGGTATGGTGCAGCTCTGTATGGTTGTTTTCAGAGTCAAAATGTGGTAGCACGGGGTGGGCAGCAAAACAGCATTTCTGTGTGGGTAAAAGGGCAGGAAAGCCATGGGGGATGAGGGAAGATGAGCTGGAGAGGCCACCTGCAGAAGCTGCAGCCATGTCTGGGGGAGAAGCTGCTGTCCTGGCGGCAAGGGGAGAATGGAAGGAGGATGCTGCCATGTGGCGTGGCCTCATCTTCGGTCTCAATGGCCAATGGTAATTGAAGGGGACAGATTTTGCCCCATGGCAGCAGCAGGTAGCCTGTCTCCAGCGAGAGCTCAGAGCTGTCTCCATCAGGAAAATACTTCTTGCTCCATGGCCGTTATAGCTCATTATCTCACTGACCTTTAATTCTGCAAGTGTTCCTTGCAATGTGTTTCTTCAGCCTGCTCCAGCTCCTGACCTCCGTTCCCAGAGGCAGCAGGATAAAATATTCATCTGCTGTGCTGTCTAGCTACTTTGCATCCCTCCTCCACCCCTCCGTCTCTGTCCTTTTTGGCAATCTGTCGTTTCGTATTTTTGGTCTGAGTCCAGGAGCTGAGCAAAAAGTACTTGGGCAGCTGGAGCAAAAAACAATGGGTTTTAAACACACTTTAATGTGTTTGTAAACAAGTGCTCTTCGTCAGGGTCCCTGCCCAGTGCACTGGCAGCAGGCAAAACTGAGACTCTTCTGAGGTCAACATTAATTACGTGGTGTAAAATGGTGCAAAATGGTCAAGATGCAATGGGAAGTATCTCCTGTCCCACTGCCTTCGTATCTTCCATAGAATCATAGAGGTTGGAAAAGATCTCTGGGATCACCACGTCCAGCCTTGATACTGTGCTCATCACTGTGGTCGCTGAGCACCTGGGATTGCTCATTTCTCAACTGCAGCAGGGAAGGTGGGCAAAGATTGCTAACAGTGTTGGGAGGATTGTGTTGGCTTTGAGGGTGCTCCATGAGATGTCACAGCTGTGGAAAATGAGCTGCTGGGGAAGACCGATGCAGAGAACAATCCCGCTGCCTCATCAGAATCTCTCAGTTTCCCCCCAGTTTCCACAGCTTGCTCATAGTGGGCAAATGGAGGAGGAGAAAAGCCAAAGGGCTCTGAAAGCAGCCCCTTTGCTGCACCCCAGCACGGCTCCCAGCCCCTGGCTGCTCTGTAGCTGCTTGGGGACGGATGCAGCCACTCCGAGCTCTCCCGTGAGCAGCAGCATAATTGCAGAAATTGGCACGGTGGCTTGGAACGAGATCTAATTAATTAATTCGAGACATGCTGGGTTTCAATTTTATTAAACCTTGGAATCAGAGTAGACTAGATGAAATGTAAGCAAAGGTTTGGGAAAGGAGGGGTATGAGCTGCATGCCAGCGCTGCCGTCATGGGACCTTCATGCCCTTCACCGGCACAGCACTGAGGGCACACTCAGGGTATAGAAGTATATATGTGTGTGTGTACACATATACATCCAGCAGCAGCCTGCTGTGAGGGTTTCTCTCCAGCTGGGGCTATTGAAGAGGCTCTGCTTCCCCCACCCCCCTTCTATGTTGCCTTGTGCAAGGTGCCTGCCCCATCCCTCTCTCTTGCTCCCCAACAACACCAGTGGCGATGAAGGGGTTTCTTTGGCCTCTCCCTGCCCCTGTACTGATGGATGTGGCATGCTGCATCCAGAACTGCCTGTTAGTTCATAATAAGGGATGTCACCTCTGGATTTATTGCCCGTAATGTGATTTGGGGTCTTCTGGAATGGAAATCCATTGCTCACACCATCACATCTTGAGGCTTGCTCTGCTCCCAGCTATCAGGTCAGGTGTCTGTGTGCTGCCGTGGCTTTTCATTGCTAAACTTTTCAGGATGAAGCCTTTTCTTTTTTAAACCAATGCTTACGTGGGGTGTGTGCAGAACCCTCAGCTCTTTGAGAAGAGGTGCAACAGAAGCTGCAGCCTTCCCAGGGTGTTGCTTTGCCTGCCGCATCCAGAGCATCCCACACGAGCCAGCTTCTCTGCTTGACAGTCGCAGGAATAAACGTAACACTAATTTTAGCTCTCCCTCCGAGGTGGGTATATCTCTGGGGTGAGGGCACAATGAATGCCCTATTCATGAAACTACAAACACAGTAAAAAGAAGAGAGAGAGAGAGAGAGAGAGAGAGAGAGAGAAAAGTATCCCACCCTAACGTGTTTCTGATCTCCAAACAGCTCTAATTTTGGCTTGCTTAGAGAACAAGCCGAGGTAGTGTTCGTTTTAACAGCCAGGAAAGGGCTGTCTGTTTATATTTAGGGCCTTGTAGATTTGCACAGCGTGTGCAGGTGGCACATTAAAACGTGTGGATGATTTCTTACCAGGATAAGGCCGTGTTTTTACTGGAGCACCTTTAATTTTCTACGAAGGCTAAGTAAGCACTGAGAATCCTGTTGCAGTGTGTTCTGGGGTTAAATGTAATGGCTTTTGGAGTGTTGTTCTGAGCTTAATCCCGGTGGGTTCCTCCCTCCTTGCACCTTCCTATGTGGCTCTGCCCAGAACTCACATCTTGGAGAACAAGTTGGCATCTCCTGCCACCTGGAGCCTGTAGGGCACTGATGACTGTCGTTTGCTTACCAGCGCTGGCACACTGCTGCCTGATGAACAAGTAGGATGGATAAAGAGCATCATGAGCATCTTCCTGCAGCAAGGAAGGTCTCAGTCACTTCTGTTGATTGCAGCTTTGATCTGCACCTCTGGTTGAAAATAGTTGTGCCCCTTGACCCCAGCCAATGCACATTACCCCATTGGCTCCAGGAGATTCAGGAACCCATTTATTGCTCACCTGGAGTCATCTTGACTTCAGTGACTTTTCTTGGCCTGTGCTTTTGGGCTGTGGCTCCTGGCATTTGGTCGTTGTTCCTGTTTGTCCTCCAGTGCTGCAAAGTCCTGATCCACATGCAAAAGGGACAACTCTCAAGTGAGACTGAGACAGGCTCTCCAGTTCCTTGAAGCAGTAGCGGCCTTTAAGTACGCCTTGCATCCTGCTTGGTGCTGAGACACTGGAGATAGCTGAGCAGCAAGCACAGGTGCTGAAACCCATTGCTGGCATTTGGGAGCTGAAAGCCTTGTCCAGCTGTACATCATCCTTCTGCCACCCTTTGGAAATCACTCACCGGCCACTAACCCTGCTCTGACAATAGGTCATGCCTTTTACATGGAGAATCCAGGTGCTCATTTGGTATTTGTAAGGCTTACCCAGATCTCAGGGCTAGGGAGGGCTTTGCGAAGCAGAGTGCAGCTATTAATGTGACTTTCCTTGGTCTCCTGGAGCTCCTGGCCCTCTGAGATTTGTTCTTGGATCCAAAATTAGAAAGCTGATGATGGTTCCTTCATTCAGAGTTACGAAAGGGGCTGTTTGACTGAGCTAAAACGTTGAGCAGCTGTGAGCAAACGAGGCTCAAAGTGGTTGCAAGAGCAGGATGGAGCCCAGTGCGGAGAAAAGATACCAGGTTTTAATTACAGGTACCTGTGTCATACCACGGGCCTGGGAGATGGGGCAGAAAAGAGTGAAATCCAGGTTCTGTTTGCACTGAACTATTTCTGTGCCTGTTTGGGTACTTTGCTGTGGTAACCAAAGGACCTATTTTTAGCACCTTTCCCAAGATGCTCCTCCTCACTCCACTGAGCTGCTTGGGAAGCTTGTGTACAAAACTGTCCCAGGGGTCTTCGAGTTAAATTGAATCTTAATTCAGATGGATTCCAAAGGATTATATTCTTCAAAATACATCAGATTCTGCAGGATACCACCCTGGCTGTGTGTCCTGCTCAGAATGGGGCTGGTCATCCCCACATCCCCAGTTCCAGCATCTACCCAATTGCATTGCCACAAAAGGGTGGAAAAGTCTGCTTTTATTTTGTCAGATCCCGATTACCGCATGAACCCAATCACATCATTGTAATGGCAATTCGTCTTAAGAGTTTAACTGAGTAATCCACAAATCCATTCCTTCCTGGTCCTCAGCCAGTGAAGCGCCTCTGAGTCCAACATAGCAAAGATCAGCTCTCTTGTTTCCATGGGAAGATCCATCATAGGGGACAACAAGCAAGTTTTGTTGTACGTTTTTGTGTATGTCCTTATGGTGAGACTTTTACCCTATTCTCTTCGTCTTAAAGTCCATCAGATTTTACTACACTAACAGCGGGGGTATTTGTGTGCTCCAACTCACAGATTGAAGGCGTAGAGAAAATTCACCTTGAAATATTTACTTCTTGAGGAAGTGTTGTTAGGCTCCATAAAGCATAGATATGCAAAGGAGTAGAAGCAAAGGAACCACAATGCAAACAGGGAAAGGTGAGCTTCTTCCAGTGTCATTTCCAGTGTCACTCTTCATGCCTTATTATTGTCTTTCACCCATAGCCATTTGAATGCACGTTTGGAAAAACAACAGCAGCGCAGCAGTTGCACTTTACCCATGGCATGCTCTTGAGTTTGTTGTGTTCATTATATATTGTTAATCTGTTGTATCATTTCTAAGGCTCCTCTGCAAAATGTTTCCGCTTGTTTTAATAAAATCATTCTCCATCTGTACACAGATTTGTGTGACAACAATTTGTGCTTGCTCAAAAGCTCTGATGTTCTTTGAAAGCTGTAGAAATGCAATGACTAAATACATGCAGAGGAATGTCCATACAGCATCAGAACAGGAGAAAAGCTATCCTTACATGTACCCGGCTGACATGCGGGTGATCAAACAG